>CM028135.1:262613750-263855937 GCA_016271365.2 Neoceratodus forsteri | reverse complement strand
CCCCAAAATGCTTGAGATATGCACCAAAGTTGAAAAAACATTATTTATGCCATTATACAGCTTACCGGCATTTCTTCAGTTTGGCGGTCAACTTTGAAGAGTGCAGACATGTTCCCAGTCCACCAAAGATCATCGCACTGGGATCGAAGGTAAGTATGGGGTGAGGGTGGGTGGGAGGTGGGGCATGCAGAGGGTTGGTCGCGGGTTATGGAGTGGGCAGGGGAGACCGGGAGGACCGTTTTCTTTTTGAGTTTAAAAAATAGTGGGATGATTTTCTTTTTCAGAAGCATTTTGCATGCTGGGGTGGGCTCCCAGTGTGCCATCTGAGATGTTTTGAGACTTGTAGCGGTAGGGATTGGGCACCTGTCGGCTGCCGAAGGGGGACACAACAGCCGAGGGGGATTGAGCACCCCCTCGGCACAGAATGAAAGTGGGGGGGACTTATGCCAATGGGGAATGGGCTCCCCCATCTGCAAGAGGAAGTGAGGACTGAAGCCGATGGGGATTGGGCACCCTGTCGGCAAGCTCTGCAATGAGGGGTCGCTCCCTCATTGCAGTGGATGAATCTGCAATGATGAGGTAGCCTTTGATTGCAGTGGCTAAAATGTTTCAAGGTGGTGGCATGCTGACTGAACTAGTGTCAGCAGCAGCGTACCACCCATTGGGGAACATGGGCCAAGCCTCCAAAGGCAGTGGGGGCATTGACCACAACATTGCCACATCTCCACAACCTGCTTCTGCAGCAAGCTGCCACAGCATGTTTCTTGCACATGCATGCAAGCAACTTAAAAAGGAATGATGAGGAATGGTTTTCTTTTTTCAGGTTCTGACACAGGAGACTGGGCACCCTAATGTCAGAGTGTTGTTTGGCTACACTGGAGGTTTGGCACCCCAGTGTTGCATACTGTAGCTGAGGGGAGGAGTTAGCTGCCACTGGGGGTTGGGCATCCTGGTGTATGATTGTGTCTGGTGGGTGCAGTTTACCAACACTAGAGGCTGGGTATGTTGGCCTAGTTTTAATAGTTAGGTCAGGAAGGAGAGTGTGATACAGGCAGCAAGGCTGAGCACCAGTCACTGGTAAAGATAGTGCAGCTGGGTTGGATGGGAAGGGGGATACTAGCACCAGGGGTGAGCATTCACTGCCAGTTAAGTTATAGTACAGCTGAGTCTGGTAGCAGAAATACTGGTAGCAAAGTTGAGCACCCACTGCCAGTAAAGTTATAGTGCAGCTAAGTCTGATGGGAGGTGGGGGAACACTAGTGGTTTTCCTGTGCAGTTTCTTCTGCTTCAATGGTGCTATATAGTGCTTAGATTTCAAGCTGGATGTTGACGTGATGGCCACAGACAGGAAGTAGCTATGGCCATTGTGCAACCATCTCTGCCATTCCCAGGATGGCAAAGAAACAAAACACTGTAAAGCACAAGTGAAGCAGAACTAATTGCACAGGAAATGGTGGTGGTGGGAAGTACAAGCTGTACAAGAAAACCCACTTAAACTTGGCATTTTACAGCTTCTTTTGTTAATCTTTTGCACACTTCATTACAGGCCTGGTCATTCTGTGTCCAGCTCCTGAGCTGCACCACCCAGCTACTCAGGGGCATACCTCTGTCTGCCTCACCTCCACAGTTTATCCCCATAGCTGGGATAAGTGACCTCCCCATACCGCCATCACAAAGATGGTGTGCCAGAGAGGGCCCTGCTACCAGCGCAGTACCTGTAAAGGACAGACCCATCATCTAGGCACTGCCCTGTCTTTTTCCCTCAATTGCCTCCCCTGGGAGAAGCAGGCATGCAATGCTTCACAAGGCACACATATTTATGCTCCCACTCACAGGACATCAAAAGGTGCTGTTTCACCTCCCCCAGAATTGTATGATTCTGGCTTACGTACTCCAAGAAGCTGCTATTGGCCAGGAGAGGGCCATGCTATATGTCCCTCAAACTTGGAGAACAAGAGCAGTCTCACAGATGCTCTATACCCCTCCCCCACCAACTGACCATCCAGCATCTCGCGTTTGAACCTGAACCCAGGCAGTCTGTTCTGGAAGCAGTAAACCTACCCCTGCGTCAGCTGGCAAGAACATTTTCCAGCTTTTAGACCAGCCAACTATTTCAAAGGAAAAAGCAGCAGAAAGGTGAAAAGCTGGCAAAATTGTGGAGGAGATTTGATATTCTGAAGCTGTGACAGATGGAGGATTTGTAAGCCCCCAAAAGCCCTCTTACATCTTAGTCAGATCACAATGTGTTTGCTAGTATTTGGCAAGCAAACATATAAATGAAGTACTGGTCGCAGTTTTATTTTCTGGAGCTTCTTTTCTGACCGTGAAAAATTCCCCTCCTATCCTTATCTGCCTAGGGAAATCTTTGCTGCTTGCTCTGGCTTTTCTGAGGCTTTCTGTTGTTTTTGTTTGTGTGGGGACAGGTGAACATTCATCCAGTAGAATTTTTGCAGAAATTTAAACTCCTGCACTCCATGATAAACAAACATTCCATCTATTGACTGTGTTGCTAGATGCCTAACAGTCTGGGAGGGATCACTTTTTACCAGTTTCTTTGTAAAACAAGTAAATACCTGTTTTAATAAGAAAAAATGTGCATTTTTTGATTTTTACATGTTCTCAGTGTATCCATTTTATAAGCACAATAAGACACATTGGAATGTGCATTATGCTGAAATAACCATACTTCCAGGAGCTGAAGGCACTCAGCCTGTAGTGTTGGACTTCACTACACCACTGAGCATGCAGTTAGATCCACATAATACAAGCCCCGTAGGGCTAGATTTTCAAAGAGCACCTAGACCATCACAATTTGCAGCGATCTAGGACTGCAGCGTACCCCAGCTGTGTCAAGGACCCTGTGCCATATTCAGGAAGAGCTGGGTCCCTGCACCACAAATCCAGAAGCTGCTGTTCCTGCAGGCATGCACCAAAACAATCAGTGCACCTCTGGGAAATGCTGCAGGAATCCAGCTGCCCCCCACCCCCCAACCCAGTGCAACAGTAGAGGTGCTGGGATGATCGGAGTTGGGGGGCAAACACATGCAAAGCATGTGGGGTACTGGGGTGGCATGAGCATAAGGTGTCATAGTAGCAGTTGGGGAGGGTGTGTTCAGGCATATTAGTGATGTTGCACTCCAGTAAAAGCCGTGATTACTGAGCACGTCACTGACAAGGAATGATGACGAGGGTATAGAGACATAGTGCCACGGCCCCATGTGGGTACAGCCCTGGCAGCTGCCCCCAGGATCATACCCACATGAGGCCATGGCACTGTGTGTCTCTGTACCCCCATCACCATTTCTTGTCAATGAAAGTACTGCTCAATAATCACACCCAGCCAGGTGCAACATCACTAATATGCCTGCCCAGCCCCTCTTCAACCACCACTATGGCACCTTGTGCCCATTGTGCTCCCATACACAACAGGTCACCACAGCATCTTGCACTGGTGCAATGGACTTAGACCAGCTCATTGCTGATCTATCTTGAGCCCCTTGTTGTGGCCACAGAGGGGCTTCCTTAATCCCGCAAAAGGGGATGTTGTAGCCTGGCCATGGTGCAAGCCCACTTGCGATGTGGCACACCCTTAGTTTTGTCACAAGGGGGAGCGCAGCACCACTTTGACCCACTGACTCCCAATTCAGATGCAGACCACTTTTCTGAATCAGAAATTACACATCTTTTGATGCAAGGTGCCAGCTGTGTCAGACATGTTTGATGCAAGCATCTTGCATCCATCTCAGGACTCTGAGAATCCAGCCCATCGTGACTTATTGCTTACATAGTAGTAGCCACAGACATGGTCAGATATTTCCAGATATTTCAGAAAATTTCTAAAGCGTTTCTCTCTGCTGCCCTTACTGTAGAAATGCAGAAAGTATGAGATTTCTCTAGAAATAACACAGAAATTTCAGGAAATATCTAACCATGACTTTGGCTGTGACTGTAGTAAATGTTTACTGATACCAAACTCTGGGTTAAACAGTGCCGGATGTTGACTTTGACAGAACCACTGGGTGTTTCGTCCATCATACTAGACAAGGATTTCCATAGGCTATTCTAATATTTAATTAGATAAGCCCTTTAATTAGCAATACATAGGCCAGGTGAGGCAGAGCGTTGTGTCTATTTGCCTGTAACATCCAATTTTCTGGATATTTTGTCAGGGGAAATAGTTCATGTGTTTGGGATCCCAAAATAAGTGTCCATAATGACCAGTGAGGAAGTTTCAGTTTTAAAATTAAAATAAAACAAATAAAAATGAAGTTCTGGCTCAGGTGAAAGAATACAAGTACCTGAGCATATGGACTGATGAAAATTTAAAATTCGATTATCATGTAGAAGAAATAACCAAAAGAATTAACAGTAGTCTTGGAGCCTTCAGGTGTACTGGTTATTGCATCAGTAAACAAATGAGAACTTCTATAGTAAACCAGTTGCTGGTTCCCATCATGAACTACAGCAGCCATGTACTGTATATGGTTTTGCAAACAAAACCCTGCTGAGAAAGGTTGAGGTGATTTATAATTGCCTGACCAGATTCATTTTGAGGTTTGATTTTATGACACACACAAATACAATTTGTACAGAGAACTTGGATGGCTAACCCTAGAGAATAAAAAGAAATGAATCTGGGCAAATCAAATTTATAAAACAATACATTTTGCTAAGCCAGAGTATTTGTTTGAAAAACTGTTGAAAAAAGCATAACATAAATATTGCTTATGAAACAGCAAAATGAGAGAATTCAAACTGCCAAGGTCTCAGAACAAATATGGAAATATGATCTTTCCCTTTGTTGCTATGTCTGTGTGGAATTCATTATATAACTCCCTCAATGGTGTGATCAGAAATCCAAAACTGTTTATTAATGAACTAAAACAAAACTATCAGTTCATTGTATGTGCAATGGATGATATAACTATGACTAGCTTTGACATGCATTAATAGACATAAAATGTGTGTATATACACTGTTTAGGAATTGTAGGACCATTAAGATATAGTAATCTCCTCTTTAGGATTTCTTGTGTAAATATTTATGTTTTTCATTTATTGTCTTGTGAAATGTAATTAAATTTAATATCTCTTTCTATTATCATTATTATCTTTATAACTTGTAACTTGCACAAGACCATCTTGCAAATAGAATCTTTAGGACTTAGCGAAGAGATGTACCATCAAATCCTGTATAAAAATAAAGATTTTTACTACTACTACTACTATGGTACAAAACATGTTAGTAGAAGGACAAGGATATTGTTTATTCCCCTCATAAGGGACAGCTGGTGAGGTACTGTGCCTGTACTAAGCAGCCATGGCAGCATCCTCCAAAGCATGGTAAATAGGAGGAATGATCATGAATGGGCAGATGGGGACTTCCTAGAATTCATATCAATTCCATTTAGTGGAGCACTCCTCAGCAGCAAAACCCAGCTTGTCCTGCATGAAGTGCAGCAAAGCCAGTAAGATGGCATCCTTATGTGGAGATCTGGGGTTATAAACCACAGTGACCCCTCTCCACACACACACATACATACACACACATACACACACACACACACACACACACACACACACACACACACACACACAAGGAGACTGTGGGAGCAGAATCAAAGCCAACATAGGCTGCTAATCTTCATCATCCCATTCCCCATATAATGAAGGTCAGGACTATATTCATTGTCCTCTTCATCAGGCTGAGGAAGAGTGACTACAGGACCACAGGGGCAGTGATGGAGGGGGCACAAGGTCCATAACAGTGGTACCCCCCTGAAAAACCAACAGCCAACATTGACAGAAGTGATGGGGAATGCCGAGTCATTGACATGGTAATCCGTGATGGCAAAGATGGAAGCAGACAGTGAAATAATTCAGATACAGTTGCCAAAGTAAAGCATTATCATCAATAGCACTGGCCATTGGAGTCAATAACAGTAGTGATGAAGGGACAGTACCCATCAATGATATGTTGGGAATGAATTACATACCACCAATAGGAAACCCAGAGCCTACAACAAACCTTGGTGTCTGAATGATGGTCTGTTTTGTTACAGAGGTCCATAAAATGGCCGTAGACATATCCTCTATGGGATACAGTGGTGACCAAGACCAGGAAGGAGACTTAAAACATTTGCGGTGATGGTCCAACGAAGAAGCCCTCGTTGACTTTTCCTTTGACGAATGGTGATCATCCCACCAAGGTGACAATATGGCCACCCATTGAGCAAACATGTGGGGTTTCCAAGGAGATGACCCAGTAGAATCAGATGAGGACACTGGAGTACATGCCAAATCCAACCACTTGGCACTCTCCATTTTCTACAGGAAACTCTCAAGGGCCTTTTGGTGACGTCTCCTCATGATAGAAACTGTTATGAATGACATAGTTCTTCACATCATGCAAAAGGCTCAGGCTGCAAATACAAAGCACATGAGCTTCATCTCTAAATATCTTCACACTGCACTGACACAGGGTGAAAAGCAGAGGCTTTTTTTCAGGGACAGCAATGATGGTGTGCAATAACATTGTAAGAAAAATATTAAAGAAATGAGAAAGAACATAGACTGAAATCAACATAATTGCTCTCTTTGATCCAATGAGTAGTTGACAGCGGGAGAAAAATCTGAGGAGGTATGGGACTGCCCACATTATACAGGTGTTGTTAAAATATGTCAATGTGGGCGGCCCCAATAAGATAAAGTTTTCTGAGTGGTCCTGATGCTAACAGCTCACAGTTCCAAAGGGTGTAGCTCTAAGGAGGGAGATTCCCTTGAAGACAGTACTTAATTTCATTGTTAATAAACGTCTGGAGCCATGTCAATATGATTGTGCCCTGTTGCTACAGTTTGATACATGTCAATATACTGTACATCAGTACACTGTTAACCAGAACATTATGGTTGTAAGTGTATTCATGTAAACTGACATTTTTTAAACTGACACGTGTACCTTATAAAGTTAATCTTGCAGGGAAGATATGCCACATCAAACATTTCATGATCCTTTGCCAAAAAATGGGAAAGTGGCAATTCCTTAAAAAGTTAAGGTCAAGTATGCTGAATATACTATCAGTATTCCATCAAGTAGAACATCATGCTTTTTTTGATTTGTTTTATCATCTCTCAGAGATGATGAAATAAAAGATTAACATGTCTTCTCTCTCTAGTCTGTGCTAAGACTTCCCTTCCAACTTTTGCAAATTCTTGCAGGCTGAAATAAACATTGCACCATATGGACACCATTAGGTTAACAGCAAATTGAGCAATGTATAGCTAAACATTGGTTCAGTTCTCTATTGTTACACCCTCTGAACATTTAGACAAATGCCAGTTGTTATGAAATAGCATGTTCTCTCTGTTTGTGTCATCAGTGAATTGTGTCAACAGTCAATTACTGTGTGATGTCCTCAAGTATAAGCCTAACTTAAGAACAATAGGTGGGGTGAGGAAGGTAAGGATTTGGGAAAAGACCTCGGGAAGAGTGGAAACATAAGAGCTGGGAGAAAATGGCAGATTTTTGAAATTTATCTAACATGTTGCCACTTATATGTGAAGCAATAGGGTTATGCTGGGTTTTAATATCTCCATAACAATCTATTTTACAGATAGATATTTTATATACAGTATTATATTGATAATGTTTCCCCTTGGCCAATCAGAATGCTTACACAGAGCAAGCATTGTTGGATTCAGCACAATGTCAATACAGTTGCATAAATGTTGCAACTCAGTTTTGCATTGCATTGTGATAGAACTATAGATGTATTCCAGCTGAGCTGCAAGACTATGTAATAAGAGTTACTCTTAGTTAAGTGTTAAAAAATAATACAGTTTGAGTTGCCAAAGCATTTCCAACTTTAAAAACAAACAATGCTTAACAAACTTATTGATGTAACAGTTTAAAGTGAAGTATAGTGTACTGTCCAGATATTTTGCCATAACCAGTTGACTCAGTAACATGACAGCATGATAATTGTTGCATTCTGATTCGCTAACTCCAACAAACATCTCTTCAAAATGGCTGCAGAATGCTTAACTATTTCATCTAATTAATTTTCTTCTAATTAAAATTTTGTCATCCATATAATAGCTATAATCTGGGGAGTTAAACTCAGTAGTAATAATAACTAGAACTTTGTAAACTCCTCAGCCTGCAGCATTCGGGCAGGATTTTCAAAAGCGTTAGATGTGTATGCAAATGCATGATGCACTTGTGTCTGCATTTTTCCGACTGTATCTAGACAGCCCTGCTGCTATTTTCAAGAGTCGTATCTGTTTGCAAAAACAAAGTCACAATTTGTGGCAAAAAATGATGTAATTGTGATTTGAATTATTTTATGCACTTTTGTCTATTTTGGGACGTGAACTTTGAATGCTTCTAGACCATCTAATAGATAGTCTAAAAATGTGGATGCATTTGTGTTTTGAAAATAGTGGTAGATGCATAGTGTAAATGTTCTTTTGAAACCCTTACCACGGAGTACAGTATATAGCATCCCAGAAATGGCTATTACATTGTACGCTCCCATCATTATGCTATTATCACTATAATGTATGTCCAACCATGCACAACAAGGATGTGTTTCCATCTATGGATTGTGATGACATCATAGGCCTCAAGAGTGAAGTGCAACAGGTTTCTGTGACGTCATCACAACCCTGAGATGGAAACAGGACTTTGTCTATGGATCTCCTATATAATATTGTATATTGTCTTTTTTAACATTTATGGCTTTTCTTGTATTTTAACCCTTAGACTGCCAACAGAATTAGAACGTATAGGAATTCAGGACTGATATATCAGTCCATGGCCCTGTAAGGGTTAACTCTCCCCACATTGTTTGTTCATCCACCTGTGACAGAAATATGTATGCTCATTTTTTTTTTTCCAAGTTTAATAAGATCTGCCACACACCCAGCTGAAAACTGTATATCTAGGTGAAACCTCACTGAAATAGAAATATATTTTTAAACTTGTGAAACAAGCATATTATTGATTGTAACTTATTGTATTTCTTTGCTTTTTTCAATTCCTGTCACTGGCTTGAAGTATAGTGTAGTCAATAAGCACTGAAAAAAAAAAATTCCAAAAAGGCAAATAGAATTTGAAATACAATTGCAATTAAAAAAACACCTACAGTTTTTGCAATCTTTACTTTTATGCTAGATCATGAGTTGGGCATAAAGTCAGCAATAATTAAGGGGGTTACTCATTTAAGAGAGGAAAAGTGTACATATATGCAGATGTTGCCCCCAAAACAACAGCCCAGTAGGTGTTTTCTTCAATATAGAGAAGAAATTAGTGAAATAAATGGGTGTCTTTTGATTCTTTACCCTTGTAATGCAAGGGTTATAATTAATGGATAAATTAAGTTAATGTTCACAGTTGACTAGCTTACCCAGTTTATTAAACTCCATAACACCACTAAAGCTACAGAAGCTAAGGAAAAAGAAATGGACTCATGAGATTTGGAGCCTAAAGATTAATTGGATTAGGAGACTGTTAAAGTGCAGACCCCTTTGCAATCGCCCCAAGTTATTTGTTATATAGGATCCACTCATTTTGCAACAGAATTTGACTGTTTTGACTGCATCTTTACCAATTTCAAATACTGGTAAGTGAGCTGCAGTTTTGTTTTGGGAGTTTTTGAGCTGATCCCTTTTGACTGCCTCTAACAGAATACTAATAGAATATTTACTCCTATGTTTACCCATGCTATGTGCTTATTGGAAGTAAAGTAAATGTTATATTTTGAAGATTTTGATTTATAAGAGTATGATCAAATTATGATAAATTTACTCTGATCTAATAGTGGGATCTAGCCATAATCGAAGTTATAGCAAACCGTTCTTTACATCTTCCTTAAATTCAAGTACTTAATTGAGAACTTCATAGGTTTCATAGCTAATTTCAAGCTAAATGGACTTGCGTCCTTAATGCTTGCCCTTTTTTATTACTGGAATTACAGTATAATTTTAAGTTGTCCCTTTATTTTGTCCCACCAAAAAAACATCTAATTTATACTTGAAAGAGTCCGTGGGCCAGATATTCAAACTGTGCCATTGTGTGGCGCAAGCCCCTGCGCCGCTCAAAAAAAGTTGCACAGGGGTGTGGCCAGGGCGATATTCAACGAAGTTGCGCTATTGAGCAACTTCTTTGAATATCGCCCTCTGGCCACAGCCACTGTGCATGGTGCAGTGGAACTGTGCCACCGCAAGTGGTCAGAGTGGAGCATTCAGATGCGGTGGCGCAAGTTCCATTGCGCCATGTGCAAACCTGCGATATTCAAAAGGTGACATGCAAATGGGGCCATAATCTATGCAAGGTGCATGGGGGGCCATTTGCATCTAATTATAGCCCCATTTGCATGCCATTAGCATGTGGGTGCGCCGATCCCCGACGACTTGTGCCTGGCGCCCTGCCAGGCAGCAGCCGTTGGGGAGTGACGTCCCCTGCAGCCCGATCACGGGCATGATAGTATTCCCCCCGTAGCCCGATCGTGGGCATAATATCATTCCCCCCAGCAGCCTGATCGCGGGCATAACCGAAACAGCCCATTGTGGGCATAATAGTGGTTCCTCCCATTAGCCTGATCGTGAGCATACCGTTCCCCCATTAGCCCAATCATGGGCAGAACATTATGTCCCCCCATTAGCCTGATCACGGGCATAACTTTATGTTCCCCCAAGCAGCCCGATCGACGGGCATCAGTCTCTCCTCCCCAAAGTCCAATATCCCTGGTGGTCCAGTGGACCGCGAGAAGCCCGATCGTGGGCATAAAGTTAACCCCCAAAGTCCAATATCCCTGGTGGTCCAGTGGACTGCAAGAAGCCAGATCATGTGTGGCATCCTCCCCAAGTATGTCATCCCTGGTGATCTAGTGGCCCCACCCTCACCACTCACGAGCCTCCCACCACCCGCCTCCCCATCAGCAGGCGGGCAGCAGCACCCCACCTCCATTTCGCCCGCCACTATCGACTGACAGTTTCAGGTTGCACACCCTGATTTGCAGAGCATGAGCCAATGGGGTGAGCCCATTGCATAAGGCAGTTCAGATATGTGAATGTAATTCATTCATTATTATCTGGTCTGCCTTTAGGTATAGGCTGCACACCCATTGGCCTCATGCTCTGCACCAATGGGCGTGCAGCCCCACCAACTGTCGGTCGAGCGGTGGCGGGAAGCAGGCAGGTGGGGTATGCCGCCCACCTGCTGACAGGGGGAGCGGGTGGGGCCCGGTGGGGTGGGGGGCCACTAAATCATCAGGGATGACATACTTGGGGGTAAGGATGCCGCATTGGTCTGGCTTCTGCATCCACTGGACCACCAGGGATATTGGACTTTGGGGTTTAACTTTATGCCCATGATCGGGCTTCACGGTCCCCTGGACCCCAGGATATTGGACTTTGGGGAGGGAAGTCTGATGCCCGCGATCGGGTTGCTCAGGGGACAAACGCTATGCCCGTGATCGGGCTAATGGGGGAATATAACGCTATGCCCATGACGGCCAATGGGGGGGACACTTCAGCCCATGATAGGGGCATGGGGGGGCGCCGCCAGGAACGAGTGGAGGGCCACCCACAGGTAGCAGCTGCTGTGTTGCACCCTGCAATGTGGCAGCTCACCTGTGGGTGACCCTCGACTTGATACTTTTATTTTGCATAAAGTTGTGCAGGCACAGGTAGGGGGTTGCGCCTGCATAACTCTGCACGGCCCGGCTGAATATCGGGCTGTGCAGTTTATGCATGGTTCCTCCCCCTTCGGTTGTGCATGCCTTCATTATCATTGCACTGTTGCTCAGCATGATTTGGGGGGTTCAACTGCCTCCTGCTGAATATCGCAGAATGGCGCATTTCAGACTTGCGCAGGTGCAACCCTATTGTGCATGGCTCAACTCTTTTGAATATCTGGGCCCATATTTTTACTTGCCACCACTTCAGCTGGTAGTGAGTGGCAAGATTTTCAGTTTTGTAATATATATTGGTTTACTTATTTAATATTGTTCTATAGGTTTTAGACTATATCACTCCAAGGGGAAAAAACTGAATTAAGCATTCCCACTCTGTGAAACTATAGACCAACTGTATGTTTCATTTAGGAAAGGTAACTAGTTTTGCACTCTTCCCAGGTTACGTTTTATATAAATACAGTAGTAAGGTGCAAGATTTAATTAGCTCATAATTAAATACAGTAAGGGGAAAGGAGAAATTGTTTAACTAGGAAAAGCACACTAACCCAGAGCTTGTTTCCAGACTGGGAGCACAAGGAAGTTAAGGGTTCCGGGTGCTCAGGGCATCTGCATATGGGTGCCGCAATGACAGTGACAGCAACAGTGCTAAAACACCAAGAGCACCCTTGCAATCAGAGTGCCAATGAACCAGTGCATTATGCTCGCTGCAGATAAAGGCACCGCAGAGCACCAAGTAACTGAGGCATGCACGATGCGGGCATGCACCAGGAAATGGCCATCACCACGGTGACTGACAAGAAACCGGCAGGAGAACCAGTGCAGCCTCAATGCATGTCCACAGCAATGCGCATGCAAGCTGTGGATGAGCGACAGCAACCACAAGGACACCTAGAGAGGGGCACATACACCATTAGGCCAGCACTGCCGACGGACACCAGAGCAGCACAACAGATGAGGGAATGGCAATGCCACTCAAAGGGGGCACAGAGGGGTGGGGGCATGCCAGGGGAACCATGTTGAAGGGGAAGACCACAGCTCACGTCACTGTTGCCAGCCATGGGCACCTGCCCCTTACACACCACAGTGCATACTAGCTCCACATCCCTGGGCAGCATGCCCACATCCTTTGGTGGCCCCATTCCTGCCATTGTGTCCATTACATGGAGTCTGCTGTGATGCACCAGCCCTCCCTTATGGTAGCACCCATGAACGTCCTGCCCTGTTCCCATATGCAGTGGGTCCATGCATGGGAGCGCTGTCATTGCTGCCCTGTTTGCCATTGTGCACATCAGTATTGATGCACCTCCTGTGGCCCCATCTGCATTTGGTGGGTGGGTCCATGGGTGTGCAGAGTGTTGCACTGCCATGCTGCACTGTGTTGGATGGTGCTCCCAGTCCCCTGTGGACTTGTGGTTCAGCACTGTTGTGTCTGGTGACCTCCTGCTGGTGCACTGCTTGCCAGCACCACAATGCTGCCACCCTGACCACCCGGAACTGAAGTTAAGTGACTTTCTCAGGGTCACACTGTATGCAAGTGGGGGGCTGATGGAATTCAAGCCCAGGTCTCCTGGTTTGCAGCTCAGTGCCTTTAAACACCACACTATACTGCCTCTGATAAAACTGAAGAAGAAGAAGAATCAGCATTTAAATAGTGCTTTTGAATACACAATATATCCCAAAGCGCAAATTTATAAACTGCTGTCTTTCACATACTGGGAGTCAAACTCAGGTCACTTGGATGAAAGCCAGGAATCCTAACCGCTAGACCATCAGATTCATGGCAGCGAGTTCATAATTGGGCTTACACCCTTGAACTTGTAACTATCCTATGAACCATATGGGGAAGATTTTAATTGTTAGAGAGATCTAACAATTTCTTTTGAACACCTACTATGCTAAATGTCTTTTTTGAATTTTTTGATTAATTTAAAAAAATTATTTTTGCTTTAGCATTAGACAGGTGAGTATAGAAGTACACAATGAAAAAAGAAAAAAACAAGAAAAAACAGGGAACAATTAGCAAAACAAGGCCAAATTGCGACAGTGGTTAACATGTTTAACAAGTTTATAAAATGGGAAGGGAATTTCCTGCACCTCAATTGACCAAGAAGGTTTCACAGCTACTGTATGTGGCTAAGGAAATGAAACCCATGACTTTGCACTTCTTCTGGCAACCAAGACTCAGCAAAAAAATATTCCTATGCCATCTTGTACAGTTTTCAAATTTATAAATGCAGCCATGTTTGTGAAGTAAAAAAACGCCAACCACTACTATTTTAGCTGTACTTTAAAAACATAACATATTCATACAGTTTAAAAATTACTCACCCCATCCATACACACCTACCTCAAACAACTAAAATAAACATTTAAACCGTACCTTCTAACTCAAGTTACAACTGCTATTCCTACCTTGTTTTATATAGTCCAACAAACTTTAATGTTACTGCTAATGCCATGCCCCCATCCCCCATCATGTAACTCATGCACTGCAATGTGCTGTGCTGCTCTCCTCTCTCTCTAAACCAGGCAGGCAATTTAAGTTTCAGTTAAAAACAGATCCAATTTGATGGTTGCATTTAAACTGTTCTTGACATTATTTCCGATAAAGCACAGCACAAATCATAAAAGGACACACTCACTATTCCCCATAACTCATAATATGAATCACAGTACCATGGAACAGAGTAAACAAAGAAGGTCTTGCAGGTAAGGGACCAGCCTACCTGCAAGACCTTCTGATTCCTCATCACCAGTCTCGGGCTCTCTACTCCTCTGAGGCTGGCCGCCTGGTGGTTCCCAGGCCTAGGCTGTGGCATCTGGGGAGAGGGCATTCTCAGTTGCCATGCCAGCCCTGTGGAACTCTCTATCTTGTCATCTCTGGGAGACACCCTTGGCAGAGGCATTTAAAAGGGGCCTAAAATTGCTGCTCTTTGAGCGGGCATTTAATCTGATTTAATTTCTTTAATTACTGACTATTATGTTGTTCATGCTAACTATAGTTGTTATTTTATTAATGTGTTTTTATTGAAATATTGCTTAAATGTTGAGTGTGGGATAGGTAGAACTGTATTAACATTAGTCTCTGCATCATATGCTATTTTTAAATATTTATGTTGTTATTTTTGTTAAGCACTCTGAGCCTCCAGGGAGGAGAGCTATATAAATAAAGTTCCTATCCTATCCTAAAGTGGGCTAATGGTTTCACTTGAAAACAATCTCTGCCCACCTAGTAAAAATCCTTCAAGCTGTCACCCTTCAGCATTTCCTGTTTGGTGAACATCTATTAGGGTGCTCTCTGGCTCTGTCACCTGTCTGCTGCTACTGCTATCAGTGGAGCAGACAGAAGACTAATTTTTTATTTTTTATTTTTCTTTTGACTGAAAAGAAAGAGTCAGCTGCACATATCAATCTGGAACTAAAATCACTCTGCCACTGGACTATACATAACATTCTCACTTTATTCCATAATGGTGCAGAAGTTCAGTACATTCACAAACATTGAAAACCAAATGAAGTACTGCAAACACTCAGAAAGGGAGGGTGCACGTGACAGGTGGGCCACGCCAAACTCCGACATGAAAGACAGGCCACAGTGCACTCCAGTGGAAACAATAAAATAAATGTAGTTCATACACATTAAATCACTGAACCAAGTCCTTGCAGTGGGGCTCTTCAGTTATGCTGGCCACCAAAACCCAAATAGACAAGTTGATAGAAAACAAGGACAAAGCTGGCCAGCCAGTCGATTTAAAAAAATATATATTTTATTTGTTGAAAGTATGAACAAAGAAAAATGGGGAGTGAACCAAAATACTGACCACACTCACCCCAGCACTTTGGGTTCCAACAGCCCTTCCTCAGGGGGTGTGGCCAAAAGCATCATAGTCACTATTTAAATACTGACTTCAATTAGTAATACATAAATTCAGATTCAAGTGCCCCAATCACCAACATGCTTTCAAATATCAACAGCGACCCTTTAAAAAAATATAGTAGTTAGAGCACTTGGAGCTGTTTGTAAGGCTGTCTTTAAGTGCCTAAACATTCAACTATTGTACTTTTATTACATCTTTAGGTAGGTTCAATAACCAATACAACATTGTTATAGACAAATACATTTCAAAAATTAAATTAAAAATAATAAATGCAAATAACAGATAACAAGGTTCTAACATTGTGCTTCCACTAAATCTCATATGGCAGTGAATATTTATTTACATGTTTTCTTCTTTTTATTTATTTATTTATTTAGTTTTTGTTGACCGGGTAAGTGCACTAGACAAATCCTGCCTATTTTCAGGCACGACCTGGGGGAGGTGGATACAGATGAATGCCAACTGACCTTGAACCAGATTACGCTGTTGGTGGTATTTTTCGTGAATGGAGGAAATTTGGCCATTGCACTGGGGAAATTCCCCTGCTGTTTTCGAGAAGTGCCACGGGATCTTTAACATCCACCTGAACTACCACCAGAACAGGCAGATGGAACCTCAGTTTAACATCTCATATGAAAAGATGGCACCTCAGGAGTGCAGCACCCCCCTCATGCTGCACTACAGTGTCAGTATTGGGATATTAACCCAAGTGCCTGGTGTGGGGATAGAACCCACGGCCTACTGATCTCCCGGCCTCAGAGGCAAGTGTGCTACCTGCTGAGCCACTGACACTGACATAATTTCAATTCATTTTAAATGAAAAGGAATTAATGTTTATTAATGGCAGTCTATTCGTTTAAGCAAACTGCCACCATGATAAATTAAAAATATCAGAGGTACAGAACAGGTGAGGAAACAATATTGTTGGGGGGGGGGACAAAAAAGGAACATGACAATAAGGAAGCTGGAAAGATATGACAAAATGCATATGATAGATGAAAAAATGTTCAGGTGGACCGTCACTAATATCGATGCTACTGCCAGTGGATCAATACTTAATGTCCTTTTCTCATCAGGTAAAAGGGAGTCTGGAAAGGAGACAAATATAGCATTAGTGCAAGAAAAAAAACACCAAGCACAGCAAGAAAGCATAACACCATCCATAATAACATCTGTTTGGAAGCATGAAATTGCAAATAATATTTACAGAGATTAGTCATAGTTGGGGGTTGTTTTAGGTAAGAAAGTTAGATGTTCATTAATTATATCAAAACCCTAGTGGAAATGCAAGAGATGGAGATTATAAATGGGGTTTAAGGTTCCCGCAATCATTAAGACCCATAGGTTTAATTGATTTCATAGTGAAAGTCCAGTAACTCACCCTTTTGAGTAGTAGATGTTTTCTATCCTCTTCAAATTTGGGGTAAGGCACATGTTCTGTTCCCACAAATTTTGCATGCCTGGGATGAGAGCCATGAATTTCAGCAAAGTGAGTGCCTACAGGGGTGTCCTCTTGGGCATTATTTATGTATCTCTTACGTTCTTGAATGCGCTGTTTCAAAGGGTGCATAATGCAACAAATGTACAGGAAACCACATGTACACCATAAAGCATAAATGCAAAAGGGAGCATTGCAAGTGATACATTCCCTCATGTCAATGGTTAATTCTGTTATTTGTGTGTGTACACATTTTTGGAAGTTTGGGCATACTGACAAATATTATACCAAGTACATTTGAAAAACACCCTTAGGTTTATCAGGAAAACACCCTCTTCCAGTGTTGTGTTCCTCTTTGTATCTGCTGTGTACTAACAGATCCCTCAAGTTCTTAGATCTTCTAAATGTCACCCTAGATTTCAAACCTACAGCTGTTCCAACTCTATTATCAGAGTCCAAAATGGGCCAGTTTTTAAAAATGATGTTCACCACTCTGTCTGCAATTCTATTGCATTCGGTTGAAAAAGTAATCAAATTAGTACCCGTGTCAGACTGTAAACCATCATTCTTTCTGAAAATAAGATCCTTTCTTTAAGAGTTTAGTTTTATTTCTAGATTCCTCTAAAATACACTCTGTATAATCCCTTTGTAAAGATCTATTTTTTTATTTTTTAATTCTTCTGATTACTCATTAAAGTATTGGTTACAGCAGTTCCTGTATAATCTAAGAAATTGATCATATGGTATAAAGTTTTTTAGGGCAGTAGGATGGGCACTCTAATATTTTAGTAGCACTGGCAACCTGTGTATTTGTGGGTTACTATAGATGTGAACTCACTATATACATCTATTAAACATGAGAAAGGCATTGCCGTGTATAAACTCTTTTTTAAAAAAATCATGTTGACAGTGAACAAATGCCAGTTGACTTCACTGGAAGTGAATGAATTCATAAAATTGTTATATGAGAATGATCTGAATTTATCATTCACACATTATGTCAGTTGAACTGAAGTTAACTTTCTTGATTTAACCATTTTTGTGGAACCAAATACAATGGAAATAGAAACCAAATGCCACAGAAAAAATACAGCAATAAATTTACAACTGAAATATGAGAGTGTCCATCCTGCTGCCATAAAACACTCTACACCTTATGGTCAGTTCCTTAGATTATACTGCAGTAACCAACAAGACTTTAATGTGCCACCTGAAGAATTAAAAATTAAAAAAAATAGATTTTTACAACGGGGGTTAGAGAGGGAGTATATTAGAGGAATCTATAAACAAAAGTAAACTCTTAAAAAGAAAGGATCTTATTTTCAGGAAGAATGATGGTTCACAGTCTGACAAGGGTACTAATTTGATTACTTTTTCAACTGAATACAATAGAATTGCAAGCAGAGAGGGGAACGTCAGTGTTGGGTAAGTTACTTTTAAAAAGTAATCAGTTACTGTTACTAGTTATTTTCAAATAAATATAGTTAGCTACAGTTACTTATTACTTTTTATATAAAAAGTAATTAATATATGGATTCTGAAATTAATACTACAGTAAAGCATACAAAAAGTTCTCGATAATACGATCGCTCCCAGAGTGATCATATTACAGTTCACGAGTGATAATACTATCGTTAAGATGCAGTAATACTATCGTTCAGGACCCGAATGATAGTATTATCACCAAAACACAACAGCACAAATGCTAGTCTGCCTCCTGACATCTTCCAAAGCATGCCTTCTGATTGGCCACTTGTCCTGTGTGGGTGAGCAGAACAACTTTGGAAACATGGTCTCTCTCTCTCTCTCTCTCTCTCTCTCTCGCTTAGTGAGAGAAATATCCTCAGCACTAGGAGTAGCACTTTTTAGGGTTTTTTTCATATTACAATAATGTTAACTATCTGATTGATCCTGCCTTCAGTCATCTCCCTACTAAACTCATCTTGCCAGTAAAGGTAAGACTCAGAGCGAGCAACTCAGCAGTGCAGTGCTCCTGTCTCCCATAATAAACAGTTTTCAGAGCAGACATCAGGCACCCGTAGCCAGTGTTAGAGTGAAGAAGTAAAGCACATGATTTTGCTCCAATAAAATTTTCAAATCGGATCCATATATTAAAAAAATAACAGATAGGTTAGTGTGCATTACCAGGGAGTCCTACCATCTCGAGGTTCTGGACACATTAGAACATTTTGAGCTTCACTCTCAAGGTTCCTATGTGTCCAGAACCTCTTGATGGTATTACTCCCCAGTAATGCACATTAACCTATCCATTATTCTATTTTTTAGTAACTGTAACTGTAATGCATATTACTTTTCATATTACTTTATATTACCTTTGATAACATGGTTGTATTTACTCATTGAACATAGCTATGTGCTCATGAATCCCCAAGAAGTGGATAAAAGAAATAAAACATATTCTGAAGACAAGGAATATGTTAATTTAAAATTCAGTCCTCATTTGACTTTGCCAGCCACAACAGTCCCTTTACATTTCCATAATTAAGAGCTCTATTAAAAAAAACTCAAACACACACCCTGCATCTACTGCTGCCCTCTGCAATCTTTCTTCCCACAACTGAATCCTAACTTTGCCAGCCAGTGCTGTCCTTGACCTATTTCATTTCAATAACATCCACACTCAACCTCCAACACACACACACACACACACACACACACACACCCATCTACTGCTAGTGCCCTTGGAGATCCTTCCCACACAGCTGTATATCCTGACAATGCCAGCCACAGCTACCCCTTTACATCCCACCTGTACCCCCACCACACACACATCCTGCTGTATCTTCTGCACTTGGCAATTTTTCCCACATCTAGCCTGTATTCTCCTCCTGACTATGCAAGAGCCACAACTACCCCTTTAAATTTCCATAATAAAATCCCACCCTCACATAGGAACATAGGAATCGTGTCAGCAGATGGGGACTGCATAATTCATCTAGTCTGCCCGTGTTTCTGCCCACCTCCCTATTTAGACTGCAACCTGATGTGTCCACAATGTCTGTCCCATGCAAGTATGAACTTGCATATTGTCCTGAATTCCACGTCCTCCTGGGGTAGGCTGTCCCATGGGTCTATAACCCTTTCTGTAAAGAACTACTTCCTGAGGTTGCTTTTGAACCTGCCTCCCACCAGACACAAGTTGTGCCCCCTTGTACACGCATCCCTGTTTTGCTGGAAGAGGTTTCAGATTTAGCTCCCTGAGTCTTGCCTCATATGGCTCATGATGCAGTCCATGCACCATCTTTGTAGCCCTTCTCTGTACTGTCTCCAGGCAGTCTATGTCTTTTTTGAAGTTGGGCCTCCAAAACTGACTGCAGTACTCTAAATGTGACCTCACCAAGGAAATCTAGAGAGTAATGATAACCTCGCTCATTCTACTTGTAATTCCCATACCAATGCAGCCAAGGATGCCACTTGCCCTATGTGCTGCCTTTTCACAATGTTTTCTAACCTTTAAAGATCAATGGCAACCATTTTACACATTGTTAAAAAAAAAGCCTGAATTCAAGTCCCTGTGTCATGAGTAGTGTTTCCTGAAAATTCCATGCTATTTGGTTTTGTGATTTTCTTTAAATCAGCATTTGTTAACTTGTCCTGCACTAACAGGAAACAGTCAGCCTGTTTCTGTCCCTCTGATTGAGCCTTGGAGAGTGATGGCATCATACTGGAATAAGCTACTGCTGCAGCTGTGCAAGTCCCTGCTTGACTGAAGAGCTAAAGTGTTGTTAACTTCCTAATTAGAGCAGTCTGTAGAGTTACCTGTTTGCTGTCCAGGGTTTTTACTAACACTGTCTCTGGTTTGTGTACAGATGAAGTCACTGAAAAGCTATCATTCTATTCTTATAAAAAGCTGATCATTTCAGTGTTGAAGTGGTATGCATTTAAGAAATCAGCGTGTCTGAATCACCGCTATGAGTTCTTGCCCATCAAAACTCTGTGTTTTTCTCTAGCTATGTAACACTGAGCTGTTTATTTAATGGATATAAAATAAATCTAACATTTGTTAATTCATACAAGTAGTTTGTCTTTGATGTAGCCTCAATAAATAGGTTCATGCAAGAACAATTGTTTTCCTCTTAGATTGACAAACAGGTGCCTGCCACACTCTGCTATATCAGGCACATGTACTATATGAATGCACACATTTCAATTCGTTGATGGATTCTGTGTGAAAATACATCATGTATGTAATTGTAGATAATTCATCTGAACAGGTGTCAGTGGCTCAGCAGGTAGTACACTCATCTCTGAGGCCAGGAGATCAGAAGGCTGTGGGTTCTATCCCCCATACCAGGCACTTGGGTTGAATTCCATTACTGACACTGTAGTGTAGCATGATGGGGGTGCTGCACTCCTGAGGTGCTGTCTTTCAGATGAGATGTTAAACCAAGGTCCCATCTGCCTGTTCTGGTGGTAGTTCAGGTGGATGTTAAAGATCCCATTGTACTTCTCAAAAAGAGAAGGGGAATTTCCCTGGTGCCCTGGCCAAATATCCCCCCATTCACTAAAAATCCCACCAACAGCTTAATCTGGTTCAAAGTCAGCTGGCATTCATCTGTATCCCCCTCCCCCGAGTCGTGCCTGAAAATAGGCAGAATTTGTCTAGTGCACTTACCTGGTCAACAAAAACTAAATAAATAAGTATAACTAGAAACACTATATGGCATCCTGATGCTCCCATCTCCTGCCTACAGTTGAGGCAAGTGCACTCTGCTGCCCCCGGTCACCTGCCCCACAAGCCCCCTGTCTCCTGCCCCATATTCGAGGCTGCTGCATCCTGCTGCCCACTCTCTTCTCCCATAGAGTTGGGGCTGCTGCACCCTGTTTCCCCTGCCCGAACAGTTGTGGTGTCTGCACTTTGTCCCCATCCCCCAGTCAGAGCCGCTGCACCCTGTTGCCCCCTGTTTCTGTCACCGCAGTCAGGGCTGCTGTGCTGTGCTATGCCCTAGAGTCCCATGTCCTCTGCCTCCACATTTGAGGTTGCTGCACCATACTGCCCATGCCACCAGAGATGGGTCTTTCATTGCACCCTACTACCTACTTCCATTTTACCAAATGGGCAGAGCTGCTGCACCATGTGCATCCTATCCCACAGTCAGGGCTGCTGTACCCTGAAGTCCACCCATGTTCTGCTCCACAATCAAGGCTTCTGCACCATGCTGCAGTCTGTCCCCTGCTGCCATACCCAGAGCTGCTGCACCCTGTTCCTGTCTACACAGTCAGGGCTGTTGTGGCCTGCTGCAACCTACAGCCCCATGCATCCACTGCCCAATGACTTCACAGTTAGAGTTGCTGCACCTTGCTGCCCCTGCCACCAAAGTCAGATTGTTTGCTACACTGCCCAAAAGAAAACACAGAAAAATGCTTTCATCTTGTGTTATGGGGGTAAAGGACAGAAGGCAGTAAGGTGTAGAAGTTCTGACTATTTGGCCAGAAGACAAGGGAGGAATTAGGGTACAGTGGCCCAAACTGTGTAACAGGATGCAGCACCCACACTGGGGTGGAACTGACACAACTATGGGGGCAGAGGACTGGGTGCAGAAAATACCATAACTCTTATGGCAAGTGGCAGCATGGTGCAGCAGCCCTAACTGTGGAGGTAAGGGACTGTAGGACACAGCAGGCCACAGCAGCCCTTCCTGAGTAGGCAGGAGCAGGGTGCAGCAGCCCTGGCTGTGGTGGCAGGGGACTGTGGACAGGATGGTTTGGAAGCATTGACTGTGGGGCAGTACACAGTGGGACATCAGGGTACAGCAGCCCTGACTGTGGAATGGGGTGTGTATGGTGCCGCAGCAGCCCTAACTGTTCAGGCAAATGATGGGGGCAACAGGGTGCAGCAACCTCAACTGTGTGACAGAAGACAGTGGGCAGTAAGGTGCAGCAGCCTCGAATGTGGGACAAGAGATAGGGGGCTTGTCTGGCAGTGGATGGGGCAGCAGAGTGCAACTGCCTCAACTATGGTGCAGGACATATTGGGCATCAGGATCCTCGCTACCGTTTTTAGTTATGCATTATGTATTTTCACACAGAAACCATCAAAGAATTGAAATTTGTGAGTTCATATAGTACATGTGCCTGAAATAGCAAAGTGTGGCAGACACATTTGTCAGTCTGAGAGGAAAATAATTGTTCTTACATGAACCTAGTTATTGAGGCTTCATCAAACTACTGGTATGAATTTACAAACTTTAGATTTATTTTATATCCATTAAATAAACAACCCAGTGTTATATAGCTAGGAAAAAACACAGTTTTGATGAGAAAGAACTCACAGCTGTGATAGAGATGGTGATTTCTCAAATGCATACCACTTCAATTCAGCACTGAAACTCAAAAGATCGACTTTTTAGAAGAACAAAATTATACATTTTCAGATAATTCATCTGAACACATACCAGAGGCTGAGTTAGTAAAAGCCCTGGACAGCAAACAATTAACTCTACGGACTGCTTTAAGTAGAAGTTTACAGCTCTTCAGTCAAGCAGGGACTTACACTGCTGAAGCAGTTGCTTACTCCAAAATGATGTCATCACTCTCCAAGGCTCAGTCAGAGGGACAGAAGTAGCCTGTTTCTAGTTAGTGCAGAACAAGTTAACAAATGCTGATTTAAAGAAAACCACAACACTAACTAGCAGGAAATTTTCAGGAAACACTACTCATGACACAAGGACTTGAATTCAGGCTTTTTTTTTATAATGTGTAAAATGGTTGCCATTGATCTTTAAGTCATCCGAGATGACTACTCCGAGTGTCTGACTTTTTCTCCTTTAACTGATGCCCTCCCAGTGTGTGTGTACTTTATCCCTTGGTTTCTTTTTCCTATGCGCATAACCTTGCACTTCTTGGCATTAAACTTCAACTGCCAATCCCCGGACCATTCCTCGAGTTTTTTCAGATCTACTTCCACAACTTTTGCTCCCTCCTGTGTGTCTATTCTGTTGCAGAATTTTGTGTCATCTGCAAACAGGCAAACATTCCCCTTAATTCATTTGCACTATCCCCAATAAAAATGTTAAAGAGGATAGGTCCCAGCACAGACACCTGTTGAACTCCACTGGTTACTTTGCCTTCCCTTGATAATGATCCATTGACTAACAGTCTGCATCCTATCTTGCAGCCAGTTGGTGATCCAGTTCACTATCTTATAGCCGACTCCTGTATGCTCTAATTTGTTAGCTAGCCTTCTGTGGGGGATGGTGTCCAAGGCTTTGCTGAAGTCCAGGTACACAATGTCCACTGCTCCTCCCTGGTCAACGCTCTGGTGACCCAGTCGAAAAAGTCTATTATACTGGTTTGACAAGAGCATCCTGCTGTGAAGTCATGTTGCCTGGTGTCAATCTTTCTGCCATCTCTCAGGTACTTCACTGTCCTCTCCTTTAGCAATGACTCCATAATTTTTGCTACCTCCGAGGTCAAACTGACCGGTTGGCAGTTTCCTGCTTTCTTCCTACTTCTGCTCTTGTGTAAAGGTACTACTGTTGCCCTTTTCCAGTCCTGAGGTATCATTCCACTTTCCAGTGACTTGCTGAAAAGCTCAGCCAGTGGTGTGGCAAGTTCTTCCCGAAGCTCCTTCAGTGCCATATGGTGGATGCCATCTGGTCCCATTGCTTTATGTACCTTGAGCTTATTCAGCTCATCTAGGACCCTTTCTCTTCTGAAGGATCTTGTGTCTGCTCCTGTGATGTTGTGTACTGACCAGCTTAGTGTAGGACCCTTCTTGCTGTCTTCTATGGTGAAGACAGTGCAAAAGAAATAATTTAGTAACTCTGCTTTGTCTTCATCTGTCTCTGCCATCTTGCCTTCCTTTAATGCTAACCTGACTGTTCCCCCTTACTCTTTATTTTGTGCCTTATATATCTGAAGAAGATTTTGTCTCCCTTCTTGACCCCCTGTGCTATTTTCTCCTCTGTCTACGCTTTTGATCTCCTGTCTTTCCTGCCTCACTCAGCTTGTTTTTGTATTCTTCTGTACCTAATTCACTTTTTGTTTGTTTATATTTAGCAAAAGCCCTCCTTTTGTCCTTGATTTGTGTTGCAATTTCCTTGGTGAACCAGAGTGGATTTTTCTTTCTTTTGGATTTGGTGATCTGCCTAGTGCATGTAGCTGTAGCTGTATTTAAAGCAGTTTTAAGGCCTCCCAATAGTCTTCTATATCTTCCAAGTTTCTGCTGTCTAGTGTGGATGTGACTATTGGTTTCATTTCAGGAAAGTTAGCACTCCTGAAATCTAGAACCTTGGTTTTAGCATGACTGGTATCTTCCACCTTGTTCACAGTTAGCTGGATTCTCCTGTGGTCACTGGTCCCCAGATTGGCCCCACTTGCATATCTGAGACTTTTAAGCTGCTTGTGAGCACCAAGTCCAGTATTGCTTTGTCTCTGGTGGGGGAATTCACCAGCTGTTCTAAATCTGCCCCTTGCAGTGCAAACAGGAAACCTTTGCTTTGTTCAGACAATGCTGTGTATGAGGACCAGTCCACATCTGGCAGATTAAAGTCCCCTACCAGCAGCATCAAGATGGTTTCCATGAGCTCTTTATCTGTATCAGCTTCCTGGGATGGGGGTCTGTAGATAACTCCAATCCGGATTGGAGCCTTCTCTTCAGCTCCAAGGATAATCCAAAGTGCCTCTGCCTTGCTCTGCATCCTTTGGATTTCTGTTGCATAGATGTCCTCTTTTATATACAATGCTACCCCTTCCCTTTTTACCTTTGCAATCCTTCTGGAATAGCGTGTACCCCAGGATGGTGACACCCCATGTGTGATTCCTGGTGAACCATGTTTCCGTAATGGTGACCAAGTCTAACTGTGCTTCTGCCATCATGGCTGTGAGATCAGGAATTTTGTTCATCAGGCTATGAGTGTTGTTTCAAGGTGCATTCCAGCACTGTTTATTCAGGTTAATTGAAGGCTTACCCTGGCTCTGTTGCGTATGCATTTTGTGTTGGTTGTGTGTATGATAGGAGCATATGTGTGCTGAACTAGTTAGTGATGGGGGAAGGGCACAAGGCGACCCTTGTGGTGTACAGGGGACCTGTGCCACCCTCCGCCCACAAGTTTAACTGACCAATATGGATGTCAACCTTTTGACCAAGTGCTCATGTACCTTCTTTAGACAGGTGCAGGCCACTGAATTAAAAAAAATCCTGTTCCCAGATGTCCTGCCAATTATCGATATACCAGCGACCTTTTTCCTGGTACCAGTTCCTCAGCCAGGTGTTAAATTCAGCTCCCCCTACACTCAAACACATGCACCCTATAGATCTACTGCCCTTCCTTGCCTTAGTGATCTTTTCTAATTTTCCCACAGCAGCCTGAATCCTAACTTTGCCATTGCCACCTCACACCACATACAACAAATTCCACCAACACACGTCTGCTTACCCCAACACACAATTTAAATATTCTTTCCCACAGCTGAACCTTGACTTGCCACTGAGACATAGTTATAATAATAACTAAATCTGCCATGACTATTATGCCACTGCCAATATGCCACAACTGAAGCCAGACAGCATCCATTACAATCAAATTATCACATAACACAACACACTTATTGCACTCCAGTACATACCTGTTCTATGAAGATTTTCTGTGAGATGGATCGGGTGATCATGATAGACCTGGCAGGTGGGTGGGCAAATGGATGATCAAGTGGCCTGCTGTGACAGCTTAGCACATGTGGTGTTGGTGGAAATTGGCACTGAGCCCTGCCTGCAGAGGGATTACTTGCCTTTTTCCCTACAACAGCTATACTAGCCCTGATTTCCTTGGGGTTCACAATGGCTACTATAGAGGGTCATGACTGACAACATGCAGGGGTGTAACTAGCTATCTATAAAATGTACATCAACTGGTCAGTTAGTTGCCCCCTCAAACAAATTTCATCAGTTCCTATAGCAATTCTTAGCTGTACCATGTATCAGTGCATAAGTAGTATAATTTGTATATCCAATGTTGCAAAATGATATATTTAATAATAAACTGACAAATAAAAAGGTATTTTCTGACTTTTATTTGCACAGCACATGTTACAGATAGAGAACAATATGGTAATAGTAAATGCATGCTGAAAATTGAAAACTAAGTTAGAATTGCTGTTTCAACCATAGGTCTTCTTGAGGAGTAATCTAAAAGAGAAAAAAACAGGCAAGGGAAATAAGAGAAAATAGATATGAGGAAAGAAAATAAGGACAGGATGTAGGAGGAAAAAGTGACAATAGGTAAGATAAGAATAGAATCTAGAAAATGAAAAGGTAATGATAGGTATGAAAGGCACAGTAGAAGTGAATGAGCTGAGGAGTCCTTAAGTGGGGACTAATTAACAGTACCTAGTAAGAAGGCTGAAAAGTGAAAGCTATGTGTGCACACTCATTTTCATTTTCTACAGATCAAACAAATACTCAAACTGGAGGGGCCAGTGCTTTACACCGGATCTGTGACAACTGGTACAAGGACACCCGGCACAACACCACCTCACCAGAGCCATTCAGCCTAACAACATTTTCCGTAATGAGACAACTGGCAAAAACAACCCCGACACCCACCAGCAGTGGGACCATAACCATGTAGAAAGCAGTGGTGCGATAGATGAGGCTACCATGTAGTCGTAGCCACCATGTTAGAGCAAAGATCTTGTATGGCAAACCAGTATTAGGTCATAAATCCTAGGCTAAACATCACAAGGCTGCATGATTTTGCTCCAGTTGACATGCCATGGGTTTACACCACCCTGTAGCTCTGGCAGCTTATAATACCTAGACAATGCAACTACGCAAACCTGAATATCAGCAAGGCTACAAAAAACAGTACATCACAGCCATGAAATGTTGCCTAAACTTTTTATTGTGAAAAAAAAGGCAAAAATTGTAGGCAACTTGCATTCAGTGCACAAGATGAAGATGCTGGGTGCTTACACAATGCATATCAGAAGGCAGTTTTCTTAGCCTGATGTTGTAATAAATCGAGCACGCAGTCAGCTGAGCAGCCTTTTTTTAAGCTGAAACCTGAATATCAAAAGACACCTGCACAATCTCTGGATTCCTGTGATGTCATAAACCTCTTGAGCTTCGTTTTTGAGGTTTATGAAGTCATGGGAACCCCTTGATGTATTACAGCAACTGTAACAGATGGATATCCATCTGTTATTCTATTTATATTACAGTAGCTAGTTACTTTTAGTGAACAGTAATATCATTACACTTACTTATTACTTTATTTTAAAAGTAATCCATTACTAGTACCAGTTACCTAGAAATGTAATCAGATTTCACTTACTAGTTACAAGTAACTAGTTACTCCCCAACACTTGGGAACATCATTTTTAAAAACTGTCCAATTTTACACTCTGATAACATAGTTGGAACAGCCATAGGTTTAAAACCTACATTGACATTTAAAAGATCTAAGAACTTGAGGGATTTGTTAGTATGTAGCCAATACAAGGAGGAACAAGGAACTGGGAGGGGGTGGTTTCCTGATAAACCTAAGGTTTTTTCAGATGTACTGGGTGTAATATTTGTCAGTATGCCCAAACTGGTAAAACATTTGTACACCCAAAAATAACAGAATTAACCAATGACATAAGGGAATGTATCACTTGCAATACTCCCTTTTGCATTCATGCTTTATGGTGTACAGTACATGTGGATTCCTGTACATTGGTTGCACTATGCGCCCTTTGAAACAGCACATTCAAGAACATATCAGTTCAATAATTAATACCCAAGCAGACACCCCTGTAGGAATGCACTTCACTGAAATTCATGGCTCTGATACCAAGCATGCAAAATTTGGCAGGATAGAACATGTGCCTTACCTCAAATTTGGAGGAGATAGAAAAAATCTAATATTCATACGGAAGAGTTTCTGAATTTTCACTATGAAATCAGCGAAGCCTATGAGTCTTAATGACTATTGGGACCTTAAACCCCATTTATAATCTTGTCTTCTGTATTTATACTAGGGTTTTGACATAATTAATGAACATCTAACCCTGTTACCTAAAACAACCTCCTCCCTTCCCCTCCCCCCAACTATGCCTAATCTCTGTAAATATCTTTTACAATTTCATGCTTCCTAGCAGATGTTATTATGGATGGTGTTATGCTTTCTTGCTGTGCTTGATGTTTTTTCTTGCACTAATGCTGCATTTGTCTCCTTTCAAGACTCCCCTTTACCCAATGAGAAAAGAACATGAGCTGTTGATCCACTGGCAGTAGCCTTGATATAAGTGATGATCCACGGGGACATTTTTCATTTACCATGTGCATTTTGTCATATCTTTCCAGCTTCCTTGTTGTCATGTTCTGTTTTTGCCCCCGGACAATATTGTTTCCTCACCTGTTCTGTACCTCTGATATTTTTAACTTACCATGATGGCAGCTTGCTTAAATGAATATAATCATTATTAAACATAAATTCCTTTTCATTTAAAATAAATTGAAAAATAAGAAAGCATGTAAATAAATATTCACTGCCATATGAGATGTAGCAGAAGCACAATGTTATAACCTTGTTATTTGCATATATTATTTTTAATTTAATTTTTGAAATGTATTTGCTTATAACAATGTTGTATTGGTTATTGAACCTAAAGATGCAATAAAAGTACAACAGTTGACTGTTTATGTCCTTAGATATATTAGCAGCCTTACACACAGATCTAAGTGCTCTTACTGCTATATCTTTTAAATGGTCACTATTGATATTTGAAAGCATGTTGGTGATTAGGGCACTTGCATCTTAATTTACTATCTCTCCTGCTTGCAGAGGCAAGAAGGGATACACCAATAATAGCAATTCAAAGACATAGGAGGCAGAGGCAGCAAGGAGTGAAAGAAAAGAGTAGCTGCATAAGGTATTGGGGCATGGAGCTTGGGAGAACAAGTGCCAGGTACCAGCACACTGTAGGGAAAGGTCGTGGTGTAGGTGCACAGTTATGTAACTGAAAAGTGTCTTTCAAGTCTGCTGTCACTACCACTGGCTAGCTGATGGTGCTGAATCACCACTTGACAAGTGAATGCTTCAGTCAAAGCTGTTTATTACAATACAAAAGCAAGTTCATACCACCAATGTACATCCCGGTGCTCCGGGGGGCCCAGATGAATGTTCCAGCTAATTGAAGCACCAGGGCTTCCACTGGTGGTATGAAATTGTTTTGTACCACTTACAGCCACAATTTACAGTTATCTATTGATCCGCAATAAAAAGCTTTGACTGCAACATTCGCTTACCAAGTGGTGATTCAGCACCAATCATCTAGCCTGTGGTGGTGACTGCAGACTTGAGAGACAGTTTTCTGCAACATAGCTGTGCACCTGAACCACACACTTTCCCTAGAATGTACTGCTACCTGGAACTTGGGTTTATGGATTAGGGAATTGCTCACCCCTGTAGCAACACCCAACCCAGCACCATACAAGTGTGGCTTCTACCCTGGGGCTTGGGAGAGCAAATTGACCAGCTCAGTGAGTTTTCTAAAATTTTTAAACAAAATGCTCTGTAGTGATTCCTTGCCATTTTTCACAGCTACAAGGAGAAAGAAACAAGAAATTATCATAAGAAAGTCAAATTCTTATGGTGTATTTAAAAATGTTTGCATTGATATTTGATGTCTCAAAATGTTTGTAATTGTGTAGGATACTTTTGTATTGAATTGCCTTTATTGAAATTATATGTATTTTATGCTTACCAATTTTTTTGGCCTGGATGAAGCTTAAAAAGGACCTTTGGTTCAGTTTTTCCTACCCGGTAATCAAATTTCAAATATTAAATAAAAATTCAGTCAGGGACAATCTTTTCTTAAATTCATTATTTTACTCAATAAAGTAAGCCTAATATTTAAAATATGAATGTAATTGTATGTTTTATTTTGAAAATGCTTGACCCATTTTATAAGAGAAATAATGGCCTCCAGGGTGTTGGTTCCTTTTCATAAACCACACTTCCAGGTGACTGAGGGCACATAGCTTAAGGGCCTCATGCCGCACAGTGCACCTGGGCATGTGGTTTATAAAAAGAATCCTACACCCTATTTTGTATTATTGCTTACAACAAGAACAAATACATCTCTAGTTTTCAGGCCCCAGTGTTGTGGTGATTGGGTGAGCAGTTATGAGCTGGGTGTGGGGTGAGCTTAGACTATAAAAAAATGAACAGACATGTCTGTTTCGGCAGGCAGGTGACTGAGCATGGAGGATAAGCAGTGAGGGAAATCATTCAGAACAGTGAGCAGAAGTTTTTTTTTTTGTTTGCTTGTTTGGTTTTTTTGGTAATTCCAAATGCTGTTGTACCACAGTTGTGACATTGCTACTGTGTTACAGGGACTTTCTAATGCCACTACTGTGGTACAATAGCATGTTTGTGCATATGGATTTCTGAAAACAACAGGCCCTAGCCATATACAGTACTTTGTTGTTGGAAAGCTCCATAACCCAGCTTTTCAGCAAAATATGGTACAGTATAGTATGATTTTGTTCTATTATGGTAGTGGCATTAACACTGAAAGTAACATTATGTGTCACTAAATTATCTAACTAATTGCTAGTTATTGTGAAACAATAGTGTTACTTTTAGGCATTCTACCTCCATTATGGCATATTTTAGGATGGTATAATATATGTATTTATGTATGTGTGTGTGTATATATATATATATATATATATATATATATATATATATATATATAATACATGATGGGCAGGAAGTGGGATACGAAATATTCTCACTCCTGCAGAGTGAGCTCTGGACATTCAAAGTGCCAAAGGCAGTGAGAGTATCCAGAGCTCACTCTGCAGGAGTCAGAATATTTTCCATAGCACACAATCTGCACATCATGTATGCTATTTATACAATGGGGTTGGGAGCTTCAGAAATATAATGTTTTCCTGTGTTCTTTTCATGTTTCTGTGTGCATTCTGCTCTTTCTGTGTGTGGTCTGAGTGTGTGAGAGTTTTTTCTGAATGGGCTGGGAGTCTCAGAAATACTATGGAACACAGATGAGTGTCCTTTGCAATGCTAATTGAGTAAGTTGCAGGTAGCAGTGAGAAACAGAAACCTTTTTGTGAAGCAGTTTCATTTAGAATACAGACTGTAGTGAAGCTGAGATCAGCATAGTAATGGGATGGGAGTCTCAGAAACACTATGGGACACAGGTGAGTGTCCTTTGCAATGCTAACTGAGTAAGTTGTGGGTAGCAGTGAGAAACAGAAACTATTTTGTGAAGTAGTTCCATTTAGAATGCAGGCTGTAGTGAATGAGTGGTTACATCAGCAGAGTATGTATAAATGGCATTTATTTTAACTCTGCTGATGTCATCACCATTTATCACAATGCAGTGAAAATAACAGGACTTATCTAACAGGCATCAAATTAGGGTAAGAGACACTTCTTCACTCCCCTTTACCCATTTAATTGAATCACAACCACTTCCACCATTCCCTCTTCCTCCAGTCAAATTTTAGAAAAAATCTCTGTCTGCAGCTTGCACAGTGCCAGGAATCAAAAAACTGTATTTTAGTGAAAAAAATATCTGGAGGCAGGAGGAGGAGGGTGGGAAGTGTCTAGGGTGGGAAAAGGTGGGGCTATAGGACTAGCCCTGGCCAACTGGGAGGGCAAGAGCGTTATTTTATTTATTTTTTTTTTACCAAAGATCATAGCGATCCGAAGTGACCCAGATGTTCACTTGGGCTGAATCGAAGGTAAAAGTGCTAAATTTTGGCACATTCATGGAATACAAATTCAGATCAGTTCGTCCTTATACCATTTACAATGACTGCTTGGGATGACATACACAAAAAAAAAACCAAAGCAGAAAATGTGGACAGCAAATAGGGTGCTGGCACAATAAATTACTACCCTTGGTTCCTTTAAACTTAAATTACACCAACATGTCACTGCACTCAACAGTTGTGATTGCCCACCTTAAGTCTTGTCCCTGATCCTTACTTTCTTTTCCCCCTTAACAAAAGTCTAACCTATCATGGTGCTGCAGATCCTGTCCCTCCCTCCTCCTCCTTCCTCATCCCTCTGTCTATTCTCTCCTTTCCCTTTCCTCCTATTTTGGCTCCTCCTCCCTGTCTATGCATCCTGAGCACTTAGCTGTGAGTGTTGCCTTGCTGACTGCTTGGCCCACCCCTTAGTTGGTTAATGTAGGAACTGGACCTCTTGTTATATTTTAGTTGCTCTATTCTTTAGTTCTATGTATCCACTTTATTATGGTTTGTAACTTGTTAATACATGTATTGCTGCCTGTAATGTTGGCCTCATGTTATTTGTTTGTATCATCCATATCGCTTCCTTTATCCATGTTACCACTGTATTACTATGTTGACGCAGAACCTTTGTAAAAGGACCCCTGGTTCAAAGACATTATAATCCTAACAATAAATAAATTAATTAATTAACAATATGCATATGTAACACCTCGATGGCACTATCCCTAGAGTTACAACCTCTGTCTGAATTTCTAGCCATAGGTTGAGGGGCCTGGATTCAATATTAACGTGCCTCCACCCAGAGCAACAATAGTGGGGGCATCTATCTAGCCTGTTATAGCCCTCTGGAAAGCTATAACCACCCACAAACCCACCTAGTGACCTTGTACTTCTGGCAACAGTTAACACATAGTCAGCAATCAACATTAATAATATGCACACACCCTTTACACTTACCACCAGGGTCAGACCTTCAGCAAATTCCCTGGAACCCCCTGTAAAGGCAAAGTTACCAAAGCAGGTATACACTTTTAATACAGTGACCCAACTAATAATATGCTCATGAGCCAGGTAAATGATAAACAACAATCAGATTTATTAAGGGGGCCATGAACAAGGAAGTGGCATGAATTTAGATGAACGATTACTATACTGATTTGATTCAGATTACTTGGCATGCACTTTTAGTACCAAATGATAAACTTACAACACTGGGTACCCAGGATGTTATACTGTCTAGCCAGAGGCATTGCCCAGGGATGGCCAGCATTTCAGCTGTTGTTGAGGCCCTTGATGGAAAGAAAAGGCAGTTAGCAAGCACAAACAGATCTTTGATTATTTGTAATCCTGGCTTGTTGCTATTGCAGTGGATTCACTGAGCAAACCTCTCAATCATTAAATCAGTCTTGCACAACCTCTGGGCCGAACGTTTCACTGGAGCTTCCTCTCAGTCCAAATCTCAGGCTGTACCTTCAAATATCTTGGAGCTTTTTGCTGCAAGTAAAGGGTCCTTTTCAAATTATTCTAATTACTGCAATCAGGCAGTCCCAAGCAGGAGAACAGTAGCAGGGAGGTAAGTCAGGCCTTCCCTCACCGATTACCCTAGGCTCCCTCATAGGAGCAGCTTCTCGATTGCTTGAGCTGCTCACTCTCCAAACTCCAACTCTAACTGAACCACTGTCTCTTAACAGTTCTGGGATTTCCCTTGGTTTCCAGAGTTCTTGTTGGCTGGGGGAGCTGTGAGTCACAGATTGAATGTTCCCATCAGTTCAGTTTAGGCGCCAACCTAGAAACTACAAAATCTACAGTTTTCCTTCCCACAAGGCACTTGAGCTAAAGCCCCTTCAAGGCCCCATATGTCCCATTGGTCCAAATGCTGGAAGTCCTAGACCAAACATGGTGGCTTAGGAAATTATAGAAGGCATCCTTGGGATGGCAGAGAAAGGTGAGATATTGTTGATGGGGGACCTGAATACACCAGATGTTACCTGGAGCACCTTTGCTGCAGCCACATCCAAGAGCAGGGCCATTCTCGATGCCCTACAGGGGGCATGCCTCAGACAGCTAGTTTTGGAACCCACTCTGGAGGGAACAATCTTAGTCCTGGTACTCTCAAATGGGGAAGGAGAGAGGATCTCTAATCTTGAAGTGGGTAGCCATCTGGGAACAAGCAACCACCAAACAGTGTGATTCATGACAAACTTAGCTGTATAGTCAAGCCACACAAAAGTGAAGGTACTGGCCTTCAGGAGGGCTGATTTTGTCAAAATGGGAGAATGCCTCAGAAAAGCACTAGCAAACAGACAAGAAGGTGGGGTGGAGCAACAACGAGGAAACATCAAAACTGCCATCATAGAGGCAACAAGCCTTTGTGTGAAGCAAATAAACAAATCAAAATGAAAGAAAAAAACCACTATGGTTCTCAAAAAAAGTGGCTGGGGAGGTAAGGGACAAAAAGACAGCATTCAGGAAGTATAAGGAAACACAGAAGGAGCAGGACAGAGAACTGTACCAGTTAAAGCAGAAGAAAGCGAGGAAGGCAATCAGAATAGCAAAGGTCCAAATTGAAGAAAAGATAGCCAACTCAGTTAAGAAAGGGGATAAAACCTTTTATAGGTACATTAGGCAGCAAAGAAAGATGAAGGCAGGGATACTGAGGCTGAATAAAGAGGAAGGTGGTTGGGCAGAGAACGACAGTGAAAAAGCTGGGATACCGAATGAATATTTCTGTTCAGTATTCACAATGGAAAAGCAGGGGGAGAGACCTAATCTAGTCAATAGAAGCACTCTGGATAGGGGGTTGATATTAGTCCTTTCACAGAAGAAAGGGTTCTGAAAGAACTCTTAAAACTGAAGGTGAATAAAGCAATGGAGCCTGCTGGGATTCGCCCCAGAATTCTAAAAGAACTAAGGGAAGAACTAGTAACACCACTGACTACCTTTTTTAATAAATCATGGGAGGATGGTGTGGTACCTAAGGCCTGGAGAAGGGTGGATGTGATTCCCCTTCACAAAAGTGGGAGCAAGACAGAGGCAGGAAACTACAGACCTGTCAGTTTGACCTCAGTGGTAGGGAAAATGATGGAATTACTTCTGAAGGAAAGAATTGTTGAGTACCTAGAGGCCAGTGGGGCACAGGACCCAAGGCAGCATGGAGTCACAGCAGGAAGGTCATGTCAAACAAATCTAATTGATTTCTTTGACTGGGTGACCAAAGTAGTAGACCAGGGAGGGGCTGTGGACATGGCCTACCTAGACTTTAGCAAGGGATTTGACACAGTCTCGCACAAAAGATTAATAAACAAATTAGCCAGCCTGGGAGTGGGTCCCAGGGTGGTAGCCTGGGTAAAACACTGGCTGGACAGCAGGACACAGCGGGTAATAGTAAATGGTGTCCACAGTGAAGAAAGGAGGGTTACTAGTGGGGTACTGCAGGGTTCAGTACTGGGGCTGGTCCTTTTTAATGTCTTTATAAGTGACATTGCAGAGGGACTGGAGGGGAAGGTATGTCTCTTTGCAGATGACACAGAGATCTGCAACAGGGTTGATACACAAGGTGGGGTGGAAAGGATTAAAAGGGACTTGGCAAGGTTGGAGGAATGGTCAAATGTATGGCAGCTTAGATTCAACACAAAGAAGTGCAAAGTAATGCACCTGGGAAACAAAACTCCAGGGCAAGAGTACACAATGGGGGGTGAGATACTGACAACAACAAAAATGGAAAGGGACCTGGGGGTAGTCATATCAGATGACCTAAAGGTGGGCCAGCAATGTGAGAAGGCAGTAAGGAGGGCTGGGGGAATACTGGGACGCATAGGGAGAGGCATCACCAGTAGAAAACAGAAAGTTGTTGGCCCTCTGTACAGACAGTTGGTAAGACTACATCTGGAGTACTGTGTACAGTTCTAGAGACTCCATCTCCGCAAAGACATAGACAGGGTGGAGGCTGTCCAGAGGAGGGCAACCAAAATGGTGCAGGGTCTGCACCAGAAGACATGTGAAGAAAGACTAAAGGAACTTAAGATGTATAGCCTTGAGGAAAGGAGGGAGAGGGGAGACATGATAGAAACTTTCAAATACCTCAAGGGAAACGACAAAGTCCAAGAGGGTAGTATCTTTCAAAAAAAAAGAGATGTGCAAGAACAAGGGGGCACAATTTGAAGATAGAGGGGGGACGACTCAGAGGTAACGTGAGGAAGTATTTTTTCACAGAGTGGGTTGTAGATGCGTGGAACAGCCTCCCTGAGGAGGTCATAGAGTCAAAAACAGTGGGGGAATTTAAAAATGCATGGGACAGACCTAAGGCAATTCTAGTGGGGGTAGGAGGATGTAGGCTGTTGGTTAACTAGGATCTGCAGCTTATCTGTTAGGTAGAGAAATGGGCAGACTAGGTGGGCCAAGCGGTCCTTATATGCCGTCAAATTCAATGTTTCTATTCAGATAAACCTGCAAGAAGGCAGGTTAGAACAAACACTCTAATTTAAATATGACAGTAAGGTAGCAGTAAATAATTACAGTACTAGTCCAAGCTCCCTGTGCTTTACTATTGCCAGCAGAGTGGAGCAAATCAAAGCGGTGTCTGGCCAGTTACAAGCTTTGAAGCACTTGGACCCAGGCCAGATCATTTACTATACATATACAGATTAAAGTCTTAAAGGGACAGGCTCGGAAGCACAGCATGGCACTCTCACGTAAATCAACAGGACCAAACAAACAACCTTGGATTTATTATGTAAGAAGGATATCTGCCTGGCAGTGGGCATGGATGGAGCCCAGGAAGACATCAAGGTAAACCCCAAATTGGTGACGGTGTTACACATAGGTCCTAAAAAATCAATGTTTTAAGTTTTCTCTTATAATTCTCTGTAAAAATTGCAGTTTAAATCTCACTGGCATTGTCCCTTGGGAGTCTGCCTAAAGTCTTGATCCCTTGTTTGAAAAAACCCTACCATCTGTCAAGACCAAGTTTAAGTGAGCAGTGACTATCACTTCATGACCTAAGGAAGCATGTGAACCACTAGTAGGAAAGAAAACTTAAAAAGGGAAAAAAAACACTTATAATGGCTGAAGAAATTCTATTTATGAAAAAACTGCAGCCATTATTAGGACTGTATTTTTAAAATGCAACAAAAATCTTGCTTTTTCTCTGCTGTCCCCCAAATGACCTGACAGTAGCATGGATATTATTGTAGAAGATTAAGAAAGTTGCCTAATTTCGCCACCCCAGTGGCTCAGTAGCAGTGCAACACATTGCTGTGACAGTGACCCAAGTTTAGAAGTGAGCTCAGGACACCACATTGGGAGGCAGGCCAGACCATAGCAGCTGCCACTTGGCAGTGTGCTGCAGTCAGGATGGAGAATGTTGGGTACCTGGTGCCACAACAAACCCTCTGGTGGGCCAGGGAAGCTTGCTCTGCATGGAGGACATCACTGAGTGCATCCAAGGCTATCAATGGGCTTCACCCATACAAGAGGAGGAGGGAGTACAAGGTTGAAAACTGTGGGGAAAATTCCCATGTAATGCCTAAATGATGGTCAGGGCTCCTGGCTCCCCTTAAACTTAGTGCCACTGACACCAGGTCCTGTTGACCTGGTGGATTGTCTTGAGTGGGGGGGGGGCAGTTTTCTCTCCTTCTGGAGACCCTACTATGGAAATAAAACCATGGGACCTGTCAAGGGGCAGCTAAACCTGAAGGGACACAGGAATGCCAGGCCTGGACAGGGTATATCCATGAGAAGATGAGATATCTGTAATGATTTGGCCAAGAGAGAGAAAAAAAAACTCTATGGAAAAAATATGTATACCTTTGAGAAAGTCATTAAAGAACTAGTAGCACCAAAACAATAGCAGTCAAAAAAGTTATTCATTATTAAATGAAGTCAGGTCTTACTTTGTATTTGTGAAGTACTTTTATCCTTTTGCTTGTTAGAAAGTTTAGAACTTGATAGTATTAGATTTTTATGTAGAAAGAACAGTGCTTTTCTTGGCAGCTGACATTTATATTTCTTTTCCTCTTCATACCTCACTAGCTTTGTGACCTCACTCATTGTGACAGCAATCTTAACCACTCTAGCAGCTGCTGAGTGTTTCTTCCTATCCTCCGTGATGTCACAGTCAGAGAGATCATAATTTTGATGAGGCGTGGAAAGGAACAGAACTAGGTGCAGTATAACAACCTCAGTCAGGGTAATGTTCCACACATCACACCTAGTACTGGTTGGTAGAAAACCTTCTAATTAGCCAAAAGGAAAAGAAAAGGTACCTCTGATGAGGTACTATACAATACATCTGTTTAAATAAACACATCCTACATAAGATGAAGGTATCAGGTGCACATCCAATTTGTTAATGAGTGTACATTTAGTTAACGGATATACACTGGGCAGATCAGGCACATTAGTACAAGAATTGCACATACTGTATGAAATACTATGTCTTGCACATGAATTGAATCAACTAATATTTTCAAGTGGACCTTCTTCCATGCAGTTATAAAGGGCTACCGTACATATCCTAATTACAGGGCTATGACCAAAAAAACTCTTTAAGTTATCAAGACACAATTTCAGTATTTGCCAGACCAGGAAAACATTCTACTCAGTAGCTGCTAATAAAAGCTTGCATATACTGTAGCTTGAAACTGCTCATTTTTGGTTCATTACAAAATATTTCGCTTTTTTCCAGATTAAGCCATAGAGAGAGAGAGATCCCGGGGCCATTGTGCTATATTAAAAGGGTCATTGCATAGCCAGTTTTGTGAGATTTTGCGACATTAACAAGAGCTAGTTAAAGTGGAAGGCTTAGTGGATTCGTAATGGGTTAAGGAGCCTTTCATTTCTAGGTCATGGGTTCAAATCCAGCACAGGTTGGTAGTGGTTAAAAACCATTATTACCTGAGGGCTGTTCAGTGGCCTATGTGAAATGAGTTATGGTAGTCTCAGTCCAGTTAGCAGTGGGCAGGTGTCCACATCAGAAAACCACCAACACAACTGGCACTAATTGGCACCTTTGTTGGCAGTCTCACATGAGAGGCCAAGCACTGAATGGGCATGGAGTCTGACCTACCCTCTCACTTATGTTGTGGTCACTCCATGGCGGAGTTGAGGCACATTGGTGGGGCAGCATGGGAAAGCATGCAATGTGATTGCCTGTACTGTACCAGATGTGGATAAATGGAGGACTTCAGGTTCCAGTGCTGTTAATCCAGCACCTTTCACGAGCACTACATTCACACACTGAAAATAAAAATCTAAAACAATGGCTAGTTGCCAGAAGGCCCTATTTGAAGGCCAAGAAATGGAGAAGGGAGAGTCCACTCCCATCAGAAATTCTGTAGCGGAAGATGTAATCAACATTTTTGATACTCCCTGCAAAATATCATGCATGGAAAAATCAGAAAAATCGAATCTTATGGCAGATTAAAGTCAGGTACAAATAAAAGTTCAAATGGTAGCTTTACATTTGGGACAAATTGGGTCCTCTGATGACTGAATTTTTTATGAGATTTCTCAGGGGGTATACTAGGTCCTACATAAATAATTATAGTGAGTCTTAACTGATTGTTCCAAGAGCTGGTAGTAGTGACTTCAACTGCTCTGGACCATAGTACTGGCATAATGAGGATACCTAAATCCTGCTCCCGTAAGCACTGAGAACCAGCAACTGGGGGAGAGCTACATAGTAATAGTCTGCAGCAGGCCAACATCTATTTAGTTAATGGGAGTGGGAATTTAGATCTTTGAAAGGGGAGCACATGTACATGTGTGATACCTAGAAAAAGGCCATGCCAAATTTATTTATTTATTTATTTATTTGGATTTGGATTACCAGGTAGGCCCACTGAGACAATGTCCCTTTTTCAGGGGGTGACTCAGGGTTAATATACACAGGCATCAACACTGAAATACAATACATACAGTGGCGCAAAAATACAACACTTTATAAAACTACAATATGGAGAGGAACATATATACAACACAGTTACATAGATCAAATACAGTTTTGTTAATTACAGAGAGAGTTTTTCATGACAATACATCGAGTGGACATGGCTATAGCATGAGAACACATAGAGTAAGGTACAAAGGAAGGTGCGAAGCATTAACTACAGGTGCAATTTGTTACAAGAGAAAGGGTGGTTCTAAGGAGATTCTTAAATGACTCTGTGGAGGTGAAGTGTTGCAGGGAGGCCAGAAGGCCATTCCATAGCTGGGAAATCTTATTTGGGAAGGACAGCTGGCTAGACAGGGATCTAGTTTTTGAGACTTCCAGAAGGCGCTGTTCTGAGGAGTGGAGAGTTCTGGCAGGTTTTTTTTTTTTTGCTTCACTAGGCCAGAAAGATGAGGTAGAGAACCCGTATGGATTTTGGAAGTAAGGCTTAGGATGGAATAGTTTAGCCTATCATCCAGTGAGGGCCACTGCAGGGATAGGCGCACTGTATAATAGTGCTCTCTACTGTCGGTTACAGCTGCAAATCTGCTTATCTGATGGTACTGTACATTTGTCTGATCTTGCTTAGCTCCGATTCCTTTAAGAAGGTCAGGACAGGTGCTCCATTTAACTGCAAGGGGAGATGCAGGGTACTGGCTATGCAGAGACGGGCCTCATTTGTAAGGCAAGATCTCAGTCAATAAAGTAGGTCAAGTTTTTCAGATTGCTGTCAGATTGTGCATTCCATATGCAGTCTCAAAGACAGTTCCTGATTGATTTGGATACCAAGATATTTGAAATTGTTCACTACCTTACCTCGGCGAAACTTTGTGACAGAAAGCTTAGGCAGACGGACCACTGTTTTAGATGCGGGATGGGAATTGGGGATTTACTTCATGTGATGTGGGAGTGTTGTAAAATTTCCCCCCTGTGGTTCGAAATTAGGCAGCGTATGGACTCGCTGATGAATTATTCTGAGTTCATCACCTCAGAGGTGTGTGTTCTGGGTGATTTTTCAAAAGTCCCTGGGATCCTAGCCAAATTTCATTTGGCTCTGATGACGCATTGGTTAAGTCTTTTCTAGTCCGCACTGGAAAGATGACCAGGAGTACCTTATGGCCAGTGGGGGCGGACCTGTTGGTCATATTGGTAGGATAAAGAGACGGCTCTGGAGTGAGGGGAACAAACAGTTATATGCCAAGAGGTGGGCAACTCTGGAAGCGATCTATTCATCATAGAGATCATTTTAGGTTCTGCCTGTCATCCTCGGTAGTAAGAGCTTGGTTTTTTCTTTTATCTCTGGTAAAGAGATAGGTTAATTAATATTTGGTTCATGTGAGGGGTAAAGTGGTCATTATTTAGATTTTTGGGATCCTAGTAAGGGTTTTGGAGGAACCAGAATGTATGCCTTTCAGAGATTAAATGATGGGCCTCTCTCTCTCTCTCTCTTTAGGGATATAGTAGGACTCCACCTCTGATCTAACTCTAGGTGCCCTCTTTTTCTTTCTTTTTTGGATACGCACCTTTGGTTTGGTGCTCTGAGATAATATAGGGGTAGCACATTGGCCTAGACTCCTGTTTGGATTCCCTTTTCTTTCTTGCTTTCCCCCTTTCTTTTTCTTTTCTTTTACGCTCCCTTTTTTTTCTATACATATGTGTGAGGGGGAAATGTTTTTGGTTTACTTATTTAGTCTACATCTATGGATAGTATAGTATTTTTGGCAATGTGGATTGTAGATGTCTATACAGGGGTCATTATTGATATATTTGCTGCTCAGGGATGGACTCCTGCTGGGTATGTATATATATGGGATTGTAAATAGTTCATACAGCCAGTTTTGGGCTGTATCCTGGGTTCCAGGTGCTTGTTTTGTTTTTCCTTTTTGTTGTAATGGATGTCCTGTATTAATCAAATCTAATAAACAGTTGTTGAACAAAAAAAAAAGAAAGAAATTGTTCACTACCTCGAGTTGAGTTCCACTTGAGGTGACAATGCGAAGCAGACTGAACCTGTCAGCACCAAGACTCCGAGTCCCAAGGAGCACTGCTTTTGTCTTTGTAGTGTTTAGAACTAACAGATTGTCCAAAAGCAATTTTTCCAGGATGGCAAAATCTGGCTTTAGGCTGTCCTCAATCAGTTTCGCATTATTATAAGACCTGTAGAGGACGGCATCATCAGTGTATAACAAGGCTTGGGCCTGCCCGCAGTTAAGTGGTATATCATTAATAAAGAGGGAGAAAAGGAGTGGCCCCATTATAGATCCTTGGGGGACTCCGTCATGTATTGACCTTACAGATGAGAGGATACCTCCCCACTTCACAGCCTGGGAGCGGTCCATAAGGTAACTTACCATCCAGGTAGCAGATAGCAAACTGAGTAATAGGTTCTTTAGTTTAATGATAAGAAGTCCATGATTGACAAGGTCAAACATCTTCATCAAATCTATGAAGATAGCATCAGGGCCTTTCTAACTCACAACTATGAGAAAAACGAGTGGGTATGAAGGCTGAACTTCTGCTTAAGTTCTGCAGAAGATGTGAAAGTATCTCCCTCATATGGCAAACTCTGCCACTCTGGGTTTATTCAGACGCAAGCTTAGAGAGTCACTTGTGGCTAGTGCCTCCAGTGATTGCCACACTTAGCTGCTGTCACCACCAGTCTACTCTCTAATCTACACCCACCTCTCTCCAACCTCACCTACCTGCCACTCCTCCTCTCCTTCATTCCTGACCATAAATTACTTGGTCACCTGGCACCTCTTTGGGCTTTTTTATGCTGTCCAATTTCTTCCCCCTACCCCCCTTTCCTCCCACCTTCCCCCAATCCCCTCCTTACCACACAACATTTAATACCTTGATACACCTCTTCTTCCTGCCCCCCCCCCTTAGCCAATAGTCTGTGGAACTCTTTGTCCCACTCATCTGTCCTCAGAGCTGCTTTTTGTTTGACAAGGCCTAGTGGCTGCACTTCTCATCTGTAATGTTACCTATTATAGTAATTCCTTAATCTCCCTGATATGTCTTAGGTCTATGAACTTTTATCTGATGTAATTAGGTCTTATCTATATGTATAGTTGAAAACCATGTGATTAGCTTACCCATGTAACTACCATTTGTCTGCTTGTATGTAGTAATCATTGCCTGGCTTTCTAAGCCTGTTTTCTCTTATGTGCACTATGATGTGGAACCTGTGTAAAAGAGCCGTTGGCTCAAAGGTTGTAATCCAAAATTTAATAAATAAATAAATAAAATATAGTTGTCCCATTGTCAATAGGCCATGAACTGCCTGTTCACCTGCATCTGACAGAGAAAGAACAAGCTAACCCTACAGATCTACCAGGGCAACAAGTTCCATATCTGGGGAGAAGGCTGAAGGATGTTAAATAATAATTTATGTGCTAGTAACCTCATCTGGACCCAAGGGTCCATAATGGGGCATGTCCCTTTTCATACATAGAGGTTCCCCTTCCACACAACAAAAACAAAACTACTATCACAGTTATGGTAGCAAAACATTTGTTTGGAAGATGAATGGGGAGGGACTGAAACAACTATAAACATTTAGGCAGGACACACATTTGGTATTTACCTTACCCAGGATTGATAATGATAGAGACAAACACTGCTCACAATCATATTTAATTTTTTTTTTTTGGTTAACAGTGGTGAAAAATTCAAGTCATACAGTCTGCGTTGGTGGTTTGGGATATATAAGCCCACATTTTTAATTGTATTTGTGATTTTTTTTTACCAGGATATCCACAGATAAGAGAGCCCCAGCTTGGTGTGAGTGTTTCCCTAAAGTAAAAAACTCACTCCTGGGCCAACTGATTTTGTGCCCAGCCTATACTCCATAACACTGAAAATATAAAAGACAATGGGCATTGTAGCCAAAGAATTCCTTAGGTATAGTAGTACAGAATCTGTAAATAATGAGATTGTGTGATGCTGGTCACCCCATAGTAAGACCTTTCCATCCTGGTGTTGTTGCAAATATGAACAGCTACAGTAGCGGTTCCTGGGAAAGAAGAAGAAGAAGAATCAGCATTTATATAGCACTTTTCATACATCCAAAGCGCTTTACAAGCAATGCTAGACTGGTAGTGAAGTGACTGAATGTGTGGTGGCAGCCATATCACACATCATCACCCACACACAGCCTGGATAATTGCATGAACCGGTTTATGGGATGGGGAATGTTGGCCAGCACACCGGGAATGTTCCCTACTCTTTGCGAAGAGTGCCCTGGGTTCTTTTACTTCCACCTGGACACCCACCAGGACAACACCAGGATGGGCAGAAGGGACCTCGGTTTAACGTCTCATCCGCAGTACAGCACCCCCCCAATACTGCACTCGGATGCCAGCGATTTTTAGGTGCAAGTCCAATCCCAGTGTGGGACCAGAACCCACGACCTTCTGGTCCAGAGGCGGATGTGCTATCAACTGAGCCACGCTGACACCTAAAGCACATAAAGTAAAGGGGAAAGAGTGCACTTCTGCCGGGTTTCTCTTGTGAGTGAGAACAACTGAGATAAAAGGTCATTATTAAGGATCTGGGACTCTGGGTTCATGTATAAGGTTTGGACCTAGCCATATATGCGAGGACCAAAACTGAAGCACCTCAGAACAGAATGCATTACCCCCTACTCCACATGGTCAAACGCCTTCTCCACTTCTATGGTAAGGAATCCAGTTAGATAACTCTTGCTTGTTTTTGCCCATTGCCAGATCACATTCAAAGTTTAATTAACATTTTCTTTTGCCCATCTGACCTATATACAGAGTCTGATTGCTATGGGTGAACCAAGCCTGGTAAAGACACCTAAGTAGGATTGCTCTTAGTTTAGCTATAATCATATGATCTGCCTTTAACAGAGAGATATATTGGTAAGAGGAGCACACGGCAGGGTCTCTGCTTTAAGCAAGATCATAATTGTGGCAGACTGCATGGAGTGGGGGAGAATGCCAGAGTCCAGCTCTCATGAATAACATTCATCAAGGGATCACTGAGTTTCACCAAGAAGCTTTTATAAAACTTGATGGGGAATCAATTACCCTTCCACTTTGAAGGCCATTCAGAGCTACAGAAACCTCATCCCATTAGACTGAGAGTCTATCTGGTCATGAAGTTTTGCATTCAGTCTGGGGAGAGAGAGGCCTCTGTCAAAAATCCTGAATTTAGGTTACTATAGCCATGGATTCAGTTGTATACAGTGGAGCCTGCCATGATGAAGTGCAGTGTCAGTTTCCTGCATCACAAAATAAATTAACTTCCACTGAAATTGCCTTGTTTCTTGCAGTAATTGTAAACCTGACTATAATATTTTTTATTTATGTATTGAAATGTTTCACCAGGAAGGCGTGCTGAGCAACAAGTTGCTCATCTCTGTGTGACCTGGGGGGTAGGGGAACAATGGGATAGAATGCAGAGAAATGTTACAATGTTGGAATACAATTTGCTTATTTGCATACAATGAGAGCAGGAGGGATTACAGGTGGATCACATTGGCTAACAATGCAACAATTAACTATAGTAGATATAAAGAGACATATAGCAATTTGGCAACAGTTGGTAACACTGTAACCCATATAATAACTTGACAACAGTATGTAGCACTAGATGGTAAGATGACACAACAGTAATTGGTAGTAATTAGTGTAACATAGATATTCAAGATTTATAGTGATTGGAGTAAAGAGAGGAAGAATGGAAGGAGGGAACGAAAAATTGTGGAGAGCATAATGGAAGAAAGGAAAGGAAATTTATGGAGAGACTCAGGCAGAACATGATTTTTGAGGCAAACAGAGACAACAGGGTGGACTAAAGTGCATATAAGAGGGGGTATAGGGGGAGGTTATAAGTGCTTAATTGAGTGTAGGGGTAGGTCAGTGTTAGACTATGTTAACTGGAAGGGGGTAGGAGGAGAGGAGAGGTAGAGTGGAGGGTGATGAGAGTAGTATTGTAGGTGGGGGGCACCCAAGGGGAAGGGGAGTTGAAATTCAACAGTGTCCTGTTATCCCTATTTGGGTAGAGCAGTGGACAACCCTACTGGTAGGACACAGGTTATAGGAGATGAGAGTTACTTATATATAGTGATGCAAGAGAGGGGAGTGTTGGGGGAGGGATGTTGTGGGAGGGGGTAGCAGAGGTCAACCATAGTGGGGGGTAGTACCCCACCAGTGTGCTGGGTGACCCTGCCTGCACAAGGCAGCGATCTAGCAGTGACTGAGGGGGTGTAGTAAAGGAGAAATAGGGGAAAGGGGGTAAAGTTGTTGCCCACCATGCACTATGGATCCTGCCTGCACAAGGCAGTGATCAATCTCACAGGATGGAGACAGATTAAGGGTAGAGAAAGAAGGGGGAGGAACACTTTAGGAGGAGGGAGAGTAGGGGACAAGGAGGAGCACAATCAGAGGGAAGTAGGAGTGGTGGGAAGTATGCATATGGTAATATAGGCTTAGGGAAAATGGTGGGGGATTAGAGAGAATCATGGCAGGCACAGGAAGGGGCAAGGAAGTTCTTGAGGTCAGAGTTAATGGAGTAGCAAGATGATGAGTGGTGAATTTGAGGGGGAGGTGAATTCCAGATTTTTGGGAGGCGATAAGAATAACCCGATTAGCCAATAAGGGTGGAGTGGCATGGGACCACCAGGGTTCATAAGTCGGTAGATCTTAAGGAGTGGGAAGGAGGGGGGCAGTTGTAAAAGCAGGAGACAGATAGAAGAGAAGTTCACCCAGCCAGTGCCTGGAGGTGAATTTTGCGCATTGAGAGACGTCAGTTTGTCAGGGAAGGGAAGGGAAGGATAGGGCATGATAGAGATCACAATGATGATTGTGGAGGGGGGTGTCAAGGGCAAAATGGCAAAAGGAGTTGAAGAGGGTATCTAGTCTAGCCAGGGAGGACTTAGGGGCAACACCATAGACTACGTCACAGTAGTCAAAGATAAGTAGGAATATCTTCTGGACAATCTCACGCCTAGCCATGGATGGGATGCAGGCACAGTTCCTCAATAAGACGCAGAGCTTGGGACACAATTTTTTCTGAATGGTGTCAATATGACCAGAGAAGTTCAGGTGTTGGTCCAGCCAGACACCTAAATACCTGAAGGAGGATGTTTCCTCAAGTAAAGTCCCATCAAGGGTGTGGAAAGAGGGTAGAGAGGGAAACCTGGTAAGTCTCTGCCTGGTGCCGAAGGTCATGGAGACTGTTTTTTTGGTGTTGAGAGATAGTTGGTGGTTTGCAAACCAATGCTGAACCTTGTTGAAGTCATGCTGCAAGTTGGATGTAACCTTGGTGTGGCAGGAGCCAGATGCATACAAGACTGTATCATCATCATACATGTGAACGGAGGAGAAGGGAGAGCAGGTGGATGGGAGATCGTTTAGAAAAATAGAGAATAGTATGGGGCCTAACACTGATCCTTTGGGGATACCAGTTCTTATAATAGGCACAGAATTGTTTGCTAATTTCAGAGGGATTGTAGAAGGCTATTCCTCTGGGAAGTATGGTATAACAGTGGTAATAACATTCGTATTGACCCTATTTGGAAGCTGCCGGGAAAAGAGTTTGCAAACCTTATGCCAAACAGAATGGGATCCCATCTGAATAAGAAGCTAATTCTGCTGAATGTGGGTACTACTGAGAGAATTAAACTCTATTTTAGCTTTCTGTAGCTTGAAATACAGAGGTGGAAAGAGTGTGTTTGTGAGTCAACTCCAAGTCTTTTTATTTTTTGCAGGACAGATTATAAATGGCCTAATGAAATTTTTTTTCTGGTGGCTCAAGAAAGAAATAGCACACCTAAGCTATTAGGGCTTCTCAGCATAGTACAGGAAACATAGAAACACAGACACTTCCATCAGAAAAAGACCAACAGTCCATCTAGTCTGCCCATATAGTTAGGAGGGGTAATATCAGCAGGATTAAATAGAAGCAAATATTTAATGGCATCAGCCTTATGCTCTCAGACCCCACTTCACCAAAGTAACAGTGGATCCAAGTGCCATGTTCTGGCCAGGTTTATGCCCCTACCCCCAGACCTGTAGCAGTACTAGTGTATGATTCAAAACCAAAATGGTATTGTGAGAGACAGACTGTAGGGCAGTAGTGAGAGAGGTGAATAAGAGGAACAAATCAATCCTCACATAGGATTTGTGCATTTGGGAGTGGATTTCTCCTTAGAGTATGAGTGGAGAAATGCTAGTGATTAGTTAAAAAGTGCTCCCAGGCCAGCGTCTGAAGGGATCTGAAGCTCTTCATGTTAGTCACTGGTGTAGCAGTGGACATATCTGGCACCTTGATCTACAAATAATTCATATCTCCCCACCAATGTTAGAATTACCTAGTGCTGCCAATTCAAGATATACTTTATGGAAGGAGTCAGGAGTATCAAAAGACCAGCCCATAGTTGTAATAGAAGATATAGCATCTCATAACAGAATGGGATTATATAAAGACAAACCTACCCACCAGCAGTCCATTGGCACAGTGGTAGTGCAACCTCTTGAGATGCCAGTGACCATAGTTTGGGAATGAGCTTAAGTCATCGAGGGGCTGGCCAAGGGAAGGAGGACGGAGGGTCCAACTTACTGCTCTACTCCTTTAGGTGTGGGAGGCCACCATGATCCACTGCTCAACTACCACATTGTGAAGGGTGGCTGGTAGCATAGCAGTATCAACTCACATGAGGGAGGATTGGGAAGGTGCAAATGCTGGCATGACCCACACATGTGGCTGTGTACCCCCACATGTCGTTGCATGGTTGTACGCCAGGAGAGGAACTGCAAGGGAAAACCAGGCACTGGCTGGGCAGACGAAAGAATGCATGCCCCCTGTGTCCACAATCAGTCTTCCCTCCCCTGTTTTTGACATACTGCTGGGCTTCAACTCCACTGTCAGTGACTGGATATGGGGGTGGTGCTGCCTGTGAAGCTGACTGGCAGACCCCACCATGGGAAGCACAAGCTGAGAGGATGCTGTAGTGGTATGCTGCTGGTAGCCCAAGGAGTTCCAGACATCCAAGTAAGAGGGGCCTTGACTGATGGGAGGTGGCATTAACAAGGTGAAAGGAGGTCCTAGCTAGAGGGCGAGGGGAAAAACACATTTGAAAAAGAAAATAAAGACATACCTACCCCCACCATTCTTCACTACCTTCAAAACCTGCCCTGGAAGACTTACCTGCAACTAGATTGCCATATCCCTTGACTTAGTGGTAAAACATGCTGCAAACAAGGACACTCCCAAGGGTGTAGCATGTCAGCTATAGTGACTACCATGAATCAAGAGGGTTGAACAAGGTGGACCCTAACTCCCTTCTATCACACCACTACTATGTTAAAATGAATTCTGAAAATCAAAAAGATGCATCTCGTGTGACTTTCTAGCACCACTAATGAATTCAGTTCTACATAAGTGATCAGACAATGCCAATAAATGCACCTTTCCTTCATATGAAAAGCAATCCTGTCCCAATAAGAATATAAAGATATGGTATGCTTTTTCCAATATGATACTAGAAGCAAAGGTCAGAGATGTTCTCCCAGGAAATAACATTCAGCCCAAGACTGTCATCATTCATACTGTTTTGACTATGACAGGAAATTCCATCTATTCATGAACAGTTAGAAAAATGATTTATGCCTGATGTGCCAGTCATAATGCATCACATGTTGTGCTGGGTAGCTATATGTGCAGACAGTTATTAAGTGCTGCAGGGAGAGCTTAGATGGAGAATAAATAAAACATATGAAGTCGGTTCAGTTTAATATTGCCTGTGTGTGCACTAACTGTGCAAGACAACATGATTTATGCTTGAGCAAGAAAATAAACACTGAACCATAGCATCAGTAATAACAGGGTATATACAATATGGGAGGGATGAGAATGGTAATGCTAGATATGTCTAAGAGATTTTGGACCTTGTTTGCATATAAAACCAAGCAAAACAAGAATAAAAGGTTTTATTATGTCCGAGTCTTAACTTCAAATTCAAAGAATTAATGTTGATTCTCAAAAGATTTATTAGAATATGCTGACTTGGGGTGAGAGGCCGAAAGCACTTAGTCATCTTCTATTGTCCTTCAAGTTCACAAGTGACCTGCATTTTCCACCAACTGTTTGCCAAGAAAAACATTCCCCTCCTGTATCTTGTTCACCCCTGTGAGGTATTTACAGGTCTCTATCATGTCCCCCCTCCTTCCTTTCTTCCACGGTGTACATATTGAGATCCCTCAGTCTCTCCTCATTGTACTTCTGATGCAGCCCCTGCACCATTTTAGTTGCCATCCCCTGGACATTATCTACCTTGTCTATGTCTTCTTGAGATGTAGTCTCCAGAACTGGACACAGTACTCCAGGTAGGGTCTCACAAAAGAATCTATACAGTGTTAACATCATTTCCCTCTGTCTGATGATGATACCCTCCTTACGCACCCCAGCATCCTGCTGGCCCTTCTTCCTGCCTTGTTGCACTGAACCACCACCTTGAGGTAGTCTGATAATGATTACTCCGAGGTTCCTTTCCTGTTTTGTAATGTTAATACCTCTCCCCCATCTTATATTCCACCTCTGGGTTCCTATGCCATAGGTGCATGATTTCGCACTTTTCGCATTGAAACCCAGCTGCCATACCTTTGACAACTCTGTGTTTTCTCAGGTCTCTGCATATTCTCTCCAACCCCTCTGGAGTGTGTATTGTAGATTTTGGTATCATCTGCAAAGAGGCATACCATCCATTAGAGTTATTTTGCAATGTCACTTATAAAAACATTAAAGAGGACTGTTCCCGGAACCGAGCCCTGAAGTACTTCATTGGGTACTGTGCTCTCCCATGAGTGAGTACCATTTACCACCAGCCTCCATCACCTATTCATCAACCAATTTCATACCCAGTTTACCATCTTTGGCCCACCCCCAAACAGCCCTGTTTCCTTATGAACCTCCTATGTGGTATGGTGTCAAAGGCCTTGCTGAAGTCTAAGAAGGCCGCATCCACCTCTCCACCCTGATCTATTTCCCTGGTCACCCTGTCAAAGAAATCAATCAGGTTCATCTGACATGACCTCCCCCCCCCCAATGAATCTGTGCTTCCTCGGGTCTTGTAACCCACTGCATTCAAGATACTTCACAAGCCTTTCCTTTAAAAGCATCTCCATTAACTTCCCCACCACTATCATCTGACAAACCAGACTATAGTTGCCAGCCTCCTCCCTGCTGCTATTTTTATGAAGTGATATTACATCAGTCCTCCTCTGTTCCTCTGGAGCCGCTCCTGTTTCAAGTGAGTTGTTGAATAGGGCTGTCAGAGGTACAGCCAATACCTCCTTGTTCTCACTCAGCACTATTGGATGTATCCCATTCGGCCCCATAGCTTTGTCCACTGTCACCTTCACAAGTCCTTTCAGGAATCTCTCCTCTGTGAATGACCTTGTGTCTACCTCCCTCCCGCTAGTGTTCCTGCTGCTTTCATTTTTTTTCCTATACACATTCTATGCCTCCTGGCTGAGATAAGCAGGGCTCCCTTCAGTCCTATCCCTGTTGATCCCCACTGGCTCTCACCTCCCCAGATTTACCTGCTCAGGTAACCTACCAGACAGCCACCCGTGGTGGGGTTAGGAGGGTGAGGGCCCCCCCGATACACAAATCCAGCATCATGGCCCTCAGGTCCTGGTGGTGGAGTGGGTGGGGAACTGGCATGCAGAGTGTTGTGTAGGCCGCCCTTGCCACCATTTTCCATCTATTTCCTTCCCGAACCTGTGTTGGGGCATGCATGCTGGCACATGTGTGTGGAGGCACATGCATGCTGCAGAGTCCCGCAGCTCCCACCTTTCTTGCTGCTCCAGTCCCGCACTACCAACAGGCCTCCATCTGGTGGCAGTCATTGGGTGGAAATGGCTGTCCTCCCTCCCCACGAGAGGAAAGCAGTCCATCAGATGCTCAGTCCTCCCCCCCCAAATAAACAGAGATCACTCCCGATGCCGAAGCACTAGCATGTTAGGTGGTAGCATTACTACCGCTCCACAGGGCTGGCTTCCTGTTACTTCTATGTGATCCATCACTCTTCTCTTTCGCTGTGAAGATTAAACAAAAGAATCTGTTCAGGATATCTGCTTTTTCCTGATCCTCCTCTGCACAGTCCCCCTTCCCCCACCCTTAACCTCACAATACCTTCCCCTTCCCCTTTTCACTTATGTACATAAAAAAAGATCTTGTCCACCTTTATTACCCCTTTGGCTATCCTTTCCTCAGTTTTGTGACTTTGTGCCCCTCACTGCTTTCCCTGGTTCACCTCCCTATTCTCTTCCTTCTGCATACTTTTGTATCTCCTAAATCCTACCCTTTTAACCTTAACCTTTGCAGCCAATTCACTTGAGAACCATAGCTGTCACTTTTTCTTTCATGTTTTTGCCCATTTATTTTGTGCAGAGATTTGTTGCCTTCACTATGCCATTCCTTAATTTGGTCCACTGTTCCTCCAGCCCACCTAAGCCATTCCCCACTACTAGGTCATCTCTAAGGTATTCACCCATTTTTTTTTAAATTGATCCTCCTGACGTCCAGGACCCTCATCCATGTGTGGTTTGCTTCTGCTGCTGTCCTTATGTTGAACCACACTGTATGGTGATTGCTGGTCCCCAGGTGGCCTACAACCTTGATGTCCACAATACTGTCCCTGTTTGTGAGCACCAGGTTCAGTATTGCCCCATCATGAGTGGGCTACTTGACTGATTGCCTGAGAAATGCCCCCGGCAGGGAGTCTAGGATGTTCCTTCTTCTAGCAGAGGCCATGGCTGGGAGGCTCCAATTTACATCTGGTAGCTTGAAGTCCCCCCCCCCACCACCACTAGCAGCATTTCCCCTTTTTCTACCATTGTGATGATGGCTTACATCCGTGCCTTATCCAGTTCCTCCCCCTGTGTTGGAAGTCTATAGATCACCCCAGTTCAAATAGAAGTTCTGACTCCTGTCTTCAGAGTGATCCACAGTACCTCCAACCTCTTCTTCCCCCCCTGGTTTCCTTGCATTTCCATGGCTTCAGTACCCCTCCTTTACATATGGCACAACCCCTCCTCCCTTCCTCCTCCCATCCCTCCTAAAATGAGTGTAGATTGGTATAGCCATGTCCCAAAGCATTGCTTCCTATGCACCATGACTCAGTAATGACCACAATATACAAGTCTGCTTCTGTCATGATGGCCTCTAGGTTTGGAATTTTATTTCCAAGACTCCTCACATTTGCACACATGGCCCTCCATACTTTGCTCCCACTTAGCATACAAACCCTCTTCCTCCCCTTTTATCCCTGCTTCCTTTTCCCTCTCTTTTTGCAACTTTTGCTGCCATCCCACTTCCATCCTACTGTACTAATGTTTCCATTATCTTGCTCCCTCGGGGATTCTTCCTTCCTTTGGTTTCAGTCTGTGGGGGAATCAGTTTATGTCTCACTTCTCCCTTCTCCCTTATTTCTATCATCCCCCTCAGCTAGTTTAAATGTTCATCAAAGTAACACTTAAACTACCCACAGAAAACTGTGGCTCCCCTACCAGATGGATACCGTATGCTACCTCTGTGTAGGCCCATATCCCTTCAGGTTGGGCCAGGTTGGTCCCAGTCCCCAATGTAAATGAAACCCTCTTCTCTGCACCATTCCTGGTTGAAGCTCCTGGAGTGGAGTATCCTGTCCTCCCACAGTCATGGACAGGCAGCACCTGAGCAAATGCTACCGTGCTTGCTACTTGCCTTAGAGACCTCCACAGTTCCCTGAACGTGCTCTGCATAATCTCAACCCCATCCTGTGCTAGATCATTAGTCCCCAGGTGGACAGTGACATCCAGCATCCCCCCCCATTGCCCTAGTGATCCTTTGGATCCACTGCCCATCCCTCTGAGCCATGGTGCCAGATACACAGCTTATCTCCCTCTCCCCCTCTTACCGTTCCCAAATCTACCCCCTAACAATCAAGTCCCGACCAGAAACTGCTTCTTCCTCTACTGAGGTGCTGTAAATGTAGAGTATTAAAGTATTACATATACCTTTATCTAGGTAAAAGAATCCACTGGATTAAATTATTGTTTTATACATGTGACCTTGCCTAGGAGTGGCATTAGAATCTAGCACAGAGAGAGCATAGACACAGAGCCAGCTGGGACGTAATACATGTACAGTAGAAATTAGACCATTTATAATCAAAGAAATAAATAACATAGTCACACAATGTATAAACAGGAATCAAAAGGAGTTTATGTAAGCAATAAGTCATGACGGGGTGGCTGTTGTCATGGGTTCAAGCACACCTAGTGAAACTGTGGTTGCAGTACTAGCATCACAGTTATACTAAGATTGAATGTCAAATCAGTAAGAAAAAAATATACGTAGAGATGTATAAACTCAAGTTTTGCTTCCTGGTTTTCAAGTGTAATCAAAAGGAATGGTATATGTACTTGGAGCACATCCCCATTAATTCCCAACTCCAGTGTCAACATTGGGAGCCCATCCCTAACGTCAGTCAGCTGCACTGCTATCCTGGCAACATCTGGAACTGTTTCCTGTCTGACTACAATTTTTTAAACCATCATCTCCCAACAGAATATTACTACAGGCAACTGATAACAGAGATGATTCCCAGTTTTGGCACAATATTACTATAAGCAGACAACACTGGGTGCCATCCCTGGTGTTGGTTCCTTCTATTTGATATTCTGCCAACATCAGGATCTCAGTCTCTGTGGTGACTGCCTGTAGCAATGTTCTGCTGACATTGGAAGCCCATCACCAATATCAGCTTTTTTTTTATTTTAAAACCACCATACCCACCCTCTTTGCCTCTTATGCCCCCCCTCCCCCAATCACACACACCATTACCTTGCTGTGGCCGGCAGTAGAATTCTACTCCTGGTGCTTGCATAATCCAGAAACCCCCTCTCCCTAGATGGTAGCTGCCAGTAACTCTCCTCTCACATATGCAGCCAGCCACCATATGGAAAATATAATTGTAAACGTATAATTTAATGACTCCTGTAGGTCTTAAATAATGAGTTTATGAGAACATTCTCTATAACAGCATAGAGGCTGACAGAACTCTTGCAAATTCTATATCAATATGGAAAATATAACCCTTCGCTCCTCATACCCTATTCCAACACCAGGTGCCCATACCAGTATTAGAGATATGGCAAAAAAATGCAACCACTGGGAGAGCATTTCCAATGGTGTGCTTGTACTCCAATACACCCTATGAAAGCAAATGTCATTGAACAAAGCCCATCCCTGGTGACATAATTTAGTCCAGGAACAACCCAAAAAAGCATGTGACCATTGAGAGACCATCCCTGGTGGCCACTGGTGCCCCAATCCCATTTCTGACACTAGGAGCCCACCTAGGTGATGGAGAATATGTCAATTAAAAGAAAACATACCTGCAGCTATTAGGCACCCATCTTTGGTGGTTGCTGCTGCTCCTGACCCCTTTGGGAACTCCCCCAGGAAGGACATTATGTAAATTTAGAAAACAAATGCAGCCGCTGGGAGCTCAGCAGGTGGCTTGCTAATTCTTGCCCCCAAAGCCCACAGCTACTAAGAAGGTATTTGGGAGTCTATCCCCTCTGGCTCTGTAGCGTCATGACATCCCCCACTCCCAAAAATGTGGCCACCTCAAACCCTCTGCCCACCTCCTTGGATGGCTGCTGTCTTAATAAATTGCAACTGCAATTGATTAACTACATGACCTCAATGTGTATGTTATAAATCCAGTTTTACAATACTGAAATATAAAAAACTTGGCTTTAGGAAATACACACTGTGCATGTATTTGACTAAATGTGGTTGTAATTTATTCAGATGGCAGCCAACAAAGGAGATGAGTACAGGGTTTGAACTAGCTGCAGACTTGGGGGGGCAGCTGGCATGGGATTGGTGAGGAAGGGGGTGCTACTAGACACTAGGAAAAATTGCTTTGGAGCAGGGTGAGGGTGAGGATACTACTAGATGCCTGAGATTGATTTGTTTGTAGCTGGGTAACAAAAAGGTACAACTGGATGGCAAAGACTGACTGATTTGGAGCAGGATGCAGGATGGGTACCATAAGATGCCAGGGCATAAAGTTTTGGGGCAAGGTGAGAGTGTACCACTGGATACCAAGAGATAATGCTTTGGGGAAGTGTAAAGCAGTAGGATACCACTGGATGCCATGGACTGGTTAGATTGGGACAAGGTGAGGTAAGTGGATCCCCCATGACACCAGGGACTGCTTGAGTCAACTATGGGGTAAGGGAGTGTGTATGGTGTACTTCAGGGTCCAAGCAACATGCATTTCCCCTCTCACTGAGGAAGGAAAGCAGTGCTTGGTATCCTGAGTTCTTCCCTCCTCTAGCCAGCCCCTGAGTGGCCAGAGGCTATTTACGAACCCAGGTCACTGGTGCAGCAGGCGGTGAGGCAACCAGTGCCTCAGCACACCATGCCACTGGGATGTCCATTGTATTATGTTTCACTTCTTTGTTTTGCAGCTATGGATTTTAGAAATTATGTTTGCCAGATGCAGATTTTAGTATAGTACTGTATATGGTTAATCTTATTGTGTATCTAAATCCCTCACATCTCAAAAGTTGTACCACAGTTCAAAGGTCAAAAAAGTGGTACCATGTGGCCAAGTACAAGTTTGCTTCATCTTCAGATCAATTTTTAATTTTCATCTGGGTCACAAGGGTGTCATTCAAGTTTTTAGACATGAACAACAAAAGAGTGTTGGACAAGAAGGTAACAGGTTACAAGATCACTTACTACTGGCAGAAACTATCTCAAAATCGCACTTTTTAGATCATCTTGGTATTCTGTTAGTATCAGAAAATCAAATATATAATGAAAGTGTCAAGAAGATAAGGACAATGAAACGACTATGCTGTCATGTCCATCTGCTAATAATAATAACAAAAGCAACTGTCCTTACTCTTGTGTTAACTCTCAGACCTCTGATTTTGTAAAGTCAATTTCCTCAATAAATAAATTTAAAGTAGTGGTACTAGCAAATGTAACTGCAAGATGACCGACTGTAAGGCTATTCATAATAACTGTGATCCTCAGGCATAGCTCTCAGATACTAATGATAAGATAACTGAGAAAAACAATAAAACATGGATAAAATTATGAAATAATTTATTTCTAAAAATATAAGCATTATATCCTGGAACATTGCTGATCATTCATTAAAGTTAGCTGATGAACACTGGAAAAACTACATAAAACATTTTGAAATTACAGCTCTCCAGGAAGTATGGAGCACTGAATGTATTAATCTAAATAGTTTTGCTGTAGTATATTAAGCAGTTAATCAAAAAGAGAAATTAGTGTGGAATATTGGTGGTCTGAGCATATTCATTAAAATCTCATTGAATTATTTCTGGAGAAATTAATATTTTAGAATAATTTCCAAGTGATGTTGTTATGTTTAAATAAAGAAAGAATTATAATTATTAATGTATACTTTCCCCTGATTGGTACTAAATTTTATTCTAAGGAAATATGGACTATTCTGGAAAAATACTATGTAATGCAATGAATGAATACCTAGAAATAGAACAGTTCATGATAGGGGACTTTGGATCCTTGACTGGTCATTGACAAAAATTGAAGAAACGACCAGACAGCGAAACACGGCAGATCAACGCTTTTAAGCTGTAAACACTAATTCAAAGAAAACAAAGTGTTTTCTACAGGGTCACTGACCCCCGAACCCCACCACTAAGGATTATCAACTCTGAATTGGAGCTGATTTGGAAGTGCAAGGCCCCGACAGACAGTGCCGGGTTCCAGCAAGGACATTACAGCGACGTGGCACTGTAGTCACTGTAGTGTCATTCGCTGCACCGGTGTAGCTGTCGGGGGGGTATACTAGGGACTTCAACAGTAGAACAGCTGCATTTGATAATTTTGACTCTGAAATTGTATTGAATGAAGTAGACTCCATTAGGTTGAAGAAAAACTCCAAGGACAGGAAAGTAAATTATTCAGTCTGAAAATTGTTAGTCATATTACATAAATTTAGTCTTACCCCTCTGAATGGCAAATTCATTAGTGATAGGGTAACTTTATGTACATCTCGAGGTAGTAGTATTATTGACTGTGTCACTTGCTTAATGCTAGATTTGCATTTAGTTAAAGACAGTACTATCCCCAAACTGTTTGATAGTGACCATTTTCCATTGATACTGATAATGGCAAGCAATTTCAACAATGTAATGGATTTTAATCCAACAAAGCAACCTGCAGTAACTGTTAATAATTCCAAAAGGCTAGCATGGGATGGAGAACTTGAACTTAAAGTAGCCAATTATATACTGGAAGATATAATTTTTATTTCATTAGATAGTACTGAAGATCTGAACCCCAAAGAAACATCAGAAAGAAATGAATACATCTTAAACAAAGTAGCTCCTCTGTTACATAAATTTGTTAAACCTTACAATGGACAAAGTTCATGGTTTGATAATGACTCTAAGAAGGAAAAATCAAAACTGTTACATTTTGTGAGATAATCTAAAAACCCACTGGAAAAAAAAGAACATTAAGGTCAATGTAAAAAATATAACGACTATTTAATTTTATGAAAAAAAGTTGTTTTCAAAAATCGTTATGGGAACAAATGTTTATTATAAATAAAAAGGATCAGAAAGGATTGGGGAGTGAGGGAAGCCCTCAGGTCCCTTAAGATGGAGAAAGCACCGGGCCAGATAAATTACATCCCAGAGTGCTGAAGGAACTTGCGGATGTCCTGGCGAAACCCCTGGCGGAGCTTTTCACCATCTCTCTGAGGACAGGGTGGGTGCCCCAGGACTGGAAGGTGGCACATATAGTGCCTATCCACAAGGGGGGGGAATCAAGGGAGGTGGCAGGGAACTACAGGCCTGTCAGCCTGATATCGATGGTGGGCAAGGTGATGGAGGCATTGTCAAGAAGAGGCTGGGGGACCTGGAAAAGTCAGGGTGCCTGGATGATAGACAGCATGGATTTGTCGGGAAATCGTGTCAGACAAACCTTGTGGAGTTCTATGACTGGGTGACGAGTGCCTTGGACCTGGGTAGACCAGTGGACGTCCTCTTTCTAGACTTCAGCAAGGCATTTGACTCTGTTCCTCACATGGGCCTGTTGGATAAGCTGGGAGAAATGGGGGTGGGGAACCAGATGATCAGATGGATAGGCAATTGGCTCCAGGACCGGACCCAGAGGGTCGTAGTTGGCATGATAGTCTCATCCCCAAGGAGGGTCATTAGTGGGGTCCCACAGGGATCAGTCCTTGGGCCCCTCCTGTTCAATGCCTAAGTCTCTGACATAAGGACAGGTATCAGGAGTGAGATGAGTCTCTGCGGATGACTCAAAACTGGAGGCGGTGGTGGATGGGGAGGAGGGATGGGGAGGGTGGCCCTACAGGGGGACCTGGAGGCTCTGGAAAGATGGTCTAGAAAGTGGAAGCTGAGGTTCAATGGAGGTAAATGCAAGGTACTGCACCTGGGGTCCAGAAACCCGGGCCAAGTGTACACCCTCAGGGGGCAAATGCTACAAGTCTCGATGGCTGAGAGGGACCAGGGGGTGGTGGTGGATGTCAAGATGAACAACTCGGAGACTTGTAGGAGGGCAGCAGCCAAGGCCAACAGGATGCTGGGATGCATCACTAGGGGGATCACCTCCAGAAGGAGGGAAGTGATACTCCCTCTGTATATCTGCTTGGTGAGGCCGCACCTCAAGTACTGCGTGCAGTTTTGGAGGCCACACTTAAAGAGGGACATTAAACTCCTGGAGAGGGTCCAGAGGAGGGCAACCAAAATGATTTGGGGCTTGGGGGACAGGACCTATGAGAAGAGGCTTGAAGAGCTAAATATGTACACATTGGAAGAGAAATGGACTGGGGGACATGATAGAGGTCTTCAAGTACATGAAGGGGTAAATAGGGAGGAACAGTCAGGGTGCTTGAAGAAAGGAGGAGGGGCCACTAGAGGACATGGGTGGAAGCTGGAGGGGGGAAGATTCAGGGGAGAAAGGAGGAGGTGCTACTTCACTGAGAGGGTGGTGGAGCCATGGAATGTGCTGCCTAGGGGGCTGGTGGAGGCAGGGATGGTGGAGGGGTTCAAGAGGGGGTGGGACAGGTACAGGGGAAGGGTTCTGGAAGCAAAATCCAATGCAGCGAGAATATCTGGAACTGGGAGGGGAGAAGCCAGAGAAGGTGAGAGGGCAGCAAGGTCAGCTCCCAGGGTGGAGGCTGACCAAACGAGCACATGCAAAAGACCATTAGGCCTATTCTGCTGGCATTTTAGTATGTTAGTAACATTGATTAGCACTTAGGGCCCAATTTTAAAAGGGCAAACTTTGGCACAAGGTGCCTGCAACAAACGGCTTTGAAGCAAGTGGCACCTTGCGTCAAAGTGTGTAAAAATCCTGATTTTTGAATGCAGACTGAATTGACATTGGGATGCCTTGCTCCCAAGCTGCTCTGCACCACCCTTGTGACAAAGGTGCCCTTGCACAAGGTCGCAACGGTGCTTGATACATGACAGGGCTGCACTATCCCCGTTCTTGGAATTTTGCAAGCCCCACCATGGATGCAACAGGGAGCTCTGGTTAGACCAGCCAGGAGATGGTCTAAGGGCCATGAACCACTTTCAGACACTGTGAGGATTGGAGGAGGGGACCTGCCAGGAAGGGGCCAGTGCCAAAAAGAGAACAGGGGCTACCTTAGGGGGCCTCAGGACTATGGTGGAACTGACAGGGTGGTGAGATGGCATTCCTGGGGTTGCCATTGGCAATGGCATATAGCAGATCAGACCTGTTAATGGGGGTGGCACGGACTAACCATGACATGGCCCCAGGAGGGTACAACCATGGCACCTGCCCCATAGGTGTCAAACTGCCACATCATGTAGTCAGGAAGCAATGGCTGCAGGTTGAGAGCTGTCAGTGGTGAAGGGAAATGTTTTCCAGGCATCACGACAGTCCCCTGGTACCTAGCCCCCCACATTGTCGGAGGCTGCCTTTCACCTACATGATATGGCAGTTAAGCACCTATGAGACAGGTGCCAGGGCTGTACCCACCTGGGGCCATGTCATGGTCCATCCATGCCACTCCCAATAATGGGTCCACTCCACCATGTGCCATCACCAAGAGCACACCCACATGGTTCCACCTCACCATGCTGTCAGTTCTGACATATTACTGATGCCACCTAAGGCACCTCCTGTGCTCTTTTTTGGTACAAGCTCACTCCTGGCAGGCATATGCACCATGCACCTCCCACCTTCGCAGATCTTCTCCTGTTGTGTCAGGTGGGAGGGGTTTGGATCCTTGCATCAATCCCTGCAGGTGTGTCACATGTTTGCTACAAGCCTGTGGCTGTGGCAACTCCTGGGTCCTTGGCACAGGGACCCCACTTTTCTAAAATTGGATGCAGGGGGCCTGATTTTCAAAGCCCTACAATGGACACAAGATGCTTGTGTCAAACAGTTGTGATGCAACTTGAACCTTGCATCAAAAGATGCAGCATTCAAAATTCAGAAATGCAGTCTTGGTCTGAATCAGGAGCCGCTACATCCATGTGGTGCAGTGCCACCCTTGCAGCCAAAATGAAGGTGCAAGGTGGTTTGTGCCATGGCAGGCCTGCAGCATCCCCTTTTTTGGGATGCAAGAAGCCCCATCGTGGCTGCAGTAAGAGACTGGAGATAAACCAGAAAAAACCTGGTCAAAGCTCCTTGCACCACTGGAGACACTGTGGTGAAGTGTGTTTAGGGGGCTATAACAGGCATGTATGAGGATGACTTGGGCACAGCATGACACACTGGTGATTGGTTAAGGGGTGGGCAATCAAATCAGTGCAGTTGCACATGGCAGGGGTGCCAATTATGGCACATTACTTGCATGGACACAGAACATTGAATGAGGGGGTACAGCATCACACAGAGCCATGTCCCCTCGTGGGCTGGGCCCTGGGGACTGCTGCCAGGGCTGTGCCAATGTGGGGCCAGGCTCTGCATGTCATGCTACTCCTTCATTCACCATTCTGTGTCCATGCAAGTAATGTGCCATAATTGGCACCCCCACCAGGTGCAACTGCACTGATTTTATTGCCCACCCCTTACCTAATTGCCAGTGTGCCACCCCATGCCTATGCCACCCCTGTACCCCACTTGCCAGGCATGTGTGTGCCCCACACTCCTGGCCATCCTGGCACCTCTTCAGTTGCACTGACTGGGGGGAGGCAGTCAGATCCCTGCAGCATTACCCACAGGTGCACCACTTGCTTTGGAGCATGCCTGCTGGTGTGGCAAATCCTGGATTTCTGGTGCAGGGACCCTGCTCTTTCTGAATAAGGCACAGGGTCACTGATGCAGCCAGGATGCAGTAAAGCCCCTAGATTGCCACAAATTGTGGCAATCTAGTGGGTCTTTGAAAATTCAGACCCGGGTCCCTGACGCACCCTGTGTTTGCTGCAGCCCTGGAGTGACACAACTTGCGTCGCTCTAAACACTGTTTTAAAGTCAGGCCCATAGACTCTGAATCTTGGATCAAACACTTTAAAAGGATTTCCTTTGATCCTGTCTACTTCCCTAATTGGTCATGGTCTTCAGACTATGAGTCTGATTTAATACACTCTTTGGAAGTTCAGTTCACCATAGATTCATTAAACGCAAACAAAGCACGAGGTCCAATTAAAGCTCCAGTAGAATTATTTAAATGTGATACTCTCTTGTTTGTTTTTGCATCTTTTTTAATTCATGCATTATACATAAATATACTCCTCCTAGCTGTAAATCACATCTAATTGTCCCCATACATAAATGAGGGCCAACATCACAGACACTGGTAATTATTGGCCAATAACCCTTACGAATTACATTGCAAAAATCTTTTCAAAAATACTTCTGACTAGAGATACACATCATTAAAAATTATGTTTTCTCAGAGGCACAGGAAGGATTCAGAAGTGGCTATTCCATAAATGACCATTGCTTTATGTTACATCTAGCTGAGAAATACATAAAACTCAAAAAAAAATCTTAATTGCATGTAGCCTTTATAGATTTTTGTACAGAAGCTGATGCTCTTTCACAAAATATTCTTCAAAACAGGCTAAGGGAATTATTGAGAAAGCAATGGCTTATTAATGTCATTATGTCTCTTCTTAGTAACACCTTCTCTAAAATCAGATATATACTCTCTGGAGAGTGCAGCAGTTCATTTTAGATAAATATGAGAGTGAAACAAGACTGCCCATTAGTGCCAACTTTATTTCATATTGTCACAGAAAAAGTGTTAAGGTTTTACAATGATAGTTGATGTCATGCTCCTTCAATTACAAATGTGTCCTGCCGAGTACTAGGATATGCCAATGATTTGGTACTAATGAAATGTTCACCAACTGACCTTGAAAAGACAGCTGCAACACATTAAACTAATAATGTCTGAATACGTACTTAAAATCAAGTATTAAAAAAAGACAAAAGTAATGAGGCACGATTTTAAAGAGCCCCTTAGACTGGCATACCATGCATCAAACCGCCACTTGAGGCAAACTCAGGTGCGCAAGGAATCCTATGCTGGATTTTGCAAGAAGAGGGATCCTAGCACCAAAGTCCCTGAGTTTGCTGCAAGCTGACCTGTAGGCCAAAGAAACAGTGCACAGGAGGGAAATGCCGCAAGCTGCAGGACAGGCTTGCAATGGCCAGTGATGGCAACTTGCCAGCCAGTCACCCATGAGCTGGTGGGTTATCTTGGGCAGGACATGGCTCACAGGGGGTGGGACGGGTTGGAAGGAGGTGATAAATACCCCTGACATGGCCAGTGCATGGCAGCCACCACACAGTGGAGATCCTTGTGGGGGGAAGCAGCTGCACCACTGCCACCATAGGGGGGTGCTTTGTGGGCTTTTATCTGCCGTGGACCACCGGCTGCACCAGCGGTGGATGGCAGGTGTTGGGGGCTGTGAAGGCACCTTCCCCAGATGGGCACAGGGTCACCCCCCCACCCAGTGATGGCCCCAGGAGTGGTGCACAGCATCTTAGACCAGCTCCAGGCTGGTCTAGCAGCTGATGATCACATGCCCTTTGGGGGAGCTTCCAAAATCCCATGTTAGGGGATACTGCGGTACTGCCCCAGCACAAGCCCCCTTCTGCTATGGCGCACCGGTGTGGGCATCACAAGGATGAAGCAAGCACAGTTGGTGCAGGTGATCCCCCCCAGTGGTGCGAGGTGCATTACAAAATTGGGACTGGAGCAAGGTGCGGTGCAATGAGCCTTGTGTGCCATTTCTCCTTGATGCAAGCCCCTTACGTCAGTCCTGATGTTTTGAAAATTGAGCCCATAATTTTTGGAGGAAAAAATGTGAACATGTTTGGCACATGGGTGATATAATTTTGAAGGAAGTAAATCAATATATTTGGGAATAATTTTCAGCTCCATTCTGAACTGGAAAAATCATTGGAATTATACAATTTCTTGTGCCCTCACCACAAAACAAACACTAAATCATTATGGTAGCTGTTCACTTCCAGTTAAAAAAGCTTTACTAGTAGCAGATAATAAACTATGCCAGATTCTTACTTATGGATCTTAAGTGTGTGTTTTTTTGCTCCCACGGTAGGCATGAAACCATTGTCCTAAACTTTTATTACAAAAAAAAAATACTTGTCAACACAGTCATCTTTCATTAGAGCAGAGATAGATAGATAGATAGATAGATAGATAGATAGATAGATAGATAGATAGACAGACAGACAGACAGACAGACAGACAGACAGATTAGACAGACAGACAGACAGAGATACTTTATTTAAAAATGCATTTCTAAAAACCAAGGCTCTTTATATAAAGTAAGCAATAATACCCAACAGAGTGGGCATTATTGGAGAATACTGGACCACCCAGGGGCGTGATAAGGCCCACCGTCACATGTGGAGGGCCTTATAGACCCTGGAAGGTCCAGTATTTTCAAATACCACCCACTCTGGAGGGTATTACTGCACCTGCCCCCTGGTTTGATGGGACCTTGAGGGAGCTGAGGCGAGCAGGGCGAAGGTTAGAGCGATGCTGGTGGAGATCCATCCGGGATGTTGACAGACTTAGACTGATGGAACATTATAGAGACTATCAGTCAGAAATCTCCTGTAAGAAGGCAGAATTCCTGTCCAGGGAGATTACTGCAGCTCAGAATTGACCAGCTCAGCTCTTTCAAACTGTGGACAGACTGTACAATCCAGCCTGTCTGCATGTTCAAAGAGTGTTTTCTCAAGATAAGTGTGAGGAGTTTGCTCACTTCTTTGCTGATAAGATTGCTGACATCAGGTCTGAGATCCACTTGGCACACTCTGTGGGGAGGTGGTGGTGGTGGTCGGTGCGGTGTCGCTACTCCTCGATTCTATTGGATGGAGTTTGATTGGCCAGAGATCGTGGATATCATGCGGATTCTCCAAAGTATGCGACCAACTTGCTGTAGTTTGGACCCCAGTCCAACTCACCTTTTAATAGGCTTTGTTGATATCATTGGCCCTATCCTTGCAGAGATAGTCTGGTGTTCACCGGAGTTGGGTGAGTTTCTGAGCTCCCTAAAGGAAGTGGTGGTAACTCCCCTTCTCAAAACATTTTCACTTGACCCATACTGCCCCGCCAACTACAGACCAGTTTCTAACCTCCCCTTTGTGGGAAAGATTTTTGAGAAATTCATGGTAATGCAGCTGGAAAGCCATCTTACCATCCATGACATCTACAATCTTTTCCAGTCTGGATTTCATAAGAGGCATAGCACAGCGACTGCTCTGGTTCAGGTACTCAGTGATCTCCTGATTGCAGAAGTGCCGTTCCATCTTGATATTCTTAGATTTCTCTTCAGCTTTTGACACTGTGGACCATGGGGTGCTGCTGGAATGTCTGTGAGTCATCTGTGGCCTGTCTGGTATGGTCCTCAGATAGTTTCATTCTTTCTGCACTGGCAGATCACAGAGAGTGGTCTTCAGGACTTGTTCCTCTGAGTCATTCCCTCTGCCATATGGGGTGCCGCAGGGTTCCGTGCTGTCCCCATGTTGTTGGCAGTGTACATGCTGCCATTAGGAGACATTGTGAGGTGGTATGGGCTGGATTTTCACTTCTACGCAGATGATACACAGCTCTACCTGTCCTTTGTGCCTGACCAGGATAGTGTGCTCTCAGTGTTCAACAACTGATAGAGGGGTCAGTGGTGGGATGCCCCTCAGGGCTTTGGCTTGGGGGTGCCCAGTTGCTGACCTCCGAACGGGTGTGGAATCTGGGAGTAATACTTGATGATGGGCTGACACCTTGTTCTCAGGTATCAGCTGTGGTCAAGTACTCTTTTGACCATTTGAGGAATATCGCCTGGATTAAGCACTTAGTTCCATCCAACGACCTTCCAACTTTGATCCACATCTTTGTGACCCCACACCTGGACTACTGTAACTCCCTTTACCTAGGGCTTCCGTGGGTTGATATCTGCTGCTTGCAGCTGGTGCAGAACACAGCGGCCAGGTTGTTGTCTATATTATCTCGATCCAGCCATATTACACCTGTGCTGCACAAACTGCACTGGCTGCCAGTTCAGTGACAGATCACCTTCAAGGTTGGCTTGCTGACCTATAAAGCCCTACACAGACTGGGTCCAAGCTACCTGCAAGATCTCTTGCATCCTTGCTGCCCCTTCCAACTGATCCGCTCAGCCGAAGAGGGATTGCTGGAGATTCCCAGGGTACAGTTAAAAACTTCTGGATCACGGGCATTTTTATTCACAGCCCCAACCGTGTGGAATTCTTTACCTCATCGGATACGAGAGTGTCTGACAGTGGAGAGCTGCAAAACTGCATTAAAAACCTATTTATTTGGGCACACCTTTGGAGAAACTATTTAATTTGTGTTGGACTATTGTTTTTGTGTTTTTAATCATATTGATTGGATGAATGATTTTTAGAATGTTATTGTTTTAACTGATATTGTATAGACTGTACAGCGCTTTGGTATACTGTGAATAGCGCTTTATAAATAAAGATATTATTTATTATTATTATTACTTAGAAAATGGCCCATGAGTAACATTTTTCATAAAATAAAATGTTGTCAAGAAGTCTAACTAATGTTAGAAAAATAATAAAATTACATTTTTACTGTAATGCAGTCCCGCTAGTGTGATATATTTCCCAGTAGAGGGCGCTGCTGTTTAGAAGATCCTGTTTTATTGTGATGGTTAGGTGACCCATGGTTTCATGGGATATGTAGTCCAATGTGATAGATGGGAAGGGTATCAGAGGCTTTAGTAGGGGCTAACAGCAGGAGAGGAACACTCGGGGACTAAAGTTGAAAGCAGCAGTACTACGAAATCAGGAAGTGACCTATCAAAATTCTGCTTTTTGGCTGTAAGCATGCGACCAAAGTTCCAGTTTCCATACCTGTAAATGTTTTTTTCCAGTCGTCTTTAGTTTTTTAGATATTTGCAATTTATTTGAAGTGTTGTAGCGCTACAACAAATATGGCAGCTAACTAGTTTCAGCTGCGCTTTTTCTTCAGGTCGCATCACATCTTTTGACAACAGCAGAGGGACCCTCTGCTGACCATTCCTGATGTCCCTGCAAGTCATTCACATGTGCATTTGGCAGCAGAGGGGGTTAGAGTGCAACATGCTTAGTGGCAGAAATGTAAACAAAAGCGTTGAATAACCAAGCAAATTACTCGGCGATAGTACAGTGCCGGCAAGAAAGAGTACCAGATATATGATTAGCAGGGCACAGGGAATAAACTGTAAAAAAAAGCACATTTTTTTTTCCATAGTACTGCTGCTTGAAATGGGGTTTGAAAAGGATTTGCAATGTCAGTAGCGTTGCCTCTGTCAGTTGTCAGGGAATCAGGCATTAGGAGTGTTTGCAGCAGCTGAGTTGAGCCCAGTTTAAAAGAAAAAACAACAACAAAAGAGGAACACTTGGGGGTCTAAGGAGAGGATGAACCAGGTAAGAAAATGTACCCGACAGGATGGGGGTTATCAGGGCTCTTATTTTAATCTTTATGGCACTGGGATAATGGGACTGAGGAGCAGAGGTGGACTTTCTTAACTTTGGCTCCACAGACATGTAGACTCCTTCCAGGTTTGCACAAACATCTACAAGCGCCGACTTTTGAGGGAGCAGAAGCCGTGAGTACCTCTGTTCCCTTTTAAAACTCTGCAGTGGCTGAAAAACTTTGATTGTATTTTAAGGACTTGATTTCTGTTTAAAATTCATGCTTTGGCTATACAGGGTGTGGGGAGGTGACTTCTCTTGTTCGGGGGAAGGGGACTGCCTGGGTCATTGGTTCTGTTAGCAAGCAGAAAAAAAATGGTGGTTAGTTTGTTTTGAGCTTTAATGTGGCACAAGGATGCCCCTTTTGGCTTTGGGGCATTCAGTTGGTGTTAGTTTTCAACAGGACTCTACTTAGTCTGGGCCAGAGATGCTGAGGTGCTGGACACCTTACATCATGCCATGCTAGCAACCTGGGTTCTGGAATGAGCCAGGGTTATTGGGGAGCCGGCCGGGGGGGGAAGGAAGGAGCAGGATTGAGCAGCCATAATGTTAGCTCTCCTCTCCTGGGGAGGATCCGTGTCACCCCCCATGCTACCTTTGGGTGGAGGTCCAATGGGAAGCACAGGTGGGAGGGGGCAGCAACTAGCAGAAGGGTGCCTTGGAGCCACAGTGAACTCATACCTCCACACATGCATGCCTCAGTGAAAATGGGGGAAAAAAACAGGGGATAAGTTATAAATTAAAAAAAAATGGCTCTACTGAAAAATAGATGCCCACTGGCCTGGTGGCATGGAGGGCTGAGGCACTGGATGCCTTACTCGTGCTATGCCGGCGACCAGAGTTAAGGAACTACCTTGGGCCATGAGGTGCCAGCTCAGTGGGGTGGGTTGGAGCAGGATTGAGCTGTCATGCAGCTCTCCTCTCCAGAGGAGGAGGCCCACTCCTCTGTAGTTCCACTTCCACCAGGTGGAGGTGCAGTGGTTAGCGTAGGTGAGAGGCAGCAGAGACATAAGTCAGGGGTAGAGTGGAAGGGGCCATTGGATCCTTGCATGCTTGTGCACCTCCATGCACACATACGCATTGTATGCCATGGTCCAGGGAGGTATACAAATACTGAAAACTACCAAAAATGTATATGGGGAAAAAAAGAAAAATAGATGCCCACCTCTGGGATGTTGGCAGCCAATCAGCTATCAAAAATGCTCTTTGCCATTTTCTAACATAATATAACAAACTAAAACATAATGGTAATAAATAAAGCCATAAACAGAAATATAATACAGACCAATATGAAACACATAACTATTTCAGTCTCCTACAAAACCCTGAGTAAACAGCCAGGTTTTATGTCTACTTTTAAAGATGGTGACAGACGAGGCAGCACAAATGTCCATGGTAAACCACTCCATAGTAAAGGGGCTGCTACAAAGCATGCTCTGCCACCAGCTGACTGGTCAGCCACCAGCTGACTTTAGTCTCGATTTTGAAACAACCAACAAACCAGTTCCAGTGCAACATAACTCACAGACATCAGGGCAGGTTGCAAGAAGTTCATTAAGATATTGTAGTCCCAGTTCATTGAGGTCCTCAAAAGTAAATAAATGAATCTTAAAATTGATCCACCATCTCACAGGAAGCCAGTCAGAGAGTGAACTCCTAGACTGATATGATCACTTCTCTTTACTGATGAAACAAGTCTGCCTGCCGCATTCTGCACTAGCTGAAGATGGTGAAGCTGACCAGCTGGAAGGCCCTTGTAGAGTGCGTTGCAGTAGTCAAGGCAACAGATGATGAAAGCATGCACTAATGTTAGCAGATCATCTCTAACAAGGTAAGGACACAATCCTGCTATATTCTTTAAATGATAGAAGCCCCTCCTGACCACAGCCGACACCTGAGATACAAAAGTCAGCTCTTGGTCAAGACTGACCAATAGATAGTGAACAACCTGCCTGGCTTGGAGTTTATCTCGCCCCAAAACTGGGAAGATTCAGGCTCACGAAAATAGAAGACCTCAGACAATTTGATCCCACCAGCAACAATTCTGTCTTTCTAGGATTAAGCTTCAGCCCATTATAAACCAGCCACACATTAGTCTCCAATAGAGCATTCTCAAGTACACTCACAGAGGAGCCCTGTCCAGGTTTAAACAAAAGATATAGCAGGGTATCATCCACATGGCAAAGAAAACCAATGCTATACTTCCAGATCACCTCTCCAAGTGAAAGCAATGATCTGAGTGATCACTGCACAGTCGCCTGCGTTAGGTGCTCCCCACACCTCCCCACCACCTCTACTTTCAAGCTTAATCACAACCTAAAATACTTCAGTCTCCCAGCCTTCCTGACAGATCTTGGGAACATAAAGTGGCAGAATTTCTACCTTATACCCTCTGTGTCTGAAGCATTCTGTATCTTCCAGGATCTGCTAGTAAACGTTAATAACCAACATGCACCCTTAAGGAAAATCAAATCCAGGAAATGTGCACCTGAGTGGTTTAGTCCGCTACTTAAGAGGGCCTTACAGCATGAAGACACCCTTTGGAAAAGGACTAAGAAGTAGCAGTCTGACTCAGACTGGCTCTCCTTCCAGGTAGCCAGAAATGCCTGCACCAAATTAGTATGGTTGGAAAAACAACGGTTCTTCCAGTCAGCACTGGAGGCAAACAAAAATAGTTCCACCAATTTCTGGCAGATACTGAGAGAGGTTGAAGGACATTCCTTTGCCACCCCGCTACCAGCTAAAATTGTGGCAAATAGCACCTCCTACACAGATAGATCTGAGATCCTAGATCAGCTCAATAACCACTTTGCCACTGCAGCTCTCGCATTCGACACATCACCTGTTAGTAAACTGAGCACCACAAGCACCACCAGCATAGCTACTAGACCAACCATAGCCCCCCCTACCAACCGCCCCCTCTTCAAGTTCTAGCCAGTCTCCTACAAACAGGTGGAGGACCTGCTCCTCTTGCTGGACACCAAAAAGAGCGCTGGTGCTGATTCGCTTGAACCCTTCTTAAAAGCAGGTTCTTGTTATCTGGCAGCTCCAATTGCCCATCTCTTTAACAGCTCATTATCCCAAGGGGAATTGCTGCCTAGTTGAAAAACCATGCACATTATCCCCCTGTTCAAGTCAGGAGACCCCACTGACTTGAACAACTATAGGCCTATTCTGTTGCTTCCTGTTTTATTCAAGCTACTTGAAAAATTTGTGAACTCTCAATTAAGGGGAGTACTTGGATCATGAGAAAATGCTCAATCCAGTCCAGTCAGGTTTCAGACCCAAGCACAGTACCATGTCTGCTCTTGCCAAAGTGTCAAATGACTGGCTAAAAGCCCTGGACAGTAAACAGCACACCTATGCACTCTTCATTGACATCAGCAAGGCATTTGATATGGTTGATCATTCCATACTTCTTGATTCTCTGAGTAGCATCGGTCTAACCTCTGCTACAGTAAAGTGGTTCCGCTGCTACCTTACAAATCGTAAACAGCAAATTAAAGCCCAAGGGGAATTCTCCCCACTAAAACTACTGCCCCGAGGCGTTCTACAAGGTTCCATTTTGGAACCTATCCTCTTCGCCCTTTACATCAACCGCATCAACTCTGGCCTGGTTGCTGGAAACGTTCACCTCTTCACAGATGACACAGTCCTCTACACGACCAACCCCTCCTTGGAAATTGCATACAAGAAGCTACAGCAGGATTTTATCATCCTCTAGCACAACCTGCCGAATCTAAAGCTTTTGTTAAATGCAAAAAAAAACAAAAGCTATGATTATCTCTCCATCCCACAATACAGGAATGCCTGGGACCCCTCAGATTATTACCCTCCTTAATTAACCACTAGAGCTAGTGGATAAATTTAAATATCTGGGAATCTGGTTGGATAACAAACTCTCCTTCAGTTTCCATCTAAGCAAGTTAACAAAAAAGGCAGCGCCTCGGTATTTTCTACAGCATAAGATGCCTACTCATGCTGAAAGCTAGAAAGCGGCTGGTTCAAACAACTTTTTTTCTCCTGATTGACTACACCAACTTCTTATATGGCCATTTCCCCCAGTATGCGCTTCAAAAGCTGGATACACTCTATCATCGCGCATTGAGGATTTGTTCTTGACTTGCCCTTGCAGACTCATCACTGCTCATTGTACTAAGCATTAGATTGGCCGTCTCTCAACAAGGAGGCAAATAAATGCCCTCATGTGGCTATTCCTGGCTTTGTCCAACAAACTACCACCCTATATCTGTGGCCTGTTTGAACGTTCAAAGGGTGCCTATGGACTAAGAAACCCTTCCTTTGTCTTCCTTAAGCTACCATGAACAAGGACATGTCTTGGCTCAACTGCCATTAGCTCCTTTTTACTAGCACTTTGGAATAACATGCAAAAATTACTTAAAATCTCCCTGCTGCATAGCCATTTTATATTTAGGGGGCTGCTCTGTAGAGGCCTGAAAATGGAGTGTGATTGTTTAAGGTAATGCCTTGCCCCACTCAACTGAGTCCATTAACTTCTGTAATCCTGGGCCACCTGTTTCTCGTGTCAGCCAGCATCCCTTTAGAGCAACCATCTCCCCACTTACCTCCCCCCTCTTATCAATTAGCTTCACAGGGGGCCTCATTCTATTAGGCTGTTCTATTTTGCCTCTGTACTATGTGTCTGATACCCTTTTTTCCCACTGCCCTTCTCTATGTCCCTCCTCCCTCTCCTCACTTGTATTCTATAAGTTAAAAACCTGTATACGCTGCACTTTACATGCCTATATTTGCACTTGCACTACATGCCTGATTCATCCAAGTACTGAGTTTGAATATTGTAACTGCTTGTACCGATGTCTACTTTTGTAGGAAGTGTTGTCTACTGTAAGCAAAAGTGTCCTCTATGTCCAGGACCATCTTGAAAATGAGGTTGCTCAATGATGTAACTGTCTGGTTAAATAAAGTTTGATTGATTGATTGATTGAAAGCATAAAGACTGAACAAAAGAGGAGACATGCTGGAACCCTGAGAAATGCCACATTCAGCGACAGAGGAATAAGATCTAAATTTCCCCAGAATCAGTGATTGATGGCAATCACTACAGCTGCTCAAGCACCCCAACAAAACTTGTATGCTCCAACAGCTCCTCACACTCAACAGTGTCACATGCAGATGACAAATCCAAAAGAACCAGGAAAAAAACCTCTCCACAATCCCTTGCAAGGAGCAGGTCATTTAAAACCCTTACAAGAGCCATCTCAGTACTATGCTGAGAAAAGAAACCAGAATGAATTGCTCATAGATGAAGAATTCCTCCAGTTTCTCTCAGCCTGAATATCCACAATCTTGGCTGAAAAGAAATACACAAACCCATCACACCTCTCCTGAGAAATCTCCCCAAAATCTTGGGTGAGGGATTCAGGATGGAGGATACCATCGACTACTCTACAGAGGGCAGTGGATCTGTTTCTCTCAGCAGCAATGATACCTGAGAAGAAAGTTCTTCTAGTGTCAATCATTGCCTCCCGGAATTCTTTTTAATGAGCAGCAAGGACAAGACTATCGGGATCCAGACCAGTTTTCCTCTACTTGTGCTCTAATCTCTGACACCTTGCTCTAAGAGAATAGAGCGCACTCCTCCTCCTACAGTAGGCAAAGGGTGGCAGTGGACTGGCAGTGGAGCACTAGCAGAAGACAGGCTGTTCTTACAAAAAAAAAACACCACTGCCTCAGTGGCACTTCTATTGGAAGCAGTAATAGCACCAGAGACATTCACAGATTCCCCAAAAACTTCAGGATTGAGTTCACACACGGTAAGCACTCATACTGTGGCAAACAAAACAAACTCTGGCCAGAGCTGATAGGGCTGCAGCTGAGGAATTTGGGGCAAAAATATTGTAAATTTGTTTTTTAATATTTTTAACCCCAAATTTTCAACATAGCCTTGTTATGACCCTACCTCATGAAGACGGGCAGAGAAAATCTTCAATTCCTGGCTTAAAGGTGATTTTTCGCAGAGACTGCAAAATCAACTTTCGGATGCTAAAGCACATTTTGGGCAGAAGCTGAAAAATAACAGCTGTCCCACTCAAGATGCGCTGTAAAGAAATGGCTATGTTGAAAATTTGGGGTCAAAATATTGAATATTTCTAAATGTACAAGCCTGCGTTCACAAAATTCAATGTAGGTTTCTAACTTTGTTGAGTTTTAATATTTTTACACCAAATTTCCAACATAGCTTTCTTATGATCCCACCTCATGAACAAGGGCAGATAAATTTTCAACCCCTGCCTAAAAGGTGATTTTGCCTAGGGACCGTGAAATCCCCTTTTGGGATAAAAAAAAAACATTTTGGACAGGATATGAAAAATGACAGTTGTCACATTCATGAGGTGATATAAGGATATGGCTATGTTGTAAAATTGAGGTAAAAATATTGACAATTACCAAAATTATGTGCTGAGTGGGAGGGTCGTGTGGGGGGTCTGAAACGGGGCAAAATACATCAATGGATGGTTTTCTACTTACAGGTTAAAACAAAACAAAAAAAAACAGGACCGAGATGATGATCACTACACTGGGGGACTGGGCACCCTCAGTGTCACTGTTATGTTTCTGGGGGGGGGGTTGCTGAGAGGGAGGATCGGGTGAGGGAGAGGAAAGAAAGAAAAGGGAAAAAAAGAAAAATAACTGTGCATGTGTGGTACTAGACGGGAGCAGGAGGATTCATCAACTTGGGGATTGGCACCCCTGTGCCACTGTTACATTTTCTGGGTGGGAGTGGGGTGGTAGGTGCTGACAGGGAGGGTTGGGTTGGGAGAAACTATAAAATATATATTAGAAGCAAAAAAAAGCACAACCGTGCATGTGCGGTAGTGATGGTGGGAATTTCCTGATCATGACACTGGGGACTGGGCACCCCCAGTGTCACTATTATGTTTCTGGGGGGGTGCTAAGAGGGAGGGTCAGGTGGGGGGTTATGTATTTCAGCAGTCACAGACTGCCAAAATTAAAAAAATAAATAGTGCAAGCACGGAGTGTTGCACATGGAGGTGACTTTCTTTTGTTACTCCAACATGTTATTCAGTTACAAGGAATGCGGGAGTCCGTTTTCTCATAGTAAGAGATTGGCAGGGCTCCACCCACTGCAGCCCTAAGAAGAGCTTACCTCAGCCATACCACTAACATTAGTCATGTGCTAACTCCATTAATGTGCAAAAAATGCAATTCTTAAATTAAGACCAAAAAGTATGAACCTCCGGGGTCTAATGATGCTTCATGCCAAAATGGATACTTAATCATGGGTTACTGACACCCTATGGTCAGGTTCATTTATACACTCCAAATTAAAGTGACAAAAACACATTTCATTATTTAAAGTGCAACCAAACATAAAGTGCAGTGCTTTGTGTGAGTAAAAGTGCAAACATCACAAAAATACATACAGGCAATATATATTTCCATCATACCCCACAAGTAAAAGATTTATTAGATGGAATTCACATTTAATGCTGCCTTGCTAATGTCAAGTAATTCTGGAGAACCTATAAACATTAATAAATAACCATGCAGGATTCAAAAATATTTTTCAAACACATGCAATTAGAAAACTTCACTATGAAAACCAGCAATCTAATAGTCAGAATGCTGCAAATAGCAAAAAATGACATAACATTAAAATATTGAAATTCATATTGCATGTAAAGAAAATAATCAGATGCTGGAATACCCAACACAGAAGATATTAAGGGATTTCCATACATATTTGTATGAATCCATTAGCTTTCTTTGGTCCTTATGTTTTGTCAAGACTTCCAGATCAAATAGGCGTTTGAACAGCTTGCATGAATTTGCAATCCTGCTGCAACCAGATGCCACATAATCTTTTTGTGATGTTGGAATGTATTCTACATAACTGGAAGACTCATGAAAATATGTATGGAAATACCTTAATATCTTCAGTATAAGGTATTCCAGCATCTGAATATTTTTTTTTTTTGCATGCAATGTGAATTCTAATATTTATTTATTTATTTTTTGGGGGTAATATTTTCTCTCCTCCAGAGCTCCAGCTATGACCCCCATCCTCCGTTGTTCCCCACAGCGCCATCCCCGGACATCAGACCCCCTCCCTTGTGCACCCCGTGACTTACCCTTCACGGCAGGGTGGTGGGGAGTGACTCAACCCACCCCAACGGATCCATGCCAGGGAGGCGCCCTTCCAGGAGTGGCGCCGCGGAGGAACAACTTTGTGCTACCGGGCTCACTTTTGGCTCTTTCCTCTCGGGTCATGGCGTGCAATGATGCCAGCGACTGGGTGCCGCCGCTCCCGTGCATGACCAATCAAGCATCTGCCATGACCGCCCCAAGCTTGCATCGTGCTGTCCGACCCCCAGCCTCCCGCTAAGTCAGGCAAGCCAGCCACCCAAATCCCCTCCCGGAGATGGAGAGCAGTCCGCGGATGCTCAATCCATCTCCTCCCTGACGACACGGCAGCCCATGCCCGTTCCCGAACATGGGTCGCCGGCGTGGCGCAAGGAGTGGCGACCAGCGCCTCAACCCTCAGCGCCACCGGGCCGGCGAATTCTAATATTTTAACGTTGTGTCATTTCTTGCTATTTGCAACACCAGCAACCATAGCTGGTTTTAGGCACCAGCAAACCCTGAGGTTGCTGGCACCCCCCCACCCCCAGCTTATGGGAGGCCCCCAACCAGAGCAGTTTACCTTATTCATTTTTTTTTATCTTATCATCTTCTTATACAGCAATAAAAGGCTGGGCAGCTCCTTCTGATTTGGCATCATGATGTCATGAAATGCTTTGCCAAGCTATGACCCAGTCAGTAAGAGGCAGAGGGGTAGCAATGGAGGGTTAGAAAGAATAGCCCCAAGGACTAACACTGCTCCTCCCTTAAAAAATTTAAATATACCACTGGTTGTACTGAAAAAAAAGGAGGGCCAGGTAGGGGGCCCCATGACTTCACTAATCCTGGTGGTGACCACCAAAATCCTAAAGCCACTATGCCAGCAACACAAACTGAACAAACATTAAAACAGTAAAGAGTTGTTGCTTAGTACTGGATATGTTCTTTAAGTAACTAATACAAATATAGGAGGCAGTATAGCATAGTGGTTAAGAGCACAGAGCTGCAAATCTGGAGACCTGGGTTTGAATCCCATCAGCTCCCACTTGCATACTGTGTGACCCTGAGCAATTCATTTAACGTCCTTGTGCTCCCAGGTCACACCTGGAAACAAGCTTTGGCTTAGTGTGCCTTTCCTGGTTAAACAATTTCCCTTTTCCCTATTTATCTATCTTTTCAGCATACTGGCAAGGCAACTGGTGAATGCTTATCAATGAGGGAAGGGTGGGTTTTCTTAACTTAGAAAAATGGCATAGTAATGTCTGTGTAGCTAATACTGTAATATATGGGTAACCTTCCTCAACCCGGCACGTTTTTTCATATCTGGGGTGTAGTGACACCAGGGTCCTCATGAGTGAAGCTCAAAAGGTCCCTGATGTCATCACAACTCTGCGGTGTGAACTTAGCCTTGCTGTTTATGGTTGTCCACACGTTATTCTTTATCTTATCAGGAACCCTTTTCTTACTGTATGATAGGTAATTTCCTTAAGGGTACAGTATGTGCCGCTTGTACCAGACTACTTTGGCAAATACATAGTTGTCCGATAGAAGCAGCGTCCGGTTCATCATTAGTACCGAAAGTACAAAAAAAATGTGCAAGATAAATGAAACAGACATAAAACAGTGACTACAGTGGTGACAACAGCTCTTTTAGTGATTGTTTGTGTCACCTGTGATCAGATGATTAAAACACAGTCAAACTTTATTTAAACTTTATTTTTAAAAATGAGTCGCTACTGTACCCGCCACGGCATCTTCATTCATTGCTGATCTCCTTCATGGGTACCGCAGGGCTCAGTACGATTGATGAAGTTCGTGATGGCAGTCTGCTTTTTTTTCATGGTGGTGTAGTGCACCCAAGACTTTTCTGTTTGTGCTAGCAGTCTCCAGTTCAATTTCACATCCGTGCTTTGCTCAGCTGCTTGCTGTAGCATTAGCAAAGCATTTCTTATGTCCGATGGAGTGACACGAGCCTCCTCCTCCTCTTGCGAAGCGTCTTGTGAAGGCTCTTCCTCCACGGCATTGTCTTCATCCACTTACTGGTTCCCAGCCAATCCTGCTACTGCTTCTTCAGTGTCATCCTGTGGATCAATCAGATCAGGATTCATCATCCCAAGGTTGCAAATGGTGTCCAATTCAGTAGCAGAGATGCCCATTCATCTTCTTCAATAGCCTCCCCTGTGACAACACCGATAGCTGGGTCATTTGTGAATCCTCCTTTTTGGAAGCAGTTCTGTATTGCTTCAGCAGAGACTTCATTCCATGCCCGATACATGAGTCTCACCAAATCTAGCAGATTGATCCGCCTGACACAGGTAGATGCAGTGATCTCTTCATTGTGGTCTAGGATCTCTAGCAGTCTCCCCCTCATGAGCCTCACATAATGCCTTTTAAATGAGTAGATGATTCTCTGATCTAAAGGCTGCATTATGCATGTAGTGTTTGGGGGTAAATAAATCAGCTTAATGTTTCATAAACCAGTGACATTTGGATGCGCTGTGCAGTTGTCTAGAATAAGTGCAATTTTCCTCTGCCTGAGCCTGCGGTCCCAGTCTCTGAACCATGCCTCAGAAATGTCCCCAGTCATCCAGGCTGTTTTATTGTTTCTATACAGCACTGGCAGATTACAGACACCATGAAAGCAGCATGGTTGTGCTGATTTACCAATCACCATTAAAGATTTTTTGTCAGATCCAGACATGTTGCATGTTGTGAGCACTGTCACACACTCCTTTGCCTTCTTAAGCCCCATGGGATTCTCACTTTTAAACGCTAATGTCCTGCTTCCTTTTCCTCTCCAGGTTCTGATTAGAATGCCAGTCAGATAGAAGAGCATTTCTGTTTTTTAGTAAGTCACTTAATGTTGACTTAGGGATGCTGAAATGTGAGCTCAGATCCCGTATGCTCAATTTCGGCATCTTGTCAATTTCCTGTAGGATCTCGACTTTGCGAGCAAGCGTTAAGCAGGTTCGCTTACCAGGACTTGAAGCACTCACAGAAGTTGTGGGCAAAGACATGATTACAGAGCAGGTACAGTATCCAGCAGCAGGGTGACATGGATTGTGAATAGTGACTCATAAAGCTCACCTCGCGTTTATGAAGAGGTGCTAATTTACTGATTGGATGATTGATTAAGTGATTAAATGTGCTAATAAGATGGTTGATTGTAACCACAGGTGAAACTGAAATGAACGGCATGACCGGAGCACAAGGTCCATTTTAAGTGCGAATAAATGAGTAGGCAAGAATACAGAATGGCATTTGGCAAAATCTAATCGTCCGGTAGAACCGAATGTCCGTTTCATCCATGTGCGGTACATTTGGTGCATACTGTATTTTGATATTATTGCAAAATCTGAGATATGCCTCCTCCTGCCCTGGAACACTTTGTTCTCAAGATTTTCTCAGTAGGTTATATCACAGATTCTAAGTTGGCTAGAGAGATACACAATTATTCCATGTATGAGACACCAAATGTTCTCTTCTATTTGAATAATTGTGGCAGGGTAAAGTAGCATGTACTGTTAATAATACTGACCTTACATAAATAACACTGCACCACTCTAAGTTATAGCCAGAAGGAAGACAGACAGAAAGTGTAGCATTAGCAAATAGCTTTTAGCTGGTTTCTTATTTAGTAATCCAAGGCTGAATGAAAAAAATCTTACCAAGTATGTCTGCAAGCATAATTTCTTTAAATTGATTTTGAAAAGAAAATGAACCCATTACAGTCTCCTGAATACTGCTGAAAGTTCTGTAAAAACAATAAATGTAAGTGCACAGAAATAGGAGAAAGCATCATGATCCCATTGCATGTTAAGTTGAATAACATGTCTGCTGAACTGTACACCGATTCTAGGTTACAGTTTGCAGTGGAAGACAAACTAGACTCTTGGATGCATGAAATGGTGCATGAATGAAAAATAACAGGTGTTCTAAGATGACTAATAAGTAATAAGCTGTATAAGTTTTTTATTAGCTGTTATAGAAAACAGAAAAACCTTTTTATCTTGAATATTTCCATGTACTGCATTTTATTATATTTTGAATACTTAGCAAGTTGAGTATGTGTGCATTATGTGTATATTCAAGACAGACACATTTTTGAGGGCCTTGATGGTGTAGTGATTAATGTTCTACTAACCTTTCAACACAAGAAAGGCAACATTAAATCCCAAGAAATAGGAATGTTGTAGCTCTTAACTCAGGGGTGGCAGAAGGAATCGAGGAGGCAGAAATTGCCTCTCTCCACAGACTGAAGTAGTGAGTAAGGAGAATCTGAGGGGAGAGAAATCTCCCCAGTGTGCAAATTAATAAAGGAAACAGGGTGAGAGAGACAAAGGAGGAAGCGAATGGGTGCATTAAAAAGAGTGGGGGGAGGCGGGAGGGCAAAAAGGAAAAAAAAGGCGGTAACAAAAGTGGAAACAAAATCTGGCAGGCCATGTGTGTGAATGCCAGAAGTCTAGGAACTAAGATTCCAGACCTAGAGGCTATCATGGCAGAGGCTAAACTGGATATTGTGGCCATTACAGAGTCAACATGAACTGAAAACCATGATTGGAGCAGGCCCAGTGGTGCAGAGGACTGGGGCGCTGTAAGAAGCTTACCTCTCACCACGCTGGTGACCCAAGTTCGGAAACAAGCTCAAGCCACCAGGGGGCTGTCTGGAGGGAAGGGCTGGGAGAGAATTGAGCAGCTGCCTGGCAGCTCTTCTCTTTCAGACTGGGCGGTGGGCTATCCCTGTTCATGGCTGCCACCAGGTGAAGGCCTGGTGATAGCACTGAGCTTAGGAAGGCAGACTTCAGTCAGAGATGGTGGAAGGACCTGCAGTGCTGGAGCACATGCGTGCCTCCACATGCATGTGCCCTTCATGTTGTCACAGGGCTGGGAAGGAAGAAAAACAGAAAGATGTCAACCCAGGCTTTGCAACATCTTATCTGCCTGCCCTATGCTCTGCACTGCACTGACACCTGGATGGGGACCCAGAACTGGATATAGGTCTCCTGATGGGGGGAGGATGTCCATCCCCCACCTAGTCCCACCATGTGGGAGAACCTGTGGGGGTCAAGGGGTGACCCGGCAAGGTTGAAGTTGATAGACAAGCAAGAGGGGGCCAGGGATGGGACTAAAGACCCTGCCCAGGCAGACCTGAGGGACAAAAAGATGATAAAAAAAAAGAAAACCATGACTGGGACATGGCCATACCAGGCTACACTCTGTTCATAAAGGACCGGTTGGGAAGGAAAGCAGAGGTGTGGTGTTTTACTGTATGTAAGGGAAAGCATAAAAAAAACAGACATAGAGGGAATACAAGGGGAGGAATAGGTACTGTTGGTCTCCCTGGAAATGGGGAACTGAGCAACTCTTCACATTAGAGTAATCTACAGACCTCAAGCACAGGGGGAGAAATTGAATAAGGTGCTGGTGGAAGCCACTGGCAAGGTAGTAGAAAAGGGGAGGTGCTGCTGTTGGGGTACTTTAACACGCCAGATGTAGAACAGAGCCTCCCAACAGTGGCTTCACCTAGAAGCAGGGACATCCTGGACTCTCTGCAGGGGGCATTCCTCAGGCAACTAATCAGTGAACCCACTCATGATGGGGCAATACTGGATCTGGTACTCACTAACAGAGACAGTGTTGCAGATGTCAAGATGGGAGGACACCTGGGAGCCAGTGATCACTGTACGGTGTGGTTCAATATAAGGATAGCTGTGGAATTAAATTACACAGGGAGGAGAGCCCTGAACTTCAGGAGGTGCAGATTTTATAATAAATTAGAATGAATGCTTCAGGGATGACCTGGCAGGGGCAGATGGCCTGGGCAGCATGGAGAAACAGAGGGTGAAGATAAAAGGGACCATAGTAAAAGAAATAAACCTCTGTGTCAGACAAGTGAGCAAAAGCAAGAGGAAAAAGAGACCTTTATGGTTAATGAAAGAGGTGGCTGAAAAGGTAAAGGCTAAAAGGGTAGCATTCAGAAGGTATAAGGAGAGACAGAGGGAGGAAGATAGGTAGTTGTATTGGGGAAAACAGAGGGAAAGCAGGAAGGAGTGCAAAGGTGCAAACTGAAGAAAAAAATAGCCCAGGAGGTAACAAAAGGGATCAAGACATTTTTATGTTTGCATGCGCAACAAACATTTTGTTACAATGAACTACATTTCAGAGATATGTCACTATCGAGTCCAATGCAGCTCAGACTACAATGGGCTCAGCAAGGACAGCCAAATAATCAGCAAGGCTGATTGTGATGCGTTTTCCTTTTCATGGGGCAGAAACTTTGTGTAGCTAAAAGTAGCCCAACTGTGCCATTCACAGAGCGGCTGGCTCCTTTCATCTGCATAAAATGACATAATTTGTGGGGCAGACCTGCTGGCCCTCATGTGTGTCCCCATCTCCTCCTCCACTGGGTCAGCCTGTATCTGTCCATGCATCCAGTTCTCTCTATTATCATCTCCCCTGACCCCCTCAAGTCCACTCCTGGACTTTAATTAGAAGGCCGGACACAGCAGATCAAAGGAGTGAGATGGGCATGAAGACGAACTGTAATTGCCCACCCTGGGCTGTTGTGTCACCTCTTTCTATTATAATCTCCTCTGTCTCCCTCAGGTCCGCCCTTGAATCTTGATTAGAAGGCCAGACTCAGTAGGTCAAAGGAGTGAAGTGGGAGTGAAGATGAGCTATACTCACCCACCCTGTGCTGCTACTGTGTAAAGAAGGTGTATTTCATCCAGCCAGCCTGGTTGCAACCACCACGCTGAGAGAAGAACCATGACCACTGCTCTTGTTTCAGTTCTGTTGTTGGCAAGAAATTATGTTGCTGGAGATGGCTACCTCAAACCTTGTAGGAGACTTGCAGCATGTGAAAGAAGAAAGGTCGTGATTGGTCAGTTAATCCTTCTCACTGCTGTGCATGTAGGGGGATGCGTGATGCTCTGATTAAGTGCAATGGTCAGTGTGAGCAAGGGACTCATGGCTGCAGCTGTGGCATGTGATAGTTTCTTTGCTGACTGACGGCCTTATCATGGCATTACCCCACTCAGCATGCGTGTATTCTGAGACTCCGACATCTGCCTTCGGGTTGCATGTTGGGGGTTGGGGTCCACAAATACTGGCCCAGCACCTATTGGGATGTTTAGCAGTTAGTGCTCACCCCCACCATATTTGTGTTCAGAATTTAATTGTTGGGGAATTGTTTCTACACCACGTGCAGGTCAGATGAAAATGGAAACAGAGGTGTGGGGCCTATTGGCATGATGGGCACATGGGAGGTGATTACAAAAATGTCAGTGATAATTATGGGGGGATGCCTTCCAGTGAACTCCAATAGCATCATTTACTTACAGTGAGAGAGGGGGTACAGAGTGCAGCTCCTGTGAATGCAATACAAGCTGGAGAATGCTGATAGTGCACTTCTTCAGGCTTGGAACTTGCGTAACATCACCTTTTATTCTTCAGTGTCACTCCAGATAGTAGTTGGTTTGTCATGAACTGTGCTCAAGTGGGCCATGCTGAGGTAGCACTCTGACTTCAGGGATCTTGGGGCACATATCAGGATCTACTGACTGTCTTTGACTTTGACAAGCTAGTCTTCCCTGCACAGACCGTCAAAGGGATTCATGCCTAGTGTTTAATGGGTGGCAAGGCAAAATGCCTGGTGTCTGCAAGTGACCCTTTCATGATACCCCAGACATGGATTGGATTGTTTTGTGCTATCTCAATTTATCCATCCAGCAGCCAAAATGGAGAAGATTAATGCATAGTAAGTACTGTTGAATATTGAGACAGTATGCAGTGATCAACAAAGTGTGTGTGTACTAAATGTCTGTGTATTGTATATAGTGCAAAGATGGACTGGGGTTCTTTAATAATGGGCCTTCTCCCACCTGAAGAGAGTTATTACATCACCTATGAAGCATATAAAAAAATAGGAACTTTTACAAATACATTTATAAAACAGGTGTAAAAAAGAATAAATAGTGCAAAATAAACCCAAGGCTTGGGCAGTCTAGATAGGGCTTTACCTGCCATTATTTTATGTTTCTATAGACATGTTGTCATGGCACCCAACATATACAAAAATATATAGGTTATTTTGTAACCTGGGTATATCACATTCAGTACCTTAAAGGTTTGGTACACCACAGTGGACTGCTGAACCAATCAAAGACTAGAGGTGCACTTCAGAGGACAAACGCCCAGAAAAAGAAACACAGCACACTGATGCTCAAATACAGAAAATCATTTACTCATGAGCAGTCGTTATCCTGTACTGTCAGTACAAAATACAAAGTGATTCAAAGGTGCAAAAAGCCAGAAGTGCTGTAATGCTGAATACTCTTTAATTTAGGCAAAAACATTTAGCAGGACCTACTAGCACAGGCATTGCCCAAAGCTCCTAATAGCACATGCAAAATGTTGCACCTCATTTAAGGAATGCACAGTATTACAGGACTTTCGGCTTTTTGCACCTTTTCATCATTTTGTATTTTGCACTGATAGTATGGGATGATACTTCCTTATAAGTAAATGATTTTCTGCATGTGAGCCTCAGTGTGCTCTTGCATGTTTTTCCTCCATGTATTTGCACCTTGGAGTGCACTTCTCTTCAAGTTTGCTTGATACTAGGGTTAGCCACCCCAGACTGGTACACCCAATCTTTATACCACTGACAAAGTCTTACTTTCTGTGTAGTTAATTTCTTTTTATTATGTTGTCTTGCACGTGCAGTGCAGACAACATATTGTGGTTGCTTCAGTGGAGAAGCGGGTTTCAGAGGTGCGGTCCTGCTGCAGCCAATGGCGCCACTGCTTTGGGTGTGCCGAGGAGGTGCCCAATCCCCCTCAGCTCATGTGATCCCCCAACTCTGTATGTGCCAGCGGGGATGCCCAATCCCCGTCTCATCAAGCACACATGTGGGAGCCCACCCCAGTGTGAAAAAGTACCTGTACAAATAGAAAACCTTCCCACGTTGTTCTTTCTTTCCTGGTTTAGCCTGTGAATCAAAAAACTGTCCCTCGTTGAGTTCGGTGCTCCCCTCCCCCAACCCGCAGCCACCCTCTACACACCCACCTCCCCCCACGCCCTCACCCCATACTTATCTCCAGACCCCGGCGCAACGATCTTCGGTGGAGCAGGAACATGTCTGCACTCTTCAAAGCCGACCACAAACTGAAGAAATGCCGGTATGCTGTATAATGGTGTAAATGTTTTTTTTTTCAACTTATGTGGATATCTCGGCCATTTTTTTGACTTTTGCCACCAAATTTTCAACATGGGGTTTTTGGGACCCCTCCTCATGAATTCAGTCACTGTCATGGCATTATTTGGTCCTGAAAGGTGATTTTGCGGTCACTGCGCGGAATCACCTTTTGGGACCGAGTAACAAAATGACAGTGTCACTGTTCATGAAGTGGCCTCCCAAAAAGCCTATGTTGCAAATTTTGGTGAAAATAAAAAAAATTACTGTGTTATGAGCGCAAAGAGTTTGGCTAACGCACCGTAATCTCACCAATTTGTAATATTTGATCCAGATTTTCAACATTGGCATTTTTCCTCCTTATGAACACTGCAGCTGTCATTTTTCACATCCTTGCTGAAATGTGTTTTCGCACTACCAGCACAGAATAGCGTGGTCACTGTGGGAAATCAGTGTTTGGGACAGATTATAAAAATTACAGCAACACTGTTCATGAGCAGAGGTCTTAAAATGCCTATGTTGAAAATCTGATGACAAAAGTCCATAAAATGACTATGTTACAAGCGTGCGTTGCGCAGTTTCCACGCGCACTCCTAACTTCGACAATTTGTAATATTTTCTCTCAACATTTTCAACATTGTCAATTTTCCATACATCCTTATGAACAGTATAGCTGTCATTTTTCAGATCCTGCCCGAAATGTGTTTTCACACAAGTGGCGCACTGTGGCGTAGTCGCAGTGGGAAATCAACGATCAGGACAGATGAAGAAAATCATAGTGACAGTGTTCATGAGCAAAGGTCCCAAAATGCCTATGTTGAAAATTTGGTGAAATAATTCCACTAAATGACTGTGTTACTAGTGTGCATTGCGCAGTTTCTACGTATGCTCGTAAATTCGAGCATTTTTAATATTTTCACTCAAGATTTTCAACACTGCCATCTCTTCACACCTACCTATGAATGGTACAGCTGTCATTTTTCACACCCTGCCCAAATGGTGTTTTCCCACATCTGGCGCAGAATGGCACTGTCGCTGTGAGAAATCAATGTTCGGGACCAGATTAACAAAATCACAGCGCCACTATTCATGAGCAGAGGTCCCAAACACTTTCATGAAGTGGGGGGTCACAAAAATGCTGTGTTGCAAATCTGTAGTGCAAATACCAACAAACGGCTGGGGCATTAAGGTTTCTAACCATAACGTCCCACCCTGTACAGACTGACAGGTGTCAGGGGTGTCTTTGCATTGCCGCTTGTCATGCTCATGCCATACCATCCCCCCACCCTCAAGCCACTGATAGACATCGAGGTGTGCCTTGGACTCTTCGGCCTCACAGTTCACCCCATTCTCCTATGCTGTACCCATTTCAGTGTATGTCCTTATGAAATGGGGAGACTGTAAAGCCAAACACCCCAAGGCACACCTCAGCACTTGTCAGTGTCCGCAGGATAGGGTGAGGTAAAATGCCATGAGCATTATGGCCGAATGGGGCGAGCGTAAGGCCCGAGGACCCCAAGGCACAATGCTATATTTGTCGCACTGCAGGATAGGGTGAGCTGAATTGCCATGAACATAATGGCCATGCACACCTCAGTGCCTGTCAGTCTCTGTAGGGTGATGTGGGGTTTGACGTCACTTTCATACTTCACTGCCATTCCTATTCTGCATCTGTTCAACTCCTGTGCTACCTATGCCAATGTCAGTGAGACAACATTCGGCATTGACAAATGCTTGTTTTTATTTATTTAATAATTTGAAAATAACCTTTGAACCAAGGCTCTTTTACAAAGGTTCCATGTCATGTGCACAGAGTACAGACCTTCAAGCAAGATGGTTACAGAGTGTTAGACATTTGTGATACTATACAACACAACAGGTTAAAAAAGGTTACAGAGATTTTAGACATGTGTGACACTACAACACAAAAGTCAGGTAAGGTTTCAGAGCTGTTTAGACATTTGAAGCATTATACACCATGGTGGACATTATTTTGTGCTGCTAAAGTACAGCTACAGTGCAGAGGTACTAGAGGTTAGGCAAAGGGACAAGCAGGCAAGGGTTAGGGTAGGAGAGGGGAGGGCCTCTAGGAGAGTGGGCATGGAGGCATGAGCTAGGGTCGGTGTTGGTGAGGGCACATTCTAGAGTGTGGGGGGAAGGGGGAGGAGAGGAAACAGGAGCAGCCCCTTAAAGTGATTGACAGGCATTATTGAGGCACATGTGGGGTGAGGTTTCAGTCTTGTGCTAAGAATGGTTGCTGCCAGCAAAGCCAAGCCTGGGCTTCCAGAGGTTAGGTCAGCAGTTGAGAAAGCAGGTGCACACAGAGCTGGAAGTCAGATAGTGCTTAAGGTCTGACTTGAAACTGCACAGGCTATTGGAGTTACAAATGGTTTCAAGCACCTCATTAAGCCACAGTGGGGCTCTATAGGAAAAGGTGCGCTGTCCGAGAGCTGTGTATCGGAATGCACCAGCTGGCCTGATACCAGGAAGGAGGGCGAGACCGGAAAAGCAGGCCCTTATAATAGAGAACAACACACAGACATAGACAGACACAGAGAGAGATTGGACAGCCAGGCCCTGATACCAGTGAGCGAGAGATAGGCAGGATAGTGGGGGAGTGGAGGAGGGAGACACCGGATAAGCAGGCCCTGGTGCAGGAGGAAGGGTGTTTGAGGGAGTTACTTGCTATAGGGCATAGACAAAAAAAAAATGGACAAGCACCAGAGAGACTGGAAAAGCAGGTCTCAATACAGGAGAGAGACATATTGAAAGGCAATCCTACTACAAGAGAGAGGAAGACAGAGACCAGATAGGCAGGCTCTGTTATAGGAGTCAGAGAGAGAGAGAGAGAGAGCGAGCAGGAAGATCTCCCCTTCCCCCCCACCCATCCACGGGAGAGGGAGAAAGACAGAGAGCAAACAAGCAGGCCCACTACAGGAGAGACCGGACAGCAGGGCATAATTTTTGGGTAGCCAGGGGTTGCAGTTGAGAACCCCTATGATTTCTTTGCAACCCCTATGATGTCCATTGCAACCCATAGGGACCCCTAAAACAAGGTTTCTCTGGCATTTATTTAAAATGTGGGGGAATGGATGGGGTTTGCAGCCTCTATGATTCTGATGAAATGACACATCGGCCAGACAGGTAGGACCAGATACAGGAGTGAAGGACTGGACAGGTAGGTCCCCTACAGAAGAGAGATAGAAACATAGAAACATAGAATTTGACGGCAGATAAGGACCGCTTGGCCCACCCAGTCTGCCCATTTCCCTACCTAATGGATAAGCTGCAGATCCTAGTTAACCAGCAGCCTACTTCTTCCTACCCCCACCCCCTAGAATTGCCTTATGACTGTCCCATACATGCTTGAATTCCACCACTGTTTTTGACTCCACAACCTCCTCCGGAAGGCCGTTCCATGCATCCACAACCCTCCCTGTGAAAAAATACTTCCTTAAATTACCTCTGAGCCACCCCCTCTATCTTCAAATTGTGCCCCCTTGTTCTTGCACACCTCTTTTTTTGAAAGATGCTACCCTCTTGGACTTTGTTGATTTCCTTGAGGTACTTGAAAGTTTCTATCATGTCTCCCCTCTCCCTCCTTTCCTTGAGGCTATACATATTAAGCTACTTAAGTCTCTCTTCATATGTCTTCTGATGCAGACCCTGCACCATTTTAGTTGCCCTCCTCTGGACAGCTTCCATCCTGTCTATGTCTTTGCAGAGATTGGGTCTCCAGAACTGCAAGCAGTACTCCAGATGGGGTCTCACCAGCTGTCTGTACAGAGGGATAATAACTTCCTGTTTTCTACTGGTGATGCCTCTCCCTATGCATCCCAGTATCACCCCAGCCCTCCTTGCTGCCCTCTCCATTGCTTGCCCACCTTTAGGTCATCTGATATGACTACCCCAGGTCCCTTTCCATTTTGCTGTTGTTAGTATCTCACCCCATTGTGTACTCTTCCCCTGGGTTTTTGTTTCCCAGGTGCATTACCTTGCACTTCTTAGCATTGAATCTAAGCTGCCATACATTTGACCATTCCTCTAACCTTGCCAAGTACCTTCTCATCCTTTCCACCCCACCTTGTGCATCAACTCTGTTGCAGATCTTTGTGTCATCTGCAAAGAGACATACTTTCCTTCAGTCCCTCTGCAATGTAAGCTTATTAAGACATTGAAGAGGACCAGAATCTAATACTGAACCCTACGGTGCCCACTAGTAACCCCCTTTCTTCAGAGTGGACTCCATTTACTATTACTCTCTGTGTCTATTCTCCAGCCAATTCTTTGCAGGCTGTCATCTTGGGACCTACTCCCAGGCTGGTTAACTTATATATTAATATTTTGTGTGGGACTGTGTCAAATGCCTTGCTAAAGTCTAGGTAGGCCATGTCCACAGCCCTCCCTGATCTACTACTTTGGTCACCCAGTCAAAGAAATCTATCAGATTTGTCTGGCATGACCTTCCGCTGTGAATCCATGCTGCCTTGGGTCCTGTGCCCTCTGGCCTCTAGATACTAGACAATTCTTTCCTTCAGAAGTGATTCCATCATTTTCCCTACCACTGAGGTTAAACTAACAGGTCTGTAGTTTCCTGCTTCTGCCTTGCTCCCACTTTTGTGAAGGGAATCACATCTGCCCTCCTCAGTCCTCGAGGTACCACCCCATCCTCCCATGATTTGTTAAAAGGGTAATCAGTGGTGTCACTAGTTCTACCCTTAGTTCTTTTAAATTCTGGGATGAATCCCATCAGGTCCCATTGCTTTGTCCACCTTCAGTTTTAAGAGTTCTTTCAGAACCCTTTCTTCTGTAAATGGGCTGGTATCAACTTCTGTATCCAGAGTGTTTCTACTGTTTGTTTTAGGTACCTCTCCTCTTCCTTTGTAAATACTGAGCAAAAATATTTGTTTAGTATCTCTGCCTTTTCACAGTCACCCTCTGCCCACCCTCCCTCCCTTTATTAAGCCTCACTATCCCTCCCTTGGTCTTCCTTCGCTCCCTGATGTACCTATAAAGGTTTATCCCCTTCTTAACTGAGTTGGCTATCTTTTCCTCGGTTTGGGCCTTTGCTGTTCTGACTGCCTTCCCAGCTTCCTTTTGCTTTAACTGATACAGTTCTCTGTCCTGCTCCTTCTGTGATTCCTTGTACTTCCTGAATGCTTTCTTTTTCTCTTGAACCTTCACTGCCACTTCCTTTGAGAACCATAGTGGTTTCTTACATTGTTTTGTTTTGTTTATTTGCTTCACACAAAGGCTTGTTACCTTTGTGATGGCAGTTTTTATTATTCCCCATTGTTCTTCCACCCCTCCTTCCTGCTCATTTGCTAGTGCATTCCTTAGGCACTCACCCATTTTGGCAAAGTCAGCCCTCCTAAAGTCCAGTATTTTGCCTTTGTATGGCTTGACTCTATTGCTGTGTTTATTGTGAACCATACTGTTTGATGGTCGCTAGTTCCCAGATGGCTACCACTTCTACATCTGTGATCTTCTCTTCATCTCCATTTGAGAGAACCAGGTCTAAGATTGCTTCCTCTCGAGTGGGCTCCAATACTAGTTGTCTAAGGAATCCCCTCTGTAGGGCATCTAGAATAACTCCACTCTTCGAAGTGGCTGCTGCAACTGCACTCCAGTTAACATCTGGCATATTCAGATCACCCATCAGCAATATCTCCCCTTTTTCTGCCATACAGAGACTAGGACCAGACAGGCAAGATCCACTACCGGGGTGGGAGAGTGAAAAAAGGCAGAGACCGGACAGACTGGACTGCAACAGGAGACAGAGAGCAGACATGCAGGCTTGGTACATGCAAGACTGAACAGGCAGGCTGGCAGGGCAGAGACTAAACAGATCATCCCACATCAGGAGAGACTAGGCATGCAGGCTCACTCCAAGAGAGAGAGAAACTGAACAGGTAGGCCTGCCATAGAAGAGGAAGCAAGACTAGATAGATAAGCCCCATCACAGGAGAGACAGAGAGAGAGAGAGACAGAGAGTATCTAAACTTTCAGGGTCATCACAGGAAAGAAAGACTGACCGAATGGGAGGCCTGCTGCAGGAAGAAAAATGAGACAGTGAGAGACCACACAGGCCCCACTTATAGAAGAGAGAGGTATTAGACAGGAAGGGCCACAGGACAGGGAGAATGACTAGGCAGGCAGGCCCAGTGCAGGAAAGAGAGACATCAGAGAGGCAGGCCCACCACAGGAGAAAGAGAGAAATCAAGTTGCAAGTCCACTTCAGAACAGTTAGAGAGATCAGACTGACCCACTGTAGACGAGAGTGAGAGAGAGAAAGAGACATGGCATACTGACTCTCTACAGGAGTGTGAGCAAAAGAGACAGGACAGGAAAGCCCCACTACAGGGGAGAGATAGAGAGATCGGATAGAAAGACCCTGCTACAGGACAGCTAGAACAGATAGCAAGGCCCCATTACTGGAATGGGAGAAGTGTAGAACAGGCTGACCCCATCACAAATGGGGGAACACCTTAGAGATTACTATATTTGTTTTGATCCAGCATTCCTTTTCTGCAACCATGAAGATGTTGACTAACAGTGTTCATGCATTGCATTTTGCAGCCCCACATTATTAGCTGCTCTGATTACTGTTTGGCTGTACTTACTAGTACAGTTTGTTTTAGCATTGTATATTATAGTTGCATGTAACTATTCCTACTGGAAGATGCTAACCTGCTGACTACTGCTGTCCTCCCTGGGATCCCCATGAAAATGAAATGGTACATCTCAAGAAACTGAGAAGAAAACCAGGTTGTCCTAGTTGGAGTAATATCAAATAAATAAATATGCATGCTGTGGTATAAGAGAAGGAGGTAGAGAGAGGACACGTCATATTACTGGACAGTGTGTAAGTGCGTGTGTGTGTGTGTGTGTGTGTGTGTGTGTGTGCGTGTGTTTATTTGTGTTTATATATAAAAGACACATGGCATGTACTGCCACAAAGATGGAGAGAGGTAAGTTAGGTACTGCAGCAAAAGTGGTCACAAGACAGACAGTGTGAGCAGGCTAGCACTACCACAGCACATTAAAGGGGAGAGAAATAGTTTCTAACTAGCAGATTTTTGTAATATTCCTATCGACAGAAATGAAATTCCTCCCTCCCTCCCTCCAAATTATATTTAACTGTATGTGAATAAAACCTTGATATGAAAAACAGATTTGTATTGCTTTCTCTACATAGACAACATTGTCTACAGATCTCTTCATGGAACCAGTAATTTGGAGTTTTTACTATTTCATTTTTTTACAGATTGATAAGCATGAGTTGTTGGTCTAGCAGAACAATACTTACAATTCTGTAAACTATGACATAGCCAGAACTTCCAATTATTGGCTCCATACAGAGGCATGTACAGAATGTTGCCCATAAAATTACAGTTGCTCACATAAGCATTCAAGTACCATTAAATATGGATAATTTGGGGAATGAATGTCACTTCTAAAAGACTGCTTCAAAACAGAAAAAAATGTCCTGTCCGCTTTGTTTTTTGTTGAGTGCCATTTAGGTCAGCAATTAAAGCTATCATTAGCAAAAGTGAAAACTCAGGTAACCAAAATGTCTATAATATGTTCAAAATCAAACCCCTAGGTGTCTTGCAGCTATGCTTGTTCCTCAGGACACACTCCATGGTCTACGATCAGCTGATAAATCCTTTCTGAATTTGCCGAGGTGCCGCATGAGGAAAGGAACTGTTGCATTTGAACATGCGGCTCCACAGCTGTGGAATTCCCTTCCCCTCGACATTAGACTTTCTAGCTCCCACACATGCTTTAAGAGAAAACTGCGCTCGAATCTGCTGATTGCCAATACCTGTTCCTGCTTTCACCCTACCTAATGACTGATGTCTCTGGCCATACAATAGTATTTCCTCACCTCTATATAACCCTCTTATTGCCTCAGCCTGTCCCGGCTCCCTTTCCCTGCCTATATATAATCTTGCACTGCAGGCATCTCCCTTACACTTACATACACTCATATAATCTAATTTCATGGCTTGCTCCCCTCTTCCTCACTTACCGACCTTTTCCTTAATGACACCCCCTGCTCTCAGTGGTTATTTCTTCCTTTTGTATTACCTGTTTTTGTTTTTGTGTACCTTGTTCTGTTCATATGATATGCCACCTGAAAATTTATTGTCCAAGGTCCTCTCTATTCATTGCATAGATAGGCACCTATGAACTTATGAATGGTCTACTCTGTGTGTCTCTGATATATTGTATCCACTTTAACTCATTGTATGTAAAGCGCTTTACTTTGTATGTTCAGATATATTGTATCCTCTCTAACTCATTGTATGTAAAGCACTTATAATTTGTTATCCTGTTAAGTTTCTGCATGTCTGTACTCTCCCGGGTCATGCCTGAAAATAGTCTTTTTATGGCTAGTGCACTTACCCGGTTAACAAAAGCTAAATAAATAAATAAATGTTCCGTGCAGCAGCCTAAGTCCCTAAATTACTTAGAAAACCTAGGCCAAGTTAGGCTCTTGGAGCCTATGGACATGATATTCAGAAGATTAGCAAGGTGTTAACATCAACAGGGCTCACATTTAACAGTATTACGTCTATTTGGAATGCACCTTTCAGACTTGAATACCAAAATAAGCCCTCTGGTAATTCACAGGGATTACCACCCACCCATCCTCTGCATAACTACCCACTCTTCTGCTGTATAAAGGAAAAACCCACCCTTCTGAGCCTCACCACCTCCCACCCAGTCCAAAGACTCCGTTCCCTGTGGTCACCTTCACAAGTTAGTAATTCTATCATGCAATGTCAAATAAAGCCTTTCATCCTACTGCTGCCAGGCCCCAATTCCAGCATCTTGTCCCAGTAGTGCTTTGCATATTAATCTGCCATTCAGGCCTGGTGGGGACAGGATGATGAACTTTGTGTGGTGTAGGATTTTGAAATAACTAATTTTTAAAGTGATGACTGGGAAAGAGAGTCTTTAGGTGCAAGGGTGGTGGGGCTTAGATGGGTAGGGGTGGGACTGCAAATGTAGATGAGGGGGGAACACATACATTACCTCTCAGCCTGTTGTCAAGGAAATTGTTTAAAGTATAAATTTACAGCATAATCTCTGTGGCACCACCTTCTCCATGTGGAATGTATGTGGGAGAAAGCAATGCTGAGGGGGAAGTGTGACCTTGGACAGTTACTTGACCTCCCAGTTCTCCTGTCCACCTGGCTGCAAAAAAAGGGCATAAGCAGAAACTAACTGGAAACAAGATGTTGCATCTCAACTGGCTATCCTGTGTAAATAAACTGTAAAATGAACAAATAAAATGAGGGTCGGTCCTCCTAATGTGGCAGAACTGATGGGCATGAGAAGGGGATGCAACAGTATTCCAGAGCATTTACTGTACAAAGAATTATGTGAAATACCAGATTTCTTTTTTTGCAGAATGCCAAAATCAGGATTTTGCAAGTACAACATGAATAACACTTTTTTTTCTAATTCTACCCCTGATCAATAGCACCAAGCAAACTGGACACTGTGTGTGTGAATGGTGCGGGAGCCATAATGAAAGGTGTCCACAGCGTGGCACTCAGTGGATATTGTAATCATGCTAAGTACGCCACTGTGCCCATGCAAATTTTTTTTTTTTTTGCACCGTTGTCCACCGTAATTGTAATCTTATGAAGTGTACTGTATTGTATTAATGCCCAGGACCACCTTGAAATGAGCTTGCTCAATGGTGTTTATGCCTGGTTAAATAAAGTGATTGATTGATTGATTGATTGAAATGAGGGAATCCTGTTGTAAACATGATGCGGTTGTATATCAGAGGATGTTGCTAGCACTAAAAAGGCTGTTGTGGCAGCTCTATTTACTGTGTCTGAAACCCTAACCGTAACACGCACAGTGGTGAGTGATCCCCCACTGCCCCCCCCCGATCCTCATCTGAAATATTAAAATAATATCAAACCCTTCCTGGTAGTCTAGTGGACTCCCCTCCCTTACCTCGTTGGAAAGCAAAACTATGTCAAACCCTCCCCTGTAATCTAGTGGTCCCATCCCATGTCCCTAGACACAGCTGTGCAATGCTTTGCTAGTTAAGTGACAGCTCCATTCCATTCCTAGAATTCCTACAGGCCCCCCCCCCCAATATGGCAAATGACTCACCCTAGTAAAGCCTTTACAGGTCTTTTTTTCACTCTCACTCTTTTTTAAAAGTCCTCTTGCATGCCAGACTGTTTATACTTTGGGCCAGTATGGCAATCAATACAGTCTGAGAGGCAAAGGTCATGTTTGTTTGAGTGACTGAGTGGTGAGCACTGCTGAGCATTCAGAGCTGACCTGGCAACATGCCTGAGCCCAAAGCTGGTAGAAAGGAGGTCATGCTAGGTGGCAGGGACCAGGGCTCTGATGTGTGTTTTTTGCTTTGAAGCCTTTCTGACCCAAATTCCCATCACTTTCCAACCAGCACTGTAGGCATATTTATAATTATTATATTATATGTCATCATTGGCCAAGCACATCAATATAGCAGTGGCACTACCACTTCTGACACCGGTGACCTGGGCTTGGGAACGAGGCGGAATCGTCAAGGGCTAGCCAGGGGGAGGAGGCTCTTGTATCCCAGAGAACACTCTCCTCCAGGGGAGGGGGGGCATGTTAGCAATAAATAAAAACTGCACTCTAGGCTTGCAAGAAATAATACCAATTTACTGAAAACTGTTGTGTACAGCTGCAATTTACATTCATAAATAAAATCCAAGGTCCACATACCTAAAAGAAACAGCCCAGCACTTCGAGGCCACCTTGAAGTGCTAGGCTGTTTTAGGCATGTGAACCTTGATTTATTATAAATGTAAGTGTAACTATACATACAGTTTAGTAAAGTGGTACTATTTCTGAGTGCGGTTTTCATTTGTTGCTATGTTCCATTTTCCAGCACCCAACTTTGTTGTGATCACCCTCCTGGCCAGTTACTGAGGGGGGATGTTAGACTGCACCAGCACTGCCACTTATAGATGCACAAGTGGAGGTGCAATGTCAGTGGTGTAGGGGAGGGGAGGAAGCTGTAAGGCGCTTGGCTGAGGCATGCTTCAGGACGCCTCCAGCCTGGATGTACATCCTCGTGCCAGTGTCCTGAGGGGGCAAGGGGAAGCTAAATAGTAAATCCCCCCCCCCATGTCGTAGCTACAAGATGGCAGCTATACATGCAGGCCACAAAGACCTTATATCCGTTAATAATGCCAGCACAGGAGCAAAAAGCATATCTGAAAAAAAAAAGATATTTCATTTCAATTTAATTCATTTCCTACTTCACTTCCTCTCCTTTCCCTGTGCCCAGACCACTGGCTCACCTCAGCCTTTGATAATGGAGGCTGAGCTGAGCTAGTAGTTTATGCATAAAAAAGGAGAAAGTGAAGTGGGAAATAAATACGTTAAATATAATTTTGAAAAGATGCCTGCTGGACAGGATGGAAAAGGGGGAAATAGGGTCACGCATTAGAGCAAAAACAAACAGTAGAAACGCAACCCATGCTTAGCAGTTGTAGAAGAACACTCCTGCACAACCCACCTGCAAGATGGAATCTTCCTAACTGACCCACACTCAGTGACACTCCTGTCTACTCCCCACAACATGGGCCATCCTTTACCAAGTCAGCTTAGTTGACTCCTCTCCTCCTCCCTCATGAGAGGGGGGCATCTTTTACTGACTTTTACTTGACAGGCGATCATATCTGCCCCTCTTGAATGAGGGGGGCATCCTTTACCAAACTGTGCTCAGTTGGCAAGTCTGTCTGCCTCCCTCAGTAGAGGAAGCAACCTTTACCAAGCCACCCTGGCCAGCAATCCTGTCTGCTCCCTTTTAGGTGATGGGGCTATCATTTACTGTGTTGTGCCTGGCCAGCACTCTCTGCCACTCTTGGTAGAGGGGGCCATTCTTTACCAAGCCAAAAAAAAGTTTCACAGTTACATATATTGCTGCTTTAAATATGCACAGGATTTGAAGCCATGGTTTTCTCGGTGTGTGGCAAGTGATGGAGGAGAACAGCTTTGCTAACTGTTCATTTACTACGTGTTCCCAAAAATAATTAATGTTCCCTCTCTGTTTATGTTATTTTGGGCAGATGGCAAAAACGATAATGACAGCTGTAATAAAATCTTTCTGGAGTCTACATCAGAGAAATATTATTTTATATTTTATGTACTCTTTCTGTCTTATTTTCTCCGTAAAATACTATGATCCTTTGTGACCCCATCGCTATTCTTATTTTACAAGTACAACTGCATGTCACCTCCAGGCCCCCATTCCAGGCTCTCCAGGGCTCAGGTAACAGATCCCTAATTTATCTGTGCAGAGGGGGACCAGGAAAAGGCAGACATCTGAACAAATGCTTTTGTTGAGTGTTCACAGTAGAAGAAGAAGGGAAGGGGGTCACAAAAAGTAACAGAAGCTTTGGAGGGAGGTAGGTAGACACTAGTCCTTTTTTGGAGGAGAGAGTCCTGAAGGAACTCACTAATCTGAAGGTGGACAAAACAATGAGGCCAGACGGGGTGCATCCAAGGATATTGGGGGAGCTCGGTGGCATACTGACCGCACTTCTGACAGTCATATTTAACATCTTGCTGGAAACAGGAGTGCTTCCGGAGGACTGGAGGAGGGTAGAGGTACCACTTCACAAAAGTGGTAGCAGAGAGGAGGGTGGCATTTATAGGCCAGTCAGCCTGACACTGATGGTGGGAATGTTAATGGAATCACTACTGAAGGAAAGGATTGTGGAATACTTTGAATCCAGTGGGTTACAAGACCTGATGCAGCATGGGTTCACAGTGGAGAGGTCATGTCAAATGAATCTGATAGATTTCTTTGACTGGCTGACAAAGGAATTAGATCAGGGTGGTGTGGTGGACATGCCCTACCAAGATTTCAGTAAGGCTTTCAACACCATTCCACATAGAAGACTAGTAAGCAAGCTGGGTAGCATAGGAGTGGGTTCAAAGGTAGTAACTGGATAAGAAACTGGTTATGGGATAGGCAACAGAGGGGGTTGGTAAACAGAGTTCATGCTGAGGAAAGGAGCATGACCGGGGGTGTGCCTCAGGGATCAGTCCTGGACCGGTCCTCTTTAATGTCTTTTTAAGTAAGATTGCAGACAAGCTGGAAGAGAAGGTCTACCTCTTTGCAGATGACACTGAAAATCTGCAAGGTATCACGTAAGGATAGCGACTGAATATGAGCGACCATCAAAACAGCGACTCACAAAAAAAGCACTGTCCTCATGGGCTACACTGCAAGGGTAGTGATCCTATGTGAAGGCAACCATAGGGGAGGGTGACCAGAAGGGGAGAATAGTGAGGGGAAGGGGAGGGATAGGGAAGACGGTTTTTCAGGGGATAGTGTGCCTGCTGCAGCCAAGCCAGCCATGTGGTGTGGTGGTGAGTGTGGCTAGCTCCAGTGCTGCAGGTATTGGGTTTGGGGCTGGGGACTGGGGAGGGGGGAATGTTGCCACTGGCTGCTGCTGCCTTTTTTTTATTTCGATCCAGAGTGTCACCCCCTCCCCAACATGCACCCCCCTGGCGTTGGTAATACTTAAGCAGGGGGGTGCAAGGGGGAAAAAAACCCACGAGGGCCCCCCCACATAAACACTTAGTCTAGTTGCCGGATGTTTGGTCACCGGCATGCGTATATCGATGATTTCCTTTTCAGTGATATACAGTACACTTACCATAATAGTGATCACTGTTTTGCAATTGCTATTATGACATGGAACCTATCTGCAACAGGGTGGACACTCTTGGGGAAGGAAGAAGAAAGACCTTAGAAAACTAGAGGAGTGGTCAAGGATATGACAGCTGAGTTTCATTGCAAAAACATACAAAATACTTAGGGCATGGAAACCCAGGGACAAAGTGCAAAATGGGTGGAGTGGTAATGATGATGACAACCAAGCAGGAAAAAGACCTGAGGGTAATCATATCAGATGACCTAAAGGGTGCCAGGCAGTACAACAAGGCAGTTGAGATGGCTAGTGGGATACTGGTGTGCACAGGAAGGGGTATCACCAGCAGTGAAGTGGTGTTGAGTCTGTATAGATTGCTGTTAAGACCCCACCTAGAGTACTGTGTCCATTTCTGGAGACCACATCTCTAGAATGATATAGACAGAGGCAGTCTAGAGGAGGACAACTACAATGGCACAGGGTCTGCATCAAAAGCCCTATGAGGAGAGACTAAAAGATCACAATATGTACACCCTGGAAGAAAGGAATGAGAGGGAGGATATGATAGAGACCTTTAAATACCTCATGGGGATAAATAAGGTACAAGAGGGAAGTGTTTTTTAGAAACAGAAAGGCGCTCAAGAACAAAGGGACATGCTATGAAGCTGGAGGCGGGTAGGTACAGAAGAGATGTGAGGAAGTACTTCTTCACAGAAAAAGTGGTGAATTCCTGGAATAGCCTTCCAGTGGAGATGGTGGGGTTCAAGAATGCATGGGATAGGGACAGGGGAATCATAGTGGAAAGGAAGGGGAGGGAGAGACAGAGCTGCAAATCAAGTAGAGTCTGTGGTGATAATGTAGGTAGGAAAAATGGGCAGACTGGGTGGGCCAAACGGTTCTTATCTGCAGTCAAATACTTTGCTTCTGTGTTTATATCTATGTTTCTTCTAGACAGTAGTAGTCCATATCATAGACATGTACAGTATCTTCCACTTCAGCAAAATTGCTAAAAAGATATGGCAAAAAGGATGGACCATACAGTGGAGTAGGCAAGTACTGTATGTAGTTCTGAACACTGCAGAATTCTTCTGTATTGCTGCAAGAAACAAGGCAATTCCAATGGCAGTTAATCCTTTTGGTCAAGCAGGAATCTATGACACCGTCTTACATCCTTGTGGCCTCCACTGTATGTTACATTAATATTTTAAGTGTTTCATCATGAGTAATAATTCTAGAATATTTCTCAAAATGTTTTTTTAAATTACACACAATTCTGAAAAGTATCCTGTGGAATTTAATATAAACCACAGAATTGTTTTATTTATGTCAGGGTCAGCCGATCGCACCCATCAGTGTGAACTTCTGAAATTGTCAGACTGCTTATCATTTCAAAATAGATTACATTTTAAGTCTGGGCTCTTTCTTTTTAAGGGTACTCTGGGTCTGTTACTGCCATCTATTTATGCCCTGTTTACAAAGGTCTCAAATGGATGTGGGACCAGATCCCAGAGCAGACTTACTTTTACCATCCCGCTATTTAAAAAAGTCCTAGGCCAGAGGTCATTATTATATAAAGTTCCTCTTCTGTTTAATGCACTCTCCTCTAATATTGTGAATTGCTCAACTGTATACTTTTTTAAAAAAAAAACTTCCGAAAATGGCTCAATGACTCTAATGAATGTACTTGTCTTAAGTCATAGGTTCTGTATGGCTGTTTATTCTCCTTAATATGTCCATGTTTTTATTCTGTATCATGTCTATTGTAATGTTTTGTGTTTTTTGTACACTTGTTGCATATGAAAATGGGCAGATATGCTCATTGTGCTTATAAGTATAAAAAATAAAATGAAATGAAATGAAAATGACCCTCGCCCAGTAGTTTGTCTGCTAGTGTTTCACCATAAAAACCACAACAGGTAAATTTCTCCCACCCAGTTCAGCCCCAACAGCCTCTCTGCTCCACCATGGCAGCCTCCTAGAATCACCTTATTTGAAATAGTAATATTTTTATCAGGTCCCATGCTGTGCAACAATACTCATTCTTCTAATTTCACCACTTGGCCTGAATTCTGATTTCTTGTCCCAGAAGTACTTTGCATATAGCCAGACAAAACACTACTGGAGTGACAAACTGGCATTCTGGCCTTGCAGTGAAACTAGAAGGATGAGGATCACTATGCAGAATAGAAGGTGATAAAAATATCCCTACTTCAAATATGGTGACCCTGGGGGCTCTCAGGGTTTGATGGGAGGGTGATGGGGCAGAGATGGATGGGGTGAGTTTTTCATTTCTAATATTGCACTTGTTAAAACTTAGGAACTTATAGAAAACCAGCCCTGACTTATGGTTCCCAGCCCCAAAACAAACATATTTTTTTCATACCTGGGTACTGGGGGTTCCCTGTCTGTGGCCAAAGCCCCCAACTGCCCCCGCAAAACTTTCACAGAAATAGGAAACTTATGTCATGGAGGTTTTGTGGCAATAGGGCTTGCTGCAGAACTTAGACTTAAATTGTTGCAAAGAAATTGGAGCCTTGCTCATGTCAAGAGTGGTAGAACTCATGGAAGGGAAGCCAGATCTGATGATCTGTGCAGAAGGAGCATGGAGGAGGTGAAGACAGGATGCCATGGGCTAGGAAAGGTAGTAAAGGAGAATGCAGGGGTAATGACCTTCTCAGAGGTTTTACTGTGGCCATGTTTGAAGCAGCAGGAGCAGTTCTAATTCTTCCATTTCAATGCATTGCTAAAGGGGTGGTACAGTGAAAAGGGATTTCATTTCTTTGGATACCAACCTGAAGGGGATAGAGGCTATTCAAAAAAAATGGTAAATGTCCCAGCAAGGAGAGCATAAGGTTGATGGGAGCCACATTTGCACAGTACTTTAAAGACAGTTTAAACTAGGTAGAGTGGAGGCAGATCGGTCAGTAACACAAACAATCAGAACCAGAGGGGCCCTATGGCCTTCCTCACCAAATAAAAGTTTCAGTAATGCAAGCAGTAGTTGGAAGAGATGGGGGAAGGAAAAAGCCAGGTACTGGAGGATGGTGTGTGTGCTAATGCAAGAAGTCTGGGAAACAAGATACCAGAACTGTAGGTGCTAGTGTCAAAAGGTAAGATTATCCTGGTGACTGTCATAGAGATGTGGAAGATTCAGAACCATGACTGGGACATGACCCTTCAAGGCTTTACATTGTTCAGAAAGGATAGGGTGAAGGTCCAAAGTGGGGGGGGGGTGATACTTTATGTAAAGAGGAGGTATTGGAGCCACAGAGTTAAATAATTTTGAAAATTTGGAGGGCTGACAGACTCTGAGGATAAATAACAATATGGAAGGAAAAACAAATCAGATTGGGGGTGGTGCACAGACCACCATGCCAGGACCTGGGGCTGACAGAGAATTAGGGAGGTTATTTGGTGGGCAGCAGGGGCTGTTGATGTACTGGAATTAGGGGACTTCAATATACTGGATGTAGACTGGAAAGTCACAGTCACAGCAAGCACAGGAAGCCAGCTCTTAATGTAAACATTCGAGGAGTCTTTCCTTGTGGAACTGGTTCAGGACCCTTCAAGGAAGGGTGTATTGCTGGACATGGTGCTCATAAACAGTGGGTGGGTACACAGCGTAACAGTCCAGGAACCTTTTGGGTCAATTGACCACAAGACAATAAAATGGGTGTCCAACTGAAAGTCAGTGAGGGGACAAGCCAGGATAAGGTGTGGGACTTCAGGGAAGCAGACTTTAATAGGATGTAAGAACTACCAATTTGAAGTTGCAGGATGGTGCACTAGAATATACATTCCTTTTGCAGGTACGACCTGAAGTCAATTAAATATAGACATGCAAAACATACTATAAACAGTGAGACATAGAATAATATCAGTAAATCAATACAATCATTTACATATGCACACATTTAAACTTTTAAAAAATATTACTTGCAGCCATTGAACAGTGTTACTAGAAGTTGAATGCTTAACAATATTTGGAAGGGAATTCCACACAGTGGTAGCACAATAAGCAAAGTTTATTTTCCTGGAATTTGTGCACATAAGGCATAGGACCAATTGTGATTCATGAGAAGAATGTGACTCATATGAAGGATTATGATTAACAAGTAGGTCACGCAATGTAGCTGGGATACCTGCATTCAATACTTTAAATGTAAAACCTGACAAAGTCAGCTTATTGTTGTTTTGGGCTGATAGTCAATCAAGTTTGTTTAGTATTTGACAGTGATGTGTCCGGTACAGTGCCAGTAGTGCAAACTTCCCAATTTGTTGAAACAGTGTCTCCTTGCTAGATACAATAGTAACAGATGAGTTATCAGTTATAATTGAAGCATAATTCAATATAGGAAGAAGGATCTGTTGTGCAATAGCTATACATGTTTCTTTTGCTAAAAAATTAGACGGGCAGTAGAGCATTCCAATCTTTGAATGTAACTTGGCTATAATTTTATCCATATGAATGTTAAATTTTAGGGATGAATCTATTGTTATGCCAAGAAATTTAAATGAATCTACAACATCAATTGGAACTCCCTCAAGCATGTGAACTGAAAAATAGCTTGAATATTTTTTTTAGTTTTGGTTCTGATCCAAACAACATGACTTTTGTTTTAGTTTTATTTAATACCAAATTATTTTAAAGAAGCCAATTTTGTAGTTTGATAAATTCACCACTTAGTGCAGAACTGATTTCTGTTACAGATAAATTTTGAGGCAATAAAACTGCATCATCTGCATATAGTATCATGTCACTATTGCAGATTACTTATATGATAGGGTCAATCAAAATAGAAAAGAGCAAAGGTCCCAGTATGGAGCCCTGAGGGACTCCACACTGAACCATTCGAAAAGCAGAGTAAGCACCATTAACTTTAACACATTGCAACCTATTGGCAAGATAATCCCTAAATCAAATTAGGGTAGAGTCTTCCAGCCCCACACACTTAAGGCAATTCAACAGTAAGGAATGATCTGCTTGGTCAAATGCCTTGGTTAGGTTCACAGACACTGCCCCAGTTAGGCAACCTGTCTCAGTAACCTTGTGGACAGTGTCTGTGAACCTAACCAAGGCAGTCTCAGTGCTGTATACCCCCCTCCCCCAAAGCTGTACTGATTAGGGGAGATCAAATCATGTGACTTGTTATAATCACTGAAATGCTGATGTTCTATTTTTTCTTGCATTTTTTGAAAGTGCTGAAAGTATTGAAATAGGACGATAATTACATAATTACTTAACTCAGACTGAGACCCAGATTTATGTATTGATACTACAGTATATATGATTTTTTTTATAACTTTGGTATTTGTCCAGTTTGAAATGAGAGGTTAAATATTAAGCTGATTGGATAAGATATCTTAGAAGCAGCAAGAACCAAAAGTTTGGGTGGTAGTTCATCACATCCAGGTGCTGTGTCAGGTTTTATTTTTTTAATTGTAATACTTCTATACTTTTCACAGTTTTTAGGTAAAACCCTGGCCTATTTAAGCTGGTTTCCTGATCGGTGTTTACGTGACCCTTTATATGGGTCAGCCCCAGTCCTGCCATAAATGTGGAGCTAGAACACATCTTAGTTCAGCATGTGATACCAAGCAATGCAACAACTACATTAGTCATAGGTGTCCTAATCCTTTTCAGTGTAATGTGTGCAAAGAGCAGGGGCACTCTTACAGGAGGTACCCCGTGCCATTCAAAATAAAGTGGGGGGCTTGGAAAAGGACGACTTAATTGTGAAAGTTCAGGTGATGGGTGTTGCTACTGAATATGCTCAAAGATTTTCAGATCCCCCTTCTACCAAAACAGCATCAAAGAAGACCCCTGCCACAACAGCCACAGAAATAGTTTCTACCAAGAGTGACAATTCACTTTCTTCCCCTCATGTGAAGACACAACAGGAGCCTGACCCTCTTATGGTAGAAGCCATACTCCATGAGCAGGAACCTCCTCTGCCTCTGGAGGCAGGGTCACCAGGTAAGGCTTTAGTAATGTTGATGTCCGAAATGGCTGCCACTACATGTTCACTCACTTCACTAGCAGTCTAGCATTGCTTATAAAGCACTTTGGGATAAACTGCATGAAAAGTGCTATATAAATGCTGATTCTTCTTTTTTTAATAGTGGAAGCTCATGCTGTTGTGCCTGTCATGCCTCTCCCTTCCCCCCCCCAAAAAAAAAGGAGGGCATGACACTAGTAACAAGGAGAAGGAGAGGAAGATGTAGGAGAGCTAAGAATAAATCAACAAAACTTGAAGTATTACAAGTTGAAAACCAGTATGCTGCCCTGTCACAACACATCAGTGGGGTGATATAGAGGAGGATGAGGGAGCAAGGGAGGCTCTGAAACATCTTCTATGCCATCCTCTTTCTGTGACCACTCTTCAGTTCTGGATAACACTCAGTCTGAGGCATTCATAAGAAGGTGCAGAACCAGATCCTAGACCAGGAACTCACAAGCCCCCACCAAAAAACACATTTTGATTAAATGTGTCTAGGACATACATTTTCACCTTTGGTTCTTATTCTTAATGTAAACAGTACTAAGACTTTCAGAAAGAGCACATCAACTATGTCTCTATTAGTACCACTTCCTGGTCATATTCTGTTTCCTTAGAATATGAGAATTAAGACTTTGTATGAAATATCTGCTGATATATGGACATGGTTGGAAGACCCTTCTTTTTGGCCTCATGGCCCAAAGAGATGTGATGATGTAGGAATACTTCTAAGAGGTTACTCATTTCAGGTACACCGTCTGTTAGAGATATCACCTGGGAGGGCCTTATTATTAGACATTCAATATGGATCTATTTCATTAAGGTTAATTAATAATTATGTTCCCCAAACAGAAGCAGGAAGGGTAGCCCTCTTGTGGAGAAGTGCAACCTTATATACGTACCAAAAGATTGGTAATTTTGGGGGGGATTTTAATTGTGGCATTATGTGAACAGACATGGAGGAAGCATAGTTAAAGCCTACTGTGACTCAAGTCTATTTCAAAAACATGATTCAGGTAGCTTATCTTACAGATGGTCCTCATATCAAACACCTGGTGTTGCTACCTTTATTACAGTATCTTTAGCTACTAAGATTGATTTTTTATTTCTATTCAGACAGCTGTCTGTTAAAGAGTCACGTGCCATTCCAGTGGAAACTTCTGCCCATTATGTTATTTTGTGCCACTGTTTGGTCAGGCCCACTCATAGATCCCAACATAATCCATGGAAACAGAATGTGCAACTGTTGAAAGATTCTGAGATAATTAAAAAAATGAAAATGGTTATTTTTAGTAAAATGGTCTAATTTAGTGCACATGAACATATTCAGTCATGGTAGGAGGACACTATAATGCTGATTTTAAGCAACTTTTTCAAGTGGCATGCACACAGAGGTAAAGCCAAAACAATTTTAAATATCTAAAACTAGACTCATCTTCACAGGTTAATTTCATTTATGCATCGGGAAAGGTTGATTTGTTGGACCAAACTGATAGAGTTAAAAGGGACATGAAGCAGTATCAGTATAATAGGGCTGCCACGCTGGCTCAGGAATTAAATTTGGCACTGAAGGAAAACAACAGTGTCTAGATAGTTTTAAGCTTGCCAAACTAGAACTCAACATAGAATTATAGACAGACTATGGTGAAATAATTTTGAAAATACAACATCAGATAGAAATAACATCATGCATATGGTTGAAGATTTTATACAGGATTGCGGGGGGAATGCTCGCCCCTAAACATGGTGGCAGCCTGAGTCGCTCATGGAGTTTCATCTGAAAAGATCCTACTAACTAACTTCAACCATTCACGCTGACAGCTCTTAAACACTGTGCCACTCAACTCCGCTTCCCAAAATTGACTGCCAAGTAAAGTTTCACTTTGATCTGCTGAGCTCTTTTTATTATTTTGTGGTTTTAAAGTTATGGATGGCGCTGTCTGTTTTTTTCACATGGACAGCCTTCAAGTTTAAATCAGGCACCATTATGTGGCAGGTGCTGAGTAAGAGAAAGGGGTGGACAAACAGAGGGTAGCCCCCCAGCAACAACAATCAACTATTTGCAGCCTCCAAACAAAATGGTGATGTATCCAAAATACTGCAGATGCTGAATAACATACAAAATGACATTAGCTCCTTAAAAATAGCTGTAGTGGATATACTGACCAAAAATGCTGCCTCAAATGCCAGATTAGACAAGGCAGAAAAAAGTATTGTCATTATAGAAAACTCAGTTCTATGCATTGAAGATAACATTGAATTTCTTAACAATCTATTCTTAAGTTATGGGATAAAGTTGATGATCTAGAGAATTGTGAGTGTTATAATAATTTACATTTAGTTGGTCTCCCAGAAAACTCTCAAGGACCAGATATGATTGATTTCCTACAGAAAATTCTCCATATTATACTTAACTATACCTGACCATACCCACTGGAAACAGAGCGAGCACATAGGTCGCTTGGACCTAAACCCAAACCAGGGGCTCACCAATGTCCTGCAATTATTAATTCTCAACATTTTACTGTCAAAGAACAGATTCTGGAGCTGGCAAGAAAAAAAGTGCTAGAATGGAATAGAGCTCAGTTGTTCATATTTCCAGTGAGGTAGTCAAAAAGAGGAAATTGATTGATAAACTGAGGGGCTATTTACAAAAACATGGTGTGGCTTATTTTAAATATCCTGCCATTTTTATGTTGGCGCACTTGCGCAGCCAACATATTGCAGTAGTGCAGCTTTGGAGGCATGGTCACTGTTGGGAGAATGCAGGGCATGCACCAGTAGGTGCGTCCCTCATTCTCCAATCAGCCTGCATGCCGGCACCACACCATGCATGAATAATGTGGCAAGCACATCTAAGAAAAGCTCCACTGCAATCCGAGCAAAGCTCATCAGATGCAGCGGACCTTCCCTTGATGTGCTCACTGACATTATGAACATGGCGGCACACTGGCCATCAAACTGCCAACTTCGGGGGTGCCCACTCCCCCTGTCAGTTTACTCTGCCCCCTATGTATGTGCCAATGGGGGACCCCACTCTCTGTTGGCATTAAGCACCCCCCCATTTGTTATATGATGAGGGGAGGTGCCCAATCCCCCTCAGCTGTTACCGCCCCCCACTTTCCTTGTGTGCCGATGGGAGCCCACTCTCCATCGTGTATAAGACCCCCCATTGTTAAATGCTGAGGTGTGCCCAATCCCCTTTGGCTCTGCCCTCCCCACTTTCCTTGTATGCCATCGGGGGTGCCCAATCCCAGTCAGCATAAATTCCTCCCCCCTTGCATTGTGTGCCGATGAGGGTGCCTAATTCCCTGTTGGCTACAGAACCCCCCCCAAACAGTTAAGTGGCATACTGGGTCCCCCCCCAGCATGCCAAATCCCTTAAAAAAAACTGTCCCAAGATGTTAAATTTTTTTTTACCTAGAAAATGAAAACTGTCCCTCGTAGTCTCCCTGCCACCACCCGCACCCACCCACCCTCTGCACACCCTGCCTCCCCACCACCCCCATACTTACCTCTGGAGTCTGGCGCAACGATCTTCAGTGGACTGGGAACACGTCTGCACTCTTCAAAGCCGACTGTGAACTGAAGAAATGCCGGTAAGCTGTATAATGGAATAAATAGGGTTTTTTCAGCTTTGATGCATATCGCAGGCATTTTTGGGAATTTTGGCACCAAATATTCAACATGGGTTTTTTGGGACCTCTCCTCATGAATTCTGTCACTGTCATGGAGTTATTCTGTCCAGCAAAGTGATTTTGCAGTCACTGCATGGAATCCACTTCGGGACACAACTAACAAAAGACAGTGCCATATTCATGAGGGAGGTTCTCAAAAGCCTATGTTGCAAATTTGGTGGAAAAATAAAAAAATGACCGTTTTATGAGCCGCGAGCCGTTACCACACCATAAGTTAGTGAATTCACAATATTTTCATGCTAGATTCTCAACACTGGCATTTTACCACACCTTCTCATGAACCGTACAGCTATCATTTTTTACATCCTGACCAAAATGTGTTTTTGCACTTATGGCGCAGAATAGCACAGTCACTGTGGGAAATCAGTGTTCAGGACACATTACAAAAATGACAGTGACACTGTTCATGAGCAGATGTCCTAAAATGCCTGTGTTGAAAATTTGGTGACAATACTCCATAAAATGACTGTGTTACAAGCGTGCATTGCGCAGTTTGCATGCACACTCATAAGTTCACGAACTTATAATATTGTCACTCCAGATTTTCAACAGTGCCATTGTTCTGCACCTCCTAATGAACAGTATAGCTGTCATTTTTCACATCCTGACCAAAATCTGTTTTTGCAGTTCCGGCGCAGAATAGCACGGTCACTGAGGAAAGTCCATGTTCGAGACACATTATTAAAATGACAGTGTCACTGTTCATTAGCAGATGTCCTAAAATGTCTATGTTGAAAATTTGGGGATGAAAGTCAATAAAATGAGTGTTTTATGAGTGTATGTTGCACAGTTTGTACGCACGCTCATGACTTTGTGAATTTGTAATAGTTTCACTCCAGCTGTTCATCATTGGCATTTTTCTACACCTCCTTATGAACAGTACAGCTGGCTGAAATGTGTTTTCGCACATCCGACGCAGAATTGCATGGTCGCTGTGCGAAATCAGTTCTCAGGACAGTTTGAGGAAATGATGGTGACACTGTTTATGAGCAGAGGTCTTACAATGCCTATGTTGAAAATTTGGTGCTGAAAGTCCTTAAAATAGCTGTGTTGCAAGTATGCATTGCACAGTTTCCACACACCCTTGTAACTTCGTAAATCTGCAATATTTTCATGCCACATTTTCACCACTGGCATTTGTGAACTCATCCTTGTCAACAGTCCAGCTGCCATGTTTCACAGCCTGCCCAAAATGCATTTCCACAGCTGTGGAGCACAATGGCATGCTCGCTGTGGAAAATCACCTTTTGGGACACATTAACAAAATCACAGTGCTATGCGTCTGTAGCTCTGCCACTGCCAATGCCAGCGCGACAACATTTAGCATTGACAAATGCTTGTTAATATTGTGGAGCTGCTCACCTAAACAGGAAACTAACGGCCATAACCAGCATGTGGAGACTGCTATGTACGTTCTTGCCAGCTCTACCCCTGACGTAACTACTGAAATCCTCTCTGCAAGCTTAAAAACTTCTACTAACATCTTCCCCACTGAAAGATCAATGACAAGCACCAAAATATCACACCTGGATAACACATGGAGATCATACATAGAAAAAGCAGGCAGATATCCAAGAGCAGAGATCATTTTAGTAAGTTGTTCTCTGCTGCCATGCAATAGGTGCAGTATGCTAGAAGCCATAGTCTGGGAAGTAGGAAGTCACTCGAGCACTCAGGTCCCTCCCAGGAGGAGGATTGCAAAATAATTACACAAATGGAAATGCAGCCTTCCCAACTGAAAACTTTGTTGTGGCTTAGCCATTTAAGGGCTGAAATGACTGCACAGATTTTCTCTGCTCCTGTTATAGGCATATAGAGTCTATCAGCACACTAATCATCAAAGTAGGCATAAAGACACAAAGTGCAGTAGTAAAACACTGGATTTAGCATAAGCAGTTGCTCTGAGCCCTGTTTTCTTGTGACTGTCTGATTGCTGTTACTTTTAAAGGCAAAATTAACTTACATGGTATGAATTTGACAGCGTTTCTATTATCTTCTAATGACTATTCCAGGGGCAGAAATAAGGTTTTACCAATGGGGAGCCATGAATAGCTCCCGATCTTCGGTAATTTTTGGTCAACCAGGAGCTACTCAGGCCAACCAGGAGCTATTTTCTAAACAATTAAGAAAACGTAGTCGTATGAGAAAACAATATTTATGTTTTTTTTGTTTTTGTTTTAGTTTTTATTTTGCTTTGGCGGGGATAAATAATGAAGTACAATACTACTCAGAGCAAGAGTAGAGTACCAGGAAGAGAGATGAGAAAGCAGAAGACCAGATTTGGGCCAGAAAGACAGAGAACAGAGGATGTAGATAAGGCATGTGAGCTAAGGTACAGTTACTCAGAAATGCTGTTTGGAAGATTATAAACAAACTTCACAAGAAGACAGACTCTGATTCATTAAATAAAGAATTGTAACCCCTAGGTGACACTATCCCAAAGGCTACTACCCCTGCCTGTGTGAATAGTTGCAGGTTAAGGGGCCTGGGTACTGAAAACGGAGGGCCTCCACTCAGAGAACAGGGTTAGTGGTAGTGTAGCTGACCTGGGTACAGCCCTCTGGGATACTGTGACCCCCCTCTTTCCCTTCTAGTGGCCTAAACAATGAACAACATACACAGGTACAATAGCCCCTAATCAGCATACACATCCCCACTCTGTTTGCACTCACCACCAGGGCTGGTTCCACCAGTCTGACCATGGAGTCCCCCTGTAAAATAAGGTTAGACACAGCAGGTAACAACAGTACAGTGATTCTGGTACAAAATGGAATCACAGTCAGGTTAAATGCAAAAATAATTAGATCTGATTTATTCAGGGGGAATGAACAAGGAAGGGGCATAATTTGGCTGATCAGTTCTGTAACTGATTCAATCAGGCAATCATGCATGCACTTTAGAGTCCCTTCACAGTCACACTCTGGGTACCCAGTTGGAACAAAGGGGGGGGGGCTAGCCTAATTCGTTGCCTGGGGTAGGCCGGCGTTGCAGCTGGTCGGGGACCTGTGATGGAAAGAAGAAGCATGCACAACCACACACAATTTGTAATCTGGAGCCAGGAGGCTCAGTTTGTGATAATTAGACAAAACAACTAAATCAGATGACACACTTTGATTGAGCTGTTGTTGCAGGGAGCTACCCTGGTGATTACTCATGCTACCCAGTACAGGACACAGGATGGATGACTTGCTGGTTTGCCAGGAGAAACAAGGCCCACATGAATCACCAAGGTGTTGTTCCTGTACAAGATGTTGAGCAGGGGGCTGATCCCTGGGCAGGTCTCTTGTCAGTGGTTTTCTCTGCAATGCAAGTAGCTGACTGGGCCAAGTTGCCAGGGCCCAGGCTTGGTGAACAGTTTGGATTCAGTCTGGTAAATGCCGGATGCAGCTTCCAGCAAGCGTGACACAATTAGGCAGAGGGGAACCAAATTGCAACCCACTAACAGCATTCAGCACACTTATAGTAAAGCAATACCACAGTTTGGATGACAGTCTAGTTGCAATTTCAGCTTTCCTGAGCAAAACCATGATCTCTGTGGTGATTCAGACATCCTGATAGGCCGATCGTGTATAGCAAATCTTCGGTCTTCTTCAGGCAACAGTACAGTCACATTTCGGTGGCTTTTGTCACAATTGGTTTGGATACAGTCTGGTTATTTAAGCACTGTCTAAAGATTCCTTAATAGGGACAGCAGGCAGACAGGCCAAACTCAGACTTTCCACCAGTTTCCCGCATGACTACGCAGGAGCAGCTGCTTGAATCACTTGAGCTGTTCACTCTCTCAACTCCAAACTCAGACTGACTCTCTGCTGCAGGCAGCTTGAGACTTCCCTCTGATCCTAAAGGTTTGATTTGTTGATTCATCTGTTTGTCACAACCTCCAGGTCCATTTAGGTGCCAAAGTGTAAAAACTACAATTCCTACAGAAATTCACTCCCACAAGACCCCTAGGGACAGGCTCCAATTTAGGGCCCACAAAAGTACTGATTGGTCCACAACGACAGTCCAGAACCAAAATGGTGGTGATTTACAGAAATGTCCGTGCTGCAAAGAAGGCAGGTTAGACAAACTTCAATATCACTGTTAGAATAGATAATCAGCAATTTTGAAATGGGCATCATAAATTAAGAGCTCTCATTGGCTGCTAGGGATGTGATATTCATTCTGATGCACAGGAAAAAGGACCAACACTGGCCAGTGGGCATTGATATAGGTGATACTGCCCACTTCAGAATGTTAGCAAAACAAAATGCAGCCATCGTGTTTGTGCCAGAAGTGATGCCAGCTGAACTGTAAAAAATTAAATAAATACCTCTGACACCTCTTCACTTTGCCTTAGTGTTTCAGTAAATAGAATTTTTTAAATCCATCTGCCGATTTCCTCATGGATGCAGCATGAAACGAACAGCCATTCTCTCTCTCTCACAGCCCACTAGCTCGGTCATGTATTTTAAAAAAAAAAAGGAACAGCCACGATCTCTTCACCAGCCCGACCGCTCGCTCTTTAAACTCTATTTTTTTAATTTTAACAGAAAAAGAAACAAACTGTGATGTCTCTCCAAACCCGGACGCTCCTTCATCTATTAAAGAAAAACCAGAACAACCACGATCTCTGTACCACCCCGACCAGTCGCTGTCTTTATCAGCCCACTTGCTCACTCTGTCTTTTAATTAAAACCAAAAAAAGAAACAAACAGCCTCAATTTCTCTTATTTATCTCCACAAGCAGCATTGGGGGGGGGTTACTGCTATGATTACCAGACCTCCATGATCTCTGTACCAGCCCACCCACTCGCTCTATCTCTCTATCAGCCCACCTGCTCACTAGATTTTTGGTTTTTTAATAAAAAAAAAAAAAGAAACAGCTGCAATCTATCTTATTTCTCTCCACGCAACATGGGGGGGGGGGAGCTACTGCTATGACATGAAAAAGAAACAGCTGAAAGCTATCTTATTTCTCTCCATGCAGCATGGGGGGAGCTACTGCTATGACAACCAGACCTACTAAAGTACAGAAGCTTTTGTAGGACAAAATTACTTCAGTGCAAACAAAAAAACACACAGCACACTTAGGCGGAGGAACTATTTTATTAAAAGTGACACAAACATACATGTTTTTTCCTACTTAAAATTGGAAATTTAACCTACCAAATACAGTTGAATGAAAGATGGCCATTTCATAAGCTCAATAAACCACTCCAGGGTGTGCGTTAGACAGTTTAACACACGGCTAGGAGGCTGGATGCACTCAGCCGTTGGCCTCGTGCCTCGCTATGCTTCCTAGCCGTGTGCTAAACTGTCTAACGCACACCCTGTCATGGCTTATTGCTTACTTATATAATGGGGTATGAAAATCCTGCAACCTCATTGGTCAAAACACATCACATGACCGTGGTATATCCTGCAATAACCCACGGCTGAGAAATGGCATTTATAAAAGACATACTTAAACACATTTTTAAATGTATTTTACACATGAGTCCATTGTATAATCACAATAAGGTACTCCAGGGTGTGGGTTATTGGTGGATTTACCCACTTCTTGTGTGGTTAAGTTGCTTGGCTATGCCTCGTGACACACCACACAAGGTGTGGGTAAATCCCCCAGTAACCCATACCCTGTCATGCCCCACTGCTTAAATAAGTACAGCTTCTAACAAGGCTCCCTCTGTGCAATTAGTGATGGCAGAATGGAGTAATTATCTGGCAGCCCAGGCAGGACTCGAGCTTAGGAACACTCAGCCTCCACCAAGATTAATTATACACTGTGATATAGGCAGCTCTTAAAGAGACAGAGCACAGAGGCTATAAAGGCACTCACATGCAATAGCTTTTAAACGGTTCAGACACAGGACACCAGCCTGGCAGTGGGCATTTACGCACACCCAAGGAAGACTTTCGGGAACCTCCATTTGTAGGGGGGTTACAGAATATTCTAGCTGTGTGGTGTCATTTTTTTACATATTGTATTTTACACATTTTGTGTAATGCAAGTCATGGGGGGAGACTCTATATAATTTAAAAACAATCAAGTATCTCAAGCAGTTAAAAATTTCCCACAGGTTATTAGTCTTCATCTGAATTTTGTTCAAAACAGTGATGGAGGTCCTCCTCATCCTCGCTTTCACTAGACGTGGTGTGAACTTCCTCCACTACTGAGACTCTGCTTTGGCCTGCTGATGAGGACTTTTGAGGTTCTGCTCCCAACCTACATTTTGTTTTTACTAACCACTTTTTCACTGATGGTGTGCTGCAAAAATCTTATGGTTCTGGGCCCTCTGTGCAGATTAAAAGTAAGTCCACTATGGTGCTGGTCTTCAGGCTAGCTCACCAGTCAGAAAAAAATATTTTCATAGCTGAAAATGCCCTTTCTATATTGGATACACAAGTACTATAGCTATGACTTGAAGAATGTTTCTGAAGTATTGAGATTTTCTCTTGAATATAACACACCATACCTCAAGGAATGAGAGCTGCCTATGATACTTGCTAATATTCTGCTTCAACAGTTTCCATTCTGTCATTGCAGTATGCACATCGCATTCATTCTGCAGTAAGACAGGAGGGAAGTGGTTAATAAGAAATTGGATCTCCTCATTTCCAAATTCCAAAAGCTCATGATCATTGTCAGAACAGTTCGTGGGGTCAATGACCATGCCATTCTTTAACAGAGGGTCTTCTGCAAAGCCCAAGAAGCTCTGGTTGAGACAGTCCATTACACTGTTTACAATCACTTCACATTCCTTTGCAAGGGCTGAAAGAGCATTCCTTATTTCCCCTTGGAGCACAATTTCTTTAAACACTGCTGTCCCTTCCTCATTAATAATCACTTCTCTCCTGAACTTGGACAGTGAGGTCCCATCCTCTGCCATTAGATTTTCTATTTCCAAAAGTACTGTACTGACAGTGTCTATTACGATGGGAAGGGATACATGGGCATCCTTAAATGCATGGGAGACTGTTGAAGGACGTGCGAGTATGTCAAGGTAGAAGTGTGAGAGTATCAGAAATTTCACACTGCGTATTTTTTTTCTAAATCCCTTAACTTTTGCCTTGTCTGCTGCTGGAATATCCCACCTGGTGTCAAACACAAGCTCATCCCAGTGCCCCAATATGCTGCTGAAATTAGGAAGCACAGCATGCAGAGAGTCCTTTTCATATGAGAGCCATCATGGTCCTTGTGATTTTTTTAAACATGATGAAAGTGGTTTGATTCGCTTCAGCCACTCTTTTTAACTCTCTATAATGTTTTGGGGGAGTTCTCATAAAATAGAATATTGATATTAATATGCTGTCAATGGTCTGTGAAAAATGGATGTTCTTAAAAGCATCTTTTGCTGCTAATTCAAGTCTGTTAGAAACACAATGAATGGCAAGAAGCCATGGGCACTCTTCTTTCAATAATGCCATCAAACCCTTATTACATCCAAATTTGACGGACACACATCTGCTCCTACATCAATGCAGGATAACTGTTTTAGGTGGACCGTGTCCTGTCCCAACAACTGTGAGTATGCTGAAATCATTGCAGACTTCAGACCACTTGCATCAGCAGACTCGACATCAATTAATTCTATAAACTTCATAGTAGGTTGCCTATCTTCGAGAATTTTGGCATAAACAATCTCTTTCTCCATGGTGGTCCTGTCACTTGTCCCATCCATAAAGACAGAATGATATTTGTATGGTGTTGCTTCTCCTGTAAAATGACTCACAATTGGTTTCCTTAAGTGATCAGCAATAGCTGAGACAAATGTGGCACACGCTTTCTCATTGGCATAAGCTTCACCAAGTTCAACACTATGTTTCTTTTCCAGTGATATTAGCCCTTGAATTTCAGGAAGGGGTCCTCTTCTTTAGCCAGATAGTAGGCAATATCAAAAAGTTTCTCTAATTTGTATAGAGAGTTTTTATACATTTTTAAGATACATTTTTCTATTTCACCACCTGAGGGCATATTATCAGCTAAAGCAGCAACCAGTGCTTATTATGGCCTTCTAATAAGTATGCCTCTCACAGTTATTTTTTTTTCACATTGTTGGTTCCACTGATGTATGAATCCACAATGCTCATTTTACTGGCTCTAGTTGCCCACTTTCTGAATACATCTGTTTTCTCTCGGCAATACTTACACCAAATTTTGGTTGCGATCCCATCTTTTGCTTCAAATTGTAACCATAACAAATCTGGATTTTCCTTTTGGCACTGCCATGAGCACACTGTGGATACATGACAGGAATGGGCCTGTATTTTCCTTTTTCTTAGTGTTAGCAGCCATAGTACTAGTACTATCTGGTGGTGTTATGGTCAATGAGTCAAAGATCAGGATGGTTGTTCTGTTGCATCAGGTCCAGGCTGCTTGTATTTTCATGAAGTGCTGAATCCAAAACTTAGAAGTGACATGATAACCACCATGGGAAGGAGATAGGTTGGGCCTTGATGTAATTGTAATTAAGAAATGTTATTTCAGTATGAACAGCTGAACAGAATGAACTGAGATGTTTGTTTCAGGTCACGGTATAATAAAATGAAGAAAATTACTTCACTGTCTCGGTCTCTTTTTTATTAAAATATAACAAAGGGCAGGATTTATCTCACCTCAGGAACCTCAGTGCTCACAGGGCACATCTAGAGCAAACTAAACTTTGTAAAAAATTTTTTTTAAACATGTAGAATTACAAGAACAGGCAGAGATTTAGTTCCCAAGGCTAAGGCACCTTTGTCAGAATGTGCTCACAGGCACCAAGTAGTGTCAAGGGACGTCCAGAGCAGACTAAACTTTGTCAAATATCTTTTTTTAAACACGTGGAACAAAAACAGACAGGGTTTTAGTTCCCAAGGCCAAGGCACCTTTATCAGAATGTATTCACAGGGTCCAAGCAGTGTCAAGGGATGTCCAGAGCAGACTAAACTTGTCAGATTCTTTTTTAAACATGTGGAATTACAAGAACAGGCAGGGATTTATCTCCCAAGGCTAAGGCACCTATGCCAGACTGTGCTCACAGAGTCCAAGCAGTGTCAAGGGACATCCAGAGCAGACTAAACTTGTTAGATATTTTTTTTAAAACACGTGGAATTACAAGAACAGGCAGGAATTTATCTCCCAAGGCTAAGGCACCTGTGCCAGACTGTACTCACAGGATCCAAGTAGTGTTAAGGGACTAAAGAGCAGAGTAAACTTGTCAAATACGCTAAGTAGGGTATCAAGAAGAAAATACACAGGGCTAGGGCACCTTTTCAAGTGCTCACAAGATGTTCCTGGGATGTCGAGCCAAACTTGGTTATTTTTCACTTGCTTTGCTTATAGTTAGTGAAAGGCAATTAGACGAGTGTATTTACTTGTGTTGGTCAAACAGACAGAAATTTGCTAAGTAAAGTAAAAAAACAAGAAAGTACTCAGATTCCCAGAAAGGGCTGGTCAGATCAGTACTACTGCTTGAAAGGAAATTAATCAATTTAGTTAGTTGCCCCTTTCAGTTTGCTGTATCATTTTATAGTGCTAAAAGGCAATTTGGCAAGGGCCTTCAGTTCCCCTTGACAGCCTGACAGAAATCTGTTTACTCCCCCTCCTCTTGAGCAAGATAAATGTCCTTAATAAGGTTTTCCTATCACAAAGTACAAGAAAGTAGTACTCTGATAAGGGATGGTCAGATCAGCACTAATGTGCCTATTTACTTTAAAGGCAATTAAGCAATATAGTTAGTCAAACAGAAATCTGCTCTCTCCTTTCAGTTTGCTTATTATTTTTGAAACTAAAAGTCAATTAGGCAAGGGCCTTCAGTTCCCCTTGACAATGACAGAAATCCCCTCTCCCCTCTCCCTTCTCCCCCAAGCAGTTTCCTTTACTTGTTATTCTCACAAAAAACACAAACAAAAAAATCAATACAATTGTGTTGTCCCTGATAACTGCTGCTGAGATTTGCACTACTGTGCTTTTCTATGTGGAACTTATGGTCAGAGACCTGCGGATTCATTCTTAATATACAGATAATTGTCCACGCAGTCCTCTCTTGTTTCTTTTTCAACTCTGCTGCCACGAGACAAGCTGCTGATAGTATAACTATACATGCCCTGCCCTCCAAACACAATGATTGCCTGAAAGATAGCATGTGGCAAATAGGTGCACCAATGGTCTGCCCCACACTATCTTTCTGAGCGGAATCACCACTGCGATTAGCCATCACAATATGAAGATCATGTGGTCAGGGGACATGTTAAGAGCAAGCACCCTGCCCTCCTCCAAAGTTAATCTCGCCTCTGCCACATGACACACACCTGAAATGTCATGTGGTCAGTAGCACTGTCTCTCCTAGCTCAACAGCCACTCAAGCTAACCCTCCATTCATTGCTCAGTCAGTTCCTCATCTTCAACCTGCCCAGTCCTGCATGTGACACTAGAACACTCAGCAGGTTACATACAGGACAAGGTCTTTATGCCTGCTGTGAAACGTTTTGTTTTAAATACTGTTGGAGACAGTCTGGTAGTTCAGTTGGCAGCACAAGCAGACACAGTCCCCAGCTGTTACAAACTCATTATAGATACACATCAGTCAGAGGGAATGAAAAACCTGCAATAAAAGCAGTACAACAAACCATGGCTGAATAGTGATTGCATCTGAGCAGCACAAAAGTAAATAAGTCATTGTGGCTACTTCTAACAGAGCAATGAATGGTTATCAGTCTCTAACCTGGAATACCACTACATCGGGAATGTGCTTGGAACTTTGAGGCGTTCAAGGAAAAAACAGCAATCTTAAATTTGCTTCTAGTTGTTGATGTAGTCGCCATGCAGCCTTGTGCATAGAATGAGTAAGCTCACCAAAGGGAAATAGCAGCTGTCTGATTTCACTCTCTCTCCTCGTCAACAGATTGGAGTACTTGCTGCACCATTTCCATGTGAAGCCCAAGTCTTTGTTTTCTTTAATAACCTCGTCAGACTTGGGCTTCTCTGTTCTACTGCTAGTACTTTGGTTTTTAAACTGTCGGCAGTCCACATCACAATATGGGGAGTCCACAACATCAGACACAAGCCTGCCTATGCTGCCAACCATTGAAACACTCCAGAATAACAGATTTTACTTAAGCTCGGAGTTCAAAAGGTATGACAGGCTGCTGCAAAGGAGACCTCATCTGCTGTGTAATTATGCAGTCATGTTTCTGCCACACCCCTTTCCCCTGCTAATTTTCTCCACCCTACTGCTCCTTTTCCTTGCCCTCATTTGCTGTTTACACACCCCAGACTGATTTCCCCACCCTCCCGCTTGTTTTTCCTAGCCTACTGGAGGTTTCTAACAGCTCCTCCACTGTAGTTCAGTTAATGTTGAATATCAGCACCATCGGCAGCACCACTACTTCTCACTGGCACAGAGAAACAGGTGCTGATATTGCTTTCAGTAGCGCTTTTTGGCACCCGGTGCCCCTTAATTTGACCTCTGCCATTCATGTCCTATAATAGACATGCACAGCAGTAAATTGTGTACCAGCCACAAATAGGAAGATTATGGGCTTCCTTCTATAATCCCTCTCTCCTTCACCCCCTCTCACAATCCTACGTTGCTCCCTCCAATTTTATGCTCCTCCCCCCAAATCACCCGCCTTTTTTTGTCGAATTTTTGCTGAGGAATGTCCCTTAATCATGTTAAATGTTGATAATACAGCTGGCAAATGGGAAGTATAAAAAAAGAGGTACATGCTTTTTCATGCAAATCTTGGATGCTCTGGGTCAGAGTCTCTTGTCTTAGGGGATGGCCCTTCCAGACCACAATTGTTTGTAATAGCTAAGAAATGGTCAAATGGAGTAGACAACATGACTATCATATGTCCCTCACTGCTCTAAACACTAAAAATACTGCTAGCAATATGTTCATATAGTGACATAATGAAAGCCCTGGGGGCCTCAATTGCACCCATTGTTGGAGATCGTTAGAAAAGGATCCGCCCTCAATGACTGCATTCAAATCCTTCCCTATGGGTTGCTTTCTAATCTTCCCACTCCCACTCCCACCCCCCTACCCCATCTTCTCCTCCTTCCCCCACCTTCCCCTCGCCACCCCTAATACATCTTCACTATGACTTATGTGTCTGTTTCACTCTCTAAGCCTTATTCTTCTTCCTATACCTGAATAATCCCCCCCCCATCTAGGTAAGCTATACTTGGAACCACCGATCAAGTTATGTTTGAAGGTGAAGGAAAGTTATTCCGATATTAGGTTGGCTATCAAATGGTAGTACATATGTATAGTTAGAGTTTTTCAACTGAAATAATCTTCAGATGAAACTTACCTCTACCATAGGACCACCACTGCTGGTCAAACTGCCTTCTCATTTCATTGTCCCAAGCTGTGGAACACCCTCCCCCCAACTATCTGAAATGCCACCTCCCCTGCAGCCTTTTCCTCCCTCTTACATGACTACACTTCCCCTACTTGTTCCTGTCCCCAATTCTCCTTTCCCTCAAACTCAGACCCTCTCAACCCCTCAACCTAACCTCTTTCACCCACCACTCCTCCAGGTCGCTAACACTCACCACACAACAATTCTAGACTTGAGCTTCCCATTACATGCCTGCCCCTACTCAACTGCCTTTTTGTTCAAAGGCAACTCTCTGTGCAGGACGGCCATCCCCTCATACCCCTCTAGTCCTCTACAACCGCCAGTCTACTCACACCACTCCTTGCCCACATAGACTGCTGGGAAGGTTACAGGACCCCAGAGCAAGAAAGAGACCAGCCAGACACCATTATCCCAGGAGATCTGCTGGGAAGGTTACAGTACCCTATAGGAAAACAGTCGGACTCCCTTATCTAAGAAATGTGCTGGGATCTTTAAGTATCCTTCTTCCTTTTGAACTTAAAAAACCTGCAGCAAAATATCAGAGTGTCATACAGGTTGCTCTTGTTTATTATCTTGCTGATCTTGGGAGAATTAGCTCCACCCTCCTGCATACCTCACAACCTCCTGCTTCGTAAATCAGGGACAAGGCTTAAAAAATCAGGGACAAAGAACAAAAATCAGGGACACATCTTCAAAATTGGTGATATCCACTCAGGAAGCTGGTAGAATAAGGGGTTTGGTGTAAAATGCATTTTCTAAAGAAGAACAAGTCTGTAAATTTAATGTTTCACATTATTTTGTGCTTAAAACTCCCACTGTTTGGTCATGGAAAAACAATATTTAGGAGTGACAGAGTAAAAATTTTAGGCAAAATCAGGGACATCCCTGAAAAATCAGGGACAGTTGAGAGGTATGCGGCCTCCTGTTTGCTCATGTCATCTGCACGAGGTGCAAGTTAGGAGCAAGGCAAGCCCTGAGCCTCCACACTGCTAGTAATGCTCATTCAGTGGCAGTGCTTACTGCTCACGGGCACAATGAACCTGCTTCCCTTAATCAGTGCTGCTGTGCTGCTGACTACTAGTTGACTTGAGCCTGACAGTCTGTTTCTGTAGTGTTCTCAAAACTTAGTTCACAACTTCACACACTGTTTAATTTTTAATTTTGTTCTTGTAAGTTGTCCCTGGTCCCTGCCCATTGCCATGAAGCCACAGTACCTGCCTGGCCTGCCAGCCAGTGCCTGAAATTCCCCATAGCTCACTCAGCTGAGGTGACTGAGGTCCCGGTCTCTCCCTCGTCTCCGAGTCCCGACTCCAGTCTCCATCGATCATCTCTCTCTCTCTCTCTAGTCTGTCTCCTGTGACATCCCTCCCTACTTGAATCCCCGTCTCTCTCTCTCTCTCCCCTCACTGGCCGGCATCTGGGTTGCAATTGCATGCCGCCCTGCACTGATGATGCACGTCTCAAGTCACTGCTACTAGTCCTCAAGTCCAGGGCCAGGAGCATCATCTAATTTTCTGTTCTCAGTCTGGCCTCCTTCTCCCAACACAGGCTGCAGCACTGTGCGTTCAATTATAAACAAAAAAATGCATTAGGGCTTGCGCCACTGCTGCCTCGCTCGCTCGTTACTGGCTGCTGGCCTGCCTGGCTGAGGTGGCTCGCTGACACTCAGTCTATCTCTTCTCGGTCACACAAATTCCTAATTTCAATTAAAAAAAGTCTACTGTCTCTCTATCCAAGTAAGTTATAACTGCAGCAGAAACAAGTAGATGGGGCTGCAGAATTTAAACAGAAAAGTTCTTATTTTATTTTTTTCTGTGAAAATGATTGGGGGGGCTTTAACTTAGATTGGGGGGGCTGTAGCCTCCCCAAAATCAACGTGGTGATGCCACTACATATATATCATGCTCTGTTGACCCTGGAACCTCCCTGTCCACTGATCAACATTTCCTTCATTCTCTACTAATAATGCTGTTACCTCCACCACAGTTTGTTATTAACTGTGCTTGAGGTGTTGTCCAAAACACGTACTTGTAGCCAATGGATATTGCCTAGTTGCTGTCCCATATTGAGATGATTGTTATTGTAACTTTAATGCCGTTTATTTCATGGCTTTATTCTATCCTAATGTTGCATCTCTTGCAATCATTGTATTCCGTAGTTCTAATACTGTATATACTGCTACCATTGTAAACTGCTATCTCCCTTTCCACCTCCCCCCCCGGACGCATCTAGAAACTAGCAATATTGCTCAGTATCCCTTCCTGGTGAAACAAATAAATAAATGAATAAATAAATTAAGACATGCTCTCAAGTTTTGTTTACCGTTTTATTAAGAAAAGATTAGAGTCAATAATATGCTCAGTGTACTTAAGGCGCACGTTGTTAATATTCTTCTGAAAATAATATTTACCCATCATATAAGTAAATTGAATAGCTATTTTAGATTTTATTTAAGTCTATTGTAATTCTACTCTACCTTACTAATTTATGATTAGAGGTTATAGTTAAGGGTAAAGTTCTCTCTGCTAATCAGTACTATTATATTGAACTTTCTGGTTCTCACACACAAGTCATTACAGCTGATTCTCTGTCACCAACTGGTGTCTGTGCAAAATAAGACAGAAATAATGAAATGTCCTATGACCTGTAGGAATTTATGTGATATGCTATTTAAAGAAATAATGCTCAATAGCAAGTTGTCTTGAAAGATAGGTCCTTGGCCCTATTTATATGCTCCCATCATAGGTAAATGTAATGGTAGCATATAGAAACATAGAAACATAGAAATTGTCAGCAGATAAGGACCATTAGGCCCATCCAGTCTGCCTGTAGGCCCTATACATTACATGTGGCCACTGACCCTATGTGATCAATGGCTTTTCATCACTCCCTCCCCTCTCAGGCTTCCCTTGTGCCTGTCCCAGGCATACTTAAACCCCTCCGCTGTGCTTGCCCCCACTACCTCCTGTGGCAGACTATTCCAAGCATTGACTACCCTTTCTGTGTAGAAAAACTTCCTCACATTACCTCTTAATCTACCCTCTTCCAATTTCATATTGTTCCCCATTGTTCTAGTACTTTTTCTACATTGGAAAAGGTCCCCCACCTGCACCTTGTTTATGCCCTTGAGGTACTTGAAAGTTTCAATCATGTCCCGTGTCTCCTGTCTGTTAACCAGTTCCTAACCCAGTTCACCACCTTGTCTCCCATGCCCAAACTACCCATCTTGTTAATCAGTCTTCAATGTGGGACTATGTCAAAGGTTTTGCTGAAATTTAGGTAGGCAATGGCTACTGCCCCTCCTTGATTTAGTTCCCTAGTCACTCAATCAAAAAAACTATTAGATTTGTTTGACTTGACCTTCATGTTGTGACTCTGTGTTGCCTCAGATCCTCAGCACCGCTGGATTCCATATGTGCCACTATCCTTTCTTTAAGCAGTGTCTCCATGATCTTTCCCACCACTGAGGTGTGGCTAACTGGCCTGTAGTTCCCTGCCTCCTCCCTACTGCTGCTTTTGTGCAGTGGGACGACATGTGCCCTCCTCCAGTCCTCTGGAACGACACCCGTATTGAGTGACTCTGTGAACAGGGCCGCACAAAAGCAAAAGCAGTCGAATATATTGCAACATGATAATTTATTTTTCTATATGTAATTTTGAAGCTTTTTCCATTTTTTCCCTGACCCCTTTCATCCCAGTCTAGTGCGCATGTGGAGGCATGCACATGTCACACACTACAGGACGCCCCACCTAACCAGTTGCTCCGTTACCACCTATGACTGCCACTGGACCTCCATCTGGTGATGGTGGGACTGCAGATGGGTGATCCTCTCTCTGGGAGAGGAGAGCTACTGCTCGATCCTGCTCCCACCCTCCCTTCCCATGCCAGCACCCCAACAACCTGAGATAATTCCTGAACCCGGATCGCTGGTATAGCACGAGGTAAGGCATCCAGCGCCTCAGCCCTCAGTGCCACTGGGCCAGCATCAACATGCTAAATTTAAGTTAAAGACCGTGGTGAAATCTAACTCCCTTGTAACAAGAACTATGGCTAGTAAGCTTCTGTCTGTCACTTGGAATGATAAAGGGCTTGGAACCCCAATTAAGCAAAAGAAAGTATTATCTTACCTAAATAAGATGCATTCTGATATTGATCTCCTACAAGAAACTCACTTTGTTCCATCTGAGGCAGAGAATCTTAGGAGTTCATGGTTGGGGGGCATATTTTATAGTTGCTTTGACTGCAAGAGAAGGGAACTGCAGTAATTGTGAGGAAAGGTGGTAATCTACAAATTAAGTCTCATAAAAAAGATGTCAAAGGTAGAGGGCAGATATTACAATGTGTTATAGATAGTGCTGTGTGAAAAAAATCTTCCACGTGCAGAATTTGTGCGAAAGTTGGACTTTCACTTCCATGAAAGTTCAGAAATCTTTTGGCAACATTCATGGAAATTCCAGCTTAGAATGGCGGGTAATTCATATATTCATTCTGCAGCTCAGTGAGTCACTGAACTGTGGAATGAATGTATGAAATTCATGCAAAGTGATTTTAGTGGGTATTTTACCTGCCCTATACATTTAGGAATTATATGGATGTTCAAAAAAATCTTATTGTAATTCTAATTTTCTATCACATATGGTTCACACAGTTGGAATACTTGATTCATACAGGATTATGTATAAGGTGGGGGGGGCGTATTTTAAAGAGTCAGTATCCACCCAAATTGGTCATTTTTTTATTTCTAAGACCTTGTCCATAAAGAGTTCAGATACAGTATATATCCAAAACCTCAGATTATGCTGTGGTAGGGTGCACAACTGTCAATGGGAATCAAAACCCTGACCGTGGTTCTGAAGAGGGAAGTGTTTCAATATAACATTTTGTCTTAAACTGTTTACCATTTTGTTTTTCACTTTTTTGCTGACACGTAGCACTTTATTGTACTTAAATAATTTTGTTTTTTAGCAATTTTGCAGGTGTAGATGAGTCGGCGTATGCTGCAAGTGTCCACAGTTTTGTGGTAACTGCTCAGCAGCAGAGCCAGGGGAAGAGAGGTGGAACAGGACAGGAGGTAGAATCAGATCAGGCATAGAGGTGATCCACAGCTCCTCCAAAAATATTGAGAGGTGTCTGAGGCATAGAGAGTGCTCTTCATTCCTTTCCTTTCCTTTCCTTCCCTTTCCTTCTACTTTTACTAATATGTCCTGGCAATTTTAGATAGGGTGCATTTAGTACCAGGACTTTCCCCAAACTTGTTAAATTACTTACTTAGAGTCTCGGGCAATAAAGCAACATATTGGGAGACACAGTGGAGTTTTACCTAGTTTATTCACTTAGCTAATCAGTATATTTAGTATACTATATATTTATTTAGTTTTACCATTTTAGATTATTCCATGTCGTTTCCTTTGCTGCAGCTATCTCACTTCTAAGTAGCACTATTGTGTGCTGAGAGACTGTTTGCTGCAGAGCTTTTATAGCTGTAAGTTGTAATGATGATAATGATTATCACTGGTGTGTTTGGATATAAGGGCACTTTCTCCATGCCCCAATTAATTTGATGCCAGGTAGGCTATGTGTAGAAGTCCATGGAATACCTTTAATCAATTAAGAAACTTCAAATTCATTCAATGAATTAATCAGTCAATCTGTTTAACACAAGCATGAGGAAACAACACAGAATAATCTAAAATAGTAAAGCTAAAGAAATGCAGTATACTAAATACAACTTAGGAGGCAGTATAGCATAGTGGTTAAGGGCACTGAGCTGCAAATCTGGAGACCTGGGTCTGAATCCCGTCAGCCCCCACTTGCATACTGTGTGACCCTGAGAATGCCAATTAACTTCCTTGTGCTCCCAGGTCGCACCTGGAAACAAGTTTTGGCTTAGTGTGCCTTTCCTAGTTAAACAATTTCTCCTTTCCCCCTGTACTTATCTAGCTAAGTATACTGAATAAACTAGGTAAAAAAGAAATCCACTGTGTCTCCTTATATGGCACTTTATTGTCCAAGACTCTAAATAAATGATTTAAAACATTTGGGGAAAATTCTGGTACTAAGTGCATCCTGTCTATCTAAAAGTGCCAGGGCAGATGAGTAAAAGTAGAAAGAAAGGAGTGAAGAACACTCTCTATACCTCAGTCACCTCTCAATATTTTCAGAGGAGCTGTGGATCACCCATGTGCCCGATCTGGTTCTCCATCCTGTCCCATTCTACCTCTTACCCCTTCCCCAGCTCCATTGCTATGCAGTTACCACAAAACACAGTATACTTTTAGCAGACACTAACTCAAGTACACCAGCAAGCTTTTCAAAAACAAGATTATTTAAATAGAATAAAGTGTTACGTGTCAGCAAAAAAAAGAGGAAAAACAAAATGGTAAACAGTTTAAGACAAAGGTTTATATCAAATCACTCCCCTCCTCAGAACAGTGGTCAGAGTTCCAACTCCCACTGACAGCTGTGCACCCTACCACAGCATAATCTGAGGTTTTGAATAGTACTGTATCTGTACTCCCCAAGGACAAGGTCTTTGAAATAAAAAGAAAAACAATTTGGGTGGATACTGACCCTTTAAAATATGTCCCCCCCCCCAACACACACCTTTTGTATAATCCTGTTAGCAGCTGATTTCAATAGGAGCTGCCGTAATTCTGCATGGTGGAGATTAATCATTTTTTCAGTAGTCTGTTGGATACCATGACTTTGGTGAAAGGCACATTGTTTTATTTCAATCAGAAAAAGGAAAAAAAAGAACAAAAGGAATCAAAGCTGTAGCCAGTCTTTGAGATGGCTGTGTTCACAATTGACAGTCTTGTCATGTGAGCAATATAATCCTAGCATTGGGGCAGTCACATCAGCAGTGTAGCACCTCCACACAATGTGTTGTAGTAGTAGTGGCCACAAAGAATGCCACATGCAGTGTAATATGGACACAGAAACAATCAGTCCTCTCAAATGCTGGGTGACAAGAACTTCAAAAAATAGACAAGTATACCCTTTATAGTGTCTAAAACTCCACTATATGGAGTTGCTCCACTGCTATCACAACTGCCACAATGCTAGACTCAAACTGCTCATGTGACTGACATACTGTCAATTTGAGCACTGCCATCTCAAAGACTGGCTTCAGATTTGTTACCTTCTTTTCTTTTTTTTTTCTTTTGAATGGTTCAAATAAAACGATGTGTTTTTGCCACAGTCAGGGGTTCTGACAGATTGTACTAAACAATTATTAATTCTGATCTCCATGCTTCCCAACCGTGGTTCAGAATTATAGTGGATCTTATAAAAATCGCCTGTCTTTTTGACAGCTAGACTTCCTGCTCATGCTTGAGCACATTGGTTAGGGAACTGAGCTTCTACTCCTTACAGGGATGCACATCTGTACACCTCAGTACCTTCTTATTGACACAATGAAGTACTGTATCAGGTCATGATGCCTGAGTCAGTTTTCTATAAGTGTTATGGGTTTGACTTGGGCATCGTAACACTGATTTTTTTCTATACTGAAACTGGAGTGACCATAATGCAGCGGTATCTGTTGAGAAAAAAAAACTATGGATCACCTCCGAAGTCTGTTGTGGAAAGTCGCTGTATATGGTTTTGGCGTTGTGCGCACTGCCATTTCAGGAATCGCCGATGTGCAATTCACCCATTTGGAGTCGCTGATAAATTTTCACTCATATGACATGGAACCTGCATTAACTGGGGGAAGTCTGAACTAATGTCCACTAAGAAAAAAATTACTCACCTGTAGTAATGTTGTTTCTTCCAAAGGATCCCTCACTAGGTTTAATAACAGCTTTAGTCCCGCAGCTGGAGCTTACCCCAGAGTTTGGAACATTATGCAAATAGAGAACACAGAATGACATTCAAACGCTGTGGCATGGTCATGCTCACCTCTACCCAGTAACGGCAAACTTATTTTTCAAACTGAGGTAAGCAGTGACCACTAATGCTAACTAAATGACTAGTAAAAAGTGTCCCGCAGGGGTAAATGTTTTTGGAAAAAACACTTTCACCAAGGCAGAAAAATAATAAATTGCTAGGACCAAATAATATCAGTTGTAAAACAATTCAATAAGTAATGTTCAAGCAATCAAAAAAAAATGAATCTTGTATGAACCTTTTTGTGGGTTCTGGAAGGGGAGGTAGAGATAGGATTGTTAAACCTAGTGAGGGATCCCGCAGAAGAAACAACATTACTACAGGTGAATATTTTTTTTCTTTCAACCCCAGGAATCCCTTACTAGCTGTTTAATAACAGCGGACTCCGTAGCAGTACCTTGGGAAGCTGGGTATAGAACCTATTTAGGGAAAAGGTTCTGCAAGACAGCAGTGCCAAAACTGGCATCTCTTCTGGACTGAATGTTCAGATGGTAGTGCTTTGGGAAGGTGTATACAGTCTTCCCTGTAGCTACTTTGCATATATCCTGAATGGCGACGCCTCTGGATGCTGCAACTAAGGTAGGGGTGCCTTTCATAGAGTGAGCCCTCAGACCTTCTTTCAGAAGCTTGCCAGTTTTGCCGTAATAGAACTGAATACAGGCCACTATAAAGCAAGAAATGGTTCTCCTGGATGCCGGTTTGCCTTGTCCTACCTCGTCGTAGGTGACAAATAATTGAGAATTTGTGGACCTGACTTCCCTCGTGCAGTCCAAGTAGTTCTCCAGAGCTCTTTTAACATACGGACACTGGAACTTCTGCTTCCCTGGAGTGGAGTGTTCCATAAAAAAGCATTGGGGGAGTGATCGACTGGCTCAGGTGAAATTCAGACACCACCTTGGGCAGGAGTTTTCTATTAGTCTTCAATTCTACCTTGTCCCTGTTGAATATGATGTACTTGTGATCTGTAAAAAGGGCTTGGAGGTTGCTCACCCTTATGGCCAAGACGTACCGGGTCATAGAGTTGTACACTTAATAGCGTACGGTATTATGCATGAACCCTGGACCTGTGCGCTCTCCATGTTGGACCCCCCAAGTTAGAATCATAAGTGGGGGTCCGGGTTACAGCCCCGTATAGAGGTGTGAGGGCAGAACCCCCCACAGAACAAAATAAATCTAGTAATCGCGCCGGGCCAAGATAAGTGTCACCAGGAAGACTGTTTTCAAGGTGACATATTTCAGAGCAGCAGATGCCAAAGGTTTGAATGCAGTCTCCCTCAACTGTGCAGTGTACAGAATTGGGTCCCAAGCAAGGACTGGATCCCTAAAAGGAGGGTTTAAGTGAAACAGACTTTTAAAGAACCTCTTAAATGTGACCTGTGAGGCTAGGAATCTATCCTTACAAGCTGAAACAAATGCTGACACTGCTGCCAAATGCACCTTCAGGATTGAGGGCCGTAGGCCCAAGGATTGCAGGTGGAGCAGATAGTCCAAAACAGTGGAGGTCACCTGAAGAAGATGAGATGCCTGGATAAGCACCACAGTGAAAATCCTTTCCACTTGGAAGCATAGGTCTTCCTAGTTGCTGGCTTCTTGGAAACCTTGAGTACATGTAAGACCTATTATGAGAGTTCTAGTCCAACTAATTCTAGCTCTTCAGGTACCATGCTTTGAGACACAGGGTTCTTAGTTCTGGGAATGCTATACTGCCCTGAGACAGAGTCAGCAGACTGTGACTCCTGGGAAGGAGGACTGTTGGTCTGGAGAAGAGGGACTTAAGCAGGGAATACCACATCTGCCTGGCCCCCAGCTGGTGCAATCAGAATCATTGTTACTGACTCCCTCCTGAGTTTCAGTAGCACTTTCAGCAGAAGTGGAAATGGAGGGAACGGATAAAGAAATTTCCCTGCTCATGAGAGGACTAGTGCATCTTCTGGGACTGTTCTCACTGAGGGAGGCCTACAACAGAAGTTGGGGAGCTGGTAGTTTTTCCAAGAAGCAAATAGGTCCACCACTGGTGTGCCCCACCTTCTGAACACTGCAGAGAGCACCTGCTTGTTCAGAGCCCATTTGTGATTTCCTTGACTGATTCTGTGCAGAGAGTCTGCCAAGACATTGTCCTTGCCTAGCAAATTAACTGCAGACAACTGTACTTGCAGAGAGTAAGCCAGGCTCCAGATCTTCATTGCTTCTGTGCACAGATTGGAAGATTTTGTTCTTCCCTGCTTGTTGATGTAGTACATAGCGGTGGTATTATCCGTCTTTATCTGGACTGTCTGGCCCCTGATGTGAGAGGAGATGCCTTTCATTGCCAGATACATCACCCTGAGTTCCAGGAGGTTTATATGCCCCCAAGACTCTAGTGAGGTCTATACTCCACTTATGGTGAGATCTTCTAGATGGCCTCCCCACCCCAGGAGGGAGGGAGGGAGGAATCTATGGTGAGTACTACCGTGGGTAACTGCGGAGGAAAGGAACTCCTTCCTGAAGGTTTTCCTCCTCCTTCCACCAATAGACACTTTGATACAGGCACTAACTTTGATCGAGAATTCCACTTTTGGGACCAGTGGGCTCCTATGTGATACTGAATATCCTTCATCTGAAATCTGCACCTGGCACTACTGCTGCAGAGGAGGCCATGTGCCCCAGCAACTGCAGGAAGTCCCTAGCAGGTCTTGGATGCCCTATTTTGAAGGACGTTGCCAATTCTATCAGGTTGGCCACCATCTCCAGAGAGAGGAAATCCTTTACCTCAACAGTATCAAGCTCTGCACCTATAAAGTCCAACACTTGTACAGGGTCTAGTTGAGACTTTTGGAGCTTCGCCAAGAAACCCAACTACTCCAGTGTGTGTTGAGTGAGGGATAGAAAGGTCTTGACCTCTTGGTAATACTGATCTGAAACTAACCAATCGTCTAGGTAGGGGAAGACCATGACCCCTTGCCTCCTCAAATGTGCCACCGCTATTGCCAAGACTCTGGAGGCCAATGACAGGCCAAAGGGAAGGGCCGTGAACTAGTAGTGGCTGTCCTGCACTCTGAACCTGAGGTATTTCCTGTGAGAGGGTCTTACTGGACTGTGAAAATAGGCATCTTTCAGTTCAAGTGACCCCAACCAATGACCTGGCTACAAGGACGGAATTACTGTTCTTAGTATTACCATCTTGAACTTTTCTTTCTTTAAATGTTTCTTCAGAAATCTGAGATCTAAAATGGGTCACCACTCCCCATTTTTTCTTGTGAATGAGGAAATATCTGGAGGATAGTCTCCTCCTGACTTGGGGGGGGGACTGTTTCCACTGTATTTCCAAGTAGCATCTTTTTCACCACTAACTCCAGCAGAATTGTCTCCCCTGGGGTAGGAGGGAAAGACTCTGCAAGTCTGCAGCTTTGGGAACCTCTCAAATTGCAGAGAGAGACCCTGACCCACTATTTCCAGAACCACCTCACCATGGTGATATTTTCCTAGGCCCTTAAATAGTGGGTTAACCTTCCTCGAATTGGTGATGGTTGGGTGACCAGTCACACTTGTCCAGGATTTTGTTTCATCTGAGTCTTGAGAGCTGGAGTGGCACTTTCACATTTGAAGGCTCTTCTGCCTCTACATCTGAAGAAGTCCCTCTATGGGGCATAGTCATCAGTTACATAAGTATGGGGATTGTAACCCCTGCCCTTACCTCCCCTACTGTAGTACCTTTGAGAAGCGGAGACATTTTCCTTCTCAGTATTGCTTTTGTAAGTGATTTTGTAGTCATCCACTTTTCTCATGTAAATCTCTGTCTTGTCAACAAACAAGGAATTTCCCTCAAATGGAAAATCCATAGCTTTTGTCCAAGTGTCATGGGAAAGGTTTGTACTTCTAAGTCAATCAAACCTTCTGAGAGACATTGTATATGACATGACCCTGGAAGCAGTGTCGTTGGTGTCTACAGCCATATGGAATTGGAACTTGGTGGTATCCGTGGTGGTTTTGGCTGTGTCTACCAGGTTCCAAGCCAAATCCCCAGGTGCTTTCTTGCTCATGGCCATTACAGAACTCCAAAGCACCTTTTGGTACTGAGCTGTGTATACCATATAAGTTGCCTGTCTTATCAGCAAAGAAGCTACTGTGCACACTTTTTTCCCATGCTGTCCAGTTGTCTAGAATCTCTCTGAGGAGGAATGGGGTACCTTAGCCTTAACACAGGCAGCAGTTTGAACTACTTCTTCATGGTCAGGTTGACTGTATAAGTACTCAGCACCTTGTTTGTCCACCTGGCATATTTTCTCTATTTTTTTTTTTGTCAATGTCCGCAGCTGACATAGGGGCTGACAAGACCTTGAAGGTGGCTTTCATGAAAGAATTGTGGACAGACAAATACAATCTTTTTGTTGGGGCCAGAACCATCATATCTCAAAATTCAGCATCATCCTCATCCTCTGCCTACTCCTGAGGAAAGCAATTGAGGATATGTGCCATCTGCCTCACAAATGTAAAGTGGACGGTATTATCCTCTGAAGACCAAGGAGGGGAACCAAACTACTGATCAGATGATCCAACTGACTCCATAGGATCCCCTTCTTCCTCCTCCTCCTTGTAATACATTTCTGCCTCCTCCCCCACAGGTATCACTACAGGTATGGAGGTGGGGGGGGGGGCTAGCCTGGTCATACAGGTGCCCATAACTTGGAAAGCCTGGAAAACTTTCCACACTTTAGTCATATCCTCAAATAAGGGAAAGTTACTTTTACTTACTGACTTCTCCTTTGCCTTCTTAGCAGAAGAGGCAGTGATCTGCTTTTCCTTATGTGTTTTCTTAGTAGGCACTAAGCCTGATGCCTGCCTAATGTCCACTGGCATTTCCTTTACCTTTTCAGCAAGAGGGGCAGTGGGATGCTTTTCTTTATGAGTTTTCTTCACAGGCACTGTTTCAAATGCCTGCCTACTGTCCACTGTCATCTCCTTTGTCCTTTCAGCAAGAGGGGCACTGACATGTTTTTCTTTATGTTATTTCTTAGCAGCCACTGTCTCCAATGTCTGCTCTGCATCTCTTTTAACTTTACTAGTATTAGGGCTCCCCCTTTCAGAGACCCTGACTTCTGGGACCTTACTCTGAGGGGCTGAACACTCACCTGAGCCTTACAGCAATAAGGAATCATGAAATGAGGCCATTATCTTGCTAAGCTTTAGGTCCTAAGAACAGAAAAAATAGAACACACATAAGGCACAGTGCAATTATACTTGGTTCTATACCTGGATTTTAAGACAGGCAGAAGGCTATTGCCCATATTACCTGTCTCCCGCTTCAGCGGAGCCATTCCCATCCCTTTGTGGACATTAAGTATTTATCCAACCTGTTTTTAAAGATGAGGAAAGAATCAGTATCTATCACTTCCCTGGGCAAGCTATTTCACAGTGGTATAACCGTCTGTGTGTAAAAATATCTTCTTGCGTTCTTTCTTGGGAATGTTAACTTAATCTGTTTTGTGTGGCTTCTCAGGTTGGCATTTCTATTTCCAAACTGTAACCCCAGGCTATCCATCAGTCATCTATCTTTTAAAACTTTAGACATGTCTTAACAAATCTCCCTCTTTTTTGCCTTAATTCCAGTGGGTACAGTTTCAGTTGTTCCAATCTAAACTCATATGACTCCTCCCCAGGCCTCGAACTATCTTTGTCATTCTCCTTTGTATCTTCTCTAGGCTATCTATGTCTCTTCTCAGATGTGGACTCCACAAGGGAGTACAGTAGTCTAAGTTTAGCCAATCACTGGAACCAGGTGAAGTACCCGAAGACTGGAGAACAGCTGATGTAGTCCCCTTACACAAGAGCTGGAACAGAGAGCAAGCGGGAAACTACAGACTGGTCAGCCTTTACCTCAGTAGTGGAGAAGATTATGGAAGCACTACTGAAGGAGAGATTAGTGAAATGCCTTGTGGCCTATGATCTACAGGACCCAGGGCAGCATGGTTTTACTTGGGGGATGTCGTGCCAGACCAACCTCATTTAATTTTTTGACTGGGTGACAAGAGAGGTAGATCGGGGGGGGGGGGCAGTGGGCATGGCCTATCTGGACTTCAGTACTGCCTTTGACACTGTGCCCCATAGGAGGCTGCTAAGCAAGCTGGGCAATATGGGTGTGTGTAGGACAGTAGTGTGGTGGGTGGGGAATTCGCTGGATGGCAGGACACAGAGGGTGGTGGTAAATGGCTGCCACTCCACAGAGGGAAGGGTGACCAGTGGAGTGCCACAAGGATCAGTGCTGGGTACAGTTCTCTTCAACATCTTTATCAGTGACATTATGGATAACATAAAAGGGAGAATTTCACTGTTTGCTGATGACATAAAACTCTGTAACAGAGTGGACACATCGGAAGAAGTGGATAGAATGAGGAGAGACCTGCAGAAGCTTGAGAAATGGTCACAGGTGTTGAGATTTAATACAAAAGAGTGCAGAATAATGCACATGGGGCACAAAAATCACGTAACAACATATCAGCTGGGGGGGGTATAGCATGCTCCAAGCAGGAAAGGGACCTAGGGGTTATCATCTCTGATGACCTAAAGGTTGGGAGTCAGTGTGACAAGGCAGTGAGTAAAGCAAATAGGATGCTGGAATGCATAGGCAGGGGCATCACCAGCAGGAAAAGGGAGGTCATAATTCCACTGCACAAAACATTAGTGAGGCCACAGCTGGAGTACAGTGTCCAGTTCTGGAGGCCTTACCTATGTAAGGATATAGACAGGGTGGAGACAGTTCAAAGGAGGGCAACCAAAATGGTACAGGGTTTTTATCACACGTCCTACAAAGGCAGGCTGAAGGATTTGAATATGTACTCCCTGGAGGAGAGGAGGGAGAGGGGATATGTTAGAGACATACAAGTACCTGAAGGAGAGGAACAGGGTGCAGGAAAACACTATTTTTCAAAGGAAGAGATATTTCAGGACTAGGGGTCATGGGATGAAACTGGAAGGAAGGAGATTCAGAGGTATCATGAGGAAGTATTTCTTCATGGAAAGGGTGGTGGACAAGTGGAACGCCCTGCCAGAGGAGGTGGGGGGGCTGAAACCATTACAGGATTCAAGAATGGATGGGATAGGCATCAGGGGATCCTAGAAGTTGGGGTAAGGGGACAACCCAGTTCAAGAGAGGCTTGAAAATGCAAAATTCCATGTGCAATTGGGCAGACTAGGTGGGCCACAGGCCCTTATCTGCCATCAGTATCTCTGTATCTATGTATCTATGTAAGTGGGATCAAACAAATGCTCTATAGAGGAGAACTATGCATGCTCTACTCCTGGTTGTAAAAGCTTTTTTAATGTACCCCATGATCCTGTGTGATTTATTAATTACTTGGTTACAGTGAGCACTAAAGCTTAGATCCTTATTTAACATAATGCCCATGTCTCTCATTTTCTACAGCTTTTAACTGCACACCTGCAAAGGTATAGGTATTTTGTTGGTTTTTGGCCCCAAGGTGCATCACTACACATTTATTTGTGTTAAATACCATGCCATTTCATGTTGCCCACCTTTCTTAACACTTCAGATCATGTCTCAGTGTCTCCACTTGTCTTTCATCTGTCACCTTCCCTCCCAACTTCCAGTCATCAGGGAATTTTGTAATCCAGTTCTTAGTTCCTGTATTCATATCGGAGCTGAACAGTGAAAATGGAACCGGGTCAAGTATCAACCCCTGTGGTACCCCGCTGGTCACTAGTCCGCTGTCTGACACATGGCCTCTAATCCTAACTTTTTGTGTCCTCTCCATCAACCACTTGTTTACCCATCTGATCACTTTGCTTTTAATGCCAAGGTTTTTAAGTTTTTGTACTAATGTGCCATGCTGTAATTTATCAAAAGCTTTCTTAAAATCCAGGTACACAACGTCCACTGGTTGTTTGGTATCTAATGTGTTGCTGACCTTGTGGTAGAACACCAAGGTATTTGTCAAGCAGGATCTATTTTTTTAAATCCGTGCTGTGTTTCATCATTAAGATTTTTGATGTTCACTTTGTGATCTATCCTTTCCTTTCCTTTAAGATAGCTTCCATCAGCTTGCTCAGAACCAATGTCAAGCTGATGGGCCTACAGTCCTCCACCTCTCCACTATCCCCCTTCTTAAAAATGGGTACCACCACTGCTGTCTTTCAATCTTCTGGAACCTCACCATATTCTAAAGACATATTGCATAGTTTTAATAGCAGATCCACCAGCCAGTGCTTTATTTCCTTTATTAGTCTGGGGTGTAAGGCATCTGGACCTGCTGATTTGAATGGGTCTATACTATTTAATTTGCTGACTATTTCTGCACTAGTAATTTTAGCAAATGTTTCATAATTTTCTCCAGATGTCGTGTTCCTAATTTGCCTTCTAGTGCGCTCCCTATCATCTTTCTTGTACACCGAGCAAAAATATTCATTAAATATTTTGACTTGACTAATAGGTTCTATGCTTTCTGTGTTTCCTACTCTAGTGGGACTCACTGTCCTCTTCACTGCTTTGTTGTTTATGTAGGTGAAAAATGATTTTCCATTATCTTTGGTATGTACCTACCTGAAATCCAGTTTACTTTTTTCCATTTTTATAAATTTTTTACTTTTTCTTAGTTGCTGCTTGTAATTATTTACAATACATTACAATTGCTGTTGTCCCTTTTCTTGGCCCTTTATGCTTGCCTCTTTTTTAAGTGTTTTTTTTTTATTTTAAAGGTAAACCATATGGGTACTTTTCCATGCGTGTTGTATGTTTGCCTGTTTGGTACGTACATGTTCTCCAGATCTACTTTTTTTTTTTTTATGCTTGACCATAATTCTCAGTACTCTGGTTTTTGGCCTCCCAGTCTCACTTATTCAGAGCCATTCTTATTTTTTCAAAGTCTGCTTTGTAGTAGTTTTTTATTGTTGTTAAATCAGTAATTTTTTTTGGTTTCACGTTAATGTTAAACATCACAATATTGTGATCACTGTTCATAAGCGACTCGAGTATCTCTAGATTTTGAAGGCAATCTGTTTTATCTGTAAACACTAGGTCCAGAATATTTTTATCTGTTGTTGCTTTATCCACCAGTTGGTATAATCCATTTTCAATGCATATGTCTAGTAGCAGTTGTTCTTGCTTGTTCATAGCCATATCTATTTACCAATTTATACCCGGTACATTAAAATCACCCAGGATTAGTACATCTTTGTCTCCTGTCAATTCACCTATGCTGTTGAAAAGGTTAACATGTGCATTCATTTCTATGTCTGGGGGTCTATAATATAATCCTACTCTAACATTTTTATTATTTGCTCTGGTTATTTCTATCCAAATTGCTTCAGTTTCTTGTGTTACCATGTGGGCTGTATTTAATTGTTTGCTGTGTATGTTGTTTTTCACATATATTACAACTCCCTCACCTTTTCTTTCTGTTCCATCCTTATGGAACTCTTTGTATCCAGGGATATCCCCACTCCAACCAGTACTTTGGGTCCACCATGTCTCAGTTACAGCTACCAAGTCAATTTGTTTTTCTTGCACGAGTATCTTGGGCTCTGCTTTTTTTTGCTACATTCAAGTTTCTTGCATTTGTTAATAAAACTGGTAGGCCTTGTTTATTACTTATAGCTGCCTTATGATGTTTTGTTTTGTAAGGCCGTTTTTTTCTCCCTACACCCCTTGTTTGTCAGTTTTTTGTTGCTGTAGTATTATTTATAGCTTCATAAAACATATTTCCCAGCAGCTTAGTGCCTTTTCTACTTAAATGTAACCCATTGTTACAATACAAATTGTTTCTGCCATCAAAGAGCTCCCATGTTTTTATTATTTTAATCCCCTTTTCTAGACTCCATCTTCTTAGCTAGTTATTGAAAGCTTTAGTTGTTTTTTTTTTGTTCTTTCCCAACCTGCTCTTGGTGCTGGGAACAGCTTTGAGATGATAGTATTGGCATTTACTTGTGTTAGTTTATCATACATATCCTCCATTTCTTTTGATGTATCCTCAACACTGTGCCTGCCTAAATTATCTGTACCTGTGTGCACCAACACAGTCTTAGGGTCTTTTGTACCACTTAGAATGTTTAGTATCATACCGGCTATATCACTTAGTTTTGCACCACTATAGCTAAAGCTGTCTACCTTTTCTTTATTCTCCCTGGTGGTATATCTGTCCAGGTACTTTGTCATTGAATCTCCCAGTATAAAGATTTGTGCAACCATTTTTTCATTTTCATTCATTACAGATCTATCCTGTGTGTTTGTTTCTGTTTGTACTACCTCTTCTGGTGTCACACTAGTGTTATGGTTCGTTTTATCAATTGTGTTGGTACTGGCTATATCCAATAATTCTTGGGACTGTGTTTCTATATTTTCTGGTAGGTTTAATAGTGGGGTGTAGTGATTTGCTACCTCAACAGTTTCACCAATAGTTCTTCTGCCCTTTTTTTTTCTTTTTACCCACATAGCACCAGTCCCCAGTGTCTTCCTCCTCCACATATGTTCACTGTCTTTTTGAACTAGACCCCTCATTGTTTATAGTTTTGTTTATATTTTCTAGTTTGTACCTCTCTAGCTATGCTTTAAGATCCTTGATTTCTTCCTCCTTTGAAATTAGCAGTCTGCTTAGTTCTGCTGTGTTCGTGCAATTTGCTCACATGCGATCTCAAACAAGGAGTCCGGATTTGTACTGAAGATGTTACATGAGGAGCATTTTATCCCCACCTCCCCTGTTGTAAATGTTATCACATTCAAGTCCATGACTTATGACTAGAGTAAGTGATGCTTTATCAGCTTGGATTTTTCCTTGTATCTATTAGAATTGCTTAACGGTTTATTGGATTTACTAACCTTATGTTTAGTTTTCCAGCTCTTGGTCCCGGCTGTCCTGGTGGACATGACAGACATGTGCAGATGTGCTCATCTCTGCGCATGTCTCCACATTCTCATCCACTCATGCTTCCTCCACTCACATGGAGGGTAAGTTTTATCTGTCGGGAATGCGGACATGATTCATGATCATGTGACCATTCCCCAGTTAGCTGCTCATAAAATAAAACAGTTAAAACTGCAGCCCTTTGTGTTATTTATCTAGTCTGTTGTGCTGTGCAAATCAAGAAGTGCATATTAAAATATTTTAAAAAGCGATCCTGTGTGTAACGATGTTCCTGTAGTTCACTCACACAAGTGAACTACAATTCCCAAACACCCAGCTAAATGTGGGAGCAATGGCAGTGCTCTGACCAGTCCCTAAGTCAAAATATAAATATTGCCTAAATGAACATAGTAAAATTCAGCAGTATTTCCCTTCAATAGTATAACACCACAACTCAGTAGTGCAAAAGCAAGTCACACAAAGCCCCGCTCACAAGGAGGGTGGGATTTATGTGCTGGGAATGCAGAAGTGATTCACAATCACATGACCACTCCCTAGTTAGCTACTCACAGAATAAAACAGTTATAACTGCAACAAATAACCCATTGGGTTATTTATTTATGCTGTTGTGCTGTGTTGTGCAAATCAAGCAGTGTATATTAAAATATTTAAAAAAGTGATCCTGTGTGTAATGATGTTCCTGTAGTTCACTCACCCTGGTGAACTACAATTCCCAAACACCCAGCTGAATGTGGGAACAATGGCAGTGCTTCGACCAGTCCTCAAGGCAAATACAGTATATATTTACTGAAATGAGGTTAAGACCCCAGCTCCTGAATGCAAAGTTTGGCAATCTGCCATTGCCCAAAGTAATTTTTTGTTTGCCTATGGGTCCCATGCACCATTCCTATAATAACAGAAAGTATTGGCCCCTAAAAGCAGCTGATCCAATTGAAAAGGGTCACTAGAGAGAGGGCCTGGTTCTCAACCCAAACAGAACCAGACCACACAATCCCCAAAGAAGAAACCCCACAGGGTTTCAACTTTGAATTCATTTTTTAAATAGTCCTGGAATGGGAACCTGTTCTTAAACCTCCATCTCAAATTCTGCAGAACTGCAAAAAAAAATGGGAATCGGAGACACCCTTTGACAGAACAACACTACCTATCTAATGCAGAGTAAATGGAAAAGCTAGCTAAAATCAGTAAAAAAATTATTAAAAGAAGTTATGGATTTCCAAGACAGGAGAAACTCCTGGGCAATGCTTCCTTTTTGGTTGGAGAAATAAATCTGACATTACTGGACAGAGGTGAGCATGACCACACCGCAAAGTTTGCACACCATTCTTGTTCTCTATTTGCATAACATTCCAAACTCCTGAGCAAGCGCCAGCTGTGGGACTGAAGCTGTTAAATAGCTAATGAGGGATTCCTGTGGTTAGAATAATGTGTTCTCTCATAAACAGTTTTTAGATGCCAAGTTTCCAATGAAGTGGACACCCGAGTTAATCACATACTTGGGAATCAAACTACAGTAATAGGAAGCTAAAACAATAGAAGAAGGTCACCTCTGAACCACTTATAGAGAAAATTGAATTAGATTTGGCTAAATGGGTGATGCTAAATTTTATTTTATGGGGAAAAATTAATGCCTTCAAATTGATTTTGTCACCTAAGATACTATTTGTTTAAGATCATCTTCCTATTAAATTAAATAATGACATTTTCTAAAAGATAGATAAACTCTTTAAAAAATACCTATGGGGAAACAGGCCAGTGAGACTGAGTTTTTCAAAATTACAGGTCAACTGGAAAAAGGGTGATCTGGGCCTCCCAAATTTTAAGAAATATCATATTTCCTATATGGCCAAACAGCTAGTATTCTGGTTCCAAACTAATCTTATCTCTCTCCTATGTGGGTACAATAACTGAACCAAAAGCATCTTATTAAGTGCTAGATGGGATTTAGACACCATAGAGAAAGAAGTCTTCTGTTCTTGAAGGAATAGGAATTCCTGATGATTGTAGTAGTAGTTGTATTAGTAGATTTTATTTCTTTCGGGCACCCTTCTCCAAAGGCTCAGGGCACCCATACAAAATATAAAATTGACAAACAACATAAATATATGGAAACAACTATATAAAATAGGAATATATAACAATAAATAACACTCACTAATATATAAATACTTCCTGTCAATCAGACACAGAACTGCTTGCTACAACTCAGTTGTTTCTAGATCCCAGAGTCTTGTTGGATGAGAAAAGATGTTGAATTCCCTTTAAATATCTCCAAGGAGGGTGCCTCCCAGAGGTACCCCAGTAAGGAGTTCAATGGGATCAGGGCATCCACTTCAAATGCCCAATCCCTGGAGGATTTTAACCTTGCTCTAGGGACCTCCAGGAGGGCCTCTCCCACAGATTGGCAAGAGCTACCCATGGTGTAGGGATGCAGAAGCTGCTTTAGGTAATTTGGACCCAGCCAGTGCAAGATCTTATAAGGTCAGTAGGCCTATTTTGAAGGAGATGCGCCACTGCACTGGCAATCAGTGTAGTTCACACAACACCAGCATAATGTGACAGGACCTTGAAAGGCCCATCAGTAGCCAGGCCACAGCATTCTGCAGCAGCTGCAGGCATTGCATCGCACCCCCTCTGATCCCGAGGAAGAGTGAGTTACAGTAGTCAAGTTTCAAGGTAACAAACACATGCACTAGTGTGGCCAGATCATTGGGGGGCAAGGGATTTAATTTGGCTGATATTACACAGATAATAAAAGCCATTCTGGACAACAGACAATGCCTGAGCATCAAGTGTCAGCTCGCTGTCCACAACAACACCTGAATTCCTCACCTTAGTGGAGGCCCCTAATATGGATAGACAAATAAAAAGCTTTAAATACTCCCCAGGGGCCCCTGCTCCCCCCCTTCAACCCTGTTCAACCACCAGTACTTCAGTCTTCCCCGGGTTCCACCACAACCTGTTCGACAACATCCATGCCCGGATCGCAGACAAGCACTTGTTCTGCACGGCAACTGCATCAGATCTTTCTGGTATGAAAGACAGGTAGAGCTGAGTGTCAGCAGCGTACTAATGGAATTCCAGCCCATACTATCTTATGACCTCACCCAGGGACAGAATATACACTGTGAATAACATGAAGGAGAGAACAGAACCCTGGGGCACTCCACAGAACAGGACCATCGGGCTTGAGGAATAATTCCCCCAAACCACTCTCTGAGCCTGTCCTGAAGGAAGGATTCAAACCAGCTGATGACCTTGCCAGTGAGTCTGACTTATTCTCTCAGCCTGTCCAACAACACCCCATGACCCACACTGTCAAAGGCAGATTGCAACCGTTATGGCATAACCCCATAATTAAATTGGAAAACAAGATAGTACTAGATGAATGATGGTTAAAGAAAGGAATAAAGATTGTTAAAGATTTGATCGATCCAAGCAAAGACGTACTGTATTCCTTTACAGAAGTTAAAAATAAATACAGGCTTCCAATAACTCATTTTTATAAATACCTACAAATAAGAAAAGTGTTGTCAGGCATGCTTGATCCAAACTTAAAAATTAAAACCAGATAGCCTAATCTTATGAATATAGCATCAGGGAAAGGAGGGTCAAGTAGGATATATAGGTTACTAATGGAAGAAGATACAGCATTAACATAGAAACATAGAAGTTGACGGCAGATAAGGCCCATCCAGTCTGCCCATTTTTTTACCTTATGAATGTGCCATAGGCCTTTACTCTGTCAATGACCTATTTATTCATACTCATCTGTATTGCTCCCATATGCCTATCCCATGTCTGTTTGAAGCCCTCACTGTATTCATATCCACCACTTCCTAAGGTAGGCCATTCCATGCATCCACCACCCTTTCTGTGAAAATGAACTCCCTCACATTACCCCTTAATCGGCCTCCTTCTAATCTCATGCTGTGTCCTCTTGTCATGCTATTTTTCTTATATTGAAACATGTTAGACTCTTTCACCTTGTTAATGCCCTTAAGATATTTGAATGTTTTGATCATATCACCTCTCTCTGTCTCTCTCCCCTTTGCTCTAGGGTATACATATTGAGCTCCATTAATCTGTCCTCATATGTTTTCTGATGCAGTCCCTGCACCATTTTTGTTGCCCTTCTCTGAACTGCCTCCATTTTGTTAATGTCCTTGTGCAGGTGTGGCCTCCAGTACTGCACACAGTACTCCAGATGGGGCCTAACCAGTGTCTTGTAAAGAGGGATTATTACCTCCCTCTTACAACTTGTGACACCCCTTCTAATACACATCAACATCCCTCTGCCTTACATACTGCTTTAGTGGTCTGCTTGGATGATTTCAGGTCATCTGTGATGATGATGTCTAAGTCTCTTTCTTCCCTTGTGATTGCCAGCAACTCCCCTCCCAACCTATAGGTAGCTTCAGGGTTTCTCTTCCCTATATGCATGAACTTGCACTTCTTTCCATTAAACCCCAGTAACAAACAATGCTAGACAGAAATGGGAAGAAGATATGGGTATAACAATTAGTGAAAAAAATTGAGATAAGTTATGGTTCAGTGCCTACAGATTTTGTAAAGATATGCAAGGGCGACTAGTTCAATTCAAAACTTTGCACCATTTTTATAATTCTCCCAAACGATTACAACCAATGAAGAAAATACCAGATGGGAAGTGTTGGAGTTGTGGCATTAGTCAAGCATCCCTTTTTCATATGCTATGTAAATGCACTGGAATCCTTAATATTTGGGGTACAGTTAACATATGCTCAAAGGTTATAAATTATGAAATACCATTTGAACTGAAGCTGTTTATTTTTGGGGACTTATCCAGCCTTGATCTGAGAGAGAGAGAAACAAATGATGATTCTACTTGTGGCAGTGCTGCTTAAGAGACTTATTCTGTTTAAATGGAAATAACCCACTTGCCCTACCCTGGAGGAATGGCTTGGGGCAATGGAAAAGCTAGTGAACAATAAAAGACCTAGTTACAGAATAAATAATAAGTTGGTACAATTCAAAAAATATGGAATCCATTTTTTCACTTTGTCTTGCATAAATGAGATTAAAAAATACCACAGAAAATTCAAATTTACTTTTCACTCTCTTTTTCTGTTAGATACAAGGTCTATAAGGTCTGGGTTTTTATATACAGAAATGGGGAAAAGAGGGATAAAGGAAACAAAAATAACTAAAAACAGAGAGAAATTGGAAATAAGTAACAGAACTAGAAAAGATTGTGACACTTGGACAGCTGGTTCTGATCGCTGTATGACTTTTGTAATATAAAAATGTGTTATTAGGTGTCTCTCATGAGACATGCTGAAACAGCCTATGGAATGATACCCCCTTCCCCCCAGGTTTTAGCTACAAGGTGTTACCTGGAAGGCCAGGAGATAATTACAGGCTAGAAGAGACCTAAATGAGGATCGCCTGTTTATCTAGCTTAATTGTAGCTTGCCAGCTGCTAGGATGGGAAATCATAAACTTTTATAATGTTTAGAGAAAGAGATCAGGTTATGACGCTTTAGTGCAAAGTCATAAAAGATTAGTTGATGTGTCCTGGGAAGAAGAGCTACTTGAGATCAAAGAGGGGATGTTATTCAAAGAGTGTCATAATTTGTGAAATGAGTTTTGCTGAAATTTCACTTAATTAATTTACATCCTGATTGATAAGACATCCTGGGTGTATCATTTTTTAAATTCTGGCAGGGAGGAGCTAGGTGACCTCATGCAAAGAAGTTGGCAAAGCCAGTTTTCAAACAGTATTCTGTTTTCCACTAAGGCACACATGTTTGGACTCGGAAAAAGCAACATCAGGCACTGTTAGGAGATAAGTATACATTAAAAAAGACAATTCTAAGTATACTGTGGTAGGAGATTTTGTCTGCACTTTTAAACCTGCCTTTTTTAAGTGATTTGTATGTTTTGTGATATATGGTTCTGTATTTACAATTTACATTTTTATCTATTTTTAAGTAAACATCTCATTTTTAGAGACTACTTGGTGTGTTTTGAAATTCTTTAGTTGACAAGTGAAGCATATATGGTTAAAGCTGACACTGGGCATAGCTTACTGGTTTACCAAACTGGAAAAGGTAAGAGTTTATTCTGAGGTCTTTCATTAGAGTTTTAAGGGTTCATATTGTACACCTGGTTAGGTGTCCATAGGTAAAAGATATCTGCCCCCTCAAAGAGCAGAATTATCTGAGCCTGTACATTGGGTACGCTAGCAAGAGGTTCACAGTATGAATCCCTCTAGAACTTGAGACCAAAGTTTGAAATGAACCTACAAAACAGACAGGAGGTTTACCCTGTTCTGTTAACTGTTCACAATACTGTGTTCAGAGGTTGGCACTGTGGGAGCAGAAGGCCTGACCTGCTGAGTGGTGTTGTGACAGATTGGTTGGCAGCGGTGTGCAAAAGTTTGGTATTACAAGCTTTTATTGTTCAGCATGTCAGCTTGAGACTGTCAGCTCACTTGCAAAGAAAGAAAAAGGCAGTAATTTATTTTTAAAAAGGAAACAGAACTGCTTCACTTGGCATATAGTCAAGTTCCTACCCATTTTATTTATTTTTTTCTCTAAAGTGCAAGTCAGAATACTTATAGTTAGGGAAGAAGATGGCTTCCAACTACAGCAGGCACACTGTAGACTACTTAAAGCAGTTGTGCGGGGACAGAGGAGTCCTGTTCAAGGTGAAAGCCACCAAACAGAACCTCGTGGATGCCCTGATGGTAGCAGATACCCAAAGCATCTGTGACTGGAAAGGACCGAACCTTGAGTGTGGCAGGGCTAGTGGCCAGTGCAGTGTCCAGATCTGATGTGGAGGGCAACAGGGCCACTGTCAGTGAAGGGCCACAGCAGCAGGGGAAGGTCACCAGTATCCTGGATCCAGAAATACTCAGGCTGCAAATTGAGTTGCGCAGAATGGAGCTGGAGTTCCAGAGGGAAAGGGACCGTGAACAGTGGGAGGTGGACTGTGAGGAGTGTGAGCACCAGCGAGCTGCAGAGGAGAAGAGGGAGCAGAAATGCAGAGAGGCAGAGTGAGAACACTGAGAGGCAGAGCGGGAACAGCAGGAGACTGACTGTGAGAAGCATGAGTGCCAGAGGCAACATGGACTGAAGAAGATACGACTCCAACCACCAGCACCACAGCAGGTAAGTGGCTTGGGTTTAACTGGGACTACAGGACTGGGTTACAAATTGAATTCCAAATTAATAGCCAAATTTATAGAGGGGGAGGATATGGATGCTTTTTTAAATTCTTTTGAAAAAGTTTGAATTCAGGCTAAAATTCCTAGGGAGTCCTGGAGCTTCCAGCTATCCCTGCTACTTACTGAGAAAGCTCAGGATTCATTGGGTCAAATGGACAATGAGGACAGTGATGATTACAGCAAACTTAAAGCTGCACTGTTAAAGAAATTTGAATTAACTCATTGCCTCCTAGAAACGCCTGTAGGCTTCGCCAAATCTACTGTAGTGTGTCCCAGAACACCTACAGAAGTCATCCGCAAACTTCCTGTGTGCCCTAGAAACATCTGGAGAAGTCACTCATATGTTTTACTATTACTTGCCAGCCAGAATTGATTAGAATTGACTGCATAGTACCATTAGAAAGGTAATGTTGGTGCTGAACAACTTTGTCACTGACACTTTGTGTGTACCATGTTCACATTAGGAGTTATTCACTTTTGTTTATGACATTTTGTCTGTCTAGAACCACCTAAGCACTTTGAAGAAAACACACATTCTGGGTATCTCGGCCAGTATAAAACAAAAACCCAAATTGAGCACAGTTAATTGCATAGCACCGTTGGAAAGGCAATTTTGTGTGGAACAACTTTGCCACTGATACGTTGTGTGTATCATGTATACTTTAGGAGTTATATGCATTTGTTTATGGTATGTGTGTATGGTTCAGATTTGTCCCTCAAACCTCACCAACACACCTTGACTAAAATGGGGAAAAATTATGTTTAATAGTACAGAAATAGCTGTTTTTTTTTAACAAACAGATTATTAAAATTACATCTAATGTCTGGATGCTTAATTTGGTGTTGATATGTTACATATTTCCCAACACAAAAAGGCTTATGGTGCATTTTTTAGTGGACAAAATATTTTGTTTTGCTGTTTCGACCAGCACAGAAATAAACCTAAATTACCTGTTATTCCTTGCATACCACCATTGGAAAGGTAATTTTATGCTGAACAATTTTGCCACTCATACTTTGTGTCTACCACTTACGATTTTTGTGCTATTAGCATTTGTTTGCAGCATGCCAATTATGGCTCGATTTTGCTTAGAAAGGCCCAGGATTCACTGTTAACAGTATACAGGAGACAAGTGCTGCAACTTCAGAGAGCTCCTGTGGAGGCAATGAGTTAACTGCTGAATCATACAGACCTAAATTCTGTAAGCTCAGGAGAAGCCCTGGCATGAGCTATGAGGAGCTAGCCACAAAACAACATCAGTTTTTAAAACATTGGTGGGAAGGAATTGAAGCAAACTCTGTTGACAAAATTGAAAATGTGATTCTGTTAGAACAGTTTTATTGGGCATGCCCAGCAAAGCTGAAAACCTGTCTAGAGGACCAAGATCCCAAAACAGTGCAAGAGGCTGCTGAACTCTTGGACCACTATGCCAAGAGCAGACCTGCTCTGAGAGTGAATGGGGCATGCGTGGCAGTGCAGAAAGGGAAAAGTGTGCCTTCAGGGCAGCTAAAACCCTTACTACCTCCACTGAAACCAGTTAGCCCCAGGTTTCAGAGAAAATATTTCTCTGAGAAAAGAAATTAATGTTGGTTGTGTAAAGAAACTGGGCATATTGCCAGACAGTGTCCTAAACAGATGAGCAATAATACACAAAGTGGTGTTAGGACAGAAGTGGGTTGTTTGTGTGTCCCTGGAAGCATGCCTGTGAACATGAGGGAACACATGCACCCAGTCATGGTGAATGGTGTACAGATGCAAGGGTTAAGGGACACGGGGCGTCCCTGACATTGGTAAAAGGGGATCTGGTACAGCCTGGTCAGCTTATACCCAATAAATACGTCACTGTACAAGGGTTCACTGGTGAAGAGAAAACATTGCCCCTTGCTAGTATTCTCCAAGACTGGGGTGAAACATGCTAGTGTTCTCCTAGACTGGGGTGAAACAGGGGGGAACTGTGCAACAGGTGGCTGTAGCCCAAACCTTAGCAGTGGATGTGATCCTGGGCAACAATCTCAAACAGGAGATGGTGTGTGCAGTTACCCGTAGCCAAGCGGCAAGGGAAAACTGTAGTTCCCTGAACCCCACAGAAGCCATTGTGGAAACTACTGAGAGGCTGGTTCTCCAGCCTGTGTCTACAGATGAGGAGATTAATGAAAAGGGGTAGAAATTACCCCAGTAGCAGTTAACCACACAGCTACAGAGAGTTACTCTGAGGAGGGAGGGGTGAGCCATTGTCAGAGGGTTGGTATTGACAGTGATCCTGAGTGCCCTGATGCTAGTGCTAGGGACCCTAGTTTAGCAACTGAAGGGGACCTGTCCCATGCCTTGGGAATGTGTGAGGAGTTTGCAGCTGCTCAGAGAAGTGACGCTAGTCTAGAGAAGCTGAGGGCTTGGGCAGACTGAAGGGGCACAGGGAGGTGATGGTAAACATAAGGTTTATTGGGAAAATGGACTGATGTATACTCAGGCTGTGCAGACAGAGGGAGGGGTGCTAGGCAGGCAGCTTGTCCTTCCCCAGGGGTATCATGAGCAGTTGCTCAAGACTGCTCATGATATTCCTTTGTCTGGTCATCTGGAAATCACGTGCACTATGCAGCAGTTGGCCCAGAATTTCTATTGGCCTAACTTCACCCAGCAGGTGAAGGAGTATTGCAGGTCTTGTCACCGGTGCCAAGAAATAGGGAAGGCAGGCAAGAAAACCCAAGCCGCCCTGATTCCATTGCCCATAGTGGAGGAACCATTCCAGAGGGTGGGAATGGATATTGTGGAGCCTTTAAATACTCCCAGCTCCTCAGGGAAGAGATTCATCCTGACTGTGGTGGATTATGCCACCCGGTACCCGGAGGCAGTCACCCTATCCTCACTGAGGACAGACAAAGTGGCAGATGCCTTACTTGGGATTTTCTCCCGTGTTGGGATTCCGGAGGAGGTTATCACTGATCAAGGGGGTTCCTTCATGTCGGACCTGATGAATTGTTTATGGGAGAAGTGTGGGGTGGTGCAGAGATGCACGACACCATATCACCCACAAGCCAATGGGCTTGTGGAAAGATTCAATGGTACCCTGAAGTCAATGCTCCGGGCATTTGCTGAACAGCATGGGAGGGACTGGGAGAAATACCTTCCCCACCTGTTGTTTGCATACAGGGAGGTGCCCCAAGAGTCAACAGGCTTTTCCCCCTTCGAACTCTTATATGGACGCCGGGTACATGGGCCCCTAGACTTGATCCAGGAGGACTGGGAAGGCAAGCACGTCATACAGGGAACTCCCATTGTGGATTAAGTCCTTAGGTTTAGGAAAAGGCTGAAGGAGCTTATGGGGACAGCCCAGAGCAACCTGGCAGCTGCCCAACAGAAACAAAAGTGTGGTATGACCACAGAGCCAGAGTTCGCTCGTACATGGTAGGTCAGGAAGTCATGATCCTTATTCTGGTCTGGAAAGACAAGCTGCAGGCTGAGTGGGCAGAACCACACAAAGTAGTTAGGAAGGTAAATGATGTGAACTATATTGTAGAGTTACCTGACCAAAGACAGACAGAAAGGATGTACCATGTCAACATGATGAAGCCATACGCAAATAAGGCTGACATGGCATTTGCAGTGTGTAGTCCTGGGGAGGGGACGGATAAAGGAGACCCCTTTCTGGACTTGCTGGAAGAAAGTAAGTGGGAGTCTTCTCTGGAGGCAGTTAAATTGTCTCCCCAGCTGACCCCGGACAAGATCCAGGAAGTAAGGGAGATTTTAGCAGACTTTGCCCCATTGTTTAGCGCCAAGCCTGGACTAACACCCTTGGTGACTCACGATGCAGAGACAGGGACACAGATGCCCATACAGCGGACAGCATATCGGGTGTCAGAGGCTGTCCAAAAGGACATTAGGAGGGAAGTGGAGGAGATGCTGGATTTAGGGGTAATCCAGAGATCCCACAGCCCCTGGGCCTCACCCGTTGTCCTTGTGTCTAAGCCAGATGGCTCTACTCATTTCTGTGTGGAATATCATGGACTGAATGCAGTCATGAAGTCAGACAACCACCCAATGCCCTGGATGGACGAACTCCTGGACAAGTTGGGAGGGGCGACCTACCTTGCGACGATTGACCTGACAAAGGGGTATTGGCAGGTAGAGTTGATGGACAGAGCTAGAGAGTCGTATCATCACTCCAATAGGCTTATTTGAATTTAAAATAATGCCTTTCGGAATGAAGAACGCCCCGGCCACTTTCCAAAGGTTAGCGAACCAGGTGTTAAATGGTGCTGAGGAGTACGCCGTGTTGTACCTGGATGACATTGCCATCTTTAGTACCTGCTGGGAGGAACACCTATCCCACCTAAGGGAAGTGCTGGGCAGGATACAAAGGCTGGGCTCACTGTCACAGCAGAGAAGTGCCAGGTGGCCATGGGAGAGGTAGCACACCTCTGGCATGTGGTAGGCTGGGGACAGCTCCATCCTAACCAAATAAAAATAGAGGTAATCCAGGCATGGCCCAGACCAGAAATGGAGAAGCAGGTCTGGAGGTTCCTTGGGACAGCAGGGTACTATAGAAAATTTGTACCCAATTACAGTGCCCTGGCTGCTCCCCTATCTGACCTGGTAAAGAAAAGGATGCCAAAGAAAATTACCTGGGGACCAGCCTGTGAAGAAGACTTTACCAGACTGAAGGAGGCACTGTGTAGTGCTCCTGTTTTGACAATTCCTGACTATAGCATATCCTTTATAGTTCAGACTGACACCTCAGATGTGGGTATTGGGGTAGTACTGAGTCAGACATACAGCCAAGGGAAAGATCACCCTGTAGCATATCTGAGTAAGATGTTACTTACCAGGGAGCAGGCATACTCCACTGTGGAAAAGGAGTGCCTTGCCATAGTGTGGGCCCTAAAGAAGTTAGAGCCATACTTATATGGGCAGCATTTAGTGGTACAGACTGACCACAACCCCCTGGTTTGGCTGTCGCAGATGGGAAAAAAACAATGGTAGAGTGCTAAGATGGAGTCTTGCTTTGCAAGGGTATAATATGACAATATTACATAGGGCTGGAGCCAAAAATCAGAACTCAGATGGCTTGTCTCGTGTCTATGAGGTGAACTGATTTGGGAAGCTCATCCCATGCAGGGGATCGAGCCCCCAAATTCAGTCTAGGTGGGGAGGAATTGTGATACTTGGACAGCTGGTTCTGATCGCTGTATGATTTTTGTAATATAAAAATGTGTTATTGAGTGTCTCTCATGAGACATGCTGAAACAACCTGTGGAATGACCTCCCCCCCCCAGGGTTTAGCTACAAGGTGTTACCTGGAAGGCCAGGAGATAATTACAGGCTAGAAGAGACCTAAATTAGGATCTCCTGTTTATCTAGCTTAATTGTAGCTTGCCAGCTGCTAGGATGGGAAATCATAAACTTTTATAACATTTAGAGGAAGTAAGCAGTTTATGACCCTTTAGTGTGAAGTCATAAAAGATTCTTTGATGTGTCCTAGGAAGAAGAGCTACTTGATATCAAAGAGGGGATGTTATTTAAAGAGTGTCATAATTTGTGAAATGAGTTTTGCTGAAATGTCACTTAAATTACATCATGATTGATAAGATATCCTGGGTGTATAATTTTATATACTCTGACAGGGAGGAGCTAGGTGACCTCATGCAAAGAGGTTGGCAAAGCCAGTTTTAAAACAGTATTATACAATGGCAAGAAAAAATCCTGGACTCTGATTGGTCAGTCTTAGGCTGGACCCGTGATGTTATCCCAGTACAACATCATGGGTCTAGTCCAACACTGTGAACCTCTAGTTGATTTTTTGCTTTTGCTTCATTTGCTTTGCTTGATTGTTTCCATTGTCTCTTAAAAAACAAAAATATTTTTCCACACAAAAACATCTTTAAAATGATTTTTTTTTTCTGTATAACAACAAGCCATTGTATAATAGCAATAATGCCCTCCAGTGTGTGTATCATTTGGGATAACATCATGCCTCAGTTATTGGATGCACTCAGCCTGCGGCCTCATGCCCAACCACCTGAGGCGTGACGTTTTCCCAGCACGACACACACCCTGTCGGGCATTATTGCTTAATTCTTTTTTCCACTAAGATACATGTTTGATCTCTGAAAAAAGCAACATCAGGCACTGATAGGAGATAAGCATACATTAGAAAAGACAATTTTAAGTGTACTGTGGTAGGAGATTTTGTCTGCACTTTTAAACCTGTTTTTTTAAGTGATTTGTATGTTTTGTGATATATGATTCTGTATTTACATTTTACATTTTTATCTATTTTTAAGTAAACATCTCATTTTTAGAGACGACTTGGTGTGCCTTTGGAATTCTTTAGTTGACAAGTGAAGTATATATGGTTAAAGCTGACATTGGACATAGCTCACTGGTTTACCAAACTGGAAAAGGTAAGAGTTTATTCTGAGGTCTTTCATTAGAGTTTTAAGGGTTAATTTTGTACACCTGGTTAGGTGCCCGTAGGTGAAAGATATGATATCTGACCCCCAAAGAGCAGAATTTATCTGAGCCTGTACATTGGGTACGCTAGCAAGAGGTTCACAGTTTGAATCCCTCCAGAACTTGAGACCAAAGTTTGATTCAAACCCACAAAACAGACAAAAGGGTTACCCTGTTCTGTTAACTGTCCACAATACTGTGCTTGGAGGTTGGCACTGTGGGAACAGAGGGCCTGACCTGTTGAGTGGGGTTGTGACAAAGATTACTAGTATAAGCATATATATAGCAGAATTTTTTTAGAAATGTTGTTATTAATTAATTTAGGTATATGTGGATATGTAAATAATAGTATTAGTTAAATATGATATTTGCTATTAATTAATGATTGTATAGAGATTTGTTTTGTTACATGCGTTTATGAATGTTATCTTTTTTGTTATCATTTAAGAACTTCTGTTTTGTATTTGAAATTTATTACAAACCTATAAAGTAAAAAAAAATTATACAGGACAGTTTTGGTGTTCCATTTCATACACCTCATACTGTAGTTATGACATGTTTAAGAGCTTAGAACTTCCTAGTATGCCTGAGTATTTACTAACAACATTAACTTGTCCTGTTCAACTGATGGAAGTTGAAGAAAAAGTTTGCAAAATAATATAGCTCCTAGTTTAGATGGACTTCCATCAGAATTTTCTAAAACATTTAAGGACTATCTTGGGCTGACCCTACAATTTTTGTACAACCACTTCTTAATAACTCAATCCTTCCCATAGTCTATGTTACAGGCTGCCTTAATTCTTATATGTACAAAAGGAGACCAAACTTTATTACAGAATTGGTGACTCCTGTGTCTCATTAATACAGATCAGAAAATCTGTTCTAAAATATTATTTAAGCGTTTGTCTTTGATAACAACAATTGTTATTTCCCCAGTACAAACCTGTGCTGTCCCACAGACGTATGTACAGGACAATTTGATATTACTGAGGGGAACTACTGGCAAGGGGAAAACAGGGGTCATCATCTGGTTACCTTCTGTCATTAGATCATATTAAAGCCTTTGATCAAGTCAGCCATGATTACCTGTTCATAGTGATGACAAAATATGGTATACCTCAACTTTTATTAATTGGATCAAGCTATTGTACACAGATGCATGCATGATTCCACAAGTAAACATGTGACAAGGTTCCCTGGTTCTAGTACATAGGGGGTAAAACAGGGCTACCCATTAAGCCCTAGTTTATATATTTTCTCTTTTGATCCATTGCTTAGGCTACTACAGGGCAATCAGAATATTGTGGATACTCACCTTACTCCAGACATAATGGAAATTAGTGTGTTAGCTTTACGCAGACAATTTGTGCATCATTATGAAGGACCAACATTCTGGGCAAGAGGTTAGATAGGTTATAAATCACTATTCCTTCGTCTCTGGCTCCTGTGTAAACTTTGAGAAACTTTTTGCTATGAAGATAGGAGTCTACCTTCAGGTTGCTGCTTGCTATAATAATGCTAACCTTTGATCCCTTAAAGATTCTGGGGATGTTTATTTGGAAGCAGTGTATCCAGAAAGCAGAACAGCAGCTAGCAGTCTGTATAATGATTAAACCTTCCTGCTTTCTTGTTTTATATTTCTTAGTTACATTTTTCCCCTCCCATAGAAGTAGAAGCAAACAGAGAATAGTGGATGGGCAACTATGCAGAACCATTGTGTTCTGCCACAGAGGGATTCTAATTCCCTGTGACCTTGACAGCAAAGCTTGACAGGTCCATGGGAATCAGAATAATGAGTTGGCAGAACTCATTGGTTCCGCATAGTTGCCCATCCACTATTTTTTATAGTGTATGGTGTCCCCCCAAATAATTTATATGTTATTTAGCATTTTTTTATTATTATTCGAAACGGAATTGTTTGCCGCCAAGAGCTTCAGCTGGCTGCTAGGGTGAGTTGCAAGGTTGTTAGGGACCAGATGTTCCTACCTCTCTAGCTCTGTGTTCCATTGGTTGTCTGTTGCATGTGGGAGGGATTTAAAAAAACCATGGTGGATGTATTTCTCACTAAGCAAAAGAAGTTACTGTGAGGATTATTTTTTTAATTCGGTGTGTAATTTAAAATATCTGGTTGACCCTACTTTTTTTGTTTGTTTTTGTTTTTTCTATTACTTAATAGGACAATAGGAGTCAGAGGGTGGTGGTAAATGGCAGTCACTCCAGAGTAGGCAAAGTGACCAGTGGAGTACCACAGGGATCAGTACTTGGGCTGGTCCTCTTCAATGTTTCATCAGTGACATTGCAGAAGGGCTGCAAGGTTAGTATGTCTGTTCACAGATGACACAAAACTCTACAACAGAGTAGACAAACCGGGAGGAGTGGAAAAAATGAGACGTGATCAAGAAAAGTTGAAGGAACGGTCAAGGGATTGGATGCTGGGTTTTAACACAAAGTGCAAAATAATGCACTTGGGGCATAAGAACCCAGGGGCAACATACCAACTGGGAGGAGAGGCATTAACAGTTACAAAGCACGAAAGGGACCTAGGGGTGATCATTTCTGATGACTTGTGAAGCAGTGTGATGAAGCAGTGGGGAAGGCTGGGAGGATGCTAGGTTACATAGGAAGAGGAATCAGCAGCAGAAGGAGGGAGGTAATAATATCCCTATACAGATCACTGGTTAGGCTGCACCTTGAGTAATGTGTACAGTTCTGGAGGCCTCACCTCCATAAAGACATAGAGATGGTGGAGGCAGTACAAAGGAAGGCAACCAAAATGGTGCAGGGCTTGCATCAAAAGTCATATGGGGTAAGGCTCAAGGAACTTAACATGTTCTCCCTGGAGGAAAGGAAGGAAAGGGAGGATATGACAGTCATTCAAATACTTCACAGGCAAAAACAAGGCACAGAAGAGAAGTATTTTCCACTGAAAAAGAAGCTCAAGGACAAAGGGTCATGCTATGAAGTTGGAAGGGGGAGGCTCAGAGGAAATGTGAGGAAGTACAGGTACTTCTTCACAGAGAGAGTGGGGGACACATGGAACAACTTACCAGAGGAGATGGTGTAGGCGGAAATGGTGACAGGGATCAAGAATGCATGGGACAAACACAGAGTGATCTTGGCAGTAGGGGAGGGGGTAAGACCGAAGAAAAGTAGTGTCTGTGGCAACACTATAGCTAGGGAAATTGTAGCAGGCTAAGTGGGCCATCAGGTCCTTTTCTGCTGACAGATTCTATGTTTCTATGTTAATATATCTGGTTGATCCTGCATGTTTCTTTCTTATCTGGTTGATCCTACATCTGAGGGATTTGTCTCATGGGTCACAGGATTGTGCTGCTGCTGCTGTCAGGAGTTTCTATCTGATTGACCCTGCAGTTTCTGTTGCCTATGACTCATGAGCTTTTCAAATCAGATGGAACACTGTTATACCACAGAAGGGTAGAATTACGTTCCATGACCTCTCAATTGTGGTACAGCAGTGTTTCAGCTGAGATGAAAACAGAGTTAGAACAACGTTCCACCATACACTATAAATGTATAGTATATTTTTCCAGAGATTGTGGTGCTCTAGAGTAGATCCTATTAAAACAGATGTAACTTATAAAAAACCTGAAATGGGTGGTGTTAGCATGGTTAACAGTATGGCTTTTTTCAGTGTCTATTTGTATTTTAATTTTACTCCTGTGCTACTTAATAGCCAGCATTTATTGGTGACACTTATGGAGGATTGGTTAATTCTATTTATTAAATGGGTGCTGAAAATCCTGTATTCTGATTTGTCAAAACAGGTCACCTGATCATGGATTAATCCCCTGTAAACCCACAGTTGCCTTGCCACACTATAAAATTCTGAGTGACAGAAATGTAAAGTGACCTTCTCAGATCACTTCGCCAGAGGAACATGTAAAAGACTACAACTACAGCATCCTCATTAGAACAAATCCACCTAGTGGAAAACTACAGCATCCTCAGAAGGGCAACCCCATTAGGCAGAAGAACAATTTTATTACAAATGCACGTAAACAGTTTTTTTTAATATTTGTTTAGGTAAACTTCTAACATAAATCTGCCCATTTTATAAGTGGATTAACCCACTCCAGAGCATGGGTTTACTGAGCATTAATCCACGCCTAGATGGTTGAAGTCACTTAGCCTGTGGCCACGTACCTCTCCCCCAAGCACGGATTACTGCTCAGTATGCCCGTGCTCTGTCATGGGTTAATCTATTCTTATGCAAGATTGACACATGAATACTTTTACAGGTACTAGAAAGGAATTTGCCTGTGTCATATCCCAATATATTAGATGTGTTTTGAGAAAATTAGAAAATAGAAACTAGCAGGTGTTATGGATCAGTTTAGGAAAGGACAGTATGGTACAAATATGGAAGGTAATTTTTCACCTCCCCTAGGGTTGAAAGTTTGTCCTCAGCACAAATTACCTGACACCACTGGTCAACTAGTGAATTAGAGATCCACTAGGTCAATGTAGGACCTGGTATTGTTAGGAATCCATAGTAAAATGGCAGTTAGGGATACTGTAAAACACAAGCCATTAGAAGAAAGGGGTTGCCCATGTGCTTTTTTTTTCTTTTTGCCAAGGAATAGTGCAAACACAACATTTTTACTAGACTGTCCTTAGTCAGCAATTTTGGAAACTCTTAAGCCACACATGGCATGAACCGTTAATCAGATAATTTGCAATACAGTTCTTTTGGGAATATATCAGGGAGGTTGGACTAAGTTCCATAAAACTACCCTACAACTTTATTTTGCAGTATATAAAAATTATTTGGGCAAGTGAGGTGTGCTAAGAAAATGAGATGACTGGCCACTCCAAAAGCATTTAAATTCTAAATATGGTTAATTATATCACATAACAATGATCCCCCTCATGCCCAACAGTTTGCCAACTTGACTCCATCAGGGAGGTCGGTCTGGGGTCAAACAGATTTTTTACATTGATTAAAAATTCTTATAAAACATAAAATAATATTAAACTCAAATATTTCAAATTTTATCTGCTATTGAGCCTTTCAGATAAGTCAAGAACTGTTATCAAAGTTCAAACACATCCTAATTAGTTTTATAAGACAACTCCATAAAGCATTTTCATAATTAACAAGTCAATAGTTGCATTGTTTCATATTAAAACCATGTTAATAATATCTTACATTATTGCGCCCCCTTGGTGATGACTGTGGATAGCAGCCCCTAACCCAATGTCCACTGCATTCATTTATTTCGATTACTGTTTAACAAAACCTTACTTTCATTATTCATTTCAACATCATTATAACTTAGTAACTAGTCATTTAGGCCCTGTACTCATTATGCTTTTTCAAACATTTTAAGTGGTTTAAAATGTTTTAAAAAGTCGAAACACAGTTCGCATCCGCATCGAACATGGTTTGAAACCCTGTTTAAAAACCATGCTTAAACCCAGCAAGGGACCTAGTCTTAAAACCAGTTTTAAACATTGTTTCAAACCAAAAATGCTTTACCTTGTGGTGCAAACAGGTGAACCCATATAGCTGAAGGAAAATTGTGCAACAATACAGCCATGGAACTATTCTAAAAAATGTTACCGGACCTGACATGTGGACGTGACCTCACAGGGTTACAGCGTGGTGACTACCAGTGTGGATGTGCGACCGTGGCGAGTTTAAAACCACTCTTCAAAGCGGTGTCGAAAACGTAACTGCAATGTATACAGGGCCTTGCATGTTCTCTCATGATGTAAAGCATTTTATCACAAGCTCTGATTGTCACCCCATACTGTAATTCATTTACAATGCAAGTACTATCAATCAAATGGGACACCTACCCATGTTATTCTTTTTTTACTTCTCTTTGTTATAAAGTTTCAGTTGTGGCAGCTTTTGATTTCTGTGAGTTTTAATGTTATAATTTCAAATTACCAGTAACGACATTTGTATAAGAAAACCTGACTATCCATAGGGCTATAGTACAGCTGCATTTTAATTTACTGCCATTGTTGTCGTTTTTTCAAACTATGTCACAAAATATTTTCAATTAACAGCAACATTTGTTAGTAGCAGTCATGTTATGCATACTACTAAGCCACTCAGTGATCTGCATTTCTTATATGAATACTGTACTTATTTAGTGCCATTCTTGCTAGTTTTCTTTCAAACTGTGCCATACATATTTTTTTTAATAGCTGAATTTATTAGTTGCAGTCATGATGTGCATATTGTTAAGTTGCTGCTCTGAGTAGGGGTGATTTTTTCATTTAATTTGTAATAATTTCAATTGTTTTACTATGTGTTTCTTTTCTATTACTTTCATGCCAGTTTATTAGTTGAATGTTCTGTTTTACCATTATATGTGTGCCTTTTTGTATTTTTGATATTTCTGTATATTATTTTAATAACAATTCCCCTACCATGTACAATTAATTACTTGTTGAACTCATTACTTTTTAAGAGTCTTTACATTTAGGTGGTGGCCATGTCTTCAGTTAGAATATTTTTTTTTTTAGATATTTCTTTGCTTTGCTTTGCTTTATTTTTCCAATGTCAGTGACATATGTTTTTGTTTTTCCTTTTTCTATTATCTGCACTTTTTATTATCCTATTTTATAATACAAGTGCCTAACTGTTGTTGATCACTGGCTTTGTTTATTGTACTTTATGCTTTGGGATATTTTGAGTTAGCAAAACATTCCCCTACTCTTGTGCAGGGCTGGATTTAGAGTGCCATGGGTCCAATACACAGCAGTAAATCGGGGGCCCTACATTGGTGGCCAAACTTTGTCATGCAAACATCCACATTTTACTGTACTGCAGTTGACACTTTCAATACAATAAATAAAGCACAATAAGAAACTACAGTACCCCCCACCCCCAATTATAAAAGTGAAAATCATTCTAAATCTGGGTATGGGTGAAAACTGTACCTCCAAACCCAGATCGGATCAATAACATTTGCACTGGCCAGTTCAGGTGGGACAGGCACAAGCAATATTGCTGGCATAATGTCAATCATGGTTTACTTAAGCAAAAAAATGATAGATCTTCATATCTGGTAAAAGTCAATTTACTCAAGTATGTTAGTAAGACTTACCATTAAGTATCAAGGAATAAGGAGCCTGCATTAGAAAAAACAATAGCACAGGACTTATGACAGACAGCATCCTTCTGTACTACCCCCTCCCTTGCATCTCCTCCACCAAGAGCCCTTCTCACCATCTGCGAGAGGCAGGCATGCTGTACCACTGGCCTAGATATGCTTTGCATGCCTTTTCCCACATACATTATAAACAGTAATGACATGCCATCTATTAGTACTTTTTCAGACCTGCACATAGGATGAATGCTCAGTAAACAATAAGTTAAAACAAGCATTTGTTAATACCGAAAGTTCGCTGTTGGTATTGCTATTGTACATGCCTCACATATTTTTCTGTGTATATTCCTCTGCCTTGCATTTTAAGGCATCACTCTCAACGCACATTTCTTATGTCCTTCCAACACTGGTTCACTTCATTAGAAAAACAAGCATTTGTCAATGCCGAATGTTTGCTTGCTGGTATTGGCACTGGTAGTGCAGGAGTTAGAGAGATACATAACAGGAATGGCAGTGAAGTATTGAAGTAATGCCAACCCCCACCCCCACCCTGCAGAGGCTGACAGGCATTGGAGGTGTGCCTTTGGGTCATCAGCCATAACACTCACACCAATCCATCTCACCCCACCTGCAGACACCAACCAGTGTCACAGTGTGCCTTAAGAACTTCAGCCATTACACTCACCCCATTCCATAAGGAAATAAGCTGAGAAGGGTGCAGTATAGGAGAATGGGGTGAATGTTAGGGCTGAGACCCCATGGCACACATCAATGCCTGTCAGTGGCTGCAGGGTGGGGGTGGAATGGGGTGAGCATTACGGCCAACGACCCCAAGTCACACCCCCAATGCCTGTCAGTCTGTACAGGGTTGACGTTATGGTTGGAAATCCTAATTCCCCAGGTGTTTGTTAGTATTTTTGCTCCAAATTTTCAACATGGGCTTTTTGGGACCCCACCCTCATGAACAGTGGCAGGATCATTTTGTTACTCAATCGCAAAAGGTGATTCCACATGGCGAGTGTGCTATTCGGAGCCACAAGCGTGAAAACAGATTTTGGGCAGCATATGAAAAATGACAGCTATACTGTTCATGAGGAAGTGTAAAGAAATGGCAATGTTGAAAATCTGGAGTGAAAATATGAAAAAGTGGCGAAGTTATGAGTGTGTGTAAAAACTGTGCAATGCACACTCGTAAAACAGTAATTTTTTGGAATGTTTTCACCAAATTTTCAACAGGGCCTTTTTGGGACCTCCCCTCATGAACAGTGTCACTGAGATTTCGCTAATCTGTCCTGAAAGCTAATTTCACACAGCGACTGTGCCATTCTGCGCCACAGGTGCAAAAACATATTTTGAGAAGGATGTAAAAAATGACAGCTGTACTCTTCATAAGGGGGTGTGAAAAAATAGCAATGTTAGAAATTTGGAGTGAAAATATAAAAAATTGATGAAGTTATGAGCATGCGCAGAAACTGTGCAATGGATGCTCATAATGCAGTCATTTTGAGGATTTGTTTCACCAAATTTCCAACAAGGGCTTTTTGGGACACCACATCATGAACAGTGGCACTGTCATTTCATCAATTGGTCCCAAAAAGTGATTCCGTGCAGTGACTGGGAAATCATCTTTCAGGACAAAGAAACGAAATGTCAGTGACAGTGTTCATGAGTTGGGTCCCAAGAACCCCATGTTGAAAATTTGGGACCAAAACTCCAAAAAGAGGTTGAGATATCAACCTAAGTAGAGACCCCCCATTGATTGCCATTATAGGGCTTACCGTGATTTTCTTCAGTTTGCAGTCGGTTTTTGAAAAGTGCAGACATGTTCCCGGTCCACAGAAGATCACTGCTTCTGAGCGCAGGAGATAACTATGGGTGAGGGGGGTGTCGGAAGGTGGAGTGCACAGATGGAGGGTATGGGTTGGGGGAAGGGACTGGTAAGAATGACAAGGACCATTTTCTTTTTTTTTCAGGATAAAAAAAAAAGACCTTGTGGGACTGTTTTCGTTTTTACAGGTAAAATATTAATAACACAGATTTCGGCACACTAGAGTGGGCTTCCAGTGTTCCAGAGTACTGGGGGAGGAATCAATGCCGATCTGGGGATTGGGCACCCCGAGGTCGACTGAGAATATAGGGGCAGGGGGCGGTGCATCCAACAACGGGAGTGGGCATCCCGGTGTCGGAAGCATCAGAGGTAGTTTTTTTGGCACACTGGGGTGCGCTTCCAGTGTGCCACATTAAACAGGGAGGGGAATACATGCTGACATGGGGACTGAGCACCCCGATGTCGGCAGGTGGGGGGATCCACTAGCGCGATCATGCTTAAAGTGAAAGTGCCTTCAGGCACTGTATACTCCCAGCCCATATGGAGCTTAGACTGTGGCCTACTCTGCATGGGTGGGAGAAGAGAGGCAAAAGGAGTCAACAGGAAGTGGAGGAGGCAGGGGAGGAAAGTGCCTCCTCCCACCTTCCAGAAAGGGAATGGTGGGGTGGCAGGGGGGTGGAGACATCAGCCAGGCTGATCAGGACGCAAACAGCTGTTTGCAGCACAGTGACCTGCAGATGAATGGAAAAAGCTGCCACATGATTGGTGCAGCTTTTTCTTTTCAAGTGCAGCAAACTTCAGACAAAACAGCATCACAACTGATGATTGGTTTGATACTGTCGAGCACCTTGCAGAGCACTCTGCATTGGACAGATAGTGTCACCCCCCCCACAAAAGTCACTCATCCCATGAAGTTCGACGTGCATGCACGAACTTAAAAAGAAAGTGTACATACTAAACTGTACTTCACATAGCTTTACTTCTAGCACAAATACAGTAGCTATTTTTCCACAATGAAAACGAAAGAGCATGTTGGTCACATCAGTAACTATATGCTACTTGTAAAAAGACCATTCTTACTTCAAGGTTGAAATACCTTTATGGTTCCTCTATTTTAGTGCACCACCCATTCTTTCTGTAATCAAAAGCCTGTGGCATTTCTGACAGGTCTCCTCTGCAAGGCCTCAGTGAATATTCAAAAGAAAGGATGACTTTAGTTTGCATGATCTGATTTGGAGATTTCTACTGCCATCCTATGCCAAGCGTCACCTTGGCCCTGATCTGGTTGCCGCATTGACTCACTTGGATGTGCGTGACCTCTCACATGCTGTTCATGTCTGTCTGGCTGGCTCTGGTTCCCTGAGTGCATCTGCCATGTAGAAGGCTGTGGATCACACCAGCTAATAGCTGGCAGCAATGAGACAACTCACCACCCCCAATGACTGTTCCTCTTCTGTGTTCCTTTTTCAATTACCTGCCCCCCCAACAAACTTTGTGGCCTCCTTCGGTAATTCAAGTTGTACAACTACATCTACAGCCACTCACTAGCCAGCTGGCTGCCTGTCTGTCTCCCTCCCTCCTGAACTACTTCTATAGCTGTAACTTACCACCCATTCTCATTGCAGCATTGCATGGTCCACCACATTGCCCGCAGTTTGCTCCTGATACTGTGTATGCTTTGAAAGCATGTAAGTGCAGGGAGATGACAGGAAGGGCATTGGGGTGTGATAGTACTTTTTGTGGGCAAGCAGTGTGCAGCTGTGAGACACACCAGTTGGAGAAAACTGAATGACTGGAGGGTGCAGGCGGTGCATAATGGTGTGCAGCTAGCCTGATCCCCCCCACCCAAGAATCCTCCTGACCTGGCTGACTGGCTGGCTCAAAGTATAGAAAAAAATATATACTTTTATGCACTTGCATAGCTAAATTAGTTTAGCTGACTGGGTCCCCCAGAACTCTGTGCCCTATGTACATATGTGCTTTGAGAAAAGGTAAATCAGGTTCTGCACTTGTGAAAAATGCATTGGTTCTTTTAATTCCACCATGACAGCACCAGAGATGGGTAGGAGGAACCTCACTTTAACATCTCATCTGAAGGACAGCACATTCCGACAGTACAGTAGCCCCTGATACTTACTGCTCTGGGGTGTTGGCATTTAAGACATAATTCCAATCCTGGAGTGGGATAAGAACCCACAATCTTCTGGCCCAGAGGCAGATATGCTACCAACTGAGTCATTCTGACACCCTATAGAGTCATGATGAGCAAAAGACTGGTAGACTCCTTCTGGGTAAATGGGTTGCAGGATGATAAGCAGAACTGGTTCACCAGAGAGAGGTCATTCCAGAAGAACCTGATAGTTATTTGACTGGGTGACTAGGGCGGGCAACAAAAGACAGGTAGTCGCCATACTGTACTGGAACTTCAGTAAGGCCTTTGACTCTGTCCCTGACAGGAAACTGGTCAAGTAACTGAGGGACCTAGTGGTGAAAGAAAGAATAGCAACATGGGTAGAACACCTGCTGAGGGGGAGGATGCAGAGAGTAGTGGTAAATCCAGAGTTTTGGGATGTTAAAGAAATAGCAAGCATGGTACTGCAGAACTCCACCCTGGGACTAGACCTATGTAGTATATTTTCTGCAACATAGGGGTATGCATAGAGGGCAAGATCTGCCTCTTCCCAGATGACATTAAGATCTGCAGAAGGGTGGACAGAAAGTATGAGAGTAGGTCACTAAAGAAGGACAGAGGCGGGCTGGAAAAATGGTACTTGATCGGGCAGCTAAACTTCAGTGTGGAAAAATATGAGGTAATGCATATCAGGAACAAAAACCCTAATACGCAATACCTGATGAGAGGTGTTGTGTTGGAAAGTACAGCAGACAATAAGCATCTTGTGGTTATAATATCAGACAATCTGAAAGCCACAGTACAATAAGGCAGTAGGGAAGGCAAACAGGACGTTGGGTTGTACAGTGAGGGGAATCAGCAGTAGATGTAGCAAGGTGATTCTTCCACTATTTTTATTTATTAATAAAAAAAATGAAAACTAAAACATGGACAAGAATCAGCAGTAGAAGTGGCAAGGTGATTCTCCCACTGTACAGATCCCTGGTGTGCCCACACCTAGAGTACTATGCAAGGTTTTGGAGCCCATACCTACTGTATGAAAGAATCGTAATAGGGTGGGGTCAAGACAAAGAAGGGTAAACAAAATTATCCAGGGGAGGAGGGCAAAGACATACGAGGAGAGACTGCAGGCCCTCAATATGTACAGTACACCCTAGAAAACTGGAAGGGCAGAGGGCATGATAGAGACACACAAGTGCTGTACCTGCTAAACAGGGTGGTATGTATATCTGTCCTAAGCAAAAACACAAGCACATGGGGGGAATTCACTAAAACTGGCTGAGGAAATTCAGGAAGGATGTCTGTATGTACTTTTTCCACAGTAAAAAGTAGAGAACAAGTGAAAGAGACTGCCAGAGGAAGTGGTAATGGCCAAAACAGTGGGTGGCTTCAAATCGGCGGTGGACAGACACAAGACCATAGTTAGTGAGTTAAGGAAAAAGGGCTGAAGGAAAGGGATGACTACTGACCAGTTTAGGAGAAACAGGTGGCCAGTCTAGATGAGCCACTGGGCCTTTTTCTGCAGCCATGGTCTGTATTTCTATGGTTCTATGTAACTAAGAATCACTCCCTAAATGTTCTTATATGCTAGAATGGAATGGTAACTGAGCTGTCCAGTGATAATCTGCTAAACAATTCAAATCTGAAAGTTATTTCAGTACAGCAAGAAAGTGCTTTAGGAACAATGCCCACATTAAACAAGAAAACATTAGTGTTAAAGATTGAAACAAAGCTATCTTGAACTACTAGTACAAAATTAGTTGAGCTTTCTACAAATGTTGCCCAATCTTGTTGAGCAGATAGACAGAATTAGAAAAAAAGAAAAAAAAACAGCTAACAATCAAAGTTAAGAAGTGTTTTCTTTATGGCAGACAATATCTGTGGCATGTGTCCAACTCTCCATGGTATGCAGTTTTGTGCTCGACCGTAATTATGAGTTTGCAGTAACGTGACATCTCAAGGTCTCTCTTGATTTTATCCTAAGCTATAAAACTGGAATGAATGCCTGTCAAAACATTTTCATGTTACTATTCTTGTTCAAGGCAATGCTTTAAAATGCATTTAATCAACATGCTGTATGGATTTATCCTATTAAAATGTGTCTTCTTTGTTATAGTTACTGTGTTATAGTTTGATACAGTGACAGCAGCTCAGTAGGTGGCAAATTCACCTCTGGGGCTAGAAGATCAGATGCTTGTGGGCTCTAGTCACATACCAGGCACATAGCTTAATACCCAAAACTGACACTGCAATGCAGTATGAGGCAGGTATTGCACTGGTGAGGTGCCATCCTTCAGACATTAAACTGAGGTCCCTTCTGACCCTCTCTGGTCACTGTCCAAGGGGAAGTTAAAGACCTCAGGGCACTTACCAAAGAAGTGAATGATTTTTTTTAAGCAAGTCAAACAAATGCAACTTAAGCAAAATCAAATTAACAAAAACACATATGATCCTCATACATACAGTAAACACAAAACAAAAGGTTATGCAATCAATCTTGCAAACTTAAGAGTTATAGAGATGAACTCCAAGCCCATCATCTAAGAAAGCCAGTTACTTGTTTCCATAATGACTGGAATTCAAGCAGATTTAGATTTTGGCTTTCACTGATATATACTTCTTTCAGAGTGATTTCACACATTCTAATAATATATATATATGGGGATCTTTCGTCTGTAGCACACACTGACTTCTTGCTTACCAATGATAGTACTTTAGGCAAGCAAACAATACTTTTTTCCCACTACCTCCTCAACTGGCCGTTAACAGCCTTGCAAATATGGCCCTGCACCTGTCATCTCTGGAGCAACTGGCCCCATTGTCTTACAGTGTCCCATGGATCCCTACCCTGTGACAGGGCCTCCCAAGTTCCACAAGACAATGAAGGGGTTATTTTAAGGGATGTGGCAACAGGCAGCCCAGTGGATGGTGAAGTGCCTGAAGGAGACTGAGGTTTCATTCTATACCATTTTGTCTTTTTCCATTTCTCCCCCTCTCCTTTAGGCACCCTGTGGGTGTGGACTGAGAGGACATGCACAATGCACGTATCCCAGTCAGGAGGCACCCCCTTCTCTTGTGGTTTCACTCATGCTACCACCTCTAGTCACCCAAGTGGCAGTGTTGCAGCAGAGATCATCCTCCTCCCTCCCCAGAGGAAGACAGAATCTGTTGGAATGCTCAATCCTATGCCTCCTAGCCAATCCCTGAGCAGCCCTGGTCCGTTCCTGAACCCAGATCACCAGCATGGCAGTAGGTGAGGCATCAATGCCTCAGCCCTCTGTGCCACTGGGCCGACCCAAACATTACTATTAGAGTGCTGTTATTATACATCCATGCTCACAGAGAAAATTCACCCAATACTAAACCTTCATACAGTAAGTGAGTCTTGTTAACTATGAAATTTTCTGGTAGCTAAAGCCTTACAGAACCCCGGGACAAAAGGACAGGTCAAAAGAAATTGTTCCATAGTTTCAGCATCATCCCCACAATCTGGGTATGGGCAATACTGCTCCGCCAAAGATTTGTACTTATTATTCCCCCTTACCCCCAATCTGCCATAAGAACTCAGCCACAAAACATTCCACATCCTTTGTGGTACTCAACTATCATTTACCTGATATAATCCTAAGGGGGATTTTGGCTAGTAAACATCCTTTATATTCATATTCTTTAATTCCTGTTTTTGCCAGAATCTCCTCATAGATTTGCCCCCTCCCCACCACACACACACATACTAATCACACTAATCAGGACAAGAGGTGGAAGGGACAAATGGGAGGTAAAATATGAAGTATAGGCAGGTGGGACCAGGTAAGGGGGGGCCAGGCAGTGCAAGGGCGGAGGGTAACTCAAGTCATGGTGGATGGTGGGGTGATGTCTCTGAATGCAAAGAACTTTGGGAACAAAATGGCTCAGCTTCATTCATTGATGGCAGAGAGGGAAGTAGACATGGCTGTCATCACAGAGACATTGGCCACACCAAAATCATGACTGGGATCCCTCTGCCCTGTCTTACAAGCAGTATAGGGGGGAATAAGGAGTAGCTCAGGGGAGGAGTGTATTTGTATGTGAGAAAAGGGAACACCTGTACTAGGGAAGAGGAGACAGCTGAAAGAACAGAGCTATTGTAGGTACAGGGGCATCATTGGAAGGTAAAAAGCTACGGGTAGGAGTAATGTAAAGGCCACTGACACAGAAGGAGGATTTGGACAGGGAACTGGATTCCAGATTTGTGGAAGTGGCCGGAAGAGGAGCAGTAGTGATAATGGCAGACTTCAATCAACCTGGGGTGGATTTTAAGAACCCTGCTACCACCTGCACCACGACCTACTGTAGTTGCTCCTGGCATTTCAGAGTGGGTTTTTGACACAATGCATATTGGAATCCATCAGGGCTATACTGGACCTGGTTCTGACTAAAGAAAGTTGCACATGTCCAGGATGTGAGGGCAGAAGCACCACTGGCTCTGAGCAACCATCACACTGTATGATTTCAACTGAACATACTGTAGGAAAGGAGAAGACTGGAACAAAGACAATGGTGTTAGACTTCAAAAGGGCAGACTGCAGAAGGATGGGGGAAATTCAGGAAGAACACCTCACTGGGATCAGGAAGCAAATGGGATAGACCAGAAATGGACTGTTATCAAGGAAAAGCTGTTGTCAGCCACTAATGAGTGTGCCAAAATGAAGAACAAAAAATACAGAGCCAAGAAGCCTAGCAGGCTTGACAGGAAGAAAGCCTTCTTCTGGTACATGAGGAAGAAGAAGGATATCAAGGACAGGATAGGAGTTAAGTGGAGGGTAGTGTGGAAAAGGCAAAGGTACTTAACAAGTACTTCTGTTCAATCTTCATGAAGGAGAAGGAGGAGAAGGATGGAACAATACCCCAGGGGAGGAAAGGGGGAGGTAATAGGTGGAGGAGTCACGGACGGGGAGATGGAAATTGATAGGGTGAGGAAAGGATTAAAGGTTCTGAAGGTGGATAAGTCCCTGGGACCGGATGCCACACACACCTAAGGGTTCTGAGGGAGTTAGCAGATGTGCTGGTGGGTCCTCTGGCAGACCTGTTTAACACCTCTCTAGATACGGGAATGATACCCCTGTACTGGAGGACAGCACATGTAGTGCTGTTACACAAGAATGGGCAGAGGTACAACCCTGGTAATTACTGGATGGTAAGTCTGACCTCAATACTGGAGAAGCTCATGGAAACCATATTGAAGGAATGACTTATAAAAGGCAGCTTCATGATAACAGACAGCATGGGTTTGTGTCAAGGTGGTTTGGCCAGACCAACCAAATTGATTTCTTTGATTGGGTAACCAGTTCAGAGGAAAAAGGCCAAGCAGTGGACATAAGGCCTTTGACTTTGTTCCCCACAAAAGATTAATTAGAAAGATGGAGGACTTGGGGTAGGGGCAAAATTGGGTTAGGTGAGTAAAGCACTGGCTGCAAGATACAAAACAGAAAGTAGTGATCGGAGGGGGGGATTCTCGGAAGCTAGACCAGTCACTAGCAGGCTTACACAGGGCTTAGTCATTGCAGAAGGGGTAAAAGGAAAGATATGCCTCTTTGCAGATGACACAAAGCTCTGTGGGAGAGTGGACACAGAAGAGGGGAGGCAGGACATTAGTGAGGACCTGGCTAAATTATGGAGATGGTCAGGTATTTAGCAGGTGGGATTCAATGCAAAAAAGTAATGCACTTGGGGCAAAGAACCCAGAGACCACACAGTGGCTGAGTGGTGTGCAAGTTACCAAGACAGAGGAGTAGAAAGACTTGGGTGTGATCATTAGAAGTGACCTGTAGCACTCAGCATACTGCAAAAGAGCAGCAGCCAGAGCAAATCAGATGCTGGGATATATAGCTAGGGGTATAACCAGTAAGAAATCAGAAGTCATCTTGTCACTGTACAGCACACTGTTTCGATTATGTCTGGAGTACATTGTGCAGTATTGGAGCCCTTACCTAAAGAAACACATCAGCTTACTGGAAACAGTACAGAGAAGGGTGACCAATATGAACCAGGAAAAACAAGGCAGGCCATAGGAGGAGAGACTCCGAGACTTCAGCATGTACTCCCTGGAGGATATAAGAGAGATGGATGACATAATCGAAACCTTTAAATGTCTTAAGGGTTTCAACAAAGTGAACTCTGAGGGTCTCTTCAACTTTAGTGGGACCAGGACCACCAGGGGAGCACTGCCTCAAACTGGTGGAGACACTTCAAGAGGGAAATGAGGAGGCATTTTTTTTACTAAGAAGGTGGAGGCAAAATGGAATGAGTTGCTAGAGGAAATGTCTCTCTGAAGACTAAACAGCTTTAAGAGATGCTGGGACATGGTAAAAGAGAAAAATGCATGCAGAGGGAGGAAGGTAGGGAAGGGGGGAATCAAAGGGAAGTGAAAAGTGAAAAGCGGGGATGGGGATGGATCCCTCAATAGTTGCTGGGTGGTCCACAAACTTGAGTTGACTAGATAGACCACCGGCCTTTTTTTCTGCTGGTAAATGTCATATCTTCATATAGTGTTTCCACCTGAAGTTTGGAATACCCCACTTAACAAGTTTCTTTAATGTCCAAATAGTATATTCTGAGATCTCGATTGATTTTTGAACTTTCAACAGAGATATCTGAGTTTCTATGGTAAGGAGCAAAGTTAACCTGAATCCCCAATGCCAGCCAAAGTGGGAGTAATCTGTAAACCTTTCTTGTGTGTTCCATGTATTAGAATAAAATGAAAGAAAGCTATTGGATTAAGCATATGCAATCCAGCTGTCTTTGTGGGTTAGTACGAACATACGAACATATGAAATTTGCCAGCAGATAAAGGCCTAGAGGTCTATCAAGTCTGCTTGAATATGCAGCTAGGACCCCTTATTCTGCAGCTGCCCTCCCTTCCACCCTTACCCTACATTGACCCTCCCCCTTGTCCTGTCCCATCCCCTTTTGAAGCAGTCCACTGTTCTACTGGATACCACTTCTGCAGGTAACGCATTCCACCCAGCTACTACCTCTGTAAAAAGTGTCTCCTCATCTCCCTCCTGAACCTTCCACCCTCCAGTCTCATATCATGGCCCCTAGTGTCCCTCCTCCCCCTTACTTTGAACAGCCCCTCTGTACCCGTCTTGTTTATTCCTTTCACGTACTTAAAGGTTTCAATTATATCCCCCGTCCCTCCTCTCCTCCAGCGAGTGCATGTTCAATTCCCTCAGCCTCCTCTCATATGATAAGTCCCCCTGCCCCTTGATCATCTTTGTCACCCTGCACTTCACCCCTCTAGTAATTTAATGTCCCCTCTTCAGATACAGGCACTGGTACTGCATGCAGCACTCCAGGTGCGGTCTAACCAATGACCTATACAGTGGCAGAATCACCTCCTTCCTCCTCGAGGATATACCCCTTGCAATGCAACCCAGCATTTTGTTGGCCTCTGCAGCTGCCTTCCTACATTGTGCCAAGTTGTTCATTGACCCTGTAATGAGCACCCCCTGATCCTTCTCCTCCTCTTTCTGGGCTAGCTGCACCCCCAACTGGTAACTCCTCCTTGGGTTCTTCAGCCCAAAATGCAGCACCTTGCACTTTTTGGCATTAAACCCCAGTTGCCAGCTGTCTGACCAGGTTTCAAGCTTTGCCAGATCATCCTGCAACCCCTGCCATCCCCCTAGGTTGTCCATCACCACTCCTACCTTGGTATCATCAGCAAACAGACTGATCTTGCTCTTGATGTCCAATGATATGTCTGCAATGAATATCCCAAACAACACTGGTCCCAACACCAAGCCCTGTGGTAAGTAATTTCTGGCTAGATAAGTAATTTCCTGACTAATAAGATTGAGGCAGCTACCCCAAAGCATCAGGAAGAAGACACTACAGATCCTGGTCTCAAAGTTGGGGGGAAGGGGGAGCATAACTGAGACATAATAAAAATGACAGTAAGAATGGCCAAATAATATAAACCCTTTTTGATTTTGTCAAATTCCACAACTTCCACCTGTTCACTTTTCCTTCACATTTAGCCAATCTATTATTCCAATTTAGAACTGACATTTCACCTGGGGCAAAATGTATCCCCAAAATGTTTATAGACTCTTCCAAAAGCTTAATTTCTGCCTTTTATCTGTATCCATTTGGGGTAGACCCCAGCTGTATTCAATGATATTTATTTAAATTTAATTTGGATCCAGATGCTTCAGAAAAGTCAGAGAATATCTTTAAAGCTATTCTTATTTATTAGCTTTTATTCATTAGGTGAGTACACTAGACACAATTGTGCCTATTTTCATGTACGACCTGGGAGTTATTAAGGCAGTCAATACAATACTGATCCCAAGTTCTGGTCTGCCTCAAACCGGCAAATGTCATCAGTGTATGCTGACATTTTGAGTGAGATCTCACCTAGGGGGATGCTCAATGTCTGTCAACTGTGTATCTGAAATGATACATTTCACAAAGAAATGTAAAGGGAAAACATACAACAGGAAGCTCAAAGGGACAACCTGTCTAACAGACACCTTAATGGGAATTTGTGAGCCGAAAGAACCCCTTAAGGAACAATTATAGCATTTTTATCCGTGAGCCAAAGCTTGCAGGCAACCCATAGTATTTCAACACTGAAAATAAATATGCATGTGAGAGATTACCAAATACCCCCATTTGATCTAATGAAAGTAAAGAACCCTGAATAGCTTGTGACTTGCAGTGTTCCATAATTTCCCTTATTAAACACAAATTTTCCTGTATTGTTCTAGAGGAAATGGAGCACATCTATACAGGTACTATCTGTGAATCAGCAATCTGTGCTAGTCAGTTGCATACAATTTTAGACAAAATCTTGCAGTCAGAATTCAACAAGCAGATTCATCTCCAATTTCAAATGTCTGTCCAATCTCCTTTTTTAAGCAAATGCATCAGAATTCCACAACTGAATGAAACCGATACTTTGTTATTGCTTAACATATGGCTAAATTCCTTTATCGGGAAATTTGTTATGATATTTGTTAATCCTTTATAGAATTCATTTGCAATATCATCTTCCCCAGGAGATGTCCCACTCCTTACACCTGCCATAACCTATATGATTTCCTGCCTTGTGATTAGCAGAATAACAGCCTTCTTCTCTGCTTCTCACAGATCCTGTGATGGGTCTGGGAGGCAATGCTGAATAGGGTATGAGCGAGTAATTTCTGTTTCAAGAGTGTTACCAACCTGTGTGTCCAAAAGGGACAATAATTCTGAAGCTTTGGAAAAACTTCATTGTTTTCATTCTTAAGTGAAGCAATTTCTGAATTTACAACTCACTCCATACAAGCACTACAAGGGTCCCCAAATGGAGTTTTTGGGTACCATATTAATTCATGTTCTAAAGATGTAGCCCTATCCTACTGGTACTGCCTTACTTCCAATTCAGTGTCTGAAATTTGGTCTTCATAATCTCCCAAGCCTTTGCTTGCTAGGTTCAACCCTTTGTGTAGTTGTTCTCTAAGCTTAAGATCATGTAAATATTACGTAAGTTGTTTAAGTCTGCCATAATTCTGAAACCACACTTGTACAATATGTCATGTTTTGTGCCCTCCCACCACTCCAAAAGGTCATCATAATAACATAAAACAGACCCCCTGGCCATCAGTAAATTTATTATACCCAACTATCCCCTAGTTATGTTAGTAGTGGGGAGTTTAATCTCTCTTTATCTATGCTCAAAATAGTAGCTTATCCCACATCTGGGGTGAAGTCTAGCATCAAATTATCAGACAATTCTATTGGCTTGAGGCTGGCCCCTATAATATTAGAGTTATCTGACATGAAGACATAATCAATTGTAATGGCTAAATGCCCCCTCAAATATATGACACCTCCAGTTTCATATACAGATGTTTACCCAATAAGCAAACCATCGGTATTTACAATTGTTTGTAAGGAAAAGGAATCAAAGTAGGCCTTTTTGCCATCTGACTGTCATTCTAAAACATCAATGTAACAGTTAAAGTCACCCCCAAAATCATGGTTTTAGCTGTATGCAAAAAAGGCTGAACAGCCTCAGAAAGGGCCACCCTTATTGCCTTTGTGTATGAGGCATAACTATTAATGCATCTAAGTTCATGTTTTGCCCAATGTATGTCTGTAATAAAGCCCTCTCTGGGACAGTATCTACCAGTTTAACTAGGGTATTGAATTGAATATGCCCCACCAGCTCTGTCTTCCCCAAAACACCAAAAGGAAGCCCCCCTACCCCACCACCCATCCTGTTTTGCACTGAGCTAAATCAAAGGTTTATGACATTGTATCTCTTGTAGGAAACATATATTGGATTTAGCCTCATGCAAAAGGGAAAAAGCTGATCCCCTCCTTTTCTAATTCTTTACACTACCGATATTCAGCTAGGCCAGTTTTAACTGTTCCATCAACCTGAGTTATGTAAGCAAAATTAAAAAAAACAAGTCAAAGCCTCCTAGGTAACATCATCCATCCTTTCCACTTTCTTTTTTTGTCTCCTTCTGTGCTTAAGGATTGAAACTTCCTTATCAGAGGGTGGTCAAGATTGTGATGACCGAGAAGATGAAGCATCTGAATGCCTGTCCCCAAGTTCTGAGTCCCCAGGTTCTTTTTTCTTGCACAACTACAAATTTGCCTGGGGTACCTCAGGTTGCTCAGATGTCAGTTTTGCTAGTCTGGAGCTTCTACAGTGAAAGATCATTGCTCCTGCTGGTGGAGGCATTTGAGCCTGGTCACTGAAGTCCCTTGAATATCTTCAGCCTCAACCTTTTCTCTTGGGACCAGGGTGTGGGTGGTCCAAAAGTGGAGCTTCTGAAGGTAGCTCTCTTCAGGGGGAAGATTGACAAACAGTAAGTATCTCTCCCTCTGGTTTGCCCTCAGTGGTACCCACCTCTAGGGTATCTCTAGTTTCATCCCTCCAAGTTTGGGATACTTCTAAGTGCTTGATGAGGGGGATTGCAGTCTTCTGGCTGAGGGCTCCATTGCACTGGCTTGCTGTGACCTTTTAAGAATCTCCTCTTAATTGAAACTATCATTGTGATTCCTAGATGCCCATGGGCAGTTACTGAAGGAGTGTCCATTTTCCTCACAGAGGTTGCATCAAAACTAGTTTTCTCAGGTGAAGCTAACATGGCCAAATTTGCAACAAAATCTGCATCTGAGCTGGTCACATGCACTAAAAAGGTGGGATCTGCCTCGGTATTTGTCATATGCCTTAGGCTGACCTGAGGTAAAACAGACCTCTCAATCCCTTCCCAAGAAAAATCTAATGGGGAGATGCATGACCCCGTATTCCCCCTGTCGTAGCTTTACCTTGAACCTCCATTCAACAGTCCAAATTAGTTATGTATCAATTATTAGTTTGGAAGGTCTAACACATCACACTTCTGTCGGAGACACTATTGAATGTCCCCACAAGTACAACTTGTTTCTAAACATAATCGTCATGGATTTTATTGCAAGTTTGTGAAGGGGGATGCAATGAAGAGGACCCAGAGGGAGTATTCTTTATTTTGGTGTATTTTATCCAGAAACATTTTAAGCCCTGCAGGGTTTTAAAACTAATATCAAAAGATATCCTCCCCTGTCATATGTATTAGCACATACATTTTGGAAGAAAAGACTGTAAGGAGTCTTTAAGTGGATGCATTGTGACAAAAACCCTATCTGGTCCTTCCTGCATACCCCCTCAGTCTAGCTGCATTTTTTCCGAGTGGCTGGTTCTGCCTTTGTTTGAAACAAGCCTGCAAAAGAAGGACCTTGTCAAGGTCAGGAGAAAATTCTGACATATGAATTTCCTTCTGAATCCAATAAATCTGGTGAGCTTGTTTGGTTTACCTATGCTGACATGACAACATTTTTGTAGACGTTCAGCATAGAGACATCTCCAATGTCGACAGGTGAAATTTCACCTGTCAGACATCGGTATGTTTTCTATTGGGGGGCTGTATCCCCATCCCCCTTCTACATATTGTTAACTCCAGTCAGAGATAACTCGAAGGGGGGGGAGAAAGTCTACAAAAGGGTGAAATTTTGCTCCATGAAGTCTCTCACAGCGATAATTTCCAAACTTGTCGAAATTGTCGCTGTGAGGGATTTTATGGACGGGGTTTCACTCTGCATCAGTATACCGCTTTGTTCTCACTCTTCCCTGTGATGTACCCTCTCCTTGGGGGTATTCCAGAGGTGGAGGTATATATATATATATATATATATATATATATATATCTTCTTTGCAAAAACTTGTTTATGCATAGTTAGGGTTAAAGTGACAAAAGTAGGGAAATATGGCATTAGGGTTTCCAACCCTAACACCCCAGCCCACCCAACAGGCAGCAGCAGGAAACACATTATAGTTTTACCTTACTTGCATCTTTGCTAATTAGGCAGGAGTGCCTTGGGGATGTCAGCCCTAACGTTCACCCTATTTGATCATGAGAGAAGCTGAGATGTGTAGAGTAGAGGTATTTGAGAATGGGGTGAGCATTAGGACTGAAAAACCCAAGGCACTCCCTATGTCTGATTAACAAAGATGCAGGTGAGGTGAAACTGTAATGTTTTTTCCTGTTGCTGCTTGGGGGGGGTGTTAGGGTTGGAAACCCTAACACCATATTTCTCTACTTTTGTCACTTTAACTCTGACTAGGGCATTAAGTTTCTGCAAAGAATGTCCTTCCTTTCTGAGATAGTATAATCATATCGTCATTTGCCTGTGGGAGCAAAAGGCCCTGCGCTCCCATCCCTCCATAGATGTGGACATGTATGTTGCTGTGGAGGGCCCTGTGCTTGCATTCGTAGCGGAGTAGCAACCAAATTGTCAGCATAGCCTTTTTATTACCCACCTCATGAACATAAGTATTGAAAATGTTCAGATCCTAGCTGAAATGCTTATTTTGCACCACCAGAATGTCATCCTGTGCCACAAGTGCAGAAACACAGATTGGACAGGATTTGAAAAATGATAGCTGTCACATTCATGAGGTGGTGTAAAAAATTGCTATGTTGAAAATTGGGGTCAAAATATTTTCAATTACTGAAGTTACCAGGGAGCATGCAAAAATGTCAATGGATGTGCATTGGTATGCCATTGTTACATATTTTGATCCCAAATTTTCAGCATAGCCTTCTTATGACCCCACCTTATAAACAAGGGTGGTTAAAATTTTTAAAAATCCCACCCAAAATATGATTTCACCAAGCAACTGTGAAACTGCCTTTCTGGATGGATTTGTGTAATTCCACTGGCATTGTTCATGAGGTGGGGTCTCAAAAAAGCCATGTTCAACATGCGCACTAAAAATATGCAAAAATGGCAAAGTTATGCCACTAAGTTGAAAACCCCATTGAAATATAATGAACTGCATTTACAGTACTTTGTTTTCTCATATAGCAGTAGAAATTTCCAGCATCAAAATGTGTCTTCATTCAGAGACTGGATCTTCACCCTAGGATCTGTTCAGGTGAGTGAGGGTGTATAGGGGGCGTGGGATGGTGGGTGCTGAGTGGGAGGTCAAGGTGGGGGTTTGGATCACTGAGGGACCCCTTTCTTTTTTACAGGTTGTAACAAAAAAAATAAAAAAGATATTGAGGGACCATTTTCTTTATTATAGGCAGGATGGTGATTGGCAGGGCTACTAGACACCAGGGACATACAGACTTTAAATGGTGACAGCAATCGGAGGGTTGGGGGTCACCATTAGACACCAGTGAAAAAAATAAATAATTACAGGGATGGCGATCGAGGGTGGGGAGTGCCACTAGACACTAGGAAAATAATACACAATATAGGGATGGCGATCAGTGAGTGGGGAAGGGGGCATCACTAGACACCAGGGACAAAATGTAGGATTCTTCCCTTGATGAAAAATGATTGGCCTCAAATGAAAAAGGATTCTTTTTTCATTTCTTACAACTGAGAAGCGAGCCATGAAAAAGGAATCAAAATGTAACAGAAACCACATTTTGGGGTCATTTTTCCAACTGTTAAGTGCAGAATCACCTAATGGGTTCCCGATGAGACAGACAGCTGTATTAGCCTACATTCAGGATGTCACTTTGTGGCTTTTGAAATGTGTTTTTTTAGTAAAAAAATGGCAACAAGATGGTGGCAAGTGAAAAAGGATTTTTTTACTCACAGAAAAGGATGACATCAATACGACAAAAGATTCTTTTACCGTTTCAGACCTCTATCTTGAAGTGCTTACTGAAAATGTTCAGCACAAATTTTTCAAAATCTCAATACTAAATCACTTTTGAATGGAGTAATATTTTTTCACTAAACAAGCAAAAGGCACATTCATTGGTCAGCCTCTTTCTACCCAGATATTTTCAGAACAAAATTCTAAATCATCTAGGCATTATAGGTGCCACCAGAAAACCCAGCAAAATCATTGGGGAAACACACCCGAATATTCCCTTTTTCCACTATCCAGAACTCAGAAGTCACACATCCAATTGGAACAACGTTTGGCACATCCACAGATTTACCACATGAGACAGCACTTGCAAAATTACATGCAAATCCCTTGAACAGCTGTGAAGTTACTAACATGCAAAAATTAGGGTTTAACATTAAACTGCCAACTCAACTCTAACTATAGTGGTGCTATTGCACCACTATATATCTGTGTGTATATATATATATATATATATATATATACACACACACACACGCTATATATTAAAATGCTGCATTTTGTATCCAATACATTTTAGTGGAGATGTCTAGTTGAGAGAGGCAGATTTAATGACATTCTGTCATATTTTCTGTTAGATAGGCTTAACTGGTACATTTGCCATAATTTATGATCTTTTTAATACTTACATGTTTTACCCCTTACCTATGTGTCTGTCACAGCAGTTGTATCTATCATCCAACCAAGGGACAGAAGAGCTCCTCACTTTACAACCAATGCTTTTGTCATCCCTATAATTTCTAAAGCTTGGAGTTTCGAGTGACACCATGAAGTTATTTATACCTACTGAACTGGTCCTACTATTTAATAGAGACACATTCCTGCCACTGTAGTTCAGTTCTCTGATAACTTCTATATAAAATCCTGATGGTTACTCACTGGTAACCTAGCCACCTGTGGACAGATTAAGCAGACATTTTCAGGGTTTGTAGATGTTACTGCAGCAACTGACATGCTCAGATAGTTCTTGAAATTTCTGTGATATCTCTAGAGAAATTGCCTACCTGATTGAAGTACCACTGTAGGGCCACCAGCGAGTCTCTTTAGAAATATCACAAAATCTCTAGAAATGTCGGACCATTATCAATTGCTCCAAGTATCTAAGTTAGAAACTTAATAACAAATATGAACACTTTTGTTTGTCCAGCTCAATAACCAGAACTACAAAACATTAAATCAAGAAAAGTGTCCTTACACCTTTCTATACATGTTCTTCATCTTTTGATTTCAAACAATTTACAGTACTAGCTTTTGAATAAACTGGGTTTACCAAAAATAGGCTCTAAATTGGCATGCCCCAAATGAAACAAAGATAAAGTACAGCATCTGCAAAGCAATTCCAGTTAGTTAATATGTGTTGGTATTCCTAATGACACAGTAATTGAGAATATGCCACAAAGGTCCACTACTACACAAACAGACAGAGAACCCCACCAGGACTGGGACATCATCCCTTGGGCCAGCAATCACCACACCCCTTTTCAAATATGAAGTCTGGCACCAGGAGCCCATCCCTAGTGCCAGCAGTCATACACCCTCTCATGGAATCTGGCACTTTAAGTCTATTCTCTGTGCTAGAAATTACTCGCTCCTGAAGAAGAAGTCTGGGACTGGAGGCTTATCTCTGGTACTGGCATCACCCTCATCATGCCGGTATTAAAAATTGTCCCCTTCCTGCTGCATCTCCAATCACCTCCCTGCTTCCTGTCCTGGCCAATTCCTAGAACAAGACAATCTACTCCCTTCGTTATTGCTGGATCCTGTTCACTTCACTGCTTTCCTTGTCTCACCAATCCTAGCCAAAAATGAACTCCCTTCCCACTAATCCTGATCATCTCCCTGCTGTTTCTGCCTAACCAACCACTGACAAAAGTTAACTCCCTTCCCCCTCACTACTGGTCTCCAATCACCTCCCTGTTGCCCCATCCTGACCAATCCCTGCCTAAAATGAGTTCCCTTCCTACATTATCACTGGCCCTACTCTTCTCTCCCGATTGATCTTTTCCAAAAAAGGTGCTCCCTTAAACCTACCTTGATGAGGTCTGTGAATAAAATGTTTTCTTTCCTCTTCCCACTGCCTTCCCAATCGCCACCATACTCCCCTTCCCAACCCATCCCTATAACAAAGCAATCCCTTCCTCCCTTCAAACTTATCACTTTCCTGCTCTCTTCAGTCAGTAGAGTCTACCCAAAACAGCACAACTTTCCACCATCGTGCTGGTCTCTGATCATCTCCCTACTCCCCTTTCCTCACCAGTCTATGCCAAAATTAAACACCCTCCCTCTCCTCATAGGTCCTCAGTCACAAGATCACTCAGCCCCCCCCATGACTGACCCCTGTAAAAATAAGATCTCTTCCACTTCCATGTAGTTTCCAATCACCTCCCTGCTGCCACCCCATTTTGTGCTCTCTTCCTGGTGTCTGGTTACATCCCCTTTCTGCCTCCCCAGTCTCCACATTATATCTAGGACAGCCTTTCTCTCATCATCTCCTTGGCCAGCTGCCATATGAACTTATTGCTGCATACCACGGTATAAATGAAAGGCTCAGTACTTGAACCAAAACTTCAATTAACACAGTGATTTGTGATAATTAGTTATGATGATGGCAAGCAAATAAAATGGCTGAAGTGCTATGCCAGCAGCCATCTTAGAGGTAGAGTGAAATGGAGTAGGAGTACCACTGGACACCAGACAGACTTATCATGGGGTGGGATGTGAGTGGACACCAGGGACAGCCAAGTTCAAGACAGCATGAAGGGAAGGGAGTGCCACTGGACACAAGGGACATCTTACATGGGGATGGGGTGAGGGAGATATCAGTGGACACCAGTGAGACACTATCATATGGCAAGAAAAAGGATGGGATTACACCAATCATCAGGGTGCCTTGGTCTTTGAAAAGGAGAGGGGAAAGGGTACCACTGAACACTAGAGAATGCATCGCATTGGACAGTGAGAGGCAGCCACTGGAAGTCACAGTGATTGGCATGAAACAGAGAGAGAGAGGGAGTGTTGTAGGGTGCTGGGGAGTGCATAGTATGGAAGGGGAGAATGAGGGGATGCTGCTGGATACCAGGGAGAGCATAGCATGGACCAATGAAGAGAGGGTATATCAGTAATCACCACAGAGAGCTCAGCATGGAATGGGGAGAAGAAGTGGGCACCACTAGGAACATGGGAGTACTTGGCATAGGATGGAGAAGAAGTGCCTTTTAGTACCACAGATGGTTTGGCAGGGGACAGGAAGAGGGAGGGGTACCACTAGGCAGTAGGAAGTGTTTGTCATGGGAAAGGAAGAGGAGGTGCCACTGAACACTAGGGAGTGCTTGGCAAAGGGAGGGGGATGCTATAAGACACCATGGAGTGCTTGACCTGGGATCAGAAGAAGGTAGGGGTGCCTCTAGGTACCAGGGAGTAGTTGACATGATACAGCAAAGGGGTGCAACCAGACATGAGGGTGGACTTAGCACAGGTCAGGGAAAAGAAGAGATGCAACTGGACACCAGGGAGTGCTTAGAATGGGACAGGAAGAGGGAGGGGCTGCTGCTGGGCATGAGAGAGTATTTACTATGGGATGGGAAGAGAAAGAATTGAGTTGCTAGATGCCAAGAAATGCTTGCTACAGGACAGGAAGACAGAGGGGGTGCACCACTGTGAACCTCAGAGTGTTTGGCATGAGACAGTGAGAGGGAGGAGGTGCTACTGGATTGCAGGGAAAGGTTTGTTTGGGATGTGGTGAGGGAACGGGTGTCTGAATGCCAGGAAAAGCTTGTTATGGGATGGGGAAAGGATGGGTGGTGATGCCGTTGGACACCAGGAAGAGCTTGACGCAGGAGGGATACAGGGAGGGATGTCACTGAGGTGAAGATGAGATGCATTGGCACTGGCAATGGCAATTGGTTCCCAGATCCAGACCAATCATTTGGGGCGGGGGGCTTTTTTTAATTTATTTTACTGAGTTTAAACTTACAACCAGTACATTTAATGTGTGTGTGGAGGGGGACCAAATAGCTTAATCAAACATTACATTAGGATGCTTGGTTAACTACAGTGTGTACAGTACATCTAAAGGGAGCCATCTGAGCCCACAAGGAGTCCCATATGTGACAAAGCATACAAATTTCACAAGCTTCATACACCTAATGGACTAGAACAATTAGCAAAACCACTTCTCCTGAAACCTTAAATTAAAGGAAAGGTCCCCTAAGCCATTTATTCTGTTTCCCTGTGTAGTTTGTAGACATGAACAATGATTGCCTTTAGTGCACCCTCCTTATTTCATCAGGATTTAAATGTAAATGAAGGTACTTAAGTCTGGTATGAAAATCTGCTTGACTCCATTGCCTGACTTAACTCATATAAGACATCCTGGAATTTTACGAGGTTTTAGTGCTAAAGCCTGCAGTAGTTATACTGTATTAGTCAGTGCTGTTGCTGTCCTTTGCAGTCCATGTGTTCTTGTTTTATGCTGGCCAATAACAATTTCAAGGCATAGTAAGTACCCTGCTGTTTTCTGTAGTTTAAAGTGTATCTGTGTTGGAAAAAAAATGCTTTCAGAGAATACAGGGACTTCACATGGCATGTAACAGAACCGAATGAGAGTATAACTTCTGATGGCTTGTGCAGGTATGCATCAACTCCCTGATGCCTTGCAAGAGTGGGGTCATGACCTTTGCAATATAGATGAACAGGTTTTCACACCAGCTCAAAACAGAGTGAAGCAACTTCATTTATATTTAAATTAGGATGAAATTAGAATGCTGCAAGAGAGGGAATCATTGTTCATTCCTAAAACTACACAGGTATACAGAAAATAGGTGAGGGGACTTTCCCTTTAACAGGTTACCTTACTTGATAGGTCCTATCCTGTATACATTAAATAACATAAGCATATGGTTTTCATTTCTCCCATTCCATATCATTATCACCCAGATTTAAAAACAAGTTTCTTGTAAAGTAAGTAGGCAAGAAACCAAACCCTAAACCTGTATGAACTTGTAACCTTTTGTTGCAGAAGGAATGCCAAAACGGTCTTCTGTAGATCTCTATGACCAAGAGATTGGGGTCCACAAAAAGGGACCAAGCACTATCGAACTTAAAAATACCCTGCAGTCATTATAACCTCCCCCAGTCACCTAACTGCAACATCATATGCTGCACCTCCATTAGGCTGTTATACTTCACACTTAACTGAAGTATGGCAACTGATATAATTCAGTAAGTACACTGCTAATATATATATTTCTCATAAAGTCTTATAGTGCCCATAAGGATACTTCTGGATATTTTGCATATTAATTACTGGCTCGCTTTTAAAAAAAAAGAAATGTTTATTTTCAAGAGAAGCTGCTTCCATTAGAATTTGATCTTCAAACCACTGCTATAATTCTCAGAAAATAATGTGCATGGTAAAGAAAGTGCTTTCCACCATGCCAATGTATGGCTACTAACATTTTATGTTGGCTTACGTTGTCTTAAACAACATCTTAATCACGGGTCTTGGGACACAGCTGCTGTTGGGCGAATGCAGGGCATGCATCAGTAGGTGCATCCCTCATTCCCCAATCAGCCTGCATGCCACCGCCACACCATGCATTCATAATGGGGTGAGCACAACAAAGCAAAGGTCTGCTGCAATCCGAGCAAAGCTCGTCATATGCAGCGGTCCTTTGCTTGCCATGCTCGCCGCCATCATGACCATGGTTGGCGAGCGGGTGGCTGCCTCACATTTCCCGACATCGCGGGTGCCCAATCCTCCTGTCGGCAACCCCCATGTTTGTGTACTGACGGGGAGACCACTCCCCGCCGGCATCCCCCGCAAATGTGGGATCGCCGAGAGGGTGCCCAATCCCCTCGGCTCGCACTTCCACTTTATTTGCTCGCCAATGGGGCCCACCCTGCCCAGCATCACCCCCAACTGTTGAATGCCGAGAGTGGTGCCCAATCCTCGGCTCACGCCCCCTTTGTTTGCTGGCGGGGTGCCCCAATCCCCGCCAGCATTACCCCCATTTTAGGTAGCCGACGAGGGTGCCCCAATCCTCCATCGGCTACTGACACCCCACAAAACCCACTTAGGTGGATCACTGGGAGCCCACCCCAGTGTGCCAAATGCCCTGTAATGCAAACTGTCCGCGACGGTTTCTTTTTTACCTGCAAAACGAAAACCATCCCTCGTAGTCCAGATGCCCTCCCCCACCCGCACCCACCCACTGTGCACCTGCCTCCTCACCCCTCACCCGCACATTACCAATTCACGCGTAACGATCTTCTGTGGACTGGGGAACACGCCTGCACCCTTCAAAGCCGACTACTAACTGAGGAAATGCCGGTAAGCTGTATAATGCAAATGAAAAGGGTTTTTTCAACTTTGCTGCATATCTCAGGCATTTCTTGGAATTTTGGCACCAAATTTTCAACATGGTATTTTTAGCCCCTCTTCATAATTATGTCACTGTCATGGTGTTAATCAGCCTCGAAAGGTGATTTTGCAGTCACTGCGTGAAATTACCTTCCGGGACACATTAACGAAATGACAGTGCCAGTGTTCATGAGGTGGCCTCCCAAAAAGCCTATGTTCCAAATTTGGTGGAAAAAATCCAGCAAATGCCTGTTTTACGAGTGTGCATTGTGCAGTTGCTATGCAGGCTCGTAACTTCGCGCATTCGCAATATTTTAATGCCGTATTTTCAGCATTGGCAGTTTTGTGCACCTCCTTGTGAACAGTACAGCTGTCATTTTCCACATCCTGCCCAAAATGTGTTTCTGCCTTCTGGCACACAATTGCGCAGTTGCTGTGGGAAATCAGTGTTTGGGCCAGATTATGAAAATAACAGTGACACAGTTTATGAGCAGAGCTCCTAGAATGCCTATGTTGAAAATTTGGAGCTGATACTCCATAAAATGACTGTGTTACAAGCGTGCATTGGCAGATTGCACGCATGCTCATACTGTCGTGCATTTGTGATATTTTCACTCTAGATTTTCACCATTGCCATTTTTACACACCTCTTGATGAACAGTACAGCCGTCACTTCACATATCCTGCCCAAAATGTGTTTCCACACTTCTGGCACAGAATAGCGTGGTCGCTATGCGAAATCACTTCTTGGGACACTTTGAGGAAATGACAGTGACACTGTACATGAGCAGAAGTGCTAAAATGCCTATGTTGAAAATTTGTGCCGAACTACCTATAACTGGCAGTGCTGCTAAGCGTGCCTTGCATATTTCCCACGCACTTGCAACTCCGCGAAATTCGTATATTTGTATGCCACATTTTCAGCACTGGCATTTTATTACACCTCCTTATGAACTGTGCAGTTGTCATTTTTCACATCCTGCCCAGCATGTTTTCCCGCACTGCACTAACAAACACCCACAGGGACACCCTACTGCCTCTCACTCTCTGCAGGGTGGGGGTGGGTTGGCATCAGTTCAATAATTGACTGCCACTCTTATGCTGCATCTCTCTAACTCCTGCACTGCCAATGGCAGCAAGACAACATTCGGCATTGACAAATGCTTGTTTTTACTCACACACAGTCCCCCAACATAGAAATATAGCATGTAAAATATAAAGATAGTTATCGGGAGGAAACATTAAATATACAATTTTTTATAAAATCAATGTCCACTTTGGAAAAGTTGCCATTGTTGAGAGCACCATGATAGCAGCCGTATACTTCATCAGTCTATTTATACCCCAAGTGACAAAACAATTAGGTGCTCATTGGTCAATTTTAATTTAAAAAAATGAAATGACAGTGAGACAGTGAAAGTATATAAACCCTTAAAAAGAAAGAAAAATTCTCAACAACATGGTAGCAATAAAAATGAAAAATAGTTTATGTATGTCCTTTTGATATTCATATACATTCATATACATTCATTTACTTACTACAGAACATGTGTTTGAAAATCTAAACATACTGGAATTGACTGGCGAAAGAGATCCATTTGTATTTAGCTGCACAGTATAGGCCTTTGATTAAGTGGATCAAAAGGAAGTGAAATGAAAAGGAGAACAGATGCTTAAGGGGACAATGGGGGAAGGGAACAGAGTGGAAAGTGTTGGAGCAAGGTCACACCTCAAACTGGAAATTTTTTGGACTGTACCTGATACCTGTGCTGTTCCAACCTCAAAACCACAGAGAGGAACAAAATAAGTAAGAATTGGATGGGGGAGGGAAGGGAAAATAAAGTAGAAAGAGTTAGAACAACAGCTCAAATCAAATTAGAAATTTACTAGACTGTTCCCAGTATCTGTGCTGTTCCAACCACAGAACCAAAGAGAAGGAAACAAAAAAGTCTAGCATGGAGGTAGAACAAAATATATAAGCTGCTAACAATTACAGTAGTTTAACAGAAATTATATCCAAGACTGCATGTCATAAAACTACATATGTAACAGAAAACGGGTCAGTCCAGTAAACAAAATACTGAGCACAGCAAAAGCATACAGCATATAGTTGTGATACATGTTACTCAAAGGAATGGTTTGTAGTTGACTTTGTCATTCAGACCACTAGGTACCAGGACTCCTGGCTTTGTTTCTCTTGAAGCAGTAGTTTGAGCCTGTCACCACTTCAAGGGAAGGGCTTAATGCATTCAAGTGCCCAGAAGCAGAGACTCCCAATGTTGGAGTTGTGTTTTCACTGAAGTGCACCCAGGACATTGTTCATATTCTTGTTAATTATGGCATGTACAGCATCAGTTGTAGCTAGCCTATGTCTTTTTTTTTTAACCTAGCTCATTCAACAAACAAGACAGAAGATAGATAGACAGACAATCAGTAACTGGTAAGTATTTTCTCACATGTAGCTTTTATCTTGAATGAGTAGATCTCCCTGTCTAGGTACAGCACCCTTTTCTTATGGTCAATCAGTGATCCATATATGAATGATCTCATATTGTAACTATGTTGTATTCTCCACCTAGGTGCCTCCATCAAAGTGACTAAGTGGTCCTTCCTATCTGGGTTGTCCCTCTTTTGTGGTAACATGATCCTCCTTATATGGGTGGCCCTGTTATTGTGTTCTGTGGGCCACTCTACCTGAGTGCCCCTTCATTATGGATAACACTTCTCCCTAGTGGGGTAACTACTTTTAAAGAACTACCCCCATACACACACACACACACACACACACACACACGCACACCGTACTCATTATATGGTGTTACACCTTTCTGCTTTTGACTTGTAGAATTTACCAATGCATGCACCAATTATTGTATCTCAAAGTAAAAATGTGATATTTTATGTTGCTCTTTCCCAGTGCAGGATTTGGTCTTTCACCTACAGTACTGGTGATAACAGTATACACAGTGTACAACCAACTATTGCTGAGAGCACCAGATATGCTGAGTTCCAGACTACACTGTGGACAATAAATGTAATTTGAGTTACTATATAGTTAGTTACTCACTCTTCCCGAGCATATAGGCCTTTTCTTATACTATATCATGGTTCCACTTCTGTATGGCATAGGGTGACTCCCCAATATCCTCCATTCCCCAGTAAGAGAAGCAAATATGATAAACAGCTAAAATTGAGTTCCTTGCATTTAAGAAAACAGTGTATATACTGATAGAATATTTCTGCCATGCTTTTAACTTGTTTGCTCCCTTTTTTCTTTCTGCATTGCTGTATTTCATTCTTTGTATTTGGTTATTTCCTCAGTTTGTAAATGTACTAGCTATTGTATCTTGTAACAAATTTCCATGGTTGTAATTCTGTTGATTCTAAACTATTGTAATCTATTGTCTGTCTTACACAGGATCTCCTTTCAAATGAGCGTTGCTCAATTAAGCTTTTTTCCCCTGGTAAAATAAATACAAATAGATAGACTGACCTTAAAGAGGCTACCATGTCATAAATATTTTTTAAATAAATAAAACGTGAGCTGCACACAGTGAACTGAGGGAATGCATTTTTATACAGAATATTACTGGGACATGAACACAGAGAGATGTGAGTAAACCAAGGTCCCATGGAGTGCCTCTTTTTTTAACTGTACCTAAAGCCTGTTTATATTTAAAAGTTTAATAAAAGGGTGCAAAGCAAAAATGCTGGGTGGGTGATTTGGTGTAGTGAATTAACTCATGGCTTATGTGGTCTCATTTTCATGAGAAACTCTTTTCATATTCCACCCACTTCAAAGGTTTCTCTCTGGGTAATGTCTCCAAAGTTGTGATATTTAAGTTTGCTTGGTGCACACATGTATGAAGGTGAAGGGAGGGCATGTGTGTCAGTCACTGTACCTATTAAGATCATGACTGGTTGTGGGTTGAGGTGTCATTGGTTAGTAGTGGGGGTGCTGAGAATGTGTCCATTTCATCATTATGCACCATAGTCAAGGTGCCAGGACAGTGGTCCATCACCAAAAAGTGTGGACAAACTGCAGGGTGGGGGTCTGCTTTGGATTCATGGGCTTGGGGTATTTAAATCTATGGAGAATGGGAAGTCCTTTATGTACACACATACCCATATTTGAGACCTGTGGAAAAGCCCATTCACAAGCCAATGTTTTTACATTGCATGTATCAATTTCATTTATTTGTTTACACATAAAATGACCATCTAACACAAACAATGACAGATAACATATATTTGTGACCATCTAGCCAGCACCCCTAACACCCGTCTATCATACAGCCCCCACCTCTGAGTCCACAAAACCAATTTCCACAAAAACTTTGTACCTTGGGACCAAATTGTAAATGAGCTTCAGCTCAATTGGGCTATCATTATCTGAAATTACATAATTACAGAATAAAAATGTTACTACTTTTATTACTACTAATAGCTGTTGTACAGCTTTTGTTTTTTTGTTTTGGTTTTTTCATTAAATGTACTTTATTATTTTCTCTTATAACAACTAACCATAAAAGCTCCAATATATGAAATAAAATAAAAAATAGAAAAATAATCATCTCAGAAATCAACAATTTACAAAAGACGCAATAAAGACAACCCAACAGGAGCAACAACAAGACAATAAAACAAGAAAAAAACTCCCCCCAACCATTTAAGTCTCCCACCAACCCCCACCCCCCGGGCTCAGCCAAAAAAGGAAATATCTAATAGTTAAAAAAGGGTTAAAAAAAGAGAGATGCAATCCATGAGACTCCATATCAATGGAAAATTAAACGAAAATAAAAGTATACATGGTAATAAATAGATGGCCTGCAAATAAAATGAGTGAAAAGGCTGCATTTATGGTTTTATGGAGTATATAGACAACAGAGTGTATAGGGGATCCCATCTAGATTGGAACAGATCCAAACCCTTATGGAGAGAGGCAATGTGTTTTTCTACTATCAAAGTCAATAATATTTCTTGATGCCACTATCTGTAAGACGGGATAGATGAATCTTTCCAGTGTCTTAAAATAATATTTTTACTGTTATGGATATAAGTAACATATGAGTTTTCTGATTACTGGAAAGATCAGAAGGGAAATGCCCCGCCAGGTAGATCTCGGGTAGGAAAAGGTCATACAGGCCCAGGAGGGGATCCAAAGAATCATTGATGGAATTCCAAAAGGGGGTTACTTTATCATAGTCACAGATCACATGCTTCAACATGCCCTCCACCAAGCCACAACTAGTACAGAGTGGAGAAAACATCTTTCCCATTTTAAATAATTTAGATGGTGTATGGTGAAGATTGTGCAATACACGAAATTGTGTAAATCGATGTCTGTCCTGTTTAATATACCTATAGAGGGTACGCCAAAGATGTGTCTAGAAGTTAAGAGCACTCTGCAATCCCAACGACTGTGACTAATAAAAGCAGGCACCAGTAAGACCATAGGGGTCCAAGGTCTGAAAGAGCTGGTAAAGCCTGGACACTGAATGGGGTTGTTGGGTGAAGGAAACAAGAGAGTCAGGGACCACCGGACCCCACCATTGCCAAGGTCTAGGGCCCAAAAAATGTGATACGGTGTGGGACAGCTGAAAATACTTAAAGCCGGTAAAGGCAGGGAGTGCATAACATTCCATAAAACTATGAAAAGGGAGAAAAGTATCATCATCCAGCAGAGAGTTTATAGTCAAATTACTAAGTGACACAAAAAAGGAGGTTAAAAGAGGTTTAGGTTGTACAGCTTTTGTAAAAATCAGTGAAGTCTCACCATACACAAGAGGGGGGAAAAAACAGATTGCAGTGCAGTGCCAAAATAACGCACTACCCCATCTCCACAAGCAGTACTATTAGACACTTAACCAACTGTCTGAAATAAAACAGATATGGCTCACACCTGACAGGTTGAAACAAATCCCATCATTGCTGCTTATGTACTACAATCCTATGCCAATCACAGTTTATCAGGACTCTAGCTGTCCATGCCACCACACTGTAAAAATATGTACAAGCAGCTGTCAGGCAGCGTGATGATAGAGCTGAGCACTCTAAGCAGCAGATGGATTAACAGTTACCATTCCTGGCTGTCGAAAAGTGGAAAGATCATGGCAGCAGGCTACTTCTCAGCTAATCTACCCAGAGCAAATTTGGAAGAGATTACACACTAGAGGTTATACCACCAAGCTGTGAACATGAAGACACAGCAGACCTGGGTTTGAAATCCACAACTACCACTTACATACTATGTGGCCCTCTGTAAGTCAGTTCACCTATCTGTGTTCCCCCGATGCACCTGAAAATGAACTTTGACTAAGTGTACCTTTCAAGAGCAAAATTTCCAAGAAATCAATTGTTTAAAAACACTGACCCATCACCTACCTGTTGACTTTAGGCATAGTTTCCATGCTGGATCAGGAGGGACTCAATGGGATTTACGACCAGCACCACTTTGTCTTACTGGCATGATGGTCCCAGTGCTGGAAACTGTGAACATATACTGGGATGCTGGTCCACTGGCACATGGACCAGCATGCCAGTGTAGGTGCTGGCTTTCCAGCAACTGGACAGGTACACCTCTAAAGGGCAGTGGGCTGGGTTGTGGTTGTTGGTCCTGGGGCAGTATGATGGCTCAGATGCAGGGACATGTGTTGGCTGGGGGGGGTTGGTCTAGGGGCTGGAAGAGTGGTCTAGCTGCAGGGAAGCTGGTCAGCTGTTGCAGGCTGATCTTGGGGCTAGGAGTAGTCCACATTCAGGTTAGGTGATTGGCTATGGTGGGGAAGATTGTCTGGGGCTGGAAGTGCGGTTCAGTGGCAAGGAAGGTGGTTGAGTGGGGATGGCCTAGTTCAGGGGGTTAGGTAAGTGTTCCAGCTGAAGGGAAGATAGTTGGCCATAGGGGAGGCTTGTCCAGGATTAAAAGGGAGGTCCAGCTGCAGAGAGGGTGGTCATCTGGGGGGTTGGTTCAGGGCTGAAAGGGGGCTCCAGATGCAGGGAGGGATATTGACTAGGAAAGTGTCTGGAGCTGGAGAGTGGTCAAGCTGCAGGGACAGTGGCCTGCTGGGGAGGAGAGGTGGATACAGGGGCCAAGTTGGGGCTTATTTAGCTTTATATCAATCTCCTTAGGTTTTACTTGTAGTATTAACCATTTTATGGTTTTACCCTGTGGTAATGTCTTCAAATTTGGGGTTTCTGAGCACTCAGCAATGCATGTGAAGCTGAGCACAGCTTCAGTATACATAGGATTCTTTATATTTTCTCTGTATCAGACCGTATAAACATAATTTCCAGTAAGAACAATACAGCTAATAAAAGTGTATTGGCATCTTAAAGCTATACATATAGGTCAATTGTAATAGAATCTCCACTGAGCATTTCTGCAATAAATAGAAAATATGCAGGTAATCAACAGGAATTTTCCCATTAATTCAGAGTTAATAATAAGCCCAAGCATCCATTTAAGGTACCTCCCAAAATAGCTATGGAAATTCTTGCAATGCCACAAACTGAGGCTTTTGACCTACTGCATACATGATTATCAAAAACAGGTGATGTACACAGGACAATATTATTATTTCTCTGCAAATGCCATTACAAATAATTTGGAGAAACTTAATCTCCACAGTAAGCAATGCTATTTCAACAACATAAAGAGCTGCTGGTGTGACAACAATAACTTTTATATATTTTATATGCATAGCACCCTCAAGACATTGGCAGAAGATGAATAAAGAATTCTCCAGTGTTCCCTGTCTACGAACTGTACATTAAAATGACTTTTTCTGTTGAGAAGAAACTACTAGTTACAGTATATGCACATCTAACAGAACAGATGCAGTCTTCTGTGTACTGTTGCATCAAACAAAAATGATCCATTTGTCTTCTAAGATCTAATTAGTCTAAAACATTTACCTTGCCAAGATAAAGGAAGCCTTATTCTTATTTACATAATGAATTGCCACCCATCTGCACATATTTAAAGTGAAACAGAAAATCATCTAACTGAAGTTCACGTGGAACAAACAAGTGTGGTCAAAAGTGCGTGATCTTCATGTCCCAAGACAGAAAAGTGATGCAGTGAACTACCACTTGTTGCACACCACACCATTTTAACCACCCACTGTCAGGATGAATTTCACTGGAGTGGTGGTCCATGGTGTTGGAATAGCAAATCTGTATGACCAGTGACTTTCTTTTGAAAACGAATATGTGCAAAAACACAGGGTGCTGCTGCATGGTGAGTACTATGCAAGGATTTTTGCTTAGCTGTTCTACACGGACATGGTTTCACCTTGTGACTTTTTCTGTGCTATCTTTTCTACCACGCCTCTAATTTTTAGTGGGACTGACATGGAACCATCTGAAGAATGCAACTACTACTAAATCTTCATAGCAATTGGAAAATCTTTTTATAGTATGTCCCCAGTTAGTTTAAATTGCTGTTTTTTTTTCTTAAGTTGCATGTAATAATGGTATGACTGAAGACAGTTGCTATAGCTTAGTGGTGAGAGTGCAGAGCTGTGAACCTGAAGACCCAGATTTACATCCCACAAACTCCATTTATACACTTCATGACCCAGAGCATGTCAGTTAACCTCCCTGTGCCTAACTGCTTTGTAATTTCACTCTAATCTGTCCCTGTGCTAGTTGAATCTCCTTGTGCACCTACATTTATTTTATTTTATTTAGTTTGTGTTGACCAGGTAAGTGCACTAGACAAATTCTGCCTGTTTTCAGGCATGACCCGGGGGAGAAGGATACAGATGAATACCAACTGACCTTGAGCCAGATTAAGCTGCTGGTGGTATTTTTAGTGAATTACACTATAGCAGCAACATTATCTTCCATCTCATCTCCTTAATTGTATGAAGTTTTAGAATACAATTTTAATGAAAAGGACTAAATAAACAACATTCCTGTCCTTTCTTCCTTAAGATTGCTGATAAATATGCAAGACTAATCTATAGCTCGAGTATTTCCCCATCTTCTAGAATGCCCTTGTAAATTGCGTGTATTTGTATTTTGGTATCTGAGTAAGACATACTGGAAACACAGTCTGTATACAGAGGCGAACTGGGCAGGTACAAATAAGTACAGAAGCAGGAAGCACAGCTGAGCGTAAATAAATATCATGTATCAATGCTGACTTATCCAAAACAGGGAGAACTGCCAACTTAAAGAGGCAATTTAAACATTGTTACATTAGTGGCAAGGAACTAATTGTAATATATGAGCAGTATACTGTAGCTACACTTTTATTACATAATTTGAAATGTGTTTATTAAAACAATCCGTCTTGTATATTACATGCTTATGAAAGTGAAAGGACTGACGTCACTGTAAAACTAAAGTCATGTTCATCCACAAACCAAATTTTATGCTAGCATACATTCCCACACACAAATACATCTGATTACGGAAGGTATTCTAATCTGGCTCAGTGCTATCCATTCCTTTCCAATTAACAAAACATAAATCAACAGTCATAACTGTACAAATCTCTTATATTAGCAACCAATTTATTTCAAATCACAAAACATTCTTTATGTCATTTCCAAGATATATTATTCTTTATGTCAATGAAAATAAGATCCCACTACTAGTGGGAATCAAAGGGTGAAACTGATGAAAGTTACCAATAATGGCTAGAATCCTAGCTTCCAAGAAGATCTATCATTCAGAAGGAATAGCTTCCGCCCACTTCACAAAAGAAAGTCAAAAGATACATTAAAATGCAGATGCTGTACTAAAAGACAAATTACTACAAAGGTTTTTGGTCTCATCAATATCTTACAGTTGAAGATTGTGTATCAGCTTTCTTTTAACAAAACTGCTGACGTGAAAAATTAAGCTGAGGTTCTGCCATCATGAAGGACAGTGGGGACTGAGAGATCAAAATATATAACTGAGTAGACAGTTAATCGTAAATGTCTTTTCAGCTGTGGCTTTAAAGTAAGATTTCATGTTGGCTGTGAAAAAAGGCAGGGCTGTTTTTGATCAGTGAGGAAGCGACTAGGAAAGTGGTTCTCAAGCCCCAAATCCTGGCGGCATCAAATGGCCTCAGAGTGTGGCCACCATAATTTACTGATAGCCTCATCCCCAATTTATTTCACCCACCCCATTATACCCCAAGTCCTCTGATGTAGCACATTTATTTTAACACAGTATATCAAGCCACTGATATTTTTTCCACTTGAAAAGTATCTTCTATGTTTTTTATTTGTTTGTTTTTTTCGTAAATGCAAGAAATTGTACATTCTATTACTATTGTAACTGGGGCCCTTAAAATCTCTATGGACACAGAAAATTATGCTGGTGGCTATATGAGGCTTCATTTTGAGAAACACTGGTCTAGCCTCCCTCCCTTCCTGAACTGAGCTACCTGTACTATAAGCTAAATATCAATGATACAACATACAATAAGCACCCTAAGTGTTTCAATCTCAACCCTACCCAGGAGGGACTACCTCAGGTACTGTAAGTGGAAGATTAGTTAAAATTCCATGCCCGTTCAGTCTATGGCATCCCCTTTCATATAAGGCTGCAAACAAGCATCTTATTTCACAAAGGCTACCATACAGACATCAAATGGTATTGATAAGCCACTAGTGATATAAGAAATCTCCCTACCATTTCTCTGGTGGACCCATTCAGAATGTAGCCCATACTATTAATTTATGAAACAAGTATTAACCCATGATATTATTTTATAGCCACCATAACATTGTGGCCACACAATTCCAAACTATGTGTTTTTTTTTAAGTTTTGCTTAGTTTTGAATTTCTTGGCATTCTGACATTTCCATGAAATGCCAGATGCAGAGATGTCACTAATCACTACCACTATTTCACCAGGTAAAATCAATAGGGTTTACAGGGCAAACATACTGTGCATAAATTTCGTGATGACATATAAGGCATAGAACAGAGGCTCATACTATGGAGTTCTAAGTTAGGCCTCAAAAAGCAGTGACCAGTTGATCAAACAAATACTTATTTTGAAAGAAAAGGGACAGGCGCATGACATAACTGAGGTTTTTCATTCAATTAGCTATTAAACCATGTAACCAAAAATGTATTTAGGCACCGTATTTAACTATAGCCATTCCAGTGTAAGAGAAGTGTTGCCTACCACAACATAAGATCTTCGAGAGAATCTTCTATATTGACCCACACCATCAAACTGTAAGCCATCTGTGTCAGGACCTCCCAGAAATGTTTTGCAGGCAAGGGCACCTTGTAAGCACCTATATAATGTGAGCCTACCCGGCATGCTTCAGTTCCCTGCCAGAGACAAGCTTATAGGATCATTAGACCAGTGCAAAAGAAGAGTTACCTACTGTAACAGTAAATCTTTGAGAGAATCTTCTCCATAGGCCCACATCCTAGAACTGTAGGTCATCAGTGTCAGGACCGCCTGGAAATGTTTTGCAGGCTGGTGCACCTTGTTAGTACCTTTATAGCATAGGTGTTCCCAGTATTCCTCAGTTCCCCACCGGAGACAAGCTCGGAGGATCATCGTACCAGCAGGAACAGAAGCCACCAGGACCAAACCAGGCATACAGGAGAGGATATGAAAACCTGAGTATGGATGCCATTGGGAGCATCAAAGGAGAAACAGCTAGCGAGAGTCAGGCAGTATAGTCACAAGGCATAAATTAGTGCTGGTGAACTGATTAGTGACATCGCTAATCAAAATCAAAAATGATTTGCAATTAGCCAGTTATAAGGAGCAATTTCCTAAAATGGGTATTTGCACTTTAAACCATATAATTGCTAATTATCCATGTATATAGATTGATAAAACAGGCACTGTACACATAGTTATGGGGCTCTTTTTATTTTATGCCATTTTCTGTTTTTTCTCAGCTATGACATATTGAGATTGCAGTCAAGTTCACTTTACACAAAAAAATGCTGACTATCTGGCAATCAGCACAGAAACGTGATAGAGAGGCAGCAGTTCAGCACAATTTGATACAGGATACCTTCCTTTATGAAGGCTATGAAATATGAAGGCCATGAAATGGAAGAAGGCTACAATGAAACACGTGACCGCAATTGTAATAAAGCTGCAGGCAGTTTTTTGACAATTAAAAACATAACACAACTTTTATCCAACACACAAGTGTCAGTTTGGTTTCTTTCAGAAAACAGGTTTTGTATGAAAGAGTGAATAATATATACTGGGAGTGGTTCTAAGTATCAACATTTATCACATCCTCCTCCACCAGGCATGTAGCCTGTAATTCTAGCCTGATTTTTAAGGGGGGGAGGTGACCAGGTTCAACATCCTGAGCCACCGTATCACCAGGACATCTTTGCTTTAGACTAAAAAAATATAACTACAGCCTTTTCTGGTTTGAATTCAGCTGGGGGGGGCTGTTTTTCAATACAAATCAATGCTTCTACAATGTCTTCTGCCAGAGATGTTCTCCAGTCACTTTTAACCTTGATCAGAGTTGAAAAACACCTTTCCACTATTGCATTCCATGCAGGGAATACTCTCATTAAATTCACAATCTTCAAAAGATTAGGATATGAATTCTGAAAGTCACATGTCAGCTTTGTTCAGATAGTGGAAGAAGACATATTTGCAAAGTTAAGTTTGAGCAAAAATCTTTAAACTCTTACCATACCTCTCAACCTTTTGTCCCTTAAATGTGGAACATTGCCTCTCAAAATGTGGAACAAATGAGCAAAATGTGGAACACTTAATCAAATCTTTGCCTAGGAGGCTCAGAACACTGTTAAAATGTTTGTATTTATGTTCAGAAAGTCTGTTATTAATTGAATAATATATTTTTTGCATCATTTACTATAGATTTTTGCTTTAAAATGTTAATACTGAATGTGGAACAAGTTCTCACAATGTGGAACAGGGAGCTTTTGTGAAGTAAAATGAGGAATATTCCTCGTAATGTGGTACAGTTGAGAGCTATGACTCTTACCATTCTGCAAGCACCAGAGCACTGTTAAGGTCAGGCTTCAAAAGTTTTGACAAATGGCTACTAAAGTAATGTCATTGTTACCATACAGCTCCAATTCCTTTGGGTCTGATAGCCAAAATCTACTAACTAACAATTTTGCACTGTTATAGCTACTAATTTCATTAGTCAATGAGAACCTTTCTTCGCATGACTTCTCAATGTTTGTAATGTATGGGCTGTGTGGTCCTTTTCTGCCGGCAAATTTCTATGTAATCTGTGTAATTTCTTACACTGCTATTTACACTTTTTAACAGCTTGGCCACTGAAATGTGTTGATTTCATCACCTTGTAAGTTACTTCAGGATATTCTCCTGCAAGAACACCAGCCCCATTTTTTTCAAGAGAATTTCAAGTTCACTGCCGCCTGATAGACCATTCTCCTTTGTAGAGTCTACAGTGTTTCTCAAAGTTTCAACACAGCTAAGTAGGTCTACATTTTGAAGTGCTAGTGAGAAGCAGGGAACTGGCTGAAGCAACTGTTCAAAATACAAAAGGTGTGTCATCATTTGGAACAGAGTTATAATTTGCAATACACCTTTGGCTTTTGCCTGGTCTTGAGCTGAATCTGTGGCCATAGATTCTAAATGGGCACAAATTACAGGGAATGATTTGGTAACAGCTCAGGTGGCAAGAAGTTTATGCTGCATCTAATGTATTTCGTGAGCCTTCTTTGGCTTCTTAACTAACATCTCCATAACCTGGGCAAGGGATCGCAATTCTCCTGGTTGCTTAGGACTTTTCAGACAGAGATAAAAGAATTGTGTCAGAAAGTTTGAAATGTCATTAAAATAGGTTTTATCCAAAGCATCTTTTATTTATTTATTTATTAAATTTTGGTAACCGGGTAGGCCCACTGAGCCCCGAAGGTCCCTTTTTCAGGGGCAACCCAAGAGGTATACAGGTACAACATTAGTTACAGAGGTATACAGGTACAACAAAGGAACAAGTGCAGAGCAATTCAAGGAGAGTAAATACATGGATAAACAGTGCTGACAGTGTGCCAAAATTAGTTTACAGGGGATGACATTTGACAATTACAGTAATATGCTGGGGTAGGAGTGTAGCAATCAGGAGGGAAAGTACTACTTTATACAGCAGTGCATGTCTAGGCTAGTAAGGACTTGGCCTAAGGTTGGTCCGCTTATTGACAGGAGCAGACGCTAACTTCTAGTAAGTGAGCACAAAGTCTCTTACAGAATTTTTCAAGGGAGGGGGTGTCCTGAAGGAGGGGAGGAAGCTTATTCCATAGTGCAGGGGCCGTGGTGACAAAGGATTTACTGCTGGCAGTGGTGCAAACCATGGGTTTAACTAGAAGGTTATGCCCAATGGTTTGTAGGGTACATGCTGAGTGCTTGGGAACCAGGAGACTGCCAGGCTGTCAGGGGGATTGTGGTGTATGAGCTTAGATGCATTGCAAAGCAGAGGGTACTGAAGGCGACCATCTAGGGAGGGCCATTGTAGGGACACAAGGGCTTCACAGTGATGCCGTCTTTTGTGGGACTGTGATACAAACCAAGCTACTTTGTTGTAGAGAACTTGTAGCCTGCTAATCTCTTGTTTAGCCAACCCCTGAAGAACAGGGGCAGCAAAGGTCAGTGCTGGAATGAGTAGGCTGTTGGAAATGGTGATTCTAGACTCGGGGATGAGCTGGTCATTCAGGCGGTACAGCAGGCCCAGTTTGCGGTGCATTGCTTTGGTTACCTGGTCCAAGTCAGTTCTGAGGGTAAACCCTTGATCCAGGGTTAGCCCCAGGTACTTGAGGGAACTCACAACCTCGATGCGGCTGCCTGAGGATGAAGCCAGAGGGAACAAGGTACTACGGTCTGTGCCAAGGTTTCTCTGACCAAATAACATTGCCTTGGTTTTTGTGGTGTTTAAAACCAGCTTATTCTCAGTAAGCCAGGACTCTAACTTGGCAAAGTCAGCTTGCAGATGGGCTCCCAGATCAGATGGGTTGCTCGGGGACCAGTAGATAACAGCATCATCTGCATATTGAATGACAGAGCTGCTTCCACAGTGGGAATTAAGATAATTGACGAATAGAGAGAAGGGGAGTGGATCTGAGGTCACAATCTTCCACCTGACCTGCTGGGAGCGACTAGATAGGTAGCAGGTGAACCAGGTAAGGGAATGTTGATCCATGCCAAAGGAGGCCAGTTTGGATAGGAGGAGTTTGTGGTCCACTAGGTCGAAGGCTTTAGATAGATCGATAAAAACAGCTCCTGTGGGGAATCCTTTATCCACGGCCCCTAGGACATCAACTGAGAATTTTATGAGGGCTGTATCAGTGCCATGGTTCTGCCTAAAGCCGTGTTGCATGGAGGCAAGTAACCGGTTGGCCTCAAGGTAGTCACGGAGTTGACAGTATACTAGTCATTCCTGAATCTTGGCCAGAGCACAAAGCAGTGAAATTGGCCTGTAGTTACCAATGGATTCCCTAGGACCCTCTTTGAGGATAGGGATCACAGCGGCTTGTTTCCAGGTATAGGGTACAGTACCTTCAAGCAGGGATCGGTTGATTAGTCATGTGAAGGGCAGAGCGATGGCAGGTGCCTCCGCCTTTAGTAATTTAGGGGAGATGCCACTGGGCCCTCCAGAACCTTTGTCTTTGATGGTCTTTAAGAGGGAGAGTACCTCCTTGACCTTTACTAATCGTAGGTGAAAGAGCAGCCATGTGGGGTAAGGTGTCTCAGAGCAGGGAGGCTCCGAAGGGGCAGGTGTAAGGCTGGACTTGTAGCCTTCCATGGCCAAATCAAATCTGTGTGAGAAACAGTGAACAGAAATTAACCACTCAGCTTGTTCTGCCCGTAGAAGCACAGCAAGTCCTCATCACACATCCATGTTGACAGGTGCCCCCATCAGCCCCAAACTCCACCATTTTTTTTATACGAAGGCCACAATCTACAATAATATTTAAGAAGAGATATTTTAATTCCTCACTTGTGCCATCTGATACAGCTTTCATTCATAGAAAACGAGTTTCAATGTGGCCATTTTTGGGATTAACATAAATAATGTATACTGGTTCCTTTTCAATTGCACCACTGTCAGTACTACCATCCATAAGCATTGAAAAATGATTTGCACTTTTGAGAGATGCCAGCAGGTTTTCTTCAATGTTCTTGCCAATACACATTGTGAGCTGTTTCCTATTAACAGTGTTTATGTATGTATTACCCAAATGTACTCCATGGTGTTCCTGTTGTTCTGCTGCTTCAAAATTTCTAATTAGGAAGTCCTCTTTGGCCATCATAAACAAGATCTCCATCAGCCTGCCTACAATCATTCTATGCTGCTCCTCTGCATTACTGAACACTCTCTCTACAAATAAATGTTTTTTTAAATGTCGACTCACCCTGGGTCCCAACCCTTTCCTCACCCCCCCCCCCGACTTGACTTACCAATTGTGGTGTGTCAATATATATTAAGTGGTGACCTTGTTTTACCAAATTTGCTAGAGTTAATTAAATGTTCCCAACATAGACTGCAGCAGTAGCTTTGTTGGACAGCTCCCCACCCCCACCAGAACAGTCTGGCAGACAGGACTCACTCTGTAAATCAATGCAATGGTGGTTAAATCATTCCCCTCCTTAGCAGCATTCAGAATCAAGCCCAACACAAAACCGCCCCCTCCTGTGCAGCAACCACCCCATATGACATATAGAAAAAGAAACACAAAGTGTGCAGGGCATGTCATTTCATTTACTTTTATGCAATGATCTCATTACATGTTGCAGGGCACAGAACGTACACTTTTTAACAGGAACTGCCTACTGGTATATGATTACATATAGAATAATACATGGAGGAGTGCATAACGAGAATTTAATGCATATCCGAGGTGTAGAATGTTACATAAACCTCGAGGTTTTTTTTAAAGCATCCCACACCAAGAGTGTGCATTAAATTTGAGTTTTGCACTCCCCCCATGTGTTATTTTATGTACTTGCTGGGGACTGGGTTTTTTACCAGCTACCACAAGAGAAATAAAGCATTGTAAAATCAGTTTTGTGTGTGTGATTTATTGTAACATTTTTTGTTCAAAGGCAACTATGGAAGTGCATAAATTCTGTAAAGTAGTACTTGAATAATGTTAATTTATATTAACACTGTTTATTTTGTATTCTTCAGTGTTAAAAATTGACTGATTTGAATCCTGAAGCTGAACGTCAGTATCAAGAAAACGGCATAAAACTGATAACAGAAATTGCTTCTAATGGCATGCTGAACTAAACAAACTTTGTATTATGTTATTAAATATTTTAAACTGTTCTTTATTTACTGCCCCAAATCTTCTAAAAAACACTTCTGTGCAAGGCTGAGCTCCAAAAATCAGTTACCATGGTGACATGCCAAAGGAGAAGAACTGACCTGTCGTAACATTACTTTGATGAGGACAGAGACGGAAAAGCACAGAGTGTTAAAGGATATTAGAGAGTGGGGAAAAGAACTGTCTTGTGCCATAGCTGGAGGGTTTCTGAGGTGACTTTACTCAGAAAAAGGTGAGTGTGTCAGAGTGCTATTTTACGATGGCTTTTTTTTGTGTGTGCTCAAGTGAGTTCGAGCTGTTACTGTAGTTTCATTTTCCATTGGAAAAGCTGGTGCGTGTTCACCATTATAACCCACAGATTATAATGGCATATTATAACCTGCTTTTCCTAAGGAAAAAAAACAGTCCCCAGTTATTACAGTTACATTATTTTTTAATCACTGCAAAAACAGGGCACAACAATTGAGTGACTCAGACAGTAATATTTCAGTCTTTCCCTATCACTGTGAGGCAGGGCACAAACTTAGTTTTGTCTTTAAAATTCATTGCATTAACATTTGACTAAGCAGGGCACAGTACATTGTCTAATGGCACTTACCACTCATGGCATAATTTCACTGTTGACTGAAAAGCACAGAACTTCAATTATTTCCCTTTGCCCTTTTCTGCCCCCAGCAATGCAACTGTAGGGCACAATACTTTCTGACTTTGATTTCACATGGTTGCACTCAGCAAGAGGCTGATGACCAATCCAGATCTCTGCATTTTGCAGGGCATCAAACTTATTCCACTTTTGTCCTCATAGAGCTGGCACTCTGGCAGAAACTTGGTTTTGTTTTAGCCCCCCTGACACTGATCAGTTCTTTACAGTTTTGTCCACAAAGTCACTCTTTGCAGGCAGTTCAGTGTTCCCTTTTGGGCATACCATGTGCCCTTTGACTCAGTTTTGCACCCAACCCCACAGTTAGAATCATTACAGTTTTGTCCTGTCACTTGCTTGCAGTTTTCCCTTATTTGGGATTGCTTGCCATGTACCATTTTTTCCATTTGTGCTGTGAATCCCAAACCCCCCACCACCAATTCTGAGTGCAAAATGTCTGCCCTGCTAACTTTATCTTCCCTTGCCTCCCCACCTACAAGGAATGAAAAGTTTTCACTTAGATCAGCCCGATCACATGGTCTTCATCTCGGTCAGCCACCTATCCGTGCTTGTCTCTTGGCAGCTGCTCTTGACCTCCTCAAGGTTCTAAGCTGTTTATGGCACTCTGCCTCAGCTCCTCACAGTTGCCCTAGCTTCTCATGGCTCTCGGCCTCATTGGCTCCCTGACTCCCAACTGACTGGCAGTTCACTCACTCCTGGATCAAGGACGCCCTGTTACAAGAAAGAACACATTGAATTAACTACTATCTGTTCTTCCCAATGCTAAAAATATGACAAATTAAGCAAACACTACCAAAAAAAATTGTAAGCTCACCAGTTTTCATGAATAACTCTCCAGTCTGGTCACCAGCTCCATTCATGGCAAATGCACAATACAAAGGACTGAGTCACTTTTTTCCCATACTGAGAGTGGAGGGAGGCCTCAGATGGTTGTGCACCAATCAGCCAGCGGGTGGTGCAGAAATGGAGGGGGGAGGAGGGAGGTTTCCAAAAAAGAAAAACTTTTTTTTTTGTTTATTTTATACTTCCTCAACTTGAGGGGGGGTGTGCCTTTGTTCCCCCCCTTTCAGCCAACCGTAATGGCTGCTGCCCCGGTTGTGGACAGAACTCAGACCTCCCTGTCACAACCCCCTCTGGCTGCATCACAGTGGATACTTACACCACAACTGCGAAGACCAGGAGGGTGGACCCAGGAGGAAGCTGACTTGTGCGCGACCATGGCAGTGCCATCAGGCAGCCTTCATGCTGCTGAGAATTTTTCTTGTGGTGGTTCTCCCCTGCAGGAAGGGGTATGCAATGATGCCAGTGGGAGGAGCACACATGTGTCTGCATGCATTCCACCCCGGCGTCTGCTCCCCCCACCCCTCTTGCTGCAGTGTCGGTGCACTGCCCCTCAGTCTCCACTAAGGGCCAGCCACACACCGACCACTGATGCCCCCCCTCCCCGGAGAAGGAGAGCAGTCCTCCGGATGCTCACTCCTTCTCCAACCCTGCCAACCCCCGGCAGCCCATGCTCATTCCCGAACACGGGTCGTCGGCATAGCACGAGGTAAGGCATCCAGCACCTCAGCCCTCAGTGCCACCGAACCAGTGAGAAAAACATTTTTTTAAACAAACACTGCCAGCTTCTGCCAGCAATATGCTTAGCAATCACTGCTAATTATGCTGGCGAATTGAATCACACTTGCTGATTCTTGGGTAAAAATTGCAATGTAAAACCATTTTTTTTTTTATTCCTTGAGTCACAAGTCACCCTACACTGGAGCAGGAGGGAAGGAAAGCTGTGCTTCAATGAAGGAGATTCTCTTGAAGATCTACTGTTATGGTAGGCAAGTATTCTATCTACTTCAATGATATCTTCCTCCACTGAGACACATCCTGGAATGATTCCCAAGCAGTACCAAGCACTGAGGGAGAATGTCAGAACCTAATGATCCTGAGTAAGGAGGCCTTACAGAACACTAAGACCAAAACCAGCACATCTATGTGAGATCATGTCCAGACTATAGTGTTTAATGAATGAATGAACAGTACTTCAAATGACAGCAGCACAGATGTCAGCAGCAGACACATTTTGAAAACAAGCCATTGAGGTAGCCACCCTGTGGGTGGAATGAGCATGAACAGGACCAAGAAGCTGCATACCCTGCATCTGGTAGCAAAAAGTAATACAACTGGCCAGCCATTTGGGCAGGCCCTGTTTAGTAGTTAGGAAGCCCACCATTCAGGGAGCAAAAGCAATAAACAGTTGAGAGGCTTTTCTGTAATCCTTTGTACGATCCAGATACCAACACAGTATCCTACAGATGTCTAGCGTATGTAAACGATGTTACCCACTATCTGTGGGAGACAAAAGTAAACTACAAGGTCTATAGTCTAATTTTGTATTCATTTGCATACAATCTTCAGAAGAAAACAAGGCTTGGTATGTCAGGTGATCCTATCCTTGTGAAAAATAATAAATGGAGGATCTGCAATCAGAGCCTCTAACTCTGAGATTCATCTATCAGATGTCATTGCCAATAGAAACAGTGTCTTCCACGAGAAGAAGCCCAGCTTGAAAGTAGCTTCAGGCTCAATGGGAGGTGCAGCAAGGGTCTCTAGAACCAAGTGAAAGTCCCACTCTGCAACCGGATCTTGGACCGGGGTGTAGAAGGAGGATACCCCTTAGGAATCTACAGGAAACCTCCAATTGGGCCACAGTTTTGCCCTCTGTCAGGGCACTAAAAGCCAACACAGCAACCATGCAGGCCTTTATAAAGGAATACATAAGCCCTGAGTCCTTAAGGTACAATAGGTAATTCAGCACTTTAGACTTTGCAAATGTAAAGGGTTCCAAGACACACTGCATACACCACACAGTAAAATATTTCCATTTCTATGACCAAGTGTACTGGGTAGATGGTTTTCTAGTCACCAAGAGAACATCAGCCACCACAGTGGAACCCCAAAGAGGGAGAGCTCTATGTCCTCAGGAGCCATGCATGTAGGTGCTTGGATCAAAGACCTGGGTGTACCAGAGCACCCCATCCCTGCATTAGAAGTCCAGCTCTTAGGGAGAGCAGAACCAAAGGCAGAGGTCAGAGAAGTGGAAACCAAATTTGTCTGGGCCAGTGAGAAGCCACCAGAATCAGGGTAGCATGCTCGGCCTGTAATTTTACCAAAACACTCTGTATTAGAGGGAACAGAGGAAAGACATACAGAACACTTCCTTTCGAAGAGAGAGACAATGTGTGTCGTCAAAAATCTCCAGGCCCTGGGGTGAACAAGCAGAAACCTTGCAGTTTTGTTTTGTATGGAGATGCAAACAGATCTATGTTCAGACAAGTCTGCTTTTTGAAGAGGCTGTCTGTGACCAAGTCACAGAGTTCCCATTCATGGCACAGCAGCCAGGATGGACTGAGGTGAGCCACCAGTGCATTCAGGGTACCTGGGAGGAATACCACTGACAGGAATATGTCACGTTCCACCACCTATTGTCAAACTCTCATCACCTCTCTGGAAAGAGTGTATGAATGGATTCTGCCCTTGTTGATTGATGTAGTACATCACTGACATATTGTCTGTGGAAATTAACAACTGCATCTCTGGCAGGAGGCCATGCAGAACAGCACTCATCTTTAGAGTGTTGCTGTGAAGCATTTTACCCAGAGGGCCCAATTTGCACTGGATTCTTAAGGGTCCCAGATGTGCACGCCAACTCAAACCTGAGGAATCTGTGGTTATTACAGTAGCAGGCACAGACACTGCCAGCTATTTCCTGAAATTTCTGTGATATTTCCAGATATATCTAATGCTTTCTCCATTTCCACAGTAGGGGCAGCAGAGAGAAACTCTTTAGAAATGTTGCGAAATATCTGGAAATAGCTGGCAATGTCTGCGGCTACTACTGTACCAGCAGATGGAAAGGCCTTAGGAATGGGAACCCCTTCTCTAGGTTAGAGCAGTCTATTCACCAGAGCAGGAAACAATGGAGAGGAGGAGTTATTAGTACTGTACACTCCAGCTCATCCAAGTGTTGAGCTCATTGCACCCTGAGGAACCATTGAGGGATTCTCCTATGGAAGCAGGCCATCAGGGCAGTCAGGATGGTAGCTGCCATCAGGCCTGTCAGTCTTAGCAGACAACTGGCTGACACATAATCGCTGGAGGATACCAGCTGTGCTTGTGACACTAATGCCATGGCATGGTCAGAGATCAGAAAGGACCTATTGAAACTCATTTTCAGAATGGCCCCATGGATCAGAGCCTCTAGCAAGGGGTAAGGACTGACTTTGGCTCATTAATCAGTATACCCAGCTGGTCGAGCAAATGTAGGATCTGAAACAGTGTGTATACAATTACTTCTTGAGATGGAGCCTTTAATAACCAATTGTCTATGTAAAAAAGACATACAGACCCTCCTCCCTGCAGAAAGCAGCAGTCACCGTGGCAAATACTTTAGTAAACACACATGGTGCAGAACACAAACCAAAGGGAAAGACACAAAGGTATGCATCCTTCATGTCCAGGGCAACCATCCAATCCCCTTGTAAGACAAGGGGAAATAGGAACTGCAGGGAGACCTTCCTGAATTTTTTGTATTCCATGAAAAGGTTTAGACCCTGAATGTCTAGTACAGGCCTTGAATCCCCAATTGATTTTGGATACAGAAATTATCCAGAGTAATAGCTTTGATTTATCTCTGAAACTAGGAAAAGTTCCACAGCTGTTTTGCAGGGGAGGGTTTAAACCTCCTCCAACAGAAGGACAAAATGTCCTGGAGAGTATCTGTTTAGCAACAGTGGAAATCGGAGGAAGAGTAAGAAGCTCTAGGGCATGTCTGTGCTGAATAATCTCCAGTATCCCAGCATCTGCAGTGATCTCCCTCCATTTTGGAAACAAGAGGGAGATGTGGCCTCCCACCAGAATATCCTGAGGCAGTGAAGCTGGAGGAAGGGAAGGGGAGTCAGAAGGCATAGGGAGCAGTAAGGGTGCTAGTAATGGTCTGACCTTTTGTAAGTCTGGCATGGACACCAGGAGGCAAAGTTGTAGCTTGGGAAGTGGAAGGCTACGGTCCCTGGGTTATGTGGCCAGGGTCTCTGGAGTAACCAAAGCCTGGACGAGCATAGCACCTACGAAAAAACAACAACCCCTACCTTGGGGTTTTCAGTTCACTGTATGAAGGGACCTGAGAGTCATTTGAGAAGTCTGTAATTCCACTAAAGTACTCTCAACATCATTCCTGAATAATTGTTTATCCCTGAAAGACGAATTCATCACAGATTGTGGCACAACAGATGGAAAAACAGTCATACTTAGTCAAGAGTGGTGGCAGAGGTAAATCTCAGAGGCAGTAGCCCTGGCTGCAGCATCAGAGGCATCACAGGTTGATCTAAGCAGGTCCTTACCAGCTTCCAGGCCATTAGCTATAGTTTGCTGAACCAGTATTTTATCCTGCCCTTCCAGCAATTTCTCTGCCTGACTGGCCATTATTTTCCATAGACAATGTTGATATTTGATCACATATACTGATAGTTTGCAATTCTTAAGCCTAAGGAAGCAAAAGTAAAAGTTATCCTTCCCATTACATCAAGCTTCCTTGACTCCTTGTCTGGAGGAAGAGAGCTCATGTGTTTGGGAATCTTGGATCTATCATGTGCAGCCATAATTACCACAGAGTCTGTTTCAGGCTGTGATGAATAATATAGCTTGGCAATTAGGGCAGGATAGCATTTATCTGCCTTGCTTGGAACTTGAGGAAATTGAGCAAGCCTATGCCAGGCAGCCAAAGTAGCATCGTCAAGGGCAGAATGCACAGGAGGGATAATCACTGTAGGAGATGCTGAAACTTCCAAGACTCAAAGATTTTTCTTGGAAGAATCTTCCTCTTCAGCTTGGAACCCCAATTTAGCCTGAACCTGTTTAAGGAAGGCTTGAAGAGATGCATTCTTAAGGGAAGATCCAGGTGTTTTTCACACTCTCCACTGAGCAAGGGGAAAGAGTAGAGCTTGAGTCAACCTTTTCCTCTTCCTCAATGACTTCCTCCTCTTCATCCATGAATTGTGGATTATATTACAGGTCTTCATTTACCATTATTGGCTGAGGATTGATGGGACAGGGAGACAATCGAGGAGGCACCAACAGCAGGAATCCCATCATAAGCAGCCATTCTGGACCTGGCACAGTGGGAGGAGCTGAAAACTGAAACACTGACCATGTGGTCAATGACAGGCTGACTAGAGCTGCTAACAGAGCTGGCATCGATGGCAGCAGAGGCAGCAGGCACTGAAAAAGCTCTGAAATTGTTTGGTATAATGCTTGTGCATTGACAAAGTCCAAAGGGATCATTGATGGTAGAACCATTGATAGGACTGTGCCCAAAAGTGGAATTGGCTGCAAATCCCCAGCTGAGGAATACAGGCTGATGCTGGACCTCAGTCTTTGTGTCTAGGGGGAAGTTGGGGGTGGCATGCCCCAAAGCTGGAGCCTGAGATCCATCTTTATCTGTAGAATTACCCCATTGAATAGGTGAATGGGAATGGTCTGGAGAAGCTTATTTTTCCTTTCTGTGCTTTTCTTTTCCAGAATGGAAGTGCCTGTTCACTGACTCTAAAGACTTATCCTTTTTCTTTGATGATTCAGTGATGGCCCCCGTCAACCATAGAGATTAATGAGCAAGCAGTGAACTGGGAACAGAAATGGCTGATGACGGGGAAGCTGCTTTCACGCAACCTCTTTTTGTATTTCTTGCAGCAGTAGATAATTTTCAAATGATTTCATGTGATGTCTCCTTGTTTCCTGGTTAAAGCCCTGGCAAATGGTGCAGACTTTAATGTTGTGGCCTGTAATGAGGCAACAGATGCAAATGGAGTGATTGTCACCTTTATAAATTTTTACTTTGCTTCAAAGGTAATAACAGAACTGTGGTTTCTTATCCTTCAGTGGTGGCATAAAATTAAAGTTAAAACAACAAGCCTAGAAAAGCAGAGGCATCAGAGAATACTTGCAATATTTGACTGCGTTCATCAGAGTAAGTGGGCCAATGAGTAGTTGGCAGCAAGGGGAAGAACTGAGGCATCCTTGGAATGCCCACATTATATAGACACTGATAAAGTGTGTCAACATGGGTAGCACCTGCCTGCAAAAAATCTCCAGGTGGTCCTGATGCTGACGGCTTACAGTTCCACAATGCAGCTCAGTGGAGGGCAATATCCTCGAAGATCGACTGTTGTCCACAGAAGCTGTTAGCAAAGCAATGTTCAAATGATTATCAGATGTAGCAGCAATAAAACATTGGCATACTATCAAAAACATGTGTAAACTCTTGCTATACTTCACTGTATACAGAGAAACAAGCAAAGATGATATACTATTGTCCAAAAAAGTGTGTACACTAAGTATACACTTGTATCCTTCCATGACAGCATTGAAGAATATACAGTACCTTAAAAACTTCTGCAGGTTACTAACAGTACTGTTTTAGCTAACTAGCACAACAGACAATTTCTTTTACTTTTAAAAATATTTCCTGTCAAAATTTAAGTTTTAAAGCCATGTTTACACATCCATAGCACTCCACAACTTGCAGCACTCCACTCCTGCTGCAATGATCGCCATGGCTCAATGCTCTGTCTACACAGCCAGTTGCTCCAGTGGTTGTTCCCCTCCCACCCCGATGTAGCATGACGAGCTGGTGACATGAAGAGCCAGAAGGCTCGTTCCCTGCATAGCACACCCAAATTCAGCAAAAGTCATTTTTCAACAGTAGAAAGAAAGCTGAACTCAGGAAAGTGCATAAAAATGTAAACCAAGGGTTACAAGTATAGGAATTAGGGTCACAAACTGAGACCATGAAACTGGGCATGTGCTAATACATATGCATATCCTCTCCCTCCCCAGGGATATGCATATGCGTTCATGCATGCCAGATTCATGGTCTCAGTTTCCAGTCCTGATTCTTAATACTTGTAGCCCTCAGTTTAAATTTGTATGCACTTTCCCGGAGTTCAGCTTTCTTTCTACTGTTGAAAAATGACTTTTGCTGAACACGGGTGTGCTACAACTTGTTCTCTTAATCAGAAGTGCTGGTGGGAAGCCACCGGAGGATGCTGGGAGAGGAGAGGAGACACTGAATCGGTGTGAGCGCTGTGGACTGTCTACATGACAGGTAATGCGTTCTAAAGTAGCTAGCTCTGATACACGGTCCCTTTCCTGAGTCGCATCTGAAACTGGATGCGAAGCACTCTTAGAATGCTCTGAAAAATATGTGTCCACACTGCTGACTTTGAAGCGCATTAAACCATGTGCATGGGTTGATGAGCTTTAAAGTTGAAAGTGTAAACAGGGCTATAAATACAACCTATCCTTATGCTGTAGGCTAAAGCAGGTGGTTTGTAAAGTTAAAATACTTTTCCCTATTTTTTAGAAGAGTGACCCTAAATTGGTGGAAAATTATTGCCCTACTGCCATACTATCTGTCCTGAAAAAGACACTATAAAAACTGATTACTGCCAGTGCCCAGATCATTGAACATCTTTGTGAACATAATCTGTTTTTAAGGCCCTGCACAACTTTAGACAAGGTCACAGTACCATCACAGCATTTATAAAATTCATAAATGACACAAGAGGTTGTTCACTGGGGCTGTGTTTATTGACTTGACCAAGGCATTTGACTTTGTACTTCAGGTAAAGTTGACCCTGGGCATCTCCCCTACAGCTGTTACCTGGTCTGACAGTTAGCGAAAAGATAGGAGGCAATGTGTTAAGAAAAACAAAGCTGTGTCTGATTTCATTACTATATAGGTGTACAGTACCTCAAGGATCTATACTAGGCCCTCTGAGTTTTACTATCTTTATCAAAGACCTCCCAGTCAGCCCAGTATCTTCCTCCTCCCTGCTTTATGCTGATTACATGGTGCTTTATGCAAAAAAGTTAACAGAGGAACACAATCCTAAACTCTGACTGGTGCACTCTTGGATCTCCCAAAACAAAATACTTCTCAACACTAGTAAATCTCACTAGAGGTGGATGAGCCAAGGCAGGCTTGAGCCTGGCTGCAGCCAAGTAAGCAAAACACAATGCAGCGCAGAAATGAACAGAGTGGGCAAAACGTCGCAAAGCAACACTATGCATAGGAAAACCAGCTAAACCCAAAACAGTGGAAATTTTCTGAATGTGCAGATTTACTATTACCACATCTCGCAGCCCTGGATCACCACTCCAGTGCAATTCGTAGAAAATAGAAATTGTTGGCAGATAAGGACCTCCAGGCCCATCCAGTCTGCCCATAGGCCCTATACATTGTATGTGGCCACTGACCCTATGTGATCAATGGCTTTTCATCACTCCCTCCCCTCTCAAGGTTTCCTTGTGCCTGTCCCAGGCATGCTTAAATGCCTTCACTGTGCTTGCCCCCACTACCTCCTGTGGCAGACTATTCCAAGCATCAACTACCCTTTCTGTGTAAAATCTACCCTCCTCCAATTTCATATCATGCCCCCTTGTTCTAGTACTTTTTCTACATTGGAAAAGGTCCCCACCTGCACCTTGTTTATGCTCTGGAGGTACTTGAAAGTTTCAATCATGTCCCCCACTCTCCTCTCCTCCAGTGAGTACATATTGAAGTCCCTTAGTCTCTCCTCATATGTTTTGTGGTGCAAGCCCTGTACCATCTGTGTCACCCTTCTCTGGATAGTCTCCACCTTGTTTATGTTCTTGTACAAGTATGGCCTCCAGAACTGCACGCAGTACTCCAGGTGAGGCCTTACCAATGTTTTATACAATGCCATAGAGCTTGATGTCATCTGCAAACAAGCAGACCTTTCCTTCCAGCCCTTCTGCAATGTCACTAATGAAGACATTGAACAGGACCAGTCCCAGTACTCATCCCTGCGGTACCCCACTGGTCACCCCCCTCTTCCCAGATGGTACCCCATTTACCACCACCATCTGTCTCCTGTCTGTTAACCAGTTCCTAACCCAGTTCACCACCTTGTCTCCCATGCCCAGACTACCTGTCTTGTTAACCAGCCTTCTATGTGGGATGATGTTAAAGGCTTTGCTGAAATCAAGGTAGGTGATGTCTACTACCCCTCCCTGATTTACTTCCCTAGTCACCCAATCAAAAAAATCTCAGAGTCGTTTGACATGACCTTCCTGCTGTGAATCCATGTTCCCTCAGATCCTGAGCACCCCTAGATTACAAGTGTGCCACTATCCTTTCTTTCAGCAGTGTCTCCATGATCTTTCCCACCACTGAGATGAGACTGACTGGCCTATAGGTCCCCGCCTCCTCCCTACTGCTGCTTTTGTGCAGTGGGACCACATGTGCACTCCTCCAGTCCTCTGGAACCACACCTGTGTTGAGTGACTCCATGAACAGGGCTACCAGAGGTGCTGCCAGTTCCCGTCACAGCTCCCTTAATATCCTCGGATGGATGCCATCTGGCCCCATGGCCTTATCCACCTTCAGCTTTGTGAGTTCTTCTAGAACTCTCTCCACTATGAATAAACTGGTGTCCACTCCCCCCCCCCATTGCCTCTGCTACCCATCTGTGGTCCTTGATCCTCCCTCTCCCTAATGAATACTTAGCAGAAGTATCTGTTCAGTATTTCTGCCTTATCCAGCTCCCTCTCTTTACATTCTCCCTCCTCCCCTTTGAGCCTCACAACCTGCCCCCCAGCTTTTCTTCTTTCGCTGATGTACCTATAAAATACCTTGTCCCCTTTTTTCACAGACCATGCTAAACCCTCCTCTGTCTGTGACTTAGCTCTCCTAGCAGCCTTCCCTGCATCCCTTAGACATTCAAGGTACACCTCCCTGTCCTCCTCCCTTTGGGTCCCCTTATATTTCCTGAAACTCAGTCTTTTAGCCCTGACTTTGTCCCCCACCTCCTTAGAGAACCATAGTGGTTTCTTTCTTCTTTTTCCTTTGGCCACTATCCTAACACATCGGTTTGTTATCCCCACTATGGCTTCTTACAGTTTCTCCCATTGTTCCTCTCCCCCCCCACCATTACCTCTCCCTTCCCCAGGACAGCTTGTATACCATCTACCCATTTCAGTGAAATCTGCCCTCCTAAAATCTAATACGTTTGCCTTTGTGTGGCATACTTGAGTCCATATTGCCGTGCTGAACCACTCCATGCGGTGGTCACTGGACCCCAGCTGCCCTTCAACCTGTATTTCTTCAACTCTGTTCCCATTGGTGGGGTAAGCTCTGCGATTTATATTTGAACTGACCGTATCACTGTCCTCTCTTGCTCTCCCTTTGGTACATGTCTCTTTGATTTCTGGGTCTCTTGCCAGTATAATATTTGTTACTGGGGCACACTTCATGGATGGAGGGGGGGGACCTAAGGGGGAAGGGGGGTTGGGGAGGAAGGTTGGGTAGGCATAGTATGACCTGTGACCTTACATGTTCTAACTCTGTGGTTTGTACTTGTAATGTAAAATCAATAACATTTTCTAAATTAAAAAAAAGCTCTGTTCCCATTTGTCCATACCAGGTCCAGAATCGACTTGTCCCTGGTTAGTTCATGTACCGGCTGACTGAGCCCAACCCCCTGCAGGGATTCTAGGATGGATGTGCATCTGGCTGAAGCAGTCTTCTGGGTGGTCCAATCCACATCTGGCATATTGAAATCCCCCAGTAGCAGGATTTCTCCTTTAGCTGCCATGTTGTGTATGTCCTCCACTAGTTCCCTGTCAACTTCCTCCCTCTATGTGGGAGGTCTGCAGATCACCTCTGTGCATATTGCTGTTCCAGTCCCTGGCTCCAGGGTGACCCACATTGCCTCAACCTCCCTCTGTTTCCTGAACTTCTGAGATGTTATATCATCTATGATGTACAGAGCCCCCCTCCCCACCCTTTAAACCCTCCCTGTCCCTCCTGAACAGTGTATAACCTGGCACTTTGACTTCCCAACCATGATTAACAGAGTACCACATCTCTGCTATTGCTACTATGTCAAGGTCTGCATCCGCCAACAAGGCTTCTAGGTCAGGAACCTTATTTCCTAGGCTACGGGCATTTGTTAACATGACCTTCCATGTTTTACAGTCTTCAGTCCCTCTGCTCCTGTCTTCCCTCTCCCCCACCCCAGTTTCCTTTCCTATGTGGTCCCCATGTATCACCTGTTATACACTCTTTGTCTACCTGCATCTCCCTGTTTGCTTCAGCTGAATCTGTTGGCAACTTATGTTCCTGCATGTTCCCATGGGTGAGAGTTCATAAGCCTCCTGCCCCTTCTGACAAAAAAACAACAAAAGAAAAGCATCTGTAACAGGAAGGGACACAGACATGTGGGGAGTGGTGCAATGTACTGGCTGTGGAGCAGCAGTCTTCCGGGAGATATTTGGGAAACTGCATTGCAGCCCTATTTGCAGGCACCTCTCTGGTCTGAAGGAGGAGGTTGCTCGTCTCCATGCTGACCTGGCAATGATTCGGAAAACCTGCTCCCCACCAAGGGACCACCCAGGCCACCGCCACTACCTCAGAGGTTGCCAGGAAAGAGGAGTGGTGGGCTCAGAGAGGGTGTGGGTGGTTGAACTGAGGCGCATCCCTCCAGTTGTGCCTCTCTACAATTAATTCGCCACTCTGGCGGAGCATGGTTTCTCTATGGAGGCACCCACAGTGGAGACCAAGGAGGATGCTGGGAACCTCCACAATGGAGACCCACAGGAGGGTGGCACAGGACCCGACAGGGGAAGGAAATAACTCCTGGTGGGGGACTCAATTGTTAGGGGGGTAGAACTGGGGGAGGGAAGGGAAAAGGAGGTAAGGTGCCTGCCCGGCACCATGGTGTGGAAGGACAGGAAACGAATCCTCAGGATCATGGGAGCAGCTGCAAGGGGGAGTGAGCTGGATGTCATTATCCACCTAGGGATGAATGACCTGGATGAGAATGGGATCAGAGCAGTGCAACAGGAGTTTGTGGAGTTGGGGAGGGGCCTTAGACAAGTAGCACACACGGTAACTTTCTCGGAAGTGCTACCTGTCTATGGCATAGATGAGGCTAGGGTACTCCGCACCATGGGATTCAATGACTGGTTGAAAAACTGGTGCAGAGCTCAGGGATTTGGCTTCATTGGGGACTGGGGCTCCACTTGGAGGGATGCAGGCCTATACAGGCACGATGATCTGCATCTATCCCAGAGGGGAACCAGAATCCTATGTGATAGGTTTAAATGCTTCATTGGCAAGCATTTAACTAGCCAAGGGGGGAGGCACTGAAAAGGAGAAGGGAAATCCTAACCCCCCCAAAAATCAGGGTAGTTAGTGAGGTAAACACCAGGATAGAGCAGTCAATAGGGATAAGGGCAGGGGTAAATGGAGAAAAAGACAAAGGCAGTAAGGACAGGGATGGGGCAAAAAGAAATAAAGCCAGAAAAAAAATGGAAGGTAATGAGTGGAGTACCAATGCCTGTAGTCTAGGTAACAAGATCCCCAAAATGATGGTCTTGATGGAAGAGGGATGCCTGGATATTGTGGCAGTCACAGAAACATGGTACACAGAGAATCATGACTGGGATGTCAACATACCAGGGTACACAATCTACAGGAGGGACAGGGAGGGAAGAAGAGGAGGAGGAGGAGTAGCTCTCTATGTAAGGGAAGGGATCAAAGCAATAGAACTAAAGGGTAAACAAGGAGAGGAGGAGAGGCGGCACTGTGGATCATCCTGGAGACTGGAAATGGCTCCACAATCCGCACAGGGGTTGTATACAGACCCCCTTCTCAGGGGGAGGAAATGGACAAGGAAATGATAGAAGGCATCCTTGGGGCAGGCAGAGAAAGGGGAGATATTGCTGATGGGGACCTGAATATGCCAGATGTTAACTGGAGCACCTTTGCTGCAGCCACATCCAGAGCAGGGCCATTCTCGATGCCCTACAGGGGGCATGTCTCCAACAGCTAGTTTTGGCACCCACTTGGGAGGGATCAATCTTAGACCTGGTACTCTCAAATGGGGAAGGAGAGAGGATCTTTGATCTTGAAGTGGGTAGCCATCTGGGAACAAGCGACCACCAAACAGTGTGGTTCACGATAAACTTAGCTGTAGAGTCAAGCCACACAAAAGTGAAGACACTGGACTTCAGGAGGGCTGATTTTGTCAAAATGGGAGACTGCCTCAGAAAAGCACTAGCAAACAGGCAAGAGGGTGGGGTGGAGCAACAATGGGGAAACATTAAAACTGCCATCACAGAGGCAACAAGCCTTTGCGTGAAGCAAATAAACAAATCAAAATGAAAGAAAAAAACACTATGGTTCTCAAAAGAAGTGGCGGGGAAGGTAAGGGAGAAAAAGATAGCATTCAGGAAGTATAAGGAAACACAGAAGGAGCAGGACAGAGAACTGTACCAGTTAAAGCAGAAGGAAGTGGGGAAGGCAGTCAGAATAGCAAAGGCCCAAACTGAGGAAAAGATAGCCAACTCAGTTAAGAAGGGGGATAAAACCTTTTATAGGTACATTAGGGAGCAAAGAAAGACGAAGGCAAAGATACTGAGGCTGAATAAAGAGGAAGGTGGTTGGGCAGAGAGGGACAGTGAAAAGGCAGGGATACTGAATGAATATTTCTGCTCAGTATTCACAATGGAAAAGCAGGGGAGAGAGACCTAATCCAGTCAATAGAAGCACTCTGAATAGGGGGGTTGATATTAGTCCTTTCACAGAAGAAAGGGTTTTGAAAGAACTTTTAAAACTGAAGGTGGATAAAGCAATGGGGCCTGATGGGATTCACCCTAGAATTCTAAGAGAACTGAGGGAAGAACTAGTAACACCACTGACTAACCTTTTTTAATAAATCATGGGAGGATGGTGTGGTACCTGAGGACTGGAGGAGGGCGGATGTGATTCTCCTTCACAAAAGTGGGAGCAAGACAGAGGTAGGAAACTACAGACCTGTCAGTTTGACCTCAGTGGCAGGGAAAATGATGGAATCACTTCTGAAGGAAAGAATTGTTGAGTACCTAGAGGCCAGTGGGGCACAGGACCCAAGGCAGCATGGATTCACATCAGGAAGGTCATGTCAGACAAATCTAATTGATTTCTTTGACTGGGTGACCAAAGTAGTAGACCAGGGAGGGGCTGTGAACATGGCCTACCTAGACTTTAGCAAGGCATTTGACACAGTCCCGCACATAAGATTAATAAACAAATTAGCCAGCCTGGGAGTGGGTCCCAGGGAGGTAGTCTGGGTAAAACACTGGTTGGACAACAGGACACAGCGGGTAATAGTAAATGGAGTCCACAGTGAAGAAAAGAGGGTTACTAGTGGGGTACTGCAGGGTTCAGTACTGGGGCCGGTCCTTTTTAATGTCTTTATAAGTGACATTACGGAGGGACTGGAGGGGAAGGTATGTCTCTTTGCAGATGACACAAAGATCTGCAACAGGGTTGATACGCAAGGTGGGGTGAAAATGACGAAAAGGGACTTGGCAAGGTTGGAGGAATGGTCAAATGTATGGCAGCTTAGATTCAATGCAAAGAAGTGCAAAGTAATGCACATGGGAAACAAAATCCCAGGGCAAGAGTACACAATGGGGGTGAGATACTGACAACTAAAATGGAAAGGGACCTGGGGGTAGTCATATCAGATGATCTAAAGGTGGGCCAGCAATGTGAGAAGGCAGTAAGGAGGGCTGGGTGGATACTGGGATGCATAGGGAGAGGCATCACCAGTAGAAAACAGGATGTTGTTGGCCCTCTCTACAGACAGTTGGTAAGACCACACTTGGAGTACTGTGTACAGTTCTGGAGAACCCACCTCCACAAAGACATAGACAGGGTGGAGGCTGTTCAGAGGAGGACAAACCAAAATGGTGCAGGGTCTGCACCAGAAGACATATGAAGAAAGACTAAAGGAGCTTAAGATGTATAGCCTCGAGGAAAGGAGGGAGAGAGGGGACATGATAGAAACTTTCAAATACCTCAAGGGAATCAACAAAGTCCAAGAGGGTAGCATCTTTCAAAAAAAGTGATGTGCAAGAACAAGGGGGGCACAATTTGAAGATAGAGTGAGGATGGCTCAGAGGTAATGTGAGGAAGTATGTCTTCACAGAGAGGGTTGTAGATGCATGGAACAGCCTTCCTGAGGAGGTCATAGAGTCAAAAACAGTGGAGGAATTCAAGAATGCATGGGACAGACATAAGGCAATTCTAGTGGGGGGGTAGGAGGAAGTATGCTATTGGTTATCGAGGATCTGCAGCTTATCTGTTAGGTAGGGAAATGGGCAGACTAGGTGGCCAGGCAGCCCTTATCTGCCATCAAAGTCTATGTTTCTATGTTTCCCTTTTTGGCCAGTTTAAATGCTCACATCCAAAGCATTTCAACTTCTCACTAAGGGCCAAGGTACCTTTTTCGGACAGATGCAGGCCATCCTTCCTTATATAAGCTCGCATTTGTCTAAGTCAGGCCCCAGTCCCCTATGAAGCCAAAACCTTCCCTTCCACACCCATCCTTCAACCAAGAGTTGAAGGTACAGATGTGAAGTGCTCTCTCCTCCCCTGTGCCCTGGACAGGTAGCACCTCCGAGAATGAGACAGAGCATGCTATCTTTCAGCTTTCCCCCAGCTTCCTGAAATCCTCCTGGACTCTGGCTAACTCCACCCTTCTCTCTGCCAGGTCATTGGTCCCCAGGCAGACAATGACATCCAGCTGCTCCCTCCTAGCTATTGCCCTAGCGATCCTATAGATCTGCTCCCCATCCCTCCATGCAGAGCTTCCTGGGATGCACTTGACCTCCCTCCCTCTCTCCACTGCTAGGTGCCCCTAACTCCACTCCTTGGACAACAGAGTCCCCCACTATAAGAAGCTTCCTCCTCCTCTGGGGTCCCCTGCCTCCCTTCCCTAGGGATCCATCCAGGGGGACCTGCCTATCCTCCCTGGTCCCAGCTTTGGGTTCCTGATTGGGGATTTCCCATTCCTCCAAAACAATGTAGGAGTTACTGAGCGGGACCAGTTGAGGGATGTGCCTTTGACCACCCCCTCACCCTCCCTGAGCCCACTGTGGTGCAATCACTCTTCTTCCCGGGCATCCTTTGAGGTTCAGGCTGTAGACCCAGTTGTCTATGGGTGAGGGTGGATGCTGCCTGCTGCCTGGCCAACTCTGCTTAGAGACAGGCAACCTCCTTCCTCAGCCCAGAGAGGTGCCTGCAGATAGGGCAGCATCACAGCCTCCAGAACATCTCCCTGAAGACTGCTGCTCCCCAACCACTGCACTGCACCACTCCCATCATGTCTGTTTCCCTCCTCAGTCTACTGCCTGCTTAAGATGCCTATTTGTTATCTCCCAAAGAGTTTTTTTCTTTTCTGTCTTTGTTACTTCCTGTATGGGTGCAGGGTGTTACAAGGCCCTATGGGACCTACCCTATAACTTTAGGGCGAGCCCTGGGTTGGGTGAGTAGTGGGGTGGAAGGGTGGAATTACACCACAGGCTGTGTCCAGAAACAATCAGCCAAGGAATCCTCTGGCAGTGGTTCCTCACTCCACTCACAGCTGTCCAGACACAACCAATTACAAACATACAGTCACAAACTTACCAGCTAGAATCCCTCAATCTTGCCCAAACTAAATGGAGAAGCACACTGAAAATGAATTCAGGGGAACAGTGCAGATTTACTGTTACCACAACACACCACCACGGATCACAACTCCAGTGAAATTTTAGGGACCAGGCAACCACGCAGTCAAGGCACCTTGCTATTGTGTACACCGTGCTCTTCTGTTTTTCAACAGTTTGACCACGCTCACTTGACCATGCTCTTTTGTCCACAAGGACTTGAAGTGATATGGCCTCAGAACATGTGACTCTGATGCCTAGACTTACTTAAAAGTGCAACAATTAAAGTGACAGTGCTAGAATTTTAATAAAGTGTCAGAATTATGTTAACAAGTGCAATGGTTGCCTTACTTTAAATAAATAAATAGCCCAAAACCTGATACAAGTATAGTACCTTGTAAGAACATTTAGCAAACACAGAACTTAATAAACAAACAGCGATTTTCAAAAAGATCATATAAATACAACAGAAATGGCTGATTCTGACACTTTATTATAATTCTAGCACTGTCACTTTAATTGTTGCACTTTTAAATGGAATCCAGATTGTGGTTCGCCATGTCTGGTGCCCATACCCAAGGGTTCTACTGAGTATGGTAGGCAGATGGTCTGGACGGCCCGCGAGGTTCGTCCAACTCAGGCGGTGTTGTGCAATGCCAGGTCCATCAGGAATAAGACTGCAATTCTTGCTGATCTTTTTGGGACGGTGGACCTGGCTTGCATCACCAAGACCTGGCTGGATGATAATACTGGCCCCATTTTGGAGGCTATGACTCCAGCCGGGTACTCGGTGATACACCGCCCGAGATTGGATCACTGGGGTTTATGTCTGTTTCAAGACCGAACTAGGCCTCACGGAGGTAGTAGTTGAGGAGGTTGAGTCTTTTGAGTGTACAGTAGTAGCAGGTGTACTGTCGGCTTTCGAATCCCTCTCATCTATCATCCACTTGGTGATGGGAAGTGATTTCTTCAGGAAGTGGTGGACTTCGTCGTCGACATGGCATGTGAATCGCCCAGATTGATGGTTCTGGGCGATTTTAACGCCTGGGTCGAAGACGAACTCTCACAATTTGGTCATCACTTCCTCCAGTTAATGACATCTCTGAGCCTTTCACAGGTGGTTTCCACTGCTACACATAAACTTGGACACTCATTGGACTTAATCTTCCTCCTCGGGATCGAAACCTCCGACGTGGGGGTGGAACCAGTAGGATGGTCAGATCACTACACCGTGGGGTTTAGTTTTAGCACCCGCTCAAGAAGGCCTACCCCTGTGGAGATGGTTAGGTACCGCTCCTTACGGGATATAAATTCTCAAGGCCTTGTGGCAGTTCTTGATCTATTTTCCCCCGCGTTCGCAAGCAGTGATCCAGAGACTCTTGTGTCAGCTTATAATATAGCTGTTACGGTAGCCCTGGATTCTATCACTCCAGTCCATGTGCGCCCCCCTCTCTCTTCACCCCAAGTCCCTTTGGTTTGATGGGACAGTGAGGGAGATGTGGAGACAGGGGCGAAGGTTAGAGCGTTGTTGGGGAAAGTCCACTCTTGATACCGACCACCTTAGACTGATGGACCACTATTTGGTCTATCAATCTGAAATCTCCCGTAAGAAGGCAGAATTCCTGTTCAGGGAGATTGCGGTTGCTCGGAATCGACCAGCTCAGCTATTTGGAACTGTGGACAGACTGTGCAACCCAGCCTGTCTACAAGTTCAAAAGGTTTTTTCGCAGTTAGAGTGCGATGAGCTTGCTCAATTCTTTGCAAATAAGGTGGCTGATATCAGGGTGGAGTTACAACCAACACACTCTACTGGGGTTGCTTTAGAACAGTATGAGATCACTATGGTACAATTTTCCTGGAGTTCCTTCAGCCAGCCAGAATTCATAGATGTCATGAGGATTATCCAGAGTGTGCACCCTACGTGCTGTAGTTTGGACTCTAGAAAGAACTTCCCTAATTTGGGGTTGTTGTGATATCATCGGTCCGGTCCTTGTGCGGATAGTCTGGTGCTTCTTGGAATCAGGTGATTTTCCTAGTTCCTTGAAAGAGGTGGTGGTGACACCACTCTTGAAGAAAGCTACCTTGGACCCAGACTGTTTCATAAACTACAGACCTATCTCTAACCTTCCCTTTGTTGGGAAGATGATTGACAAAGTAGTGTCAGCTCAACTGGAGGACCATTTGACCATCCATGACATCTATGAACCCCTCCAGTCCGGTTTTCATAAAATACATAGTACCGAGACAGCGCTGGTTCGAGTGCTCAATGATCTCCTGATGGCGAGAGATCAGAAGAGCCATTCCATCTTGGCTCTTCTTGATCTCTCTTCAGCTTTTGACACTATGAATCATGTGGTGTTGTTAGACCATCTGAGTCATATATGTGAAATATCAGGAACCGTCTTAAGATGGTTCACCTCATTCCTCATGGGGCGAGCACAAAGAGTTGTGTCCGGGGTCTTTTCCTCGGACCCAACTGCTTTGTTGTGTGGGGTGCCTCAGGGTTCGGTTCTGTCACCCATGTTATTCACGGTGTATATGCTACCCATCGGAGACACTGTAAAAAAGGTATGGGCTGAGGTTTCACTGTTATGCAGATGATACCCAGCTATACCTTACTTTTGCACCACACCAGGATGGAGCCCTCTCGGTTTTTAACAACTTTCTGAAAGAAATCCAGTAGTGGATGGACTCTAGCTGGCTGAAGTTGGACTCGGAAAAGACAGAGGTACTGGTTGTGGACCCGAGTCGTTGGATGGGGGGGGGTCGGGGGTTGATGCACCCTCTGGAATTATTCTTGGCAGTGTTTCTCTCCCACCTCTAAACGGGTGCATAACCTGGGGGTAGTTCTTGATGATAGATTGACTCTACAGTCACAGGTGTCTGCTGTCATCAAGACTTCCTTTTACCATCTTAGGAACATAGCCAGGGCTAGGCATCTGGTTCCGTCTGATGACCTTCCTACTGTGGTCCACGCCTTTGTGTCCTCTTGCCTGGACTACTGCAACTCCTTGTATCTAGGGCTTTCAGGGGTTGAAATCCGTCGCCTGTAGCTAGTGCAGAATGCTGCAGCCCAGCTTCTGGCGGGCTCAAGCAGATCCTGTGATATTACTCCAGTGCTGCGCGAATTGCACTGGCTGCCAGTACAGTGGCAGATCACCTTTAAAGTCAGTTTACTGACTTTCAATGCCCTACATGGTCTGGGTCCGGTCTATCTGAAAGAACTTCTGGTTCCTTACTGCCCTGAGCGATCGCTCTGCTCAGCTGATGAGGGGTTGCTAGAGATTCCAAGGGTGAATTTGAAATCTTCTGGTGCTAGAGCTTTTTCATATGCTGCTCCCACCCTTTGGAATTCTCTACCCCGCCGTTCCCGAGAGTGCACTTCTGTGGTGGATTTTAAGATTGGATTGAAAACGTTTCTCTGGCATAAGGCCTTCTTAGAGAGTTGATCTGTTTATTGGATTTAATTTTAACTGTATTAAGTTTTATGGAATTTTATAATGGTGGTTTTGACTTTTTTAAATTGTTCGGCACCTTGAAATTAGAAAGGCGCCTTATAAATAAAAATTATTATTATTATTAAATAAGTCTAGGCATCAGAGTCACATGTTCTGATGAAGATTTCAGTTTTGAAGTTGAAACGTTAATGATTCTGTGGTTGGCGTCTGGCCTTGTAGTCTTCGGACTTTGAATTGCTTTTTTGCATGTTGGAACCACTGTGGACTACTTCAATTCACTTCTGAAAGTGGGGCCTTGATTTTTGTTTGAAATGCCTGTCTCAGTATCTGCTGCTGCTGTTCTTTTGGATTAAATTTGTGTCCTGAGTATATGGCGTGCTGACCTACTTCTTTCCGTGCAGTTTGTATGGAGTGTGCTGTTGATTTCTGCATGTTCTGGTAAGGTGCACCCATTTTTTCACTGTATTGGAGAATTGCAAAAGTATTCTAGAATTGCAAAAATATTTTGGAGCCTGCTACCTTGTTTGTGAGTTGGATAGTCATCAGTAGCCATGGTTTGGCTCAAAGAGTCAAGTCAGACTCCTGACTCGGCTCTGGCTAGGCTCTATATGAACATTTCCTGACATCCTTACCTCTAAATCTCATGTCAAGCCATTTTGCTCAGCTCCTAACTAAGCTGAAAAAGTGCTCAGTCTCCAGTGTAGATAATAACGCTCTAATACCTGTGCAATTGTTGAAATACCTTGGTCTTACCATTGACCAGTCATTGGGTTTTACACTGCACATTTCAGATGTCTGCAAATCTGTAAATACCAAAGTAGACTTTGCCTATAGGACTAGGTATGCTTTAACCCCCTCTGCCCAGTTTACTATAACTCAGGGTATTCTTCTTCCCAGCCTTACTTATGGATGTGTCACCTACTCTACCTCCTCCAAAGGAAACTTGAGAAAATGGGATACTACTTACAGTATAAAAACATATGCTATTTTGTCTTGGTATCAACCAGACTTATTCCGTCACTGCCTGCTCTTCTCTGGGTTGAACTGGTTATCCCCTGTTGCTAGTTGTTCCTTTTCTATTAGTTTCCTTATGCACAAAATTCTTAGAACAAGAGATCCCTCCTCACTGGCTGCCCTATTGCAACCTTCTGATCTGACTTCCCCTTCTGCTCTGGTGTCATATATCTGCTGACTGTTCCAAGGTGTTCGACCATCATGGGAGGAGTGGGTTTCTCCCACTTTGCTTCAAAATTTTGGAAGTCCTTCTCAGTAATCCTCTGTCATTTCCAATCTGGGCTGGCAGTATAGCCTAGAGGTTAGAGTAATGAGCTGTGAATTAGCTTAGCTGACCTGGGCTTGAGTCCTCCAACCTCCACTTGCATCACTTGCATACTGTGTGACTTTGAACGAGTCACTTAACCTCCCCAGCACTCTCAAGTCACCCCTAAAAACAGGCACTTGGCCTAGTGGGCCTTACCTGGTTAACAAAGAATAAATAAACAAATAACTAAATAAATAAATCCCTTTGCCCCTGCCCCTGGTCACACCTGGAAATGAGCCTCGACTCAGTGTACCTTTCCCAGTTAACACATGTTTAAATAAATAAATAAATCTGATATCCAGTTCAAAAGGGAGCTATATCTAAACTTAAAATTCTCAGACATATAAACCTGTACAAATGTTTTCTTTTTTTACCAGGGAAGACACATTAAGCCAAGACTTCTTTCCAGGTGTATCCTGGGAGCAAAGGGAAGTTACGTGACTTGCTCGTGGTTACACCGTATGCAAGTGATGGCTGTGGGATTCAAATGCAATTCTCCAGGACTGCAGCTCTGTGCTGTTAACCACTATGTTATACTGTCTCCAAGTGACGACTTTTGTGACTGTTGTTATTATACATGGTATTGATTTTTATGACACTTTTATTACATATTGCTCACCTGCCTTCCTCTGTCCCAGGGTTGTTTTAGTAAATATTATGTGGATTTGTCTATATTGCATCAGTCTGTCTGTCTGATTTGCCTACCACTTGCATTTTACCTGATGTGATTTATTGCTTTCATATTTAATGTACTGTACTGTGTTGTAATTTCTGTGCTATGTTGTGATTTGCTTACTGCTTGTATAATAGTGCATGCTGAATTGTATTGCTACTATATATAATGTATTGTATTGTGTTGCTATCATTTTATATACCACATTCATTGAAGTTTATTTGTTCTTCATTGTGTTCTTGACTATATTCTCCTGGGCCATGCCTGAAAATATACATTTTATTGACTAGTGCACTTACCCAGTAAACAAAAAACAAATAAATAAATAAACTGATATTCCATTTTATTAGTAGCCATTTTTAATTTGTTGCATTTCTGTGTGCAGTCAAAATTTTAATCAGAGTGGGTCTAATTTTTGAAGTAGACTCTGACCCTTCAAGTTGGCAGACATGCTGGCATGCCAAATCTAGGATGGAAGCACGTTTGGAGCATTGCAACAGGCTTAAATATAAGTCACATCATACATCTATTACCCTTAGTACACAACAGGGCTAGAAACTTTTTTATACTGGCAAAGGATATCATTTTCAGAAGTTTCAGAAACCACTGCTGAGAAAAATTAACAAAGACTTATATACAGCAGTGACTATATAAAATGGTCTTTTACTAATCAATCACCCATCTGAAAATGTGAAGGTTCTTCTACATCAGTGTGGTTTAGGTTAAGATCCAATTTTAAATAAATACATTTTAAAAAGTTACAACTAGCAACATGTTTTGCATACAGTATTACAGTACATACTATACGAAGATCAGTTTAATGAGCAGGTATTTACTTCTAGTAAATAGAAAACTAACTATTTTATTCATTGTATTTTGATGTGTTAGCAATTACTTTCTACTTTTATAATAAAATATTTGTTAGTGCAGTGAAACAAGTAGATTTTCACCTTTCCTTTTCACACTGCTAGTTAAAAAGAATTCAGTAGAATTCTGGTATTATAATGTCAGAAACTGCCAGCTACTTAACAGTCCAATGTATTTCAGTGAGAAACTAAGTATATTTTTCTATCTTTTTCAAAAGAAATGGATATCTATTTCATCAACAAACTTTGCCTTTTATGGCCCCCATTTTCAAAACCCAGAGGATGCTCGACGCAACTAGATGCACCACCCAAATAAATGGGCTGGCGCAAATAAATGTAATATTCAGACAAGATGCATGATCCCAATGGATTACGCATCTCATCTGAATATAGCAATCACAGTGAGTGATGCAAATGGGAGCGGCTGACAATGTGCCAGCGCATCCCGGGGGATGGCCTGAATACTGGGAATGGGGATGCACAGTGCATCCCCAGATGCGCCGGTTCCAAATTCCTGATATTCAGCCAGAATATGCAAATGCAGCCATTAGGCAAGCAAGGCACAAATGGGTCATTTGCATACTCATTATGGCTGCATTTGCTTGTGGTGCAAGGCAGGATGAGCCCAATGGCTTGCCCCCCCATCCCAGTTCTGAACTATTGGTGACAACCAATGAGCTTGTACTTTATATAATACAAGATCAGGACTGATCAGTCAGTGGCTGGCCATGGCAGGATGTGGAGGGATGTGCCAGTCAACGACACAGGTCGGGTTGGGGGGTGCAGGGAGGGGGTTATGCCTACCGCGGTGGGGGCTGCTACACTATGGAAATATTTTGATGGAGGATTCTGATGTGATTCATGATTATGGACTGGGCAGCAGTCTTATTTATGCAGTGTGGGTTTTTCCACTCAGGCAGCCGTCTGTAGTATGCAAACGGGGTTCAGGGTATGGAACGGGGTGAGGGGTCCACTTCACTATGGAAAATGTTCAATTATTTTACATCAAACAGTGAGCAGGGCTCAGGATGGGGTGGGGGCCACTACACTATGGAAAAGGGATAGGGGCTATATTTGTATTTTGAACAGGGTTCAGGATGGGAAGGGGGGGTCCCTACATTATGGAATAGGGAAGAGGTTTGTTGCTGAATGGCACTGGGCTGGGACAGCAGGCTACTGTGCTTCTGTGTGCAGTACCACAGCCTGCCTGTTGGTGGACAGGATTTAGGCATGGTTCTTCAATGCTTAACTTTATGCGGCACATCTCTAAGGTGCACGGGCAGCTGCGCCACCATCTTGGCTGAATATGGGGATGTGCCGCATATTCATGGGCACACCCCCTCGAGATGAGCCTCATACATTATCGCTGTGCTTGGGTGCAGCCAGAGATGTACTACGCATCTCGTCCCTTTGAATATCATGCTGCAGTGCATTTCTTGAGATGTGCCAGCGCATCTCCTTTGAAAATGTGCCCAATATATGTTTACACTATTGTGCTCCATCTGTATGATTTTATGTTTCTAAAAACAATAATTAGTTTCTCTTTTCTTCTTTCCAAATGAAATCTGGTTATGTCGAAACTGTCACCTGCTAAATTATAACAAAATATCACATGTTATCAAAAATCACATATTTCTATTAAATATATAATATTTTGGTGGCAGGAAGTGTTATTTCTCCGTAAATATCTGAAAACAGATTTGCAGTTTCCCATTGAAATACACTGGCAGCATTGCCAGTAAACAGTTTCTGACTTCATAATACAAGGATTCCATTAGATTTTTTCCCACCGGCAGTTGGCAAAATACAAATAAAATTATGAAGAAGTAAGTAAAGAAACAAATAAAAGCAAACTGAATGATTGCAGAGGCGTCTAAATGCCCCAGACCTTCATTCTTTAAAATATACACCCTTACTAAGCACTTGATCTTTAAGGTTTTGACCTCTGGGGACTGATATTTAAGAGCAGAGATGCAACTTGAAGTGATATGATTGCATCACACAACATCAGCTACATGTAGCCCAGCTCTGACGCAGTGAGTTCTATTTTCAACCCCCCAGCTGACTGACTGATTGATTGATTGATTGATTGATTATTTCGGAGTACACCTTTGAGCTACAAACTTGTTTGCAAAGGTTCCACTTCAACAAAAATTGTACAGGCATCAAAACATAGTAGGGGAAATGGGAAACATTACAAACCATCAAACAGGTGAAGCAAGGAAATATGTATTGAGTTTATATCAATTGCAAGTCATTGCCACATGACAGTGCTTTGTCAACACCACACAAAGATCAGAACAGAAATATATACAGTATTTACACTATTAGCAAGTCATCTCAGTCCAGTCATGACATGGGATGTGGTTTCCAGAAATCTGCCTCAAGAATTAGAGATCAGACATACTGTATATGCCACTTTTTCCTAAATTGTTAAACCACAAAAAGGTAATCTAAGGAAACTGCCCATATTTTCCTAAGTTCTCAAACCACAAAAAGATAATCTAAGATGACTTAGGAAACTGCCTCAGGCATCCACTCCCTGATGCATAACAGAATGCCACCCGCATCCCTCACCCATCTGTGTCTAGGGATATGGGGCCAATAGCAGCCCCTTTAAAAATTGCTCTGGTTGCAAGGTGCACAGATGGACTTTGAAAATCCAGCCACTAGTGTCTCAAAACCTTTAAAGTTTTTAGTTGCACTAAACATTTGGACTTGTCACCAAAAGTTTGGCTTTAATAGCACATTAACATTATTGTTCATTGACAACACATTGCTAACATCCTAGTAGTTAATACTAGTCACTCTTTTACAACTTTCTTTCTCCTTTTATGGTCACTTTAGTTGTCTTGAAACATAGAAAAATAAAGTTGATGGCAGATAAGGACTACAAGGTCCATCCAGTCTGTCCATTTCTTTTACTGCCTTATGAATGTGCCATCGGCCTTTGAAAGATGCTTGATTGACAGCATGGAAGACCTAAGCCCTCCACATTTTCTTATCCTCATGGCAACAGCAATAAATGAATCAACAGTGCAAGCATCGCCATACTGTTCCTACAATGTACTTTCAACTTCATGAGGGACCAAATCTAGCAGGTGATACGAGACAGTGAATACCTCAATATTCAAATTCGTCAAACATTTGTATTCAGTCTTCCATCCAGATATTTGGTATCACTGGTATTTAGCATTCGGATTCAGCCATAACATTTTGTAGAAACATGCTGAGGATCAATATTTTTTATTCTCATCAAAGTTCCCCTTCCAGTCTTCACATGTATTCTCTGGTAGTTCGTACAATCCAAACTGAGTCTTGTTAGGCCCCTTCTTCTTCCTGTACTAGTCCCTGGTCAGTCAGCATGTCTACCCTGGGGCCCCAAAATTAAAAGTCAGTAAGTTCTCCAATAATCCAAGATCCCCCACTGATTTTGAGTCTAATTCCCCATCCCAATAAGTACTGTACAGCTTGTGCAGGACTTCAGATCACTCAATAGTCTGCCCCGATTTTTGACTTTAGGGACACTAACTGGTCCCTCATCTCCATGTCTACTAACATGCAGCCCTGTCTTTCACCTCAAAATTCATAAAACTCTTGGACAACTATGCCCACTACAGATGTTACATGTGCTGTATATGGTTCTTACCTTTCATATGTAACCAGCCAGGGGTCAGGTTGATGTTATTTTTTGTTTTTTTATTTAGCACGGTGCCTCCATTTTTGTAACCCACTACCTGGCTGCCTGGGTTCGAGGAGAAAACTGTTGCTCGGCATTTTGGCTAGGTTTGAAACTTCTGCACAGGGGCATCCAAGTAATCTGGACACAGGAAGCAATAACTGAAATGTCCAAACCTGGAGTGGGATTCTAGAGTGTGGCTTTTATTCACAACAACAGAATAATAAAGCATAGATGGCCCCGGACGGGGCTACACTCCCTGGTAATGCAGATTAACGGAGACTAGAACACTTCTTCTTCACAACACTGTGACCCTTAGGTTCTGAATACACTGGGCCCTCAGCCCGATACTGGTACTCTTCTCTTGGATTCCCTGGCATGGTACCTTGGCCAGCATTGAGACATTTCTCCATATGGCATGGATATTTATTGTTGGCTCCCTCTACCACCCATGAGCACTTCCTAGCTCCATAAGGGAAAACATCATCCTCAATCCCACATCTGGATACTTTCTGATAACACTGGCCAAGTGCCTGGAAGAAAGCTATAGGTGCCCAAAGTAAACCCATGGAGGGAAATCTGGTTACTCCAGATGGGGGGGTCTCCCACCTCTCACTCCCAAATCCATACCCAACCATTCATTTGGAATCAACACCTTTCTTGTGAACCTGTCTGGTTATAGAATGCTACCTCTAAATGTATATCACATTTAACACTCTACTCTTCACGAACTAGTGTCCTGGCTTGTAATGTTCTTTAATGGCTATGTCCATCCCTGTAGACCCCCACTGTTTAGAAGCCTTTTTAGTCATACACAAACTTCAAGTACTGTACTTGGCTATCCTTTCCTGACCCCACAGTAGCAGATACTTTACACACTGTCTCGGTGAACACATAGGCTCTATAACACAGCAGACTCACCAGCTGGTTTGCAGGTGCCCTAGGGCTTCTGGCAAAGAAAAACACATCTTGGTACTTCAGTATTTGCTCTACAAATCATCAGGCAGCTTTCCCTCCTTCTGCAGGGCCAGGCAATTGCCCCTGAAATCGTTGTTCTCTTCCCCCCATCCCTCCAGGGATGGGGCACTGGAACAAGCCAGGGAGCGGTCTCTACCACTATGTCAGGTTTCTTCTGTGTCTCTATCTAGGGTGAGAACACACACCCTCTACCTCTGGGTAGCTCTATAGGAGAGCTAAGCTCTGAGGGGCTGACACTTGTAGCACACCTCCTTCCTTCTCTGAGCCTGGCTGAAGACTACTATAGACTGACTAAAAATTCCCAATGTTCTAAGCTAACCCCTTGCTGCAGCATTCCAATGTGGCTTATGCTGCTGTGAGAATTCTATATGATGTCATCCCTCCAGCTCAGCTGAGACTGAGGACAGAGTGACACAGTGTGAAACCCATTTAACTGCTGTCTCACAAGCTGCCTTTCCCTGCCTGCCACTAGCTCTAAATGGGATTCTTGTAACCCCGGGTGACAGGGGGGTTATACATAGTTAACTGGAAACCACATAGCCACTTTGAAAGCTTGATATTCTGTGTGGTACAAACATAAAGCAATTAGTAAGGTCCTCAGGGATACCAAGTCAAACTACTTCACCATCCAGAACAACCTTAAACATCCCTCTAGTTTTTTTTTTAAGTCATTCACTCTGTTTATGATCTCCTACATACTGGTTCTCAATTCTGTAGGTTCTCCAATCTTTGACCCCTTTCTATTGCCTCAAATTGCAATAGCTAGTACACCACCTGTGCTGACTCCCTCTCACTCCCCCTCGCCCTTTGGCCTGTACACCTCTGATCCCTTTTCTACCTACCTCCTTTTCTCTACCCTGGTACTCCCCCCTTCCACCTCCTCTTCTCCAGTATCTCCTCTGCATTACTCTGCTTAAATTTAACTGTGGGTAGCAGCCTAAATTATCTTGACCCTAAACTCTTCCACCTCTCTGGCCCTCCCACTGTTTTCCTTATCTCCTCCTTATTAAACAATAGACACATTTGCAAATTTTGTAGTTGGAAGAATAAAAAAATGGTTTTCAGCAAATTTTCTTCAGTTGAATCTAAATCTAAAAAAGGCAGAAGTGATGATTTTCAGGACAAAGGGACTTTGTCAAAATGTCCATTGTCCAGAGGCTGAATGAAGCTACCCCGCCTGCCCCTTTCTGGCCCATACCATCACTCAGACCCTGTTATCTTGATGTGTGACTACTGTGGGGTGGTCCTCCTGGCCCTGCCATGGGTGGTAATACATGGGAGATTGTTGCAGAGTCTGGGGGAGATGGATGGCTGGTCAATGAATGCGGGGACAGGGATGATAGCTGCCTGCACTACTGCCAAGAGATAGAACGCTTTACTGAAGGGAAAAAACAAAGAAAGGTCACCAAAAGAACCCAACACAAAAAAACAATCTGGTACTCAAAGGAGGTAAGAGAGGCTGTAAGGGTGAGGAAAAGGACCTTCATAAGGTACAGGATGGCCTCCATAAGGTACAAGATGAATGGGGGGGAGAGAATAAGAAGAATACAAACCAGGCTAAAATAGGTGAGGGTGGCAGTCATGGACCTGCTGATTGCCAAGGGTGTGAAAGGACGAGAGAAATAATTTGTAAGATACTGTATATTAGAATAAAAGGAAAGTGGGGGGATTGTCAGGCTAGATAATGGGGAGTAGGGTGGGGAGTGGGGTGAAAGATGACCAGAAGTAGGCCAATGTGCTAAACAACTACTTCTGCCTGGTACTCATGGTTGTGGACAATGGTTCTTTACCAGAGAGAAGAATCACAGCAGTAATGGGGGGGGGGGTGTGCAGGAAAAGGAGAGGTTAGTGGTCAGAGCTGAAAGGATGAACAAAGTGGCTAAAAACCCTTAGGGTGGATAAAGCACTGGGCTCCAATGGTGTGCACCTAAGAGTACTGTGAGAACTGGTTTCAGTGTTGACAGAACCCTTGACCCAGATATTTAATGTCTCATGGGGTTTGGAGTAGTGCTGGGGGATTGGAGGTCTAAGGATGTACTCCGATGCCACAAGGGGATAGGACATGGTGGACCTGAGCAACTACAGGCCAGTCAGTTTTACCTTCCTTGCAAGTAAGCAGATGTAAACCATGGTAAAGTCTGGTGGCCTACTTATTAGACAACAGGGCTTCAGGATGGCAAGCAACATGGGTTTATTTCATTACAGCCAATGAGCTGGTGAAATATCAGACGCTAGTTTGAGTGTTCATTTGCCCTGGGTTTTTGTATGCACCACCGGTGAAGTAATAAAACAAGGAATATTTTACTGAGCTGTGGTAAGCAATTGTATTGGTGTGTTGGTGTGCTGTAACTGTGGAGACAAATGTATGGTTTTGTCACAGAGCACCCAGTGGTTTTCAGTGCGGCTCTGATTGTTTAACTGGGTTTATTTCAGGCAGGCTGTGCCAGACCAGCCTGATACTGTTTTTTGACTGGGTCACTAAGACAATGGATAAAGGGCAGGTGGTAGACTTGCTTTACTTTTACCTTAGCAAATCTGATTCAGTGCCACACAGGAGGCTGTTGGAAAAAGTGGAAGACTTAGGACTAAACAAGGGTTTAGTCAGGTGAGTGAGGAACTGACATTGGGGAAGGCAACTGAAGGTGGTAGTAAACAGGGTCAACTCTGGGGACTGGGGTTTCACCTGTGGGTGCAACAGGGATCAGTCATAGAACCTGCCTTATTAAAAATGTTCATTAGTGACATAGGGGAAGGTATCCAGGGCAAAATGTGTCTCTTTGCTGATGAAACAAATCTCTGCAGAAAGGTGGACAGCAAAGAAGAGGTAAGGGAACTTCCAAAAGACCTGGTTAAACAGGAAAGATGATCAGAGATCTCATCTAGGATGGTGGGGTGTATTAGGAGGGGTTTTGATAGAAAGAAAAGTGAGGTAATACTGCCCCTATACAGATCACTGATGAGGCTTCACCTGGAATACTGTGCCCAGTTCTGGAGTCCTCAGCTGAGAAAGGACATAGACAGGCAGGAGTCAGTACAGAGAAGAGTCATCAAAATTATCCAGGGCCAGGTAGATACCATGAAGAATGTTTGGAGGCCCTAAACCTGTACCTGATAGAGGCCAGACATGAGAGGAGGGACATGATAGAAACATATTTGTTTTATAGGTATAAATAGTGTGAATACTGAAGACCTGTTTGCTAGAAATATGGATGCAGTCAAACAGAGGACATTATTGGAGGTTATTGAGGGGGGTATACTTAGAAGGGCTGTAAATAAGTTTTATTTCACTAAAACAGTGGTAGAGCCATATAACAGGTGGCCAGCAGAAGTGGTGGGATCAGTTAACCTTAAGGGGTTCAAACATGACTAGAACAGAACAAGAGGACTTACAGTCCCACTAGAGGAAATGGGGGGTTGTAGGTTGGGGGGACTGAGGTAGACAACCCCACAGGACACTAAGTCAAAGGGTGAGGTAGTATAATAGGGGGTAGACTCACTGAACCATTGTGATCTTCTCCCCGCAGTCTATGTTTCTGTTTCTAGTTAATGCTTTTATAAGCTTGAAAATTAATTACTGTAACTCTCTTGTGTCTGACTACCAAACAACTCCTTATATAAATCAAAACAAGTCATTAATGCAGCTGCTAGACTGGTCTCAGATACATTGCATTTCAGTCATATTACAACAGTTATCTAGAATCTGCATTGGTTGCCTATTAAATTGAGTGTGTCTTCAAAATCTGGTTAACATACAAAAGTCTTCATGGCCTTACTTCACAGAATTGGTCAAATATTATTTGTCAATACAGTCCTTCTAGATAACCGATATCACTGAATTCCATTTTTCTTAATGTTTCAAACTTTAAATTGAAGACTGTTGTAGGACATGCCTTTGCCTTTAGAACCGCCACTTTATGGAATGCACTTCCCATATCAATATGACAAATTGGGCTTGTTGAGATCTTTAAATCACTGTTAAAAACCCATTTTCATTGGTCTTTGATTAATTATGATGAACGTATTGTTGTTTGTATGGTTGACAATGATAAATGTAATTTTATGTGCATGCTGTGTGTATACAGTATATCATTTGTATTCAAGCCATTTGGGGAGAAGTCGTTTGTAAATTAAAGAAAAACAGAAGCACACATACCCCATAATGCAAAGCATCATGTGATATATATATATATATATATATATATATATATATACACACACACACACAAATCACCATGTAACTTTAGACTGGTTCTGTTTTAAGCAAAAGTGCATGGTGCCAGATGCCCTTTCACACAGTCTGAAAAGGCTGTAAATAGGAGAAACATACGTGTGTTTCTGTTTCTCAGAACTCATCAGTGTGCCTCATCTGTATCTCAACCATGGGAAAATATTTGCCCTTATGTGGTCTTACAGATTTGGGTCATGATGATCCCAAAATAAGAAAGCAATCTTAAAAATGTTGTTTTTCTTTGACACGTGGCTTTGCTGCCAGTACCCTTTTTGAGTAACCCTTCCTCAGTGCTTTTGTGCTGTGGTTATTTGTCTTTTTAGATTACTTTCTAAATAAGATGGATTTGACTGGATACACCTCTTTTTCCACCTCGGTGAAGTCTGTTGGGTTTGGAAGCAAACTAAGGTTTTCTTCCTCCACAAAGAAGGTGAGCCCTCCTCCCCAGATAACTATATGCCATCAGTCTCCTCCCTGCACTTGCTAAGGTGCAGACAAATCTTGTCCTCCCACCAGCTTTCCTCGTTTCTTGCAGTTCAATGCTTCATGTATCATGGTGAATAGCTATGTCAAAATGTGGATCTCTCCTCTCACACTGATTCCATCCATAAAAAGTTACTCCCCAAGCTCAGTACCCTCTTCAGGAACAAATCTTGCCTTCATGGCTGGTCTGCCATAACACTGTTCTTAAATAGATCTTGGCAGTGTCTGACCAAATGGCTGTGGGTTACGATGACATCTTCATATGTACCTTTGGAAAACTGGACCCTCTCTTTAACGCTTTCTGCCATTTCACCATTAACTGTCTGCCCCCTCCACACACACACACCTCCCTCTACTCAAACCTCTCCTTCCCTATTTTGATTTTGTTCTTACCCACTTACCTTTCCTCTCTCTTCTCCCCTTCCATCTGCAGACTCATATCACTTATCTAGCCGTCAATTTTAAACCTCTGTGGGTCAGGTAGAATTCTGCTGTCAAAATCAAACACTCTGGAACAACCCCCTTATCACTTTCCATTCCTCGCCCTCCCTTCGCTTTCAGATCTCTCCTTACCCCCATATGCTTAATGTGCCTGCTTCTGCACATGGCTCACCTCTCCAATTTTGCAGCTTTTTTCCTCCCTCAATCTATTTGGCTTCTCTGGACTTTCCATCTTCCTCACAGAAATGGGCCCTTACCCCCCATCACTCTTCTATATTTTGGCCTGCTATTTGGCTTTTGTGCACTCATGGACCACCTTTATCTGTCAGTCTGCCCCAGGCTCATTGCTTAATAGGCTTTATGTTCTCAAGTTCTCTGTATATACCTCACTATTTTATATTTTGTACCTTTATATCCTAAGTTATTTTATCCTTCTGCTGGATTTTAGACATTGGCTTGTGTTATTTCTGACTTCTACTTATGCATTTTGTATTTTTACCTTTCTTTCATGTTTTATTTATTTATTTTAGTAACCGGGGGAAGGCCCACTAGGCACAAGTGCCTGTTTCCAGAGGCCACCTGGGAGTACTGAGCAGTTAAGTGACTTGCTCAGAGGCACACAGTATGCAAGTGGAGGCTGTGAGAATCAAACCCAGATCTGGTCTGCTGGATGCACCAAGCTCATTCACAGCTTGTTGCTCTAACCTCTAGGCTATACTGCCAGCTCATTGCCAATTACCCCACCCCTACCCCAAGGTCCCACCTGGAACAGAGCCTTGCCTTAGTGTGCCTTTCCCAGTAACCAAATTTGAAACAATAAAAATAATATAACCTGCCAGAGACAACTACCTTCCCACCCATCCAGCACCACAATTTTACATTTCTGCAGGATCTTCAAGCCAAAGAGGACTGCCTTCACTATTCCAGAATATTCATAAAAACACAAACATAGACAATGTCTGCAGAAAAAGATCACTGTTCCATCCAATCTGCCCTGTTGTAACCTATTCTACTCAGAGACCTGTTGCCTAGATAGGGTTTTTCCCCCTCCTTGCCCCACATTACCACTACTATCCTCCTAGTAACTAATAAACCCTTAACTCTGTCCCGTCATGTTTGCTTTTTGCACTCACCACCTCTCTCGGTTGGCTGTTCCATGGCTCAGTCACTCTATCTGTAAAATCAAACGTTCTTGTGTCCCTCCTGAATCCCTCCCACCAGCTTCCTCTCATGTCCCTGTGTGTTAGCTTGCTATTCCTGCAGAACAGGTCCTCAAATTTTATCTTGTTCCATTTTTTCAGGAACTTGAAGGTCTCTGTCATATCATCCCTCTCCTTTCCAGTGTAGAGCAAGTACAAATTCAGTGTGCTAATCCGACCCTGGTAGGATCTTCCTTGTTGGCCCCAAGTTATTTTGGTTATGTATGCTATACTGTCTCCAGCTTGTTTTTTGTTTTCCTATAGGTAGGGACTTTCTTGTCTGTGGCAGTGGTGCAAATGGAAAGGGGGGGGATTGTTTAAATAGAAAAGGCACACTAAGCCAGAGCTTGTTTCCAGGTGCAACCTAGGAGCACAGGGAAGTTAAATGACTTGTTCAGGGTCACACGGTATGCAAGTGGGGGCTTATGGGATTCAAACCCAAGTCTGCAGAAGGGGACAAGTGGAAGATGATCTGAGCAATGTGTACAGCATGCACTCAGTCAAACATGCCAGGTTCAGCCAAGTGAAGCACTGTTTTTTGGAGTTTTTTTGTTTGTTTTTTATTCTGCTTGTCAAGCTCATGAAATTAGGACTAATTGACCTTTCAGTCTCCTGGTTTCATTACTTCCTGCCTGACAGACACCAATCAGTCCAAGCAGGTAATGGCACCCCCTCTTCCCCATTCTTTCAGGTGTCCCACATGGCTCCATCCTGGGACACATCTTTTCTTCACCATTTGTAATGCCCTCACCTCAGTCTGTGTCTCAGATGACACTGTACTATGTGCCTCAGGTGCCTTGGCTCTGAGCTGGAAACAAATTCGCATTGGGATTACTTCAACATCCAGTGCTGGATCTGCAAAAACCAGTTTTTGCTCAAAGCCATAAAAACAATTACAATGACCGTTAGCAGTAAGCAGTGACTCACTAGACTCAAAACCCTTGCTTTTATGACCCTGGATGAGTCTCACCCTTGAAGAAGTCTCCAACTTCTAGTCCCTTGGTGGGTGGCTTGATCAAAACCTGGATTTCTCCTCCTACATTGACTCAGCCATAAAAAAATTACCCCCTAAGCTCTGCAACCCATAGTTCAGTAACTCATTCCTTCCATTCCAGGTCTACTGTGAAATTGTCCTCTAGATGACCTTACTAGTTCTCAGCTATGAGGATGTGGTATACAGAATGCTCTGCAGCCAGAGTTGATCCCCTTTTCAACTTTTTCTGCCTCTTTAACCCAACCTCTACACTTACGTACCTACCCCTCCCTCCCATCCCAGAGAGGCAGGCTTATCTCCATTGTGCTTCCTTACTCTCTAAATTCTGGTATGACTCTCTATCCTGCTACTTCTCCTCCCTCCCTCCTCTTCCTTCACCTTCCTCCCCTCCTTCAACTCCCTGTGCTCAGCTGACTCCTGCTCCTTCTGTATTCCTCAGGTCTTGCAGCTTTCTCTTCTCTCCTCCACTGCCTCTGGAATAACCTTTCCTTTACTGTCCATACCTTCTCCTCTTCCCTTTCTTTCTTAAATCTCCTATGTGATCTGTGTGCTACCTGCTACTGCACCTACCCCCCCCAAAAAAAAATCTCCTGATACAAGGCAGGACAGGAGCCACACTATCAGCTTTCTATAAAGTGTCAGAATACACTAAGAAAGTGACGGTAAAACATTGAAAACTGTTTTGGCTGCAACCAAGATATTTAAAAAGGATGTTACCAGTTTAAGGTATCTAGAAAGGGTTGACAATAATGGCAATACAGCAACTGCACACCAGCAGGAAGAAGCTGTCATCAAATACTGCTGTAATATAACATCTCTGTAACCTTCCCTGCTATCATTCATGCATTAAAACAGAGAATTGTGGTAATCTGGATAGTTAGTCCTGTTTCTGGTATCTGCTGTGATTGTTTTGTGTCAGTATTTGAAATAACTCCTCCAGAGTTTTCTGTCATTTTGACAGGGACCGAGATGGCAGCATTGGGTGTCTATGCCTCAAATGGGATTTGTGCCTGCGATCTCCTGGTTCTCAAGCTGGTGCTCTAATCACCAAATCACACTGTTTATGAGAGAGCAGAGGCAGAATTTAGTGGAAGTCATCCAAAGAAAGAGCAATTCAGGATGTTAAAGATTGGATCCTTAGGGTTCAGGACCCAGACATATCTTGAATTAACTTGTGGGATTGGTGAGTGTTTACTCTAAATTAAATTATTACTGTTTGCAGTGTTGTGGTAAAGTCTGCAAAACCCACAAAGACTGCTGTTGCCCACTATATGCTAAAGTGTTAGTTACCTGCTTTTAAGACTGTGGGACTGCTTCACCTATTGGTGTTGTCTGTTAGACTGTAACTATTTAGCAAATTGGGTAACCAAACTTCACCCTACCTGGGTATATCCATGTTTCTAGATTCCATGCTAGCTGCATAAGGAACTATGAGACTGCTTTAAGTGTGGCTGTGGCTGCTAGTCTATAACTAATTAGTATATTAGATAACCAATCTGTACCATATCCAGGTACTACCTTATTTTAAGTTTCAGCACAAAACGTTTAACTATAGAATTGATCTGTTGTATTTTTATATAGCCATGTGACTGTTAGACTGCTTTTACCAATTGTAGTTGCCTCTTCATTTAGCTAATCGGATATCTTAGCTGCACTCTATCTGGGTATAATCTTATTTCTATTTCTAATTATGGCCATAGCTTTTTTAGTATTGATCAATTGTATACTGGGTTAATTCAGTGTTTGCTTGCTGCTACTAATAGTTAAATATCAAATATCCAAATCTGCTAGGTATAGCCTTATTCATAGGTTCTGTATAGGGAAGAGGTACAGTGGGGAGACAGTTATGGTGGTTGTGGTCTTCTCCAGGGATATGCTCTGGAGGAGGGGACACTGCTCTATCTGCAAGACCTTGGCTGAGCTCCATGTTCAACTTGTGTCAGCAAGAGAAGAAATATATCAATTGGGTCACCAGCTTAGCTTAAGCTCACCCCCCACTATCCCAGAGGTCCACTGGTCTGGGGGGGAACAGGGTTAGCCATAGGGAGGTAGTCCAGCCCAACACCATCCAGACAGTGAACTGCTTTATTTATTTATTATTTTTATTTATTGAAATGTTTCACAAGGAAAGGTACACTGAACAACAAGTTGCTCATCTCACAGTGCATCCTGCATCCCTAGAGGAGGCTCAGGTACCTGACTGTGCTGGTGGAGATTCTGAGTCAGTCCAGGGAAAATCACAGGACAATGTGACGGCACCCAGGGAACAAATAGGAGCAAGTTTACCTGAAGAGACTTAGTGGTCAGGGACTCAGTGATCAGATAAGTTGAGAGGGTGGTGGGAGGGAGTGTTGGACAGGAGAGGGATATTCACATGCCTTCCTGGTGCATCAGTCATCTGTGATTTAGAGAGGATAGGGAGGATGGCGGTGGGGGAAATGGGGTGCTGGTACACCTGGGTACCAACGATCTGGTGAAGCAGTTGGTGAAGATGGTGAAGCGGAACTTTCACAGACTAGGGGACAGATTGGCTGTACATTCAACCTCCCTTGCCTTTTCCAAGCTCCTTCTTGTATGGGGCAGGGAAGGGAAGAAGGATAGAAAAAGGAGAGATGAGATAGAAGTGTTTAATGAGTAGCTTAAGGGATGGTGTCAGGAGAAGGGGTACCACTTTATGAGGGACTGGAGGGACTAGTGGGACAGTAGGCTCTTTAAGGGTAATGGATTCCACCTGACAAGAAAAGGGGCCATTGCACAGGGGCAGAGGTTTTGATGTCTTTAGTTGACAGTTAAACTGACTGCAGGGGAGAATGACACTAGGGGAACCACAGTGATAGGAGAGGGGAAGTGGAACTTAGCTAGTACTCTCCCATATCTGGGGGCTTGTAGCTGCACAGCAGGTAAAAACAAGGTTGAGGTCCAAACTGGTCTGGGAAAGGGAAAATAGAGTAGGGGAACACAAAGTGTCGCACCACCACAAAAAAACAAGAAACTAAGACCACCAGGGAAGAATAAGGGAAAAAGATAGGTAAATAGCAACATGTATTCAAGAGTTAACTGGAAGTGAATCTGCCTTAATGCCAGGAGCCTGGGTAATAAAGTCAGCAATCTCCAGGCAATGATGGCAGACACTGGGTTGGACCTTGTGGCCATCACAGAAACTTAGGCCTCAGAAAATAATGACCGGGACCTGACCATTGCTGCAAAAACAATATTCAGGAGGGATAGAGTAAAAGGGTAGAGGTGGAGGCATAGCCCTTTACTTCAGAGATGGCACTAAGGTTGTGGAAGATGAGTACATCTGGAGTAGTAATGGGGAGACAGAGTCAGTGTGGGTGCAACTCATGGTGGCCTCAGGCAAGAAACAACAACTGGGGATGATCTATAGACCACCAGGGCAAGGGGGAAGAGAAGGACAGGGAGCTTGGGGAAGAAACAGAAAGGAAAATGACGAAGGAAGAAGTAGCGGCAGTGGGTGATTTGAATCTGCCAGGTATCACTTGGGATGTTCCAGCACCCAGGAGCACCAGACGTCAAGCCTTTCTGGATGCATTCCTGGACTGTCTGCTAGTACAGCTAGTTAAGGAACCCACCAGGCAGGCTATTATTCTAGATGTGGTGCTCACCAATTCAGAGGTGAATGGAGTTATGAGAGTAGGGGAGCTTTAGGGAACAGTCGCCACAATTCCATTTGGGTTCAAACTAGCCCTTGTGACCAGAAAACACCAATCGAGAGTTGAGGTCCTTGATTTTAGAAGGTCGGCCATCAACACATTGAGGGAGCTCATCCCAGGCTAGTCAGTCAGGGTTTGCAGCATAGGAGGTGTTAGTGATGGGGGCAATAAAGGGAGCTATTCTCAAAGCATCCAAGTTATGCATGCGAACAGTAGACAAAAGTAACAAGTACAAGAGACCATTATGGTTCTCAGTAAGGGTCAGGGAATCAGTGACAGCCCCAAAAAAGGTCTTTACCAAGTACAAAGAAAAGTAGGGGAAGAAAGAATGGGGAGAATACATACTGAGAAATAAGAAGGCAAGGAGGGTGATTAGGAAGGCAAAAGCAGACACTGCACTGTGTATTACAGAGGGGTCAACAGTGGAGAAAAACAATTCTTCCAGTGTATTAGGGAAAAGAGGAAGAATGGAGGGGGAATTGTTAGGCTATCTGAGGGGGGTAGGTTGATAGAGGAGGATGTGCAAAAGGCTGCCATCCCTAAAGGACAACTAAACCCTCATATCTTATAAATTTCAATTTTTTCCATGTCAATAGAAAACTCTTTCCATGTAGCTGTTAGAGAGGTATGCAATTGCTTTAGTTTGTTTTCACACTTCATACTAGACCTTGTAACTATCCTGGGGGTCTCCATTTGCTGGTTGTTGAAATCTCATTGTCCCTGAGAGCTGCATTAGCATATGAGAACATGATGCGTAATCATCCCACAGTATGCTTGTCTGCTTAATTAGACTTCAAAGAAACAAGTTGTGGGAAGGTATGAAATGTATTTGCCTTCAATTAGCTTTGCAAATTCAGTTGTAATGCAGGGTTTTTTCCTTTAAACTGCATTCAGTTTGTGTCTCCAGAGAGTTTTTGCAGAGTACTTGTTCTTTCAGCATAGTAATACATAGTATAAATGGATGATGTGACATCATCTTCTGATATGCTAATGCAGCTCCCACGGACAATGAGATTTCAACAACCATAAAATTGAGACCCCCAGGCTAGTCACAGGGGGCTGCAATAAATAGTGATAACAAACTAAAATAAACATGTATCCCTAACAGCTACAGGAAAAGAGTGATCTGTTGACATGGAAACAAATACAGTTTACACCATATGAGGGTGTAGTCTTCCTTTAATGATTACTTTTAGTCAGTCTTCACAAGGGAAGACAGTGGGCCCTTACCAGAAAGTGGCATCAAAGCAGCCACAAAGGGGACTCTTGGGCAGCCAATATTTATAAGCAAAAAGGTCCAAGTCCCCAAAAATGGATAGGATGCATCTGAGGGTGCTCAAGGAACTGGTAGAACTGGTTGAAACCCTGGTAGAACTACTTGATAGCTTATTACAGATGAGGGTAGCTCCAAAGGACTGGAGGGTGGTGGATATAGTTCTATCTCCATAAGGGGGGTGGCCAGGACCGGCCTTGGGGGGGAGCAGTAGAGGCAGCTGCCCTGGGCTCCACACTTGCGGGGGGGGCCTGCACTTTGAAAAAAAACACCTGGCCAGGGCATCAGATGATTCACTTATTAAGACCCAAATGAGAGCAGCCCTGCAGACAACTAAGGTAAGTCACTTGATCATGTGGTTACTGTTGGAGCACCGAGCATGGACACATGATCAGGAGTCATGTATGCACTTTCCCTTTCCTGTGCCAGACCAAGAGACCAGACTCCACAGTAGGCACTTTCCCACAGGCTTGGCCATGTCCAGGGCCATCGGCCTCTCATCCAGACTGAGTTGAGTGTCTTGTTGACTTGGAGTAGTTGCTCTCAGAAGTGCCAGCACTGCCTGACCTATCATCTGCAAATTTGAACTGAGCCACCGGCATTCACTATCCCCCCAAAAAATGTTATTGACTCTGCACCGTGGCCTCCCCTCTCCTCCTTGGACCCTCGGCTGGGCTTTTATGGTGGGTCTTGAGTGTGTTGATTTATCTCTCTTGGAGTGGGGTGGGTGAGTGGATGACAGGTGTTGGTGTTGGTAGTAGGGGTTGAGACTTTGAGTGGGTCTTTCGGGGAGATTCAGAACAAAAATCAGGTGCTCAATGGCCTTAGCCACCTCTAGTCCAGACAGATGCTATTTTGGAACAAACAGGTCAGCCAAATCCAGCCTGTGGGGTGTGGCAGGAGGCAATGTGTAATCTCTGGAGAAGAATCACAAGGGTCGCAGAGACAAGACCCACTGCAGTACAATTATAAACTGCCATGGCCTGCAAATGTTTACCAATATCCTGGAAGCTATTTGAATCTAATGACTGACATAGTTACAAGTCAGCTACAAACATGGGAATTGCAATTACCTATATATTCCACAGCCCTAATGGGCTTTTTGCTTTGAGTTGCCCACTGCAGCTGGTTTCTATAGCCCCGAATTAGTTGTTTTTTCTGTCAGCTGCTTTCTGTGGTGACTCTCCACAGCCACGATGAGCTTTTTTTCTTTCAGCTGCCCACAGTAGTGGTTATTCACAGCCCTGAAGGGCTTTTTTTTCAGCTGCTTACTGGCACTGTGGTCTTCTGCCCACCCTCAAATACAGGCAACACAGGTTCTTTTAATTCCTGTTCAGCAGCACCAAAGTATTCTGCCTGCCCCAATACTTGCAGTGTGAGTTCTTTTATTCACCTCTCAGTGGCACTGAGGTCTCCTGCCCACCTCCAGAAAATACAGGCAGTACCAGTTCTGTTGTGACTACAGCAGTAAGCGAACACCAAACTGCCAATCGCCAGTTATAGGGAGCTCCATGTTTAAAATCCACCCCAAGCCACCGTAAAGTCTAATGCCAGCTCTGAGGGTGGCAAGGAACAAGTGTGGAATACAGACTTGTCAATCTCACCTCTGTGGTAGGGAAACCTGATGGAGTCACTGTTCAAAGAGTACCTCCTGGACTACCTGGAGAACAATGATCTCCAGGATAGTAAACAGCATGGGTTTGTGGAAGAAAGGTCTTGTCAAACTAACCTGATAGTTTTATTTTACTGGATGATGAGGGCATTGGATACATACCATGCCATGAATGTACTCCACTTCAACCTCACCTAGGCTTTCAGCTCAGTGACACATTGATGATTGCTGAAGAAGATGGAAGATGGCTCTCTTGCTCTCCCTCAGGTGCAGTCTCCTGCTGGTAAAGCTGCCTTCTCATTACATTTGCTTAAACTATGGAATTCTCTTTCTCCTTCAATTCATTCTGCTCCTTCCTTTCCTGCTGTGAAATCTCCTCTCTGTGATTTCTCTATTCACTCCTGCAGTTTGTTTCTCCTATAGAGTGGTCTCCTTTTACTTGTCTTCCACCAGTCACTGACACTAGAAATGCCCTTACCTTGTTTCAATTATTTCACCCTGTTTTTTTTTTTCTTTGCATGCGCCACAATTTAATTTAAGGTAATTAACTGTTCAATAATTTATTGTAATTCTGTCATAGATTGTATACTTTTTTTATTCCTATTTTACTGTACTAGTTAATGCATTGTACTTGTACAATCTTTTCTCCTCTACTTCCCCTTTCCCAGAACGCATCTGGAAATGAGTTCATACCAGCACAGTATGTCTTTCCTGGTGAAACTTTTGAAATAAAAAAAAATAAATAAATCTGAGTGTGGCTAGGGACATATTAAGACAGGTGGGTAACTGGTGAAAGGAGAGGCAGCAAAGGGTTGTGGTTAACAGGGTCAAATCAGAAGAGATGGAGGTCACACATGAGATATGACAGGGATTTGTCCTGGGCCCAGTCCTCTTCAATATGTTTCTCAGCAACACTGGAGAAGGAATCCGTAGCAGGTTTTGTCCCTTTGCAGATGACACTAAGCTCTCTGGGATGATGGATAATAATGAGGTAATCAGAGAAATGTACAGTGACCTGTAAAGATTAGGGGTGCAGTCTAAGAACTGGCAGTTGAAATTCACTGTCTGAAAGTGCAAGGTGATGTACCAAGGGTACAAGAACCCCAGGACAGAGTACTGGATGGGTGGGGTATAACTTAGCACTATGCTGAGGAATGGGAACTAGGAGTTATAATTAATGACTCCATCAAATAATCAAGCCAGTGCAATAAGGTCTAGGATGCTGGGATGTATCGGGAGGGGTACTGACAACAGAAGAAAAGATGTAATACTACCCATTTATAGATCTTTGATGAGGCCGCACTTGGAGCACAGTGCATAGTTCTGGAGTCCTCAACTATAAAAAAGTTACGGACATGCTGGGGATGGTGCAGCAAAAGGTGACAAAGCTGATTCAGAGCCAATGTGGCAGGTCTTACAAGGATCGCCTCAAGGCACTGAACATGTACTCACTGGAGACCAGATGGGAAAGGGGAAATATGATAGAGACATAGAAACATAGAATTTGACAGCAGATAAGAACCACTTGGTCCACCTAGTCTGCCCATGTTTCCCTACCTTCTGTATTACCTCAGACCCTACTTGATCTCTGGCTGTAATCCCCGTCTTACCACTAAGGTTTCCTTATGCCTATACCATGCATTCTTGAACCTCCCTACAGTTTTTGCCCCCACCAGCTCTGCTGGGAGGCTGTTCCAGGTATCCGCCACTCTTTCTGTTAAGAACTACTTCCTCATATCTCCCCTGAGTCTACCCCCCTCCAGTTTCATTGCATGACACCTTGTTCTTGAGCATCTTTTTTTCTGAAAAGTGCTTCCCTTTTGTATCTTACTTATACCTGTGAAGTATTTGAAAGTCTCTATCATATCCCCCTCTCCCTCCTTTTTCCAGGGTGTACATTTTGAGGTCCTTCAGTCTCTCTTCATAGGTTTAGTATGCAGACCTTTTTACCATTTTAGTTGCCCTCCTCTGGACCCCCTCCACTCTGTCTATGTCCTTCAGTAGATGAGGTCTCTAGAACTGGACACAGTACTCTAGGTGAGGTCTCACCGGTGACCTAGACAGAGGTAACACCACCTCCCACTTTCTGCTGGTGATACCCTTCCCTATGCACCCCAGCATCACACTAGCTCTCCCAACTGCCTTGTTACACTGCCTGACCACCTTTAGGTCATTAGATATGATTACCCCAGGTCTCTTTCCTGTTTTGTGGTCATCAGTACCACTCCCCCCATTTTGTACCATGACCATGTGTTTCTGTGCCCTAAGTGTATGATTTTGCACTTTTCACATTGAAACTTAGCTGCCACACTCTTGGCCATGCCTTGAACTTTCTCAGATCACTACTCATTTTTTCTGCCCCACCTGGAGTATCCACCCTATTGCAGATTTTAGTAGCATCCACAAAAAGGCAGATGTTACCATACAGCCTCTCTTCAATGTTGCTAATAAAGACATTAAAGAGGACCAGTCCCAGTACTGATCCCTGTGGCACCCCACTGGTCACCCTCCCTTCCTTGGAGTGAACTCTGTTTACCACCACCCTCTGTTGCCTATCCCCTAACCAACTTCATACCCAGTTTACCACCTTCGGACCCACTCCTAGGTTGCTCAGCTTGCTTATGAGTCTCCTATGTGGAACAGCGTTGAAGGTCTTACTGAAATCTAGGAAGACCACATCCAACACTCCACCCTGATCCAATTCCCCGGTCACCCAGTCAAAGAAATCTATCAGATTTGTTTGACATGACCTCCCCTCATGAATCCATGCTACCTTGGAGCTTTTTAGCCACTGCATTCAAGATATTCCACAATCTTTTCCTTCAGTAGTGATTCCATTAATTTCCCCACCACCAAATTCAAGCTGATTGACCTCTAGTTGCCAGCCTCCTCCCTGCTACCATTTTTGTGAAGTGGAACTTCATCTGCCCTCCTCAAGTCCTCCTTAACCACTCCCATCTCCACTGAATGGTTGAACAGGACTGTCAGAGGTGCAGCCAGTACCTCCTTGAGCTCCCTCAATATTCTTGAATGCAACCCGTCTGGCCCCATAGCCTTTTTCACTTTCAGATTTGTGAGTTCCTTCAGGACTATTTCCTTTGAAAATGGACTAGTGTCCACCTCCCTTAGTCCGATGCTCCTGTTACTTTTTTGTTGCTCCTCACCTTACCCTTACCCTTCCTCTGTGAACACTGAACTAAAGTATTTGTTCAAGATGTCTGCTTTTCCTGGTCCCTCCTCCACCCAATCCCCCCTTCCCTTCTTAGCCTTACAATCCCTCCCTCGATCTTCCTTTTTTCACTTACACACCTGAAAAATACCTTGTCCGCTTTTTGTTACTGCTTGGGCTATTCTCTCCTCCATTTGTGCCTTTGCACTCCTTACTGCTTTTCCTGCCTCCCTCTGTTTCTCCTGATACACCTCCCTATCCTCCTCCCTCTATGTCTTCTTATACCTCCTGAATGCTAACTTTATTTGTACTTACCTACCCAGCCACCTCCTTTGAGAACCATAGTGGTCTCTTTTTCCTCTTGCTTTTGCTCACTTGTCTGACGCAGAGGTTTGATGCCTTCACTATGCCCCTTTTTTGCTTCACTGACTGTTCCTCCACTCCACCAAAGTCCCCCCCCCCATGTCAGGGCATCCACCCATCTTTTTAAAATCAGCTCTCCTGAAGTCCAGGACCATTGCCCTTGTGTGGTTCGATTCTGCCACAGTTCTTGTATTGAACCACACTTGAACCCCTCCCCCCAAACCTCATGTTACCTCCCCTCCACTGCTTAGTACGCCTATCTCGTCCATTCTTTCCCTCTGCCAGTCCCTTACGTTCCCTGCTCATAAGGTATTACCAAATTCATTATAAAAGTGTTATCTAATAGTGCATTGACTATCTGAGTAAGTTTAACTTCATACTAGCCCTGTCAATTATCCATATGGGATGCTACTCCTCTGTGACCTGTAGTGCGTATTATCTTTTTCTGAATACTGTAGTGAATGAGCTTATATTATGTACACTGCAGTGAACAATTCTTACTCTGTAAGAGCATGACTTGTAACCCTCTTATTCATTATACGCATATTTTATGATTGATCTGTACTTGTTTATGTATATACTGTTCTGCACCTTTATAAACTCGAGTTTATGTATGATACATCTAGAAATGAATGTATTTACGTGGTTTTGTACTCCTGTTGTGTACTTTATTGTCCAGGTCTACCTCAAAAATGAGTTTCCTCAATGGTGTTTTGCCTGGTTAAATAAAGATTTGATTGATTGATTGTATGATGATCATTAGTTCCAAGGTGGCCTCCCACCATGACATCTGCAACACTGTCCCCATTAGTCAGTATAAGGTCCAGTATGAGTGAGCTCCCTTACTAGTTGCCTGAGGAATGCCCACTGCAGGGAGTCCAGGATGTCTCTGTTCCTAGATGAAGCTGCAGCTGGGAGGCTCCAATCTACATCTGGCAGACTTAAGTTCCTCACCAGCAGCACCTCCCCCTTATGTGCCATCTTTTGGATGGCTTCCATTCAGAACCTTAGACAGCCCCCCCCCCCATGCTGGAGGTCTGTAGATCACATAAGTGCAAACAGCAGCTCCATTCCCCATCTCTAGGGTGACTTACAGTATCTGGTATCACATAATTAGGGCAAATCAATTTGGGCTCCTCAACATGGGTGAATCATTTTGGGCAACTACAACATGAGTGACTGCCGAACAATGACGGCACAAATTCAATGACCACACACAATCGGCAATCATAGTGATCAATGAGCAGCATGGTGTTAGTTATAAAAAAGTAAGGGAAGGATGTGGGGGGGACACAGCCCCCATGGAGGGGTGCAAGGGGGTGAAGCCCCCCACATAAACAAAGATGTTACCTGATGGGATGCACCTGTTGCTATTGCTAGGTACAACAGGTGCATGTGGTTGCTGGTAATAAAAGTTTGTGGGGCTGGCGAGTATGCTAGGAGCAGTAACAGTGTCATGTGTGGAGGAGCTGCCGGTACATGGAGAAGATGTCCATTACGAATGGGTTCATCCCAAGCTGAGATAAATGAATGATATGAGTGGTCCACACTAAATAGGTGGCAGATGTAAAGCCGCATTGTAGCTGTAATGTGCCATGCTGTAGTGTGGATTCGCGGAAATGAAGCTCGTCCATATAGATTTGCTGTAATTTTTGTTGCTGTAATTGCCTCACCCAATTGACATGGAACCCAGTATCTCTGCCCCTCCCTGTATTCCCTATATCTCTGTCACTTTTATGCTTTCCCTTCAAGTTCCAGAAAGGAATACATAAGGTGAACTATGAGAAATTATTTAGCATGAGTAACAGTTTGAGGTCGCAAGAGTGAAAACTGACAGGAAGGAGGGAGGGAGGTTGAAGGTGAATATGAGAGAGTATTATTTTATAGAAAGGGTGGGGAACTGTGGAACAGTCTGCCAGCCAAGGTGATGGGTGCCAAAACCATTAATGGTTTCAAGCACAGTTGGGACAGAGTGAAGGGTATGGTGGTTACTCAGGATGACAATAACAGGGAGGAGAATAAAGGGGTGGATAAGAAGGGGTAGAACCCTTTATGGACAATAGATTCCAGGGTTAGATAGAAAACCATGGTTAGATTGGATGGACCATCGGGCTTTTTCTGCCATCATTGTCTGTGTTAATATGTTAATATGGATTGCAGACTTCAAGGTGTATATCTCCCTGTACTCCGTTTTACCTCCATGCGAATTACTATATTTCCTCTGGCTCACTGATTTTCAAATTATATAATAGTATCCCCCCCAAGAAAAACAAGTTACGTATCACAAACCAAAAAAAGAAAAGAAATGAACCAACAATAACTGTAAGGCATTACATTACCATTTGTAATACCGTCATCCATGGATGTATGTATTTTTTTTACATATTTTAACTGCTGCAATGACTCAGATGAATTGGTGATGGTAGCACCCACTCCTCACTATCATCATCATCACCACTGTAATTTTTGCCCCTGCCACCATTGCTACCACAACTATCACCCACCTTGCTTTGTCGGGTTGCCGTAGACGGTCATTTTAACTGTCTGTGCGGTGTTCAAGTAAACTCATCATGGAACAAGCCTTGCTGAGGTTTACTGATTCCACACTAAAATCAGTACCCCTCCCAGTCTTCCTCAGAAGTAGCACCATCTGTGTGTATACTGCCTCATACATGGTGCGCAGAAATTGGGGAGAAAACATGATCTGAAAAATGTGATTTATAAAGCATGATCTGAAAAATGTGATTTATAAAAACATGACTGATCTTTAAATTGCCTTTTTCATCCTCATTTTACATGAGATTGCTATATTAAGTTCAAGAAAACCTAATAAGAGAAAACATGATGTGAGAAAGCATAACTGCTCTTTAATGTGCCTTTTCCTACTTCATTTTACAAGGAGTGGCTATAATATATTCTAGAACATGTAATTGGATAAAACATGATTAGAGAAAACGTGACTGGTCTTGACTTTGCCTTTCTCACCTTATTTTATATTTATTTTATTTATTTATTTATTTATTTATTTATTTATGTTGTTTATTTGTAGTTTTTGACCAAGAATGGCACACACAGCTTTGACAGCTTGGTTTACTTGTGCATCTGGGGGTGGGGAGTTACATGGACCTGTTTTATTGATAGGGAATTTGAGCCTTAAACTAGAGGAATTCCCTACTTTTCATTAACAGGTGCCATGTGAATCTTTAACTTCCATCCAGACAGTGACCCAAGATGGGCAGAAGGGACCCCTGTTTAAAATCTCATCCGAAGGAAAGCACCTCAACAGTGTAGCACCCCCACTTGTAAAGAACTGAAGTGTCAGTTATGGGTATTACCTCAAGCAGCTGGTGTGGGGTTCAATCCATGGCCTTCCTTCCTTACATGAAAATCTCTTAAACTGGAAGCACTGGATTGTGGAAGAGGGTGGAATCAGTGTGTTTTCAGTTTGCTCAGGGTGGTTAATCACCAAATGCACTGGTCAGCCAGCTGGGAAATACATTTGCACTAGGGATGGAATCAGTGGACTTTTGGAGGCCAATAACCCATGGTTTCTTTGGCCTTTCTAGAATATGCTCAGCACTAGTTCATCTCTCAGGCATAACATCTGCCTTATCACTATGACCACTATCACCACCACTGCTTACAGAACTGGCACTTGATGGAACTGGCATGGTAGAACCTTTTCGTTCTTCTTTCCTCCTCCTCCTCCATCCCTTTCTACTCCAGTTCTATTCCTCATGGTTTCTACACTGCAAGGTAGCAGAGGTACCCCCAACACACACACACACACACACACACACACACACACACACACACACACACACACATTGCATACCCTACACACTGACACACACTCCTCATCCTCACTCTTACCGAGAGGTATTGCACACTTAGTTTTCATTCACAGGCAAAAAAAATAAAAATAAAAATGGATTTCTGTGCCCTGCACCACAGACCATCAAACTACTTGTTAAATAATTCCTTCAAACTCCTCCTGCACTTTTTCCAGTCTGCTAAATTCACTCATCCCTGCTCCTGTTGCAGACAGCAAACAAAAGCATATCAAAAAGATAAATATTTGAATTCCTATGTCCTCCACACCACCAGCACTCACTAAAAAAAAAAAAATTGTCCAAAACATATTTCAAAAATCCCTCCCAACTGTATCTTTCCCAGGCCTCCAAATTCACTGTGCACTGCACCTGCTGCTGCAGGTCTGCAGTTGCCAGTGCAGGCTCACATTATGAACTCTCTCTCTCCTCTGCAACATGATTTCATTTACTTAGCCACCTTAAACTACTTAATGATAATTAGCTAACACAAATAATAATGTACAATTCTGTTATGATTTCAAAAGTTTTTTGAGCAAAAGTAACTTTTTTCACATAAACTTGAACTCCTTCAGTGGCCATGTTTTTCTTCTATGAAAAAAAAAAGAACTGGATATCACACAGATGTTCACTGCACGAGGAGTTAGTCTCCGGCATGGCTACTTGACTGCTGTAGGTTATGTGGCTTGCCAACAACTTGGACATGCTCAGGATGTGCTCCCTGTAAAATGTGCTGTGTCATGGTGTTGACATGCTGAAATGCCAAAGAGAAACAGTGTTCCTTCGGACCTGTTTGTCGGTGTCCAAAATGCTTGATTTTGTCATGTTCACAAAATGCATCAGTTCATCCTGACCTTAGATGGGTGGGGGTGTTTGGTTCTTAGGGGGAACTTACTGACTTACTATGTCAGGGCTGCAGGACTATCCTGCTGGTTAACCCTCATCCAGCTGTTGTGGGGGGGGGTGAGGCCTCCTAAAGGACTCAGGTTTGTACCAGAGAAAATACATACATTCAGAGTTGTTAAGGAATGGGTTATGTTTTTCTTCAGATGGCAAAATAGTGCCAGTACTAGCCATTTTGACCAAAAGGTCAAAAACACTGATATCACGAATTGTGCCACTTATTAAGATTCTATGCACATTCCCAGAATGTGAGAGTGTGAGCTGAGCCTCCATGCCCATTCAGTCCTTGACCTTTTACAAGTGGCAGGAATGATTTATAAATCTAATGTAGTACAGTTTCACAATGCATACAGAAGGGAATCCTTAATTGTACCAGCACCACTAAACCATGTTTTAAATAATCACATTGTTGTCCATCCTATAAACTACACAAGATAATCTGAAAAGCTATCAAAACAGATCTAACTATGGCATTTTATCATGGAGGTACTGCTTTTGACTATTTTTCCTAGTGTGAAGTTTTACAATATGACATGTTTGTGGTACAAAACCATAACCATTATGAGTAATGCACCAGCTATCATAATATTTCAGTATTACAAAGTCCTTTACAAAGATGATAAATGGCAAGGCATTGGTAGGCAGGTAGGCCAACATGAAGTATCAGCGTAATGCTGTCAGGACTTCAGCGTCCCTCCCACCAGGTAGAATTAGGTGTTACAGTGTTTGCAGCCTGAAAATGATGAAATGCCCTGATTTTTAATTTTCCAGCTGGAACCCTGTATGACATTTGTACATGTAATATTGTGTATTTCAAATATAACGTTTACATTTATTTTAATGAAGAATTGGGTGGTATCTCTGTGAGAGCATCTTTAATTTATAGTGTATAGTTCCCCAAAATCTGGAACAACCTCCCACCTCAAATACAACACTCCTCCTCCTCCTCCCACTCCCTTGTCTCTGCCTTACATCACTTTCTCTCTGCTAGCTGTTCCTGCTACAATCCTTAACTTGTTCCCCATAAGCCTGCTTCAGCTTCATGCACACCTCTTTCCTGCAAAACCTTACCCCTACATCCTCCCCCCCAGCACCCATTCCTTTTGACCTTACTCCCACCCTCCCATTCCCTCCTCTGTACATCAGCTTACCCTCACTACCAACTCGCCGTTGCTTGGCCTAGGCCCCTGGCAGGGTTCTTTGCACCCTGGAGGGGTCCAGAACCTAGGCAAACACCTTCTGCACCTCCTACTCCCACCCCATTCTTTCCTGAAAGGGCTGGATCTCGGCCCGTCTTCTCTCCCACCTCCCTCTATCTTAGTCCTTCTGAATCCTACTCCACATCACTGCCTACTTCCCTCCTGTCATGCTCTACCTCTTCTGCCTACAACCTGCTTCCCTCCTGTTGTGATCCACCTCTGCTTTTTGCAGACAGGGTCTGCAACATACTGGAGGGGTCAAGCCCCAGCAGGCCCTTCTCCCCCCCTTCCTTCCTGATGTGCTGTAACTCCCACTGCCTACAACCTGCTTCCCTCCTGTTCATGCTTGACCGCCACCTGGTGCAGACAGGGTCCCCAGCATTCTGGAGGGGTCAGGCCCTGGCAGACCCTTCTCCTCCCACCCCTTGCCTTCCCCTCCTCCAAATCCCCCCTTTCTCCCACCCTGCTCTCTGCCTATATGTGTCCCACCCACCCACACCCCTCCTTCCTAGCTGTAGTTATTGGTTAACCTCTAATCTCTAATGCATTTATAGTCAACCTTGCACGTTTGTTACATCTTGCAAATTTTGTTCAATCTGTGTCTCTCCTCACAATCTTGCCCTAGTTCAACCTCCTTGTAGTCTATCCAGCCATTTTCTAACTACAAAGTTATGTCCCACCAAGTGTTTGCCAAAGATATTTGTGCTATCTTATCTATCTAATTCAAGATTGTTAGCATTGTATTCCATCTAGTCCATACCTGTTAGCATTCCTCGTTTTCAGAACTTCTGTATAGTCTGCTTACTTTATTGAATGTAATCAAATTGTATATCTATATTGTGTACCAAATCTCTGTATACTATCCTCATGTTCTCCTACCCCCCAGGTCGCACCGGGAGACAAGCAACTTGTTGCTCAGCGTGCCTTCCTGGTGAAACATTTCAATAAATAAAATAAATAAATAAAATATAGTGAGGGTTTGATCTGCACGGATTTCAATACCAGCTGAAACCTTGTTGTACCACAGATCAATGGTCATGGGATGCAGTTGTACCCAGTGTTCCAGCTGATCAGAAATCCTTGAGGCAGCTGGTGTTTTCCACAGCGCTACCGTATGCGCAGCAATCTCTCATGTTCTAAACTGAAACTGCCGGCACATTCGCCTGCTGCTGCAGTGTACTACAAAAACACTTTTGTTTTTAAAAATAAAAACAGCTACACTGTAAAGAATACTGGTTGGCTAACCACATGCCCAACCAGCCTGTGCTACCACCTTGGGCTTCTGAATACACTGAACCTCTTGAGCTTTGCTCTTGTGGTCTGATGTAATCAGAACCCCTCTGTGTCAGTACAGGTTGGTTGTGCATGTTGCCCAACCAGTATTCTTTATATTCGTAATTACTGTTTAAGTGTTTTTACAACCCTTACACTGGGATATAATTTTCCCACGTGAAGCCCGCTAGGATCAAGCGTAGTGTCACAGTTTCCCTGCATGACAACAAGGATTAACTCCCATTGAAATTGCATTGTTCCCTGCAGTACTGTAACTCTACTGCAGAATTCTGCAGAGTTGGGCTTGATCCTGGCGAGCTTCACTGTACATGAGTGTGTATAACTGAGCAACAAACAACTGCAGTGTATCAATGAAAACCACTTGTTTTTCTGTACTGTGCCTTCCTGCTTTTCCAGTTTCACTGAACGTGCGGAAGAGCTACACAGTTCAACTTTTTTTGTTGACTCTGTTTTTCACCTTCTGTATGGCGGGGCTTACTTGGCCCCAATCTGCCCTATATGCAGGAGCTCAACTACCCCGTACAGGCCAGCCTCCGCCATGGAAGCACAGCAGGAAGGAATGTGGCTAACCCCCCCCATGGAGAGGCCCCCCAGCAGCCCTAATCCAGGAGAGGGAGACCGCATCACCCTTTGAGTCCCTCCCTGACTTGCTCTGGGCTTTGTTTGGCCTGTGAGGGAGGTCCCCCATCGTGGGCTTCACTGCGCTCATTCAGGAGGGGTTTTTCCTTGATTACCCCTCAGAATGCAGCATGCAATGTCTCCTGCATGGTTGCACGCCTCCTGTCACTGGAGACTGGCTTCATCCCTCCCACTTCTGCATCCCGTATGCTTTGTGTTGCCACTGGTTTCCACCAGAGGCCACTGCAGTGCTGGGAGCTTCCTGGATCCCACCCCCAGAAGAGGAGAGCAGTACTTCGGATGTTCGATCCACTCCCACCCCTGCCGACCCCCAATGGCCCAGACTCGTTCCTGAACCCGGATCAGTGGTGTGGTGCAAGGTGTGGTGCCCAGCACCTCAACCTTCAGTGCCACTGGACCTGCATTACACAGTGCAACTTAACTTCTGTCCACTTTTAACACCAGCAATTAAAACAAAAAAAATAGAAACATAGAAATTATAATAGTGGGAAGTATGGTAACTACTTTTTTCCACCTAGGGTGTTTAAAAAAGCCTCATTACACACTACTCCCCATTTATTACTTCAATATATATTGTATGGGCAGGCGCTATTATATTCAGAGTTACCCAGACTGTTTTTAGAGTTTTGTACCTTTACAGCATATTGTATGCCTTTACAGAGTTACCCAGTCTGTTTTAGAGTTGTAAACTGCTTGATTAGGATGACACAGTGCTGTATGCTAATTTCCAGCATCTCTCTGTTCCTTCTAGTCCCCCTTCTCCCCCTTCCACTCTGTATTCCTTTCCCACCTTGACCCCTAGTGAATCTTTTGTTCAGTCCCTGACCTCTTAATCCCTTCATGTTACTTATTGTGTCTCATCTCCTTCCCTCCTCAGGCTAGCAGACCAATCCTGTGAGTGTGGTTGGTTCAGGATGCTCTCCCCAACCCCCCAGCAAGCCGCAACATTGGAAGCCCCTGGGCTGCACTCCGCCGCAGGTATTACATTCAGCCTCATCAGCTGTGGGACCATGTTAGCCCCAACACTGCTAGCACCTCAATATATGAAGCCTACTCCACAAACTAACCCTCCTCCAACCCATCATGATGGATCTACACCCAGATTTTCTAGTCTTTTCTGAAACCTGGATATCCCACAAGATACCTGATAACAATCTTATTATCCCCAGTTACTCTCTCATCAGGCACGACAGACCCAGCAAGGGTGGAGTTGTAGCAATATATATATATATATATATATTAGAGGCAAAAAACTCTGTTTAATGCATTAGTTAGTGTTGTTCACAGCGACAAAAAGTGAGGAAATTCAGTGTTAGGATTAAACCCCCACCCTTGGATCCCCAGCCCACCCCCAACCGCATTGAGTAGATTGTCATCAGCCCCAACTCTCACCCCATCACATGTGTAAAGCAGCAGAAGTATAGGAGAATGGGGTTAGAGTTAGGACTGATGACCCCAATGCCGGTTGGGGGGGTCCAAGGGGGGTTTTCAACCCTAACACCAAATTTACTCACTTTTGTCGCTGTGGAACAACCCTAACTAATGCATTAAATGGAGTTTTTTGCCTTTAATTTCCTGTCTTTTTGAGAATGATAACGAGAAATAGTGAATGTAATGCAGTGGCGGGAGCGCGGGGCCACAGGAATAACAACACAAACAGAAGTGCTAACAGTGGCACACATGGTAACGCAAGCGCGAATGAGAACAGAAAGGGTAACGCACACGGTGGCGTAGACGGGAACGGTCTACCACGTAATGTGTTGTCACATAGTAACATGGTGCCTGCAAATGGAAATGTCAATGGGCATGGTGACGCAAAGTGAAACAGAAAGAGAAACTGTACTGTAGACACAAATGGCAAAAAATAACAGAAACGCAAGTGCAAAGGAAAACGCAAAGGATAACGCACATGGTGGCGTAGACGTCAACGGTAAGTGAAACGGGTTCGGAACCACAAGCAGAAAGGGCAATGGTAACAGTAATGTAAGCGCACAGGCTGGTTTTCCCCAAAAGCTGCATAGAGAAAGACAGTGAGTACAAAGAATGTATGCATAATAATGTGTATCGGAGCAGAAAATGAGGACTTGGAATACTAAATAGATTATATCTCAGGAACCGTACAACGTGGAAAAAAATGTATAAGTCATATGATTTACGACTGTCCTGGCTAGTTTTATTTTTCCAATGAAAAGTCCGTAACTTGCACCGTTTCCGAGATACGGGCCCTGAAAGGCGCGGCGAATGCCGTAATGTTATCCTATGGGAAAAAAAAAGAAGTTCGGAGTGCCATAACTTTGCCTCCCTGTAATATTTTTTCACCACTGAAAGGCACATCTGTGGGCTGTTGGCTGTGTTCCCTCCAAATTTCAGGAAAAAAGACCAAACCATTATTTTGCAGCAGGGTGCCAAAGGATTCCTGTAATGCGTCGGGCGCCGTAATGTTATCCTATGGGAAAAAGCGTCAAATTTGGAGTACTGTAACTTTGCCGCCATGCAATATTTTTTCAACAAAATACTGAAAGGCACATCTGTGAGATGTCGGCTACGTTCCCTCCAAATTTCAGCCCAAAACTCCAAATCGTTCTTTTGCAGCGGAGTGCCAAAGAATTGCTGTCATTTTCCCACAGACTAGAAAAGTACTGTCGCAATTTGCGAAAGCTTTTGCAAAACTTAGCGACACTTTCATGAGCATGAAAGTACTTTGTGAAAGTACTTTTTCCAGAAATTTGAAAAACAAATTTCTGGGGTGTTTTACTCCAAAATAAAGACATGACTAACATCCTTAGGGTCCGACTAGGTGAATACAAAAAGAATTAGGTTGCTAGAGGGTCCCAAATTTAAATGCCAAGCATTTTTCTGATCACTAATTGAAAACAAGATGGCAGATTTGCGAAAGTAACAGGGCCATTTTCGAAAGTAAAAATGCATTTGCGACACTGTCGAACTTTTGGTTAACTTTTCCCATTGACTTATAATGGGAAATTGTTTTTTGAATAACTTTTGAACCATTTAATATTTTTTCACAAAATCTTCAAAAGGCACACCGGGGACCCTGGCCGCATGTTCCCTGAAGATTTTGGGCCATTCGCACAAACTGTGCGACCTGTAAGCACTCCATAGAATTCCAGAAAAAGCGTAAATGCATGGGCAGATCATGCTTAATAACTCCGCAGCCGTGTATCCGACTGGTACAAAACTTGGCAGATCCCAAGGTGTATGGGTCTTGATTGTGTATTCCAAATTTCAGGCAAATCCGTCAAACAGTTGCAAAGTTATTAAGGTGCAAAATTTTCGGTTTAACATAGAAATGGCTCCTCAACCCTAACTATGGTAGCACTACCGTACTACCATAATATATATATATCTTCCAACCTCCAGTATTCTCCCATTCTGTCACTCTTTTCCCCATCCCAAATGAACTCCTCATCAAACTTTCCTTGCCTTACACCCTGCCCACATACATGGCCAGCTATAACTGCCGACTGGGTCTCCCTACATCTACCATATCTGAACTCCTCACCACTATTACTTCTCATACTACCTCTGGTGAGCTATACATGCTACATGACATAAACGTGGATTGGCTCTCACCTGCAAACACTTAATTACGCTCCAAAGTAAACTCCCTAAACTTAATATAATTAATAACTTCACCAACTTGACACAACCATAAATCCATCAAGCACACCCTGATAGACTGGGCCTTTACTTCTCATCCCCACCGCATTATTGACTCTGGTATCCTGTCAGATTCCCTTAGTTATCACCATATGATGCATCTGAAAGGTCCACCAGTCTAAAGTTTCCCCAAAATTGATCCCTCTATGCTCATTCCGTTCACTGAACTTAGCACCCCTGTTAACAAACTTACACCATACTGACTAGTGACGCATCACAACAGAATCATCTATTCATACTGCCCTCTGTTATTTCCAGTCAAAATTACTGGAAATCTGGGACCTGCACGCTCCTCCTAAACTTACAAGAGTCAAAGGCTCACAACGCCCATGGATTAACGCTGAACTACGGGCCTGCATGCATGCCAGAGACCAGGCCAGGAAGGCCTATAAGACATCCAGATCCCATCCACTCCTTCTCTAAAACCATTATCTTATGAATGCTTGCACTAAGGCGTCCAGATATGCTAAATCTGAATATTTCTCCACCTCCTTCAACACCAATTTAAGCCATCCATCTAAGCTCTGGAAAGTTGTCAAATACCTCTTCTCTCTCCCCTCCCATTACACTGTCCCAACTCTCATCTATGGAAATGCTACACTATCTGATCCTCCATCTGTTACAGCAACTTTCAACACTTTCTTCACTTCCTGTGCTTCCTCTCTCCTAACCACTCTCCCCACTTTCACACCTACTGCCTCCCTAAACCCCATGTCTACATAAAGCCATTCTACCAATCCCTCATTCTCACTCACTTCACTAAATGAGGCTCTTACGGCCCTCCATGCATTGAACCCTAGCAAGGGTAAAAGCCCTGATGGCCTTAACCCCAAATTGCTCTGTCTCTCCGCTTCTGCTATAGCTTCCCCCCGGCCTCACTACTGAACCTATCTTTTTCTCTTTCCTCAGTTCCCACAACCTTGAAACACCCTACGGTTATCCCGCTCGCCAAAGGCGGTGATCCCACAGCTCCAGGGAACTATCGGCCAATCTCCTTACTTCCTATCCTAGCTAAACTTCATGAATGTATAGTACTCACTCAGCTCACCCCTTACCTTAACTCTACTTCCTTCTTAACCCCTTTCCAGTCTTGCTTCCAAAAGTTCCACTCCACCAAAACCCCCCTCTTACGTCTCATTGACTCCATACTCACAAATATGAATCAGGGTCACGTTACCTCTGAATATTTGTTGACCTGGCAAAAGCCTTTGACACAGTATCACACGCCCTTCTCCTCCAAAACTTACAGCTGCTGGGCTAACTTCCTCAATAACAGTTTTGTTTCCATCCTACCTATCAGGTAGATCGCAATCGGTTAAGATTGCCTCCTCCCTCTCTCCTCCACCTCCCATCAACACTGGTGTCCCACAGAGCTCAGCCCTATTCTATTTTTGATCTTTCTCAATGATCTCCCTATAGTCTGCTCCTCATCCCAAATCCACATGTACGTGGACGACACCACCCTTTACATGTCGAGTACTTCTCATGCTGATACGTAGACTAGACTGCAACATGATTTCAACAAAGTCCAGCTATGGTTCCAGTCCAACCAGCTGTTCCTGAATGCCAAAAAGACAGTCTCCATGTCCTTCGGCACTAGACAGAGGCTATCTAAACTTCAGTCCCCTCCTGTCTTCCACACCCTGGATGGCACACTGATTGAAAATGTCACTACCTTCAGATACCTTGGGGTTTGGTTAGACCACCATCTGGGCTTTTCGGTGCATATCTCTGCAATCCGAAAGAACCTTCACCCCAAGCCTGGTGCCTCATACAGGAACAAGGATTGCATTCCACAAACTGCACGCTGTGCAATTGTGCAGAAAATGATCCTCCCCACCTTTGACTATGCAGACATAGTCTACAGTGCCGCACCCAAAACTACCCTGGCCAGACTGGACACCCTCTTCAACTCCTTTTGTTGCTTTGTCCTATCCTGCCCCCTTGCACTCATCACTGACCTGTGTAAAGCCCTATCACTCCCACCCCTGGAGTCCAGACATTTGTCCCATACTGCCACTTTCATGGCCAGATTTTGGACTGGAAACTTCCCTTCCTATCTTTCTTCCTCATCCTTGCTTCCTCCCAACACATTTACTCCCTCTACAACACTGACCTAAAATCCTTCTCAATCCCCCACCAATCTACCACCACTGGTCACTCCGTCTTCTCTTTCTGATGTCCTAAACTGTGGAATGCGCTCCCCCCTCCATCCGCAATGCCACCTCACACAAATCCCTCTCCTCCCTCTTATGGAGATACACAAACCTTACTTGCAGCTCCCAAAACCTACCATCTTCTCACCTTACATTATCCCATCTTCCCCACTCCTAATCCCCTAACCCCTGGACAATTTCCCTAGGACATGCCCCTGGCTGGGCTGCCACCTAACACTTTGATCAGCCTCCTGCAATCCCCTGGACTTGGTTCCTAGCTGGGCCACTCTACTAGCCCAATCAACTGTTGCCCTATGGCGAGCTACTTAATTACCAGCCCAGTTATCTGTGTATCTACTTCTGTCATGTATATATTCTACCAGTGTTTCCATGTTATAAATATTATGTAATATTAATGATATTGTTGCAGTGTAAAGCATGTATTGTACCTGTTGCCTTCTCAATCATTCTCAGTGCATTCTTGTGACTTTCTACTTGCAATCTCCCTTCCCCTTTCCCACAGGATGCATCTGGAAATGACCAGTACTGCTCAGTATGCCTTCCTGATGAAACACTTGAGTAAATAAATAAATAAAATTATTGAATTTAAGCAAATCCTAATGTTGGTGTACCATCGTAGTGACAATCAAGAGGTTGTTGTACCCACTTGCGTACATCACAACAATGGTACAACAACATTGAATGTGTGCATGTGCAGCTACTGACACCTCTGAATGTTTCCCCACCGTTCAAGCAGAGAAATTCAAAAGAAAATGGTGGTGCGGCTTAGCGAGCAGGACTCAATTACACAGACAAATGAACATGACTATGTGGTACTGAGCTGTACCAACACATCTCCTTTGCTGGATTTTTTGTTTAAAAAAAAGGCTCACTTATGGTATCCAGTGATAATAGCACCAGAATATGGGCGACTGTCAAAATGGTGACTCTATATTCGGTGCTATTGGAATGGGCTACCCACAAGGGTAGTGATTGGTTCTACCGCAAGGGTAGGGGAAAGTGACAGGAAAAAGGGAATGGCAAGGAGAAGGGGAGGGGTTGGGAAGAGGGTTATGTACAGGAACTGTCCCTGCTGCCACCAAGCCAACCATGTGGTGTGGTGGTGAAGGCGGCTGGCTCTGGCACAGCAGGTACTGGGTTCGGGGCTGGGGATGGGGATGGGAGGGACTAAATTTTGCAGCAGGCAGTGGCTCCCGGGGCTTAAATATTTTTTGTGTCTGAATTTGTGCCCTCTCCCTGACATGTACCCCCCTGGAGTTAGGAATCCAAATTCAGAGGATTGCTGAGTTTCGGTTCACTGGTAAGTGTATATCCCTGATTTGCTTTTCAGCGATATACACTCACCATAATAGCAATTGCCATTCAGCGAGCGCTATTATGACATAGAACCCTAACTTACAGTTCTGTTTTACTGATGAGATGGAGCCCTGGGACAGGCAGTATTGGACAGTGAAGACAGAGGAGCTGAGATGACCTAGCATCTCTGCGTTTATGTACATAAGGTGAGGGGGGATGGCACGAAGTACTGTGGATTTTTTTCCATGACTTGCTCAACCTCAAAATAATACTTGTTGCCCCATACACTATACAAGGCAATGTATGGGCAACAGTTAACAACAATGCTTCATACATTTTTTGAGGTTGCCATGACAACCATAGACCTCTCAAGGTCTATCATGTTGTCATGGCAACCTCTCAAAATATACACAGTGATGTTGTTAACTGTTGCCCATACATTATCATCTATTTCTTATATCTTACGTATTCTCATATTGTATTCGTCTACTGTATGTGCTCACTGTACAATGTATTATATAAAGCACCATCTCCAATACCCTTTCACGTCAGGGTACATCTGGAAATAACTGGTTTTAGGAAAAAAAGAAAGAAATACAGAAATAAATAAAGAAGGAAGAAAGAAAGAAAGAAAGAAAGAAAGAAAGAAAGAGAGAAAGAGAAGGCAGGCTGTGGCAGTTCCAATGATTGAATGTCAAAAAGGTTTGGTCCCAATTGGTCTGGGTGGGGCCCTCAGAAATCCAGGGTTTGTATTTTGGGTATTTTGTTTTTTTGGGGGTAGGGGGAGCTGTGGTAATGGCCTGACTAGCAAGGTATACCATAACACAATTATTTTGGTATGGTAAATTCCATATATTATCAGTACTGAGCCCTTCTTAATACTGCAGTACAGAATCATAGAGGTACTATATACTGCAACATTCTTGCATGAAGGCAACATTAAATCCCAGTATATATACTGTAGTAAGTCCTTCCACAAACTGTTTTAGAAGAAGGCATTATGCATATTAAGATTTTACTGTAATATGCATACCTTTTAATTTACTTTATTCACAGACATAACATCTATATTTATCTGTAATAACAGAAAAATATTGCACTTGAATCTAATTCTAGTTATCCTGTAAGGTAGTTATCATGTAGGGTTTTAAAACCAACTAGTTCATTCTTTGTTCAGATATCACCCAACATGAAGATCAATTTTGCATCCTAGCTGACACAGTCAACAAGTTTGCCAGCTTTTCATGATCCCTGTAATATTAATTCCATTCATATCCTTTTGACAACTGTTAGAATGTACATTTTGATAAATGATGGGTCTGTTGACTAAGTATATGTTCAGTGTGTGCTTTAATGTCAAGGGGTAAAATATAATTGAAAATGTTGCTTATAGTATGTTGCTCTGCAGAATAGTTGAACAGTGTTGATAAATGACTCATACTGGGTGGTATTGAAAGAATAATATAAGTCACCAACATGTGCTTCTGTGCTGTGTCAGCTTCATCTGTATAGCTGACCAAATAAATAGCCTTAGCATTACACTTCGGCACAGTTACCCTCTGTGCACACTGTGTTGTAACTTAAACATTTTACTGTGATTAGCATCAGCATAATCAATTTGAAAAATCATAAACCAATGATACAAAAATGCAGAATATATAGTCACACTTACAATCACCTGAAAGATAAGAAAAACTATACTTCAACACATAAATTCACATCCAATATATATGCATACTGTCAGTGTCAGCATAACATATACAGTAGGCATTCTCAATGCTACACAGGACATTGTTTCATAGAAACTAAAAGTATTAGAAGATTATGAAGCTGTTTCATGCACTAATAGTTTTTTAAACATCTACTTACAATATCTTATCTATAATCGTCCAATAAAAGTTATCACAGTCTTTCTTTAACAACTTCAGTTTTCAGAGGACTAAAAAGGCTAAAAGCATTCTCCACCAGAGAAAGCAGCCTTCTATTCAGTAAGTTGTTCTACCTCATTTATAGTAATCAGCACAGTTAACACAAAACATGTAAGATGTTATGACACTATGACAATTAAGTGCAGCAGGCTACAGAAGGTACACAGAGGATCTATCTATTGTTATGCAATAGGAAATCAGTCTTGTAAAAATTATCTAGAATTAATAAATGTATATATTTATTCATTTATTTGAGTTTATGCCAACTGGGATAACCTCCATGAGATGCAGCATCTTATTTTCATGTGGGTCTTAGAGAGGATAGCAGCATCAACAGGTTAACATAGTACAGCAGGAATAGTCACATACAGGTTTCTACAGACAAGGCAAAAAAGCAAAGTGTAAGTACTGAACTTGCAGAGATTAATCAAAGCAAGCTAATAAAATGAGGTTACAGCAAATAAAGAGTATGAGCATTGTTATACAAGAAGATCACGATTGGAGAAGGGGAATACTGGACCAAAACAAATATAGGGAGTTTTAAGGAGCAGCTGACACCTTCAGGACAACTTTAAAAAAGCACAGCATTTAGTCACAGTTCAGCATGTATGTCATGTTAGTTCTATATTCCTCCTCCACAGTATTTACTACTGAGGTCATTTGCATTAAAACAAAATATTTTTATTTTTTTTTTACTTTCCATAAATAAGTAGTACAAATAAAAGTACAAAATAAAACAAATTTCCTTTCTATATATAGAATTCAATAAATTATACAAAACTGATTAACACAAAAATAATAAAATAATTACTGAAGTCATATCTTCTACTTATAATACAGTATAGATCCTATAGATATAGTTGATATAATATCTCAGTATACTACTAAACATTCCCTCCCCCTCCCCCCTCCCTACATCTAGAAAATATTTTCTTAGTGGGTAAACATTTCATAGATTAACCAATGGTGGCAACATGACTTGAGTTTCCTTCCATGTTGGCTCCTTATTACTATCTAAATGATCCATATCTTCCCATAATGATTCCATTTGTGCTGCTTCCCTTACCATGAACCACCATTTTATGGCATCAAATTTCTCTATAGAGGGCACATTCCATTTTTCTAAGATCAATCTTTTGGTTGCCATTGTCCTGATACAAAATAACTTTCTGTGGCCATCACTCATTTTAATTTTAGAAGTATCATTTAATACCATTGAGTTGAATTTTAATGGAAATATAGATTCAACATTTTTGAAAGCATTCTAATAGTCTCCCCACCATTCTTGTATAAACTTGCAGTTCCAGATACAGTAATATACTATAAATCTCCAATAATTTCACATTTATGCCAGTAGAACTTGCTCCCGCCCTTAGATATATTCCCCAATATCTTAGGTGTAAAATATGCACAAGCTATCATTTTTTTCTGGATTGTTTTGTTTTTTGCAAAAATATCATCTTTAATCATTTTAATCCTTAAATTCCTGCATTGTTGGTCTGCATAAGTTAGTCCGGCTTCTTGATTCCATTTAATATTCAGTTTCCCCCATGGATCAGTTTTATTTATTGTCAGCATCGTATATATTCTTTGAAAAATGTCATCTGTCTTTTGTCCATCAATCCGGCTTGCTCATCTCTTACAGACATTAGGTCTTGTTTTCTACTTGTAAAAATATCTTTACTGAATATATGTTTAACAGTGTAATTGGGGAATAAGTTTTGTTTGTTCCTCCATGGGAACAAGTTATAGAATTTTTCCAGGGGAATAAAGTCTCCTTCATCTACTAAATGTGTTTAATTTTATGTAGTCATTAGTCCTGCTAACAAAATGTTATTTCTAAATTTGCTCTTTTTAACATTAATGTTCCCCCATTTATTCAGATACTGCCATGGGAACAAATTATTGTTCTTCACTCGTATACCTGCTTGAATAAGTTCTTTTCTTACGGGTGTCAATATTATTAGGAGTTGAGTCCCTTGTCTATTTCATTTAGCCAATTGTTTGGATCTGCTCGGTTATAATTTTCCCAAAAGACAATTTCCCACATAATTTCTTCATGTGGAAAAAATGCCCATTCCCATAACATTAAGCTGATATACCACCTCATAATTTATTGGATCAGGACAACTGTAACTGCCCTCTTTCCTTGGACATATTAATTGTTGCCAGGCTATTGTAGGCCCCCCTCCAGAAATGTCACCAAAATTCTTCTTATATCATTAAGCCATAGTACAGCAGGAGCTCCTATAACACTCTGAATGACAAATATTAAATGTGGTAGGATCATCATCTTAATTGTTTCGGTTCAGACTCATAATGATAGGGACAATTTTTCCCAGTTCTCCTGTAACATCTTTATTCTGTTCCTTGCATTATTATGGTTTATCTTGATAATGTGCTCTTGTTTACTTGTTAGAATAATACCCAGATATTTACATTGATTACTCCAAGTAAATTATCTTATAATTTCTGGTTTTAATTTATAGTTGTTCCCAAATATTTCTATTACAGAAGATTTTTGTTCATTAAGAGTATAGCCTGCTAGAGTAACATACCCTTTATTTTGTCCAGAGCTATAGGGATTGTCATATTTATGTCCTGTAAAATAAGTAGAATGTCATCTGCAAAACCATTACATTTTATTTGTTTTTTTTTTATGTTAATCCCTTTGATATTATGATTACAACTTAATGTCATTAAAAGGGTTTCTAATGATAGAATAAGGAGGACTGGAGAAAGGGGGGCACCCCTGTCTTACCCCATTTAATATCACATAGGGTTGTCCCAAGTGTGAATTAATCATGCACATACCATAGCCAACACAGAATCACCTTTTTCCTACATTCCAGCTTAATCCCAGTAATTGTTCCCCCCCCCTCCCCTCAAAGAAGTTCCAATACCTTTATTTATTTTCTCTATACCTTGGAATCCATCTGGATTCCCTGTGTAACCCATTACTTGTGCTCTGAGTTGTTTTGTGCCCCCCACCCCCATAGCTTCTCCTGTGGATATATGGTATCACTTCTTTAAAGAATGACTATATAAAATTTTAGTAAAGGAAAGTAGCTCTCAATTAGCATTATTCCTTGTTGCATTATACTGCTCGTATTTAACTAGATTCAGAAATAAAAAAAATTGCAAAAGGAAGAGAAAAAAAACAAAAGAAACCAAATAAAGGAAAATATAAGTATACTCTATATTTAAATTCTTATACTGAAAAGCCTCCTATCAAGACAAATCCCAAGCTTTTATGGAACCTCCCCCACCACCATTTTTCTCTTTGCCATTTAATCATACAAATGTGGTATTTTGTTATTTATATCATTTTCAGCTTCTTTCACTGAGTTGTAAATTAGATGCACCCCCTGTATGACTACTTTCATTTTAGCTGGGTAGATCATTGTAGCTTTATGGCTTTTTGTCCATAGTTTATGCCTTAAAAATCAAATGTTTTCCTTTCTTGTATGATCTGTGCTGGAAAGTCATTAAATATAAATATATTTGCTCCCATTAAATAAATACTTTTTTTTCTTGTAAACCTGGGTCATTAAAGTCTCTTTATCTTCTGATTTGAAAAAAATATTATAATGATTAGTCTGCGAGACTGTTGAGTAGAAGCATTTAAATTAGTACAAAATGTCCTGTGCGCTCTGTCCATGTCCATTTAGATATTGGTTGTATCAATTTCCATATATGCTGCAAAAATTTGCTTTAAAGATTTATTTAATGGTCTTGCTGAATTCCAGCTTTCTGGCACTCTTAAAACTCAAATGTTTTTTCTCCTTGCACATGCCTCGAAGTCTGTTAGTTTATTTTTAAATTCCTGGTTTAGACATTCAATATCTTTTATTTGTTTCTGTAACGGTGAAGTGCCATCTTCTAAACTTGAGACCCTCTCTTGGAATGTTGTTAGACTTTGTTTCATTTATGAGTTCTCTGCCACTAACATGTTCACTGTTGACTATAAATTATCAACCTTTTTCTCCATGCACTCTCTCTATCTTCTGTAGGCCTTCATTCATTTTTTCTAGCTGAACTAGAATTTCTTTGGCCCAGCTAGGAGGATTTTTGTCTTCTGCTTCTGTGTCTGACTGCACATCTGAATATTCTGACTCTGACTCAGAGTCCGACTGTGATATTCAAATGACCAAGTTAGCAGATTTGGTTTTATTTTTTACTCCTCACATGGTTTTTGAAGTAGTAGTATTGATAGACTTCACAGGGACTGACTCTTCCTCTTATAACCCTTCTTTTTGTTTAGTTGGCTGAATCTCATTCTCTTTATTTGAAATATTTGTATTTTTGACAGCTACACTTAACTTCTCACTCCCTCTTAAGCCTGTATGTTTGAACTATCAGTACTGGAAATAACATTTACCGGTGGACTTGTTTTATTTATTTGCTGACCTACTTCACTCATCTGAACTTGAACTGTGCCAGGTGCCTTTTCATTTATAGAAACAGAATTTACTTTTAAGATCACAAGGTTTTCTTGAAAATTCTGTACCTGGCTATTGTATGCCATATCTTGTTCCTTCACTCCTTCCTATTCCACCTCTCCGTTCTGCTCCTTGGAGTTCACCACCATTTTGTTAGAGTCGCTCTCTTCTCCCATTGATTCATTCCTGATTATCATTTAAAAGTACCACTGGCTGATTACTTTCATCCTCCTCCCTCTTTTCCCCAGACATCTGGATACTGGTGCCCCTGTCTGAGTTATAGTTCATGTCCCCCGTTGTTCCAACCGTTCTCACCACCGGTGCACTGTTTTCTTTTGGAAGTGGAGTAAGTGAGCCTCTTTTCCTGAAAATTGGTGCCAGTATTATATTTTTTCTAGAAGGGCCTGGTAATAAATCATCCTTTACAGGAGATAGAATCTCCGGTAAAGCCACTGTGTTAGTTTGTATGGGAAGGCTCATTTTATTTTTTTCAGTGTTTTCTGCTGATTTTGAACTTCTCCCTTTGTTATTCAGAGTGAAAGCTGCCCATGATCTGGAATGAATTCCCAATTGTTTCACCGCTTTCCCAGGTGAGTTTATAGCTTTGGGTTTCTTCCTTGGAGGCATCATAAACCCATATTTTTTGAAAGTGTTTTGAGCTTTGGAGAGCAGAATTTTTGTTAAATCTACTGCCAATTCCATAGCATTCATTCAGTCCACAAGTCCGAATGCCATTGTATGCACACACATATCCAAGGGGGATGTGGAGCTTGCTCTCTCTGAATGGTTCAGCTTGTCATTTGATGGGAGGAGCCTCATCCCCCTCTGCATTAAAACAAAATCTTTGTTCCTCAAGAGTTCAGCTATTCCTCTTACTTTCTCCCTTCCTGAGGTCATAATGCACTGCTTGTGACATCACGGTTACTCTCATGTTAACAGATTGTGTTGTCACAACAGAGCATTATGACTTGAAGTAGGGAGTAAACTATAGAGGCAGATGAACTGTAAGGGAACTCTAAAGGATAAATATCATGTATTCATGCAAATTTTCTCAGTAATAAATAATGGGGAAGAGAATTATATAGAATATATATAGAATGCAAGCTGAATTGTACCTAATTATTATGTTTTTCAAAGTTTTCTTTGCGGTGACAGTAGATCTTTAAGGGGGATGAAATGACTGGACTTGAACACTTGCAAGCTAGAAGCAATCTTCAGCTGGAGACAGTGTTCTAGGTAGTATCTGGTGCTACAAATTCAAAGGCCTTTCTACCAAATTCACACTTTATCCAGGGATTTGAGAAGTCATAGTAAGGGCTGCTGTAGAATGGAGTCAGTAGGCAACACGTATGGCCCCTTCTTTCACTAATTTGTTTTTAGGGCTCTGGCAGAGGGACCTAGCCTTGAATGAAGCAGTCAATACACACACACATGCCACATTGTCAGATGGTGCCATTGCACTGATGTTGTGGTAAACATGTGGAAAGGCACTGAACTGGAAGCTAATATGTTTCCCAGTACCACTACTTGACCCTTTACTGCATAAATGTGCAATAGAAATATTGCTGCATTCAAGGTGACAGCAGAGCCCTTCCATTACATAAGCTGATCATCATCTTCTATGAAACACCAGAAGTTGATGTCCAATCATGGCTGAACACTGATAGCAAACCAAAAAAAAAAAAGAACAGCAGGCTTAAAACTACATCCCCCCCCCATCTGACATCCATGCCACCGCTTCACACTGTAATTTTTCACAGCTCCCAAGCTGAGCAGTTGGCATAGCTCTCTCATCACCATGGCTGGTCGCATTCTACATGGGGAAAAGAAAAACATCCTCACTCACCCACTAGCACCCATGCTACTTTCCTCTCCACATATGCAACATTACCTGTCCTTGTCTACATACTCCTCCACCTTTGAGCAAAAAGTCTGACTCATATTATAGTCCTGGGGCATGCAGAGTACATGCATTCCATGATTTAGAAAAATATTCATGTTGATTTTCACAATTTCTTTCTAAATCCAATTATTCAAGTACTGAGCATGTTCATAGAGCTAGAATTTATTGTTTTAACTTTTTAAACTTTTATTCAAATCTTAGCTATTTAAGCCCAGATTTTCAGGGTGGGCAAGGCAGTACACCTGATGACCACATAAGAGACCTTCCTTTAACCATGACCCAAAATATGTTTGGGGGGTTAACCACCCAAAACACAGTTTGGGCCAGATTACAAGGTCACACTTATGTAGTCATCAGGTGGTGTGGTGGCTTGCCCGCCCAGAAAATTTGGGCTACAAATTATAAAAAGTGGCTAAGATTTCAATAAAAGTTAAAAATAAATTCTTGCTCTATGAACATGCTCAGTATTTTCGGATTTAGAAAAAATTTTGAAAATCTAAATATTTTTAGGCTGAACAAAAACAAAAAAGGGTCTTAAGTTTTTCAGCATTAAAATGTTTACATGGCCATAACTTGGCCAATTTTAAAAATGTTGGGCCCAAACATGGGTGTTGCTTAAGTAACTGAACCTAAATTACCCCGAAATGCTTAAGGGAGTTATTCTCTGAAAACCTATTTTGTGCGGATTTACTCTCACAACTAACATGGTCATGAGGAGAGAGTCTATCTAAGTGGTCCACATGTTTTGGCCAAAAATGTTAAAACTTGACCGAGTTAAGACCATTTGAAAATTCACAAAGTCTGCTAAAGGTCTGGTGCGAAGTATGTGATGATGTAACAGATGCTTGTAGAGTCTGACTGGTACAGGTCTGGCACAATGATCATGAAACAAAGCATTGGTGTTACCCTAATTTCAATATTGTCTTGTCAAAGTAAAACACTGCAAGGCTAGAGGGTGCTGAAACTAGGGCAGTGCTAATGCTGCATTGCATGATCATTCAAACCTTCAAGGAACACAGATCACCAGAGACATGTTACCCTAATTTTTCAATTTCTTACTTTTTATTCTTTGCCTCAACCCTAATACTTACATTAATGGAGTTTGTTTTTAATTTATTTCCTTATGCTTTGAAAAATATATTCAACAACTGACACCTTTAACTTTCTTGTTCGGCAAAAGATCCAGCAGGCATGGTTCTGGGCCTGTAGTATACTTTGTACAAAGCCCTGTGGGTCCTACATGAAGCAGTTGACCAGTCAGTCACAGCAGTAGATCTGTAGCTTGCTATGCAACAGACCCATTGTTCAGGGACATGAATGCGTATCCCCACCGGCTCTATGCAAAGAAGCTGACCCTTTGGGCATGGAGGCAGTCCACAGGGAACAGCATTGGATTTGTAGGATGCTTTTCACTGGGCCCTACAGGCACTAGGTGAAGTGAAAGACCTATTGGATAAGTCCAGTTTGAGGGTGAGGATGCATACCACCCCTCTCCCTTCATAACCATGTAATTTTGGGGGTTGAATTTGGACACAAAATAAATTTTTTGGGACACCAAATTCAACTTCTTTGCAATAAAAAAAGTCACCGCATGTGCTCAGTTGTGTTTTTTCAGGACCTAGGCTTCTTGCTTTTTTCTTTATTAGAGTGTGACAGTGGTGGACAGTGGAGCAGAAGACAGTGTCTAGCTGTGGTGGAGGGATGGACATGTTGGAGGGGAAGGGTGGCATGAATACCAGAGGATGTGTGCAAGTGGGAGTAATGTTTAGGGAGCAGGTTGAGTTGAGGAAAAAGGGTGGAGAAACTATCACTTAATAGGTGGGGGAATGTACTTACTTGGGTGAGGAAGGAGAAGGGTGACATAGGTATCAGAGAGTGGTGGATTTTCCCTTTTTGCTTTATGGCTATGCACCTGCAGTGGACAGTGGAGGCCAAGACAGCAACTGGTCAACATGGAGGGGAGGGCTGTGCCAGTCAGCCAACATTTGAACTATCATAATGTATGTATTGGGGTGGCTATGGGGGGAAGGAGGGTGGCATGTGTTCTGACAGTGGGCAAGGTGCTGTTTCTTTTGGTTTTTTCTTTACAGATATGAGTGGTGGGTTGTAGAAGACAAGGTAACAACCACTCAACATGGAATGAGAGCTGTGTTGATTCCCCAATATTGGACCTCTCTTAAAGTATTTTTGGGGTGGGCATGGGGGAGAGGAAGGTTGCATGAATAGGTGATTGTTGAGACCTGGCTTTAGTGTAACATGCAGGGGGGAAGACAATGTAAGTGAGCCATATGGCTTGGGCACCCTGTGACCACAAAAGTTTCAAAAAAATAAAAAAAAATAAAGATGGACTTGGCACCAAGTTTGAGCTCCTAATTTTGAGAAGAGAGGGTGCAGAGGCTTCTGATACTGATATTGGGTAGCCAGTGTCAGAAAAACTGCTATGAAGTGCAAGTCTTTTCTTTTTCTTCCTTCCTTCATGATTGACTAAGAAGTCAATCATGAATAACCAAAAAAAAATAATTTCTTTGGGCCTGATATTGAAAAGTTAGCACACCCGGGTTTGCGTGTGTGCTCCTGGCCAGTCTATATTCAGAAGCCCTGGGAGCAACTTGCAAGCCCAGCAATGCCAAACCACTAATGTACCGCTGCACCTATGCAAATGATGGAGTCCTTTTATGCATACTGGAAAGGTTTGTGGTGGCGGTAAACAGACCCCAAGTGGCACTTTTTACCACTGCTGGAAACTATCTCTTAAATGGTTTCCAAGCCCACACCACCCTAAAGGCACAGTGGTTGTATTCCAGTGTTCTGCACCTGATCTCCTGTTCATGCACCAAAACATTCCCTGGCAGTCTAGTGTGACCTCACCAATCAGCCATTCTCATAGTTAAAATGATTCCCTGGTGGTCTAGTGCCCCCCCCCCACTCTGATTGCCCATTCTTATAGCTAAAATAATTTCCTAGTGGTCTAGTTTACCCCTAGAATATGGAATGGGGGAATGGTTTTAGCTATGAGATCAGGTGGTGGGGTACCACTGGAACCAGGGCTTACTTTTCTGCGTTGCTGGTGCTAAGGGGCTGCTGATGCCCCATGCAAATGAGCCAATAATGAGCATGCAGATAGACTCTCAGTGCCTTGCATGCCCAGTGGGCTAAGTCACACATTCAAGCTGAATATAGCCCGCATGGGTCTTGGTGCTATCCTGTTTTGGGCAGCGCTATTCCCTGTGGGCTATTACCCAGGTCTGTGTTGGGGCAATGTGGCTGAACTTAACATTATGCGAGTCAGATAGCACCACTCCCTATCCAACTGCATATAGCAGCAGCCATATTGGGCACAAGTGCAGCACAATTATTTTTGCTGCACTTCAACATTTATTTGTATATCTGGCCCATTGTCTTTCACAGCAGGGTTATGGTATGGGAAGGTAAAAAGAACAGTTACTATAAAATTAGATCTTCACAAAACTCTCCCCCATTGAGACACATCTTTGGAGCTGTAAACCACCAGTGTCAGGACCTCTCAGAAACATTTGCTAGCCGGACACCACCCATGATGATGTATGATGTCACTGCCTATAAAACATGGGTGGCCTCATCATTTCTTAGTTCCCCAATGAAGAAAAGCTCAGAGGGTATCTTACTTGTAGGAACCAGGAGACCAAACTAGGACCAGACCCGTAAGGAGAGGCATGGGACTGGAATATAGAATAAACATAAGGCACTATGGACAACGCAGTAAGGAGGTAGGAGGGTGGGTGCAATGTGGTCCAGTGAAGGAGATTCTCTCAAAGAACCACTTTTATGGCAAGTAACTAGTCTACCTTCATCGAGGAGATCTTTTTCATTGGGCCACAGCTTTCAAATGATTCCCAAGCAGTACACAAGGCAACCAGGGATGGTAACAAATTCTGATATGACATCATGACAGGAGGCCTTTCAGTACCACAAGACCAAAACTAGCACATCTGTGAGAGATAATATCCAGACTGTAATGCTTACTGAAAGTATGTACAGTGCTCTCTGTGGCAGCAGCACACGTTAGCTGCAGATACATTTTGAAAGCAGGCACTAGATGTGGCCATACCACATGTAGAGTGGCAATGGACAGCACTGGGAAGTTCCTTACTATACTTCCCATAACAAAACATAATACAGTCAGCCAGCCATTTGGCCAGGTACTGTTTGGTCATAGGGGCTCCATCTTTACTGGGGCACTTCCATGGTCTTCTTGGCAATAAAGGTTTCTCGGGCCTTATTGTGGCATCTCCTTGTGGCCTGATTGAATCCCTGGCAGATAATCACAGAGCATCAAGTTGTGGAACAACCCCAAAGAGCAAACACAAACTGTGTGAGCATCATCCTTATAGATCCTGGGCAGACTAGATGGGTCAGGCGGTCTTTATCAGCCGACAAGTTCTGTGTATCTACAGTATGTATCTTGTAGCTGCAGGTAGAAACCAAAAATAAAGGTTCTTCCAATGGCAGCATAAAATGACAATGTCAAATTAAACAAATTAATTTAGAAAAATAAATTCTAAAGCTTTGACGGCATAGATTCTCTGTAGGTCCAATGAGTCATCGACAGAGGGAGAAAGAACTGAAGAGTGATGAGGCTGTCCACGTTTTATAGGCAGTGACATCATATGTCATCGTAAGCAATCCCCAGCTAGCAAAAGATTTTGAGTGATCCTAACACTGATGACATATAGTTCCAAAGGTGTAGAGCTACCTTCAATGAAGCTCACAGTGCATGTTTTCATTCATTATTGACATGGAAGTCCATTGCAAATGAAAACAAAAGCTGCTCGTGAAATCCTACAAACAGAATTCTCCTTGCTACAGTATCAGCTACTTGAGAAAAAGCTTCTGTTAAATGCAAAGAAAACTAAAGCAATGATGTTCACAAATCAAAGCTCCACCAGCACATCCTCTCCAATCATTCTCCCCCAGCTATGCACTAGACTTGGAGAAAATCTGGAGTATGTAGAAAACTGCAAATACCTAGGTGTGTGGATTGACAACAGACTTGACTTCACTCATCATTTAGAAGAACTGTTAAAAAAGCTTCGCCAAAGGCTTGGCCTTCTCTATAGATTAAAACCCTTCCTAAACAGAGACTCAAAGATGAGGTTAGTCCAGGCCATTTTTCTATCAGTTGTTGACTATGCAGACTTCCTTTATAGTCACTGCCCCATCTCCTACCATCACAGGTTGGATACCTTATATCATAGAGCAATAAGGTTCATTACAGATCTGCCATCTAATACTCATCATTGCTCTATTTATGCTGCAGTTGAGTGGGTTTCCCTTCACCTCAGAAGCAACAGAAATGCAGCACTATGGATTTACAGAGCGTTGTCAAAAAAACTTCCAAACTATATCCTGGACTGCTTCACCCAGACCTCTCCTAGCTCCTATGCCCTAAGAAGCAACAACATCATCCTGCTCAAATTGCCCAAATTCAACACCAGGCTAGGGAGGGCAGCAATCAGCTATTCTTAGCTATAGCGTGGAACACCCTACAAAAATTCCTAAAACTGTCCAATATCATTCCATTTGCATCCTTTAAACAGCATTGTACAGTCTTCTTCAAAGAGAAATGCAATTGCTACCACTAGAGCTAGCATTGTCATCTCACAAATCTCCTTCCAAACCATATATGGCATATTCCTTCCAGACAGACACCCCATCTTATGGCACCCAGTAATACATTCACCATCCTAGTATTACATTATGTTGAGGTCTGCCATGCCCCCCCACTGGATATGTATATACTACATACTGTAAATATTAGCTTAACTTCCTGTAAACTGCTTTTTATCATGTGAATTTACTGTACATCACTGTGTTTATAAACGTTATTTTCCCCTGTACGTATAACTGTCTTATATAAGTGTATGATATATCTGTTGTGTATCAACTATTGAACCTTGACCTTATCAGGTCCATCTTGTAAATGAGCCTTGCTCAATGATGTTCGCCTGAATAAATAAAGACTTGATGATGATGATGATGATATGTACCGTATATTTTACCTTTTTTTTTTCCTTGAACATGCGCGGACTCCAGCATTGTATACACATAAGGAATTGAACTGAATACCAAAGTATAAACCAGGTTTCAGACATACTGTATGTTATCACATCATAAATAAATAAAATAGTACGAGGCAGACAGTAACACTCAATGTTGAGTGATTTGGGTAAAGAGAGGAGGTGGCCAGCTAGGACAACATTCAGCAAACAGTAAGACAAGCACAAACCACAGCAACAAAGAAAACCCACAAGTAGCTGTCTTGTTATTTCATTTACTATGACAAGTGCATAAAGATTTTTTTCACTTACAGTACGTGTACAACCCCATTCAAAGACACCAGCGTAGGCGAAGCAACATTTCTGACTGGTTTAGTGGGGTTACCACATCATCAGAATTCTATTTGTGTTTGTTTGGGATTGGCTGGTTCTGAGAGCTACTACTCTTCTGTTTAAGAATGCACTATGACATAGTGTGACAAGGAAATGCATCATGAAAAGATAGTAAGATCTTTTCATGATGTCTGAAAACAGTTTTATCTGCACAGTTATATCAAAACATATACATATGTGAGATATGCCATAGCCCATCTGTGAATATCACTGATGTTCTTCCTGAGTGCAGTTTGACTTTTGACATCAGGAGTAGCATAGTGACATTGTGACATCAGCATGTTTTGCAATGTGAAGTGCAAGACAGTGCGCAGCGGGCAATGCAGCATAAGTAGAGTGAGTGGTTGTGCTCTGTTTAGCCAAACGGAAAAGCTCATTGGTGGTCAGTGGTGGCAGTGAGAGTCAGTTGAAAGTAGGCTGGTTGATAGTAGGGGCGAGGGAGGGAGCTATTGAATGGTACTGCTGTGTCTTTTACAACTGTGTGAGAGAGCTGTATCACAGAAATTGTGTTGGATCATTCTTAAAATGGAGTACAGCATATGGGTCAGCTCTGACCAATGAAAATAAAAGTAAGCTGCTTGTACTGCTGGCTCCAACCAATCCCTATCTACAGTGTGAATAAATTATGGCATGGGAGACCTAGAGTGAGGATAAATGCAATATTCTCACTCTAGGTCTGACCACTTTCTAGATATTGCAAATATCTGTGAGAATTTGTTCTCACTAGCATTGCATAAATATTATATATATATATATAGTGGCACAGTAGTGCCACTATAGTTAGGGTTGAGTAGCTACTTTAAGGCAAAACCTCATAATTTGCATTTTAATAACTTTGCCACTGTACAACAGATTTGCCTGAGATTTTGCAAGCATAGTGTGGCACCATATATCTCTGGATCTGAAAGTTTGTGTTATGGTCGGATGTACAATTACGGAGCTACAGAACACAAGAAAATGCAAACAAACTGACTTTTTGCACATTTCTTTGCTCGTGCCTACAGCCCACGCAGTTTGTCCATTCGGTCCAAAAACTTCCGGGAAGATGCAACCTTAGTCACCAATGTGCCTTTCGAAAATTTGGTGATAAAACATTAAACCACTCAAAAGTTATTTAAAAAACAAATTTTCCATTATAGTCAATGGGAAAAGTTAGCAAATATCACAAAACTTTTATGAGAGGTTGTTTTTACTGTTGCAAATGCCCCTTTTACTTTCGTGAGGTGGCCATCTTGTTTTCAGTTAGTGTCACAGAAAAATGGCTGGCAGTTAAAATTGGGACCTTCTAGGTGAACACTGATTGTTATGTTTACCTAGTTGGGTCCTGTTGATGCTAGCCATATCTTTTTTTTGGGGGCTTAAACCTCCCAGAAATGCTTTTTTTTAAATCTGTCCAAAAAAAAATTTCACAAAATACTTTCACAAATGCAAAAGTTTTGTGATTTTTTTTTTTTTGTAAAAATGTTGTGATTTGCAAAAGTATTTTGCAAAAGTAAGGCAAAATAACTGCAAATCTTTGGCACCCTCCTGCATCCAAATGGTTGGGTCTTTTGGGCTGAAAATTGCAGGGTAGCAAGCCCTGATCCGACAGATGTTCCTTTTGGTAATTTGGTGCCAAAATATTTAAGGGGCCCAAAGTTACAGCATTCCAAATTTGAGCCTTTCAGCGCCTGTATCTTGTAAATGAAGCGAGATATGGAGTTTTCGCTACTGGAAGATTAGTTCACCTTTAAGTGAACTAGTTTGCAGAAACAAGGTTGGATATAGTAGATGACACCTGCAGTGGAATTTCTTTCCTACTTGTTACGGTTGCAGAGATATTGGCAAAATATGTTCCAAGGGTTCCAAGGGTGCCTTCCCAGTGTTTCTGGTGCCCGTATCTTGTAAACGATGTAAGATATGCATTCACTTGATTATTGTCATGTGAACTACTCATTGTGTTATGCCTGGGTTATATACCACCAACTGACCCACATGTAACCTTAACCTGATATTGCTACAAGTATTAGTGCCTTACACAGTCTTGTAATGTTTTATCTTGTTTTATTACTTATCTTAGTGTTCTTTATTATATTTGTTATGTTTATAGCTGTCTGAAATATATTTACCTATATGCTATGTTTCTGCCATATATTCTGCTATACTCATAATCACTCATATTTTGTCATTTTCACTGTTGTGATACATAGTGTGCTTTTCTGATTATGTTGCATATATTTCCAGACAGTCTGGAAATAACAATAGATAACATTTATTCTAGCTGAGCTATAATTTTCTAAGATATATGCCAACCATGCACTCTTGCTTCCTAGGGTCCACCCTGATATTACACTCTGTATACTATATCCAACTGTATTTGTCTGCCTTATCCAAATGTTGCATTCTTATTAGCAGAGTACATATGTAACTGCCAGCCAGTCAGATGCTCCCTGGTCTCTGAGATCTTTGTGTTCTTTCCATACATTTGTTCATTTCGTGTTTAGATTTATTTAGTACGTGTAACCCCAGGGCTGACTGGTGGAATTCATCCTTTATGTAACTCCTTGTTACATGGTTTGGCATGAGTATGTAATAAATATTTCCTTTATTACTTGTTTGCCTGTGTTTTCCTTACTCAGCACATGCATACAAGAACCTGAATTATAAGCTGGACTTATAATTAACATTATTGACAATCTGTGGCTGATGCTGTGACTAGTGAAGAATTCATAATACGCAAATTGCTGTGTGTGTTGTTTAATTCTTCTCAGTCTGTGTTTTTCCTATACAGTGAATACAGAAACAAAACAAATAAAAATATAACATGCAGCTGTTTGTGGTAACGTTTTCTGTATTTTAAAGTTACCTACACGTCTCTCATTCACCATTGTTCATCTACTTGATTCTGAACACAGCAGCTGACCTGCAAATGGGTAAAGATTTCCCCAGCTTAACAGACAGGTCTATGGTAATTTGCAAGGAGCTGAGTGAAGATATCTCAGTTTATCTCAAAACACATGGTGGCTGGGAATGCTATAATGTATTAACTAAAGTCGAGTTAATCAAAAATGTTTCAGATCCAATCATGTTGATACGTATATTGCTCTGAGAAAGTCAACTAACAAGCTGTTCATTAAGGGCCTGCTTCTAGCAACATTGTTAGCATCGTTAGAGGCTTCATTACAGATGTCGATTTCTGTGAAGTCTAGTGTTACTGACTATAAGAGATTAGTTGGTGAGAACACAGCAGAACTCTCTAAAAATGTAAACATACTTCATTCTGAGCTGCAGGCATTACGTTAGCAGTGTGACTGCCAGTTAGCTACCTCAGATGAACACTCTGACATGAAAGTGCATGAGCTGAGTGAACTTTGTGATAAACTTCAGCTTGATAAATGGCAAGTTTTACAAATGAATGATATACTGTCTAATACTAACGAGTCTTTGATTCAGGAGAATGATGACGCAATAGCTGATTGCAAACAGTGGAGTCATGATTTAAAACAATTGAAGCTAGATCACATAGAGTTGTCTGCCGCCTACAGGGTGTTACAGAAAGATGTGGCTAGATGTTTGTTTGCAACAAATGCAAAAGCTAATCATGACAAATGTTTTGTTAAAATGGCAAAGTTACACCAACAAGTGTTCCTTTTACAAGGTCACTTTAAAGCTATGAAGGGCTTTAATTGTGTCCCCATTGATGTTTATTCCTCTGGGGGAGAGAACTCTGATGCAGAGAGTTCTGTAGATCAATCAGTACAGGCTAGCCCCAAGGCTATCCCTGTTCCTGTTTTGTCACAAAATGGTGGAGGTTCTCATTCACAAAATGGAGGTGGATGTCAACATCTTGTGCAGCATTGCCATTTACAAAATGGCGCTGACCTACAACAAGATGGCCACCCTCATGAGGTCCTCCTCCAAGATAGCCAAGCCCATACACTCCTACAAAATTGCTGCACCCATACAGCCTAAGCCCTACAACAAAATGGCTGCACCCATACAGCCTGTGCCCTACAACAAAATGGCCAATGGCAGCAAGCCAAGGATAACTTAAAGCTATCCGACTCCCCTGCAGTTGCTGTTTTGAATTCAAAGGACAGAGTTGAAATGAATGATATGATTGATGAGGCTATAGGGAGACTGCAGACTGCTGATGAGCAGTGAAACAGATTGCATGAGGAGGTTAATAAAATGATTAAGGAAACTAGTTCACAAGAAAGCAAATTGAAGTCTGTTGCACAGACTGCTGTAGAAATTTGCATACAAAACCTCCTAAGGAGCGGTAGCTCTAGAAGCTGATCAGAAACCACCTACAGGCAACCCTATGCAGGTTGCCCATTCAGCACAACAAATTGCTGACAGTATTGGGTGTATGCTGCCTAATGATAATTTGAGCTGTCATCTGGCAAATGTGAGCTCACTCTGTGAAATGCTCAGCCTGCCAGAGGACTGTAAGGTTAACGTCTTAAGGTTGACAATCAAACCTGGTCTCTGGTTCAAACTTAAGCCAGCTCTACAGGATGGTGTTAACATGGATTTTGATGACATCTGTACTAATTTGTTGTCTGCTGCTAACCCAGGAGTTGTGGGTATACGTTTAGCCTTGAATGTGAGACAACAGGCTAGAGAATCCGCTGCCTCATACCACTCCCGCTTGTGGATGGCTTACCACTCAGGCAAGCTCCTTGCAAAGGAGGAGCATAGCACAGAACAGATTGAATACAAGGATTTGTATATCAGAAACCTGACACCAGCCCTACATGAGATGGTTGAGTGTGCAGTGTTCCCAGAACAGGACTCATTTGATAAAATTCAAACAGTAACTGAATCAGATTTATATCCGGTCTCTCAATTATAAGAACATAAACAAGGTTGCTACAATTCAACAGCCTATCGGAGGCTATACCACTTATGCAGTGGAAGGGGGGAGGACACTATCCAGCCCCACTGACACCACTTCCCCAACCAAGGAAGGGGATATAGAAATGGGCATAAAAAAGTATAACAAGAATAACTATCAGGGTATGGAGTATAGTAATGCTAATCAATATAGGACTACTAAAGGCAGCGGGAATTATAAAACAAGACCACAATATAAACAGATTGCTGAGGAAAATAAAAGGTTGAGAGATTTGTTAGATCACATCAGATCTGCTAAAACCCCTGGTAGTGACCGCATCATGGCAGCGATTGTTCCAGCATTCCAACCCACAATGGGTGGGGGGGATATAGGACCTGAAATAGTTCAGGTCTTGCAGTCTCTTTTTACTGCTCCAACACCACCCCCACCCCCACATTAACAGCACCAGCTCCATCTACCATACAGTCCTCTCCACTAACACCTGCCACTGTAGCATCACCAATGGCAGCAATGGCTTCTACTAGCCAAAGTGAGTTATTTCCAGCTTATAATGTGAATGAAGCCAGAACTGGGAAGAAAGTGCAAGCAATGGTTGCACAACTCACAGGGGGGAGCCCTAATATGTCACAATGACAATTAGAGGCCTCAGTCCATGTTGTTTCCCCTTTGGTTGTGGATAAAAGTGGAAGGTCTTATGTAGAGGCCATGGTAGAGGGCTGCCGACAGGTAATGCTGCTTGATACATGAGCAGCTATGTCAGTACTACATGATAAGGACCCAGCTTCCTCACACTGGTCCACTGGAAGGTTGACCAGTGCTCGAGGTGTGGATGGTACCTTATTGCAGACATACAGGTCCATCCCCATTCCAGTGATAGTGGGTATCCTAAACACCCAATTCACTTTTGACCTCATGGTATTGTGTCACCATCCCAGTATTTTAGGGATTGATTTCCTTGCACAGCACAGCACAGCTGTGTTGTGGATTTAGCTAACAGGCTAATGAGTCAGATTCCTAGCCAGTACCATACTATCATGATATGTGATTCACATGTCCTGGCTGCCATTACACGCAATGATACTGAGTATGACATCATAGATGTCCACAAGGATTATGACTCGTGTAGTGAGCTGAAGCATATACTTGCAAAACACCAAGATATGTTTGCTACAAACAAACATGACTGTGGCAGGATGAAAACATCCATTGAAGTAACAGGCCCAGACCCTGTTAGACAAAAACAATACCCTTTTCCTGCAAAAGGCCTGCCATTATTGAGAGACTATCCAGTCTCTACTCCAACAGGGACTGATTAGACCATGTGTTTCAACCGCAAACTCCCCCATTTGGTCTGTGAAGAAACCAGCTGGGGCTTGGAGACTCACAATTGATTATTGAAAACTTAATCAAGTAACCCCAAGCTGTGCCCCTGCAGTGGCATCAGCACCAAATGTATTAAGGATGTTAACACCTGACCACAAATGGTTCAGTGTACTGGACATTTCCAATGGATTTTGGTCTTTACCATTGGCTAAGGAAAGCCAATATAAATTTGCCTTCGCTTTTGAAGGGCGTCAGTACACATGGACATGCTCCCTCAGGGGTTTCATAATAGCCCCTCCCTCTTTCATATACACATGAGAGATGCATTTCAGGCATTTTCAGCCCCTGAATGCCTTCTGCAGTGTGTGGATGATTTGCTGTTGTCCACAGCTACCAAAACAGAACATTTGGTTCTACTTGATGAGCTACTGACCCTCTTACAGAGGGCAGGCCTCAAATACAACCCTTCTAAAGCACAGTTGTGCCAGAAAGAAGTCACCTTTATGGGCCTCTGCTTGACTGAAAAAGGCAGAAGCCCAGACTTGCATAAGATTCAAGGACTACAAGACTTGCCCCTACCGACTAGTGTGGCAACTCTCAGATGTTTCTTAGGCATGGTGAACTACTCTAGGGATTTTATTTGTGATTTCACACAGCAGGCAGCACCTCTGTGTGCATTACTGAAAACGAATGTTCCCTGGACATGGGATCCAACACAGACAACAGCTGTATCCAGCCTAAAACAGTTGCTGGCCTCAGCTCCTGCTTTGGTTAATCCAAATCCACCTTTGTCTTATCATTTGGAAACGGCAGCTTCAAATGTAGCCATTTCAGCAGTTCTAGCACATAAATCTTATGGACACATTAGGCCTATTGCCTATGCATCACAAATGCTTTGTCCAGTGGAGAGAAAGTATAACCTCTGTGAAAGGAATCTCCTTGCTACTTTACGGGCTGTGAAACACTTTTCTTACATCATTGGTTATGCTCCTATTGTTCTGCATACCGATCATATGCCCACTAATTTTCTGTTGTCAGACAGAGTCAAAGACAGCTCTGTCTCTAACACCAGACTTACACACTGGTCTCTTCTTTTACAGGATCATCACACTGCAGTACAATCTACAAAATTACCTTCCCTGTTGGCCCATGGCCTGTTATATACAGGTGACACACATCAATGTTCCCTCCAACCACCTGACCTGCCTGACCCAGGACCCTTTCTTCCTGCAACACCAGAAGTATTAAATGACACCAACTTGTGTCATGTTTTCACTGATGGCTCAGCCTCATACAACAATGGGAATCAGATACCGGGATTTGGGGTACTCATTGTGCACCCTGACTATAACACAGTCTGCACTGCAAGGAACTGTACTGTCATTTCCTCACAGTATACTGAATTGGCAGCTGTGGCCTGTGCTCTGGAGTTGCTAAAACAAGGCACTACAGACACAGTCATTTTCATAGTCTTTGACTGGGTCTGTTCCTCTCTGTCTGAATTCTTGCCATTTTGGGAGAAAACAAACTTTGCATCCTCTGATGGTACACCTGTAAAATACAGAGACTTGTTAGTGTACATTGCAGCACTAGCACTACAGTTTAAGCATAAACTGTACATCCATAAAGTTTGTGCCCATTCTAAGAGTGAGCTGTACCATTCTTTCAATGACCAGGCTGACTCTCTTGTGAAAGATGGTGCTCAACAAGGGGACAATTGGGAATGGAAACCCCCCTCTACTACAGGTACTGTATGTGTTGCTGCTGTGAAACAACAAACAGCACCTTTTGTGCCACTAGATCTAGCATCCTCACAAAAACAGGACCCTCATCTGAAGGCAGTATTCAAATTCCTTGACAAAGGAACTGAGGAATACCTTCCACCACATAATCACTGCAAGTGAGTAAGAGATCACCTTTACCTCTCCAGTGATAATCTACTCATATGGTAACATAACCCCTGAAATTCTGAGAAATTGTGAGTAATTCCTGGACAACTGAGGACAGATTTTATCCATCAATTGCATGACACTCCTACTGGAGGGGAACAAGGAGTGGACAAAACCCTAGATAGACTAACTACTTTTGGATGGTAGCCACACATAAAACATGATATGGAACACTACATCAATAATTGTTTGATCTGCGCACAGTATAATCCAACTTTGGCCAAGAAAAATACCAAATTGTTACCCTAGAGGCACTCAGGCCCCTGGAATGCCATCCAAATCGATTACATTGGGCCACCCCCAATAACCAAAAGCAACAACAAGTTTGTATTGGTGATCACTGATATGTTCTCTAGATGGATAGAGGCATTCCCAACAAAAAATAACACTGCAAAAATAACTGCCAGGGTTCTGGTTGAACAACTTTTCACCAGATGGGGTCTCCCCTTGAAGGTAGACTCTGATCAAGGTTCAAGTTTTGCAGGTGAACTGATGCAGGAAACTCTGAAACTCCTAGGAGTCAGTCAGAAGTTTCACATCCCTTACCATCCACAATCATCAGGGCAGGTGGAAAGGGCAAACAGGCAGATCAAGCTTACGCTATCTAAACTTTCTAAGGACAACCCCAAGAACTGGGATTCCTTATTGCCTTTGCTCCTTATGGCAATAAGGGCTACACCCTCAACGAGTACAAAATGTACCCCGTTTGAGGTCATGACTGGAAGGTTGATGAGATTACCAGAATATCTACTTCTGGATTTGTGTGCTCCTACTAATGATAGAGTATTACTAGGCAAATATGTCCACAAACTGAAACAAGATATCCAACTGATACACTTGTTTGCTGCGAAATGATTGGGAAAAGCCCAACAACAGTCAAAGATACAATTTGATAAGATAGTCCATGATGTGGACTGGCAGGTTGGAGATCGAGTGATTGTTCTCAGATTTGCTGCTCCTACTCATGCTTTTTGAAAACAAATGGGAAGGTCCGTCCTTAAGCTCAGTCCTTGAGTCTACCAAGTTAGACTGCCACATAATAAGAAGCTCACTGACAAATGGCTACATGACAATCAGATGAAGTTATATAAAGGAGATTAAACTATTTTTCCTAACCCCACAGGGTGGAATAGTACTGAACTAATCATGTCTTTCTTTTTCGTTTTTCTTTTTTTCTTCTAGAAATCCTAACTGAGATGGTGACCCTACACCTACTGTTTTATGGAGTCTTGTTCATGACCTCACATTGTGTGGACTATCATGAATTTCCCCATGACCCTGATTCTGGGGTGTCCAACATCAACATTGAAACTTAACGAGGCGATGCCTCGTGGAACCCAAACTGATGTCTCAAGTCCAAAAAATTATCATTCAGGAGGGTGAAGAAGCACTACTAAATGTTATGGTTACCACCTCAGATCAAACCAGCCTTGATATTGCATGGCATACAGATCACAATGGAAATTTTTCAAGTAGCCAGCCTAGTTAATAGCACTTTTGAAGGATTACCCAATACCAAATTGGCACCTAATGGCACACTTTTCATCCATCATGCAAACCCCCTCACATTCTGGTCTGTATAACATTACAGCTTGGTTTGATCCTAGTTCATGCAATAATTTTAAAAATTATGATGATCAAAAAATGTTGCATCTTACATTTCCTTTCGCAGTCTAGTATTCAACTGGAAGTTATACCTAAAATTTTATCAGCGATCAAGATTGCTTTATCAAGGCAATTGATTGTCCCAAACAAACACCGGGTCCACCCAGTGGCTTAATTCCTAGTTCCTTAGTGGGTGCCTTGATTAATAATGTGCAGTTTATGAAAATTTCTGTTCTTTTGAACCTCTTATTGTGGGACATGAAATTGTTTGGTTTATGTTCGGAAACAAATGTTTCAAGTTTTTTCACATTTTGCTTACTGATATTATTGCTGTGTATAAAACACGCATTAGTGACCCCTTAACTGGGATCCTTAGCACTGAACTTAGGGGAGTCCTAAGACCCCACCCTAAATCTTTTGTGAAAAAAAAATCAACCGAAACACTATAAACGTTTTGATATGACATCGGCTGGTCACAGGCCTCTCTGCTTCTGGTATGTCTATTTGGAATAGGGCTGATATAGCCAGTTTAAAAATCTCAAATATCTAAAACTGATGAAGCTTTTAAATATAACATTTTTCCACCACTGTTACACGGTGTAGATGGTCTAAGCCAGGAAGAATGTTTCACAGTTTATAATATGAAAGAAAATATTTGAAGGGTTTGAGGACACGAGATTAAAAATTAATCAACTGATTTCTGCTCACAACAAGGAAGCAGAGAAGCAGTCTATTGGAAGGGAAATAGTATGCACTGTATATGGTTCCCACATCAAAACTACGATTAAGGGATTGTTACTTGATCTGGAATCTGGACGTATTCCAGATCTCCTCTATGATAAACATCTTGGATGATGGTATTACCCCCAGTGTTCCACCACGTCATGTGTGGCAATATGTTTGACACAAACTTTATCTATGCAGTTATCAACAGCATGAAATCTGGGATATATAACCCCACACCTGAACATTTCTCCATGCTTTGCATCTCACTCATGTTCGATCCAGGATGCACTTTATGTGACATTTACCATCTCCTTACAGCAATTTGATTCTTCATCAGCAATTTTCGACCATCTGGCAACTGTCCATTCTATTGGTCATCTTGATGGTAACATTTATAGTGAACATTTGGATCTTCCTCCATTGTTGGTGTTCCACCCTATACTCAGTGTTTGGGCTGCTCCCCACACTGACTGCTGTGCCTGGAAAGGGTATCATCTTCTCTGCAGATGTGATGTCTTTGATGTCATCCGCCCTGTTTGTGGTTATTCACTAATGAACTTGGATTGGTTGTATGCCTTTGATTTGGATCTTCTGAACAATGGAACTTTGAATGTCTCTTTATGGAACTTTGGTATTAATACTGATGCATTCCCTCCTGTTGATTCTTCTTTTGAAACTGGAAGAAACCATGGATTTATCCCTGGAACTAATTTTGGCGCATGGATTGTGGACAGAAACATTGACCTTGTTTGTCCTGTTGCCTTCGCAAATGGATTGTGCCATCTGTTAAAGTGACTTATTTGTCCGATGGAGAAGTTTGTGTTGTGTACAACCTAAAAACATTCTGCTATGGTGATAAACATTGTGACATTCTTCAACCGAACTTTTGTCTCATAGATCATCTCCGAACCATTATTGGTCACACAGTGATCACACCTGTCCGTTCTATGGAAATGGACATTGTTAAGTCTGACCCAGACTACTTGAATGCTTTGTATCAATATGTGTCTATATTTAATGTCCATATAGGACCTTTGAATCTGTCTCTTCAATCCCTTCTCAATCATACTGATACTCAATTGATTTACATTAGTAATGATATTGCAAAAGCTACTGAATCTTTCAGTGATTTAATTGATGATGATATTGGTTTCTTTTTAGACAATCCCATAGTTGAATTTACATTTAAAATGTTTGTTATCATTCAGTCCTGTTTGACCATCTTTGAAATATTAACTCTTTGCTGTCCTCTTCGGACCCTCCGACAACAAAGGAGGCAACTAGATTTCCTTTACAACTCCCGTACCTTGGGCTTGTAAACAAAGTAAAACATACCATTACTACACCTAACCTTCTTCTTTTTGTTGTGTTGCCCTTTGAGCAAGGCAACAAGGAGGGGACTGTTATGCCTGGGTTATACACCACCAACTGACCCACATGTAACCGTAACCTTATATTGCTACAAGTATTAGTGCCTTACACAGTCTTGTAATGTTTTATATTGTTTTACTACTTATCTTAGTGTTCTTTATTATATTTGCTATGCTTATAGCTATCTGAAATATATTTACCTATATGCTATGCTTCTGCCATATATTCTGCTATACTGATAATCACTCATATTTTGTAGTTTTCCACTATTGTGACACATAGTGTGCCTTTTTGATTATGTTACATATATTTCCAGACTGTCTGGAAATAACAATAGATAACACTTATTCTAGCTAAGCTATCATTTTCTAAGGTATATGCCAAGCATGCAGTCTTGCTTCCTGGGGTCCACCCTGATACTACACTTTGTATACTATATCCAATTGTATTTGTCTGCCTTATCCAAATGTTGCATTCTTATTAGCAGAGTATATATATAACTGCCAGCCAGCCCCTCCCCAGTCTCTGAGATCTTAGTGTTCTTTCCATATGTTTGCTCATTTCGTGTTTAAATGTATTTAGCACATGTAACCCCGGGGCTGACTGGTGGAAATCATCCTTTTTTTAACTCCTTGTTACATGCTTTGGTGTGAGTATGTAATAAATATTTCCTTTTTTACTTGTTTGCCCTGTGTTTTCTTTACTCAGCTCATGCATACAAGAATCTGAATTATAAGCTGGATTTATAATAACAACTGTCATGGTTACAATGACACTTTAATTTGTTTTCTAGCTGCTATGGTTCCCAAGATATTGGCACATTTGTATTACAAGGGTTCCTTGCCCTACAGGGCTTCTGTATGGCTCTATTGTAAAGTGTCACTGGGAGTGCAGGGCCCAGAGTGCCCATGCTCACACATATGCATCCCATTATGCAAGAAATGGACAATGTGAAGGGAGTGCAGGGTCCAGAGGGCCTGCGCTCCCACCAACACATTTCATTTACCACTTACATTACACTTTCTCAAAAAAAAGGGAAATTCATTGCAAAAAAATCCATTAATGCATCAGTTAGGGTTGTTTCCACAGCAACAAAAGTGTGGAAATTTGGTGTTAGGGTTATCACCCCACTCCCACGCCCCCATTCTCAAACCCCGAACTCCACATTCCCCCACCCTCACCCCCCACACACACACACGCAAGACACATGCAAGATTATAAGACACTATACCAGTCAGTCACATCTGTAAGCACAATAATCACAACACTGTACTCCTTTCACATACCACTATGTAATGAAAAACCAATACAGTATGATCGACTCTATACTGCCAGCACAGTATGATGACACATTATAGCTGCCATATCTTTTTCATAATGTGACACTTAGTCTGCACAAACTTTCTAAACATTGATTTTTATGTGTCATAATTCAACGATTGGCTTGCTGCAGGTATCGTTGCTACCACATAGGCATGTGGTAGCAGGACAGACACAGCTGACACATACATAGTACTTTTCACATACTGCTAAGGTAAGAAACTAGCACCATCACGTGTTGTAATACTCCTGCGTTAACTAGAAATACTCATTAACAGCATGTTATGGTTAGCTTTGGATGTTTCAACTGTTGCTGTCACATGTTGCTTGTAAACTATACTACAAAACATTACTTTTATTATTATTATTATTTGTTATTAGGACGGACTCACTCTACCAGAAAAAAATATGCAAACATCCACTGACTGTTGCTAGGGTTGTGCAAACTCTTAGTTCCAATACAGCTATCTATAGATAACATACTGTGTGTTTCATCATTTCTTAACAATTGAAATATAGACATCTGCTTAAATGTTGTTATTGATGTTTGTAACAGAAAAATGCTTACTGTGGCCCATCTCCCATGGTTACCCAGCATGCACATGTACCCACAAGGCACTCTGATGGTAGCAGAACTCATACAGTTGCTGGACCATGATGATGGATGTGTCTTGTACTGCTTGCATGTCTGTGTGTGTGAAGGGGATCCAGAGTTAGGGGTTTGAGGATGGGGGTGTGGGGATGGGGTGGTAACCCTAACACTGAATTTCCACACCTTTGTCGCTGTAGAAACAATCCTAACTGATGCATTAACAGAGTTTTTGGCAAATGTATATATATATATATATATATATATAGATATAGTGCAGTAGCACCACTGTAATGTTTTTGAGTGGTTCAAAAGTGCTTGGAGTTTAAAACTATAGTTGAAACCTGTAGCTTTAAGGTTAGAGTTTGACCTAGAGATGATTTTTTTTTTTTTTTGCTATAAGGCTTAACAGAGAACTTTTTAGATTTTAAATTAATAACAAAATGAAGAATAAGACTTTCACATATAAGCAGCTCATTTTCTATGCATTTTTAATAAGCTGTTTTTCATGAACAAGCTACTGAACTTAACGTTTCGTATGAATTCCACTGACTACATGACTTACAGCAGTCATGGAAACAGCAGACTTCAGTTACCCCCAAAGCACAATTCAGGGGGATTTATGAGTGGTGTGGGGGAAGCTAACTAGGACACCATCCAAGTCTGTAGCACAAATGTTTAAAAATAACAGAGTTATGTTAAAATAAATTATGGAAAACACTAGCCGAGCACACGTATGGTACACAATTCTTGGATTTAAGATTTGTTTTGTATCTTTGGAATAAGACGAAAAAAAACTCTGAAGACATGAACTGTGCATGAGCACAGACACAGCTTTTTTTTATTTTAATGAAAACTTATAACTTTAGTATTTTAAACATTTTTACACCAAACTTGTGTGATCTCCTACTTACCACCACACCCTGATGACAAGCATGCAGTTACTGATACATCCCACCAAAATGTATTTTTGGGTGTTGAGAGTCCACAGGGGCCTTGGGCAATGTGTGTGATGATACAGCTGCTAGGCCAGTTGTGAAGTCAGTGGCAGGTTTGGACCAATGTTTGTGATGAAGTATCTGCAGCTGCTTTTCATATGGGGTCATACACAAAGTTAGCTATTATAGCTGTTATCTCAAAAAGACAGAAAATGAATTGCAAAAAAAAACTATATTGATGCACACGTTATGATTTATTATTAAAACCACAAAAGAAGCGAAATGTAATGTTAGGATTTTGTTGAACCCTAACTCTGCCCACCCCCATCTATCATTCCTGTGACCCCCACTGGACTGAATACCGAAGTACATCCCAGGTTTCAGACATACTGTATGATATAACATCATAAATAACATGGTACGAGGTAGACAGTAACACTCCATAAAGGACACTGCATTCATGTTGTGAGATACAAGGCTGCAGAATAAAGGTCTGGGATACTGTATGTAACACTGCTGCTTCACAAGTGCTCCACCATACACACAAATTGCCCCAGCCTGGGTCTTGTGGCTTTGTGTGATGGATGGGGTGGGTAGAGTAAGGGTGCAAAAAACCTGAACAATGCATTTCCTTACTCTTGGGGCTTTAATAATAAACTCTAAAAAACCCTACCTTGTACACGAATATAGTTTTTGTTGTAATATATACATATATATATAGTGTATAGTGAGGGTTTATTCTGCATGGATTTCCATGCCCGCTGAAACCTTTTGTACCACAGTTCAAAGGTCACGGAACATGGTTGTACACTTCTGTTGTATAACAACTTTCCAACTGATTGGAAATGCTCAAGGCAGCTGGTGTTTTTCACAGCACTGCTGTATGCACAGTGACCAGTTCAAGTTCTAAACTGTAATGGCTAGCACGTTTGCTGCAGCCGTGCTGCACTGTGAAAACAATTTCCTTTAAAAAAAATAAAAACTAAAACAAATAAACTATACGCTATAAAAAATACTGGTTGGGAACTACATCCCCAACCAGCCTACACTGCCACCTCAGGCTTCTGATTACACTGGACCTCTCAAGCTTCGCTCTTGAGGTTTGATGTAGTCAGAACCCCTCTGTGACAGCAGTTTGGTTGTGCATGACTGCCTAACCAGTATTCTCTATTTATGCAACACTTGTGAGGATGTTATCTGGCACTTTTCAGTGATATTTTTGCTCTTTTCAGACCTAGAGTGAGAATTTTGCAATACTCGCACTCTAGGTCCCCATGAGAAAAATATCCTCACTATAAGTTGTGACTGGTTGCAGCCAGCACCGCAAGCAACACACTTCTCCACAACTCATACAGAGAGGTTGTCTGTGTCATATTTCAACTCCAGATCCTTTTTTTCTACAATTAACTGTCTTTTTCGATCAGTCACCGCCACACCTCCCCGTACCCATATTAGCACTCCATAAGGTGGTTTCAACATGTTCCCATCTAGCACTCTTACTCCCTGACCAGTATCTCACCACATCCCTGGCAACAGCAGCATCTCTTCTCAGATACACCACAAACCACTGCCCAGCACCCCAACATGCTTACTTCTTCCCCTCGACCCTCAATTAGAATACACTAATGCACAGATGCAATGATGCAACACACATAAGTGTCATGGGCATCAAGTTGAAAAAAAAATAGCACTAGGTCATCCTGAACCTCCGCTCAAATTTGTAAACCAAAAAAGCAGGTACAAAAATAACTTCATGGCTATGAAAAGTGTTGCATAAATGAAATATATCATGCCCATACCTCTCAACGTTTTGTCACTGAAATGAGGGATATGGACATTTTTGGACACTCAAAATGCGGGACAATGAAGGACACAGACACTCAGAATGAGGAACACATCCCTAAACATGGAGATACAAGCTCAGAACACTGTGTAAACCACAGTGTTTACTTGTACAAAGTTTATTTGGGATTTAGTATTTTAGAATATTAAGAGTTTCTGCTTTAAAGTCTGAATTTACAGCACATTCTCTGTGTGGACAGCACCTTTTCCATGAGGGATGGATGAGGGACACAGCAATTTTAAGGGGCAAAATGAGGGATGTCCCTCGTAATGAGGGACACTTGAGAGGTATGATCATGCCCCCTAACAAAAATACCTGTGATATTTCTCCCTTGAGTAGCCTGACCTTTGAAATCGCTTATAACCCTGCCAGTCATGATGTCATGAAGTCAAACTACACTCAGGACAAATATCACAGATATTTCTGTTGGGGGTATGGCATATTTCATTTACACACACACACACTTGTGTTTCATCCTCATTATGATATAGACCTTTAAATACCTCACAGGGGTAAACAAGATACAAGAAGGGAGTATTGTTCAGGAAAAAAGGCACTCAAGGGCAAGGGGGCATGATAAGAAGCTGGAGGAAGTAGATTTAAGAGAGATGTGAGGAAGTACTTCTTCACAGAAAGAGTGGTAAATTGCTGGAAGTCTTCCAGGAGAGAAGGCAGAGACAAAAACAGTGGTAGGGTTCAATAATGCATGGGACAGGCATAAGGAAATCGTAAAGAAATGGGAAGGGGGTGAATGGGCTAGAGATCAAGTAGGATCTGTGATGATACTATAGGCAGGGAAAAATAGGCAGACTAGATGTGGCAAGCAGTCCTTATCTGTTGGCAAATTCTATGTTTCTGTATCAGTGTGACGTAGGTGTTGTCTAAGCTGAGACAAAATAGGTCACCCATGTTGTCATTTTTTAGGAGTCATGATAAGTCCAAAGCAGGAACATACAGTACTACTTTAAATGACAAGAACCTCAATGTCAAAGCGGTGAAGCAAAGTTTAAGCACAAAGCACACTGGCAGAAAGGTCGCATTATATAGACACACAAAATTGCAAGTGTACCACCAATGTAATAACTCATATCATGGGTGATATACTCAAATCACCATGAAGGAATCTGGAAGAGTTTTTTTAAGCAGGATTGCAAGAGCCTAAAGGCTTTACAAACAGTCTGCATTGGCTGAAAACGGTAAGTCACAGACATGTTGTATCCTCTTTAGCAATCAGTGTAATAATTGTCTCAGCCCAGGTCACTGCTTTTGCATGGTGATACTTTTCTTTTCAACTGCTTTCCTGCTGAAATTTCTGAAGCCATTTTATAAGTACAATAACATTCTCTGTATGTGCATTTATGATTCCATAGTAACACTTCTTAGATGTGTAAAGGAAATATCATGCTCTTTTATTTCAACAGCTTGTCATCAGCATGCTATTTGCACAGGTTGCATATCATAACTGCAAGGCAACAGAGTGTTTAATTATATAGCACCCTATCCCAAAGCCTTAGGGTACTTTACAGATCAAATGACAATAAAATCACAGAAACACAGTAGATAGGGAAAACTACTGAAGCAATAAATAGTTGGTAACATCAATCAAATTACTCCTTAAATATAACAGTATGCCCTGGATCTCAATAAAAAGAGTCAGTCTGAAAGTTTTGGTGAACAGGTACAGTAGGTCTTTTTTACCTTTTGAATGTCTCACTGAGGTATAGTCCAATTACGCAGATGCTCAAGGGGCAAGTTCTTGATCAGAGGGACTGCAACTGCAAATGCTCTGTCTCCTGACGTCTTCAGACAAGACTGGAGACAATAAATTGGACTCAGCAGAGCAGAGAGGTAGAGTGGGGCAAGAGGAGAAAGGAGATCTTAATGCAATCACATAGATCTTGTTTGTCCTCAAGTTAATCGTTAAGATGATGCAGCACTGAACAGGAAGAAAGTGCAGCTTATGCAGCACTGGTGTGATGATGTCAGAAATGCTTGCAGAAGATATTAGCCAAGCTACAGCATTCTTCACCAGATGCAGGCAGTGTACCAAATCTCCAGAAAAGCTAGGTAAACAGAATTATAGTAGCCCATGTGGGATGTCATGAAGGCCTGGGTTGATGTGGCCAGGTCTTTATGTATTAGATAAGTCTTCAACCAGGCAACATTTCACAGATGGAAAAAAAAATACAACAAACTACAACTGCCACCTGTTGTTCTAGAGACAGATTGTAGTATATTGTTAGTCCAAGCTTTTAGGCCTTTCCATAGCTCGGACAGTAGTAATGCTGAAAGACTGAAGTGTGGCACTACCATTCATAACAGCTGACTAATGATGTCCTGGTTCAATAAGTAACACATACGTCTTGCCAGGGTTAAGACTGAGTCATCCTGACATTGATCTCATGCAGACATCCATTTAATGCAGACACAGTGTCCATCCTGTTTAGTTCAAATAATAGGTAGAACTGGATATCATCTGCATGACAGTGAGATTCTCAGTTGTACCATCAGACAATCTCACCCACAAGCAATATGTAGACTGTGAACAACATCAAGGACAGAATCAAACTTTGAGGCATTGCACATCTAAGAACCCTACTGCAAGCTGCAACAAGATGTTACCTATCACACCCACTGCTCTCTGCCACACAAGGATGATGCAAATCAAAATAGCATGGTTTTGGTGAGCCCCCAATATTGCCTCAATGATCCATCAAAACCTGATGTTCAAGTGTCAAATGCCAACAAGAGATCAAGGAGAACAACTACAAACTATCTATCATTTGCCAAGAGGAGACTGTTTGGCACTTTCACTTGAGCTGTCTCAGTTCTATATCAAGGTCTCAATCCAGACTTTAACAGCTCACAGATGTCATGGAACTCCAGGTGGGCCAAAACTAGCAATGCCACCACCTTCTCAAGCACCTTCACAAAAAAGGGAAGCTTTGAGACATGTCCATAGTTCTCCAGGACATACTAGTCCAAAAATGTTTTTTTGAGGAGGTGCTCAACCACTGCAGTTTTCAGAATAGCAGAAAGGTTTCCCTCCTCTGAGAAACACTGGATAATTATGAAAAACACTAGGTCAAGGACCTCCTAGCACTTAAGCAACCATTAGGTCAGTCCCAGATCTGAGATATGGTAGGTGGGTGACAACTCAGCTATCACCTGGGATACCTGTTAATGAGAGACTAGCTAAAATTCTGAAATTCCACCTGTAGTATCAGAATGCCTTTGTCCTCCTTAGTCTGAATGTCATCTGTCATATCTAGACTATCCATGGAGATCCCTGCCCTAATGGTTGGCACCTTTAATGAAAAAATAAACTCCTTGCATTTTCCAGCAGAAACAAATTTGTCTAGATGACAGAAAAGTCAGATAAGGTAACCAATTTGCTCTGTGAAAAGGCAATGTTGGCTTGTTCATCCCCATCTCAATCACTTGTGGCAGGAACTATGCCTTTTATAAAAGTGACTGTTCTCTGCTAGTCACTGTAGTGTGTTCTCTGAGCCAGTATGACCTCCACTAACCAAGGCAACTGTAGTGAGTTCTCTGAACCAGTATGACCTACACTGGCCAAGAACTCCTCCTAGTCTACTCTAACCTCTGCTTCAATGACTTCATCTCAGCTCATCATAATAACAGGGCAAGCTAGGGCAGGACATCATGGACAGACATGGAACTTTGCCAGAGTATCTATGACAGATGAAAGAAGCTTATTATAGCTCTCCACTGCTTTTTCAATACCCTCAACACAGATGGCTACCATGCTGAAAATGTCCAATAGCACACATTACTTACATTGCTCAAAATTATGCTTTGACCAATAGTGGACCATTTCCACAAAGGGTGGAACTACTTGGGGCGGGGGGCAAAAACTGGAATTACACTGTGTGATGATCAAACCAAACTACAGATCAACCCCTGGCATCTGATATGTCAAACCCCAACAAGAAAATCAGATCCAAGGTATATCCAAGGTCATAAGTTGCAGTGGAAATAACTAGTATAAGTTTCAGAGGTGACAACAACTGGAGGAATTGCTGAGCAAACTTCAAGGCTTCATCATCAGCCCAGACACTGAAGTCAAACAAAACCAATATTGTGGGCAGCTCCAAAACCATGATGGTGATGTTATTCAAATATTATTGCAGGAATTCAATCTTGTACCTCAGTGGATGGTAAACAAGAAGAATCCTATATCCTGTGCCAGAGACATAATGGATAATCACACATTCAAAAGATCCAGTTTTCACCATAGAAGACAGATGCTCCCCATCCTCCCTCTTTAGGTGATGAAATGCACAAAACCCAGCTGGGATAACTACCAGCAGCACAGTACCAGAGTCATCCCCTATCCAAGTCTCCGTGATGTGCAACAGATCTGCTGAGGAGTCTGCGGTGAAATCTGCTATCACCACAGTTTTATTCTTCAGAGATCTGGTATTACAAAGAAGTGCCCATAGAGGAGTGGCAAAGCCAAGCAGCCCTTTACCTGTCAGAGGATACTAAGGGAATTAGCAGCAGAACTGGCCGAACCCCTAGTCGGTCTATTCAAAAGCTCAATTATGATGGGGAAGTTCCAAAGGATTGGAGGGCAGCAGATGTAGTTCTGCTTCATAGCAGACCCTTTTACTTTAAAGCAGTCAAGATGTACCAGATACGCGATTATGTTACTAAAGCTATCAGCAAGTCCAGAACCAGCAATGATTCTCTAGACCTCAAACTTCTATCCCTTTCTCTTGAAGAAGTGCTTAGGCCTCTGACCTACATCTTTAACCTCTCCCTCAGCCTCAGCCAGTTCCCCGACATATGGAAGTCAGCCACTGTTACCCCCATTCATAAAAGTGGTTTCAAAACTGCTCATGAGAACTTCTAACCTATCTCCAGCCTACCTCCTCTCTCAAAGGCACTGGAACGTATTATCACAGACCAGCTGACTGACTTCCTAGACAAGCACAACATACTGTGCAGACAGCAGCACGGTTTTAGAAAGAATCACAGCACCTCCACAGCACTACTCGAATTCACTGGCACCATTCACCACTCATTGGATAATGGGCAACTAACCAGCTATATCTTCATTGATTTAACAAAGGCCATCGACACTGTCCACCATGGCCTCCTGCTTGCCCAGCTCCGGAAAGTGGGACTCTCACCCAACTCAGTAAACTGGTTCAAAAGCTACCTAGACAACCGGTCTCAAAGAGTGAGAATTGCTGACACTCTCTCAAATCCCAGACCGGTCCTCTCTGGTGTCCCCCAGGGCTCCATCTTGGGCCCCCTCCTTTTCAGCCTGTTCCTAAACTCCCTACCAGATTCCTGTCTTCAGCAAATCATTCTCTACGTGGATGATGCAGTAATCCTTGCCTACCACCACGATCCACAACAACTGCAAAAAAAACTCCAGCATGGTTTCACATCAGTCGAAAACTGGTTCCTAAAACATAAACTGATCCTAAACCAGAAAAAAACAAAGTCCATGATTTTCAGCAGCTCTCAACACAAACATAAGCAGTATCACCTCGCCATCAAAACTAAGCAAGGAGTCACTCTCGAACAAGTCCAATCCTTCAAATACCTTTGCATTACCCTTGACTCCCACTTGTACTACGCTGCCCACATTAATACTGTGGCAAAAGCTGCTAATATCAGGATGGGCCTGCTGCTCCGGCACAGGAAACATCTAACCCTTGAAGCATTAACAGTTGCCATCTAGAGCTCTATCGTTAGCATTATTGATTATGGACTCATTATCTATGGCTCCGCCACTGCCTCCTCTCTCAAGCGGATTTCTACCACCCTCAATAAAGCCTGTCGTCTCATCACTGGATCACACCATCTCACCCATACCTGTGACCTCTACTCTCAAACTGGGTGGCTGCCACTGAATAATCGATTAAAATATCAAACCTGCATCACAGCAACAAAAACAATGACGGACAATGCCCTCATGGTGTCTGCTCTCTCCTTAAACTCAAAATCAACAACCGCAACACCAGGAGGTCTAAACCACAACTCCCACAAATCCCCCACTGTTGCACATCCCAAGGCCAAAGGTCCTTTGCATATAGGGAACCCAGCTGGCTAAATAGTCTCAGTAGTGACATCACTGCCTCACCAACAATGGGTGCCTTCAAGACCAAGCTCCACCTCACTCTTCTTGCCTCCAGCTCCTGTGACTGCCATGACTAATCTTTTTACTTCCTCCTGGCTGCCTTTGTTTTTCTTCTGTCTGCCTCTTTTGTCCCACCTCCCAGCACTTGCCTCCACCACTGCCCAACTTAAGCTCTTACCACTGTCCACCTCCTGACAAAGCCCTTAGGCTGATACACACCTGCCTCTGTCCCACCCCGCCCTCTCCTCCCCCCACCTCTTATGTCCCTTTTTGCTTGTCTGTATCCACCTCCCACATCTCCCTAGACCTCTATGTACCCACTTTCATTTGTTCTCGTGTAAGAAACCCTTGTAATAACATGTTGCAACCATCTGTGTCATCAATTGCTCTATACTGAAATTGAAACTCTATGACTGTACTCACTGATGTGGAACCTTTGTAAAAGAGCCCCGGCTTAAAGGTACTTTGTAATCCTACACTCAAATAAATAAATAAAATAAAATAAATAAATAGCGGGGGGGGGGTGGAAAACAAGGAACAACCAGGGAACTACAGACCTGTCAGTCTAACCTCTATTGTAGGGAAGCTGATGGAATCACTGGTCAAAGAGGACCTCGTAGACTACCTGGATAGCAATGGACTCCAAGGTAGTAAGCAGCATGGATTTGTGGCAGGAAGGTCTTGTCGAACTAACCTGATAGTTTTCTTTGACTGGATGATGAAGGAATTAGATAGAGACAACACTGTGGATTTGCTGTACTTTTATTTCAGCAAGGCTTTTTGACTCGGTATCCCACAAATGACTGCTGAAGAAGATAGAGGACCTGGGTGTAGCTAATCTCATAGTAAACTGGGTGGGTAACTGGCTAAAGGGAAGCAACAAGGGGTTATGGTCAATGGAGTTAAATCAGAAAAGGGGGAGGTTATGAGCAGGGTTCCACAGGGATCGGTCCTGGTTCTGGTCCTCTTCAACATGTTCATCAGTGACACTAGAGAGGGAATCCAGGGTAGGTTGTGTCTCTTTGCAGATGACACGAAGCTATGTGGGAGGGTGGATAGTGGTGAGGGTGTATGGGAAATGCAGAGAGACTTACAAAAGCTAGAGGGATGGTCAAGGGTTTGGCAGTTGAAATTCAATACCAGAAAGTGCAAGGTAATGCATCTAGGGAACAAGAATCCCAAGATGTTGTACTGGATGGGAAGGGAGAGACCTAGCACTATGGCTAAGGAAGAGGATCGGGGAAGTTATCATCAATAACGCAATTAAGCAATTGAATCAGTGCAATATGGCCTATGTCAAACCTAATAGGATGCTGGTACAGTATGTATCAGAAGGGGTATTGATGGCAGAAGAAAAGAGATAATATTTCCTCTTTATAGATCCCTGGTGAGACCTTACTTAGAGTACTGCACCCAGTTCTGGAGTCCTCACCTAAGAAAGGATAAGGATAGGCTGGAGACAGTGCAGTTCAGAGTAACAAAAATGATTCAGGGCAAGCAGGGAAGATCCTGTGATGAGGGATTCAAGGCACTGAACATGTACATACTGAGACCAGAAGGTAGAAGGGAGATATGATTGACACCTTCAAGTTTCTTAAAGGAATTAACAAAGTGAATGGCGGGGAATGATCTAGTCTGAACACTAACTCGAGGTCTCATAGATGTAAGTGGGAAAATAACAGAAGGGAGATTCGGTTGCGATGTGAGGAAGTACTACTTTAAGGAGAGGATGGTGGAACAAAGGAACAGTCTGTCAGCTAAAGTGGTGGGTGCAAAAAAAGTTAGGGGATTCAAGCAGGGCTGGGATAGAATGAAGTGTATAGTTGTTGCTCGGAGCAACAGAATCAAGGAGGAGAATGGGAGGGAGGACAGGGAGGGTTAGTACCCTGCAGGAACAATAGGTTCCAGGATTTATAGGGAACTTGGGCAGACTAGATGGACCACTGGTCTTTTTCTGCCATCATTGTCTATGTTTCTATAATGCCACACCAGATGTAGGATGTTCCCACAGGTTGGGTGCCGAGAATAGCAAAGATCTATACAGGCTCTTTTCCTTGAGGTAGGGGGTCTACTGACTGTAGTACCACACAAGTTGACACTGTCTAACACCCACTCCTGCATCAAAGCCACACTGTCTGCTGACCTCCTCATGATACTCAACTCTTTACAGTAACAGAACACTGCATATGAGAGATGGGGCATACGGTACGGACACAACTGGCTTAGCTGGTCATGTGAATAGGTGAGAAAGAGAATAACTGCAAAAATGAAAAAAAAAGCACTTACTATAAGTCAACCTGACAGCACAGATCCAGCAGCAGTATTTAAAATACATAAAATAAATACTCCCACACACATATACCCACAGCTCCCAAGCACAGAATATCTGTCATCCTTCAAAGATGGAACCCTCCTGTCCCCAACTCTCATTCTCCACAGCTCCAACAATAACTTATTGAATTTAAAATACTCTCACACAATCCTCAGGCACACCATCAGAACTCAAACTTTAAAAAGTCAATGGAGTGGGTTAAAAGATGAAAAACAGCCAAAACCGTCAATGAGAACCTCTAATGCTAGAGTCAAGGGTAAAAAAAAAAAAAGTCCCAACAAAGTTGCATATGTAGCCCTGAACTGAACACAGTTTCTTGACCATAAAACAACTAAGTTAAAGGGACATTGTCAATCTCATTTTGATAAAAATTTGTTGCTGTGTATTTTAAAATAAAATAATAAATACTGTTGTTACAAATATGTGCATGTGTGTTTTTTTTTTACAAAATGAGTCTGCATTCACATGGTTTGATTTTAAAAATGCATTCACTGTCATACAGGTGTTACCACACTGCTACAGATGTAGGGCTGGATTCTCAAAGCCTGGGAAAATCCCACAGCTGTGGGAAAAGCTCGGTGCAAATGGGTTGCCACTTGTAGAACCATAGTTTCTCCCACAGCTACGATATTCTCAAAAGTGGAGACGGTTTACAACTGGCTCCACGATTTACTGCAGCTTGTGGGTGTTTTTTCCCCACAGCTGTGGAAAAATGTTACAGCTGGTGGGACCAGCCATATATCTCCAGCAGCTGTGGTGGACTGGGAATACTGACCGCATCAACGGAGATTTCGGTCCACAACTGGAGTTGCAGTGTGGGACTTAGTCCCAAATCGGTTTGAGAATCCAGCCCGTAATGTTTACATTTGTACCAATGGAACACTCATCAGCTGTTTCTCTATTATAATACGTGCTTTTCCTGATTGAGCTTACTAGCTTCACAGTAGAATTCACTGTTACCCCCGCTACAAACAAGTTTTAGAAACAGAGGTACAGTGTGGTGTAGTCTGCCTCTATCAGATAAGTTGTGTCTTTTGAATAATGTATATGAATATTTACATCACTTTTTTTCCATAAAGGTTTTGCTCCCAGGTGGGTCAGCTCCAGCATCTCTCAGCCCTGTCCCTACCTCCCCCACCCAGTGTTTACCAGTCCAGCCATTCTCCTGTAACTCGGGGCAGTGGTCACAGTGACATGGAAGTGAGGGCAGGTGGGCAGGGCTTCACAATACCAGAGCCTTCCCATCTTCCATTTTCTCCCAGTTCCCCATGCTGGGGAATGCACTGAGGCATGCACATGTCACTGAGTCCTGCAGCCCTCCCTTCTACTGCCCTCCTAGACCTGCACTGCCACCTCATTTGACAGAGTGTGCAGGTCCTCCCCTGGGAAAGAAGAGCAGCCATTGGGCAAGCAGTCCTTTCCCTCCCTGTCCAATTGCCAGCAACCCATGCTCATCACTGAACATGGTCGTCCATGTGGCAGGATGTAAGGCACCAGCACCTCAGCCCTCCACGCCACTGGGCCAGCCATATTTACATAATTTTGAGGGCAGTTTCTCACATGTAGTTTAGTTGGGGCTTCTTTTTCTGATTAATGTTGTCATGGGGCGTGAACACACTGCATCTGTAATGTTGCTATTAGAGCAGCATGTCTGACGTTCACCAACACAGTTGTTTCCTAACTTCCGACTCCTCCCCATCCCAGCAATTTCTGGTGGATGGGGTGCCCAATCCCACCACTGGTGCAAATTACTCCTAAACCCATGGTTGTCTCTTTCTGAGATTTTCTATCTCGCATTCATAAAAATTCCACTAAAGAAACCCACCCTTTACCACCCACTGTGCACCCTACCACTCATCTACCCCACCACATCCCCCACAAGTAATGATCTTTTCAGTCCCTTGTAGTGACTCTTTTGGTCCCTCAAAGTTGAATTGTCGCTGTCCCTTGAAGAGCTATTTCTGTCATAGGCAACTGCATTGAAATTAACAGTGCCCGTTCATTTCAAGGGGCTCATTCATTTCAATGGGATTTTTTCTCTTGCTTATAATTGTTTTTAACCAAGCAATAATGTTTCAGTCTGTGTAAGTCTTGACAGTATTCAACATTGCATAATGTCACTTATGTATAATAAGGCTAATAATTATTACTTTCATTAAGCTAAGCTACAGTAGATTTGTAAATATTGTAACCTGACCATTATAACAACTTCAGAAGTGTAAAGTTTGTGGCCACACTCAGATGACAGATGCCATGCTCACATCCACTCAACCCAATTGACACAGCACTTGCACATTCAGAGTAATAGATACTAAATACAATTACAAGGGGAAAAGAGGGGTGACTGGAAACTTCTGTATAAATGCTGCCCCTGTTGGTATTGTTGGCAAGGAAATGTGTGCAGTAGATTGCTGAACTGGACTGCAGCAGTTGCTTTATTAAGCAAAATGGCTTGCTAGAGACAGTCAGTGCTGCAATAACACTGTCCCTTTCAATATCCTTCATATGATGCAAGCAACTCTGGCATTCCAGTGTTTGCTCATCTACAGTTTCATACTCAGTACCAGAAAAACTCACTGAAAAGTTTTTTTTTTCCTTTAACATTTTTACATCAGAGGATATCATGTTTATTTTTATGGAAGAAACAATATGAGTGGGAAAATTACATCATGTGTACATATCTCTTAGCGTGCATTCATGAGTCTTTGGAAAGTGATGTACACGTGCACATCTACTTGGGAGAATGTCCCCATGGCACTCACGTCTTGAGCACCTTATGATACCAGAACACAGGACATCGGTGAGGAAACAATAAAAGTAAACAAACAAGTTTAATTTGTAAATTAATTTTTACTCATAAAATAGCACAAAACAATCACACTGGAAATTGTAGACAGGCACATTTTATTAAGAAAAAACAAGAGTGAAATGGAATAAATTAATAGCAGATATACATCCAAAAGCTAGAGCAGGATAATAAAATCTAGGCATAGTCTTAAAAGCAGATGAAGAGCTCATTAAAATCAAAGAGAACTTGTTCTGAACTGCACTTTGAACCGCTAGCCTGCTACAGCCAGTCAATTAATAACAGGAATGGGTGTACAAGTTAGTAATGAGAATGGACCAAATGATTCACAATACTGTTGCAACAGCATAATTGCAGCTTTTCCACACAGGCCATCCAACAATAATGGCTGAATTGCATTTTTAAACAGCCATGTAGTGTACTTATAGTTTTATATAAGACCTTAACTCATGAGCGGTAAAGCAAAGAGTGAGTTAATAAAGTCCTGTCCCTGGTTAGCCCATCAGTGCAGCTATAGTATTGCCTCTCAACGCCAGTGTCTCTGGTTCAGAAATGAGCCTGGAATGTTAGAAGCTGGTCAAAAGAAGGAGGACTGAGCATCCCAGAGGACATCAAGCCCATAAGGGAGTGATCCAAGACTTGATTCTTATGAATGGAGAAAGGGTGGGTGAGATATCTGTAGGAGACAACCTGGGCACGAGTGACCACAGCACTGTCTGGTTCATGGGAAAAACAACTGCTGAGGTACATCTGCCCAGAGTGAAGGTCCTAGATTTTAGGTATACAGACTTTCAGAAAATGGAGGAACGTGTTCATCAAGCATTAGCAGGGGTGGGGGATTAAGGGAGGTGGAGGAAATGTGGGGTCAAATAAAAGGGTCACTAGTGGAGGCCACCCACTAGCCTCTGTGTCAGGAGAATAAATAAAAATAGGAAGAAGAGGAAGCCACTCTGGTTTAATAGGGATGTGGGGGAGAAGGTCAGGCAAAGAGAAAGGTGCTTAGGAGGTACAAAAGGATGCAGAGGGAGTAGGATAGGGCTATATACCAAGAGAAGCAGAAGGAAGTAGGTAAGGAGGTCAGGAGGGCAAAGGCAAGAACAGAAGAGAGAACTGTCAACACAGTCAAGGAAGGGGATAAAGCCTTCTTCCGGTATGTGAGTGAGAGGAGAAAGTCAAGGATTGGGATAGTCAGGCTGAAAAACATAGAAGGGGAGTTGGCAGAAGAGGACTGGGGGAAGGAGGAAATACTCAACAGCTATTTCTGCTCAGTATTCATGGTAGAGAATGAGGGGGAGTTCAAAAAAATCAGGGAACACGAGGTGGTGGGGGGGGGGTTGACTCCAGTCCATTCCAGGTGGAGAAGGTCCCAAGGGAGCTTGAGGGTCTGAAGGTGGATAAGGCGATGGGACTGGATAGGGTTCACCCCAGAGTACTGAGGGAGCTTAGTAGTCATAATGCCCTTGGACAGGCAGCTTGTCAGACCTCATCTTGAGTATGGGATCCAGTTCTGGAGGCCATCCCTCATAAAGGATGTGGATAGGGTGGAGCGTATCCAGAGGTGGGTGAGAAAAATGGTAAAGGGACTTAGTTATCCATCATATGAGGAATGGCTAAAGGACCGCAGCATGTACTCCCTTGAGCAAAGAAGGGAAAGGGGGGACATGATTGAGACCTTCATATATATCAAGGGTATCAACAGGGTGCCAGTAGGGGACATCTTTCAGCTAAGGGAGCAGTCGAGAACAAGGGGGCATGATTTGCAGATAGTAGGGGGAGGTTCAGGGGAAACATCAGAAAATTCTACTTCATGGAGAGGGTGGTGGAAAACTGGAACAGACTCCCAGAGGAGGTGGTGGGGACAAGAACTGTGGGGGGGATTTAAGAGAGTGTGGGATAGACACAAGGGTCTGTTAGACCCGGGGAGAGGGGCAGGCGATAGGCAATAGCAAAGTCCTAGCGGCATGCTAGTGGCATGCTAGACATACCGGGCAGGCTGGGTGGGCCTGGCAGCCCTTTTCTGCTGACACGTTCTATGTTTCTATGTTCCTTTGGGGAAGAAGGGTAGCAGACTCCACTGCTATACTGCCATATTGGTGACTACAGGTGGCAGTGCAGTGAGAGTGAACTCTGGGGCAGGTGACACCAGCTGGTTCCACACACTTGCATGCATCTGCATGTGTGTGCATGCTGTGGAGCACCTGGCTGCCTGAGTCACATGGGAGGTGGATGAAAACTAAGCTGAAGAAGTCCCGGTATAAGCCAGTGGCATGGTGTGCTGAGGCACTGGCTACCACACCACCTGCCACAGTGGTGACCCTGGTTCAGGATCATACACAGGCTGGTCAGGGCTGGCCAGGTATGGAGGACAGTTCTCATCCTTCAGGGAGCAGGTACCTACATCCCGCTAGGCAGCTGCCACCTGGAGAGATGTGAATGGCAGTGCAGTGGGATGCAAAAGAGAGGATTCCCACCAGCAGGACATCGGAGGGTGCCTCCATGGAGGAGAAGTACACATATTGCATCAGTGTACATTCTATAGGCCCTAGGGAGGAAAAAATGGTGCAAAAAAATTTCAGCTGTGGCTAGATGACAGCCAGGTCCCCCGCAGGCCCAACATCAGCAACTGGGCACCTCTAGGATCCCATAGCAGAGGACAATCCAAGCATGAGGTAAATCCCAGAGAAACCTGGTGATGGGGCTGGAGGGAGGGAACCGGTCCCGCAGGGGCACATTGGTTGATAGCAGGAAATAAAATACTGAATAATAAAAAAGTCCTGGTATGACCTCAGTACTCTTAGGTCCAAAAACACCAACTGCCTACTACCACCTACTAACACTTATCATGTGCAAGTGACCCCAGTCCCCAAAAGTCTCCACCGTAGGGGGAGTAAATGTGTGGCATTCAAAGGGGCAAGGTAAATGACACAGAAGGAATGGGTGCGGCTGGGAGGTAGATGGCAGAGGAGGGCAGCACCAGTGACCTGGTGGATAAATAATACTATATAAAAAAGTCCTGTCCCATCACAAGTGATTATAAATTGCATATTTTCAGGTCATTGTGTATTTGATTTGTTTAATATCAGTTTACTAGAAATAACTTTTAAATCAGCTGTTTCTGTAGGATTGAACTTTTTCTCTTTGATTTTAACTACTGGCTTTAGTGCTGCACAGGACTGTTGTGACATCATCAGCATTGTGAAGGCTAAACTATGATGGTTCAGTATTCTACTGTGATGTACTTAACCTTCAAGATATCAAATGTAACCTACATACAGTACCCATCAGTGAAGATATCATGATAGCCTGAGGTTAGACAGTTCATCAACAAAAACAACACTTTCGATGTGACTTTTATTTTGGTAAAGCCTTTTTAGTCTACTGTACCCTCAGCACAAGTATTTGTATGCCACAGTGCTTTGCTCTTCGTTTTATTTATCTTATTTACTTGTCATTTTTGATCACAAAAGGCACACTAAGCTAATATAGCTTGTTACCAGGTATGTCCTGGTGGGGAGAGGGGGTTGCATGCACCTGTTTGATTGATGGGGAAATGTTGGCCATGACACTGGGGGAAACTTCCCTACTGTTCTTCGATAGGTGCTATGGGATCTTTTAAATTTCACCTGGACTGTGACCAGAAATGGGTAGAAGAGACCTCAGTTTAACGTCTCATCCAAAGTATGGCTCTTCAGCAGTGCAGTACCTCCCTGTGCTGAACTACAGTGTCAGTTATGGGTATTAATCCAAGTACTTGGTGTGACACTAGAACGGATTACCTTCTGATCTTCCAGCCCCAGTGAAGAGTGCACTACCTACTGAGCCACTGACACTGTCTGAGGCTTCAGAAGGTATGCGTGTGGTTTAGAGAGACCTACAGACACTAAACAACAAAGATAACACGTGTGTGTGTGTGTGTGTGTGTGTGTGTGTGTGTGTGTGTTTGTCTAAGGTAAAACAATGTAAAACAGTGTGGTAAAACAATTGGAAATGCTGCTATTTCAGGTATATTAGAAGCTATAAAGGAGAGTACAATGAAATCCCAGAATGAAATTCTATTCTGAAGAACCTAGTAGTTGCATTGTCATCCAGCTACAATGAGACTATCATGATAGTCTTATAATACAGCAGGTGCCTGATGAGTAAAAATAAGCTTGATATTTGTGACTTTTTATTTATATAGTCACTGCATCTATATATGATGATATTAAGTGAACAGAATGACCTATAGTCACTGCATCAATATATTGTGGTATTATGTGAACAGATTCACCAGTTTATGTGACGACAACCCAACTGTATCTCACTTTTACCTTGGAAGTCAAGTATGTGGGAGGCAATCTGATTATTTTATACTAGCAGGAGAGCAGGTCTTTATCCTAGTTTGAGATCTCACATACTGTACTATTTTTATTTTCATTTTATTGAAGTTTCGGAATTACAGTCCTTTGAGTCGAAGACTCTTTTGCAAAGGCTCCATGTCAATACAAATGGACACAATACTTAAGAAAATTTTTGAACATACCTCACTAAGCAGAACAACACATTAAGACATGTTTTACATGGTTACATCATACTAGATAATTTTACAATGCTTGGTTAGTATCTCTAGGGTTGTTGAAGGACCCTGGGTCGTCAAGGTGAGGTGAGGCAAGTTTCTGATTCCGTAGGCCTATACAGGCCTAGAGCTTGTGGTTTTAGGTCCCGTCGGGCTTGTAGGTCTATTTTTGGGTCATGTGAGCTGCTATTTTACTATCAGGTACCGAATATGGAGGACAGTCATGAGGTTTGTGGTGGGGAATAAATAAATAAATAAAAACCATCCTATACCAGAGGCTGAGCAATAAAGTTCAACTCATTTGTAGTTATTCAAGAAGCACACACAGAACAGATGTGTTATAGGCAATTACCAAGTAATTAAGCAACAGTCTTTTTGCAAATACATTGGCAACAATGAGCTCACCTTAGTTACTTGATGACTCCTCAGCCCACAGAAAAACTTCAGTCACAGCCTTTTGTGCACATGCCATACACAAGCTGTTAATTAGGCTGCAAAAAGTATGTACTGGAAATGGCAGCCGTTTTTACCAGAGTTGGGGTGGACTCACATAGGATAATGTTTTCTCTCTCTCTCTCTCCATGTTTGGAGATCATGGAAGTTGCTCCAAACTTGCCTTTCTTGTCCTGCTTCCTCTGAGGTATGGTACTGTAGATGAACTAGGAGACTGCATATTGGCTGTTGCATTCAGATCCAAATATACTGTAGTGATGGCATCATAAAATGGTCCACATCTCTGGTGATAGTATAATTAGATGTTGAAAGGATACCATGGTGATGATAATGGCACCTACAGTAGAAGTTGAAAAGTTACACCATGTCTATCTCGAGATAGTTTTTTTTTTTTTATACAGTGAATTTCACAGAGCAAGCATTTTCCATCCCACATCATTAAACAGAGGGGCAGCTATGCAGAATTTAATTACATTCCACAATTGCTTGTGATTTGGAAATGGTCTCACACAGAAAGAACAAAGCCTATAAATCAAATGATTTGTGTCCTACAGTAGTTCTTGACAAACTATGGTAGACTCCAGACTTAGTTTATACATTATAAAATTCACGCAACAGGATTTTGAGCACAATAGTTACAATATCAGACGTTTCAAATAAAATAGGAGCTCACCTTTTAACAGGCATGTCACTAGTGACACACTAGTAAATTATAGAACAAACTCTCATAATTGTTTTAAAACATTTTCTTAAACACAGTTTCCATACATTAATTTCACAGCAAGGTCACTAAGGGCACTCATGACTGAAAACATTTACTAGCAAAATTAACATGAACATACGAAAATAGCAGCAGGAGAAAGCCTAGCTGTCTATTCTGCTTGATTTGTGTAACCCCTTCTCAGCTTCTACTGTGGGCTCTACACTTTCTCCCCATTGCCCTTCATACTTTTCTGGCCCCCCAATGAAGTCTGATCCTCCCAGCCAGCTCGCCAGCACAGCGGTTGGATTTCCACTTGTGATGCCAACACCCTGGATTTGGATACAAGCCAGGGACTCAGAGGGGGATTGAGCATCCGATGGACTGCTCTCCTCCAGAGGGAAGGTGAGCTGGTACTTGGCACCTGACTGACCCCTGGTAGAGGTTGGGAGTGTCACGCCCAAGGCCTACAGTGTTCGGGAGGTGTGCCAGACATCGGCGCCTCATGCGCCTCACATCATTGCATGCAACACCTCCCAATAATAGGGACAAAAACATCACAGCTGTGGCACAGAGGATGTCTGCCTCCCACAACAAGCCCCACACAGCTATCTGAGGCACTGTGCCACCAGATCTCAAAGTGGCATCACTTGGAGAGTAACACAGAGGCTCCCCGATGGCTCTGCCCTGGGAGGCAATCTAGTGAGCACTCCAGTGGTGACAGGTAAGTCCCATGGGATGGGGTAAGGTGGTCAGGATAGCAACCCGCTGAGGAAACAAAAACAAAAGGAAAAAACCCTAACCCTCCCTTTTACCCACTCCTACCCCCTCTTGAATCCATCTGCCCTCCTCTGGGAGTTCACTCCACTCAGTCACCATTTGATCCTTGAAGTGTTGCCTAACCTCCTTCTTGAACCTTCCCCCTGCCAGCTAATAGCAGTGCCTTCTTGTGGTCCTGTTTCCACTAAGATAGGTCCCCTGTATTCACCTTGTTGATACCTTTTATGTACTTGAAGGTTTCAATCATGTTCCCCCTCTCCCTCCTTTCCTCAAGCAAGTACATGTTGAGGTCATTCAATACTACAATTGGCATAGTGTTCACATATTGGTAAAGTCTTGCTAATCAACCTGGTGCTCTTAAATAATGAAGAGAGACTCAAGATTAAGCACAGCTGTACAACTTGCATAACAAGTATTTAAACAAAAATACATATGTCTCAGCAAAGTTGATAGCAAAAAGTTAATCAATATAAAAAAGGCAAACAAAAAAGAAATAGCAATTGTGTTATTATTCAATTTAAACTGAGATCTACACCAAGAAATTGAGATATTAGACTTGACCTTAATGGTAACCCTTCACTTTTTAAACAGCAGAAAAGGATCAACCTACTTACTCACCCAGTGAATTAAAATTATTCAGTTTATCAGTTATGTACAGCTGGCTACTTAATCTACACCCCAGTCGTTTAGCTTGTCCATATATTCTCACAGGTAGCAGACACAGAATGGGTTAAACTGAGTAATGATTCCAATAAGCAAACTTATTAGGAATATTATGTCTTCTGTTCAAAGCATAAATGCGATTTTTCTTTACATTTTTTGTTACATACAGTATATGAGCATATGACTATAATATGAACAGTCAACTGTTTACTTTATCAAAATTATATTATATATCTATGCAAAAAAGCTGCATTAATGCACCATTTAGGATTCTGCCTAAAGCAGCAAAAGCAGGGAAATATGGTTTGGGGGTTTCCAACCCTAAAACCCCGCCCCGAAGCAAATCATAGGTGGAGTCTTCCTTGGCATTGTCAACCCTAAAAGCTCACCCCATTGAGGTAGCAAGCAAGTTCAGATGTGATGGACATACAGTAGATGTATATGTTTCAGGAGTGTATAGAATGGGGTGAGCTTTAGGCTTGACAATGCCAAGGAAGACTCCACCCCTGATTTGTTTCAGGTGTGGGGGCAGGGTTTTAGGGTTGGAAACCCTAAAACCACATTTCCCTACTTTTGTCGCTTTAGGCAGAGCCCTAAATGGTGCATTAATGCAGTTTTTTGCACAGAATTTCCTTACTTTTTGAGATAGTACAATTGTATCCTCATTTGCCTGTAGGAGGGCCCTGCGCTTCTATTCTCCATAGATGCATACATGCATGTTTCTGCAGAAGTGCAGGGCCCTCTGAGCCTTGCGCTTGCATTTGTAGTAAAACAGCAACCAAATTGTCAGCATAGCCTACTTATTACCCCACCCCGTGAAGCTGGTACTGCAGATTTTCAAATCCATGCTGAAACATCACTCTGCGCCACCAAACATGATTCCAGCCACAGGTGTGAAAACACATTTTGGCCAGGATATGAAAAATGACAGCTGTCACGTTCATGAAGTAGTGTAAAAAAATGGTTAGATGTTTTGGTTAGATGGTTTGACTTTTTTTTTGCTTATCTTCTGAACCTGTTGGACAGTGAGAGTGCCCTACTTTGACTTGGACATTCTGTGATAATTCTGTTTACTGTACCCCGACCTAGGTGGGAGATAGGTTGGGGAGGCAGTATTTCTTTTCAGTATTTTGCTTTCTGGTGAGGTGAGAGCTCCCAGAAATTATAATTTGTTCTTTTGAAGAGAGCTGTGGATACTCTTTAGTCTGTAATTTAATTTTTACATTATATCATCAGTTGTTTTGTTCTGTTTTTTAATTTATATACATATTTTCTTGATTTTTTTTTTTTTTGGTATTGTTTATTAAGTTTGAGTGATGGAGGAAGTTTGAAAGGTTGACTGAATAGTTGTGTGTCCGGGTGGGTGCCGGAGTGTGGATTTTATTTGTAATTTTTGTGGCTGTTTATTTTTGGTGTCTGCAGAGTGTGATAGTGATGTGTTGGGAAGGTGTAGTGATGGTCAGGTATTATTCCCCCTCCAGGCTTAGGGATCTCCATCCTTTTACCTGTCCTTCATTGTCCCCAGAGGTTTATAGATGGTGTTGTGCTCTGGGGATTGCTAGGAGAAGGAGGGCGGGGGCTGGGCCTGGCAGAGGAATGGAAAGGAGTGGGCGGATTGGGAGAGTGGGGACAAGGAGATGCCCTGGGGTGAAATGGGTCCAGGAAAGGGGTTCTCCTTTTCTGGTTCCCATACCCAAGGGCTCTGCCTGTTGCAGGCAGGTAACATGGTCTTCCTCGGTTACTCATCCTACTTGGGCGGTGTTATGTAATGCCAGGTCCATTAAGAACAAGACCGCTATAACAGCGGATCTTGTAGGGTCATCAGACCTGACTTGCATCACCAAGACCTGGCTGGATGAGAATGCTGGTCCAATTTTGGCAACAGCAATTACAGCTGGGTACTCGGTGATACACCACCCGAGGACGGATCATAGGTGCGGGGGAGTTGCTATCTGTTTTAGATCGCAACTGAACCTGGTGGAGGTACCAGTGGGGACCACCAACTCCTTTGACTGTATCATGGGTGAGGGTGTGGGTTGCAGGATTCTTCTCATCTATCTTCCACCAGGAGATGGGAATGTTTTCCTGTGGGAAGTCGCGGATTTCATTGTCGACTGGACATTAGGATCACCCAGATGGCTGATCCTGGGGGATTTCAATGCCTGGGTCAATGATGAACTCTCTCAATTTGGTCAAGACTTCCTCCAGTTAATGAATTCACTGGGATTCACACAGTTTATTTCCTCCTCGACCCATATTGGTGGTCATTCATTGGACTTGGTGTTTCTCCTGGGGATGGAGATATCCGACTTGGTGGTGAAACCAGTCGGGTGGTCTGACCATCATACCATTGGGTTCCGCTTTGTGGCCCTCCCTAGGAGGCTGGCCCCTATGGAGATGGTCTGGTATTGGCCCTTTGAGGGGTGTTTCTCCTGATGGTCTGACGGCAGTGCTGGACCTATCGAGCTTATCGAGTGAATGCATGGATCCTGAGGACCTGGCATTTGCCTATAATAATGCAGTGGTAGGGGCCCTGGATTCCATTGCTCCTGTTTGTGTTCATCCCCTTCACTCTTCACCCCAGGTCTCCTTGGTTTGATGAGGCCTTCAGGGAGTTGAGGAGAGTGTGACGAAGGCTAGAGAGGTGTTGACGGAGATTGGGCCTGGAGTGTGACAGACTTAGATTGATGGATCATTATGGGGTCTATCAATCAGCAATTACCCATAAGAAGGCAGAATTCCTGTCCAGGGAAATTGCTGCCATGCAGAATCGACCAGCCCAGCTCTTCCAGACTGTGAACAAATTGTGCAATCCAATCTGTCTCCAGCCTGGAAGTGCTTTTTTCACAAGAGCAGTGTGAAGAGTTTGCTCGATTCTTTGCTGATAAGGTTGCCACAATCAGATCCAGCGTCCGCATGACCCTCTCTAACAGGAATTGTGGTGTTCAGCAGGAGATGTCAGACACCCAGTTTGTGTGGTCTGACTTCTGCCTGACCATAATCAATGACATTGTGATGGTCATCCAGTCGTTGCGACCAATCAACTGTAGTTTGGATCCGGGCCCTACATGCCTCTTAGTAGGTTGTGTAGATAAAATCGGCCCGGTACCTGCTGAGATAGTCTGGATGTCTTTGGAGAGGAGGATCTATCCAGATCCCCTGAAGGAGGCTGTGTTTTGGCCCCTCCTTAAAAAGCCCTCCTTGGACCCGGACTGCCTGGCAAACTACAGGCCTATCTCTAGCCTGCCCTTTGTGGGAAGGTTATTGAGAAGAAGGTTGCTTCACAGTTGGATGATCATTTGACCAGCCACAATGTCTATGATTCTGTCCAGTCTGGATTCAGGAAGAGACATAGTACCGAGACAGCCCTTGTCCGGGTACTAAATGACCTCCTAATAGCGAGATATCGAAAGACCTGTTCCATCTTGATCCTTCTAGATCTCTCTGCAGCATTTGACACTGTGGACCATAGTGTGCTGTTGGAACACCTGCCATTCATCTATGGACTGTCTGGTATGGTCCTCAGATGGTTTTGATCATTCCTCGAGGGTAGGTCCCAAAGAGTGGTTTCTGGGAATTTTTCCTCGGCACCACTCCCATTATCCTGTGGGGTGCCACAGGGTTCCATCTTGGTGCCCATGTTGTTTGTGGTGTACATGCTGCCGTTAGGAGTGATTATTGGGCAATATGGCTTGAATTTTCACTGCTATGTTGATGACACTCAGCTGTACATGTCCTTTGTGCCTGGTCAGTATGATGCTGTTTCAGTCTTTAATAACTGTCTCACCGAGATCCAGGATGGGATGAGTGTGAGCTGGCTGTGGTTAAACCCAGAAAAAAACTGAGGTGTTGGTTGTGGACCCAGGTCACTGAGAGGCGGGTTTGTCGGCAGGATTACCCTCAGGACTATGGCTTGGAGGTGTTCAATTGACTACCTCAGACCAGGTGCGGAACCTGGGCATTATTTTTGATGCCTCCCTGACCCTTAAATCTCAGGTGTTGGCAGTCATCAAAACCTTTTTTTACCATCTAAGGAATATCACCTGGGTGAAGCACCTGGTTCCTTCTGATGATCTTTCAACTTTGGTCCATGCCTTCGTTACCTCCTGCCTTGACTACTGCAATGCCCTTTACCTAGGGCTACCGGGGGTCGATATCCGCCACTTGCAGCTAGTGCAGAATGCAGCGGCCAGGCTATTGACTGGTGCTTCTAGGACCAATTATATAATGTCTGTGCTCCTTGGACTGCACTGGTTGCCAGTACAGTGGTGGATCACCTTCAAGGTCAGTTTGCTGACCTATAAGGCCCTACACAACCAGGGACCTAGTTACCTGCAAGATCTCCTTCATCCCTACTGTTCCTCCTGCTCTCTCCGATCCACCAACGAGGGATTGCTAGAGATTCCCAGGGTCCATTTAAAGACATCTGGGGCCAGGTCATTTAGTTTTATGGCCTCAACCCTGTGGAATTCTCTACCTCGTCGGGTGCAAGATTGCCTGACCATCCAAAGTTTTAAAGCTGCTCTCAAAAGCTTCCTATTTAATCTAGCCTATCCTGATTTTTAATGCCTCTGTAGTATTTATTGTTTTAATCTGCTGTGTTTATTTATTGATGTATTGTTATTTATTGTGTTGTACAAGTGCCTTGATTTTAGAAAGGTGCGCTTTTTTTTTATAAATAAAAAATTGATTGATTGAGTGATTGATTGAAAATTTGGAGTACAAATATTTAAAATTACCAAAGTTATGAGGGAGCATAGCAAACCTTCAATGGACGTGCATAACTTTGTCATAGTTACATATCTTGACCCCAAATTTTCAACATATCCTTCTTATGACCCCACTTCATGAGCAAGTGTGGAGAAAATTTTCAAATCCTGCTCAAAAGGTGATATCACCAAGCGACCTTGAAATCACCTTTCAGGCTTGATTTGTGTAGTTCCACCACCATTGTTCATGAGGTGGGGTCCCAAAAAGGGCATGGTCAAAATATGCAAAAATGACGAAGTTATGCATCAAAGTTAAAAACCCTATTGAAATACACTGAACCACACTTACCATAAGTTTTTCATATTGCAGGCAGCGCTTCTAGCAGCAAGACTTGTCTTCAGTCGGAGAGTGGATCTTTGTCCTGGGATCTGTTCAGGTGAGTGAAGGTATGTGGGGGTTGTGGGTGGAGTGTGGTGGTGGGTGATCTGTGGGAGGACAGGGTTGGAGTGGTTGAATTGTTGAGTGATTGTTATCTTCTTTACAGTGAAAAAAAGACATTGGGGATGGTTTTCTGTATTACAGGCTATAATGTAATATGGGGATGGTGACTGGAGGGTGGGAAGTGCTGCTAGACATCAGGGAAATAATCAAAAATGCAGGGATAACAATCAGAGGGGTGGGGTTCTACTAGACACCAGGGAACTAAGAAAACATACGAGAATGGCAATTGGAGGGTGGGCGGTGACACTAGACACCAGGGAAACATCATGGAATACAGGAATAACAATTCGCAGGGGTTGGGGCTGCCACTAGACACCAGAGAAACATGAAAAATTATGGGGACAGCGATCAGAGGGGTGGAGGGTGCCACTAAACATCATGGAAACATTAAAAGATGCAGGACAGCAGTCGGAAGATGGGGGTGCCACTAGGCATGAGGGAAACATTAGGGGGACAGGAATCAGAGAGTATGGGATTCCACTAGACACCAGGGAAACATACAAAAATATGGGATGGCAATCAGAGGGTGGGGGTACCACTAGACACCAGGGGAAAAAAGAGGGACTTATGGCTTGTTAAACTTGCAATGTTATCGGGATCCTTTCTCGTATGGCCGAATTCTTTTTTCATTTGGCCATACGAAAAAAGTGGAAGTGAGGCACAAAAAAGGTTGTAAAAATTAAAAAAAAAAAAAAACACACATTTGGGGGTCACTTTTACACAAACTAAATGCAGAATCCACCTAATGGCATCCTGATTTCAATTGATTTCAAGATGGCGGCCATATTGGGTCAGCCGTCGAGTGTAGCAGCTTAGGAGTTTAATTTTAATGTTATTTAATTACTGTCGGTATCCTGTTTTATTTATTTGAGTTTATTGTGTTTGTTTTATAGTTGCATCCCAGTTTGATCGATTATTGCAAGTATGTCCACTTTCCTAGTTACAGTGTTTAGCACCGTCTGTTTAGTGTTGGATGCCAATATTGAGATTTCTACATTGGGTGGCTGTCCATAAGCTGCAAATTTCAGATGATGCCTTTGGGACTTACATTCCAGATTTACTATCGGATTGAAGCATTTGAGGGGATCGTAGTCCCTATCTCGAGATACTGCTATTGAGGTCCAAAGTAGCAGTGGACTGTTAGGGAGGACTGCCGGGTGGGCTCGAACTCTGATGGCACTGGTTGCAATTGCAGGAGTGCACTGGAGTGTGGAGATGCAACTATGAAGTGGCCAATGTGGAGCTCACACTGTGGTCTGTGGTGGCTGAGCTGAGAGTCAACAGGCTGTGCTTCTTTCTTGCGGAGCCGACAATTGACCTATGGAGGAGGATCTGTTTGCCATTTGGCAGACTGAGTGAGCCAGGGCAACTTGGCTGAGGTGGGTCCCGGGTCCGAGTATTTCCCCCTGGGGTGACCAGGTGGTGTCGACTGGAGTGTCGACTACTTTCCAGTTTCATGCTGTGGTCTCCGAGGGTTGCCTGGCAAGGTCAGGTGCACCCTAGAGGCCTAGGTGGGGGGATTGACTGGGTTTGAGCACCTGCTCTTGGGTTGGGTCGGGCCTGGAGCTGACACTCTTATATCAGACATTTCCATTCCATCTGTCCGGATCTGATTTTCTAGGGGAGGTTTGGTCAAGACTCTGGAAGAACTACAAAAAACATCTACCAGTGAAGATCTCCTGGACTTCTTAACAGAGAAATGGACATGGGACATGGGACCTTATATGCTGCAAGTATATTAAGAATTGAGCTGGCACTATATAACTCTTGATTATTTAAGGAGGCAGTGAGAGGGCCTCTATATGACTTCATTTGGTACTTTAGTTTATGGAAAATGTGGTAGTGAGAGTGCTACATTATATGGTCAACTGTTTTGGTGAAGGGGTGGTGAGAGCTCCCCCTTTCCACTGCAAATTCTTAGGAAGCTGTGGCGAGCTTTTTTGGACAGCTGGAAAATACTGAACACTGTGAATACATTGGACAGTGTTACCATATAGGACAGTAACTGATTGATAAATACTGTTTACATTCTTACTGGATTTAGTTGTGTTGCTGCTGTTCTTGATACTGTGCTGCAACTTAAACAGATAGTAGTTTATTTTGATAGTATTTTGGGTTTAGTTGTGTTTTGGGGATTGGCTACGGGGTATTTTTAAAGTGTGTGAGAGTCGAGTGAGTGAGTGAGTGAGTGAGTGAGTGTGTGAGTGATTGGTTTAAAGTGATATTATTGTGGGGGTTTAATTGTGGTTTTGGGGAGAGTGGAAGAGTGAGAGTGAGTGTATGGTTAATTGATTGCGTGAGTGTGTGATTGATATTTTAACTTATAGCTGCTGGTTTGTGAGAACAGCAGGATGTGTTGGCAGAGGACTCCAACGGGCAGGTACTACTGTTCCACTGAGCTTCAGGCCCTCCATCCCTTCAACTGCCCCTGCTACTGGTGGAAGTTTATGGGCATTGCTGCACCTTGGGTATAATGAGGGGGCACCGGAGGGGTGGAGGGCATGGGCCTGGTAGGAGAGTGGAGCAGAGTGGACAAATTGGAGTCACAGGGTCAAGGAGATGCCCTGGGGAGAAATGGGCCCAGGAAAGGGGTTCACTCTGCCTGGTGTCCATACCCAAGGGCTCCACTTTGTGTGGGCAGATAGCATGGTCGATCTCGACTGCTCATCCAACCCAGGTGGTGTTATGCAATGCCAGGTCAGTCAGAAACAAGACAGCAGTAGTTGCTGATCTTGTTGGGTCATTTGACCTGGCATGCATCACCAAGACCTGGTTGGACGAGAATGCTGGTCCCATTCTGGAGTCAACAATTCCAGCCGGGTACTTGATGATATATTGCCCGAGGTTGGATTGCAGGGGTGGGGGAGTAACCATTTGTTTTAGGATGGAACTTGGCCTTGTAGATGTGCCAGTTGAGGTCACTAGATCTTTGAATGTATTGTGGGTGCAGGTGTGGGCTATAGGATACTTCTCGTCTACCATCCACCTGGGGGCAAGAAGGATTTCCTATAGGAAGTCACAGACTTCATCATCGAGATGTTGTTGGAGTCCCCCAGGTGATTGGTGCTGGGGGACTTCAATGCCTGGATCGATGATGAACTCTCACATTTTGATTAAGACTTCCTCCAACTGATGGTTTCATTGGTCTTTACAAAGGTAATTACCTCTGTGACCCACATAAAGGTCATTCATTGGACCTAGTGTTTCTGCTGGGGATGGAGATCTCTGACGTGGTGGTGGAACCCGTTGGGTGGTCTGATCACCACACTGTAGGGTTCAGTTTCGCGCCCCCCCCAATAGACCTGTCCCTATGGAGATGATCCGGTACCACCCTTTGCAGGGTTTGACCCCTGATGGTCTTATGGCAGTTCTGGATCTATTGGGAAATTTGAGTGTTAGCATGGACCCAGAGAATCTTCTGCCGGCCTATAATAAGGTGGTGGGGGCTGCTCTGGATGTCATAGCTCCTGTCCTGGTTCGTCCCCTCACCCTTTATCCTTGGTCCCTTTGGTTTGACTGGACCTTGAGGGAGTTGAGGAGAGTGGGGAGAAGATTGGAGAATCACTGGTGGAAATCGGGCCTTGAGTGATGACATACTTAGATTGATGCCCCATTATAAGAACTATAAATCTGCAGTTTCCCATAATAAGGCAAATTTCCTGTCCAGAGAAATTGCAGCTACGTAAAATTGACCAGCTCAGCTCTTCCGGACTGTGGACAGGCTGTGCAGTCCAGCCTGTCTCCAGAATCAGGGAGCCTTTTCACAGAAGAAGTGTGATACATTCGCTCAATTTTTCATGGATAAGGTTGGCACCATCAAGTTTGAGACCCGCACAACTCGCTCAAATGGGCAGAGCGGAGATCGGTGGAAAATTACAAGTATCCGTTTTTTCTGGTCAGACTTTAGCCAGTTGGTGATCAAGGACATCATGAAGATGATCCAGGGTTGGTTACTGGCATACTGTAGTCTGGACCCTGGTCCAACATGCTTCCCAGTGGGGTGCGTGGAGGTAATCAGACCAGTTCTTTTTGAGATAGTTAGGTGTTCACTAGAGACCGGGGTGTTTACGGACACTCTGAAGGAGTCGGTGGTTCACCCCCTCTTGAAAAAATCTTCTCTCAACCCTGACTGTCTTGCAAACTAGAGACCCATCTCTAACCTACCCTTTGTGGGCAAGGTTATCAAGAAGGCAGTCACATCACAGCTGGAGGAGCAGCTGACCACCTACGATATCTATGATCATCTCAAGTCCATTTTCAGGAAGAGGCATAGTACCGAGACCGTGTTGGTTGGGGTACTTAATGATCTCCTGACAGTGAGAGATCAGAGGAGCCATTCCATCTTGGTCCTCCTTCATCTTTCTGCAGCATTTAACACTGTGGACCATGGGGTATTGCTAGAGCACTTGAGTCTACTCTGTGGGCTGTCTGGTACAGTCCTCATATGTTTTCATTCTTTCCTCACGGGCAAGACGCAGAGAGTGGAGTCGAGGAGGGGTTTCCTTGGCCCCTCTCCCCCTGCCATGTGGGATGCCACAGGCCTCTGTGCTTGCTCCCATGTTGTTTACAGTATATATGCTGCCATTGGGAGACATTATTAGGCAGTACGGGTTAGTTTTCACTGCTATGCAGATGATACTCAACTGTACATGTCCTTTGTGCCAAACAAAATGATGCTGTTTCAGTCTTTAACAACTGCTTCTCTGAGATTCAGGACTGGATGAGTACCAATTGGCTCAGGCTGAATCTGGATAAGACTGAGGTGTTGGTTGTGGACCCAGGTCATTGGGTAGAAGGGTTATCGGCTGGGCAGCCATCCAGGCTTTGGCTGTGAGGCAACCAGATGGTGACCTCTGACCCGGTGCGGAATCTGTGAGTTATGCTGGATAGGGAGCTGACACTCAAGACTTCATTTTACCATCTAAGGAATATAGAAACATAGAAGTTGATGGCAGATAAGGACCACAAGGCCCATCCAGTCTGCCCATTTTTTCTACCTTATGAATGTGCCATAGGCCTGTACTCTGTCAATGGCCTATCTATTCATACACATATGTATTGCTGCCTTATGCCTATCCCATGCCTGTTTGAAGCCCTGCACTATATTCATATCCATATCCACCACTTCCTGAGGTAGGCCATTCCATGCATCCACCATCCTTTCTGTGAGAAAGAACTTCTTCACATTACTCCTTAATTGGCCTCCCTCTAATCTCATGCTGTGTCCTCTTGTCCTGCTATTTTTCTTATACTGAAACATGTTAGACTCTTTCACCTTGTTAATGCCCTCAAGATGTTTAAATGTTAGGATCATATCACCTCTCTCCCTCCTTTGCTCTAGGGTGTATATATTGAGCTCCGTTAATCTGTCGTCATATGTTTTCTGATGCAGTTCCTGCACCATTTTGGTTACCCTTCTCTGGACTGCTTCCATTTTGTTAATGTCCTTGTGTAGGTGCAGCCTCCAGTACTGCATGCAGTACTCCAGAAAGGGCCCAACCAGTGTCTTGTAAAGAGGGATTATTACCTCCCTCTTACGACTTGTGATACCCCTACTAATACACCCCAACATCCCTCTAGCCTTACCTACTGCTTTAGTGGTCTGCTTGGATGATTTCAGGTCATCTGTGATGATGATGCCCAAGTCTATTCTTCCCTTGTGATTGCCAGCAACTCCCCTCCCAACCTATAGGTGGCTTCAGGGTTTCTCTTTCCTATGTGCATGATCTTGCACTTCTTTGCGTTAAACCTCAGTTGCCACTCTTCCGACCATTTTGCTAGTTTATCCAGATCTCTTCTCATTCTGCCCACCTCTTCTGGATCATCTACTCTGTTGCAGATCTTGGTGACATCTGCAAACAGACAAACCTTACCCTCCAGTCCATCTGCAATGTCACTGATGAAGATATTGAAGAGGACTGGCCTCTCCTCACCTATCACCTGGATAAAACACCTGGTCCCACCTGATGATTTTCCGACACTGGTCCATGCCTTTGTGACCGCGCATCTTGATTACTGCAATACTCTATACCTAGGACTACCAGCGGTGGACCTTTGACGCCTGCTTCTGGTGCAGAATACAGCTGCCAGGTTGCTGACTGGCTTACCAAGATCTTGCTATGTCACACCTGTGCTCCGCAGCCTGCATTGGCTGCCGGTGTGGTGGAGGATCATCTTCAAGGTTGGATTACTGAGCTATAAGGCCCTACACAGACAGGGACTGTGGTACCTGCAAGATCTCCTTCATCCCTACCGCCCTCTTCATCCTCTCTGCTCTGTCAACAAGGGATTGCTAGAGATTCCCATGGTCCATTTGACAACTTCAGGAGCCAGATCATTTGATTTTGTAGCCCCAACCCTGTGGAATTCTCTACCTCGTTGGGTTAGAGAGTGCCTGTCCATCGAGGCCTTCAAATCTGCCTTAAAAACTTATTTGAGTCAGCATTTTTCTATATTTAAAGTCCTGCTTTATTATTATCTGCTTTTATGAGTGACGGTGGTTCTGTTGATTCTTGTTTTATGATTTTATGTACAACGCTGGGGTCATACTAGAATAGCATTTCACAAATGAAGATTGCTTGCTTGTTTGCTAGCTTGCTTGCTTGATGAGCAAGATACATGTGTTGGTCTCTATGCAGCATGTCATTTTTGTGAGTTTAAAAATTTTGGGGGGGTGGAAAATAAGATGGCATACAAAAAATGATATTTTCCTTACGAAAAAGGATTCACCCATACAGAAAAGGATCCTTTTCGTATGACCAAATTATTTTTTAGTTCCCAACATCAAACCTGAAAGTGCCTATTGAGCATACTCAGAACCAAAATTTAAAAAATGAATAACTTTGGAACAGATTAATATTTTTTCACCAAACCAGCAAAAAGCCCTTTCTACCCTGAAATTTTCAGACTACAATCCCAAACCATCTGGGTGCTAGAGTGGACCAAAAAACAATGGCACAAAATCTCAAAAAATCAAATTTTTCACTATCTGAATCTTGGAATCCACACATCTGATTGGAACAAAAGTTGGCATGCCATGAAATCCACCCCATGAGACCATGCATGCGACTTTTGTGCAAATCTGTTGAATGGTTGCAAAGTATTAAAGTGAAAAATTTGAGGGTTAACATTAAACACCCTAACTCAACCCTAAATATAGGGGTGTGACTATGACATACGTGTGTGTGTGTGTGTGTGTGTGTGTGTGTGTGTGATATATATATACATATATATATATTCATTGCAAAAAACTTTGCTAATGCATCAGTTAGGGTTGAAGTGACAAAAGGAGGGAAATGAGGCATTAGGGTTGACATTTTATAAATCCATGTTCACGAGCTGTCAAAATCCCTGTTTGTGAGGCAAATCCTTGTTCACAATTTATACACCTATCCAAAAGACTGAACTGAGCATGCTCAGAACATGACATTTCAAAATGTAATAACTTTGGAACAAATTAATATTTTTTTCACCAACCAATGCTGGCTTGTTCTTGGGGGCAACCTCTTTCTACTCTGAAAATGTCAGACCAAAATTCCAAACAGTGTGGCCACAGCATGATGAGCAGAAATCAGCCAAAACTGGCGAAAAAAGCGAAAAACACTTTTTTCACTATGTAATACACAAAAACTGCACATCCAATTGAAACAAAACTTGGCACTTCAAGAGATCTACCCCACAGGACAGCACATATCACATTTCATGCAAATACATTAAATGGTTAAAAAATGATTAAAGTGCTAAATTTGGGGTTTAACATTAAACTGCTTACTCAACCTCAACTATCCGCGCCACTATAATATGTATCTTCTTTGCAAAAACTGCATTAATACACCAGTTAGGGTTCAACTTAATACCAAAAAAGTAGGGAAATGTGGCATTAGGGTTTCCAACCCTAACTCCCAACCCCACAAGCAGCAAAAGGACAAGACCACGCAAGCAACCACAGACAGCCATCATCAGGTAAGACAAACAACATATAACTGTTTCCAGATGACACAAGATGACACAAATGCAGTAGCACTAATGTGCTACCTTTGTGGATTTTGATCAGTGGTATGCTCACTGCAAGTCATACCCACTCACCTATGGCTGCGGATAGAAATTTGTGATACTCAAATCACAACACTACTTTGCTTTTGTGTGCAGAAACACAGGCCCCTGCAGCCAGATACAAATCCATGATACCCAAATTACAAGAGTTTTTTGTGCCTGCAAAACTGCAGGCCCCTAGGGTGCCAGTGCTTCTGGAGCCACAGTTATTCATGCACACTGTATGACATACATACAGTTCTGTCTGTAGAAGGACAGGCTTCATGAGGGGCCTGTGCTTCTGCAGCAACAGGTGTATGACAAATACACTGACCTCTGGCTGCAGAAAAGCAGGCCCCATGAAATCCATGACACCCAAATTACAGCAGTACTTCTGTTTGCAGAAGTGTAGACCCGAGTGGGGCCAGCACTTATGCAGCCATTGGTACTCATGAAATTCATAAAACATATACACAGTTGTGGCTGTAGATACAAATCCACACAAGTAGTGACTGTATTTACCAACTGTATGTGCTAAATTTTACAGAAGGAAAGTAAATCTTTACTCCACTGTGCTATGGGGGGAGGGGGGTTCTGAGCTTATCCACTGCTGGGCCAAAGTTTTTCAGGCATTAACTAATGCTAGGTCCCAAGGATTCCTCCCCTCAGCAGGTGACAGACGCCAGGAGTCCGTCCTTAGCAGGAGTTCTGGGTGGGAGAGTCTGGCTGGGAACATTTCAGTACACCCTCCTCCTTTAATCTACGTACCTCCTTCCAGAATGGAATAGTTTTGCCACATGTGGGTGCCATATGCAGGAAGTACCCTCTGAATTCTGACACTTGAGACAAAGGGGTAGTCTCTCATTGTTGAATTGGTGCGTACAAGATGGTATAATATAGGTTCTGTACAGGACGTTTAGCTGAACCTGCCTTAATCAGTTGCTATGAGAGCATTGTAAGTAATGTGCCACAGTGGATTTCCAGATCTGAGGAGTTATGTCTAGCCCTGGATCGAAGTCCCATTTTGTTAAAATATCCTCAGTGGGGTCCTCTCATCCCTCAATGGCAATTTTGTAAAAGGGGGTTAGTAGTCTTGAACCAGGCTGTGGTTTCTATATGACCACTTCAGCTGGAGCGTGGTCATACAATTCCTGTGGGGAGCTATCTGGGTGCATGAGCCAGTGTTGGACCTTTAACTAGGTGAACAAATCACCCACTTGGATTTTCCTGATGGTTTGTAAGTGCCCAAAGGATAACATGTGCCCCCCTCAAACAAATCCTCCACAGTCTAAATACCTGCTTTCTTCCATCTCATGAGGCCCTGGTGGAGGAAAAAAATATAGCCAGATTTACCCCTGAATACCTCAGTAAGGAAGGCAGCTTTAGAGAGCCCTGGTTCATGTTTAATCTATTTATGCACCTCATGCCAAGCATATGCTATCGTGTTGTTGAAAGGGTTATCTATGTTGCTAGGATGTGAATGTAGCAGGGACTGTGATAGGAGTCCCTCCACCAGGAGTCTACCCAGGTCTTCCTCTTCAAGTTCCATCTACTGTATGCGGTTTGGCACCACCTATTGGACTTGACAGGAAGGCCAGTTGTGAAGCCCAATAGTACATCCTAAAATTGGGCAAGGCAATGATCCCATCACCTGTGATGATAGTTGCAGTATAACCTTGCGGATATGGACTGGTTCCCCCACCACAGAAAACTATGCACAGTGGAGTCTAACTTTCTAAAGAAAGCTCCTGGAAGCTAGACTGGTAAAGTACAAGTATAAGCATTTTGGCAGAGTTCACATTTTAATTACATTGACTCTATCATTGAGCATCAAGGGCAGGGGGACACTTTTCACATTCAGCTCTGAAACTGGAAAAGAGGTGCTTATAATTACGTCTGTAGACAGAAACATAGAAACATAGAATTTGATGGCAGATAAGGACCACCTAGTCTGCCCATTTCCCTTCCTAATGTATAAGCTGCAGAGCCTAGTTAACAAATAGCCTACTTCCTCCTCCTACCCCCCACTAGAATAGCCTTATGTCTGTCCCATGCATTCTTGAATTCCCCCACTGATTTTGATTCCACAACCTCCTCTGGAAGGCCGTTCCATGCATCCACAGCTCTCTCCATGAAAAAATACTTCCTCACATTACCTCTGAGTCGACCCCCCATCTTCAAATTGTGCCCCCGTGTTCTTGCACATCTCTTTTTCTTAAAGATGCTACCCTCTTGGACTCTGCTGAGTCCCTTGAAGTACTTCATGTATCATGCCCCCCCTTCCTCAAGGGTATACATATTAAGCTCCTTTAGTCTCTCCTCATATGGCTTCTGTTGCAGACCCTGTACCATTTTAGTTGCCCTCCTCTGAACTATCTCCATCCTGTCTATGTCCTTGCAGAGATGGGGTCTCCAGAACTGGACACAGTACTCCAGATGGAGTCTCACCAACTGTCTGCACAGAGGGATAACAGCTTCCCATTTTCTACTGGTGATGTTTCTCCTTATAAATCCCAGTATCCCCCCAGCCATCCCTATGGCCTTTCACATTGCTTGCTAACCTTTAGGTCATCTGATATGATTACCCTTAGGTCCCTTTCCATTTTTGTTGTTGTTAATACATCACCCCCCTCCAGGAGTGTAGCCAGAAATCTCCATTTTGTACACAATCTCCAACAATTACACCCCCCCAATTAAAAAATGTACACATCCTTTCCAAATATCACCCCCTTCCAAACAAGTCATATTGTTGTCAGATGACTCCTCTACTCTCTAAAGAGGTTATACATGTATTGGACACTCCTCAGTGGCCTACACTAACCCAAATACTATAGATTAGAATGATAATATTAACAGAGTGGCTTATGGTTTATGGCAGGCATTCAACAAAACTGTACACAAATGTGTACAGTGAGTATGCCTGTCTACACCCTGGCCCCCCTCATTGTGTACTCTTCCCCTGAGTATTTGTTTCCCAGGTGCATTACTTTGCACTTCTTTGCATCGAATCCATGCTGCCATACTTCTGACCATTCCTCTAACCTTGTCAAGTCCCTTCTCATTCTTTCCACCCCCCCCTTGTGTATCAACCTTGTTGCAGATCTTTGTGTCGTCTGCAAAGAGGCATACTTTTCCTTCCAGTCCCTCCGCAATGTCACCTATAAAGACATTAAAAAGGACCAGACCCAGTACTGAACCCTGTGGTACCCCACTAGTCAATCAATCAATCAATCAATCAAATCTTTATTTATTCAGGCGAACATCATTGAGCACAGCTCATTTGCAAGATGGACCTGATAAGGTCAAGGTTCAATAATTGGTACATGTATATGAAGATTTAAAACACGTATATACTTATGTACAGTAATCAAGGTTCAATAATTGGTATATGTACATGAATAATTAAAACACTTATATACAGAAATCAAGAACAGAAATTGTTTAAACATAACAGGATATGGTAGGAACATATGAGATGCACTCTAGGTAAACCAGTATATACATATCAACATTGGCAGATATATGGCATACATTCAACATGATATACCCAAGATTCCAAAGATCCAAGGGAAGTCAATGTGGACAAAGAGAAATACTGATTGGATGACTGAAAGAGGTGGTCATAGACTGAGACAAGTGACATGGTAGGAAGGGATACGCATGACTAGAGCAGGGGCTGGTGCTAGAACTGGGAGGTGAAAGGCAGTGATAAGGGCTAAGGTAGGAGCCTGGAGTTAATGGGAGAAGATTATAGCCAGGGGGTGAGGTATCTGTGGAGATGACTAGTAAACCCCCTTTCTTCAGAGTGGACTCCGTTTACTATTACCTTCTGTGTCCTGTTGTCCAGCCAGTGTTTTACCCAGGCTACTACCCTGGGACCCACTCCCAGGCTGGCTAATTTCTTTATTAATCTTTTGTGTGGGACTGTGTCAAATGCCTTGCTAAACTCTAGGTAGGCCATGCCCACAGCTCCTCCCTGGTCTACTACTTTGGTCACCCAGTCAAAGTAATCAATTAGATTCCTCTGACATGACCTTCCCGCTGTGAATCCATGCTGCCTTGGGTCCTGTGCCCCACTGGCCTCTAGGTACTCAACAATTCTTTCCTTCAGAAGTAATTCCATCATTTTCTCTACCACTGAGGTCAAACTGACAGGTCTGTAGTTTTCTGCCTCTGTCTTGCTCCCACTTTTGTGAAGGGGAATCACATCTGCCCTCCTCCAGTCCTTAGGTACCACACCATCCTCCCATGATTTGTTAAAAAGGCTAGTATGTGGTGTCACTAGTTCTCCCCTTAATTCTTTTAGAATTCTGGGGTGAATCCCATCAGGCCCAATTGCTTTGTCCACCTTCAGTTTTAGGCGTTCTTTCAGAACCCTTTCTTCTGTGAAAGGACTGGGATTGACAACCCTATCCAGAGTGCTTCTACTGACTGGATTAGGTACTTCCCCCTCCTCTTCTTTTGTGAATACTAAGCAGAAGTATTCATTCAGTATCCCTGCTTTTTCACTGTCCCTCTCTGCCCACTCACTGTCCCCTTTATTCAGCCTCACTATCTCACCCTTTGTCATTCTAGACTCCCTAATGCACATATAAAAGGTTTTATCCCCCTTCTTAACCGAGTTGGCTATCTTTTCCTCAGTTTGGGCATTTGCTATTCTAACTGCCTTTCCTGCTTCCTTCTGCTTTAACTGATACAGTTCTCTATCCTGCTCCTTCTGTGTTTCCTTATACTTCCTAAATGCTATCTTTTTTTCTCCCTAACCTTCCCCACCACCTCGTTTGAGAACCATAGTGTTTTTTCTTTCATTTTGATTTATTTATTTGCTTCACACAAAGGCTTGTTCCCTCTGTGATGGCAGTTTTGATGTTTCCCTATTGTTGCTCCACCCCTCCTTCTTGCCTGTTTGCCAGTGCTTTTCTGAGGCACTCTCCCATTTTGACAAAGTCAGCCCTCCTGGAGGCCAGTACCCTCACTTTTTTATGGTTTGACTCTGCAGCTGAGTTTATCATGAACCACACTGTTTGGTGGTCACTGGTTCCCAAATGGCTACCCACTTCTAAATTTGAGATCCTCTCTCCGTTCCCATTTGAGAGTACTAGGTCTATGATTGTTCCCTCCCAAGAGGGTTCCAACACTAGCTGTCTGAGGCATGCCCCCGTAGGGCATCGAGAATGACCCTGCTCTTGGATGTGGCTGCAGCAAAGGTGCTCCAGTTAACATTTGGCATATTCAGGTCCCCATCAACAATATCTCCCCTTTCTCTGCCATCCTAAGGTGCCTTCTATAGTTTCCTTGTCCATTCCCTCCCCCTGAGATGGGGGTCTGTATACAACCCCTGTGTGGACTGTGGTGCCATTTCCAGTCTCCAGGGTGACCCACAGTGCCTCCTCTCCTCCTTGTTTACCCTTTTGTTCAGTTGCTTTGATCCCCTCCCTTACATAGAGAGCTCCTCCTCCTCCTCCTCCTCCTCCTCCTCCTCTTCTACCCTCCGTGTCTCTCCTATAGATTGTGTACCCTGGTATGTTGACATTCCAGTCATGGTTCTCTGTACCATGTTTCTGTGACTGCCATGATATCCAGGCATCCCTCTTCCATCAAGACCACCAGTTCAGGGAGCTTGTTACCTAGACTGCAGGCATTGGTATTCATTACCCTCTATTTTTAAATGGTCTTACCCCTTTTTGCTCCATCCCTGTCCTTACTGCCTTTGCCTTTTTCTCCATTTACACCTGCCCTTCTCCCTATCTACGTCTCTACCTTGGTGTTTACCTCACTAACCACCCTGATTTTTTGGGGAGGGGCTAGGATTTCCCTGCTCCTTTTCAGTGCCTCCCCCCATGGCTAGTTTAAATGCTTGCCAATTAAGCATTTAAACCTACTATCTAGGATCCTGGGTCCCCTCCTGGACAGACGCAGACCATCGCACCAGTATAGGCCTGCATCCATCCAGGTGGACCCCCAGTCCCCAATGAGGCCAAAACCCTGAGCTCTGCACTAGTTTTTCAACCATCAATTGAATCCCATGGTGCAGAGCACCCTAGCATCACCCATGCCATAGACAGGCAGCGCCTCCAAGAAGGTTACCGTGCATGCTACTTATCTAAGGCCCTTCCCCAACTCCACAAATTCCTCCTCCACTGTTCTGATCCATTTTCCAGCCAGGTTATTTGTCCCTAAGTGGACAATGACATCCAGCTCCCTCCCTCATGCAGCTGCTCCCACAGTCCTAAGGATTCGCTTCCTGTCCCTCCAAGCCATGGTGCCAGGCAGACACCTTACCTCCCTCTCCCCTCCATCCCCCAGTTCTACCCTCCTAACAATGGAGTCCCCCACCAGCAGTTGTTTCCTTCCTCTGTGGGGTTCCATGCCACTCTCCTGTGAGTCTCCTTTGTGGAGGTTCCCAGCATCCTCCTTGGTCTCTGCTGCGTGTGCCTCTATAGAGGAACAACACTCTGCCAGAACAGCATATGAATTGTGGAGAGACACAACTGGAGGGATGCATTTCTGTTCCACCACCATCACCCTCCCTGAGCCCACTGTGGTCCAACCACTCATCTTTCTTGGCAACCTCTGCAGCAGCAGCGGTGGCTCTGGTGGTCCCTGGGTAGGAGAGGAGGTCCCCAAATCCTTTCCAACTCAGCCTGGAGATAAGCAACCTCCTCCCTCAGCCCAGAGAGATGCCTGCAGATGGGACAACACTGTATTCTCCAGAACGTCTCCTGGAAGACTGCTGCTCCACATCCACTGCACTGCACTGCACCACTCCCATCATGTCTTATTTGTGGCCCCTTAACTGTTGCTTTGTATACTTACTCATTCCTTTCTCTGTTTATTATTTTTTTTTTATATATACACAATTTTTTTTCTCCCTACTTTCCTACTACTTGCTGAAGCTCCTGATCTTCCTGTTCTGGGACAGGAAGTTCCTATATTCCTCCGTAGTCTCCATCTTACTTGCTCAGAGTCAGACCTCCAGCAGCTGGGGGGGGGGGTGGAGAGCTACTCTTTTCCTTCTAGGATGGGAGTCTTTTGTGCTTCTGTGATCACTCCATTCCTGCTCCCAAACAGGGAGTTCCTGTTGTCAGTCAAATCCTGTGCCTATAAAAGTAGAACTGGCTAAGGGTGGGGGGTGGAGGGGAAGGAAGGAGGGCAATATAGTCCCAGTAGAGTAGTATAGTTCTAATAGCACCCCCTTCCTCTTGCTGTTCTCTGCCACAAGCTATCTAGGGCAGTTTTTAAATCGAAAACACCTGACTTCCTTCTGCCTAAGCCATTCCCCCAATTCACAGTTTCATTCTACACCTAGCTAACTGCACAGATAACAATTTGCTTCGCCCAACTCAGACAAACACACTAACTCTTTTTTGTTTTTGTTTTTTTACCCTAAATTGAAGGTCCCAGTAGTAGAATTCTAGTTCTTTAGTCCCAGTAGAGAAGTATAGTTCTAACAGCAACTCCTTCTTCTTGCTGTTCTCTGCCACAAGCTATCTAGGGCAGTTTTTAAATCCAAAACACCTGGCTTCCTTCTGCTAAGCCACTCCCCCTAATTCCCAGTTTCCTTCTACACCTAGCTAACTGCACAGATAACAATTTACTGTTTCCTTCTACACCTAGCTAACTGCACCGATAACAATTCACTTCACTTAACTCAGACAAACACACTAACTCTTCCTTAAATTGAAGGTCCCAGTAATAGAATTCTAGTTCTTTAGTCCCAGTACAGTAATATACAGTAGTTCTAACAGCACCTCCTTCCTCTGGCTGTTAGTGGACTTAATGGCATAAATGACAATTTAACACAAGTGTAAACATTGATCGGTGTTGTAAAAACATAGCTAACATGTCTTCTATCCTCTACAAACCAGTGGGTGGAGGTTCAAGGCTTGCTTATCAATTCTTAACCCTGTGGAAATTCATTTCTTAACCTGAGTCCTAGCCCCACAGAGAGGAAATGGCATTAAACAAACCTATGAAGAGAAAAAGAAAAACAATGTATAAAGCAATTTTAACAGATCGTTTGGTATGTCCCTAGTTTCTGCCCCTAAGATTCTGTGGCTCATGGTCACAACCATAGTCATTCTATGAGGCCACCACTTCCCCCTCATTGATACCTGCATACCATAAAGAAGTGTTGTAATAGATCCCATGTGGTCGAGGAGAGATGTGTGGTCCCAAAAGCATTTAATAGAAAAGCAGGTATGATACCAACTTTGGGAAGCTTTCCAAAACATATTCAGGAGGTTCAGGATTTACATTTCTCCAACCCTTGTCAAGCATTGGTATAAATCAATGAAAGTATCCGATGGACAGCTGGTGAGTGAAGTCAAGGTGTCCTTCCCATCTTCTCTACCCCAGATCGTGATGGTCCCAGACCCACAGATATTAACCCATCCACTGTCACTATCCTATTTAAGGGAGAGAGTTTAAGAGCACCATGCAGTGGTATGTAACTCAGAGATAGCTAAGGTCCACAATGCATTTGGGTGCAATCTTGCTCAACATTGATAGTTCATTGCTAGCAACCATGTGCTCCCTCATTTAACACCAGATAATTTGATCGTTAAGTCAAGGAGTTCATGGAAAATACCAACAGCTGCCAAGCCTATTAGGTAGTTAAATAGTCAGGGGAACACTGGTGAAGAGGAGAAGATGGATACTAGGGACTTATGCTAGCAGGGTGGGGATCTGGGGGTTCTGGAGGGGGTTCAGGCCACACAGGAAAAACAGTACTCACTCAGGCTATGCAAGTTCTCAGTTGGCTGGAGCCATTGATTGGGTGGTTTGGCACCCTTCTGCAATGGTATCCTCTTGGTCAACAAAATCTTGTGTGTCCTGGTGACAAACAAAATATGTGGAAGATGGCTTGGACTTGTTATCCTAGGGAGGGAGGATATAAATGAGCAAACTCCCATCCCCTTCTGTGAAATTCAGCCTTCAGGTCTCTGGTATCTTCTTTTCTCAGTTGAAGAATTGTAATAACATATTAAATCAAATCACAATTTATTTATATTTCGCTTTCCAAGTGCCAAAGCACGAATACATAACAGAAATATACATCAGTAATAAATAAAAATATAAAAATATGGACACAATTAAAAAAGACAGCAAAATTGGAATTATTCATAGGCCGATACAAACAAAAAGCTCTTCGAAGAAGCCTTAAATGACTCTGCAGACGGGCTCTCTCTAAATGATCACTTAAACAATCTTTCCACTGATAGTATTACTATCTGAACTTTTAGAAACTTATCAGATACTATCCACATATCCCCAGTCGTGATCCTTTCATACCTCCTTTTTTTAATCAAGTAAACTTTATTGGATTTTTTAAGCAATAAAACCATAAACAATAAACAATATAATGACAGTAGAATAGACAGTAATAATGACATCAATATCAAAGTGAACAAAAATAATACCTAAAAAGAAACCTCCCCACTATTACCTTTCATGCCTCCTTTTTGCCTCTGCATACTGTACCTGTTCAACATCAACCCCAGTTTTCAATCCTAACAGTGCCTCCCATCGTAAGACTTGTAAAGAAAATGATAATAAATTCCATTTTCATAAAATTACAGTTGGACAGGTCAGGGAACAGCTTTTGAAACTGAAGGAGGTTAAAAGTAGTGGACCAGATGGACTGGCTTCTAAATTTTTAAAGTATACAGTTTTACAAGTTGAGAAACATGTAACATATACTGTATATTTAATTGGTCATTAAGAACAGAAGAGATACCTCTGGGATGGAAGATGGCCAGGGTTGTTCCCATTTGTAAAGGGGGACAGCCTTGACCAAATGACAAACTATAGGCCAATATCCCTTCTTTCTGTAGTAGCAGAAGTTTTGGGAAGGTAAGTCACTACACAGCTAAAGACATATATATAAAGTGAAAACCTGGCTGATAAATACCGATCGGGTTTTCATAAGAGCCACAATACAGTTATCACCGTGTCGAAGGTCTTGGATGACGTCAACAGAGCTATGGAACTCAGAAGGATTACTGATGCCATCGTTGTTGTCCTCTGCAAGGCCTTCAACACAGTGGATCACAAAATACTGTTGAGGTGATTGGGAGATTTGGAATTGGGGTTGGAGGCTTTGTTATGGTTTCAAAACTACAGTACTTAATTGGACATCAACAAAGTGCAGTTGTGAATGAACAACATTCTAAGCTTATAAATATTAAGAAGGGAGTCCCACAGGGATCTGTTTTAGGTCTCTTATTGTTTACTATTTACCTGAGGGACTTGGGGAGCAGCATTGGGGGTATCAACTGTCAGCGTTACACTGACAACACTGTGGTGTACACCTCTGATGTTGCAGTTAAGTCGGTTCAGTCGAAGTTACAGCAAGTGTTTGATAAATGACAATTTTATTTTGGCCGGTTTCATTTAAAATTGAATTCATCTAAAACAAATGTGATGTAGACTAGGTCTACAAGGAAACAGTATGATTCTTTGAACAGTCCACTGGAAATTTATACATTGGAAGGTGAAAAACTGAAACAAGTAGAGGCATATAAGTATCTGGGGTGTTGGATGGATACAGTAGGGTCAGGGAATATACATGTAGCTAAGTTGATAAATAAGGTAGGGAAGTGTCTAGGAGTATTATATCGACACAAGGGGTGTTTGGATACAGAGACTAATTTAAAGATAGTACAGTCACAAAATCTGTTAATTCTAGATTATGCAGACATTCTGTATGAGTACAGTACAAAAGAAAAATTTACCAAATTAGATATATTGTATAAAAAGATGGCAACATTTGTGCTTATAGCCCCCTATGATACACATGGATGCAAATTGTATAACCAACTAGGATGGACCTTGTTACAAGAAAGGCGTTGACTACATTGAATATTGTTTGCATCCAAGTGTATACGAGGAAATGTTCCTGATTATTTGTTAGAGCAATTAGAGTATAGGGTACAGAAAGGATGTTTGAGAAATTCGGATTAAGGGGAATTGACAATCCCTAGGACTAAAACATTGAGAGCTAACCATTTTTTTTTGTCATATGATTCCTTATGAATGGAATTCCTTGCCAGATAGATTTCGATTGAAGGCCAAAAAGACACTATCACAGGCCACTATAAAGACATGATTTATAAGTACTGTAACATTCCGTGAAAAATGTAAACATGTTGTATACTGTACAGAAGGGTACATTGGATGAAATTAAGCAATATACCATGACAGGGTGTGGGTTATGCTAGGATTTGCCATGCCTAGTGTGTTGTTTGGTCATAAGGCTGCAGGCCAAATGAGCAAAATATACCAGGTGTGGCAAATCCTGGCATTACCCACACCCTGGAGTGGTATATTGTGATTATACAGTGCTCCCTATACTTTTTTTGTAAAACAAAAAGTAAGGGAAATTCATTTTTTTGCAGTTTAAATGATTTTTTTTTTTAAGTTTATTCTTCCTCCAGAAAATATAGTTCCTTGCTGCTACAGGGAGAAGTAGTGGAAGAGCGAGGTGTAAAGGGGGCACAGTCAAGCTGCTTGGCTGTCAGCACCATTTATTGCAATTTCCAGTGGCACTGAATCGGGAGCCTTTTTTTTCATTTCTTTTGGTTGTCCTTAGATGGGGGAGACTGAGATCTGTTTTTTTAGATACAAATGACAGCAACAAGCGAAGCAATCATCTGTATTGTAGCACTCGGTTACATAAAATTTCTGTGTTCCAATATGACATAGGATGTCCGTTTCGAAGAAATAAAATGTGGCTCCTTGCTGCCCAGTAACAGAAACTAAAGCACTTTGAATTTCATTAGAACACATTGCGCATTTTGCTCATGGCTAGCGTTGTCAAGAGGGGGAGAGAGAGAGAGAGAGAGAGTAGTAGCCGCAGTGGGAGCCGGCCAAACATGCTGAGGAGAAATAACAGAGTTTTTTTTAAATAAAAAGGGTCTTGGGTAATTTATGGGGAAGTTCTGCAAGGTGTTTTTTTTGAGTAAGGAGAGAGAAACCGAACAAGTCAGCCGTGCTGTACACCAAAGGGTGGGATATCGCTGTTGGAGTGAAAAAAAAAAACTGCAGGATATTTGCTAGTGAATCCGTGGAGGGTGGAGCTGTTTGCCTGCCTGAGGAGTCACTCTCTCTGCCGCTCAGTCCCGACCATCCCCATATGTGAGTAAAGCCAAGTTACCAAGGCACTTTTATGAATGCTGAAAGGGGAAACTGGTGCTCGATGAAAAACCATGGGTAAAAATTACAGAAATCACATCTAAAAAGCTGTGCTGTGATACTGGGCATGTCCGGTTTCACATTTTCGGCCGTGATTGATACTTTTACTGTTCATTTGTTATTGAAAAACACTGTCTGCAGTTTAGGATTAATGAAAGTTATGATATAAGAATGAGGATTGTGGGAGGTGCAAACAAGCTGGTATGGCGATTTGCAGTTGTAAAGGCAGTTTAGCAGGAAAAAGAAGATGGTGGGTTGGAGCTTTTTCATTTCGGGGATTGGGTTGATTTCTCTTAGTGGTGCGGCTGACTGGCACCTCTTCCCATTGGTATATCGTAGGATTTACCAAGGGTAAAAGGGGCCAGTCAGCCAATCAGATATCAGAATTCTCAGACCCCATTGTATAATGTGCAATATACTTGTGGCAAGTGTTTTATGATATTTTGTATTGTGAAACTCGTATGTGTTAATTGTTGATGTATTATGTATTTTTGATATTTTGTATTTTATATGGAACTTTTAATTTTTTATTTTGTATAATGGGACATCATTGTAAATGAGCTTGCTCAATGAAATCATCAAAAACAAACAACAACTAAAACTAAACTAAAGTTGGCATGGGTAGATTTTGCCAGTCAACTTCATAAACAGGGATAAAACAGTTACAAATGATTGTACCATCTCACAACATGTTATACCACTGTACATATACAGTACCAAACCTTTGAAATGGCATCTCTGTCAAAGAGAAATGCTATTATAAAATACTTTTTATTAAAATCAAAATGAAAAGATTGTGTGGTACTAGACAGGAAGTCAACAGACTTAAGTACTGTATAACACATTATAATTGTGTACTGCTATATACTAGATACTTAATTGAACTCCATTTTCCTAAGTTTCATTTTTTTGTTATTCTTTGATAACTGGGTAAGGCATGCTAGGCACAAGTGCCTGTTTTCAGGAGTGACCTGGGAGCACTGGGTGGTTTAGGGACTGGCTCAGTGTCACACAATATACAGATGAAGGTTGTGGAAATCAAATCCAGGTGTGCTGGATATACCAAACATAGAAACATAGAAACATAGAATTTGACAGCAGATAAGGACCGCTTGGCCCACCCAGTCTGCCCATTTCCCTACCTGATGGATAAGCTGCAGATCCTAGTTAACCAGCAGCCTACTTCTTCCTACCCCCACCCCCTAGAATTGCCTTATGACTGTCCCATGCATGCTTGAATTCCACCACTGTTTTTGACTCCACAACCTCCTATGGAAGGCTGTTCCATACATCCACAACCCTCTCTGTGAAAAAATACTTCCTTAAATTACCTCTGAGCCGCCCCCCTTCTATCTTCAAATTGTGCCCCCTTGTTCTTGCACACCTCTTTTTGAAAGATGCTACCCGCTTGGACTTTGTTGATTCCCTTGAGGTACTTGAAAGTTTCTATCATGTCCCCCTCCCTCCTTTCCTCGAGGCTATACATATTAAGCTCCTTAAGTCTCTCTTCATATGTCTTCCGGTGCAAACCCTGCACCATTTTAGTTGCCCTCCTCTGGACAGCTTCCATCCTGTCTATGCCTTTGCGGAGATTGGGTCTCCAGAACTGCACGCAGTACTCCAGATGTGGTCTCACCAGCTGTCTGTCCAGAGGGATAATAACTTCTTGTTTTCTACTGGTGATGCCTCTCCCTATGCATCCCAGTATCCCCCAGCCCTCCTTGCTGCCCTCTCCACATTGCTTGCCCACCTTTAGGTCATCTGATATGACTACCCCAGGTCCTTTCCATTTTTGCTGTTGTTAGTATCTCACCCCCATTGTGTACTCTTCCCTGGTTTTTGTTTCCCAGGTGCATTACCTTGCACTCTTAGGATTGAATCTAAGCTGCTATACATTTGACCATTCCTCTAACCTTGCCAAAGTCCCTTCTCATCCTTTCCACCCCACCTTGTGCATCAACTCTGTTGCAGATCTTTGTGTCATCTGCAAAGAGACATACTTTTCCTTCCAGGTCCCTCTGCAATGTCGCTTATAAGACATTGAAGAGACTGGTCCTAATACTGAACCCTGTGGCACTCACTGCTGACCCCACTTTTTCAGAGTGGACTCCATTTACTATTACTCTCTGTCCTATTCTCCAGCTAATTCTTTACCCAGGCTGTCATCTTGGGACCCACTCCCAGGCTGGCTAACTTGTATATTAATCTTTTGTGGGACTGTGTCAAATGCCTTGCTAAAGTCTAGGTAGGCCATGTCCACAGCCCCTCCCTGATCAACTGCTTTGGTCACCCAGTCAAAGAAATCTATCAGATTTGTCTGGCATGACCGTTCCGCTGTGAATCCATGCTGCCTTGGGTCCTGTGCCCCTCTGTCCTCTAGATACGCAACAATTCTTTCCTTCAGAAGTGATTCCATCATTTTCCCTACCACTGAGGTTAAACTAACAGGACTGTAGTTTTCTGCTTCTGCCTTGTTCCCACTTTTGTGAAGGGGAATCACATCTGCTCTCCTCCAGTCCTCAGGTACCACCCCATCCTCCCATGATTTGTTAAAGAGGGTAGTCAGTGGTGTCACTAGTTCTATCCTTAGTTCTTTAGAATTCTGGGATGAATCCCATCAGGTCCCATTGCTTTGTCCACCTTCAGTTTTAAGAGCTCTTTCAGAACTCTTTCTTCTGTAAATGGGCTGGTATCAACTTCTGTATCCAGAGTGTTTTACTGTTTGTTTTAGGTACCTCCCCTTCCTTTGTAAATACTGAGCAAAATATTTGTTTAGTATCTCTGCCTTTTCACAGTCACCCTCTGCCCACTCTACCTTCCCTTTATTAAGCCTCACTATCCTCCCTTGGTCTTCTTCTTCGCTTCCCTGATGTACCTATAAAGTGTGTTTTTATCCCCTTCTTAACTGAGTTGGTTATCTTTCCTCGGTTTGGGCCTTTGCTGTTCTGACTGCCTTTCCAGCTTCCTTTTGCTTTAACTGATACAGTTCTCTGTCCTGTTCCTTCTGTGATTCATTGTACTTCCTGAATGCTTTCTTTTCTTGAACCTTCACTGCCACTTCCTTTGAGAACCATAGTGGTTTCTTACCTCGTTTCGTTTGTTTATTTGCTTTACACAAAGGCTTGTTACCTCTGTGATGGCAGTTTTATTATTCCTCATTATTCTTCCACCCCTCCTTCCTACCCATTTGCTAGTGCATTCCTTAGGCACTCACCCATTTGACAAAGTCAGCCTCCTAAAATCAGTACCTTTGTCTTTGTGTAAATAGACTCTATTGCTGTGTTTATTGTGAACCATACTGTTCGATGGTCAGCTAGTTCCCAGATGGCTACCCACTTCTACATCTGTGATCCTCTCTTCATCTCCATTTGAGAGAACCAGGTCTAAGATTGCTCCCTCTCAGTGGGCTCCAATACTAGTTGTCTAGGCATGCTCCCTGTGGGGCATCTAGAATAACCCCACTCTTAGAAGTGGCTGCTGCAACTGCACTCCAGTTAACATCTGGCATATTCAGATCACCCATCAGCAATATCTCCCCTTTATCTGCCATTCTAAGTATACTTTCTATCATTTCCTTGTCCATTTCCTCCCCCTGAGAGGGGGGTCTGTATACAACCCCTGTGCAGATTGTGGTGCCATTGCCTGCCTCCAAATTGACCCACAGTGCTTCTTCTCCTCCCTGTTTACCCTTTTGTTCTGTTGCTTTGATTTCTTCTCTTATGTAGAGAGCTACTCCTCCTCCTCTTTACCCTCCCTGTCCCTCCTGTAGATAGTGTATCCTGGTATGTTTACGTCCCAGTCATGGTTCTGTGTATCATGTTTCTGTGACTGCCACAATATCCAGATCTTCCTCCTCCATCAAGGCCACTAATTCAGGAAGCTTGTTACCCAGATTACGGGCATTGGTACTCATTGCTCTCCATTTTTTGATGGCTTTACCTTCTGTAGCAGCAACCCCCACTGACCTTTCTACCTTGGTCTTTTTCTCATTTAGTACCCTGTTTTGTAGGGGGAGGCTGGGATTTTCCTTCTGCTTATCAGTGCTCACTCACAACTCACAACTCATTAATCTCTAGGCTACACTGCCAGCCCATCTCTGGCATTGGCTTTTTATCAAAATGTAGAGTGATGAATCAGGGAGTCCTGATGAATCAATAACTTCTACTAGATTACCATATTCATTTTATCTGAAAAAGAGGCTATGATCATTTCAAGAATGTTGCTTCCAGTAGAAACATCTGTGATCGAAATGTTATTTTTTATTTATTTATTTGAAAGTTTGTGACCGGGAGATGTACAATGAGCCATGGCTAGTTTCCAGGTTTGACCCAGGCACAAGGGAAGGGGAATATGTGTACAGATGTAAACTGATTTACAAGAACCAGATTAAGCTGTTGGTGGTATTTTAGTGAAAGGGGGCAACTTTGGCCAGGGCACTGTGGAAATTTCCCTACTCTTTTCGAGAAGTGCCATGGGATCTATAATATCCACCTGAATAACCATCAGAACAGGCAGATGGGACCTCTATTTAACATCTCATCCAAAAGATGGCTCCTCAGGAGGGCAGCATCCCCCTACCGATGCACTACAGTGACAGTATTGGGATATATCCCATGCTCCAGGTGTGGTGCTAGAACCCACCACCTTCTAATCTTCCAGCTTCAGAGGTGAGTGTGCTACCTGCTGAGCTACTGACACTGCGCTGCAATGTGCTTGAAATGCTGCCATATATTTTTATCATGGCTACACAGTGCACCTTATTATTCTTCTGATTACCCAGGTGGTCTAGAACAGTACTAAATGTCAGCTTTTGATAAGTCTGAAAATATGTGGTCTTAACCGAGCCAAATAGTCTGACTATATGTTCGTGTTTTGGGGAAATGACACTGGTTCCATGTTTCCTACCATTGTGATGTTAAAATGTTGCTATTAATCCTTCAGATCTTACATGTCATGGCACCTAGTGAGTAAATGTACAGTATGTCCCCAAAACTTTTGAGATATATGAAACCTTTCCCAAACTGGATTGGGATAATTTATTATAACTACAGGTTATGGTAATTAAAACCCAGAAACCAGCACTTCACAATCTCTGTTTTAGATACAGAAGTAATGCCATACTCATGTGTACAGAGATTTATGAACACAAGCCCCTTGATTTCTGAATTACAGTGCTGCCCACTAGAATGAAGCACTGTAATCAAAGTTTCCACCAATATATACTGCAAGATACTGCAGAAACACAATGCAGTCCAATAACAGTTACTCCACTTTTGTCACATAGGAAACTGTGACATGTTTAGCACAGACTGCTGCATCCTCATTGGTTGGTGGCATTGTACAAGGGGCTTTAACATTATTGGATCTGCACCGGTGCCACTGGTGCAGAGCCAGCAGGGTAAAGAGATGCTGGAGCATTTCAAGCCACTCTGTTGGGGCAAAACATGGTTTGTTGGGAATGTGCAGCAGAATGCAAATGCAGGCAAAGCACCATTTTTACATGCTTGCAAAAAAAAGCCTGCACCAGTGCACTCGTATTCTATTCACAAATCCCTCCACCGGAAATGCCCCCAAAACACCTGAAGGCCATTGGGAATGCTGCACAGCTGCAGTGTGTAAAAGAAAAGTTCAAGCTGAGCAAGTCAATTCAAGACAGTAATGCCCCAGGTCAGTGTAATGTAAAAGTGGCTACAGATGCACCCTTGCACAGCACTCCACTGCCACTGGTCAAAAGATTAGCTGTTGAAGGCTGTTTTACTCAGACAGCATCAGTGGAGTGATTGTTAGTGTGCATCTGTATTAAAGATCATAAACATAGGGAAATGAACAACCAGACTGGTTATGTAATTCAAAAATCAATGGGTTTGTGACTGTATGGGTTTGGCTACTGGGTGGGAGAACTTAGGTGACAACATAGAAAACTGGTGAGAGAAGAAGACCAACTGGTCTATCCAGTCTGTCTTTTGCCATACCTAACCACTGAGACTGAGCCCCTAGTGATCACTCCTCTTCCCTTCCCTCTTTCTCCTCTTCCCCCTGGTACCCCCTACTATATATCCATGCCTCAATCCCATTCCTGCTTGAATCCAACAACCATTTTTGTATGGCATACCTTGTTGAGCAGTATGTTCCAGTTTCCACCACACTGTGAAAAAAATACTTCCTCACGTCCTTTTTGAATCTCCCTCAACCAGTCTCCTTGCATTACCCCTAGTCTTTCTATTTGTACTGAAGGTGAACAGCACACTACTGTCAACTTTGTTTATCTCTTGCAGAAACTAAAATATCTCTGCCATATCTCCCCGTTCTCTCCAGGCCTCCAGCGAGTACATGCTCAGGTCCTGTAGCCTTTCCTCTGAATCATTTTGGTGGCAGTTCTCAGCAATACTTCCACCTTGTCTTTATCTTTCTTCATGTGTTGATTCCAGAGCAGCACACAGTACTCTAGGCATGGCCTTACTAGAGAGCTGTCCAGGGACATTATCACCAAGTTATACCTACTGTTTAGTCCCCTGACAATGCATCCCAACATTTTGTTTGTCTTCACCACCACCTTATTGTATTCAGCAAAACGTTTCAGGTTATCAGATTTGGTAACCTCCAGGTTTCTTTCCTCCCTTGTCTGTTCCACCCACACCTCACCCATTCTGTATTTGGTTCTTGGGTTCTTTGCTCTGATGTGCATGACTTTGCACTTCTTTGCATTGAACTTCAGCTGCCGTAGCTCGGACCACCTTCCGGTATACCATTAATAGGGTGATGGAAATAGGGCATCATAATATGGGTGTCTGTGATTAGGGCAAAAATGATACACTGAATGGGATATCAGAGCATCTCCAACAATGAGCTTCTTGGGATGTTCCCTCTCTCTGAGGTTGTGCTCTCCTCTATAGCATGCGACAGATGGCTGGATGTATGTATATATATATATATATATATATATATATATATATATATATAATGGGGGCACAGGGGGCCAAAGCCCTCCAGACAGGGGAAAAATTCACGGTTAGTTATTTTGGTGGGATGTTACGGAAAGGTGACACAATTTGTGGTCACTCTTGTTGCTTGCAGCATTGTTCTTGCACCCCAATTTCCTGCATCCTAGACAATTTGCCCTAAAGTGGGTGACCCCCACCTCACCAAATTCTCTGTCAGTATATTTCTGTCCTCCTCCATTATCACCTTCCTGCAGATGTTTGAGTCATCCACAAAAAGGCATATCTTGCCCATGTCAAAAAATTAATATTTTAAAAAGTCCCAGTCCCAGGACTGATCCTTGCAGTACCCTTCTCTGAGAATTTCCCATTCAGCACTCCCCTCTGAGTCCTCCTCCTAGACGTCTTCTGACCCATTTCATTACCCATTGTACAGTGTTAGTGCTCAGCCCTTCTATATAAGGAGCCAAATGAACCAGGTGCACATAGCAGGGTTGTATAAATAAAAATGATATACACCCAAGAGCGTAAATGTCTATGTGAACTCTGAATAAAAAAGGTTCTCCACCTTATTTATAAACATTTGTTTGTGCTTTCACTGGTCTTCGAAACCACCAGACTGATTCTCAAGCTGCAGGGGAGGACATGTGAGGACAGACTGAGGGATCTAAATATGTAGTTCCTGGAGGAAAGGAGGGAGGGGGGACATGATTGAGACTTACAAATATCTAAAGGGGTTTTATAGGGTACAGAGGGGGTGCTTATTTCAGAGGAGAAAGGGCTCCACAACCAGAGGACACAGCATGAAGCTGGAGGGAGGAAAATTTAGGGGAATATAAGAAAGTACTTTCATGGAGAGGGTGGTGGATGCATGGAATAGGTTACTGGAAGAGGTGGTAAGGGCTGAAACTGTCTCTGGTTTTAAACATGGCTGGGACAGATACAAGGGGATCCTGAGGGTGGGGGGTTGACTTAACTGGGAGGGGGTCGAGGGGAAATCAGGCAACTATCAGTGGGGGAAAGGGGATGCACATTAGAGAATGGATATCATTGGGTAGACCCAGTGAGTCATGATACTCCTTATCTGCTGATAATTGTATGTATGTACTGTATGTATGTATATCCTAAATAGCCCTTTCTGTCCTTTGCATGACCCCGGCAGAACCTCTGAGAAGGATACTAAACTTGCCCCCTCATGCTGTATTTTCTGTACATGAAAAACAGATCTGTGAAAATGATGGGGGGGGGCAGGAAAAATGAGAGGCTATAACTTTTTTTAATTGTTTCTTTAAAGTCGGTAATTATTTAAAAAAAATGGCAGCAATGTGTAATTTTTTTTTTATGTAGCCTTAGTGTGTTATGCCTCCATAAACCACTTGAGATTTGCTCCCATTGTTTATGTGGGCATCACACAATTTAGGTGAGTGAAACAAGCCTTGCTACATACCGCGCCTCATATGTTATGCAAATCAAGAGTCCAGGTGGTGATTTCAGCCTGAAAAAAAGATACTGGAGGTATTAGCACGGTGATGATTTATACAGGATTATACAATGGCAAGGAAAAAATAAGGTGATTGACTAACTTGGTTGTTTCAGTATGAGTAAATTCCTACATAAGTCACACAAGAAGACCCAGTTATCCTCTTCACAAAAGAAAACTTAAAAGTCAAAAGTGTAATCAATCCAAGGTCCTGAAACATAAACATTTCAGCTGCCACGTTTGCTTCTACTAATTCAGACCCACTAACATTGCTCCCTTTCAAAAACCTCCTTTCAAAAATGAGTAGTAGTTAATATCATTTTTTTAACATGTTCAAAACCCCCCTTCCATTTTTAATATGTTTAAATTACCCCAGTTCCATGCCCCCCAATCACTGTACCTGCGGAGAAAGTTGTGAGAGACAGCAAGCACAAAACTTTTCTCGATCCCCAGCTGTATGTAACTAAACAGACTTCCTTTTTTACCAGCAGAAAAAGAACATGAATACCTGTCATCTGTTGCTCACGCTCTGGTTCTCTCTCTCTCTCTCTCTTTTAAAATAAAAAACAAAACACAAACATTCTGCAAGCATATGAGCATATCTAAGTTAGGACGGTGGTGGGAGTGTCTCCCACACCAATATTCTACCTAGCAACAGAGAGCTACTGTATTAAACACATAGAGGTATTTTAATATATTTTTTTCTTAAAACCTTTGCTTACTGCCAATTGTATATTCACAATAATCCACTCCAGAATGAGGGTTATGCTTAGAGACCCTTGTTTTTTCTTAAATAAGAAATAACAAGAAATTCAAGGTATGAAAATAAAAAAAATAAAAACAAGCACATGAAAAAAGTTAAAAACGTGCTTGTTTTTTTGCAAAAACTAAAAAAAATCTTGACGTAGTTGCTGTTTAAGCTCTGTTTTTACTGCAGAGATGGTCTGCAAGAATGCTGCAGTGGAGCTGTTTGATTCACAAAACCTTTCAAGACCTAGCATAATGCTGCTTAATACAATGTAGTATACTAGGAATGTGATTTCTAGTGCGTATAAGGTCATTCTGAGGTATTTTGTGACTGTAAATATGATAACAAGAACAAAAACTACATTTTCAATGAATAAAAAGAAATAACAAGAAATTCCAGAAAAAGAAAAGTTTTCATAAAAATAAACAGAATTTCACAGGGCTCTATTTATGCTTGTAGTTACCCACATCTAGTATGGATTTGGTCACTCAGCCTGTGGCCTCGTGATCAAACCACAGCAGGCATGGGTAAATCCCAGCATAACCCATACCTTGTTGTTGATTATTGATTAACTGAACTGGTTGGGAAACTTAAGGTACTGCTGAAAAGGCAATCTAAGAGACACCAGATCCAGACTGTAGTGTTTAAAGGAGAAGTCCACCCAGAATGTGCAAAAACATATGTTATGTAGAGTGTTTTGATATGTATGTTAAGTCCTAGTGTGTCCTTCCCTCTGTCTGCTATTAGGAGTTTTTCCTAAATTAGCCTGCTAGCTGTATGGTAGTTTTACGACCCCTGGGGATCTCCATCACAAATAGGTTTATTGGCTTTCTTTCTCCTACGATGCACCCTGGTTCATGTGACAGTGATGTAGCTATGCCCCTAGATTTAGCAGGGTCTGTCACAGCTTAGCCACAAAGATAATACTTCTTTCAGAGAAGAAGTCGCATTGCTACATTTTGGGTGAGTGTAATCATTCTTATTTTTTGATATTAGTACCTTGTCCTGCTATGTTACAACTTATAAGGTGATGTTTAATTTTTGCTACTTAGTACTGGTGCAAAAACTGAAAGTGACTGAGAGGAATAGAGTAAACAGTGACATGATTCACACACACTCACCACACACACACACACACACACACACACACACAGCAGAGCATAGCAGGACAAGGTACTGATATCAAAAAATAATAATGATTACACCCACCCAAAATCTAGCAGTTTGTCTTCTCTGGAAGAAGTATTTTCTCTGTGGCTGAGCTGTGACAGACCCTGTAACAAGACACTGCCTTCCTGCAGGGGCAATTAGACATCACACCAAAGGGCACTCTGGGAAGACTAGGGGCCATAAAAGAAACCAGCATGGCAACCTCCAAGGGCAATAAATCAGTTAGGGAAAGTTAGAAAAAAACATCTCTCACAGCCAGAGGAAAAGAAAATGCTGGGAACTGGTTAGAACACAGAAAAAAGACTACTGGGCTGGGTGTGAGTGGGCAGAAGTGCACGACTGTGGTTGTAAGCTCTGCAACTGTCTTGGATTTTGCATGTAGTCAGTTTGGAACCTGAGCAGGTACACACACAATGCTGTGCCTGGAATGAGGCTTTTTTCGGTATCGATGGTTTCAGTTAATGTAACTGAACAAATCGGAACACCAGCCAAAGCACCATCTAGCTTACCACAGCCCTCTTTGTAATGTGGACGGACTCTGCTTTGTGGGTAAGTACTTATCTGCAGTGGGTATAACTCTGCTCCACTGTGGGTATGTTTTTCAGTGGTTGATTTTGGTATACATGTTGTGTGGACTGGGTGAGTATTTGGATCTTGCTTACATCTAAACTGGTAATGGTAATGAACCTTTTGGGTTCTCTGACTTGGGGCTTTTGAGTGGCTGGTGTGGGGAGCTTGGATGTGGGCCTTCTGTGTTAGTGGATAGTGAGTGGATAGTGTAAGATTAAGACACTAGTGTGAATGGACCTCTGTGGGACGGCTACCTTGATGTGGCAGAGGCTTGTCGCAATGCAACATCGTAACTAAGCCAATCTGGTACAGCGGCTTGTCACAATGCAACATTGTAACCAAAAGCTAGTCTGGTGGCTGGCTAGTGTGAATGGACCTCTGTGGGACTTGCTACCTTGATGTGGTACAGAGGCTTGTCGCAATGCAACATTGTAACTTGGCCAATCTGGTACAGAGGCTTGTCACAATGCAGTATTGTAACCAAAAGCCAGTCTGTTAGTCTGACACCTGTTGGTGGTGGTGTGCTGGCATACAACACAGAAAATGACACTACCCTCTGAGAGGGGGCATGGACGGTGGGGAAGGGGTAGCTCACCCTAAGGGGGGGCGGGTAACGGTGATGAGTCTACTTGGTGTGCAGCTCAGAAATTCCTGGCTACACCCCTGGATGGCGGCACCCTATGGACATACCTGCCTAAAATGGCAGATCCGACAGGCCGATCCTTAAAGGGGTCATACTAGCAAGAACCAGTTGAAAGGGAAACAGAATTATTGTAGGGCTTCCAGGGGTACACTACATATGTCCTGGTCTTAGAGGTGAAGGATCACAGGTTTAAATCCCAGGGAATTGCCTATAGCTGCCATCTCATTTGCATACCAGATAAACTGGCTCAATGGGGTTCAATACCAGGAAAGAGGGCACAGTTGGGAGCAATTAGAAGCTGGGGTGTGTTTTCAAAATGCAGAAGCCAGATGTATATCCTCCAAGCATCTGACGGGCATAGTAAGTATGTTTTTAAACAATATATTGAACACTACAGCCTGACTCAGGCAATGTCCCCTATTGATTATATTTTGCAGACTTACAATGGCTTGCAGAAGAATTGTACACTGCATTCAAATCCTGTTGCAGCAGTAAGCCAGTTTTTCTAATACAGAAGCCTGATGTATATCCTCAGGGTTCTTTGTAATATAGTGATTGTTAGGATACTATGATCACCCAGTAAGTCCCAGCCTGACTCAGACAATATCCAATGCTGCTTATATTTTTCAGAAAATAACAATGGCATCTACAAGCAGTAGGTGCTGGCTGCTTAAAGTCCACTCTGGGGGTCATATTTCCTTTAGCATGCTATGCCCCATGACAAGTGGCCATCCTGTCATGTTTATACATAATGCGAGAGCCGCAGAACGTATTCTGACCGGTGGCCCCCAAGAACCAGCTATGATCAGCTTGTGGCAGTTCCACTCCGTTGACATTGGTTTCCACCTTGAACACTAAATGTCAGTGCTCTGCAGCTGTACTCCCTCAGATAAATAACACTAGCATCACTACTGATCCAGTGTGATCGATAACTATCTGTCAGCACCCATCACTATGTCAGCTGGCAGAGCTGTGTTTTGGCTGGTTTTACATCTTCTGCCCTTCCAGTTAAAGGACACGGAGGCCACACACACATCCGTCAGCTATGTCTATCCCTGCTTTGTTCAACAGGGCATAACCCCAGCACATCCGTGGCCATTTTATCCTAGCCATTTTATACCTAGGGGTGCTACCCCCCCATGACTGCCCTAGCAGCTGGCATCCCATACAGACTACAACAACAAGGGGTGTGGTCCTAAGCTTACCCTCACACGAGGGGGACACTCAGAAGCATGAGCCACATTAAAATCACTGGTTAATACTTACAGCCAGTGAGTTTAGAGACAGAGACTGGCAATTCCAATCCATGTTGCCCCAACCCCCTCGTCTACATCAGAGGTCTAACAAATATTCAGTAGTAGGCCAAGGTAGAACAGTGGAAAGCAAGAGGAACAGAACTGAGAAGTCCTACTAGGGAGATGCAACATCCCCCCATAGTAACGCTATGGGGTCCGGCAATAGTTATGACAAAAGATCAGACATTGGATTGACTGTCCTTGGGAGCTTATTGAGTACCTGCTTCACCGTATGTACCTAGTTGCAAAAAACTTGTGGCTTAAGCATTACTCCAATGGCTCAGCCTGTGTAAGCTTAAACACTTGGATTAGCATGAATGAATGCCATCTTTCAGTGAGACAGCATGGGTCCGCTATTCCTCATCCAGTATATTAGTATTACAATTTCTCAGCTAGTGCTTTTCCTCATAAACACATGCAGTACAGTAATGACAAATGTTGTTCAATATTGGTGCCCTGCACAACTCTTCCACACTTTAGTTATGCTCCCTCTGACTGGAAGCAGTGTCAGTACCCAGGCAGCCCCCACTCAGCAGCTGCTGTCAGAGCACTCATAGAACGCTCATTTGCTCCAAATACTTGCATGCCATCCGAATGCCTGAGCAGGAATTCTGATACTGGTGGTCTGGACGTGGTGGTTCACCAGCTTCAGCCCCTCATCGAGAGGCAGCTTTCTGTGGGCTCATCCATCTTTCATTATAAGTACAGAGCTAAGTAGCTCCTAGTGTTGTGGCAAATTTTCTGAGCATTATATAACGGGGCAAAATAGTTTGTGTGAACTACAAGTACAGAGCTATATAGTCAATGATCTGGATGTGAATAATTGAAGAGGAAGGCATGTAATGGAACTAAGGAAGGGCAAATGCACCATATGTTGTGCGTGTGTTACTCAGCCAAAGCTATGTTGGTAGGGGACTAAAGGGGCACATGCACAATACATTCCTACATGACAGCCCTCACCCAATACAACCATGCCACATCCAGCATATGGATGCAATTACACTAATCAAATAAGTAGGCCGCAGTGCAGAATCCATAAGGGGTGAAAAACACAGACACTAGCCGTACTCTTGCACATGCCAGCTAAAATGCATAACCCCAGAAACTACTGCTAACAATACTTTGGCAGCCATCTCAACATCACAAACAAACGGTCGGGGAAAGCAGATACTTGGTGTGTTTTATTACGGTATAGGTCTACTAATGTAGAAGATGCTGAAATTCTATTTCATGGACCCACAGACAATTTCAAGAACGAAATGTGGGGTGTATTCAACCTCTATTAGCTTGCCATATGTGCTGGTAGATAGACTCTTACCCATGCATACATACATACTGCATTTATAGGTAAAGACACCTACCCATATATAGATTGATCAATCTATCTATCTATCTACCTAGATGTATAGCTGTATTTATGGGAACCGTCACACCCACCCTTTACACCAGGGTGCAGTGCTGGGTCCAGATGGTCATTCAGGGTAACACACACACCACGAGCAGTATGACCGGCCAACTTTGATGTATTGAGTATTGTGTACCATATGACAGCACATACACACACCACTAATGATCAAAACACTAAATATGTATTTTTAGTACTTTCAACAGGGTGTAAAGAAGTAACCAATCTACCGGGAAACCCACAGTCAGCCATGGCCGGTGATCTCTTGGAGCTCCCACTGCAGCGGCTCTTGGGAATAACACCAACCCTCCTCCACATCACTTAATTAATCCGGATCATGGAGGAAGGGACAGAGGACCTTCATAACATAAAATCCAGGGTAGTGGTCAAGAAACTATAATTCACCAGGTATGACACACAGGCCAATAGTAGACATTGGGCAGTATTTGTATCTTGGTATGGGGTGAGATGACTTAACGTGTCACATTGCAGTATTTTACATGTTTCGGAATTTTTGCAGGATGGTTTGGATAAGGGGTTGACAGCAGCATTCTTAAGGGTACAAACAGCCACAACTGGGGCAATAAGGCGCAAAACAGAGGGACATATGCTGGGAGCACACCCACTAGTTCAGTCCTCCTTAAAGGCAGCTGCCAATATCACTCATTCCCCAAAGCTAATTACAGCCCCCTGGCAACTCAATTTAGTCTTAGATGCCCTGACTGATGAACCATTCGAGCCCCTAGATTCGGTACATTTAACATTCCTAACTATGAAAACTGTATTTCTGGTAGCCATATCATCAGCCAAGAGAACCAGTGAGCTACAGGCCTTCTCATGTAGAGAGCCGTCCCTGACTTTTTTCCCAGACAGAGTGGTCTTACGACCCATCCCATCTTTCATCCTCAAAGTGGCAAATGCGATCCACACAGGTCAGGAAATCACAGTCCCAGCCATTTGCCCGACAGAAGGGGATCCTAACGGGGACACCCTTACCTACCTAGACCCAGCCACACATACTTGTCCAGAATGGACATGTTCAGAAAGACAGACAGACAATTTGTTCTCCCTCAAGGACACAATCAAGGCTTGGCAGCCTCAAGGGCTACCATAGTCAGATGGTTAAGGAACATCATCTTCCAAGCATACAAGGCAGGGGGTAACGAACCACCCCCCAATATCAAGGCTCACTCTACTAGAGTAGTGGCCACCTCCTGGGCAGAACGCAACCCTGCATCGGTGACAGAAATCTGCCAGGAAGCTACCTGGCCATCCCCTCACACTTTCATCCAATTCTACCAGTTGGACTGACAAGTAACTCAGAGTTTGGTCACAAAGTGATTCAGACAGCCTAAATCAGGTTCCTCCTCCCATCTATGACAAGACTAATCCTGCAGTACAATCACCCATGTGTTGAGACTCGGAGTGCTGTAAAAAGGTTAGATAGATAATGGAAGTTTGCTCACCTGGTAAAGGTGATTATAGGAGTAAACTTCCATTCTCTCGAATAAAGAATAAATGATGTGAGTAAGCAAGCACTCACATGGAACTTTTAAAACTCTCAGAAGGAGCCCAACAGTCTCCCCTCTATCCACCTCAAGGAGTTTTATTTGAACTGCTCTTTGGTGGGTCCCTAAGAACAGCAAGAATGCTGCTAGCAACAGGGGGAGGGAGCTGAACCATATGCAGTACAGGCCCTCTAATATTTGTTGATCCCTCAGAAACATGTTATAACAGTGCACACATTAAGGAATAGAAGAAACTTCATAACACTGCAACACAAGAGCATGTAAAATACAAATCAGGAACAGTCTCTAGCTACACTGAGTGCTTGCTGCCAGCAACTTTGTCCACTTCTATGTCCCTTGGTGTCTGCCTGAGGGTCAGCAGCAGTGATTAACAATGACCTGGCAGAGGTGGTAGATTAACCTTGAGTACCACCATTTAGACTAGGCCTCTTGGTAGGGAGCACTGTCCCAAGGTCCTAAGAAAGTTGTTAAATTCACCTACACCCAGAATCTTGGTTGGCAGCAGGAAATATGGGCCCTTCCCCTACATGGACTGTTCGGGGATAGAAGGCCACATACAATAATGGTTTCATGGTGCAGCACATACTGCTGACTACAACTAGGACCTTCAAAATGATGTGGGCAAATGGAGGTAAATATTGGAAAATGGGTAACATAGCACCCAACATCAACATATTATGGATCCCCAGGGGTGGAAGCCATCTGCAAAGATGAAATAGGGATACCTATGACATCATCCAGTACCTGGGATGGTCTCTGCACAGGGCTCCGGTGCTGCCATATCCATTTGGTCCTCTCCCAAGGCAGGGTTATGTTGAGGTGATTGGCCTTGGCCCAATGCCCAACGGAAGGAGTTTTAGTGAACTGAAATTTCTTGCCCTCAAAGTTGACTGATAAGGTGGCCAGGTAAAGCAGAAAGAAGGTGATCTTGCAGTTGTGAAGGCCTGATTTCACTTTGTCAAAAGTTTGACAGCAGTCCAGGATATGGCATGGGTAATCTGGATATAAGGATGGCTTAGCACCATTAACCATGATGTTTCCCAGTTCCCTGGCATGACACAGTACAAGTTTGTTATGTTGGAACCTCAGAATCTTAAAAAAGTCAGAGGATGAGGTTTAGAGCTGGCTCAGTGGTGCTGAGGGTTGAGGCAGTGGACGCCACACCTCATTCCATGCCGGCGACCCAGGTTCAGGAACGATCCCAAGTCAGCGGGGGTCAGCAGAGGAGGACTAGGATTGTGTGTCCATCAACAGCTTTCCTAGTCTTGGGGAGGGTTGGAGAACCACACCATGCTCTAGAGGTCCCTGGGATGCCCGGAGGCACTGCAGGCGCAATGGTGTGCACGAAGGGGAGCTTGTCACATGTCTGCAAGTTGTGCATGGACGTCATTGCACATCAACATTCTGCCTGGGAAGAAAATAGGAAAAAATAGCTGGTCACGACTGTGCAGCTTGATGGCCATGCCCTGCTTCACCAGAAGGACTGTCGTGGAATCATGCTAGGAGACAGCCAGAGCTGGTCTAGCTTGGAAGGGTACAGGGAGGGCCTCCAGCAGGTCAGCGACAGCTGTGCCAGACCCCCCTATCATGTGAATGAGCCTGCTGCTCTCCCAGCGGGTAGGGCCGGCAGCTGGATGCCCCCACCCATAAGGCGCCGCAGCAGGTGCAGAAACAACAGCCGTGATAAAAAAAAAAAAAAAAGAGGATGAGGTTTAGTGGTATTCTGGCTGGTAGTTTTTCCCCTCCAAATTCTGTGTGCTTGAGCAAGGATAAAGTCAAATTCTGTCACCACTAGCTGGAGCCATTCTGGGAGATTCTGGCAGAGATACACCACTGGTTCCTGGCCCACTAGACCCTTTGCCAACCCCAGGAACCACAAGTTCTTTTGGTGGCCTTGTCCCTCTGAATCTTCAACTTTCCTGGAGAGCCACTCTATCTGCTCCTCAATAGCCTGCATCCTTCAGTCAGTGGTGGTCTGGGCTGTGTTGAGCTCAGTTATCTTCTGCTCTGCTGTTCCCACACAACTGGTGAGTGCTGTAATTGCTGTCTGGGTTTCTGTTACAGTTTGTCTGATGGACTTCTACATTGGCCGCTGTTCTCTGCAATAGTGTGGCATGTTTATCTTGCTCTGCTGGTTGCTGGAAGTGGGTGCTGTGACCATCTTAGCAGCTGGTGAAAATGGGCCTGGCAGTGAGGTAAGGGAGTCTTTTTTCACTTTTGAGGGTTGTAGGTGACCCAAAAGTTGGCCCAATCAGTGAACGTGCTCTTCCGACTTCACTCTATGAAGAAACTTCATTGATTCTCCACCAGAAATCAATGGATGGAGGTGTACTGTAAGAGTGACTGCCAGGAGTTAGACAGCTAAGCAGCCATCTTGCTCAGGCACACACATGACCTCCTGTATCTATGAGATAAGTAAAAACATTTTAAGTCCTGTTTTCTTGTACATTAGCTATGTCTTTCCCACATCCACAGAAACAAAAGTGTACAGTGTTTTCTGTTGCATGTTTTGGGGGAGAGCATGTTAAATCCCATAACAAACATTTGTCAATGTCAATATTTGCTTGCAATGTAATAGAGCCTCAAAAGGAACATAGCTAATGTGTAAAGTAAATCAAATAGTTCTGATGTTTTCTGTTTGTCACTGACATGCTGTTAACATGTCTTTTTTTTTTTGTTATTCTTTGTTAACTGGGTAAGGCACACTAGGCACAAGTGCCTGTTTTCAGGGTGACCCTGGAGCTTTGGTGCGATTAAGTGACTTGCTCAGAGTCACACAGTATGCATGTGGAGGTTGTGGGAATCAATCCTGGGTCTGCTGGATGTACCAAGCTCATTCACAGCTCATTTCTCTAACCTCTGCGCTATACTGACTATCTGAGGCTATTACGACTGCATGTTCATGATAAACTTAGCTGTAGAGTCAAGCCACACAAAAGTGAAGGTACTGGACTTCAGGAGGGTTGATTTTGTCAAAATGGAAGAGTGCCTCAGAAAAGCACTAGCAAGCAGGCAAGAAGGTGGGGTGGAGCAACAGTTGGGAAACATTAAAACCACCATCACAGAGGCAACAAGCCTTTGTGTGAAGCAAATAAACAAATCAAAACAAAAGAAAAAAACACTATGGTTCTCAAAAGATGTAGCGGGGAAGGTAAGGGAGAAAAAGATAGCATTCAGGAAGTATAAGAAAACACAGAAGGAGCAGGACAGAGAACTGTACCAGTTAAAATAGAAGGAAGTGGGTAAGGCAGTCAGAATACCAAAGGCCCAAACCGAGAAAAAGATAGCCAACTCAGTTAAGAAGGGGGATAAAACCTTTTATAGGTAAATTAGGGAGCAAAGAAAGACTAAGGCAGGGATACTGAGGCTGAACAAAGAGGAAGGTGGATGGCCAGAGAGTGACCGTGAAAAAGCAGGGATACTGAATGAATACTTCTGCTCAGTATTCGAAGTGGAAAAGAAGGGGGAAATACCTAATCCAGTCAATAGAAGCACTCTGGATAGGGGGGTTGATATCAGTTCTTTCACAGAAGAAAGGGTTCTGAAAGAACTCTTAAAACTGAAGGTGGATAAAGCAATGGGGCCTGATGGGATTCACCCCAGAATTCTAAAAGAACTAAGGGAAGGACTAGCAACACCACTGACTACCCTTTTTAATAAATCATGGGAGGATGCTGTGGTGCCTGAATACTGGAGGAGGGTGGATGTGATTCCCCTTCACAAAAGTGGGAGAAAGACAGAGGCAGGAAACTACAGACCTGTTGGTTTGACCTCAGTGGTAGGGAAAACGATGGAATCCCTTCTGAAGGAAAGAATTAATGAGTACCTAGAGGCCAGTGGGGCAAAGGACCCAAGGCAGCATTGATTCAGTGGGAAGGTGATGTCAGACAAATCTAATTGACTTCTTTGACTGGGTGACCGAAGCAGTAGACCAGGGAGGGGCTGTGGACATGGCATACCTAGACTTTAGCAAGGCATTTGACACAGTCCCACACAAAAGATTAATAAACAAATTAGCCAGCCTGGGAGTGGGTCCCAGGGTGGTAGCCTGGGTAAAACACTGGTTGGATAACAGGACACAGTGGGTAATAGTAAATGGAGTCCACAGTGAAGAAAGGAGGGTTACTAGTGGGGTACCGCAGGGTTCAGTACTGGGGCCAGTCCTTTTTAATGTCTTTATAAGTGACATTGCAGAAGGACTGGAAGGGAAAGTATGTCTCTTTGCAGATGACACAAAGATCTGCAACAGGGTTGATACACAAGGTGGGGTGGAAAGGATGAAAAGGGACTTGGCAAGGTTGGAGGAATGGTCAAATGCATGCCAGCTTAGATTCAATGCAAAGAAGGGCAAAGTAATGCACCTGGGAAACAAAAACCCAGGGGAAGAGTACACAATGGGGGATGAGATACTGACAATAACAAAAATGGAAAGGGACCTGGGGGTAGTCATATCAGATGACCTAAAGGTGGGCCAGCAATGTGAGAAGGCAGTAAGGAGGGCTGGGGGGATACTGGGATGCATAGGGAGAGGCATCACCAGTAGAAAACAGGAAGTTGTTGGCCTTCTGTAAAGACAGTTGGTAAGACCACATCTGGAGTACTGTGTAGTTCTGGAGACCCCATCTCCACAAAGATGTAGACAGGTGGATACTGTCCAGAGGAGGCAACCAAAATGAAGCAGGGTCTACATTAGAAGACATATGAAGAAATACTAAAGGAACTAAAGATGTATAGCCTCGAGGAAAGGGGGACATGATAGAAACTTTCAAATACCTCAAAGGAATCAACAAAGTCCAAGAGGGTAGCATCTTTCAGAAAAAGAGATGTGCAAAAACAAGGGGGCATAATTTGAAGACAGAGGGGAGACGGCTCAGAGGTAATGTGAGGAAGTATTTCTTCACAGAAAGGGTTGTGGATACATGAAACAGCCTTCCTGAGGAGGTCATAGAGTCAAAAACAGTGGGGGAATTCAAGAATGCATGGGACAGACATAAGGCAATTCTAGTGGGGGGGTAGGAGGAAGTAGGCTGTTGGTTAACTAGGATCTGCAGCTTATCCATTAGGTAGGGAAATGGGCAGACTAGGTGGGCCAAGCAATCTTTATGTGCCGTCAAATTCCATGTTTCTGTGTTTCTATTTTTACATGCTGAGTTTTTTTTCCCCACTTTGGTTAGTGCTTTCAAAAAGGCACTCTCAGATTCCTATCTGTAACTAGGGGAAACCACTAAAAGTACGGGGAAAAAATCATAGGGAGAGACTGGGACATATTCATCTTCAAAGCCTTATGATGGTGTCTGTTAGGTAGCTAACTGGTGGAAAATCAGTGTGATTGATGTGGCTGCATCCTTTGAACTACACTATGTTTATATCCATAAGTCAGCTCAATCAGCACTGTCATCAGCAGCATTCTCAGCACTGGCTTTTGAGTAGCAAGTCTCCTGCATTTTTACATCCATTGGCTTATATGGCATACACCTCCACAGCCCCTTACACTGCCTGAGCACCACCAATGTGCTCAGGAATTCTTGTATCAAGGAAAAAGGAAGAAAACAAGTATGGCAAATCCAGTGTTTTTTTTTTTTTTTTTTGGTCTGGGTATTTTTTTTTTTTTTTTTTGATAGCCAATTTTCCTCCAGTATTGTCTGGAATAGAGAACAGCTGGATGTCTGGGCTTTTTTGGGAAATACAATAGTTATAAATTATGTGGAAGCATTAGATTTTAGCAAAATAGACAATATTAAGTTGGTAGTATCCTTCCTGGAGTACATACAGCACACATATGAGCTTATAAATACTGTAAATGGAATATTAAAATGGAGTTGATTATTAAAGGTGATAGCAAATCTCTATACAAACATATTATAGTAGTATAATTCACTGTAGTTATTATTTTTAAAGAGTTTCTGAGACACTTGGATTAGAATACTATTGACAGCCTTTTAGATGAAAGCATTCCAGAAAACATAAGAGGTACTTTGTGGCAGATCACACATGAAAGATTCAATGTGAAGGGGAAACCTGAAACATAAAAGTATGGTTGAATGCCTTTGTTTCAGGCCATGTTGCAACAATTGAATTGAATCTATGCAACACTTGTTTCTATTGTGCCCTTACACTAAAGAATTTTGGGCCTACATAGCTAAATATTGGGATTCCTCCATGTTTGATGATCTGATATATGACAAATTGGCTTATGGTGCTTACACACCTAGATTTAAAGTTTTTCATAAGAATTTAAAAAAAAATGACTTTTACCTTTTTAAAATCTTATGTCTGGAGGCAAGGGTCCAATTCTCTTTATACCAGAAGGAAGTGATTATTAATAGTGTTAACCAGTTGGTTCAGCCAGCCTTAATAGAGGTTTGAATAAAACAGAAATTCTTTCTGGCAGAGGAGCATTTCCAAGATTTAGGGAGATAGCTAGACTGGCTTATAGGTATGTGGATGTGGTTTATGACACTGCCCCCTCCACCTTCCTTGCCAGACAGGACACCCTCTGCAATGCCTTCTGCTACTTTGCTACCAACTCACTCTCTCATACTCACCAAATGCTCCCTTTACTCCTTCCTATCCATCCTCCCTCTCCCCTCATCTTGCCAGTGTTACTATATTTCCCCCATCTCTAAACACTGTTTTGATCCCTCAACTCATACCTATCTCATCTCCTCACCCCCATCCCCTCTTCCTTCTACTCCCTGAGCTCAAAAGATGCACTCACATTCTCCCGTCCCCTCCCTCACTCTTTAGCTGGGAAATCTGCTTTCTCATACTACCTCACCTCCATCTGGAAGCACTTACCCTCCTCCATCTGTTTCTCCCCCTCCTTTCCCACCATTAGATGCCAACCAAAACTCTTCCCCTTCCCCCGCTCCTGCCAACCCTCTTCTTGAACCCTCCCTTAGCCTTGTAGGATTTCTGAGACACATTTGTGGAAAGCACTGCGGGTGGCAGTGCAGCTGGAAATACTTAATATCAGTTTTGAATATCAGTAGCTGCACTCACCCCTCCTTCGGAAAGAAGTTGTCAAACACACAGAGAACTTTTGGTGTCTTTTTTATTATTTCTCAGCCATCATTCAGTGACTATAAGCAGACTCCAGTGCTCAAAAGAGCATCAGCCTTATGTTTCACATGTAAATACATGCTTCATCATTCCATAGCCTTGCCTAACATTTGAACACCCCTTTTCTTTCCTTCCCCCAACCTCATAGTTCTGGCAACCTCACTGAAATTTGTCAACCTGGTTTGGCTCCTAGATTCAGCAAAATAGCGCAGCTTCTCTTCACTCTGGCACTATGCACTTTGAGTTTGCCAAATTTGCACAAATGATTTGTGTACTAATTTATTTGTCTTCTATATGCAATGTTTTGCCATTTTGTCTGTATTGCATTCAGTTTGTGCTCTTCATGTCATCTTTACTGTAACCACATCACCTGCTGGGCTGTATTTTGTTTGTACTGGTGTTTCTCTCCTTCCCCTTTCCCCCAGGTCGCACCTGGAAATGAGCCACAGATCAGTGTGCCTCTCCCGGTTACCACATTTTAGATAAATAAATAATGTCCTGTGCCCCTACTAGGGGAGGTTTTGTATCCTTTCTTCCTCTGCATCATGACAGCTGGTACCAGACTCCCCTCACCTTATTTTGAAAACTATGCAACTGTCCAATAGACTATTTTTACTTATAAGGGTTTGTGGTTTTGTAATTTTGAATCTACAGTACATTTCTGTATAGGAAGGTTTACATTTTCTGCATACTGTACATGACAACATGGTGTACTTTGTTAATTGATTTTTAATAAAAAGTACCCCTACTCTTCTAAGGCCCTGTCCACACTGATCTCTCTTTACAAAACATTTTTAAAAACATTTTGCATTCTGTTTTCAAGCACGGTTCTTGGTGCATTCACACTGCGATCTGACAACTGTGCTTGCCTGCTTCAGTTCCTAGGCATGCTTGCGGCAATACTGGGCACCACAATGCATACTGGGATACTCGTGAATGGGCAAGGTGACAGATTGGGGCATAAGTTACATCGTCCAAACCAGAAGCTCTGTGTGAGGTCGGGGATGTAAGTTATACTATCCCCTTTTCTTCTGGGAAGCAGTACAAATGCCACATAGGTTGGAGGAGGTTGCCTTAAACCGTGTTAAAGCACGGTTTGCATCCGCACTACAGTTAACATGGTTTAAGGCAACCGTTTTGGTCTGAAATCATGCTTGAAACATGCTCCCATCAGGTTTTGAGCACAGTTTTGGAACACAGTGTGTAGTACAGTTTTACCATGCCACAGTGTGAACACGAACTGTGTTTGCTGGTCTTGCAATGTTATGGACTGTCGGTAACATTACAAGACTGCAAGTGTGGACAGGGCCTAAGATAACTGCCTTGGGATCTTTAACTTCCTCTTCAAGAGTGACTAGAGAGGGGCAAAATAAAAATGTTGGTTTATTGTCTCATCTGAAAGGTGGCACCACAACAGTCAACCTGCAAGAGTAGAGCTTGGCTTCCCACTATACTGAGTTTAGAGTTCAAGCAAATAATCACCACAGGGGGTTGGTTGGGGGGAATAGAGATTGAAAGAGAAAGGGGCAGAAGGTGGGCAGTATGAGTAAAGGTATAATGTCAAAAAGGAAGAAGGGAAGCAAGGAAGAAGCAAAAAAATTAGTCTCAAAAGCTCCTGACATAGAGCTAGTGCACTGCCTAAAACTAATGTTAGTGTTTAAAAGCAGTCAGCCATTACCTTTAATATCTGCGGTATTTTTTCTTTTCCCTTAGGTTAATTAGAATATTGTTTATGTGATGTTAGTAGGTGTGATGAGTGGAACAGCACTCTGTTTGGCAGCTGAGATATATTTCTCTATTCCCCCCACTACATCATTAGCATTGTGACCTCACTGACTGAGACATCACTGCTGCTTAGGAACAACCACTCAGTAGCTGTCAGGTCAGTCACCTGTGATGTCACTGTCAGTGAGATCACAATGCTGATGATGTAGTGGGGGAACAGAGATAGATACGTCAGCTGCCAGGCTGAGAAGTATTCCACACATCCAGCACAATATTATCACATAGAAAACTTTCTAATGAGCAAAAGGAAAAAGAAAACTACTTGAAAAAATATAAAGTTACAACTGACTGCTTCTTAAAATGTGTACTATTTTCCTGTCTGCCTGTTTTGGCTCCGCTGGCTCTTTAAGTGCAAACATCCAGTTGGACTAGGGGATCAAACTTCATTTATGTTCCTGTTAAATAACAGTAGTTACCATTCTGTAACAAAATTGCTAAGGAATCCCTGGAAATCTATTGCTTAAGCTGTTCGCTACATTTCATAAGAAATTTGATGCATCACATCTCATTATACTTGTAGAGGAAGAAATAAGTTATTCTATTTACAGTTAGCCACAGAGAAAAGGTGCAAGCTGAAACATCTCATTGAGACCAGGGGTGTGTTGGGGGTTGGGGAGACATGCAATCTCTGTTGGTACTTCCACTTTGTTTCAATCTTAAGTAACATATTTTCCAAGTCCCCCACCCACCACCCTCCCAGTACCTAAAGTTACTTTTATAAGCTCCTGAATTTCAACATGTGTGTTGCCAAATTGCAGGGTATGTTTGTCAAAAGCATTTTCTCTGTCACCTTTTTCAAATGATTAAAGGTGCTCACCTATGCGCATTTTAAATGCACATAGTGTTTTGCTTACGTAGTAAGCATCACATTCAGCACAGCTAGGCAGGTACACCACTCCCAAAGTGTTACAGTTAACTGTTTAATCCTGATCTCTTCATCCCTACCTGGGATGTTAAATGCATAACCCAAGTGCAAACTGCTGCAAATTTACAGTTACTCTACTGCATTTGTGGGCGTCCTCTGCTGGTGGTTGTCTAGTGTCCCCCCCATTGCTTTACTATGAAAACTAAAAACCAATATATCAGATATATTCTGTTCTCTGCATACATCATCCATGGTTTCTGCTGTGTGCACTCAGATTATGGTCCACTTGTAACAAATTCTAATTTTTGTCTATTATTTGTTTCGCCAAATAAGACTGTGGACAAAAGGTGATGACAAAATTAAGGGGGCCCTCCTTCATTTCTGTATGACCATCTCTACTCCAACCTATAGTTTGCAGTAAGGTTTCATGACAGTCTTGTTTAACTCACTCTTCTGTCTATCACTGCCGATTGTATCCTCATCGTGTAAACCTTTGTCTGAAATCCCTTGCTCCTTCAAAGAAATCACTGCCATAAGTGCAATTTCTGCAAAGTCAAATGTACTGATTCACTGGGATATTCTCTATCGTATGTCTCGGATGACTGCTTTGGAAGTGCAGGACTGAATTGTTATCCATTGACCTCTTATAAAGACAGTTCTCGAGACCCCCCTCCCATTTTTCTCTTCAACAGTGCAACATCCCCCTCATACAGTACTGCTAGTTATGGGTATTACCCTAAGTATCTGGTGTGGGGCTAGAACCCATAACCTTCCAATCTTCCATCCCTAGAGGTAAGCATACTATCTACTGAGCTATTGATGCTGCTGGAGTCGGGGGAAAGAGGGCAGTACAACTCAATGTAAATGCTGTTCTGCTCCTACCCAAGACCTCAGCATTAACACTTTCATATGAAAAAATTGCCTTTTGTGTTTCACAGTTTCCTTTTTTATGAATACGGTATAAGTTTCAGGTGAACATTATTGAGAAAACATGCAAGCCAATTCTAGACAGCCTCACTTAAAACTTATCAGTGCAACCAAATAAGATGTGCAAATGATTCAAAAATTGATCCCAAACAGTGTAAAAATCACAATTAAACAGGACAGGAAATCATTTCTTACTGGCAGCTGTTTATGAAGTTTTATTTTCAAGATTACTGGGCACATCAACATGTAGATACAAATCTACATTAGAGGATTGCCTGAAAGTAAAATGTGTGTGCATGCAAGTTCTAACTATGGTAAAGTTACAATTTGTCCTGTTCCTATTTGAACATTTACTTACAGTGTACCCTGCCGCAGCCTAGGACCCACCTGAACACAAGGCATTGGCATTAAATCTGGCTTTTCCTGGTTAACATATTCTAATAAATATAAATGTTATGGGTTTGCTTATGTTTTAATAATTGCTGTTCTCTGTGTTGTGAAGGCATGCAAGTAAACTGTCTCTAATAGTATGCAACTGCATCCAACTAAATGAACAAACAAACCTAGAACTTCTGCACTATGCAACTGACTTAAAATGTTTTCTACAAATGCAGATTGCCTACCATTTGCCCTTTTAACTGTTTAAATTAAAACTTGCAGGTTGTTTACATGGTGCTGACACATAGCTCATTGGGGCCTGCCATTTGACAGAAACATTTCAGACAGCAACTCGAGTGCTGTCTGACACATTTGCAATAAATCTATGGTTTTTATAGCTTCTGCATGTACATGACATCATCCATTGTCAGAAATCTTTAATGTGTCAGCTTGTTTTCAATGGTTTTAGGAGAGAATAACATCGGCTCACCATCTTCTATTTCTGCATATTAAATGTAACTCTGCAACATGCTAAAAGAACCTATAAACAAGCCTTGGTTCAGTGGTGTTGTCCTTAATAAAATGATACAAATGTAATAAATCTTCTCATACAACAACACTTATTTATTGTGATATTTGTGTTGTACAACGTGTAAAATTAAATAGTTCATTATTCATACAGACACAGGCGTTTTTAGCAAAGGGAAACTATAATATAAAAAAGTTCTGGTTTTGTATAAATAACATAGTCAATCCCAGAACCCTAGTGCCACAGAAGACCCATTGGTCATAGAAATTACATTACACATACTGACCCAAAAGCCGGGGCAGATCTGTTCAACAGCCACTTCCATAATCTGGAGAAATTGAATCTGCTTGTCAAAAAAGTGAGCCCCATAATTTCAAAATGGAGGAAAATGCAGAAACAGCCTTTCCTCATTTCTAAAGGTTACTGTCAATGAAGTTTTTCAACTTCTAGCCAGATTAAACACTGGTAACTGGGCTGCACCCCAGATTGTCCTTACAATCACCAAAATCCTCAACCTCTCCCTCGTGACGCATTCAGTTTCAGACATTTGAAAATCAGACATTGTAGTTCCCCTTTACAAAAAATGTTAAAAGTACTGTTCTGGACTACTACAGGCCCATTTCTATATTTTTGGTCCTTGCGAGGGTGCAGGACAGAATTGTCCACAACCAACTAGCTGCATACATTGACCAGCACAAGCTTCTCTAGGAGAAACAACATAGCTTCTGAAAGGGCATGGGGCCTGTACTGCCTTGGTCAGTTTCATGAACTCTGTGTTCCAAACTATGAACAGGGGCTTGATGATTGGTGCAGTGTCTGTGGACCTGACCAAAGTTTTAAACCTAGTAGATTATAGTCTGCTGAGAGAGAGAGAGAGAGACTGAGTACCTTGGTCCTGGGTACTGGGGCTACTCAGTGGTTTGCAAGTACCTCCAGAATAGATCCTAATCTGTCAATCTTGGTACAGTTACCTCCAGTGCAAGCGCCATCCCCTGTGGTGTGCCACAGGGATCAGTTCTTGGACCGCTTCTGTTTACGGTTTTTATTAATGACCTGCATTCATCCTGCACGTCTGCCATATCTCCACTTTATGAAAACAATGCAGTTGTCTGTTTCCATGGGAGTGATATGACTGACATCAATAATGCCCCGTGTATAAATTTCCAGTCTCTTCAATGATGGTTCCATAAGGAGAAATTGGTCCTAAATCTGCCAATGATGGAAGCTGGGCTCTTGGCACAGCTCCTAAAATCAGATGCCACTCCCAAAAGCTCAATATGTACTCTGGATGGCATCCAGCTTAATTCAGTTGCTAAATGCAACTACGTTGGAATAACCCTAGACCCATGTCTCACTAAAGTTAGGACAGAACAATGCAACCTTCTGCCTCTTTTAGATTATGGTCCCATCATAACGGATGCTGCTCCTGAGTCTATCTGTGCAAATAAAAAAAGCCATTTACCACATGGTGATCAGATTTGCTACTTCCTTGGGCCCAAGATCTCATCGTTGTGCCCGTTTCAAGCAGCTTGTTTGGTTGCAACAGAAATACAAAGCACAACTTACACTACCTAACTTGTGTATAAGACTGTGCAGAAACATGCTTCAGAGCCTCACTGAATTGCTTTCTCCAGTTAACCTCCCACACTCTTGTTACACTGTGAACAATTCTCTAAAGATACCACTCATGTGAATAGGCATGGGGCAGAGATCTTTTTGCTACTGCACTGCCTCCATCTGGAATTCCATACCTTCTCACATCAGATTGTCCACCTTCCCAAAAAGCTTTGCACTTAAAATGAACGACCACCTGCTAAACCTCAATGCATGCTCCTGTGCACCATAACTCTAGCATCTTTTGCTAGCTAAATCCTTCTTTTTTGGACTCTGCTGCTAAATCTTCTTGCACGACCCATGTTGTTTTTATATTTGCACTATTGTGAAATGCATTTATATATCACTGATTGTATATTCTCACTTACTGTATGTATTTTTTGTGCACTATGTAAATTGCGCAACTGTTTATTTGTTTAAAATTTTGGTAACTGGGAGAGGCACAGTGAGTTGTGAAATGCATTTGTATATCACTGATTGTCTATGCTTGCATATGTATTTTTATGCAGTGTGTAAATTGCACAACTGTATTTATTTATTTAATTTATTTAAAATGTTGGTAACCAGGAGAAGCACAAGGAGCCAAAGTTCATTTCCAGGTGCGACCCGAGGGAAAGGGGTGTGGAAACTACAGAAACATGACTTTGATGGCAGATAAGGACCACTTGGCCCACCTAGTCTGCCCATTTCCCCACCTATTGGATAAGCTACAGATCCTATTTAACCAGCAGCCTACTTCCTCCTACCCCCCACTATAATTGCCTTGTCTGTCCCATGCATTCTCGAATTCCCCCACTGTTTTTGATCCCACAACCTCCTCAGAAAGGCTGTTCCATGCATCCACCACCCTTTCCGTGTAAAAATACTTCCTCACATTGCCCCTGAGCTGTCCTCCCTCTGTCTTCTAATTGTGCCCCCTTGTTCTTGTGCATCTCTTTTTCTGAAATGTGCTACCCTCTTGGACTTTGTTGATTCCCTTGAGGTACTTGAAAGTTTCTATCATGTCCCCCCTCTCCCTCCTTTCCTCAAGGGTATACATTTTAAGTTCTTTTAGTCTCTCTTCATATGGTTTCTGGTGCAGTCCCTGCATTATGTTGGTTGCCCACCTCTGGACTGCCTCCATTCTGTCTATGTCCCTGCAGAGATGGGGTCACCACAACTGCAGGCAGTACTCCAGATGGGGTCTCACCAACTGTCTGTACAGAGGGATGACAACTTCCTTCTTTCTACTGGTGATGCCTATCTTTGTGCATCCCAGAATCCCCCAGCCCTCCTTACTGCCTTCTCACATTATTTGCCTATCTTAAGGTCACCTGATGAGTACTTCAGGTCCCTTTCCATTTATTTTGTTGTTAGTACCCCCACCCACCCACCCATTGTGTACTTTTCCCTGGATTTTTGTTTCCCAGGTGCATTACTTTGCACATCTTTGCATTGAAACTAAGCTGCCATACTCTTCACCATTGCTCCACCCTTGCAAAGTCCTTTCTCATCCTTTCCACCACTCCTTATGTATCAACCCTGTTGCAGATCTTTGTGTCGTCTGCAAAGTGGCATACTTTTCCTTCCAGCCCTTCTGCAATGTCACCTACGAAGACATTAAATAATACCAGTCCCAGTACTGAACCCTGCGGTACCCCACTAGTAACTCCCCTTTCTCCACAGTGTACTCCATTTACTGTTACCCTCTGCATCCTGTTGTCCAGCCAATTTGTTACCCAGGCTACCACCCTGGGACCCACTCCCAGACTGGCCAACTTGTTTATTAATCTTTTGCATGGGACTGTGTCAAATGCCTTGCTAAAGTCTAGGTAGGCCATATCCACAGCCCTTCCCTGGTCTACTACTTTGGTCACCCACCAAAGAAATGTATTAGATTCATCTGACATGACCTTCCTGCTGTGAATCCATGCTGCCGTGGGTCCTGTGAACCACTGGCCTCTAAGTACTCAGCAATTTTTTCTTTCAGAAGTGATTCCATCATTTTCCCTACCACTGAGGTCAAACTAAAAGGTCTGCAGTTTCCTGCCTCTGCCTTGCTCCCACTTTTTTGTAGGGGGGATCACATCCGCCTTCCTCCAGTCCTCAGGTACCACACCATCCTCCCATAATTTGTTAAAAAGGGTAGTTTGCAGTGTCACTAGGTCCCCCCTTAGTTCCTTTAGAATTCTGGGGTGAATCCCATCAGGTCCCATTGCTTTGTCCACCTTGAGTCTTAAGAGTTCTTTCAGGACCCTTTCTTCTGTGAATGGACTGGTATTGACCCCCGTGCCAAGAGTGCTTCTGTTGTTTGGTTTAGGTACCTCCTCCTCTTCTTCTTCTTCTTTTGTGAATACTGTGCAAAAGTATTCGTTCAGTATCTCTGCCCTTTCACTGTCGCTCTCTGCCCACCTCCCTTCCCCTTTATTAAGCCTCACTATCCCTCCCTTGGTCTTCCTTCGCTCCCTAATGTATCTATAAAAGGTTTTATCCCCCTTCTTAACTGAGCTGGCTATCTTTTCCTCGGGTTGGGCCTTTGCTATCCTGACTGCCTTCCTCGCTTCTCTCTGCTTTAACTGATACAGTTCTCTGTTCTGCTCCTTCTATGATTCCTTATACTTTCTGAACGCTATCTTTTTCTCCCTAACCTTCCTTGCCACCTCTTTTGAGAACTATAGTGTTTTTTTTACTTCATTTTGTTTTCTTTATTTGCTTCACATAAAGGGTTGTTGCCTCTATGATGGCAGTTTTAATTTTTCCCCATTGTTCTTCAACCCCTCCTTCCTGCCCATTTGCTAATGCATCTCTTAGGCACTCCCCAATTTTGCCAAAGTCAGCCCTTTTAAAGTCTAGTACCCTCACTTTTGTATGGCTTGACTCCACAGTTGTGTTTGCAATGAACCACACTGTGTAGTGGTTGCTTGTTCCCAGATGGCTACCCATTTCTAAATCTGTGGTCCTCTCTCCATCCCCGTTTGAGAGTACCAGGTCCAAGACTGCTCCCTTCCGAGTGGGTTCCAACACTAGCTGTCTGAGGCATGCCTCCTGTAGGGCATCGAGAATGGCCCAGCTCTTGGATGTGGCTGCAGTAAATGTGCTCCAGTTAAAATCTGGCACATTCAGGTCCCCCCATCAACAATATCTCCCCTTTTTCTGCCATTCTGAGGATGCCTTCTATCATTTTCTTGTCCATTTCCTCCCCCTGAGATGGGAATCTGTATACAACCCCTATGTGGATTGTGGTGCCACTACCTGTCTCCAAGTGAACAAGTGAACAATCAGGCTACAATTAAATAAGACATACAAATATTAAAATTAAAAGGTAATGAAATAACAATGTACACTGACACAATATTATTAGACATTTGTAGCCAAGAGCTAGCATAGGAAGCCAGCTGTAAGGGGGAAACTAAAGGAAGCAGGGAAGGCGAAAAATAATCTCAGGAGGATGAGGTGAGCATTGCTGTTGACAATTAGGAGTCAGAATGAGTTAGGGAGAGTGGAATGTAGAAAAGAGGCAAGTTGATGTAGCATATTTCTCATTGTTACTGGCTTCTGTCACTGATTTGTATCTTTTTTTTCTGCTATGTATAGCAGCACCTGGCTCATGCCTGTAAAAGGTGTCTTGCACCTGTGCACTTACCCAGTCAAAAAAGAATAAATAAAATAAATAAAATTTATCTTTCTTTACTTATCCCCCACTTAGTCCTGGACCTCTATCTATTTTCCCCAAGCCTCCCTCCCTTTGAAGTAACAAACTGTGAATGAGTAACACTGTGCACCCAACAGCTCCTGACCTTCAGTACCTCCTTGAGGCCACTTTTGATTTACTCCTCCCTCCAAGAATGAGGGCTCCAGGAGTGGACCAGTTGCCCTAAGGAACACTTGAACCCAGTAAAGATAGGTTGGGGGTTAGGCTATAGGAGCATGGGCAATACTTTGATGACCCTGGTAGATTCTGCAGCAGAAGGCATTTCATCTTCCAGGCCAATTGGCCCATTTGTCCAACTCTTCCTTTCACATGGGACAGGCACTATGAGACAACCTTTTGACAGGACAAGAGATATTTGCGCACACCCATCCACCAGCTGCCTATAGAGCTTCAACCCTGGACCTGGATATTAGCAACTCAGCATCTAAATGTCAGACATTCAGGCATTGGTGGCAGGGAACATCATCTGAGGTCTGAATTGATGCCTACATGGTCCTTAACATCTGGCTCTCCAGGAGCCAAGTCACATACTGTTAGGAGGCTCTGTATATTTCCAAAGGTAGTGAATATCGAAATGAGATGCTCATCCTATACTCTATCACTGGAGGTGTGGCAGTTGGAGCTTGGGTTAGGAAACATAGAAGTTGACGGCAGAAGGAGACTGCTAGGTCCATCTAGTCTGCCCATTTGTTTTAGACCTATTTTGACACTCTAGTTGCCCTTAATAGTCAGGCCTCCCTTGTGTCTATCCCATGCATTTTTGAATCCCCCCACAGTGTTGACCCCCACAGCCTCTTGGGACAGGCTGTTCCAGGCATCCACCACTCTTTCTGTGAAGAAAAACTTCCTGGTGTTGGTAGAGAACCTCGATCCTTGCAGCCTGAGGTCATGTCCCCTGGTTCTGGAGCCTTCTCGAAGTGCAAAAGTTCCTGTGCCTGTACCTTGTTAATGCCTTTTATGTACTTGAATGTTTCAATCATGTCCCCTCTCTCTCTTCTCTGCTCCAGGGAGTACATATTAAGTTCCCTAAGTCTTTCCTTGTAGGACATGTACTGCAGATCCTGAATCATTTTTGTCCCCTTTCTCTGTACTGTTTCCACTGGATCAATGACCTTCCTGAGGTGAGGCCTCCAGAACTGGACTCCGTATTCCAGGTGAGGCCTGACCAGTGATCTATACAGTGGTAGTACCACCTCTCTCCTCCTGCTCATGATTCTCCTCCCAATGTAGCCCAGCATTCTGTTGGCCTTCAGTACTGCCTTCTCACACTGCTTACTAACCTTCAAGTCATCTAAGATTATGATTCCCAGATCTCATTCCTGGTTTGAGGACACCAGTCTTTTGCCTCCTAGGTAATACTCCTTTCTTGGACGTTTCTTTGCTATGTGCATGACCTTGCACTTTTTGGCATTAAATCTCACTTGCCACACTCCAGACCATTCTTCTAGTTTCTTGAGGTCAGCTTCCATCTTGCTCACTCCTTCTGAGGTGTCCACCCTATTACATATCTAGGTGTCATCTGTGAACAGACACATCTTCTCTTCCAGTCTGTCAGTAATATCTACTATAAAAACATTGAAGAGCAGAGGCCCCAGCACTGAGCCCTGGGGCACCCCACTGGTCACCCTGCCTTCTGTCGATTGCATTCCATTAACCTGTACCCTCTGGGTTCTGTCTTGTAACCAGTTTTGTACCCATCTGACTACTCCTGGACCAACCCCTGTGTGGTCAAGCTTCTTTACCAACCTTCTGTGTGGAATCGAGTCGAAGGCCTTACTAAAGTCTAGGTAGACCACATCTACTGCCCCACTGTCTTCCACAATTTTTGTAGCATAGTTGAAAAACTCGAGCAGATTTGTCTGACATGACCTACCTGCTGTGAAACCATGCTGTTTAGGGTCTTGTTGGCCACTAGTTTCAAGGAATGCCATGATTCTCTGTTTGAGGAGTGCCTTAATTAGTTTCCCTACTATAGACGTGAGGCTCACCGGTCTGTAATTACTAGCATCTTCGCAACTGCCTGATTTGTGAAGTCGAACCACTATTGCCTTTTTCCAGTATTCAGGTACCACACCACTCTTCAAGGATTTCATGAATAAAGCCAGAGGGGCTGCTAATTCTGCCCCAGTTCCTTAAGGATTCTGGGGTACATCTCATCTGGTCCCATGGCTTTGTCTGCTTTTAGTTTAGTTAACGCCTCCCGTACTTTGGCTTCTATAAAGGGACTCTTGTCTACCCTGGTCCTTGGGTGCTGTGTTTTTTCAGGGCTGGGCCATCTCCTGGGTCCTCTTTGGTAAACACTAAGCAGAAGTATTTGTTGAGGATTTCGGCTTTCTCTGGGTCATGTTTGGTGCATTTCCCTCCTTCAGTAGCAACCTTTACTATCCCCTTTTGCCTTCCTACATTCCCTAATGTATCTAAAAAACTATTTGTCTCCTCTCTTTGCTCCTTCTGCTATCTCTTCTCCTCTGTCTGGGCTTTTGCCTTTCTAATTTGCTTGTTAGACTGTCTCATTTTTTCCTTGTACGACTCCCAGTCTTTCTCGGTTTTGGTTTCCTGGTATATGCTGTACGCCTTCTTTTTTTCTTTGACTGAGGTAGCCACTTCCTTGGAAAACCACAGAAGATTTCTTTTCCTTTTTGCTTTGTTGACCTACCCATCCTTCCTGTAACTGTATTGCTTTCTGCTGATTTGTTGCCTTACTGTTTTCCAACAGTTCTGCAGCCTTCCGAGTCATGCCTGAAAATAGGCAGAGTACTGTCTACTGCATTTACCTGGTCAACAAAAACTAAATAAATAAATCTAGAAGGTGGCCAAGTAAAAGGACACATTGAATATTGAAATACTAACACTTAACTCTCATTCCTAAAATGGTTACACTTTTCTAAAGGAGAAGAATAAGAAGAAGAAGAGGAAGAAGAAGAAGAAGTAGAATTTTGCATTTATAAAGCACTTTTCATAAATATTGTATCTGAAAGTGCTTCTGCCTGGTACTAAAGATATGTGTCATATGAGCCTAACAACTGTCCCACATTAGAAGAATGCCCCACATTTTACATTCTGGAGCCCCCTGCCCACATAGAGAAGATACACTGTGATTTGTTTTCTTTATCTATTTTTTCCCCTGCTGGCCAGCCCCCATCTGCTTTGACCTCCTCTCCCTGTCACCTGCCTTATCTCTGGACTTACAACTAACTCGGTGTGTGTCCTATGCCCCTCTGACATTCTCTGTGGGCTATGCCCCCAACTGGCAGACATTTGAAGTCTGGGCATTTTTGCCCCACAGGGTCCAGATCCTTGTGGCCATGAGGTGGAGCACCAAAGTTAGAGGTGCAGAGCCTGCAAGAGGCCAAGTGTCATCCCACTTTTTTTCTCCTGTTTCTTCTGAGGGCCAGCAATGTGCAAATGCACTACTTATCCCCCATCTGCTGCACTGTAACCTAACTTCAGGCAGATGGCAGTTGAGCAGTGGAGTGCACTGCCCCATCCCCACCCCCTGAAGGAGGAGAGCAGTCTGTCAGATGCTCAGTCCTCCTTCCTTGTCCAGTCCTTAATGACTCAAGTCTGCTCCTGAACTTGGGTCACCAGGATAGCGAGTGGTAGTGATACTATTGCACTACTGAGCTCTGGCATACACTGCATTTATAAAGAAGAACATCTTGTCTTTTGGTGTCTGTTAATAGTAAGCCATACTGCATAAATGCCAGCAAAAGAGCTTCCACTTGTGAGCTTCTGACTTCAATATATGCTGGGAAGAGCTTCCACTTGTGAACTTCTGACTTCAAGATATGATGGAAAGTCCCACATTTATTGTCCCATATTTATGGGCCAGTATCCCATATTTCAGTGGCAAAATTGTTTAGAGCTATGGTTAGGGCCCAGTGTACATTACATCAAAGACGACCAGCATTCCGTTGCAACAACAGATGCTTGTTGTTGCCAAATTATGAGCAACTCTGCAGTGATTCTGTGGTAATTCTGTGATGGACTTTAGATTCAGTGGTAACTCAAATGACCCTCAAAAAAGAAATCTAGTTGCCAGGATTGAATACTTAAAAATAGACAGTTTGGGGCAGTTCAGTAGATGCACCAGCAAGGCAATACAAACACAGACACACAGAAGCTGTTAGCTGAAAAAGACCATTGATTGATCCAGTCTGCCTGTAATACCTTATCCTACCACCAAGGCCTAGTGTATGTGCAGGGTTTATGCCCACAGTACTCACCTCCAATGTTCCCTGCCTTAGTGCTACCCACCACTAAGTGACTATTAAGCCCTTTACTGTGTCCCAGAGGTGTTTGATGCTGTTAATGGTCTTGGCACCCACCACCTCAGCCAGCAAGCTGTTCCACAGCTCAGCCTCTCTGTCTATAAAAAAATAACTTCCTCACATCCCTCCTGAATTTCCCTCCCACCAGCTTCCACTCGTGTCCCTGTGCTCTAGATTTACTCTTCCTGTTAAACAATTCCTCACAGTTACCTTCTTCATTCCTTTCAGGTACCTGAAGGTCTCTAGCATATCATGTGCTACTTAATTCTTTCCCAGTTTGCTCCTGGAAATGAGCTTCTGCTCAGTGTTCCTTTCCCCACCCCAAAAAAATTAATTCTAAATACTGCTCCTCTCCCTTCTGGCCTCCAGCAAGTACATGTTCAGTGCCCTAAACCGATCATTGCAGGATCTGTTCTGTAGGCCATGAATCACTTTTGTTACTCTATGCTGCACCATCTCCAGCCAATCCCCATCTTTCCATAAAAAGCTGCTGATGCCATTAGGACAGCTTTAACAAAACATAATATTTAGACACAGTTCAGCTTGTATTGCACATTAATTCATTATTTCTCCTCCCCATTATTTATTACTGAGGCCATTTACATGAAAATGGGATCTTTGCTCCTGAAAAGTTCATGTATTCCTGTTGCTTTGTCCTCACCTATGGTCATAATGTTCTGTTTGTGACATCACAATTACTCCCATGGCAACAGATTGTGATGTCACAACAGGGGACTATGACATGAAGTAGGGAGTAAGCTGAAGAGACTGATGAACTCTCAGGGATAGTGCATGTTTCCATGCAAATTTCCCAGTAATGAGTAATGGGGAGGAGCAATCTATCAAATACACATAGAATGCAAACTAAATGGTACCTAAATATTATGTTTTTCAAAGTTTTCTTTGAGGTGTCAACAGCTCTTTGAGTGAGGGCTCCAGAACTTGGCACAGTACTCCAGGTGTGGCCTTACCAGTGATCTATAGAAAAGTAGTAATACCTAATTTCTCATGCTGTCACAAAGCAATTATGGCACCATAATTTGGATTGAAAGTAGGGTAGGGGGGAATTGAAGGATCATTTGTTTTTTTTCACTATAATTAGTTTTATTGTCCCGTCGCCCTCTCACCTGCCCAATGCTGGTTGACCTCAATGTCACTTCTATTAGGAAGTCTCACCCTGCCTGTTCATTTGCTTGAAAACCAGCACTGGCAGGCTACAAAGCAATGCTACTGTAATGGCTCCTTCCCTCCCACCCACTTGTTTGAAGCCTGGTGGTGCTGGTTTGTGCTGTAACACTGCTCCAATAGCTTCCTCCTGCACACCCACTTCAACGAGGGTAGTGTTGTTTGTGTCAGTGTCACTTGGCTTCCACATCTGGAATAGAAGTGGGTTGCCCCACAGACTGCTGCAACCCAGTGGGGATGGATATATAAAGAAGCTACTAGCAGACTCATACTAGTGCCATTTTAGGCATGCTAACAATCAATTTGACTAATTAGTTTGGGGTTTTCAGTGGTGGTGGCCATCTTTACTGCAACTAACATGCTGCTTCTGTGGTGAGGCTTGACTGTCCGGCAGGGCCATGTTTCTGCAGCAGTTGCTGCAACCACAGAATCACAGAAAACACAGGGCCCTGGTTATGGTATCATATTTAAAAAAAATCAGAATATTTGTGCTGATGCTGTGTAAGCTGTCCAGTAGGCAGAACAAGCCTTTCATTTATCATTGTTTAACTTGTATAGATGGGCTGACAGAGATTAATGAAAAATGCATTTAGAACATTACTCTCTTCCCCGAGAACAATGCAGGAAGTGGGGCTGTAGATTTTGTGTTCTTGATGAGAGCAGCTCACGAACCTTATTTTATTATGCTTCTCCTCTAATGTTAAGAAGGCCAGAGATATTACAGTACTTCCACGGTGGTACCTTCCTCACAATGAAAAAACAACAAACTACACCCTCTGCATATAATAAGTGGGAGAAAAATCAAGTATCATATAATCCTTATCATAATGGAATTTATTTAAGATCTACTGGTGATTAGCACACCTTTCACATATACAGTAAGGGGGAGTAAATCAAGTCTCATAGAATCCTTATCACAATGGAACTTACTTCAGATTTGCTGGTGATTAGTCTATATTAAAGCAAGATTCATCGCACTGCTGGAGCACTATGATGAATTGTGAAGTTACTGTAAAGCAATTAACCAGTGCACGCCTCTTTCTGAATAAGTAGGATTGTGCTGAGTTATTCACATCATTACAAATAGCAGTACAAAAGATGAAGATGCTTCAACGAAAGTCTTCTTAACATCCTTGCCTTGTTCAGCTACCTGGATTGATGCAAAGACATCAGAATCATTCAACATATTCAAAGTGGGTGTGCACAGGTTAATTGTTCTATATAGAAACATAGAAACATGGACTTTGACGGCAGATAAGGACCACTTGGCCCACCCAGTCTGCCCATTTCCCTACCTACTGGATAAGCTGCAGATTCTAGTTAACCAACAGCCTATTTCCTGCAACCCCCCACTATAATTGCCTTATGCCTGTCCCATGCATGTTTGAATTCCTCCACTGTTTCAGACCCCACAACCTCTCCAGGAAGGCGGTTCCATGCATCCACCACTCTCTCCGTGAAAAAGAATTTCCTCACATTACCCCTGAGCCGTCCCCCCTCTAACTTTAAATTGCGCCCTCTTGTTCTTACACATCTCTTTTTCTGAAAGATGCTACCCTCCTGGACTTTGTTGATTCCCTTGAGGTACTTAAAAGTTTCTATCATGTCCCCCCCATCCCTCCTTTCATCAAGGGTATATATATTAAGCTCTCTCAGTCTCTCTTCATATGGTTTCTGATGTAGACCCTGCACCATTTTAGTTGCCCTCCTCTGGACTGCTTCCATCCTGTCTATGTCCTTGCGTAGATGAGGTCTCCAAAACTGCACGCAGTACTCCAGATGGGGTCTCACCAACTGTCTGTATAGAGAGCTAACCACTTCCCTTTTTCTACTTGTGATGCCCCTTCCTATGCATCCCAGTATCCCCCTGGCTTTCCCTACTGACTTCTCACATTGCATACCCACCTTTAAGTCATCTGATATGACTACACCCAGATCCCTTTCCATTATTGTTGTTGTTAGTACCTCCTCTGCTATTGTGTACTCTTCTCCTGGATTTTTATTTCCCAGGTGCATTACTTTGCACTTCTTTGCCTTGAATCTAAGTTGCCATATGTCTGACCATTCCTCCAACCATGCCAAGTCCCTTCTCATCCTTTCTACCCACCCTTGTGTATCAACTCTGTTACAGATCTTTGTGTCATCCACAAAGAGGCATACCTTTCCTTCCAGACTCTCTGCAATGTCGCCTATAAAGACATTAAAGAGGACTGGACCCCTGAGGTACTCCACTAGTAACCCCCCTTTCTTCAGAATGTGTTCCATTCACTATTACCTTCTGTGTCCTGTTGTGCAGCCAGTTTTCCACCCAGGCTACCACCCTGGGACCCACTCCCAGGCTGGCTAACTTGATTATTAATCTTTTGTGTGAGACTGTGTCAAATGTCTTGCTAAAGTCTAGGTAGGCCATATCCACAGCCCCTCCCTGGTCTATTACTTTGGTCACCCAGTCAAAGAAATCGATTAGATTTGTCTAACATGACCTTCCTGCTGTGAATCCATGCTGCTTTGGGTCCAGTGCCCCGCTGGCCTCTAGGTACTCAACAATTCTTTCTTTCAGAAGTGATTCTATCATTTTCCCCACCACTGAGATCAAACTAACAGGTCTGTAGTTTCCTGCTTCTGCCTTGCTCCCACTTTTGTGAAGGGGAATCACATCTGCCCTCCTCCAGTCCTCAGGTACCACCCCATCTTCCCATGATTTGTTAAAAAGTGTGGTTAGTGGTGTCACTAGGTCCTCCTTAGCTCTTTTAGGATTCTAGGCTGAATCCCGTCAGGCCCCATTGCTTTGTCCACCTTGAGTTTTAGAAGTTCTTTCAGTACTCTTTCTTCTTTAAATGGACTGGTATCAACCCCACTATCCAGAGTGCTTCTACTGTTTGGTTTAGTTAACTCCTCCTCTTCTTCTTTTTGAATACTGAGCAAAAGTATTCATTCATTATCTGCCTTTTCACTGTCTCCTCTGCCCACCTCCCTCTCCTTTATTAATCTTCCCTATCCCTCCCTTAACCTTTCTATGTTCCTAATGTACCTATAAAGGTTTTATCCCCTTCTTAACTGAGTTGGCTATCCTTTCCTCGGTTTGGGCCTTTGCTTTTCTGACTGCCTTCCCACTCCTTTCTGCTTTAATTGATACAGTTCCTGTCGTGCTCTGTCTGTGATTCCTTATACTTTTGAATGCAGCCTTTTCTCCTTAACCTTCCCTGACACTTCTTTTGACAGCCATAGTGGTTTTTATTCCACTTTGTTTTCTTTATTTGTTTCACACAAAGGCTTGTTGCCTCCATGATGGCAGTTTGATTTTCTCCATTGTTCTTCCACCCTCCTTTCTGATCATTTGCTAATGCATTCCTCAGGTATTCACCCATTTGCCAAAGTCAGCCCTTCTAAGTCCAGTATCCTTGTATTTGTATGGCTTGTCTCCATGGTTGTGTTGTTGTAGAAGCACACTGTGCAGTGGTGGCTTGTTCCCAGGTGTCTACTGACTTCTAAGTTTGTGATCCTCTCTCCCATTTGAGGTACCAGGTCTAATATTGCTCCTCCGAGTGGGTTCCACCACTAGCTGTCTAAGGCAGTGCTCCTGTGGGGCATCGAGAATGACCCTGCTCTTGGATGTGGCTGCAGTCCATGTTGCCCAGTTAACATCTGGCATATTCAGGTCCCCATCAACAGTATCTCCCTTTTTCAGCCATTTTGAGAATGCCTCTATCATTTTCTTGTCCATTTCTCCCTTGAGACGGGGTCTGTATACAACCCTGTGCGGATTGTGATGCCATTCCCTGTCTCCAATGTGACCCAGAGTTCTTCTTGTCCTCCCCTTTACCTTTTAGTTCTGTTACTTTGATCCCTTCCCTTATGTGAGAGCTACTCCACCTCCTCTTTTACCCTCCCTATCCCTTCTGTAGATTGTGTACCCTGGTATGTTGACATCCCACTCATGGTTCTCCGTGTACCATGTTTCTGTGACTGCCACAATATCCAAGTGTTCCACTTCCATCAGGGCTACTAGCTCTGGAAGCTTGTTTCCCAGACCTACGGGCATTGGCACTCATTGCCCTCCATTTAATGTTGGCTTTATCCTTTTTACCCCATCCCTGCTCTTATTGCCCTTGTCCATTTTCCATTTACTCCTGTCCTGCCCTCTGTCAAGCTCTGTACCTCAGTGTTTACCCTATTACCTGCCATGCTTTGCAGGGAGGCTTGAACTTTCCTGTTTCCTATCAGCACCTCCCCTTGGCTAGTTTAAAAGCTTGCCAAGAAGCCTTAACTATGTCACCTAGGAGCGTGTTTCCTTCCTGGACAGATGCAGACCATCATGCCAGTATAGACCTTCATCTCTCCAGGTGGACCCCCAGTCCCCAATGAAGCCAAGCCCTGTGCTCTGCACCAGTTTTGCAACCATTCATTAAACCGCATGGTGTGCAGTACCCTAGCCTCACCCCTGCCATGGACTGGCAGCACCTCTGACAAGGTTACACGTGCTTGCTACCTGTCTGAGGCCCTCCCCAACTCCACAAATTCATCCTGCACTGCACTGATCTCATGCCTAGCTAGGTCATTTGTCCGAGGTGGACAATGATATCTAGTTTCCTCTCCTGTGATGCTGCTTCTGCAATCCTGAGGATTAGCCTGTCCCTCAAGCCATGGCACCAGGCAGGCACCTTACCCCTCTCTTCTCCCTTCCCCAGGTCTACACCCTAACAATTGAATCCCTATCAGAAGCTGTTTCTTTCCTTGTGTTGTCCCTTGCCACTCTTTGTGGGTCTCCTTGTGGCTGTCCCCAGCATTCTTCTTGGTCTCAATGAGGTGTCATCATAGAAGAACCTTGATTTGCCAGACCGACATATGATTTGTGTAGAGGTGCAACTCGGGGGCTACACCTCTGTTCCACCACCCTCACCCTCCCAGAACCTACTGTGGTCCATCTGCTCTTCACACATGGCAACCGCTGAGGCAGTGGTTGTGGAACTGGTGCTCATCTTGATGAGAGCAGTTCACGGACATATACAGTAAGGGGGAGTAAATCAAGTCTCGTAGAATCCTTATCACAATGGAACTTACTTCAGATTTGCTGGCGATTAGTCTATATTAAACAACTGTTAAACAACAACTATATTAAACAACTGTTGTTTGCCTCAGTTTCTTAAACTGTATTGTCCACTAGAATGAACGGTTAAATAGCAATTTTAGCTCTTTAACTGTATGATTATATTATTTATTTTCATGCAATGCAATATACTGTAGTTTGCAAAACCAAGCATGGCAGAAAATGCAATAGTACTGACCACTATTAACTCAAGCAGAAATTTGTCTTAATGAAATGAAGGAAAGGAACACCGTGGTATTAACTTCTGATGAACTAGCATCAACACACACAATGTAATACATCATGGTCAAATCATAAAATCACCGAAAGTAAAAAAATAAAAATCCATGCCAAGCAAATACTTAATATCACTGCTATTTTTGTATGACAAGTTTTAAAATGGTACAAGCAAATATAAGGTTAAAGGGGATTAGGTGCAACATGCATAGACAAAAGATAAAAAAAACACAGTTAAGTAAAAAAAATATTACTGTACATAAAAACATAGACCATGTTGGCAGAAAAAGACTATTGTTCCATGCAGTCTGCCCAGTTATACCCCATCCTACATCCTACCCTAAGACCTACTGTTTGGATAGTTTTTTTGCCCTTGCCTTCCATGACCGCTGACCCCTGCCTGCCTGCTTCCCACATGAGTAACTCAAGCCCTTCACTCCATCCAAGCCATGCTTGAAACCATTAATAGTTTTTGTACCTACCACCCCTGCCAGTAAGATGTTCCGTGGCTACACTACTTACTTAGTAAAATAATAAGCATTTCTCACATCCCTCCTGTCCCCCCACTCACCCACCCACCAGCTTCCTCTCATGTATCTGTGTTTTTGACTCACCATTACTGCTAAATAGTTTATCACAGTTTTCCTTGCTAATTTTTTCCAGGAACTTAAAGGTCTCTATTATAACACTTCTTCTTTCCGGCTTCCAGCAATTACACGTTCTGTTAAAAAGAAGGTACTCTCAAGGACAAAAAAAAATCAATCAAAATGAGAACCAATTACTGAATACCATGGCAGTCAGTAAAGTACCACATTCAATAATTACAAAATGAAAATGAAGCATAAAAAGTGTTTAACGATAGGGCTTACACATTACAGATGCCAATAAAAAATATAAATGTCAGGAGCCAGATGCAGTCACAAAGGATGGTCACACAATCATTGTGACAATTTCACACCAGTCCCTTACCTGTGAACCCCATAGTCATCCTTACAGGGAGTCACAGACCTTTCCTGCTTAGTCAGAAAACTCCAATGTGATGCACAAGGAACAGGGTGGGGTTTGATATGCAAAGGAAATGCAGTCCCATCCAGTAAGCACAGCAACCCTCACCTGTGCAGGAACAGCTGCATCCTTAGTGACACACTCTGCCTGTTGAGCTGTTACAGTCAGTTCATAGGACATCATTAAGAGCAACATATAATGGGCTAGCTTCAGGTGACAGAGACCAGTGAAGGGCCACACCATTAGGAGTCATCCATTGGGGAATGGGGCAAGAGAGAGGTTTCAACTAGGAACTGCTAATGGACTGGGGAGAGGGGAAGGGACCAGTAGAGGCCTAGAAAAGAAAAGGAACACTTTCAACCAAAAAGTAGGCCTTAAGGTATGGGTGAGTTTGGTGATGGCACCTGTGTCATGGAGTGTTGTGTAATTAACATAACTAGAAACTAGTTCCAATATGGAATCAATCCCTAAACCTATTGGGCAGCCATGGAATTTGCTTGGATTCTTGTGTATTTTGGGCAGGGTGTGAAATGATGGGATTTTAGGATGTTTACTGAGGCTATCACTTTCCCATTTACTAATTCATTCCATCTCTAGTGCCCAAGAAACTACATGCTGGATTTCACTTTAAATGTCAACAGTCTGGTATCTATCCAAAAGAGCATAATTATCTCTGTTCTGTAGTTTGTCACAGACATTCAGATTTATAGTCATCATAGTTTTGTGTCCCCCGGCCCTTGTTATCTGGTTTTACTACAACTGATTACAATGACTCTAGTTCTCTAAGGGCTTGAATTGTGCCTTTCTAAGGTTTGGTTTGGAACTGTGGATCTCTCTGTAGTTCACGTATGTTTTAATGTCCTTATCAGTCACCTTTATGAATGTTTCAACTGGTGCAAATTGCTCTTTTTGAGAACTGTATGATAACGTTACCTTCAGGGCTTGGTGAAGATCCCTCTTTTTGTCCCTTTTTGTTTCAGCTGCATCTGTAAATTGTGCTTCTAAGTGTAATCTTTTCCATATCTACCTCAAGCTGGAAATGAGCTAATTTGTTTGTAGGTGTGAAAGATAATCCTTCGCTGAGGATGGCCATCTCAGTTTCTGATAGTGGTCCTTGCTGAGATTATATACCGCTGTCTCCCTCTTCTCCCCGCCCTGTTCCCTTGGTGCTGACAACCCTGACTTCCTCTTTCCCGGTCTCTTCCTTTCATAAAATCAATAAACAGTGCTTGCTGGTCAAGAAGGCATAATTTTAAGAGAACACATCACTTTTCATGTGCTGTTTTATATGATTCATTTTGCTGGTTGAAAACAGTTTTATGTTAACTTTTGTTTAAAGGTGTGATTACTTTCCAGCACTGAAGGAGTTCATCATAGAACATAGTAATCCTTAACAAGCTTGATAATGATTTCAACCAATGGTGAAGAGACAGCCACAGTTAGTCATCTGATTTGCAGATCAGGTGATTGTGAACAAGATTAACATGGCTGCCATCAGCATCTGTGCTGTGCGTGTATGTCATTCCTAAGTAATATACTTTTCTCTCTACTTGGAAATTGCTTAAAGGTTAATTCATGCTATTAGCGGTATTAAAATAATGGCTGGAAATCTTTTATTATATGGTAGCCCTCCATACCTCTTTTCTCCAGAAAGAAAACACTGACACATGTCTTGGAGAAAATGGTCGCAGCCATGCGTTTATTGAATTATATTCCAGATTAACAGCAGTGTGCGCATCCGGGAGGATCAACTACCCATGGTCGAACTGGCCAAGGCTGTATGGCTGGCCCTGCCATTGCCATTTGCCTTGCAGTATAGATGTACCTGCTGCAGGTGAACCGTGACCCCTCCCCCGGGTCCAGGTACTCGGATCCGCCTCCATGCCAACCAGAGGGTGTCACAAGCCCTTCAGAAGAACTTGGCTTGTCACCACCCCCTTACCACTATTCCATCTCTGAGTGAGCCTCCCGAGACTCCATCATGACTGTGACATATCGGCATTCACAATACCCTGACTATTTGCTGTAGAACTAGTTATTTTCACGCAAAGTAAATTTAGTGCAAACACAAATGCAACCATAATTGCATACATTTATTTTAGTGCTAAGTCACAATCACCACATTCACTATAATAGAAAAAAAATAATAAAAGTGCTAGTTAGCACAAATTTATTTTGACACAAGTTGGTACTTCGGCAAAAATAGTGAAAATTATTTTACATTGAAAATTTCAGGTTCTACAGTTTTCTTTCCTATTTAGTTTCTCCCACTTCTGCCTCAGTTTCAACACCCTTTTGGAGGAGGTGAAAAACCCAGGGAAAAACTCTGCTACAGGGAAAACTGGAAAAAGACACTCCCTGACCCCTAGTGCAGTCACCCTTACTGGGTCAAAAGAGGGGGCCTAATTCTACCTGGCCCCCACAACCCTGCTTTTATGAGGGCAGGCGGGTGGGTGATCCTTGCAGGGCAAGAGGAGAAAGAGGAGGGACTGCTGGCTACATCCCAATTAATTCCTCCTTTTCCTCACCCCCACAGGATGTGAACCCCCTCCCAAGTGGGAGGCCCTGGTGGTCCCATGTCCAATCCCTGGACCTAGCCTAATTCACTCGGGATCACCTCTATCTCCCCCCCATCCCTCCTCCTTCCCAGGTCAAGGGGAGGATGGCCCCATATAAACTACAGCTGCTGCCATCTGTTGCAGCCTCTGCATTATCTGGTAGCCCTCCATACCCCTTTTCCCCAGAAAGAAAACACTGACACATGTCTTGGAGGAAATGGCTGCAGACATGCAGTTATTGAATAATATTCCAGATTAACAGCAGTCTGCACACCCAGGAGGATCAACTACCTGTGGTCGTACTGGCCAAGGCTGTACAGCCGCCCCCCCCTCAGGTGCCATTTGCCTTGCAGTATAGATGTACCTGCTGCAGGTAGACCATGACTCTCCCCTGGGTCTGGGTACTCGGATCCACCTCCATGGTGACCAGAGGGTGTCACAAGCCCTTCAGAAGAACTCGGCTCGTCACCGCCCCCTTACCACTATTTCATCTCCTAGTGATCCTCCTGAGATGCCACAGGACAGACAACATCTGACCCCCCAAGCTGCCTGCTCACCAACTCCACCAAGACCCTCTCAAGTGCCCCTAGCCACAACTATAATCCCCGCTCTGTCAATTGCCCCATCTCGGCAACCATGATTTGACCAGAGGCCTGAATCTGACTAGGTTCAACCACAGTCCCCCCCACTGCCCGCATTACCATCCTTATCTCCTGGCTGATCTGAATGCAGGCCTTGTTGAGAGGGGCCACCCTTCCCCATTTGGCCAAATGGACCTCTGGATTAGCTGGGACCAGATGAGAATGGTATGAGGCCACCACTCCCTAATGGTTTGAAATTCCTTCTTCATGGCCAGCAGCAAGTCCACTGTCTTCCGAATTCCCAGATCTTCCCCTCCAAGGTGTATCACCAACAACTCTAGGATAAGCTGGGTCCACCCCTCTTCATGCAGCAGGGGGGTCAACTCATCCCAGCGTATGTGTTCAGACCCCAGCCATTAGATCTGAATCCTCGGATGATCCTTTCTCCGGAGCAGCCTCCCTGCCCTGGCCACCACTCTAGCTGCGTGAACCATTGGCTCCTGGGGACCCTGCAAGAAATAGAAACCCATTATAGCAAATGAGGGCACACATACCTCAAGAACGCCTGAGACCTCCAGCACCCCAGTGCCTGGATCTGCCCATCTGCCCATCCCAGGCTCCTAGCATTCATGGCTGCCCTGATCCTAAAAGAGTGTGTATCAAACTCCTTAGGGTTCAGACCCACCTCCTGCACCGCCCTGGTCAGGACTGCTCTAAACTGATATTGCCATGATGGGCCTGCCATCTGCGTGTTGAAAGAATGCCTCCCCTTCTTGGGGTTCACGGCCATGTAAACCTTCACCCTTTCTTGAACCTTTCAGAACACCCCTGGTGGTGCCTCTACAAGGCACCAGTAGCCCGTCCACCTCTGGTCCATTTTACTCCTGCTAAGCCTCACCCATGTGCCACCCCTTGGCTGTTATAATGTCCCCTAACTCCAACCCAATGACCTTCAAAAATTGTTTGGGATGCATTAGTTCCGACACCCTGAAGGCCCCACCAAAAAGCAACAGAAACATGGTATCAAACAACAGTGCCTCAAACGGGGTCCAGCTAGGGTTACCAGATGTCCTCTTTTACGGGGACATGTCCTCTTTTCCAGCTGCCAAATATTTTTTATGTACCTTCTCTATCCTGTTGTATTATTATTATTGTTATTATTTTTTTACTCTCTCCTACCCAGGACCTCCTTGTGAATGAGCTGTGAAGGCAGTGGAGACTTTAAACCTATTTACTCGGGGCTTGGCACAAGGGCTCATTGGGGGAGTGGACTAAGTGTCCTCTTTTTGGCATCCCAAAATCTGGTACCCCTAGGTTCAGCAAACTTTGAGGACAGCCCCCAAATGCTGTCCAGGATAGCCAGAGTGATGGGGTGCCTCATGTCTTGGTGAGAAGCCAATGACTTACCCCCACCCTACCAACACCATTAGTACCTTGAAAGTCTTCGTGCTGTCAGTCACCCTCAGAGCCCTGGAGAAACAAGACAAGCCAGCAAGGCACCTGCCTACCACCCCTGGCTTGTCCCCATTACACCATGACAGCATGATGTATGTGCACAGCTGTTTCACCAGAATGGGCCAGTTCTCTGGCCAACCCTGCTGAGTACAAACTCCCAGGTAGTGTTCCACCCCCTTCTGATATACTTCCCTTGTCCTCTGTGCAATGGAATTACTTATGCATTTCCAAGTCGAGATGTCACTACCCTCCACAAGAAGGGGGGGTACCGTCCATGGCCGCTGCTCCACTGCTGGAGCCAGCTCCTGAAAACATTGCCACTGTGAACGAGACAAAGCATCAGCAATTCCATTGTCAACCCCGGGTACGTGTATGGTCTTAAATGTGATGTTCAGCAGCAAGCATTTTAAAACAAAGATGCACATCAAGTCCCCCAGCAGGCCCTTCGGACCTAGCCTCCCATTGATGATGTGTACCACCCCCATGTTATCTGACTGGAATAGGACCTTTTGGTCCCTCAGTTGAGGGCCCCACAGACACAGTGCTACCACTATGGGGAAGAATTTCAGCAGCGTAATGTTAGTGTACAATCCTGCCGCCGACCATTTGGAGGGCCATCTCCCTGCACACCATTGTCCCTGGAAGTATGCACCATACCCTAGGCCTACTGCCGCATCTGTGAATAGTTGTAATGGTTGACCCCCTTGGCTGGCCTACCACAGGGCCACCCCATTGAAAGATCCTCCACACCTGCAGATCTTTGTGGAATCCTTCCGTGACCTGCAGCCTGTGGTGTGGTTTGGAGCACCCTCTGCTCAGCTTGGCCATGCGGTGTAGGAAGGTGCAACCCATAGGGATGACCAGATATGCAAAACTGAGGTGTCTCACCAGCTGTTGCAACTGCCGCAAAGTCACCTTCTGGGCCACCACCATGGAATCCACCATGCATCTAAGGGTGGTAACCTTATCCTGCAGCAAGCAACAAAGCCTGTTGCTGGTGTTGATTTAAATTCCCAAAAAGACCTTCCCCGGCACCAAAGGCACCCCAAAGTCCTGCTAGACTGCCAAGAACATGGCCAGTGTGTGCTCACACACTGCCATCCCCTCCGGCCCAATGAAGAGGAAGTCATCGAGGTAGTGGACAACTGCCTGATTCCCCTATTGTTGCTGTGTAAGCCAGTCAGAAAGCTACTGAATTTCTCAAATACTGCGCATGCCACTGCATACCCCATGGGCATGCAATTGTCTACATAGCACTGCCCTTCAAATTTCATGCCCAGCAGTTCCCTATCCTCTGGGTGAATGGGTAGCAACCTGAATGCTCACTCAGTGTCTGCCTTAGCCTTGAGTGCTAGAGGACCGGCCCCACGTACTACCCCAACCGCCCTGTTGAACGATTCGGATCGGATCGCCAAGTATCATGGGTCAATATGATTCATTCACTGAGTCACCTTCCGGGTACGATAGATAATTTATAATTTTGAATTCCCCGATGCTTTCCTTGGTACCAACCCGATGGGTGATACCCTAAGAGATGGGCCTGGAAAGGTGCTGAATGGCCCGCTAACTCTCCCCAGCCACCTTTCCTTTGCCAGTTTATCCCAGACCACCTGTGGATGATCCCATGCAGATTGCAGGTTACCGGCTTCCTGCCCTCTGGGGCCATCGTACTGGATCCTGAAACCCACCATGAATCCTTCCTCCAGCAGGTTGGTGGCCTCCCTGTCCAGGTACTGGCTCAGCCATGGGCTAATCCTATCCACCCTTACCAGGGTGGGCAGGTTTGTTGCCCTGTGACTTCCCTGGCTTCTTGCTCGCTCCCCTAAAAACTCCTCTTGGGGAGCACAGGGAGGTGCACTGAATGAAGAGGTGCTGTAGTCCGCAGACCAAGAAGATGTGCCAAAAATGGCATGACCCCCAATTGCACTTTGATTGTAAGCAGAGCATGGCTGTGTCGGGGTTATCCTCCCCTCTGCCTTCTGTGGCAGGGCTGGCCACTGTTGGTGTGCACTCCACCCCCATGCATTGCATCCACCAGTAGGGTCATATCCTCCATACCCCATCCCAGGATGCTGTCCTCCTGGCACCTCCTCCTAAACTCCTTGTCATATTCCAGCCATGCCATGCTTCCTCCGGTGCATAAGCGTGATCAGAACACATCCACGTACTCCCTGTTCCTAATTTTCTGTCTAACTTTATCAGTGAGGTGGGACCTCAACTGCTTATTTAACCCTGCATAGGAGCTCGGCTGTGGAGGAGGGGTCTCCATGGATGCTGGAGCAGGAACGTCAACCGCTCCTGCAGCCAAATCCTGCCCTCCAGCCTTCTCCACCATTGCCACCATCAGGTCCAGCAGCTTGTCTAATTTTGCTCCCAACCCTGCCTGCTCCCAACTATTCTCTGGGGTGTCTCCTCAGGTACGTTTGTCCCCAGAGGAGGCTTGCTGCCCGGGGGCGCATTCTCGGCTTCCCCATCCCTCTCCTTGGGCTTGCCCAGCTCACGCTTGAGCACTTGAAGCACATCACCATCACGCAGTCGTCTTACCTCCTCTCCTTGCTTACCTCCCCAGGTGTTCTGGGTACCTTGGCCAGAGGTGCCATCTGACCCCTCGCCAGCCACTTGTTCAACAGCACCCCTGCAGCTGCTGACATCAACGGGCCTTCCAGTCCCTCCATGCAGGCTTTCAGCCATGCTGCCCCCTTCTTCAGGTACATCTCCCTCAGCTGTGACTCCAGGCCCTCCATGGCCTTCACTGATGGCTTCCTTTGACAGGCTGACATGTTATCTGTAACACATTAAAAGCTACCCCATCTCCAGAAACTAGTTAGCCAAAAGACACACAACTCCACCAAGGACCAGTGAAAGTTGGGAGCAGCAGCCTGTCCAACACCCCTGTTCCATCCTGTGTTGTAGGGGTGGGGGTGGAGTAGGAGAGGAGGGCACTGCCCCGTACCTATGTTGGGCCCCCACAGCCTGTCCACAAGACCTCTCTGACGTCGGCTGTGGGTACCCGTTGCAGAGGCTGGAAAGGTGCCTGGACCCCCACTGGCACAGTGTGCTGCCTTGCTCCACACAAATTGTACCATAGTGATTTTCTTTTTTTGATTCTCATCGGAGCATACCCTATGAAAGTTTGTTTTTTTTATTTAACTGGCATTCCCAAGTGCTGCGGCGCTCTATGCTAGTGGTCCCCTGCCACCAGGCCCCGCTGGGATCCAATCCTAAGTCTCCTGCCTGACTGAGGACTCCCAGGCCCCCACAACACTCCCTTGCTGGCCGGATCCCTGTCATCCCCTGCTGGCGACTCTCCCATGCTGCAATCCCCATTGATGACCTACTAATAACCGCCTAGTTGCTGTGGTATCATATCCTTTTTATTTCCTATTTTATTATTTATTTTTTAATTTTGAATAGCCCTTACGCTTCCGTGACAGAACCCAGATAGACCGGCCCGAAAATCCTGGTCCATAGGCTGTGCGACACTTTGCCATCCCCAAGATGGCCATCCAAGAGCTTGGGAGACCTCGTGGCTAATCAGCATGTGGGTCTTAGACATGGGAGCACCCTCACACCTGCAAAGTTTAAATTGGGCTGTCTCTCTGCCACAGTGCCATCCCTACCATGCTGAACAGCCAGGAGCCAAGCAGCCATGCAGTAACTCTTGCAACCTCTGCCCACCCTGTGGATGAATGTTGGCGCTCACCGAGCCTTTCACCCAGCCCACAATAGCCCTTTGTGGGCCAGATCTCAGGAGTGCCCACTGCCGCACGAAGAAGAAGGATTCAACATGGACCCCACGCGACTCACCATGGAAGAGTCTGCTTCCTCAATGGCCCTGGGTTGGGCTGCATGACTTTCCTCAGGGTTAGCAGACAAGCACCAGGACTGACGAGGGGCCCCTGATTCAGCCTCTATCATAGGATTGACAGCCGCATGCCGCACCAGCACCACACCCAGAGCCCAGGAACAACTATGCAGCAGGACCAAGCTCCCTCAGGTCACCATGCTCCACCGGCTCTCTAAAGTACCCCAATTGCTGGTAAGCTGCAACAGTTGTGAATTACTCACTCTATATTTATTTAAATTTTTTTTTTTTACTTTGTGTTTTGTGGTACCGCTGGAAACCACTTACTGTATATAGGGACAAACCTGATTCTAACTGCAAGGACAGATACAGTAGCCTACCGCAAGCACTTTCTCCCCCCTTTGCCCAACTGAATCCAGCCCCCCCCCAGGCCTCATGCTCACTTGGCCTACTAGTCCCTTACCTGGCTGGATGGCTGACCACATGACTTAATCCTTGCAGGGCAAGAGGAGAAAGAGGAGGGACTGCTGGCTACTTCCAAATAAATTCCTCCTTCTCCTCACCCTTGCAGGGTGTGACCCCCCCCCCCAAGTGGGAGGCCCTGGTGGTCCCACGTCCAATCCCTGGACCTAGCCTAATTCCCTCAGGACCACCTCTATCTTCCCCCTTCCCTCTTCCTTCCCAGGTCCAGGGGAGGATGGCCCCAGATAAACTACGGCTGCTGCCATCTGTTGCAGCTTCTGCATTTATCTTAGAAAGTTGTTTGAAAATGTGCTTGTTGCTTAGTGAATCCAGGCTGTTTGCTCAGTCGTTTTGGAAAGTCCATTGCTTATAAAATGTACTTGTTGTTAAGTGACCCAAACAGTCTGCAAAGACATTTTTATTAAATTTGTTTTAAATTGTTAAATATGCTTGTTTTTGGGGGGGTTGTGCGAACTGATGCAAAACCCTATCACATAGAAACTATCATTAACCTGTAGCAACACAATTGCAAAACAAGCATTTGTCAATGCCGAATGTTTGCTTGCTGGCATTGGCATTGGTAGTGTAGGAGTTAGAGAGATGCATAATGGGAATGGCAGTAAAGTATTGAACTGAAGCCAACCCCACCACCACCCTGCAAAGACTGACAGGCATTGGGGTGTGCCTTTGGGTCATTAGGCATAATGTCCATGCCATTTCACCACACCCTACCCTGCAGACACCAACAAGTGTCACGGTGTGGCTTGGGGTCTTTGGGCCTTATGCTCACCCAATTTCCATAAGGAAATACAGTGAGATGGGTGCAGTATAGGAGAATGGGGTAAACTTTGGGGCCAAAGAGTCCAAGGCACACCTCGATGCCTGTCACTGGCTGCAGGGTGTGGGTGGGGGTGGAATGGCATGAGCATTACAGGTGACAATCCCAAGTCACACCCCTGATGCCTGTCAGTCTCTACAGGATGGGCCGGTATGTCCAGAAATCCTAATGCCCCAGGCACTCATTGGTATTTTCACTCCAAATTTTCAACATGGGTTTTTTGTGACCCCAACCTCATGAACAGTGGTAATATCAGTTTGTTAGCCGAAAGCTGATTTTGCACAGCGACTACGCCATTTGGCACCACAGGTGCGAAAACACATTTCAAACAGGATGAGAAAAATGACAGCTGTACTGTTCATGAGGAGGTGTAAAAAATGTCAATGTTGAAAATCTGAAGTGAAAATATAAAAAAACTGATGAAGCCACGAGCGTGCGTAAAAACTGCGCAACGCACACCCGTAATGTAATTAGTTTGGGAATTGTTTACAGCAGATTGTCAACACAGGCATTTTGGGACCTCCGCTCATGAATAGTGTCACTGTGATTTTCTTAATCTGTCACGATCACTGATTTCCCACATCAACCACTTATTTCTGTGCCGGAAGAGCGAAAACACATTTCGGCCAGGGTGTGAAAAATGACAGCTGTACTGTTCGTAAGGAGGTGTGGAAAAATGCCAGTGTAAAAAATCCAGACTGAAAATATTACAAATTTGTGAACTTACGAGGGTGCATGGAAACTCAGTCAGTCAATCAAATTCTTTATTTATCCAGGTGAACACCATTGAGCAAGCTCATTTACGAGGTGGACCTGCATTACGCAAGTCAAGTAACAATGCATTTATATACAGACAAATAGACAGTAGATGCAAGAGTACAACAGTACAGGTAGGCCTGCAATAGACAGGATAAGTAAAAATACATTTGGTTTCAGGTAAAAGATAGTCGGTAAGGGTATACATAAAAATAGGGTAGCAAGTCAGTAAAAATTTATACCAGATACAACAACATACATAGTTTAGTATTCCTGTAAGGTAAAGGCATTATAGTCCAGAGAAGAGGGTTGGGGTCGTAACACAGTCCATTTATGGACTTTTGTCACCAAATTTTCAACATAGCCATTTTAAGACCTCTGCTCATGAACAGTGTCACTGTGAGTTTCTTGATCTGTCCCAAACATTGATTTCACACACCGACTGCGCCATTGTGCGCTACATGCGCAAAAACATATTTTGAGCAAGATGTGAAAAATGACAGCTGTACTGCTCATAAGGAGGTGTGGAAAAATGGCAATGTTGAAAATCTGGAGTGAAAATATTAAAAATTTGCGAACTTACGGCGTGCGTAGGAACTGCATAGCAATGCGTATAAAACAGTCATTTTTGGGAATTGTTTCACCAAATTTTCAACATAGGGCTTTGTTGGGCCTACCTCATGAACTGTGACACTGTTGTTTTGTTACTCAATCCCGAAAGGTGGTTCCGTGCAGTGACTGCGAAATCACCTTTCGGGACTGAATAACAAAATGACAGTGACTAAGTTCAGGAGGTGGGTTCCGAGGAACCCCATGTTGAAAATTTAGTGAAAATATTCCCCAAAATGGCTGAGATATGCACCAAAGTTGAAAAAAAACCATTTATGCCATTATACAGCTTACCGGCATTTCTTCCAGTTCACGGTAGGCTTTGAAGAGTCAGAGCGTGTTCCCGGTCCACCGAAGATCGTCGCGCTGGCCTCCGAAGGTAAGTATGAGAGTGTGTGGAGAGGTGGGTGCATAAAGGGTGGGTGTGGGTTGGGGTAGGGGGGCAAGACAGTCAACGAGGGACCTTTTTTTTTTTTTTTTACAGGTGTGTTTTCTTTTTTCTAGAAGACAACGCGGGACTTTTGCCATGCTGGGGTGGGCTCCCAGTGTGGCAGTTGAGAGTTTATTTTTTGGATGGGTCAGTGGAGCTGACAGGGGATTGGGCACTCTCGTCGGTCAAGCAGACATTTGCCACACTGGGGTGGGGTCCCAGCGTGGCAACTGGAAGTCGTTTTATTTTTGTTGGGGGGGTACAGTGGAGCCAATGGGGGATTGGGCACCCTGTCACCTTACAGACTCTTGCCATACTGGGGTGGGCTATCAACGTGGCACTTGGAAGTCAGTTTTGGGGGGTGCAGTGGAGTCGAGGGGGATTTGGCACCCCTGTCGGCCATATGGTGTGCGAGGAGGGGGCTCATGAGCACGCTGGGGTGGGCTCCCAGTGTGCTACATAGGTGTTCGTGGGGGGGGGGGTGAACTGTCTATGACAGTTCAGATGCAGTGCTGATGTGTAGGCAATCTGCATACTGCCGATGGCAGTATGCAAATTGCCTAGACGTTACCATCGCTGATTGTAGCGGTGTTTCTTTTAGAACTGTACGCCACTGCATCTGAACGGCTGTCATAGTCAGCTCAGACATTCAATGGTGCGGTGCAACCATGCCTGCAAAAGGAAGCAGGACACTGTAAGTGGGGAGGCACACCTACGAAAACTTGTATGGTGGCACTATGTTTCTTGCACATGCATGCAAGCAAACATAATGAACCCTGAGATAATACCCCTGAAGTTTTTAAGCTATACAAAACTGCTCCTGGGAGCAGGACACACCAGTACAATCAGGCATGGCACATAACCCTCTAAACAGTTCTCCTTCCTTGATGTTACTGAAATTAGCCAGCGATTGTTAAAATAATCCAGACTTTACCAGTTAATCCACTCAGACAATAATGTAACTTCATAGGCACAAATATCGTACATTCCTTTTTACTGTAACTCTCCAGAATAGTGAAAGGGTGAACAAACAGACATGCAATACATAACATTTGTATAGTGCATGTACCTACTGGCATGTTGGCAAGAAAATGTTACACTTTCATCAGAACAAAGTGACGTAGTTTCAAACACAGTTTAAATAACCCCTTTTTGGTTCTACCTGATTGGCTGTATCACCTTAGATAGCCCATAACAATCTGGCTATATACCTCAGTTAGTTACAACCTGCAATTTCCCAACAGTATTGCACTCAAAGATAATGGTTAGGTTTTACCAGATATCTTTACAGATTTAGATATACCACAACCAAATTCATATTGAGATGTTATAAACCAAAGAAAAAACTAAAAAAAGCTGTGAAAGAAAGACTAAACATCATTGTAATACAGCTGTACATGACAGAGTGGAGGACATCAGTTCTGCTTCTTAAAATACAAAACCCTTTTTTATGCAAGTCTGTTGGTTTTAGAGATGTTGTGAAATTTAAATTCTCTGGTGAAGTTCTGGCAAAGTCACACGAGCTGCCTTCGTGGAACAATTGGAAAATTTTTGCTATTTGCTTCAAAATTCGCCTATGTGGCTTCACCGGGAATTTCACCCACGAATGGCAGTATTTCACCTGCAAACTACAAAATTCTACCATTTGTGGCAAAATTCCACCACTTGTGGGCAAATTTCTGCACTTCCCAGGTGGAAATTCACACTTCGCATATCAACCTGCACTCTGTGAATTGGGCTAAATTTGCAGATTAATTCATGGAGTGAATTTTGTCAGTTTCACCCATCTCTTGGTTTTAAATGTGCTTTTCATTTGGGGGGGATGCAGACTGTTTAATACTTTTTTTTAAATGAAAGTCTGGTTTTTATGTTGAAGTAAGAAATTTAAAAAAGTTGTCAGCTGGTGATGTCATAAGAACGTAAGAATATCAGAAAGCGTCTGCAGATGGGGACCATGCGATACATCTAGTCTGTTATAGAAACGACCCCTCTCCCTATGCAGCTTTCATCCTAACTTGTCCTTTATGTCTGTCCCATCCGAGGTTGAACTCCCTGATTGTCTTTGATGCTACCACCTCCTGGGGCAGACTGTTCCATGGGTCTGTCACTCTCTCTCTCTCTCTCTCTCTCTCTCTGAAGAAGTACTTCCTCTAGTTGCTTTTGAACCTTCCTCCTACCAGTCTCACATCATGCTCTCTCGTGTGTGCTGCCATGTTCTGTTGAAATAGATTGCCTGACTGAGCTGCGTTAAATCCCCTCACGCACTTCAATGTTTCAGTCATGTACCATGTTTCTTCTCTGCTCAAGGGAGTATAGGTTCAGCTCCCCGAGTCTTGCTTCATATGACCTATGATGCAGTCCATGCACCATCTTAGTAGCCCTTCTCTGCACCATTTTCAAATGGTCAATGTCCTTCTTGAGGTGAGGTCTCCAGAACTGAATGCAGTACTCCAAGTGTGGCCTCACCAAAGACCTGTAGAGGGGCATGATAACCTCCCTCTTTCTACTAGAAATACCTCTACTTATACTTTTGAGGATGCCACCCACTTTCTGTGCTGCTTTCTTACATTGTTTTCCTACCTTTAATTTGTCAATGATGATTATGCCAAGATCTCACTCCGTTTGTGTCTCCTCGAGTTGATGTCCTCACAATGTGTCCTCTTTCCCAAGGCATTACACCTTACACTTTTTGGCATTAAATTGTAACTGTCAGTCCCTGCACCAATCCTCCAGCCTTCTAAGGTCAGCTTCCATGTTGTCTGCTCCTTCTACTGTGTCCACTCTGTTGCAAAGTTTTGTATCATCTGCGAACAGGTGAACCTTCCCTATTAGTCCATTCGCTATATCTGCTGTAATTACGTTTAATAGGATTGGTCCCAGTACTGATCCCTATGGGACACCACTGGTCACCCTACCCTCCCTTGACAGTGATTCATTGACTAGCACTCTCTGGGTCCTATCATTCAGCCAGTTACTGATCCAGCTGACCATTTTCTGACCAACTCCCATATGTTCAAGCTTGTTGGTTAGCCTTCTGTGATGGATGATGTCAAAGGCCTTGTTGAAATCTAGATATACAATGTCCACCACCCCTCCCTGATCCAATGTTCTGGTGACCCAGTCGAAGAAGTCGATTAAGTTGGTTTGACAAGAGCATCCTGCTGTGAAGCCTTGTTGTTTTGGGTCCATTTTTCCAGTATCTGTTAGATAAGCCACTATCCTCTCTTTTAGTAGTGACTCCATCATTTTCCCCACAACTGAGGTTAAACTGACAGGGCAATAATTTTCTGCCTCTTCCTGGTTTCCGCTCTTGTGCAAGGGCACAACGGTTGCCTGTTTCCAGTCCTGAGATATTTTCCTGCTGTCTAGTGACTTCTTGAAGAGCTCAGCCAATGGTGCAGCCAGTTTGTCTCAGAGCTCCTTCAATATCCTAGGGTGTATGCCATCCGGTCCCATGGCTTTTTCCACTTTCAGTTTATTAAGCTCTTTTAGGACCCTCTCCATCGTGAAGGGGCTAGTATCTGCTCCCTCTGTATCTTCCTTTGTCCTGCTCAGTGTGGGACCTTTGCCACTGTCTTCTATGGTGAAGACAGAGCAAAACAAAACTTGTTTAGCACTTCTGCTTTGTCCTCGTCACTCTCTGCCATCTTACCTTCCTTGGTTGCTAGTCGGACTATTCCTCCCCTAGTTTTTCTTTTTTTTCTTATGTATCTATAGAAGGTTTTGTCTCCCTCCTTAACACACTGTGCTACTTTCTTTTCCTTCTGTGCTTTTGCCCTTCTAACATCTTTCCCTGCCTCCTTTAATTTGTTCTTGTATTTTTCCATGTCTGCTTCATGTTCTCTTTGCTTGAATTGTGTAAAAGTCTTTAATTCTCTTTGATTTTGGATGCTACTTCATGAGGTAACCAGAGAGATCTTTACCTTCTTTTGAACTTGCTGATCTGCTTAGTGCATACAGTTGTTATTGTATGCAGAGCAGCCTTCAGAGTATTCCAGCAGTCCTCAACATCTCCTGTGATTCCTCCTTCTAGCATGGATACGATCATAGTTCTCATTTTGGGGAAGTTGTCTTTTCTGAAATCTAGTACCTTGATTTTGGTGTGACTATTTTCCTCCATATTGTTCACAGTAAACCAGACTGAACTGTGATCACTGGTCCCTAGATTGGCTCCCATCTCTGCTTCTGGGATCCTTGTGCTGTTTGTCAGCACTAGATCCAATATTGCTTCGTCTGTGGTGGGTGAGGTCACCAGTTGACGCAAACCTGCTCCCCTTAGTGCAAAAAGGAACTCTGCTCTGGTCTGAGGATGCTGTGTATGAGGACCAATCCACATCTGGTAGATTGAAGTCCCCCATCAGCAACAATTCACCCCTGTCTGCAATCATCAAGATGGTTTCCAAGAACTCCTTGTGTACGTTGGCCTCCTGGGATGGGGGTCTGTATAGAACTCCTACCCAGAAAGGGGCTTTGTCCCTGGCTCCTAGTGCAACCCAAAGGGCCTCTGCTTTACTGTGTTTTCCCTGGATATCTATTGCACATGTCATCTCTGACAAACAATGTCACCCCTCCTCCTTTCTTTCCCTCCCTCATGATCTTTCCAGAATAACACATACCCTGGGATGGCGACATCCCAGGAGTGGTTCCCAGTGATCCATGTTTCCGTAACAGCAACCCAGTCTAATTGTGTGTCTGTCATTACGGCTGTGAGATCAGGGATTTTGTTTGGCAGACTATGAGCACTGACGTACATTGCCTTCCATCCCCTTCTGTTTTGGTCATTTGCATTTTTTTTTTTAACTTTATTCCATTTATTGTACTCCATGTTAATAATACATCCAGTTACACTACTCATCTTAATGAGCTCTTCCATACAATGCTTACATTTTATTCTTATCTTCCATTCTTATTCATTCTTTCTTGTATCTTATTCTATTACTTATTTAAACAAACTATTATTTAACCATTCTCAGACTCTTTTTTCATCAGACTTTAGAGTGAGATTGAGGGACCACATTATCAGGCCCTTGGCCCATTAGTTGGTATGTCCAGTTTATTATAACGTGGCCCACTGTACAGTCTCATATCTGAGTATCCATCTTCTTTATTTCTTCTCTCTTGGCATCTCCCTTTCTTTTCTGATAGTTCCATATCCACCTTTTGATTCCAGATATCCTCTTTTACTCTCTACTTTTTATCTTTCCTTTTTAATCAAACTTTTAACAACTATAACAACTCATATCTATCTAAGTCAATGCACTTTAACTTATATATCCATTCTATCATCAAGTTCTATATATGTTCAAGTATGTATTTATGTGTGTCTGTGAGTCTTCATGTCTATGTGTGTCTGTGTGTGTCCCCGTCCCTCCCTCCTAAAAGGAAGACCATCTTTTCTTAGGCACTCTTCGCCCTTCCATTATCAATTCCTCCTTTTCTCCTTGTACCCCACCTCGCTCTCTTCTTGTATGTCATTTTATCCTTCCTCCTCCTCCCTGCCAGTATCTGCATCCGTTATCTCTGAACGCCCATCCCGCCCCTCTTTCCATTTATACCAGGGTCCCCAAATTTCTAAGAATCTATCTTTTCTTAGCTGAATCGAGTATGTTATGTTTTCTAACCTCTTGATTTCCTCCACTCTGAAGGACCATTGTCGAAAGGTTGGTGGATCTTGTTTTAACCAGTTGATGGTAATACATTTTAGGGTTGCAATCCTCAATATCTGGTATAGCTCTACAGTTTTCCTCTTTTGAGAGGATAGGGTTGGCATTCCTAGAACCAGATCATGAAATATATAGGGTACATTCAGCCCCCCCCCCCCATTCGGGTCATAGTTTCTCGGATTTGAGTCCAAAATCCTTGCAGTTTTACACACCCCAAAATATATGATAGTGTGTGCTTCTTGGTTCCCCACACTTATGCCAGCAGGCCGATGATACCTGGGGATTAAAATGTTTGGTAATCATAGGGGAGCAAAAGAAATGTGTCAGTATTTTCCAGTTAAATTCGCGCCACGTCACTGCTGATGTTACCTGCCATCCCCTCTGTATGCGACGTTCCCAATCCGCCTATGAATTCTCTCTCCTGATTCTGTCTCCCACCTTTTCCTGATTTCCTCCAGCACCAAGGTGCCCTCCTCATCTATAAGTATTTTATATAGCATTGAAAGGTATGGGAGTTTATCTTTTATTCTCCTAGAGCTCCACCAGAGTTTCTCCAGGGGTGACATGGCCCTATTGATTTTTTGGAGGTTTCCCCCTGTGTTAATAAAATGCCTGGTTTGAAGGAACCTATAAAAATCTTCTTTACGCAGTGTGAACCGCTCTTGAAGAGTGGCATACGCAAGGAAGGACCCTCTGTCTATCATTTGTTTAAAGGTTGTTAGACCCTTCTGCTCCCAGAACGCATATCCTTGATCACATCTTGGGGGAACAAAATTAGTTGTATGTCTGATTAACGATAGGGGCCCAAGGTATTTAGGGTATTCGTTTTTTCCTAAGTCTGAGAATGATCTTCAGGATTGCTTTACCGAGGATTTGTGATTAATCGAGTTATGTGGTCAATATGACATGTTGGGTATGTCCATATTTTATCGTTAGGAGTTTATTCATTTTCAATAAGGTACCACCCTGACTCATTACGTTGTTTGGCCCATGTGACTATTTGCGATGCCTGTGCGGCTAAATAATAATGGTATATATGTGGTAGCCCCAAACCTCCCATCTCCCTAGATTTCCTCAGTGTGCCTGAGGCTATCCGTGGACGTGCCCTTCCCCAAATGAAATTAGAGATTTCTTTCGTAATTTGGGTCCAGAATTGCGGTGGTATGGAAATAGGCAGTGTCTGAAGTAAAAACAATAATCTGGGTAAAACATTCATTTTTATGATTTGGATCTTACTATAAAGAGAGTGTGGTAGAAGTTTCCATCTGGTGAAATCTGATCTTAAGTCTAGTAATAATTTAAACAGGTTATTGTGGTACAGCTTGGATGTATCCACCGAGACTTGTATTCCCAAGTACTTAAACGTGTTTCTCTTTGCCCACGTGAATGGGAAGTCTGCCTTTAGCTGTCTGTTAAGGGTGCCACTCAGCACTACCCCCTCTGATTTAGATAGATTTGTCTTATATCCTGCTAATGCCCCGAATTAATCTAAGGTTTCTAGAAGGTGCCGGAGGGAACTCTGAGGGTCCCGCGAGAAAAAAAGGGAGTTGTCTGCATAAAGCGCCATTTTATGTTCCACTCCCACCACCCAAACACCTTTGATATGTGGGTTGCCCCGTATCCAGACCGCCAAAGGCTCCAGAGATAGGGCAAATATTAGTGGAGACAGGGGGCATCCTTGCCTAGTACCTCTCATGAGAGGCAGACGGTTTGATAGGATGCCGTTCACCTTAACTCTTGCTTCAGGCCTGTGGTATAGCGCTGCTACTGCCGAGATAAAATTCTCCCCAAGCCCAAACTTTGACAGGGTGGATGACATAAATTGCCAGTCCACCCTGTCAAAGGCCTTCTCAGCATCCATGCTGATTGCTACCTGCAGTGCCACTGAGCCTCTCTGAGCTGTTATAATATTGAGGAGACACCTTATATTATCTTGCAGGTGTCTTCCTGAAATAAATCCCGTTTGGTCAGGATGGACCAGAGTTGAGATGCAGCCCTGTACCCTATCCACCAGTATACCTGTGAAAATTTTTAGGTCCACCGTCAGCAAAGATATCGGGCAGTATGAACTACACAGTTCTGGGTTCTTACCCTGTTTTGGAATCACTGATATCTGGGCCAAGTTCCAAGATGGTGGGACTGGCTCTCCTCCCACCAATATCTCATTGCAGGTGTCTCGTAGCATTCCCACTATTTGTGGGCCAAATCCTTTATAGAATTCGGCTCCGAACCCGTCTAACCCCGGTAACTTACCATTTTTAAGTTTTTTAATTTTCCCCATAATTTCTTGGGCAACAATAGGGGCATTTAACTCCTTCCTCATCTGCTCCAGTAATGAGGGTAACTTAAGACCCTCTAAAAAAGTTTTCACCGCTTCTTTATGCCCTGGGAAAGTGTCCACTCTGTATAGTTCTGTGTAGTATTTTTCAAATCCCTGAGCTATTTGTACCGGAGAGGTGGTTGTCTGCTCTATGTCGTCTCCCTGCAGGCGCATCACAGTCCTATTTGCCCTTTCTTGTCTGAGCTGCCATGCTAAAAGTTTTCCTGCCCTGTTGCCCTGTTCATAATACTTTTGCCTGGAGTATCGCAATTGCTCTTCGATTTGAACATCTAAAATCTGGTTAAGCTCATGTCTAACCTTATCCAGCTCCAGTTTTATTTTAGGTTCTTGGTTTACTTGATGCTTGGATTCTAATTGTAGAATCTTTTGTTCGAGTTGCACCCTGCGTTGAAATCTCTCTCTTTTGATTTTGGCGGAGTATTTTATAATTTCCCCCCTTAAAGTGCATTTAAGGGTGTCCCATCTTATTCCCTCTCTTGTTTCTCCCTTTGGGTTTTCAAGCTCAAACTGTTGAATTTTATTCTTAATTAGTTCTTTAAAGTCTTCCCTATTCAGGAGGCTCACATTGAGTCTCCAGCAGGACTGCCTTATCAACTGAGCCATAGATACACTAAGGAGAATTGGGGCATGGTCCGAAATGACTATGGGGCCTATACAACATTGTTCTACTCTTTGTACCCAATTAGTAGACATCAGAAAGTAATCTATCCTAGAATAGACTCTATGCCGCGGGGAGTAGTATGAGTAATCTCGTCCTCTAGGGTGCATGCACCTCCAGCATTCCGTTAGCCCCAGTTCTTGGCCCAGTCTCTGAACAAGCTTCCCCGTTCATGTTACCCCCCCCCCTGAAGTTTTCCCCGATCTATCCAATCCTGGGTTTATGACTTCATTGAAGTCTCCCCCTATAACCGCCATACTTTGTGCATCTGAAACTGCTTCTTTTATTACTGTCTCCAGAAATGCCAGCCTGGGAGCTTCTTCATTTGGTGCATAAATGTTGACTAGAGTGCAATCCTAGTCCCTATATCTCCCTTGAATTCGTACAAATCTACCCTGCGGATCTGTTTTGACTTGCAGGATTGATAGGGGGACATCTTTCCTTACCAGGATTGCAACCCCTCTGCGATGAGGGTTTTCCATGTAATGTGAGGCATATACACTTCCTACCCAGGCTCTTTTCAATTTCAAGTGCTCCTGTGCAGTCAAATGCGTTTCCTGAAGGAATGCCACTGTGGCTCCTCTTCTCTTTAAGTCCTGTAATATTTTAGCTCTTTTTATCGGGTTGTTAATACCCCTCACATTCAGGGAAACAATCTTTAAGTCACCCATTCTTGTTCTTTTGAGCTAACTTTGTCTTCTTGGTGGTCTTCCAGGGATGGGGACACACACCCACAGCACACCCAAGATATATTTCGTGCATTATGATTAACATACAATATTGTTCTACTAAACACATATTATTAATTATTTAACTTAACTACTAACCACTGTAACCTTGTTAACTTTTCTGACTTCAAGATGAAATTGGCCCTTTTTCCACCCTTCGCAAATCCCCTGTTGCTAGAGACGTGACTGGATGACCCCCTCACTGTGGGTCTTCCATCTGGTTTTAGGCCAATTTTGGCCTTATCCCCAGTAGGGCAGATCTAAAGCACCGTAGCTGCATGTCCCCGGCGTCAAGGAGCAGAAATCCCTTTCAGGGGAATAATACTGCACCTAGTCTCACCTAGAGGCATCTCTTCCCCCCCCGCCTTTACTTCTTATTGATTCTGTATGATTCCACCTGCTGCTCCCTCGTCAGCTCCAAGCCTTTCTACTTTTCCGAAAATCTTATCACCCCTCAGCCACCCCCTTTTTTACCCTTCCTTCTCTATATGTCCCTTACTCCCCCCTGCCCTACCCCTCCTCTCCCCCATCTTTTTCTTCTTTTAACATGTCAAAATTCAGTGTTGTCTGTGTACTGGTCCTGCTTATATATCTGTCCCTCCATGAATATGCTGTCATAGTTTAATGATATTTGCCCCTCCCTCCTAGCAATGGCCTGTTCATTATGTTCCATTACACATCTATCTGTATTTTATTTTTAGGTCCTTGTCTTCAGCCCCCCCTTCCCCCTTTCCTTTCCTCTTTTCTCTTAACAGCCCTTCCTTCCACTTTCCCGGTGGTGTTTGCACTCGCTTTCCTCTTGTGACCCTCCGTACCTTACCCCCCCCCAACTCATTTCAACCTCTATGCCTTCCCTCTTCCAATGGGGCCAGAGCTTCCAAGTCCACAACAGGTCCTTCTATGTCCACCTTTTAAGAATTGGAAAGGAAGGGTGAGAACCCCCCCCCCTTTTACAGCTACATATTTTCTTTCAGAGTCCTTCCGCCTTTCTGCCCATCGCACTGGAAACCATTGCTACAATTGACACTGCCTCTCTCCAAAGTCACTTACACCTCAGCATTTTCTTTCAGGTCGCAGGTTCCGTTATCTGGTTTACAGCTTCTCCTGTTTCTCCAATCTGTTCAGTGACTCGTCCGGATTTGGCCATGTTCGCATCCCCTCGTGTAAGGAGGGAGTCCCACATCACGGAAGTTCCCCCTCGATCATGTCGGTCCTTTCTTTTGGTTCCACCTTGATGCCAGGACCTCTCAGTTAGGCGATCCTTCTGCAGTGAAGCTTCTGAGGTGACATCAATCCCCATCGAGGTCAGATACCCTTGGGCCGCTTGTAAGTCAGGAAATCTTTTAATATTATTCTCCGCGTTTACTCTGAGTCATGCCAGGTATTCTATCGCTGCTTTTATTCCCTTCTGTTGTAGTTGGCACACCACTGGCAATAATCTTCTGTGCCGAGCTAAAAGCTGTGGAGAATAGTCCTGTTCAAAATATAGTCGAGTGTCCCCGAATAATGTCTCTTTTTTAGACCATGCTCTCCTTAATATCTCTTCTTTGACACGGAAGTCCAGAAATGCCAACACCAGGGATCTAGGCCATGCCTTCAGGTCTCTTGGCTTGGGTATTAGTGAGCGATGGGCTCTAATGATGTTAAGGGGTTTGTCAGTTGGCCAATCTAAAATCTCTTGTAGAAAGGACTCCATAAATTGTGGCACCAGGCCTGTCTCTGTCCCTTCTGGAAGTCCGTGAATGCGGATGTTATTTCTTCTATTCCGATTTTCCAGTTCGTCTAGTCTGGCTTCCAGTTCTTGCTCTCTCCTGTGTAAGTCTAGCAATGCCACATTATGCAGATCTGTAGTAATTGTATAATCGGTCAGCGTCCTTTCCATCTGCTCTACCTTCTGGGCAGTAAGTTCGATTTTTTCTCTGTCCTCATTGACTTTAGCTTCTAATCTTTCTAATGAAACATTCATCTTCTGGAGGGTGTTGCATAATTGTTTGGACGTAATGGTATATTGCTGTTCTCCTTCCTCTCCCTCCTCCATGCTAGGGCCCTGTTTTGGCGAATTAGGCAGAGCATAGGCCGCAGCTTGTTGCGCAAAGTCCAGCAGAGTTTTATGCTGTTTTACTTGTTGTAGGTTCGTTTTTTCTTTATTTTTGTGCCTTGAGGCCATTATCTCTTCTTTCCTGCTGGTTTGACTCTTGTATGTTGTCGGTTACACGTTGATTAAGGTGGATTGGAGTGGCGACAGGCTGGGGTGTCTGAATTAGGCAGCCATTCCATTGGTGCACTCACCGGAAGTCGTCATTTGCATTTTTAGTATGTTTTGGTTGTGTAATTTGTTGAAATGCTTGGTCTGAGTATGTTTGGTGTGATGTTTGGTTCAAGTATGATTGGCGCATCCTTGTACTGAACTAGTTGGTGATGGGGAGGGGCATTTGGCAACCCTTTTTGTGCTAGGGGTGCCTGTATCACCCCCCCATCCACTAGTTTAACTGACTGATGTGAATGCCAAATTTTTGCCCTAGCGCTTGGGTCCCCTCCTTTGAGAGGTGTAGGCTGTTGAATTTAAAGAACTCCTGTTCCCAGAAGTCCTGCCATTTTCCAATAAAGTGGTGACCTTTTTCCCTGGCACCAGTCCTTTAGTCAGGTGTTTAGCTCGGAGATGTCCCCTTCCCTGATCTTCTGCCTGTCATAATTAATTGATTGCATATTGATAATGCCATAATTGTGGGGAGTAATTGCTGAGGCACTCCAAACTCCATACAGCCTGGGTTTTGTTCACCTGATAAGCTGTTGATGCATGTGTGGCTTCAAAGGTGAAATACATCCAACATGCCTTGCACTAGGATAGCACTGCTCAGTTTCGTATGTGCATCTGACCAGACTGTAGCACAGGATCCTGGCTCTTGCTGTTCATGTTAAAGTGTTCATGCTAATTCCAGTTCCTGACCCACAATCATTAAGGTAAATACTTTTTTATGACTTGTGACTAATATATATAGTAAAGACAGGCTTTGTTTGTATTTTTCACTAATTTCTGCTATCTCTTTCCTGGCTGGTCTCTAGCTCTAGTAAGATCTAAAATCACATAGTTTTATGTGAATTGGACCTGGGTTATGGTCTCTCTTTGGTTTTCTTTTCCTTATTTTCTTTCAATGTGTGAGTGTATTTTCCCTCAAGGTTTTGACTTTTTATATTGTCACTTATTGTTATTTAGAGATGTCTTTCTGGATATATTGGGGTCATTCTGCTGGGGTGGGTGGTGGTAGGGGAGAGGTTGGGTGGTTGTTTTATATTGTTTGTTGTCTGTTCACTAGCTTATGTTGTTATGTTCTTGCAGCTTTTCAATAAAGTTTACTGAATTTCAAAAAAAAGATCTAGAAACACGTATGGACCTACGGGAATGTTAGAAATGAAGGTCCTGTCTCTTTAAATTTCTCTCCTGCATGCATGCTGTTTGTGCCTGTTCAAACCAAATGCCCAGATATCTTTATTTTGGCATACCTGCAATGCCTTACATGCCTATGCATGCTTATGACCTCTGGGGCAGCGATCATAAACAATTGAAGTTGAACAGCAGGACCCCTAGGATACTGTGCTACGCCTACAACCTGGTCAGATGCACGTATGAAACAGAGTTCTGCTAGTCTAGGGCAGAGCAATAGGTGTGTCAGATTTCATCTTTGAAGTCACACATGCATCAGCAGCCTATCAAGTGAACATAACCCAGTCTGTAAGGAGTTTGATGCACCTTAGATGTGTATTTCCACAATCACCTTTACCAGGTAAGTAAACTGCCATTGCTTTATTGGTATGTGATACAGATGTAAGTTAGTGAAACAATAAGACACAACACTGCATGCATTATGCTGATCCAGCTGCACTCCCAGAGGTATAGTGAGACACAAATACCATAGGGAGTGCCTTCTGCCCATGTAAGTGCCATTTGATCAGCATAATGCATACCCCTAAAATATGTCACTGTGCTTATAAAATGTGCAAACTGAAAAAATGTAAAAGATAAAAAAAACTTTCTTATTAAAAACAGGTATTTTCTTTTGTAAAAAGTAATCTCCTTCCAGCTATCAGACATCTGTCTCTCCACACATTCAATAAGAGGAATGTTTATCATGGAATATAGAAATCCAAATATCTGCAGAATTCTACTCACTGAATAGTCGCCTCTGCCTACACAAACACATAACAGAAGGCCTCAGTAAAGCCAGGGATTCAATTTTATCTGTGGCAAGGTAAGCAGCAAAGATTCCTCTGGTAGCCAGGGAATTATTGGTGGTGGTGGTGGGGTGGGCGGCCCAAGGTCAGAAAAGATGCTCCAAAAGATAAAACAGTGAGTAGTACTTCATTTTCATGTTTGCTTGCATGCATGCACAAGAAACATGTTGTGACAGTTTGCTGGAGTTGCAGGTTGTAGAGGTGAGGCAGTGTTGTGGCCAATGCCACCACTGTTTTTTGGGGCTTGTCTCTATGGCATAAATGAATGAGCACGGTGTCTATGACAGCAGCTCATAAGCATGCCACCAACTTAAAAGAAATTTCCTGCTGCAATGAGGGAGTGCCCTCTCATTGCAGGGCGTGCCTTGCCTGATGTAAAATTTCAAAAAACATGGTGGTGGCCGTTAGCGTCCGCCTCTCAAAGCCGACATCGGGGGTGCCCAATCCCCCTGTTGGCATGCCATCTCCCCAGTTCATTTGCCACTGGGGGAGCCCAATCCCCATCAGTTTAATGTCCCCCTTGTTGGAATTTGTCTGCTGAGGGGGGTGCCCAATCCCCCTCAGCATCATGCTCCCCCCAAACACAGACACGCTTTCTTTGCCAACGGGGGCCCAATCCCTGTCAGCCTCAGTCCCCCTTCCCCAAAGACACAGGTGGCACACTGGGAGCCCACCCAATGTGCCCAAAATTTGTCAGAATTCACCTGTAATAAAGAAAATGGTCCCGTGAGGTGCGGTGTTTTTTTTTTTTATCTACCTGAAACAAGAAAATGGTCTGCCATTGTCCTCAATGCCTCCCTCCCCAACCAGCACCCACCCTCTGTGCACCCCACCTCCCCACACCCACTCACCCCATACTTACCTCTGGAGCCTGGCGCGACAGTCTTCAGTGGAGCAGGAACACATCTGCACTCTTCAAAGCCGACCGCGAACTGAAGAAATGCCAGGAAGCTGTATAATGGCATAAATGGGGGGAGGGTTCAACTTAGGTGGATATTTCAGCCATTTTTGTGACTTCTGGCTCCAGGTTTTCAACATGGGATTCTTGAGACCCCACCTCATGAACTCAGTCACTGTCATTTCGTTATTCGGTCCTGAAAGCTGATTTCATGGTCACTGCATGGAATCATCTTCCAGGACCAATTAACAAAATGACAGTGTCACTGTTCATGAAGTGGGCTCCCAAAATGCCTATGTTGCAAATTTGGTGAAAAAATTCCAATAAATTACTATGTTAGGAGCGTGCATTGTGCAGTTCCCACACATGCTCGTAACTTTGAGAAGTTTTAATATTTTCACTCGAGATTTTCAACATTGCCATTTTCCACACCTCCTTATGAACAGTACAGCTGTCATTTTTCACATCATGCCTGAAATGTGTTTTCGCACATCTGGCACACAATGGCGCAGTCGCTGTGCGAAATCAATGTTTGGGACAGATTAAGAAAATCACAGTGACAGTGTACATAAGGAGAGGTCCCAAAAAGCCCATGTTGCAAATTTGGTGAAAAAACTCCAAATAATGACTGCGTTACCGGCGTGTGTTGTGCAGTTTCAACGCACGCTCGTAACTTCACCAATGTTTTACATTTTTACTCCAGAGTTTCAACATTGTCATTTTTGCACATTGCCTTACGAACAGTACAGCTGTAATTTTTCACATGCTGCCCGAAACATGTTTTTGCACCTGTGGCACACAGTGGGTGTGGTCGCTGTTTGAAATCAACGTTCGGGGCAGATTAAGAAAATCACAGTGACAGTGTACATAAGGAGAGGTCCCAAAAAGCCCATGTTGCAAATTTGGTGAAAAAACTCCAAATAATGACTGTGTTACCAGCGTGTATTGTGCAGTTTCTACGCACACTCGTGACTTCACCAATTCATTTATATTTTCACTCCAGATTTTCAGCATTACCATTTTTTATACCTCCTCATGAACAGTACAGCTGTTATTTTCACATCCTGCCCAAAAAGTGTTTTCAACCTGTGGCACCAAATGGTGCAGTCACTGTGCAAAATCACCATTTGGCTAATGAACTGATAGTGTCACTGTTCATGCAGTGGGGTCACAAAAAGCCCATGCTGAAAACGTGGAGTGAAAATACCAAGAAACGCCCAGGGCATTAGGATTTCTGACCAAAACATTTTACCCTGTAGGGACTGACAGGCATCAGGGGTGTGACTTGGGATTGTTGACAGTAATGCTCATGCCATTCCACCCCAACCCCCATCCTACAGCCAGTGACAGGCATCGAGGTGTGCCTTGGACTCTTCGGCCCCAAAGTTCACCCAATTCTCCTATACTGCACCCATTTCATCGTATTTCCTTATGGAATGGGGACAGTGTAAAGCCAGATCACCCCAAGGCACACCTCAACACTTGTCAGTGTCTGCAGGGTAGGGTGAGGTGAAATGGCATGAGTGTTATGGGCAATGGCCCAAAGGCACACCCCAATTCCTGTCCGTCTCTGCAGGGTGGGGATGGGGTTGGCATCAGTTCAATACTTCACTGCCATTCCTATTCTGCATCTGTCTAACTCCTGCACTTCCAATGCTAATGCCAGCAAGCAAACATTCAGCATTGATAAATGCTTGTTTAAATATGTGCATGTGTGTGCAAAGAGGGGAATGCAAGCAAAAAGAACATTTTATCAATTTGTTTGTTCTGTTTATTGTGAGGAGGTTTCATTTTTTAGGGCCTGGATGCATTTTACTAATGATTAAAGGTGTCAGCCACGTTTGCAATGCAAACAAGAATTTTTACAAAAGGCACTGATATAGTTAATGTTCTTTGTCCCAATTACTACCACTTTTTTTTAATCTTGCACTATGCTATCCAAATGCATTGGCTGAGACCAATCACAACACAGTAGTTCCCCAATCAATTTTATGATTATGCAAAAAAACAACAATGATGGAATATCATCCTGCCTCAGGTGCACAGTAAGCCACAAGGCCATTGGTGGAGTGACTTCAACCACTTGAGAAAGGATGATAGCCCTTGATATTGTGCACAATGTCACACACCTTGTCATGTATTATTATGCTTATTAAGTGGATCCATTTTGATTTTGTTAATTGATGCCATGACCTAGTTTCAGACTGGGATTATGTACAGAACTATCCACCCAACTGAATGTGGTCTCTGCTAATCAGATTTGAGGATACTGGCCATCCATTTCATAATTAAGTAACAATGCACGACAGAGTGTGTGTCATGCTGGGGTAATGTCACACCTCAGGTGGTTGGGCAATGACCCAAAGGCACACCCCAGTGCCTGTCCATCTCTGTAGGGTGGGGATGGGGAAAAGGAGTGAAAGGGGACAAAGCTGGGGAGAATGAAGGTGAAAGGGAGGAAGCTGGTCAGCACATTAGTTACCATTACAGGCATAGGAACAATGTCACACAACTTGTCATGTATTATTATGCTTATTAAGTGGATCCATTTTGATTTTGTTAACTAATGCCGTGACCTAGTTTCAGACCGGAATTATGTACAGAACTATCCACCCAACTGAATGTGGTCTCTGCTAATCAGATTTGAGGATAGTGACCAGCCATTTCATAATTAGGCAGCAATGCATGACAGAATATGTGTCGTGCTGGAGTAACATCACGCCTCACGTGGTTGAGCATGAGGCCACAGGCCAAGTGCATCCAACACCCAAGAAGTGATGTTATCCCAGCATGACACACACCCTAGAGTGCATTATTGCTATTATACAATGGCTCCTCTGTGTCCCTTGCATTTTAACATTTAGAGATAAAGTAGTCCCCTTCTCTTAAATCAATTAAGTCTTATTTTGGTAGTGGTTACAGCAGTATATCAGGTAATATGCTGATTTGCAGACAACGACAAGGAATTCTGGGTAGACTATAAAGTTAACTTAAATTTTCCTTATTCACCAGTGCAGTCTCTTTTTTGGTAGTAGTGACTACAGTATATTATCTAATTTATGGCAAAGCATGGTGGGTACAATATGAAGCTGTGTTCCGTTTTTCCTTACTTGGAGGTGCAGTGTCCTTTTTTGGTATTGGTTACAACAATATAAGATCTCAGATATTTATTTTCAAAATTAAGCACTGTGCACACATTGATAGCTGACAAGATTTCTTTACTGAAAGATGTACTCTCCTATTTCTGTAATGATACAGAAATATAATGGTCTGTATACTGATTTACATAATGAGGAATTGTGGGTACAGTAAATAGGTATTTTTTCTATCTCCCTAATCTGCATCTGGAATGATTTTTTTTTTACTGATGACATTCAGTCATGTGTGTGCCTGGACTTGATTCAGTGATGTTTAATTAGGATAACATCACTGTCCCAGGCACATACTGACCAGTAAGAGCCCAGGATTCTTTCCTTGCCATAGTATAATGTGCATTATCAGGGGAAAAAACACATAGTTTTCCTATAGTGGAAAAAGGCCTATCCGTGTAGTATGAAAAAAAGACATATACAAGGGTGCATTATAAATAGAACAATGGCAGTAACACGCATAGGTGCACCTGAATAAAGATGCTACATCATAAGAGATATGAAATGACGGCTACATAATAAGGATCACACAGGTTCAGCCTGACTTATTACAGAGGCAGACGTATACATTAGTATTATGAGTGAAAAAACAATGTCCATCAGATCTGAGAGTAAGTTCAGACAGATAATCATTACATTCAGTTTTTAAGAAACCACAGAAAAGAGAGGTGAGCAATATCAGGGCGAGCTGAGGATGAGATAGAGGAAAAGGAGTGAAAGGGGACAAAGCTGGGGAGAATGAAGGTGAGAGGGAGGAAGCTGGTCAGGACATTAGTTACCATTACAGGCATAGGAAATGAATTCATGGCATAAGACTTCTAGAGATGAGAATAAGGAGGCAGAGCTTGAGAGGAGGAAAAAGCAGACTGTCTAAGAGTACTGTGGTTTGGGAACAGGAAAGAGAGAAAGATCAAGGGTCAAATTTACATAGAGTTTGTACATCTGCTAGCTTGGACAATATCATATAATATTGGTAAAAATATCCTTAGCCTGGCATGCTGTGCTTGTTCCTCAACTTGAGCAACCTCTGAAAGGCACTCACAAATGTTTATATATCAAGCTTCCTACATATCCCTTGTGTTGCTTTATGCATAGTAGATGGATACTGGTCCTATATTCTCCTCCTCCTATGACTTTACAATTACTTCTTCCTTTCCTTGTCCACTATACTACAAAGTTTTTAAGTTATACTACCTAGCTACATTGTACTACTTGCCATATTGTTGAATTCATTTAATTGCTTTGCCTTTCACATGCAATCCTTACCCCAGCCAAGAGCGGCATCTTGCAACCAGGATCCCCCTAACTTGTACACAGATAAGGTAACAAACCACAAGCTGGCATAACATAGGTATCACCCCTAGCACTGGTCAACACCTGGCATGGCATCTAAGAGGTTGGGGGGAGGGGGGTTAGAGTGCAAAATAACATTTATATTTATACCAAGTTCTGGGAGAGAGGTGCAAGGGCTATGCTATGTCTCCTACCTGAGGGGGTCCATAAACAAGCTCAAACGGGAAAGCACAGATGGAATGTCCACTGCTAGAAATGGGATTGTAAAGTATGGCTTTATTCTGACACAGATGGAAAGCAGAAAGCGGTGGTCCCCCAGGTTGGTACTGTACATTACAGACAATTAGCAAGCACTTTCTTTTCCAGCACAACACAGTCTGGGCTTTTCTTAGATTTTTTTCCTCACAGAACCTTGAACAGTCCATTCCTCTTTGCTAGGGATCTCTAGACTTTCTTTCTTTAAGTGTCTATTGTGTGGGGGAATTCCACACACTTTCAATTCAACATTCCTCTTTTCTCTCTTTCTCTCTCTCGCTCTCTCTCTCTCTCTCTCTCTCTAAGTGTCTATTACATGGGGGTTGCCACACACTTAACACATTCCTCCAGACACAATGGGCTTAGTTAACATCTGCAGAGTAATCATGTGCCCTTTCAGTAACCAGTTAGCCCTGACTGGAGTTTTAGATGAGGTTCTGCCCACCCTGGCCCCAGCCAGCCTCTGCCATTCCTTCCGGGTTACACAAACCGGATCTTTCAACCCTCTCAGGTTGCTAAAGGCATCCACACATTTACTTCTACATTCAGCACATATCTGTGGTGACAACTGCAGTTTTGAGTGGTGTAATCTAGCCTTGTTTCTGGGCACATACACCACCAGCCAACTCCCTCTGAAACAGTCCCATGCAGCTGAATTCATGGTTTGTTTGTCCCTTTGTTACAGACATGGTCCTTGGAAGAAACACACTTCTCCCCTTTTCTGGCAGCTTTCACTGAGACTCTCTCTATCTCTGATCTGGGCAGCTGGACAATATTTCAGTCCCTCAGGGGATTGCCCCTTAGACCCAATGGATCTCATAGTCCCATTAATTCTCACAGAAGTGACCCACTGGGGTCTCAGAAATTACTGGTCTCTGCCACTTCCTGTAGTATTGCTTCTGTCTCACACACTGGGATGAGAAAAATGACCAAAGGTCCTTCACCCAGCCTCAGGGCTGGCTGCCAGGCATCTCCACACTGGGAGCTCTTCTCTCCACTGCTCCCACACTCAGACTCTTCACTCAACTGAACTTAACATTCTAAAACTGTTCCCCTAGCAGCTGATTCCACTGTGGCTCAGGCTGCTGCAAGAGTTCTAAAGGACCTCACTTATTTCTCACTCAGGCTAGCTAAGTAAAGAATGCAAGGTCAGTAGAGAGTTTCTAATAAACTCTCTACCAGCTTCCCTCTACCTTCATAGTCTAACACCGATAGGATTCTAGTAATGCCATGGGACTGGGTAGTTACACATGTATTACCCTTCTCTGTTGCCATGTTTCCTTCCCATCCTGCTTAGTGTACATTCCAATTGATGTTGTACCATGGACAAACAGCACCATGTGACAACGAAGCAACCATGGATTAATTCCCCTTATTAATCCATGGTTGCCATCGGGAACACGCTAAAGGAAAAATTAGACCAAGTGTGGACTAGCATCTACCTACAGGTGGCGCCGCTCATTGTTTCTTCCCTCCCACCCACCTGGTGGAATTCGGGGCTCCTAGCAATCACAATAACTAGAAGGAATTTTTCCACTTCATGATTTCCCAGGGCATTGAAGTGAAGTAGTTAACTGCATGCATAGATCTCAGTAAGAACAGCACGAAATGACTGTGCAATAGCGGTGTGGCAGAGAAAGACACACACAGAGACTGCATTTGTGCAGAACTCATGTATGCATGTGTGTGTGTCTCTGTCTCCCTCTCTCTCTCTCTCTCTCTCTCTCTCTCTCACTTATATCCGTGCCAGCAATCAGAAAAGCCAGTACTGGTTTTTCCAGTGTTACAAACCATATCAGCACATCAAAAATGTTGTACAGAGTGGTAAAAAAGTTATGGTAGAAATGCTTACATTCTCAAAATGTTATCATAGTATCAGCAAGGAAGCAGTAGCAAACCCAAGGATATGCATAATGTCACGTTGTTGTTAAAAAATGCAAATTTACACTGATACCCAGAAGTGACTAGAACATAAGGAGAGTGAAAAATGCACCTCAAAAACCTGTAAACAGCCATCATTTTCTACACAACTGAGTGTGTTTGGATGTTGATACTGTTTTTTTGCACTGCATATATGTGCTAAAAATCTTCAACCACTATATTAATAAAGGTTGAGTGTGCAGCATGCATGCGCACATTTCCAGCTATATGCAGCCTGTGACAGCTACAGAGCAAAACAAAAAACATATTAACAGCCATTGATTATTTCTGGTGTTGTACTCTTATTAAAGGTGGCAAAATATTATTATATGGAACCTGTTGCGTAATTCTCCTGAGCTGTGCCTGAAAATAGGCATTGTTTGTCTAGTGCACCTACCTGGTTAACAAAAACTAAATAAATAATTGAACTATTAGCTGCATGGAGACTCGTTCATTCATTACAGTGATTTTCCCAATCATCTAATGTTTGGGGCTATTTCATTAACAGCTCTTTGTTTATGAAATTTATCTAACTCTGCTAAATAGAGTGCTGTTGTGCTCAGCTTATGTGAATGTATATCATTTTTTTCACTGAATAACATTTCAACTGACAAAAAAAAAAAGAGTTACACAGAGTGAAAAAAGGTGAGATAACAGGTAAGGAGGAAAATAAATTAACCTGAATAGGCTGATATGCAGTGAGAAGATGTATACCCGTGAGTGAGGGAAGTAAGAGGTTGGAATGAAAAAAAAAACGTGTCTCACATTCTGAAACAGTCAAATGAAGCTCTGTTATAGCTTTATATATTTCTGTACAATGTTTCAGTATGTACCACCGAACAATTACAGAAATAGCCTTGACTAAAATAAAAGTAACAGGATCACAATCCACACTGAACTGACAAGGCAGAAATCAGACAGAAAAATACAGCCTAAAGGAAGCATACACTGACAGAGAAATGCCAGAATGTTGTCAAATAATGCTCCAGAAACTCACAAAGTACTGTATATAAGAAAGAAAGAGAGAGAGAGAGAGAGAGAGAGAGAGAGTGTGTAGTGTGTGTGTGTGTGTGTGTGTGTGTGTGTGTGTGTGTGTGTGTGTGAAGCCCCAATCAACAATTCAGACTTCTTCATTAAAGTGCTACACTAAACTTTTTTCAATACCAGTGCTACTTTCACCTAAACACCCAACAGAAAAACTGCAATCAGCTTCCTGCCCTGACATCAGTGCATTGCTTTTGCTGCAGGCACATAGAAATGCTATTAAACATGTAGGACAGGCATTATAGAGGAAAATGTTAAACAAATAAAAGCACATCTATTAAACCTGAAGAATGTAAGCAGTGAACAATACATTATGTAGGGTAACCACTGAAGCATTGAGAGCTGATTCGGAGTAATTCAGAGAATCACTTGAAGTTGCTAGGTTAAACCTGGACCCATTCCATTGTTTCCTTCTGTATAAAACCACTTAACCGCTAACATAAAATACCTTTACTATGTCCTGAATATTTAATAATGGAGACATTAGTCACTGGGGAGACAATACGTACGTCACCATCATCTTTGGACTGAATTGTATCAATATGAGGTTATCATTATACACATTTAAATTATAACCATAGCTCCAGCTAGTTCTTTGAGGGAGCCCTTGAAATAAATTGAAATCTTCTAATGTAGATATTGCTGATACAGAAAGACATAAAAGTACATGCTCTCCACTTTAAAATTTAACCACACTTAATGTCATTCTAAAAGGTGAAAAACATTCCTTAGAAACTGAAGCTACAATCAAGTCCTACTGTAGAACATGATATTCAAAAGAAGTAGCACTGTGCTAACGTGGTTAGTGCATCACTAACCATGGTCTGTGCCTGAGAAGCGGGAGAATCACTGAAAGTGTCATACTGAAAGGCACAGTTAATGAGGCACTAACTCGTTAGTGAGTCAGCACGTATTTATGCCAGGTGCCTATGCAAACTGAACTACATCCTAGAAGTAGCTGTACTCCCAAGTTGAGATGTATAAATAGGTACATTCACACACAAAGCAGAAAATGTGCAAAAGTTTCCTTTTCATCTGAAATTGCAGAATGCAAAAATTTTAAGTAGATCACTGCCATTTACAGAATAGCCAGACACTCTGGTGCTTTGCTTGCTAGAGCTTTGTCAGAGAGCCTTTATGTGTGGATGTGGCAGTAAATCTGACTAGGGAATATGGCCACTACTAGGAAGTAGTCAAGTTTTGGGGCCTGGCAAGGCCTCTAACCCTACTCCATCTCTGCACCATGCAGCACAAACTTGTTTGTGGAGTTTCTTATGCAAATTGCCTGATGTACAGTATCTTGCACATAGGTGCTCTGGCATGCTTAAAGGTATGTGGAGGCCCTAACCAGCCATTAGTGTCATGCTAGTTAATGCCACTACAAACGTGTTGTGAACTATGCACATGGTGGTGCACCTCCCCTGCTCAATCACTGTTCTGTTGCATTTCACACAATTTCCTGGTAGTCTAGTGCCCCCACCACCACCACCTAATCACTAGTCTACTGTAGTTTGCACTATCTCTGGTAGTCTAGTGCCCCCCACCCAATCACTGGTCTTTTGTAGTACACATGATTCCCTGGAAGTCTAATGGACCCCTCTGCCCAATCCCCATGACAACATGCCACCCGCCCTCCTGGTGTGACACCAAGACAGCGGCTGACACTTACCCATCACTCACCACCACTGCCAGCTACTGTCTGCTGCTCACTGCCTTTATAAAAGTAACTAAGTCTGAATGTGGACATAAGCACACAGTGATATAAATTATGCACCAGTGCCAGTGTACTAGCCATACCTTTGGCATCATAGGCCAAAATGGCACCAAGCCTGGGGGTATTTTAGATACCAGCCCCCCCCATGGACCCCCGAATATCCACTCAAAATTTAATTTAGTTAATTCTGTTCTGGTTGCTAGTACAGCTGCAGTCAGTTACCAGTTGCAGTATATCCAGATATATTGCTATATACTGTAGTCACAGGAGATCCCATTGAAATTAATGGGATTTCCAGGAATATATCACAATATATCTGGATATACAGTACAGCAAGTCACCATCTGCAACTGCAGCTCTGGTTCAGGTTATTCTGCTATTCTGTTGACAGAAGCTCCTGTCCAGGTTTTCTCTGTGCATTGCTGCCTGTCTATGGCATGGGTTAGGCTAGGGTGCTCCACACCATGGGATTCAATCAGTGGTTGAAAAACTGGTGCAGAGCTCAGGGATTTGGCTTCTTTGTGGACTGGGGGTCCACCTGAAGGGATGCAGGCCTATACTGGCGTGATGGTCTGCATCTGTCCAGGATGGGAACCAGGATCCTAGGTGATAGGTTTAAATGCTTCATTGGCAAGCATTTAAACTAGCCAAGGGGGGAGGCACTGGAGAGGAGCAGGGAAATCCTAGCCCCCCCCAAAAAATCAGGGTACTAAGTAAGGTAGACACCAACATAGAGATGTTGATAGGGGAGAAGCGCTGGGGTAAATGGAGAAAGTGACAAATGCAATAAGGACAGGGATGGGGCAAAAAGGGGTAAGGCCATCAAGAAATGGAGGGTAATGAGTACCAACCATAGTCTGGGCAACAAGCTCCCAGAACTGGTGGCCTTGATGGAAGAGGGATGCCTGGATATCATAGCAGTCACAGAAACATGGTACACAGAGAACCATGACTGGGATGTCAACATACCAGGGTACACAATCTACAGGAGAGACAGGGAGGGGAGAAGAGCGGGTGGAGTAGCTCTCTATGTAAGAGAAGGGATAAAAGCAACTGAACAAAAGAGTAAACAGGGAGGGAAGGAGGCACTGTGGGTCACCTTAGAGACTGGAAATGGCACCACAATCCGCACAGGGGTTGCATACAAACCCCCATATCAGGGGGAGGGAATGGACAAGGATATGATAGAAGGCATGCTTAGGATGGCAGAGAAAGGGGAGATACTGTTGATGGGGGGACCTTAATATGCCAGATGTTAACTGGAGCACCTTTGCTGTGGCCACATCCAAAAGCAGGTCCATTCTCAATGCATTTCAGGTGGCATGCCTCAGACAGCTAATTTTGGAACCTACTCATGAGGGAGCAATCTTAGACCTCGTACTCTCAAATGGGGACAGTGAGAGGATCTCAGATTTAGAAGTTGTTAGCCATTTGGGAACAAGTGACCAGCAAACAGTGTGGTTCATGATAAACTCAGCTCCAGAGTCAAGCCATACAAAAGTGAGGGTTCTGGACTTCAGGAGAGCTGACTTTGGCAAGATGGGAGCATGCCTTAGAAAAACATTAGCAAACAGGCTAGAAGGAGGGGTGGAGCAATAATGGGGAAATATCAAAACTGCCATCACAGAGGCAACAAGCCTTTGTGTGAAGCAAATAAACAAATCAAAATGAAAGAAAAAGCCACTATGGTTCTCAAAAGAGGTGGCAGTGAAGGTCAGGGAGGAAAAAGCTAGCATTTAGGAAGTACAAGGAAACAAAGAAGGAGCAGGACAGAGAACTGTACCAGTTAAAGCAGAAGGAAGCAGGGAGGGTGGTCAGAATAGCAAAGGTCCAAACTGAGGAAAAGATAGCCAACTCGGTTAAGAAGGGGGATAAAACCTTTTATAGGTATATCAGAGAGTGTAGAAAGACAAAAGGAGGGGATATTGAGGCTGAACAGAATGGACGGTGGGTGGGCACAGAGGGACAGTGAAAAAGCAGGGATACTGAATGAATACTTTTGTTCAGTATTCACAAAAGAGGAGGTGGGGGAGGTGCCTAATCCAATTAACAGAAGCACTCTGGATAGGGGAGTCGATCCCAGTCCTTTCACAGAGGAAAAGGTTCTGAAAGAACTCCTAAAACTGAAGGTGGACAAAGCAATGGGGACAGATGGAATTCACCCCAGAATTCTAAAAGAATTAAGCAGAGAACTAGTGACACCACTTACTACCCTTTTTAACAAATCATGGGAGGATGGTGTGGTATCTGAGGACTGGAGGAAGGCAGATGTGATTCCCCTTCACAAAAGTGGGACCAAGACAGAGGCAGGAAACTACAGACCTGTCAGTTTGACATCTGTGGTAGGAAAGTGATGGAATCACTTCTGAAGGAAAGAATTGTTGGGTACCTAGAGGCCAGTGGGACACAGGACCCAAGGCAGCATGGGTTCACAGCGGGAAGGTCATGTCAGACGAACCTAATTGACTTCTTCGACTGGGTGACCAAAGTAGTAGACCAGGCAGGGGCTGTGGACATGGCCTACCTAGACTTTAGCAAGGCATTTGACACAGTCCCACACAAAAGATTATTAGTCAAATTAACCAGCCTGGGAGTGGGTCCCAGGGAGGTAGCCTGGGTAAAACACTGGCTGGACAACAGGACACATAAGGTAATTATAAATGAAGCCCACTCTGAAGAAAGAGGAGTTACTACTGGGGTACCACAGGGTTCAGTACTGGGTCCAGTCCTTTTTAATGTCTTTATAAGTGACATTGCAGAGGGACTGGAAGGAAAAGTATGCCTCTTTGCAGATGACACAAAGATCTGCAACAGGGTTGATACACAAGGAGGCACGGAAAGGATGAGTAGGGACTTGCCAAGGTTGCAGGAATGGTCAGAAGTATGGCAGCTTGGATTCAATGCAAAGAAGTGAACTCAAGAACTCATATGCCACACTGCCAAACAGGGACAACCACATAGAGGTACCCAGAGAAATGGAAGGAAAGGATGTGGAGGTTAGCCAAGTGCAAAAGATGGAGATTAGCGCCCAGGAGGTGGATAGGCAGAATAGGGGCAAAATTCAGCAGAAAGGCAGACAGCAAGGTGAACCAGGGATAAAGGACAACCAAGGAAGGGGCTGGAGTAGAACAGCGAAACAGTCTAGGGAGGTCAAATCATGGAAAGTCATGTGTGCAAATGCCAGGAGCCTTAGCAACAAGATGGAAGATCTGGAGCTGTCATGGTGCAGTCAGACCTGGACATTGTGGCCATCACTGAAACCTGGTGTAATGATATACGACTGGGAGTTGGCCATACCAAGCTTACAACATATTCAGAAGAGACAGGGCAGGCAGGAAGGGAGGAGGTGGCATTGTATGTGAAAAATGACATATAAGGGCCACAGAGATCCAGGAGGAACATAATGGGGAGAGATACTGTGGGTTAAGCTGGAAAGGAAAATGGGGCCAGCCATCCGCACAGGTGTGTCTATAGACCACCAGCCCAGGAGGAAGAAACAGATAGGAGTTGATGCTAGCCATCCAAAGGATGGCAGACACGGTGAGGTAGTACTGGTTGGAGACTTCAATATTCCAGGCGTGGACTGGAGCATCCCAGCAGCAGCATCAACTAGGAACAGATTATCCTGGACTCCTTCAGGTGCCTTCCTCAAGCAACTGGTCATGGAACCAACTCGCAGAAGGCAATACTGGACCTTGTGCTCACAAACAGGGACAGTGTGATGGGGTAAGAGTGGGGAGCACCTGGGAACAGTGACCACCAGTCACTGTGGTTTGAAATCACAGAAAGAGCAGAACCTAACCACACAAAAACACATATCCTGGATTTTAGGGGGCAAACTTTGGGAAAATGGGAGATACTTGAAAGAGGCATTAAGGGAATGGGGCAGGAATCAGGGGTTGAGGAACAGTGGAAGTATTTAAAATGGGGATTACAAGAGCAACAGAATTATGTATTAAGCAGGTTAGCAAGAGGAAAAGGAAGAGGAGACCATTATGGTTTTCCAAAGAGGTAGCAAAGAAAGTGAAAGCCAAAAAGATTGCATTCATGCAATACAAAAGACACAGGCAGAAGGGATAGGGAGAAGTACCAGGAGAAGCAAAGGGAGGCAGGGAGGTCAGTAAGGGAAGCCAAAGCTCAGACAGAAGAACACATTGCAAAATCAGTGGGTAGAGGGACAAAACCTTTACAGGTACATAAGTGAAAAAGAAAGACAAAGGGAGGGATAGTGAGACTGAAGGGGAGGATGGGGCTGTGTGGAGGATGACAACAGTAAAGCTGACATATTGAACAGGTATTTCTGCTCAGTCTTTACTAAGGAAGAGGAGGGTAATGGGTCTGAATGGAGTACAAGGGGTGAGAATGGGGCAGAAATGGACACAGAAGTCCCTTTACACGAGAAAGGGTCCTGAAGGAACTGGAAGTAATAAGAGTTGATAAAGCAGTGGGGCCAGATGGGTGCACCCAGGTTCTTAAAGAACTAAGAGAGGTGGTGGCTGAACCTCTTGCTATCCTGTTTAGCCGATCACTAGAAACAGGGGAGGTACCCAAAGACTGGAGGATAGCAGATGTAGTCCCCTTATACAAAAGTGGGAACAAAGAGGAAGCGGGGAACTACAGACCAGTCAGCCTCACCTCGGTAGTGGGGAAGATCATGGAAGCACCACTGAAGGAGAGATTGGTGGAACATCTGGTTGTCAATGGACTACAAGACCCAAGGCAGCATGGTTTCACCAGGGAAGGTCATGTCAGACCAACCTCATTGAATTTTTTGACTGGGTGACTAGGGAGGTGGATCAGGGGAGGGCAGTGGACATGGCCTATCTGGACTTCAGCAAGGCCTTTGACACTGTGCCACATAGAAGACTATTGCACAACCTGGGGAATATGGGTGTGAGCAGGACAGTAGTGTGGTGGGTAGGTAACTGGCTGGGCAGCAGGACACAGAGGGTGGTGGTAAATGGCTGTCACTCCACAGAGGGAAGAGTGACCAGAGGGGTACCACAAGGATCAGTGCTGGGACTGGTACTATTCAATATCTTCATCAGTGACATTGCACAGGACCTAGAAGGCAGAATTTCACTGTTCGCTGATGACACAAAGCTCTGTAACAGAGTAGACACACCAGAGGGTGTAGACAGAATGAGAAGGGACCTGCAGAAACTTGAAGAATGGTCAGGGTTTGGCAGTTGAAATTCAATGCAAGGAAGTGCAAGATAATGCATATGGGGCACAAAACCCTGGCACAATATATCAGTTGGGGGTGAGGATATAGCATGCACCAAGCAGGAAAGGGATCTTGGGTTATCATCTCTGATGACCTCAAGACAGGGAAACAGTGTGACAAGACAGCAGGTAAAGCAAATAGGATGCTGGGATGCATAGGCAGGGGCATCACCAGCAGGAAAAGGGAGGTCATAATTCCACTATACAAGACACTAGTGAGGCCGCACCTGGAGTACACCGTGCAGTTCTGGAGACCTTACCTACATAAGGACATAGACAGGGTAGAGAAGGTTCAGAGGATGGCAACAAAGATGGTGCATGGATTGCATCACAAGTCCTATGAGGACACGTTGAAGGCACTGAACATGTACTTCCTGGAGGAGAGGAGGGAGAGAGGGGATATGATAGAGACATACAAGTATCTTACAGGGAGGAACAGGGTGCAGGAATGCACTATTTTTAAGCGAAAAAGATGTTCCAGGACTAGAGGGCATGGGATGAAGTTGGAGGGAGGACGATTCAGAGGAAACGTGAGGAAGAATTTCTTCACAGAACGGGTGGTGGACAAGTGGAACACCCTGCCAGAGGAAGTGGTGGGGGCTGAAACAATTACAGGATTTAAGAATGCATGGGATAGACATAAAGGAATTCTGGAGGTCAGGGTAAGGGGCAACAGACTTCCTGGAAAACATAAATTGAACTTACAAACTTAAATGGGCAGACTGGGTGGGCCATTGGCCCTTATCTGCCGACACTGTCTATGTATCTATGTAAGTGCAAAATAATGCACCTGGGAAACAAAAACCCAGGAGAAGAGAACACAATGTGGGGGGAGGTAGTAACAACAACAAAAATGGAAAGGGACCTGGAGGTAATCATATCAGATGACCTTAAGGTTGGCAAGCAATGTGAGAAGGTGGTAGGGAGGGCTGGGGGGATACTGGGATATGTAGGGAGAGGCATCACCAGCAAAAAACAGGAAGTTCTTATCCCCCTGTACAGACAGTTGGTGAGACCCCATCTGGAGTACTACGTCCAGTTCTGGAACCCCATCTCCATAAGGACATAGACAGGATGGAGCATTCAGAGGAGAAACTTCAAAATGGTGCAGGGTCTGCAAGAGAAGCCATATGAGGAGAGACTGAAGGAGCTTAATATGTATACCCTTGAGGAAAGGAGGGAGAGGGGGGGCATGATAGAAACATTTAAGTACCTCAGTGGAATCAACAAAGTCCAAGAGGGTAACATCTTTCAGAAAAAGAGATGTGCAAGAACAAGGGGACACAATTTGAAGATAGAGGGGGGACGGCTCAGGGGCAATGTGAGGAAGTATTTTTTCACAGAGAGGGTGGGTGGTGGACACATGGAACAGCCTTCCTGAGGAGGTTGTGGGGTCTAAAACTGTGGAAGAATTCAAGAATGCATGGGACAGACATAATGCAATTTTTGTGGGGGGTAGGAAGAAATAGGCTGTTGGTTAAATAGGATCTGCAGCTTACCCTCTAGGTAGGGAAATGGGCAGACTAGGTGGGCCAAGCAGTCCTTATCTGCCATCAAAGTCTATGTTTGTTTCTATTGACAGACTTATTCATTGAGTTCAGCCACAGGAACAGTCTCTGCTACTAGAAGCAGTCAACAGTACTGTAGCTGTATCTCTTAGGTAGGAATAATAGCAGCACAAATTGTTTATAACCAGCCGTCAAAAGTAGGCATTATTCTGTTGCTCAAAGCTTCAGTAATTCAGACTCAAATACTACTTTTTTTTTCAAAATCTTTGTCAATAAGATGACATGAATTATGCCACCTGCAAAACAAAAGGGGAGTGCAAGCCTCAAATATTAATTCCCATGTACCATGAATAATAGGGATTGCAAGTACTCAGGTGAACACCAATTATTTTTGCCCTATTCCTATCACTTGGGGGGATACTCAGATGTGATGAAAAAAATATTATATCCCTTCCCAGATGGCCAGGTTCTAGCCCTGGATTACCTCTTCCTACTACATACATTTCCTAACCTCTTCCTTACCTCTGCTCCCACAAGTGTTCATATAAATGTAAAAGCTAGCTCTTAGCTGCAAAACTGTTAGGAGCCAACAGCATCTTGAAGATTAAGTTCCCCTTCCTAACCTGCCCCCACCTCCAGTTCCCCAAAAGCTTGTCTCCCCTACTAAGTCCCAAGCCATGATTCCAGGGGGACCCAAGAATTAAACTTCTGGCTAACTCAGTCACTCCCTCCCAGGCACGAATAATCCCACTGTTATCTCATTCATTCTGCATGGAGTAGCATAATCAATAAAGTGGGCAGGGATGGGCGGAATAGTAAGTATCATTGAGGCACACTGTCTGCCTATAGTAGCTTGTCATCAAGATTCTATTAGCTCCACCCCTTCCCTTCCTTCGGTAGTGCACCTAATCAGACTACTCCATGCAGAATGAAAGAGAGTGATGGGTTCAGGTGCTCTGGGGAGGTAAACAACTGAATTAGCTGAAATTTTACTTCTTGTCACACCATGAAGTCATGGGTTTAGGATTACAAGGGGGCCAAAATAAAAAAAAAATGTTTTGAAGAACTAAGGGTTAGGAGGTGGGCTTAATCTCAAAGTTGCTGTTGGATCCTGGTAATTTACTAACCAGGAGCGGACTTCTACCTTTACTATAACACTTGTGGTAAGAACGGTAAAGGGGTGGAGGGTGACAAATGTTTGTAATGAGGAGGGGGAGGCCCAGGGAGTGGCCCTGGCCACCCAAGGAGGGCAATAAGTTTTTTTTTTTGTAATTGCCCCAGAATACCAGAGTACCAATCACCAGGCTGCATCTGTAAACAAGACTATTGTTCTCTATATGGCTTACCTGGTAGAGCAATTTTAAATTAATAAATAAGTACCCAAGTGCTGTATCTGTGGTACTGAGTACAAATATTCATGGAGTATTAAAAAAAAAGGTGCGTTTACACCCCTAGATTTTTCTGAATTCTGTTCAGTGATAATAATACAGATGACAGTATTTTAAACGGTTTGCATACTGCCTAGCCAGGGTTCCTGAAAGATATAGCTTGAAAATAATTAAACTTTGCTATAGAAACATTGAATGCTACACAGCTCAATGGCAGTTTAAAATTTATAGAGGCCATGACACATGTCAACAGTTGTGTTTCCCATAGTTATAACTGTCATGGCAGCTATGTCAAAGGTAAAGATTTTTTTTACAATCCTTCGTCGGTTGGTTATCATTCAACTGACCAGCATACAGTAATAAACAGATCATAAAGGTAGTACACTGGCTATAAACTGAAGGAAAATACAGAGTTTCATGATTTCTCAGCTACAACCATGGTATTCCTCCAGTGTTTGCAAAATAATGTACAGTGTTGCTTTTTCAAGGTTTTACTAATGCTTGCAACCAATTGCAATTCTTTTTTCAGCTGGAGCTGGTATTGAAACCTGCTTTTCTTTTAAACTTGCCTGACAGTTGTTTTACAGGGTAGGCAGAGATAAATGCATGTGTCTGGCCTATCTTGCTGTCTCCATGGTTTCACAGTATATTGCTGCCCGAGAGAGTAAATGCGGCTGCATACTCTTCATGTGCAGCTCTGCAGCATGAAATCAAAAGCAGGTGTTGCCTTGCTGTGTGTCTTATACTGGAAATCAAATTTAAGAAAAGCAAGCATTGCAGAAAGACAGCAGGTCTACCAGTTCTGAGAAGGACCTCTCCTCCCCCCCACCTAGGGAAACTCCAAATGAATCAGCAAACCCAGACTGACAGAATGGCAGAGAGCAGTTTACAATCTTACAGATGGGGCCAAAAAAAAAAGAAAAATAGATGCAGAAATTGAAAAATGAATTGAAAACTCATAAAGGGAACTACCACAGCTAATAACAGTGGGCAGTGGGCACGAAGTGAGAAGTAGTGACTGAATGGCAGGCTCTTGTCAAGTGTCTATTCTTTTCTCAAGAAAATTACTACCCTGTACCCTATAATACCACTTGTATAGGTCAGCATACCATGAAGTTGTTAACTGGAAATCCACTGTTACTACTGCATGACTCAATTATACATGCATGTTTGCAATCTTGGTCCAATCCAATAACATCGGCATGGAAGAGTGTAACAGTGAGATTTCTTTTTTGTCTCCTTGTCACAGTATAAGTCATCTTCCACCAATAAGAAACAAGCATTTGTCAATGCTGAATGTTTGCTTGCTGGTATCAGCATTGGGAATGCAGGAGTGAGACAGATGCAGAATAGGAATGACAGTGAAGTATTGAACTTCACACCAACCCCACCACCACCCTGCAGAGTGGGACAGGCATTGGGGTATGCGTTTCTGTCATCACCCATAATGTTCATGCCATTTCACTTCACCCTATCCTGCAGACGCTGACAAGTGTTGAGGTGTGCCTTGGGGTGTTCGGCTTTACAGTCACCCCATTCCAGAAGGACATACACTGAAATGGGTGCAGTATAGGAGAATGGGGTGAACTCTGGGGCCGAAGAGTCCAAGGCACACCTCGATGCCTGTCACTGGCTGCAGGATGGGGGGGTGGGGGTGGAATAGCATGAGCATTACAGTCGGTAGTCCAAAGGCACATCCCTGATGCCTGTCAGTCTGTACAGGGTGGGACATCATAGTTAGAAACCCCAATGCCCCGGGCATTTGTTGGTATTTGCACTATAAATTTACAACATGGCCTTTTTGTGACCCACACCTCATGACAGCACTTGGGACCTCTTCTCATGAACAGTGGCACTGTGATTTTGTTAATGTATCCTGAACTTTGAGTTCCCACAGAGACCATGCCATTCTGCGCCAGATGTGCGAAAACACACATTGGGCAGGATGCGAAGAATGACAGCTGTACCACTAATAGGGAGGTGTGAAGAGATGGCTGTGTTGAAAATCTGTAGTGAAACTATTAAAAATGCTTGAACTTCTGAGCGTACGTGGAAACTGTGCAATGCATGACTGTAACAGTCATTTAGCGGAATTATTTCACCAAATTTTCAACATAGGCATTTTGTGACCTCTGCTCAAGAACACTGTCACTATGATTTTCTTAATCTGTCCCGAACATTAATTTCCCACAGCAACCGCGCTATTCTTCACCAGATGTGTAAATCCATATTTCGGGCAGGATATGAAAAATGACAGCTGTATTGTTCATAAGGAGGTGTGAAAAAATGCCAATGTTCAAAATCTGGAGTGAAACCATTACAAATGCACAAAATTACGAGGGTGCATGTAAACTGCACAACATACACTCGTAACACAGTCATTTCATGGACTTTTGTCACTAAATTTTCAACATAGGTATTTTAGCACCTCTACTCATGAACAGTGTCACTGTGATTTTCTTAATCTGTCCCAAACACTGACTTCCCACAGCAACCACGCTATTGTATGCTGGAAGTGCAAAAACACATTTCAGCCAGGATGTGAAAAATGACAGCTGTACTATTCATACAGAGGTGTAAAAAAATGTCAATGTTGAAAATCTGGAGTGAAAATACTACAAATTCACGAAGTTATGAGGGTGAATGGACACTGTGCAATGCATGCTCATAGCACAGTCATTTTATGGACTTTCATCACCAAATTTTCAATATAGGCATTTTAGGATCTCTGCTCATGAACAGTGGCACTGTGATTTTCATAATGTGTCCCAAACACTGATTTCCCACAGCAACCACACTATTCTGTGCCAGAAGTGCGAAAACACATTTTGTCCCAGTTGTGAAAAATGAAAGCTGTGCTGTTCATCAGCAGGTGTGAAAAAATGCCAATGTTGAAAATCTGGAGTGAAAATATTACAAATGCGCAAAATTACAAGGGTGCGTGTAAACTGCATAACGTATGCTCGTAACACAGTAATTTCATGGACTTTTGTCACTAAATTTTCAACATAGGTATTTTAGCACCACTACTCATGAACAGTGTCACTGTGATTTTCTTAATCTGCCCCGAACACTGACTTCCCACAGTAACCGTGCTATTGTGTGCCGGAAGTGCAAAAACACATTTCAGCCAGGATGTGAAAAATGACACCTGTACTGTTCTTAAGGAGGTGTGAAAAAATGCCAATGTTGAAAATCTGGAGTGAAAATACTACAAATTTGCAAAGTTACGAGGGTGAATGGAAACTGCACAATGCATGCTCATAACACAGTCATTTTATGGACTTTCATCACCAAATTTTCAACATAGGCATTTTAGGACCTCTGCTCATGAACAGTGACACTGTGATTCTCATAATGTGTCCCAAACACTAATTTCCCACAGCGACCAAGCTATTCTGCACCGGAAGTGCGAAAACACATTTCATCCAGGATGTGAAAAATGACAGCTCTACTGTTCATAAGGAGGTCTGGAAAAATACCAATGTTGAAAATCTGGAGTGAAAATATTACAAATTCACAAAGATTTGAGGGAGCGTGGAAACTGCACAATGCACACTCGTAAAACAGTCATTTTTTGGATTTTTTCACCAAATTTGCAACACAGGCTTTTTGAGAGTCCACCTCATGTACAGTGGCACTGTCATATCGTTAATCAGTCCCGAAAGGTGATTCCTTGCAGTGACCATGAAATCACCTTTTGGGACCAAATAACGCCATGACAGTGATTGTATTCATGAGGAGGGGTCCCAATAACCCCATTTTGAAAATTTGGTGGCAAAAGTCCAAAAAATGGCACAGATATCCACATAAGTTGAAAAAACCTTATTTATACCATTATACAGCTTACCGGCATTTCTCCAGTTTGCGGTCAGCTTTGAAGAGTGCAGACGTGTTACCAGTCCACCAAAGATTGCTGCGCTGGGCTCCAGAGGTACGTATGGGGTGGGGGGTGTCAGGAGGTGGGGTGCACAGAGGGTGGGCGTGGGTTTTGGGAGGGGTCACGACAGACCGTGAGGGACCATTTTCTTTATTTCAGGGCCAAAAATAATAAAAAGGACATCACAGGAAGTTTTTTTTTTTTCACGCTTCATTTGTGCACACTGGGGTGGGCTCCCAGTATGCTGCCTGCGCTTTGGGGAAGGAGGGGACTTAAGCCGATGGGGATTGGGCTCCACGTTGGCAAGTAAAGACTGTTTGGGGGGGCATGATGCCGAGGGGGATTGGGCACCCCCTCAGCACTCAACAAATTGGGGGGACATTATGCCGATGGGCAGTGGGCTCCCCCATCGGCAAATGAATTGGGTCATTGGCATGCTGACAGGGGGATTGGCACCCCCCCCGTCAGCTTACATGGGACTGTGAGGCTATGCTGTTACATCAGGCAAGGTACCGCTCAGCAATGACACGTCACTCCCTCATTGCAGTGTATTTGCTGACGCTGCAATGACGTGGCTGCCCCTCATTGCAGCAGCCAAATCATTTCAAGTTGGTGGCCCTTCTGCAGAACCAGTGTCATCAGGACACTGGTCTGCATTGGGTGCACACCACCAAGCCCACAAATGTAGTGCTGGCATTGGCCACCACATTGCCGCACCTCCACAACCCGCTTCTCTCCTAAGCTGCTGCATAATGTTTCTTGAGCAAGCAAATGATAAAAAGTACAGGGAGATTTATATGTGCCATTTCTATTCTTATCATAGCAGATCATTTCTGCAGAATAATTGCCAAGTAAAATCTTTTTTTTTTTCCCACCAATCACAGTTTCTAGTATTTTGTTAAGTAATTTGCTAGCTTTAAAATACTATAATTAACGGTCTCCGTTTTTTGCCATAGACAAAACCGTGTGTTAAATACCGTAACACCTGAGTAGGTGTTACAGCATTCACGCGCTCCCTTTCCATACCGACGCGCTCGAGACAAGTAAATAAACAGAGCGCGAGCTTCAACTGTCCCTGTTTCCATAGGCATTTTGACAGAAAACATACTTACTTCTCTGCATTACCTCCATCCCAAACAAACTCTTGTGCTTCTAGGCTCACTGGTAAACTGAGGTATGCAGAGAAGTAAAATATTTCTCGTCAATATTCTACTGAGACAGATGAAAAACTTCAGTATTTATTAAAGCAGTATTCAATTATATAAAATAAAATATGGGAGAAGTGTGTCAAACTCAAATTTAACACACACCCTCGTTGTTGGATGGCACTCATAAACCCTCGGGCTCGCCCTCGGGGGTTTATGTGCCATCAACAACTTCAGTAATAATGTTAAATTCTCGTAACACACTTCTCCCCATACTTTATCCTATATGTAATTAACATTAGTCAAATATTGCATTACTAAAAAAATGCAACCTTCTTTTCCATAGCTGAAGGCATGTCAGTGCCCTTCCCCCCATGCACTCAGATACACAACTGTTAGCAAAATAGACAAGTACAGACAAGAGGACCACATTATGGTGTGGAAGTCATTACCATTTTAATACATTGGTAAGAGGTGGATATCCTGAAAATATAGATCTACACTACCTTTGATTGAATGAATGAATGAATTAATGTATTAATTATATAGTGCTTTAATAAAGTTCAAGGTGCTTTGAAAACAGCAATCAACAACATAAAACATAGTCAGCATGCAAATCAAACCATGCATAACCCTGTTCCTTTATAAACAAGCACCAGTCAATGCTGAATGTCTGCTTGCTTGTGTAACCCCACTACAAATGGGGGTTCCCAAAAGACTTCTAGGAGCTTGCTTGAATGCTCCAAGCCTGAATGGTGTTTGGCATTTAAGCCATTTATCAGTGAGTGTTTTTAGAGCCTCTGGTACTGTCTCTTTAAGAGCTGTCTGCTTGCAGACATAATTAGTTTGTATGGGGGACTGTGTGCTTCTCTGAGTACCACTCGAGCTGCTGCCAATTCACTTCATTTTGCAGTCACTAGGAGTGCAAAGGAACCTATCTGAAAGATGTAACTGTTTGCCAGAAATTATTTAGAGCAATAATGAAATTACAGTTTGTCTAACCTGCTTTCTTTGCAGTCAGAACTGTGTCTGCTAGTTCCCATTCTAGTTTTGAACTGCTGAACTGGACCAATCAGTGTGGGATAAGCTAGCTCTAAAATGGTGCCTTGGACGAATCAGAACTTGGACTCATAATCTGAGCCAGCCACAAGAGGATTGTATGGGCAGTGACTCTGGGAGATGTAGTTTAGACTTCAGTGCCTTTTTGGACCAACAGCAGCAGTCTATTGTGGTGACAGCCAATCAGTCAAGAACTGGGAGGAACTCAAAGGAAATGCCGGTTTTGTCGGTTGGAGTTCAGTTGAGCTTTGGCAGTGAAGAAGGAAGGAGCCCTGTGCTTTTCAGTGTGCAGTTTTAGTCAAAAAAGCGTGTAAGGCCCAGAGTTCCGGTCTGCAGCTTGTGTAACAGCTTGTTAGGACTGAATCCGTCCTGTGAAAAGAATCAAAGGATCTCTGAAGAGTAGAAACCAGGCTCACCCTGTAGAAGACTGGAGAAATTGTTGAATTACACTCGGTCTGTCAGGAACTGAATCTGCTGTGTGTTCTCCCGAGTATTGTGCAGTAATTGCGATCGGGATACAGATGCAGCCTGCCTGGTGTAGTGCTTTCTTGTATATGGATGTGTGAAGAGGTTTGTGTACCTCAAGTGAGCCCTGCTGACATTGAAGGACCCTATCTTATTTGGAGGTCGTGAGTACTAATTCAGGGTGGCTCCTGTTGAATTGCCACATTAAATCCAAATGGAATTACTGTACTGCTGACTGTTTAATTCTCCTTTTCTCTGTGTGAAAGGGCCCCTACCAGCTGCCACGTTTGGACTAGCCACTAGGGCTTGGGTACCCAGGGACAGTAACTGATAGGGATAGGCCTGTGCACAGAGCCATAAATAGATTATTAGAGTGATAAGCTAATTAACCTGATTTCCCCTGTCCTTGTTATATCCCCTAAATAAATCAGAGCTGCTTGTTTCAGCAAAGTTATACTGCCTGAGGTATTTGTCTATGTTAAAGTACTGTACTGTGATTGTTGCACTGTATCTCATTTCAGGAGGTCCCAGTGCCGGAACCAGACCTGGGGTAAGTGTATACTGTGAAGGTAATTCTGATATATTGTGTGGGCCACTAGTGGGAAGAAAGGGGGTTGCAGTGTCCCAGAGGGCTGTGACCAAGTTAGTTTAACTATTGCAAACCCTGACCTCTGGGTGGAGGCACCGCCATTGGATCAGGCCCCTCAACCTGTTAGTGGCAAATCAGGCAGGGGTAGTAGCCCCTGGGATAGCGCCATCTAGGGGTTACATCTTGGAGGCTCACCGCTGGGATTGTGTGTCCTCTAGTGGCCATATTTACGAACCACTGTTAAGAAAAAATGGGTACCCGACAGAAGTGGCTGTGCACGGCTGGTGGAGTGGTGTACTGGGGAGGAGATCGACCCAAAATGCTATGCTTATCCTGGACATCCCCTGGGTATCAATACGGACACTGTGCAGGGAGTACTTTCCAAGGTGGAAGGTTTACAAAACCCTGTGGTGGTGGGTCGGCATGCTAATCTGCTCACCCACACTTTCCTGGCCTAGTAGAGTTTAAGGATCCCATAGATAGCTCCAAAGTGCCACAGACCATTACCCCAGAGGGAGCCCTCACTGCTTGGAGAGTGATAACTAAGGACAGTAAAGACCCGGGGGGGAATCAGCCCCCACCACTATCTGAAACTTTTGAGGAGAAATTTGCTGAATGGTTGCTGGGAGAGGGGAAAACTGTGGAGGACTTGAAGAAACTATTCTTGCCACCTGGGGGTGTTCCTCCCCCAACACCCTCTCCTGCTCCAGTGCCCGTAATGGTGGCTGAACCAATGCAGACTCCTATTTCTGCACCTGCCATTAGTCACGACTCTTACGAAGGTTGAGGATCTTCTCTGGCACCTCCCCACCCCCAAGGGAGGATGACTGGGAGACCTGGATGAACTATGTTGCCCCAAGTGCTAGAATGGCAATGCTCGGGAAGGTGAAAAGCGAAAGAGGGTTAGTGAGAGCCTCGAGGTCCTGCCGGCTACCATCCGTGCTAAGCAGGGCCAGTAACCCTGAAGCGACTGCACAGGCCTATCTTGAGGCCTTGGAGAATGTGTAGGGAGCCAGATTCAGATGAGGACCTATGGTGGAGAGTAAGAGATGCACAACAGTACCAAGGAGGTTGTTGTCTGTGTATGTATCTCGGCTGGAAAAATTGTTGCAAGAATGCCTCAGAAAGGTAGTTTGCCAGCGATTGAACTGGACCGAACCAGGCTGGACAGGATCCTTAAGTCTGCCCCCTTCTCAGAACTGCTGTTGCTTCAGTTACACCTGGCAGATCGACTGGAATCCCCACCCTCCTATGATGAGTTAATGAGAGAAATTCGAGGAGTTGAGAAAAGACGACCTCGGGAGGGACCTGCACCAATAGCTGCGGCTACGACCCGAGTGACTGAGGGTGACCCATCAAGTGAAGTTCAGGGGCAGAGGTTGGCAGTCAATGAGTGCTCTGACAAGGAAAAAGATATGTCACAATGGGGCGAACTGTTGAGAGAGATCCGGAATTCAAAAACAGTCCCTTTATGAAGGCCACGCCTGCAAGTACAGACCTGACCTATATCCGACTGCATCTGCTATGGGGTGGGGTACCCACCCATGTATCTCCTACTGATAACAGCTCCGAACTCGATTCCTTGACCATGGAAGTGGAGAAACTGACAGATGTCTCCAAATGCTTATCACGCCAGACAGAGATGGCACCAAGGTTTCCAGTTAGTAATACCCCGCCCTGGCTCCCAGTGTGGCGCCTCGGCCAGCTCAAACTCCAGAAAGTATGTTTTGCTATAATTGTGGGAAAGATGGGCACATGAAAGGGAATGCCAGTCCCAAAAGACACTGACAAAGTTGCATATAGGCTACAGGAGAGCTTGGAGAAGAAATCAGTGGTTAAGAGGTGCGACATGATCCCAGTGAGGGCACCAAAATGCTAATTCCGTCCTTTTGTGGCAAGGTCAGTTGCTCAGGCCCCTACCACGCCTCTCAGACTGGCCCAGAATAGTGGGTCCCTCCATGGAGACCACTGTAAAGGTGAGCAGGTGTCTACAAAACTATATTAGACAGTGGCTCCCAAGTGACAATTATGTTCCAAGATTGGTATCGAAGCATTTGTCAGACATACCTTACAACCATTAGAAGGACTGCATGTATGGGGGTTAAGTGAGAGGCCTACCCTATTCCGGGTATATCCGAATTTGGCTGTCTTTCCCCACCTCCGTGGCTGGGTGGCTGAACAAGTAGAGACCCTAGCCTTAGTGTGTCCCCCACTGGACTGTATGATGGTGTCCCTTTGTTGATTGGAACAAATGCTCATATGTTCGGAAGGCTGGCACAGTTGTGTTATGAAAAACAGGGTCAAAGACTAGTAGAGCTTTAAGAGTTCGGCTTTAATTAAGAAGGCCTATGAGGCACAGAGATGCTGAAAAAACAGAACCAGAGGAACGGTTCGAATTGTATGGAAGAAGGATCCTGAGTCTCTGATCCTGGCGCCAAATGCCCAGTGTACCTTACAGGAGAGGTCCGTATCAGAAAGGATGTTAAGAATAAAATATTAATGTTGGATGCACGGCGATGGAAAATTGCCAGAGGGACTGCTGGTCAAGCCTAGTATTTTGCCTGCTAGAGCCCATGCTTATGCCAGAAGGGTAATGGTCCAAGTTCATAATGTGTCTGAAAGAGACATTCGAGTAAACAGAGGTTGCATCCTGGCTAATGTGCATTGTGCAGACACTGCAGTGCTACCCAGCAGCAAGAGTTCAAGGAAGAATGACAGAGTAGACGCCTGACTTGTTTGATTTCGCTGACTCCCGCTGCCAGCTGAATGGAAAGTGAAGATCAGTGAGAAGCTTGCCAGAGAGACCAGGTGTTTTCTTTAAAGGAATGGGATGTAGGATGCGTGCAAGGAGCTGAGCACAATATCCGGCTGCATGACGAAAGACCATTTCGTGAGAGGTCTCGACGCCTGGCACCTGCTGACATAGATGATGTGAGACGGCATCTACAAGAGATGTTAGCTGCTGGTGTAATACAAGAATCCAGAAGCCCTTATGCTTCCCCCATTGTGGTAGTGAGGAAAAAGAATGGAACAGTAAGGATGTGTGTGGATTATCGCACCTTAAACCGTGGACTATCCCTGATCAGTACACAATGCCCGCATTCAGGATGCTTTGGACTGCCTAAGCAGGGAGCAAGTGGTTCTCTGTGCTGGATCTCCGCAGTGGGTACTATCAGATCCCGATGGCCCCAGAGGACCGTGAAAAGACAGCCTTTATCTGTCCGCTTGGCTTCTATGAATTCATGAGGATGCCTCAAGGGATTTCAGGTGCCCCAGCCACTTTTCAACGATTGATGGAGCGTGCAGTGGGGGACATGAACTTACTAGAGTGCCTGGTATACCTAGATGATGTTATTGTGTTTGGCAGCTCACTGGAGGAACATGAGAGCAGATTATTTAAGGTATTGGACCGACTGGAGGACTTTGGCCTTAAACTGTCCATTGATAAGTGTCAATTTTTCAAACATCAGTAAAGTATGTGGGACACATAGTATCCACGAGGAATAGAGACCGACCCAAGTAAAGTTGAGGCCTTGACCACCTGGCCACAGCCAAAAATCTAAAAGAACTGCAAAGATTCCTGGGATTCTGTGGTTATTATCGGTACTTCATCAAGGACTATTCAAGAGTGATCCGCCCTTTACTTAACCTTACTCAAGGGTATCCCCAACCCACAAAAAAATACCAAAGTCAGCATCCCTCAAGACTGAAAGAGTGTATTTTCATCGAGTGAAGTATTTGGGGCCCGCTGGACTCCTGATTGTGAGACTGCTTTTCATGAGATCATATATCAACTTACCCATGCTCCAGTGCTGGCCTATGCCGATCCAAGAAAACCTCGTCCTGCACACTGATGCTAGCTTGCAAGGGTTGGGGGCTGTGTTGTACCAAGAGCACGAGAATGGCCTGAGACCAGTGGCCTTTGCCAGTGGAAGCCTGACCCCATCGAAAAGAACTATCCTGTACATAAGTTAGAGTTCCTAGCTTTGAAGTGAGCTATTGTTGACCAATTCCATGAGTACTTGTATGGGGCTAAAATACTAGTAAAACTGACAATAATCCTTTGACCTATGTGCAGACCTCAGCTAAGTTGGATGCCACTGGCCATAGGTGGCTTTCTGCATTATCTACATATGACTACTCTCGAATACCGAGCAGGTCTGAACCACATAGATGCTGATGCTCTCTCCGGAGGCCTGTTCCCCAGAATGATTGGGTCCGACTGGCAGAACCTGACATTCGGGCACTCTGCGGAAGTTTGACAGGAGGAACAAATGTCCACGGACGCAGTGGACTGCATGGTGGATTGCTTGGGAGCCTCTGAGAATTGCATACCTGCTGCTTATGCCACTTTTCTGCAATAGACATTGGTGCACTGCCTCAGCTGGACAATGACAGTATCGGTGGCTCAATCCGCGATCCCATGATCAAAGCAGCTTTAGAAGCCCTCTATGCAGGAAAAGATGTGTCAAATTACGCTCCACTGATTTGAGAACTGCACTGTTATACAAAGAAGGTCCTAAGTTGAAACTGATCAATAAACTGTTATACAGAGAAACAGTAGACAGAGGGGACAAGTAGACAAACAACAACTAGTGCTGCCACTGCCTTTCGAGACTCAGTATTGAGGTCCTTGCACAACCACATGAGGGCACCTTGGTATAGACAGAACACTTGACTTGGTGAGATCCAGATTCTATTGGCCTAAGATGGGGGCTGATGTGGAGCAACACACTCGAACTTAGTAAGCTGCTTACAGAGAAAGCTTTGCCCCAGAGGGCTGCCCCCCTTGTTAACATAACCACCAGTGCACCCATGGAGCTGGTCTGTATTGATTTTCTAAGTTTGGAGTCAGATCAAAGAAATATCAGTAATGTGCTGGTGGTCACTGACCATTTCACGAGATATGCCCAAGCTTTCCCCACCAAAGACCAGAAAGCATCCACTGTAGCCAAAGTACTTGTAGAAAACTTTTTTGTTCACTATGGGGCTCCACAAAGAATCCATTCTGATCAAGGAGACTTTGAAGTCGTCTGATCAAAGAGATACTTTCTCTGTGAGAGTCACGAAAGTCAGAACCACTCCTTACCACCCCAGGGGACCCACAGCCTGAACGTTTCAACCGCACTTTGCTAGATATGCTAGGCACCCTGCACCCAAAGGACAAGCCTAGATGGAGCCAACAAATTAGCACCCTGGTACATGCTTATAACTGCACCAAAAGTGATGCCACTGGATTCTCCCCCTACCGCCTGATGTTTGGAAGAGAAGCTCGACTACCAGTAGATGTGTGTTTGGGGTCTCTCCTGATGGGGTTCAAGCTGACAACTATTTACAGTATGTGCAAAGTTAAAGGCCCAGCTAACTCATGCGTACCAACTGGCTCAAACCATGGCTGCCAAAAGAAATCTGGCCAACAAAGAAAGGTATGATAAAAGGTGGCAACACAGGAACTCCAGGAGGAGATCGGGTTTGCTAAGAAATCTGGGACTGCATGGCAAGCACAAGATTGCTGACAGATGGCACCATCTCCCTCACATTGTAGTGGGCAAACTAGATGATCTGCCAGTGTACAAAGTAAGGCCTGAGAATAATTCAAAGATGTAAAAACAATGCATAGAAATCATTTACTGCCCATTGGACAAATCTTAATTGAGTCTGAGCCCTAGAGATGCCCCTCTGGACCAGTGACTAGAGCTGCTGCTAAGAAAAGATCAAGAAAGTCTGCACCTACAGAAGCAAAGTTAAAGTGTTCCCTCCACAAGTCCCAGTTGAGCATGACTGTCAGTCCATATCGGAAGAAAGTGAGAGTGACTTTGAATACTATCCTTCTTACGAACTGAGTCAATTGTTTGAGGGCAATCCCTAGTCAATACTGGAGACAAAGCTGGGCCTTCTGGACTGTCTAAGCCCCAGCTTCATCCCTGGAGCCAATGCTCCCAGAAAGTGAAGTGCAAAGCATCAGATCAGATGAAATGGAATCATTGTGCATGGTTGAACTGTTTGAGCTTTCAGTGGAGGAAAATGATAGATTGGGGCAGACTGGTGATACACCGAACAAGAAGAGTATTTTGAGTGCCCTGACAGTCCACTGCCAGTGTCAAAGCTCTCCATGCGAGCCAAATGTTGTGGACTCCAGAAACTGTAACTCCTGGAGCTGAAATGCCCCAAGTTCTAGCCTCTCTACCCCATGGAGACTCCCCTGACAAGTGAGGACAATGCTGAAAATGAGGCTCAGAGTGCAGAGACTATAACAGTTCCCCTAGAAAGACTGGTCGAGCTGTAAAGCCTGTGGTGCACCTCAGTTATGATTCACTTGGGAGGCCTGTGGACTTGCCTCTCAATGTTGTCCATAAAGGAGTGTATGTGTCCCAGGCTCATTGCCCAAACTGAGCATCAGTGCTAACTCCAAGTTACTTGTGTTGCCCTCTAAGTATGGTGCCTTGCCCCATCCAGCCCCAAAGGTAACTGATAGGGAAGGTCCCCCTCTCTTCAGGTTTCATGTACAAGAGGTAATAACTTGAGTTGTATGGTACAATGTGTATGTAATACTGTGTAAAGTGACGTACTGCAATGTTTCAGAAATGTGTTCTTGGTAAAATCATATATTGACTGATGATTACATGTCTGAGCCTAATGCAAATGATATGGTTGCAGTTGAAACTTATGGGGTACTTGCTTGTGGCGACGTCAAGCTTTCCCAAACCAGGAAGGTGTAACCCCCTACAAATGGGGGTTCAAAAGACTTCTAGGAGCTTGCTTGAATGCTCCAAGCCTGAATGGTGTTTGGCATTTAAGCCATTTATCAGTGAGTGTTTTAGAGCCTCTGGTACTGTCTCTTTAAGAGCTGTCTGCTTGCAGACATAATTAGTTGTATGGGGGACTGTGTGCTTCTCTGAGTACCACTCGAGCTGCTGCCAATTCACTTCATTTTGCAGTCACTAGGGTGCAAGGGAACCTATCTGAAAGATGTAACTGTTTGCCAGAAATTATTTAGAGCAATAATGAAATTACAGTTTGTCTAACCTGCTTTCTTTGCAGTCAGAACTGTGTCTGCTAGTTCCCATTCTAGTTTTGAACTGCTGAACTGGACCAATCAGTGTGGGTAAGCTAGCTCTAAAATGGTGCCTTGGACGAATCAGAACTTGGACTCATAATCTGAGCCAGCCACAAGAGGATTGTATGGGCAGTGACTCTGGGAGATGTAGTTTGAACTTCAGTGCCTTTTTGGACCAACAGCAGCAGTCTATTGTGGTGACAGCCAATCCAGTCAAGAACTGGGAGGAACTCAAAGGAAATGCCGGTTTTGTCGGTTGGAGTTCAGTTGAGCTTTGGCAGTGAAGAAGGAAGGAGCCCTGTGCTTTTCAGTGTGCAGTTTTAGTCAAAAAACGTGTGTAAGGCCCAGAGTTCGGTCTGCAGCTTGTGTAACAGCTTGTTAGGACTGAATCCGTCCTGTGAAAAGAATCAAAGGATCTCTGAAGAGTGAAACCAGGCTCACCCTGTGAAGACTGGAGAGTTGTTGAATTACACTCGGTCTGTCAGGAACTGAATCTGCTGTGTGTTCTCCGGGTTTGTGCAGTAATTGCGATCGGGATACAGATGCAGCCTGCCTGGTGTAGTGCTTTCTTGTATATGGATGTGTGAAGAGGTTTGTGTACCTCAAGTGAGCCCTGCTGACATTGAAGGACCCTATCTTATTTGGAGGTCGTGAGTACTAATTCAGGGTCGCTCCCTGTTGAATTGCCACATTAAATCCAAATGGAATTACTGTACTGCTGACTGTTTAATTCTCCTTTTCTCTGTGTGAAAGGGCCCCTACCAGCTGCCACGGTTTGGACTAGCCACTAGGGCTTGGGTACCCAGGGACAGTAACTGATAGGGATAGGCCTGTGCACAGAGCCATAGGTAGATTATTAGAGTGATAAGCTAATTAACCTGATTTCCCCTGTCCTTGTTATATCCCCTAAATAAATCAGAGCTGCTTGTTTCAGCAAAGTTATACTGCCTGAGGTATTTGTCTATGTTAAAGTACTGTACTGTGATTGTTGCACTGTATCTCATTTCACAGGAGGTCCCAGTGCGAACCAGACCTGGGGGTAAGTGTATACTGTGAAGGTAATTCTGATATATTGTGTGGGCCACTAGTGGGAAGAAGGGGGTTGCAGTGTCCCAGAGGGCTGTGACCAAGTTAGTTTAACTATTGCAAACCCTGACCTCTGGGTGGAGGCACCCGCCATTGGATCCAGGCCCCTCAACCTGTTAGTGGCAAATCAGGCAGGGGTAGTAGCCCCTGGGATAGCGCCATCTAGGGGTTACACTTGTGTTTGCTGTGTAGTTTGTGAGACATAGACAGCAGTTTTCAACTCCTCAGGAAAGCTGCAGATCTCCCATGGAGTTCTTCCTAACTGGACAGGCCTGGCTGACATATTTAGTGACCACTATCAGTAGTTTTTTCAATTTTCTATCCCCTTCTTGGAGTTGGCCCTGCAGCACCACAAGCAGAACATTAAAGGCAGCCTTCTGCCTCTGTTTCCACTGACCACCACTGCCATTGACTCTTCCAAGGCTGCAGTCCCAACCAATTATACTAAGGGTTTATACTATGGGATTTAGGATGGCAGACATCCATATGCCCATAATTGCCATCCCCCACTTCTCAGTGGATCTTTTTATAAGGAGCATTGTCATTAAAATATTTGTCGAGCTGGATTTAAATCCTAGAAATGTTGTTTGATTAATTGTATCCAATGGCAGTTTATTCCTTGACCTTATTACTCTGGGTAGGAAGAAACTGTGCCTCAGATTAGTCCTGGGTACTTTGCCCTGTATCTACTTATTGTGTCCTCTTAAATAATGGGCATAGCCTCTGTAACTGATGTGTAAGTCTTCTGATAATTCAGTATCCTTCAGTATTTTATAAATAAGAAAAATCACTAAATCACCTCTCTCCCTCCTACGTTTAAGGGTCAGAGCTTGAGATCCACAGTGACCACAAGTAGCCATCACATCACCCTCCTGCAGTGATGTAGACACACAGAATTCTGGCTCAGAACAGGACTGTGAAATGAGGAGAGCACACCAACTGGTGTGGCCATGGCAGGTTTGGACAGGCCAGTTGGCAGTTGCTCAACACAAGGCAGTAGCTTTCCCTTGCTGGCAATGCTGGCAGAAGGTTCAGGGCAGCAGCTTGTGGTGAACTGGGTGGGTTGCCCAAGTCCCAAAAAAAGATGTAGGCCCTGAGCAAGCTCTCACCTCATCTGAGCCCTGACTGTGAGCCTGATACCAGGAAGGAAGTCAAGTAGAGCTACACGCTGGCTATGGAGGCCAGCAGCACCAAGCAACCCAGCCCAGCACTGCTAAACAACAACAAAACAAGAAAACAAGCATTTGTCAATGCCGAATGTTTGCTTGCTGGTATTAGCATTGGAAGTGCAGAAGTTAGACATATGCAGAATAGGAATGGCAGTGAAGTACTGAAGTGACGCCCAACCCCACCACCACCCTGCAGAGATGGACAGGCACTGGGGTGTGCCTGTGGGTCGTCACCCATAATGCTCATGCCATGTCGCATCACCCTATCCTCCAGAGGCTGACAAGTGCTGAGGTGTGTCTTGGGGTGTACGGCTTTACAGTCACCCCATTTCATAAGGACATATGCTGAAATGGGTGCAGCAAAGGAGAATGGGGTGAACCCTGGGGCCGAAGAGTCCAAGGCATACCTGGATGCCTGTGACTGTCTACAAGGTGGGGGTGGAATGGTGTGAGCATTACAGCCGGCAATCCAAAGGCATGGCAATCCAAAGGCTCACCCCTGAAGCCCGTCATTCTGTACAAGGGGGGGGATGTTATGGTTAGAAACCCTAATGCCCTGGGAGTTTGTTGGTATTTGTACCACTAATTTTCAGCATGGCCTTTTGTTGACCCACCACCTCATGAAGGCATTTGGAACCTCTGCTCATGAACAGTGGCAGTGTAATTTTGTCAATCTGTTCCGAACGTTGATTTCCCACAGGGACCGTGCATTTCTTCGCCAGATGTGGGAAAACACAGTTCGGGCAGGATGTGAAAAATGGCAGCTGTACCATTCATAGGGAGGTGTGAAGAGATGGCAATGTTGAAAATCTGGAGTGAAAATGTAAAAATTTCTCGAACTTCCAAACTATGCAACGTATGCTCGTAACAAAGTGATTTTGTGGAATTATGTCACTAAATTTTCAACATAGGCATTTTGGGACCTCTGCTGATGAACAGTGGCACTGTGATTTTCTTAATCTGTCCCAAACACTGATTTCCCACAGCGACCATGCTATTGAGCGTCAGATGTGCAAAAACACATTTCAGCTAGGATGTGAACAATGACAGCTATACTGTTCATAAGATGGTGTGGAAAAATGCCAATGTTGAAAATCTGGAGTGAAAATATTACAAATTCTTGAAGTATGAGTGTGCATGGAAACTGCACAACGCACACTGATAACACAGTCATTTTTTGGGATTGTTTCACCAAATTTGTAACATAGGCTTTCTGAGAGCCCACCTCATGAACCATGTCATTGTCATGACATTAACTGGTCCCAAAAGATGATTCCATGCAGTGACCATGAAATCACCTTTTGATACCGAATAACCAGATGACAGTGACTGAATTCATGAGGTGGGGTCCCAAGAACCCCATGTTGAAAATTTGGTGTCAAAATTCACAAAAATGGCAGAAATATCCACCTAAGTTGAAAAAAAACTATGTATGCCATTATACAGCTTACTGGCATTTTTTCAGTTCGCGGTCGGCTTTGAAGAGTGCTGACAAGTTCCCGCTCCATGAAGATCATTGAGCGGGGCTCCAGAGGTAAGCACAGGGTGAGGGGAGGCGTGGGGAGGTGTGTGGAGGTGGGGTGTGCAGAGGATGGGTGGGGGCTGGGGGAGGGAGCAATGGACACAATGATGGACCATTTCTGTTTTCAGAAGTTTAAAGAAAAAAAAATTTGCAGCATGATTTTTCTACTTACAGGGACATCGAGCACACTGGGGTGGGCTTCCAGCATGCCATCTGGGTGTTTGTTGGGGAGGGGCTGGAGCTGACGGGGATTTGGAACCCTGTCGGCACATACAATGTGTTTGGGGGGGCACATCAGCCAAGGGGGATTGGGCACCCCCCTCGGCAGACAACAAAGTGGGAGAGGACATTATGCTGTGGAGGATTGAGCTCCTCACTGGCAAATGAACTGAGAAGGGGGCATGCCAACAGGGGGATTGAGCTCTCCCATTGGCTTTCATGGAGACTGTGAGAGGCAGATGGCGACATCCACTGCCATCTGTTTATTGAAATGTGACACCAGATGAGGCAAGCTGCTATTTGCTGCTGCAATGCGGTACCACCCCAGCATCAGACTGTTCCGGAAAAACAGCTGAATCTCCAATGACGGGGCGTTCCTTGATTGCAGTGGTGAATTTCTTCCAGATTGGTGGCATGCTTCAAAAGTGCTGTCATTGACAGCGGGCTGCTCCATTGGTACTACAGAAACCAGCTCCTAAAAGCACTGCAAGCACTGGCCACAACACTGCTGCACCTCCACAACCTGGTACTCCAACAAGTTGCCACAAAATGTTTCTTGCTCAAGCAAACATAAAAATTCATCATAGATCTGAATGTAAAGTTATTTTCCAAGATTAAATTATGCCTTACTTGTGGTAGTAGCAAATGTTAGTGAAAGTCTCGAGCTGTAAGAGTGAATACTTTTCTGCACAGTTTGAAGTGGAAAAAATCTTATTTTCACTCCACTGAGGTAGGCAGCTAACACCTGGATGGAAAAGGAGGAGGAACAGGTGGAAGAGCTGAATTAATCCTTTTGCTCAGTGTTCATGGAAGAAAAGGGGGGGCTGCTACCACTGTGGGCTGGGAGGGTGGGAACGAGGGAGAGGAGGTGACAGGTAGAACAATTGAGGGAGGTAGAGTCCTAGAAGGAATGAGGGCACTGAGGGTAGACAAGGCACCAGGGCCGGATGGTATCCACCCCAGGGTGCTGAGGGAGATGGCAGAGGTGTTGGTGGAGCTTCTGGCGGATCTGTACAGCACCTCACTGGAGTCAGGATGTGTGCCACTGGATTGGAGGATGGCACATGTAGTGCCGTTACACAAGAGCAGACCAAGGGATGAACCTGGTAATTATCATCTGATAAATCTCACCTTCATAGTGTGCAAACTCATGGAAACAATACTAAAGGAAAGAGTGGTGTCATACCTGGAGGACAACAGCCACCAGGATGTGAGGCAGCATGGGTTCATTTTGGGGAAGTCTTGTCAAACCAGACTGATACAATATTACGACTGGGTGACAGGCGAGGTGGATAAAGGGTCATATAGTGGATGTTCTATACTTGGACGTGAACAAGACCTTCAGTTTGGGACCTCATGGGTGGCTTGGAGGGGGAGCTAACTGGTGTAGGGGTAGGGGCAAAAATGATGAACTGGATTACAAGCTGGCTGAATGGGAGGCTGCAATGGGTGGTGGTGGGAAGGGAACTCTTAACTCCGAAGCCAGTGATGAGCGGGGTGTCACAGGGCTGTGTGCTGGGGCCAGTATTATTTGGGCTCTTTATATCAGACATTGTGCACGGGGTGGTGAGCAAGGTAAATCTGTTTGCAGATGATAACAGAATGGGAGCAGTGGTGGATGGAGTGGAGGGATGGAAGCAGCTGTAGTGGGACCTAAGCAAGCTAGAAGAGTGGTCAGAGAGGTGGCAGCTGAGGTTCAATGCAAAGAAGTGTAAGGTTATGCACTTCGGGGAGAAGAACCCAAGGAGAAAATATGACTGGGGAGGGGGGTTGAGCTGGGGATCACTGAGGAGGAGGAGAAGGACCTGGGGTAATGGTAAGAGGGACCATGAAAAACACTGCCCAGTGCAGGAGGGGGGCTGCAAAAGTGAATAAAAGTTTGTGGGTGCATAGCAAGGGGGTTTGCATCCAGATAAAGAGAGGTGATTTTGCCCCTGCACAGGTTGCTGGTAAGGCCACACTTGGAATACTGTGAGCAGTTTTGGAGGCCACACCTGAAGCACGATATCAGGCTACTGGAGGGGGTGCAGAGGAGGACAACAAAGAGGATATGTGGAATGGAGGGGAGAGACTATGAGATCAGGCTGGAAGATGTGAATATGTGCACCCTGGAGGATAGCAGGGGCAGGAGGAACATGCTAGAGACATTCCAGTATCTGAGAGGAATCAGTAAGGATCAGCAGATGGGGTCTTTAAGCTAAGGAGGGGGAGGGACATCAGGGGGCAAGGGCTAAGAATAGAAGGGGGACGATTTAGGAGGGAAATGAGGAGATGCTATTTAGCGAAGAGAGTGGTAGCAAAATGAACACAATACCAGAATGGGTGGTATAATGTAAATGTGTGAACAGCTTTAAAAGGCCATGGGACAGGGAACAGGGAAAGTGAGGGTGGGGGAGGTGGGGGAGGCTGCAAACTAGGGGTGGTAGCTGCACACTCGAGCAGACTTAGATAGACGGGGTGGTCTGTTTCTGCTGGCACATTTGTATGTTCATATGTTCCCGGTCGATTGAGCCATTCCTGCGCTCAGGCACATAATGACATGTCCCTAGGGTGAGTGCAAGGGTGTGCAAATCTATGGGGACAATTTTAAGTATAATGATGGCCATTTGCAGCTGATAATCAAGGGCACCAGATGACTAATAATGGCCTTTTAGGATTAGCACATCGAAAGTTCAAAATATCAAGGGTATTTTCTGCATCACAGACATCAGTTAATTTTTCCATAGAATAATGAGGAAAACCAGCAGAAAGTTCAAAGCCAGGCAAAACATGTCCCTCCAAGCATTTGTAGTTGATGCCAGTTACAAAATGCACAGTCGGGTACTGTTGACAAAGCATAGGACTTCTGGGTGAAAGGCTGGGTTGGGTCGTCAAGGCAGGTTGTGCTGCTTGCACTTACAATTTATTTTTAACCTGCATCAACTACAAATGTATGGAGGTACATGTTGTTGTTTGGAACTAAACTTCCTGCATTGCTTTATACTGCAATGTGCACCATCAACTTGGAGCATTCCCCTTTTGCATTTTGCTTGTGATGATGAAAACATGGCAGATTAATGATTAATGAGAAAACACCCCCCCCCCAGCTGATTTTCTCTCATGCCTTCTACGACTAGGCCCTATGGGAGTAAATACAACAGAATACTTATGTCACAGGATTAAATGGCAGTTGCTATATAAGGCTTGTTCACACGGCCGACTGTGAGCCGTTGTCAGTGGCTTACAACAGCTAAATCGGTACTCCTGCCCACATGTAAACGCTACCGTTTGGGCACTTTTCCATTTTATGGTGTTGCGTACACATTTCCCCTTTTCCTGGGTTTGTGGAGTGGTGTAGGTGGTTTCCTGTGCCGTCTACACAGTCAAACCCCCTGCACCACTCAAAATCCCCTGTTTAAGCAACAGTGACCAGTGTAGTATTATATCGCTGGAAAGGAAAAGGGCAGCAGCAAAACCAGTGCTGTGTGAACACAGCCCTCTACTGTTTTATAAAAAATTTTTTGAATAAATAAAAATGAGCTGCTGGGGCAAAGTGCAGTGTGAACGAGCCTACAGTTATCCAAAGTGACCAATCAAAATAGCTCTGCCTTCACCAGAAACTGATATTGCAAAACCTGATGTGACCTACATGAACAGGAGGTGGGGCCAGTGTGCATCTGTCAAGAAGGAATTCTGCCATCAGCCAATCTGTAGCTCATCAATTCCCCCATAACACCCACCCCGAAGTGGCATGTTCTGCATCAATAAAATGGTATTTAAAAAGCAGGTTACTTTGTAATATTGGATCAGAAAGTGACTTTGCAATTTGTCATATTCCTATGATATTGTTGGTTTGTTTATCTTTTTGAAAACTTAAATGCATGTGCTTTCATGCTGCCATGGTGCAAAAGTGTGTTTATCTTTTTAAAACCTGACTAACAGAAATTTGTTTACACAGTTTATGGTATGTGGGCACTAATGCAGACTAATTTCTTAAACCTACTTTAGAGCAGCTTTCAGAGACATGGCAGAGTGGGTGACTTTGAGATTGGACTACTGTTTGTGCCAACAGTATTTTTTTTTTAGAAACCCCTCTAATGGTAGCCCTGTGAGAAGTCCCATCTACAGCTGTTTGCTGAGTTTTTCAGATAATAATCCAGACAAAGTGAATTTTGTTTTTGTTACCACATACCACTTGGTGCACAAATAGACTGGGGATAAATACCCTGCCATGCAATACTTAACTTCCACCCAGATGGGCAAAAGGGAGCTCTCTTTAATACACGAGGATGACACCCATCTTGAGCAGCTCAGCAAAGTTCATGTTGGGTAGTTCTGGTGTCTTGACCTGGTGTGGGACTAGAACCAACAGCCATTCCAAAATAGCTTAAAGCAGCAGTGAATGTTAATAGGAGTTGTTCAATTTTTTTTTATTTATTTTTTTTTATTATGGGAGAAAATTTTGACCAGTTGCTTTTTTATTCCATTTTAGATCACACCTTACCCAGTCTTTCACTTTTTGGAGTTGACTTCAACATTTGTATGTGAATAAAAAGAAGTATTCTTTCATTCTTTTTTACTGCGAAGTATCAGGTTTTCGGCAGTATTCTCAACCATTTTTGAATCTTCATTATACAATGGCAAGAAAAAATCCTGGACTTTGATTGGTCGGTCTTGGGCTGGACCCATGCTGTTATCCCAGCACAACATCACGGGTCTACTCTCAGCCTCACTGTGAACCTGTAGATGAGCATGAGCATGCTGAGCATTTGCTTGCTTGTTTCATCTGCTCTTAAAAAACAAAACTAGTTTTCCACACAAAAGCATCTTTAAAATTATTTTTTTTATTCTGTATAACAACGAGCCATTGTATAATAGCAATAATGCCCTCCAGGGTGTGTGTCGTTTGGGATAACATCACGCCTCAGCTGTTGGATGCACTCGGCCTGCAACCTCGTGCCCAACCACCTGAGGCATGACGTTATCCCAGCACGACACACACACCCTGTTGGGCATTATTGCTTAATCATCCTATAAGGGCAGAGAGCACTGTATGATGCCTGCTAGTTCATTTAAGTCAGAAGGAAAAGGGATCTCAGGAGTATAGTGATGAAAATCTGGAGTGAGCCATATGAAAAGTAGTGTTCCTTTTATTATTTCAAAAGTAAAATAGTGTTAAAACAATTCAGCCGGTATGCACTGTGGTAGCAGTACCAGTACTGCTTGTGATGCTGGTGATCTGGGTTCCAGAATGAGCCCGTCATCAGACAGACGGACAGAGAAGAAGGCTCCAGCATCTCCCAGAGTGAGGGCTTCCACTACCGCTGTGTGACTACCACCTGGGTGGTCTCAGTGGTGATGCGAGTGGAGTACAGGCAAGATAGGGTAGGAGGTGTCGATGGACTGGACTGAGGGCCACTGACATACATGGTGCTGACACCCTCTCTCAGCCTTGCACCTCCCCAAGGGTAGGGCACAAATGGATAAAAGGAGGAATATAGGCTGAATGACAGCCCTGCAGCATTCATCCTGCCAACCTGAGCTCTGTCCTGGTAACTATATGGAGTTGCCTAAGAGACTTGGGATGGCCCAAGGGCCCCACTGTTGGGGGCAAACCACAGACATAGTGCAGCAGGAGACAAGGTATTTTTTATTATTTATTTGTATCTTGGAAAAAAAATTTTGAGCTAAAGCTCTTTACATAGGGTTTCATGTCAGGTGAGTTATAATAACAAGAAGGGATAATGAGGCCAGCAGTTGGCTAACATCATTTACAATGATTAAGGGGAGAAAGCAGTACAATCAAACAATTGAGCTAACATAGGAAACTAGTGGAGCAATCAGACATGGGTAAAATAGAATAGACAGAGGAGTAACGCATTAAGCAATTGGAGAAACTACACAAAGGAGACAAGAAACAGCCCAATAGGCCTAGTGGGACACATGGAGTACAGGACAGAACAGATATGGGAACAGGACAGGGGGTGAAGACAAGGGAAAGAGAGGGTCAGCCTAAAGGCCTCATCAGCAAGGTTTATAGGGGAGAGGAGGGTGGGAAGAAGAGAGGGAGGATGGAGGAAGTGGAAGTGGGGGCAGAATGAGGATCCAGGTGGAGTGCATAAAGAAGGGTAAGATAGGGAGGGTGGCTGCCAGAGAGGGCTGGGAAGGGAGTGGGAGTTTAGGGGAGTGGAACAAAGGAGGAGGGGATGAGAGGGTAGGATGAAGTGCATACAAGTCAGTTAAGTAGAGAGGGTGGAATGGTAAGGTAATTGCAGGTTGCCGAGGATGGGCCTGGTTAGTGGAAACAGCCACAGCTGGCATGTGTTTATTTATTTCTTTATTTAACAGACTTTAGGATTACAACCTTCGAGTCAGGGCATCATTTACAAAGGCTCCACGTCAGAAAAAACAAACATAAACACTTAATACATATAGACATAGAATGGCAGCTAAAGGTTACAGTTTTTTTAGTTATGCAATATTGTAAAATCAAGATCAGCTATACATTGTATTGAACGTGTTACCGAGAGCTGTATTTTACAGTTTTCAAGAAAACAATAAGTTTGCTGATAGAGGGAGGGAGTAACAGGTTTGATACTTACAGCGAAGTAGAGAATTAGACAGATATCCTGTGTGCAGCCAAAGGAGGCATTGTTAATAGGTAATGTTTGGTAACCCTATCGGTAGGAGCTCAGTGGCGGGGTGGTCCTGTAAGATGATAGATAGATGACCCAGCACTATCTGGTACATTGGCAGCACCGTGAAGTGAGACTATGCTCTTTGAGGGCTGACTTGAAAGGTCCTAATTTGGAGATGGAGGAGACGTCGGAGGGAAGTTCGTTGTACCAGGCTGGAGCCCTGTGTGGAAATAACCTTTGGGCTAAGGAGGTTCTAACCCTTGGGATGGATCACACCTTTCAGTTGGCAGTGCGGGTGTTCACTGAGGTGTGGGAGGATAGGAGAGAGGCAGAAACCCCCAAGGGGGTAAGCCCCAGTTGTACTTTCTTTGTGAGGAGACATGTTTGATAAAATAGCCTTTCATCCAGGGTGAAGAGATTTGTCAGGACATATAGGGTACAGGTATGGGTACATTTGTCTGCCCCGGAAAGGAGTCTACATGCTTTGTTTATGGCAAAGTGGATTTTGTTAAGGGCTGTGTGGTCAGCAGCTGAGTAGATAGTGAGCCCATAATCGACTAGGGAGAGGACTGAGAAGGTGACAGCCAGATTAAGGGCTTCTGGAGGTAGGCAATCCTTGTGCCGATACAATAGGCCTATACAAACATTTATGGCTGATGATAGAGTGTCAATATGTGAATGGAAGGAGAGGCTGGAATCAAATGTAAGGCCCAAGTATTTGTATGTATGGACCTGTTCTAGAGGAAGGAGAGAGTGGGAGAGGATTGTTAGCTGTGCATTCTTGACCTTATTCTGTCGGTGGGCAAAGAGCATGGTCTTTGTCTTTTTTACACTGACCACAAGTCTTTGGTCTATGAACCAGTTTTCAAACTGGTTAAATGTATGTTGGAGGGAGGACTGCAATACTGTGGGATCTGGGTGTGAGGCAAAACGAATTGCGTCATCTGCATAGAGTAGTAGGTTGCCGGAGCAGGAATTGGGCAAGGTGTTTAGGTAGATGCTGAATAACAGAGGGCTGAGGATAGAGCCCTGGGGAGCCCCAAAGCAGACTGTCAGGGTGGTTGAGAAGGTGTTGTTTATTTTGACACATTGTGATTTAGCTGTGTGGTAACGGGTAAACCAGGAGACGGGTCCTTGGGACAGACCTATGCGGCGGAGTGTGCTTAAGAGTAAGGGGTGGGAGACTGTATCAAAGGCCTTTGACAGGTTGATGAAGACAGCTCCAGCTAGGTGTTTTCTGTCCAGGGCAGAATGAATAAAATTAGAGAACTCAGTGAGAGCCGTAGTTGTACTGTGCCCAGATCTGAAGCCATGCTGCTCCCTGCAAAGTAGGTTATGAGCAAGCAGGTACTCAGTGAGTTGGGTGGCTATAATTTTTTTGAGGGCTTTCGAGAGTGGTGGAAGAATGGATATGGGATGGTAGTTATTGGGGGAGGTGCTGTCACCACTCGTCAGTATTGGGGTGACTGTGGCAGTCTTCCAGGCTGTGGGGAATTGTTTGCAACTAGTTGTTGCCGCAACTTCCACTTAAAGGAGCCCAGGGTGGCAGTTGAGGAAATTTCACTGTTGAGGGAGTTAAACCAAAGCGGGGCTCAGTAAGCAAATGACTTCTGACTTTGGGAGGCAAGTCCCAGGAGATGGCAAGGGTGTCAGTGTTGGGATGATGCCAGTGTCCTGAGGGGTCCTCAGGTCAGTCAAAGGAAGGAGCATAAAAAGAAATGTAAAAAAAATGTTAAAACAGTCAAAATGGGAAAGAAGGAGTATCACACAAGAAAAGAGCGAAGAGACATTTCAAATAATAAAAGTCTCAGTCAAAATGTTCATCGCAAGCATGCAGCACTGCTGTAAAAATGCTGTACACTAGCTGTACCTCTACTGGTCACTAGGATGAGCTTTCCTGTGAGAAATTCACTAGGAAAATCTACTAGCCAAGATATTTATACAGCTACATCTTTTCACATATTGAAATCTTACATCATATTGGACTTTGCATGGGCATCACCCTCCCCATCTGTCTATTACCTCCTATTCAGTATAGCTTGCATTTGTCTATTCTATTCTATTCTATTGGAACATCTGCATCATACCCCCCCCAGCAAATATCATTACACAAATGCAGGAAAAAAGATCAGATGAACAGGTTGTAAAGCAAGAAAATTAATTTAGAATGAAAACGGAAATAAACTGAGACTAATCATTTTCCTGCATTGTCAGCATTGATGGTATAGAACACAGCAAAATACCTAAAGGAATAGTTTGGGACTGGCTACCACTCAGGGATCCTTACTCATTGTGCTGGCTCTCTGTTTCTCGATATTTCTTGCAAAGTTTTCTGGCTACTACATACCTGCTGAGATGGCCAGGATGTCCACAGAGTGATGCAAGAACTCGCCGCCTTCGGACATGTTGGTGGCAGGGGACCTGCACATGCAGCCGAGAAGGAGGGAGTGGTCCTGGCCAAATGCAGTGGATCAGTACTTACTGAGACTGATTCCTTCAGCAGGAATTTACTGGCGAAGAGGTTGTGGTTTAGAGGGAGCGATCCGGTCTAAGTGCAGCCCGATCAGTACCTGCAGTGACTGCAACAGAGTTGGCAATCTGTTCTGTCTCACTGGCACCTCTAGGTACACTAAACAACTAAATTAATTAAAAGTTAGTTCAGCTAAACGACAATTGGAATGTTTTTTTTTTTATGTCCTCACCCCATCCTGCGGGAAGTTCCGAGAACGAGAAGAGAGAGCGTTAGCGAATCCAGGCCATCAAGCTAGACTGGGAGTGTAAAGATAGTCACACCACACATCCCAAATCCCATGTCTCCTGACTACTTCTTCCTGTTACCTGGCTTAGCCTTGTTGTGGTTGACAGTGTGTTGTGGACTTTGAATTGTTACTTGACTTCAGTTCTCCAACGCTTGCTTCAGCGCAAGACGAGTGTAGACAGTCACTGTGCGCTGCTGACTCTGATTTATTTTGTAAAACTTTTTTTTACTTTATTATCAGTTGCCTGTAATTTAATTTTGCTCCCCAAGCCTGGCCACAAAACATTTTCATGGTCTTTAACAACAGTACTTCTACAGTTCTATTTCCCTGAAGAGGCGACACTAGCAGAGTGACCCTCAGTCCTCCCCCCTCCCCATTATTTTAATGTTAATGCTGGCACAGCCTGGCTACTTGATTGGCTATTAGCAGCCTAGCACTGCTGCAGTGAGACAGCCAGGGTAGGGACCGGACAATTTAACTTTTTCCTCCTGAGTCCTGGCTGCAGGTGCAGCCTCCAGCTGCATCCTCTTGACCTCAAACCTCCTCTCCTCTCCTCGGTTCACTCAGAATGGATGGACACGGCTCAGCTCACTCACTCTCACTCTGTAGCACTCCTCTCTGTGCCAAAGCCCCCATGCCATACCACACAAAAATCCAGATGAAGAGAGAGAGAGACTATCTGTGTCGGAGTCATGACCCGACGTCCTGACCTCATCAGGAGCAGCAACAGAAGACAATATGGGAACAGGTAGGACTCGGGAAGAGAACAAGGTAAAACAGAAGGGACTAGCCACTTAGCCAGGATGTGGTGGGACTGGACTAGTGGACTGGGAGATGGAGACTGATGACCTGGGCTGGGAGAGTCAGAGTAGCTGCTACTGCTATGCTAATCGATTGGGGGGCAGTTTCAGGACTCGGTCGGAAGTCTGAGGCAGCAGGCAGGCAATTAAAGAAGCAAAACAAAAATAATTTTTGCATTTTCCTTTTTTAAGTCAAACAAGCTACTGAGCATCTTAACAGGGGGCCAGGGTCAGCCCCCCTCCGCACGCCTCTGCCCCCATCCCAGCTGTTTCAGTAAGCTGAGTGGACCAGTGCTGTGTGTGCTGGTGCTGCCAGCGAGCCAAAGCTACCTGCATCCAGCAGGGTTATACTGAGGAGCTGGAGACCTCGCTGCATGTCAAACGACTGTCCCCAGCTGGGAAAATCCCACCTAGGACACCTAAATTAGCAGCATTACCAGCTCATTTCCTTATTGCTCCTGCTGTGCCCTGATTCCATGAGTGGGAACTGCCTGCAACTGTATAGCAATAGAAAAAACAAAGGGATGACTGAGGGCAAACTGGGAATGCGCAAACTCTGAACTCAGGGACCACCCACGATCGCACTGTCAGCTTCTCGTCTGCACAATTCACACTTAACGCAGAGATGAATAGCTGATGCTGCAATGATGAGGCGCTCCCTGATTGATGTGGCCATTTCATTTAAAGTTGATGGCAGGCTTGCTGAACTAGTGTCAGCAGCAGCCTGCCACCGCATTGGTTACAGAGGGTCAAGCCCAGAAATGCAGTGGCGGCATTGGCCGCCACAGTGCCGCACCTCCACAACCTGCTTCTCTCCTAAGCTGTCACATAATGTTTCTTGCCCATGCATGCAAGCAAAGGTAATGAAAATGGCTTTAGTTTGGCAAAAGAAACAAAAGAGCTGTTCACTTTCTTCTTAGTTCAGACTCTCCAGCTCTCTCCCAAACTAAAAGAAAAAAAATGATTACTTTTACTCCCTTGATTACCTCACCCTTTATTGAGATTAGGTGCTGCTCCTTGACTCTCCCCCAACCCCTGAAGGACAGCAAGCAGAACACTAAGATGTCAAAGGGCCAACTGTAAGGCAAGTAGGGTTTGGTTCAAATCCCATCTTGGCCCCTAGCAAAACCTGTGCTGCTGTGGCATTGTGAAGGGGCTGATGGGTGTTAAGGCATAAAGCGGACAGTCTGCCATCACAGCCCCAAAAACATACGTGTTATATCTGGTCTTTCAGGATTTAGGTTAAACTTCTGTTTTTATGAAAGTTTTACTAATTTTTACGGTGCTGCACAGCTTGTTTTCATTGTGTAGTTTATATTATTATACTATAGACAATGCTTTGACCACCTGGAATAAGATGCTTCAGAAAATAAAAATGATTTACTGACTACAAATCCACCCTTATTCTAAACATGAGATACCATTGTGTTGATCATGTACAGAGAAGATGCAACATCACTCTGTGAACCAGTAATTAAAACTTGCACTTCTAACAAAACATAAAAAAACACAGAAATACAGAACCTGACAGCAGATCAGGGCTGAAGGGCCCACCCAGTCTGTGCATTATTATTATCATTTTTGCTGCAGACCATACCTGATCTACATCGCTGTCTTTTCCCACCATCTCCTTGCCACAATGATTCCTTTGTGCCTATCCCAGGTATTTTTGAACCCCACCACTGTTTTCGACCCCAGTACCTCACCTGAAAGGCTGTTCAAGGAATCCACCACCACTTCTGTGAAGAACTACTTCATCACAACTCTCCTGACTCTACCTCCCTCAAACTTCTTAGCATGTCCCCTAGTTCTGAAGCACCTTTTTTCTCTGGAAAATACCTCCCTCCTGTACTGTATTAACCCTGTGAGGTATTTAAAGGTTTCAACCATATTCCTCCTCTCCATCCACTCCTCCAGGGTGTACATATTGAGCTCCTTCAGCCTCTTCTCTCAGTGCTTTTCATGCAGACCCTGCACCATTTTGGTAGCCCTGTTCTGAACTGCCTCCACTCTGTCTATGTCTTTCCTGAGATGTGGTCTCCAGAATTGGACACGGTACTCAAGGTGGGGTCTTATCAGTAATCTGTATAGGGGCAACATCACCTTCCTCTTCCTGCTGCCCTATAAAAGATGTCCACATCTACCCCAACAAATAGCAACCTTGTCTTTCACATTCTAATTCCTTGCCCAGGTCCATCTTCTGCCTCAAGAAGATACCAGCAGCATATCAACTTCACTATTTCACTCTTGATATAATGTCCACCTTTACCTTTCAGTTTGAACCTGACTGAACTGAGTGATCTATTTGCTGATTAGGCTGCATGCAGCCCAATACCCAGGTTCCATATTTCCAAAGGTAATTCCTGTTTTGCTTTTATCTCTGAAGAGTCCACTCCAGCATGGTCTGGCTGGTGCTGTCCCTTTTAATGTCACATGGCAGCCATTTTGCCAGTCACCAGAAGCAATGTTAGGCATAAGTGAGCCTAGTAGCCACTTGGGGCATGGGCACAGAAGGAGCACGCTAAAATAGAAAATATAAGCAAAGATTAGCTTGAGATGCCCCCTTCCCCCCAAATAAAATTAAAAACAAAATTTTTATTGGGACGTTTGTGTTTAGAAAATATGGATGTGGGCTGGGTCTGAAGCAAGGAGAAGGGGTGGTGGGAGTAGCGAGGAGGGGTACCAGGAGTGTTTCCTTCTGGAGTTCCATTAGGTCTAAATCTGGTCCTGCAGTAGCTGCAGCTGGATGTGTTTAGCTATAAGGAGGCTTGTCTTGCCTTTCACTACTGTCTGCAAACTCTGCTGCAAATGTATGATTTGGACAGTTTATTTTTCTCTTAACTGGAAGGTAAGAACCCCATGAACAATTTAACCCAGGATTCAAAAAAAGTGTTTATACACAAGTCCCGACTTTGGGTAGCATGCCTCTTTGCCGCGCCCTAACTTCCTGTGAGGCACAGGGTTGGTACTTGCATGCTAAGTGCAAGAAATAACACACTCAGGGTGTACAATAGGATATACAAACACCCTGGTGCATTATGAGGCACAAGGCAAAGATGAGTGTCTTCAGGCACGTGAAAAGTCCATATATCCATATATCCAGTGACGGTTGTACAGCCTGGTGTGTTATATTGTGCTCATTAAATGGCTTTCGTATGATATAAATTGATAAAACAGCTAGTGAGGTATGTAGTAGTGCTGGATAATTAATACACACCTTTAGAATCCTGTTGCTCATATTGTTTCAGCTTCCTCTATTATGCAGTGGGGCTTAAGAATCCACTGACATGAATGATTCACAGAATTCTTTACCCATGATGTTATCAGTCCGTAATGCACGGGGGAAAAATAGTCCCTGTACCATGAGACTATTTACTGTTATTAACACACTTTATACAATGGAGTTTAAAGAAATGCTGACAACTGTAGGAAATGTTTGGAAAATGTAATATTTTGACACAAATCAGCTTGTGTTTGGCATACCTGCTATAGACTTGTCCTCTGCATTATTTTATTACTGAAGAAATGTCCATGGAAACAGGATCTTTATCACTTAGAGTTCATTTGCACATACAGGTGACTTCTAACGTGTAATCATAATCCTCTGCTGTGATGTCACAGTTTGTTGCAATAATTGTGATGTCACAAATAGAGCAGTATGACATCAGGTGGAGAATAAGCAATACCATCTGATGAACTTTCAAGAAACAAAGATCCTGTTTTCATACATATCTCAGTAATAAATAACAGGAAGAAGAAATGCAGACCGTATACGAAACAAAAGCTAACTTGTGCCCAAATTTTATATTTTTCAAAGTTCTTCTGGGGCAGTCAACTGCTGTTTAAGGCTCTACTAAAAGTATTGGTTCACAATATCATTCTTTATCTGTACTATTAGCAGCCAATAATGTAAATATAAACAAAACTCCCTGTACCCAAAGACTCTTTACAGCAATACATTTAAGAACTGTCACTAAAACAGCACCACTTACTGGCCAAAGACTAAATAACAGCACTTATGTTTAACAAACACATTTACACATTGTCTTCTGGGGGTGGAATACGGTGGTATATCATCACTGTTCAGGTGTGCCCTTGTGCCTCTTTATGCATCTGAGGCATGGGCGACATCCGACCATATCACACACCCACTTGTATATCACTGATTTATATAGATCGTGTAAGGTCAACCATGTCATCAGGGCACAGAGTTTCAGACACACCCTTGACCCCAATCCTGTGTACAGTTGCACTCTCCTGCAGGCAGTTGGGCTGTTTCATCCTCCACGACTGAATGGGGGTTAATAATCTAATCAATGGTTTTAAATAAAATCTTTCATTTTAGTGATACAAATATGTTTTTTTATATTTATCTCCAAGTTGTAATGCATTGACGGGCATTAATAGACTTTAGTTATGGAATAAGAGCATCATCATGCACAAGTTTGTCAGCCAGAGTCAGAAAGTGAACCCTGCGCTCAAGCCTGCATGGGGTGACCTGTTTATATGGTAAGAACCACATCTCAGAGCCCATTGTTTTCCTACAGAGTTCTTTCTGCCCGGCCATGTTTGACTTTTCAGAGGTATACCCTGGACAGCAACAATTGGGTAAACTTGGGTGATGCAGCTGTGAATCATCGACCTGGAACAGGATAACAAAAATCACAACACAAGACCAAGGCATCAGACTGTGTCATTTATTGGCAAAAAAGGGTAGAACTGTTCCAGTGCTTTGCGATACAGTACCCATTCCTCAGGGAGCCTGAGGGCTCTACCCTGGTCTTGGGGACATATGCTGTTCTGGCCACTCAACCCCTGGTCCAATGCCACCTCAACATATCCCATGACTTCCCCTTCATGGTAGGGGCTCAAGGAGGAGAACAGTCCTCAGCCCTGAGGTAGCCCATATGGTCCAGTGTCAGGTAGACACTATGACCCAAGGGAATCCGGGAACCCAGGCCATCATATAAATGGCACTCATGTTTTTCTCCCTGGTTTTTTCCCCACCCTCCCTTCTCCCCTTGGTGTGGCACAGCTCCTTCAGGTCTCAGCTGCACTCAGTGATGTCCCTGCAGAGGAAGCAAACTCCCATGGCCCACTCAAGGAGTTGCTGTGACATCGGGTGCACAGTGCCATCCCTCCCTGACCTCAGCATATTGCACAGCAGGAGCTGCTGTGGTCAGTTCTGCCTCTCTACAGGGCACCCAAAGCTCATTCTGAACTTGGCTTGCCTGCATGGCAGCATAATTCGCTGCCACTGGGTCATCTGTGCTGCCTCTCTGTGCCCATTTTCATCAGCACGGTACCGCAGGCAGCCCAAAGGCACTGCAACATCTCATTGCAGTGGGGTCCAATATCTAACCATCTTCACAAAGAGGCAGCGAAGCCTCAGTTTGGTAACAAAAGGACTTGCGTCTGCTGCTATTTAGTCATTAACCATTTTTTTTTTCTCATTTTTGTTTCTGCTCCTCTGTCCGCTAGTCACTGCACCCCCCCCACATCCTGACCTTCTCATTGGGCTTACAGGTTCCATTACTGTTCTAGGATCACACAGGTGGTGGGTGGCCTGCCTTATCAGTCATGCAGTGCCTGAGAGGTTATTCCAGAGAAGCCTGGGATATTTTCCCCTGTTTGTTTTCTCAGGGCATTGGCACACATGCCTGGCAGGTCATATTAGCAGCCCTTCCCCTTGTGGTGTGCTTGGATTTACTACCACCTGGCCTGCACTTTCTGGCAGTCTCAGCACAAGATGCAGAGCCCCCCCCCCCACCGTGAGTGAGAGCTGTCTGTGGGATTTTCAATACTCCTGCCCTACCTCCTTCCCTGGCTGTCCCCTGGTGACCCCTTCCCGCTATGCTAGTGAGCTGGCCATAGAGTAGCTAGCAGTGTTAACATCCATGACCAGAGTTCCCACTCCGGCCTTTGATGATACAGCCTCAGCCTCCACTATGTGTGTGTTTTTTGGGGTGGGGACAGGGTTGCTCACCACCTTTCCTTCTCCTGGTGGGCAAGAAGTGCAGTAGCAGCAGCAACACTTGTCTGCTGGGTGGGGGGGTGACAGGTTTGCTTGCACCTGGCTATTCCCTGGTGAACAAGTAGTGCAATGATAGCTGTAGCACCAATCTATTGGGTTAGGCACGGGAGGAAGAGGAACGGTCCCCACTGCACCATGCTACTGTGTGCATGTATGTGACCTCAAAGCTACTAAGGAAATGTCTCTGTGGGTATGAGGGACTAATAATAAAATTGAGAAAATCCACAGGTCTGCAGATGACATTCAGTACCCTTGTGCCCCATGCCCACTGTCTTGGGATGGGACACTTTTCATTGTCCCCTAAAGGGGTCCCATTGTCCTTAAGGTGCCACCATAGGGGGAAGGGGAGCTGTGAGAGTGATTCTATACCACAACCAACAGGCTGGAGCTGGAAAGTGGCCTGGTGTTGAATAGTGCACAGCAGGGTTGACACCTGTACAGTTTTGGACAGGATCCTCTAGGTTTTCTTAATCTGGTCATCAGGTTTTTCAGAGAGGTAGTCTGGCAGTTTCTGAGTTGTGTTTGGGGTGGTCCAGCAGTCTTTAAAATGGATGCTGTCAAAACAGTCTTAGTTTTAACTGCCTGTCTGACTTGCACACTGTCACATAAGACATTCGCTTGCAAAACCAGCCCGTCTAGGAGCTGCAAATGATAGCTGTTAAGACCCTTAACAGTACATTAACCTAATCTGCTCTTCTTTGCATTTTGAGTGCTGTGTTTTACCAATTACTGAATGATCACTCTGACATAGCAAATGACTTTGGAAGAGGTCAAATGCACAGTCATAAAAAGCATTTGTCAATGCCGCACGTTTGCTTGCTGGTATTAGCATTGGACATGCAGGAGTTAGACAGATGCAGAATAGGAGTGGCAGTGAAGTATTGAACTCATGCCAACCCCACCTCCACCCTGCAGAGATGGACAGGCATTGGGATATGCTTCTTGGACATTGCTCATAATGCTCATGGCATTTCACCTCACCCTATCCTATAGACACCAACAAGTGTTGAGGTGTGCCTTGGGGTGTTCAGCTTCACAGTCACCCCATTTCATAAGGACATACGATGAAATGGGTGCAGTATAGGAGAATGAGTTGAAGTCTGGGGCCGAAGAGTCCAAGGCACACCTCGATGCTTGTCACTGGCTTCAGGGTGGGGGTGGGGGTGGAATGGCATTAGCATTATAACCGGTGATCCAAAGGCACACCCCTGATGCCTGTCTGTCTGTACAGGGTGGGACGTCGTGGTTAGAAACCCTAACGCACCAGGCGTTTGTTGGTATTTGCACTACAAATTTTCAACATGCCCTTTTTGTGACCTCCACCTCATGAAAGCATTTGGGACATCTTCTCATAAACAGTGACTCTGTGATTTTGTTAATGTATCCCAAACTTCAAGTTCCCACAGCGACCGTGCCATTCTGTGCCAGATGTGCGAAAACACAGATTGGGCAGGATGTGAAGAATGACAACTGCACCATTCATAGGGAGGTGTGAAGAGATCGCAGTGCTGAAAATCTGTAGAGGAAATATTAAAAATGCTCGAAGTTCCGAGCGTACGTGGAAACTGCGCAACACATGTTTGTACCGCAGTCATTTAGTGGAATAATTTCACCAAATTTTCAACATAGGCATTTTGTGACCTCTGCTCATGAACACTGTCACTATGATTTTCTTAATTTGTCCGGAACATTGATTTCCCACAGCGACCGCGTCACTGTGCGCCAGATGTGCAAACGCATATTTTGGGCAGGATATGAAAAATGACAGCTGTACTGCTCATAAGGAGGTGTGAAAAAATGGCAGTGTTGAAAATATGAAGTGAAAATATTACAAATTTGTGAAGTTACGAGGGTGCACAGAAACTGCACAATGCACACTTGTAACACAGTCATTTTATGGACTTTTGTCACCAGATTTTCAATATAGGCATTTTCAGACCTCTGATCATGAAGAGTGTCACTGTGATTTTCTTAATCTGTCCTGAACATTGATTTCCCACAAGCGATCACGCTATTCTGTGCTGGGAGTGAGAAAACACATTTTGGCCAGGATGGCGTCACTGTGTGCCAGATGTGTAAATGCGTATTTTGGGAAGGATATGAAACATGACAGCTGCACTGCTCATTAGGAGGTGTGAAAAAATGCCAATGTTGAAAATCTGGAGTGAAAATATTACAAATTTGTGATGTGACGAGCATACATAGAAACTGTGCAATGCATGCTCATAGCGCAGTCATTTTTGGGAATTATTTCACCAAATTTACAACACAGGCTTTTAGAGAGCCCACCTCATGAACAGTGACACTGTCATTTTCTTACTTGATCCAGAAAGGTGATTCCACACAGTGACTGAAAAATCACCTTTTGGGACCGAATAATGAGATGACAGTAACTGAATTCATGAGGTGGGGTCCCAAGAACCCCATGTTGAAAATTTGGTTCTAAAATTTGAAAAAATGGCCGAGATATGCACCAAAGTTGAAAAAAAAAACATTTATGCCATTATACAGCTTACCGGCATTTCTTCAGTTCTCAGCTGGCTTTGAAGAGTGCAGATGTGTTCCTGGTCCACCGAAGATCGTCGCACTGGGCTCCAGAAATAACTATTCGGTGAGGGGGGGTGGGGGGAGGTAGGGTGCACAAAGAGTGGGTGCAGGTTGGGGGAGGGGCCACCAGACTCAACGAGGGATCGTTTTCTGTTTTACAGGTTAAACATAGAAACATAGAATTTGACGGCAGATAAGGACCGCTTGGCCCACCCAGTCTGCCCATTTCCCTACCTAATGGATAAGCAGCAGACCCTAGTTAACCAGCAGCCTACTTCTTCCTACCCCCACCCCCTAGAATTGCCTTATGACTGTCCCATGCATGCTTGAATTTCACCACTGTTTTGACTCCACAACCTCCTCGGAGGCGTTCCATGCATCCACAACCCTCTCTGTGAAAAATAGTTCCTTAAATTACCTCTGAGCCACCCCATCTTCAAGTTGTGCCCCTTGTTCTTGCACACCTCTTTTTTGAAATATGCTACCCTCTTGGACTTTGTTGATTCCCTTAAGGTACTTGAAAGTTTCTATCATGTCCCCCCTCTCCCTCCTTTCCTCGGGGCTATACATATTAAGTTCCTTAAGTCTCTCTTCAAATGTCTTCCGGTGCAGACACTGCACCATTTTAGTTGCCCTTCTCTGGACAGCTTCCATCCTGTCTATGTCTTTGCAGATACTGGGTCTCCAGAACTGCATGCAGTACTCCAGATGGGGTCTGACCAGCTGTCTGTACAGAGGGATAATAACTTCCTGTTTTCTACTGGTGATGCCTCTCCCTATGCATCCCAGTATTCCCCCCAGCCCTCCTTGCTGCCCTTTCACATTGCTTGCCCACCTTTAGGTCATCTGATATGACTACCCCAGGTCCCTTTCCATTTGCAGTTGTTAGTATCACCCCCATTGTGTACTCTTCCCTGGTTTTTGCTTCCCAGGTGCATTACCTTCACTTCTTAGCATTGAATCTAAGCTGCCATACATTTGACCATTCCTCTAACTTGCCAAGTCCTTCTCATCCTTTCCACCCCACCTTGCATCAACTCTGTTGCAGATCTTTGTGTCATCTGCAAAGAGACATACTTCTCCTCCAGTCCCTCTGCAATGTAAGCTTATAAAGACATTGAAGAGGACCAGTCCTAATACTGAACCTTGCGTGTACACCACTAGTAACCTCCTTTCTTCAGAGTGGACTCCATTTACTGTTACTCTCTGTGTCCTATTCTTCAGCCAATTCTTTACCCAGGCTGTCATCTTGGGACCCACTCCCAGGCTGGCTAACTTGTATATTAATCTTTTGTGTGGGACTGTGTCAAATGCCTTGCTAAAGTTTAGATAGGCCATGTCCACAGCCCGTCCCTGATCTACTACTTTGGTCACCCAGTCAAAGAAATCTATCAGATTCATCTGGCATGACCTTCCTGCTGTGAATCCATGCTGCCTTGGGTCCTGTGCCCCTCTAGCCTCTAGATACTCGACAATTCTTTCCTTCAGAGTGATTCCATCATTTCCCTATCACTGAGGTTAAACTAACAGGTCTGTAGTTTCCTGCTTCTGCCTTGCTCCCACCTTTGTGAAGGGAATCACATCTGCCCTCCTCCAGTCATGGGTACCACCCCATCCTCCCATGATTTGTTAAAGATGGTAGTCAGTGGTGTCACTAGTTCTACCCTTAGTTCTTTTAGAATTCTGGGATGAATCCCATCAGGCCCCATTGCTTTGTCCACCTTCAGTTTTAAGAGTTCTTTTCAGAACCCTTTCTTCTGTAAATGGGCTGGTATCAACTTCTGTATCCAGTGTTTCTACTGTTTGTTTTAGGTACCTCCCCTCTTCATTTGTAAATACAGAGCAAAATATTTGTTTAGTATCTCTGCCTTTTCACAGACACCCTCTGCCCACCCTCCTCCCTTTATTAAGCCTCACTATCCCTCCTTGGTCTTCCTTCGCTCCCTGATGTACCTATAAAGGTTTTATCCCCCTTCTTAACTGAGTTGGCTATCTTTTCCTTGGTTTAGGCCTTTGCTGTTCTGACTGCCTTCCCAGCTTCCTTTTGCTTTATCTGATACAGTTCTCTGTCCTGCACCTTCTGTGATTCCTTGTGCTTCCTGAATGCTTTCTTTTTCTCTTGAACCTTCACTGCCACTTCCTTTGAGAACCATAGTGGTTTCTTACATCATTTCATTTTGTTTATTTGCTTCACACAAAGGCTTGTTACCTCTGTGATGGCAGTTCTTATTATTCCCCATTGTTCTTCCACCCTCCTTCCTGCCCATGTGCTAGTGCATTCATGAGCACTCACCCATTTTAGCAAAGTCAGCCCTTCTAAAGTCAGTACTTTTGCCTTTGTATGGCTTGACTCTGTTGCTGTGTTTATTGAACCATACTGTTAGATGGTCGCTAGTTCCCAGATGCCTACCCACTTCTACATCTGTGATCCTCTCTCCATCTCCATTTGAGAGAACCAGGTCTAAGATTGTTCCCTCTCAAGTGGGCTCCAATGCTAGTTGTCTAAGGCATGCCCCCTGTAGAGCATCTAGAATAACCCCAGTCTTGAGTGGCTGCTGCAACTGCACTCCAGTTAACATCTGGCATTCAGATCACCCATCAGCAATATCTCCCTTTTCTGCCATTCTAAGTATACTTTCTATCATTTCCTTGTCCATTTTCCTCCCTGAGGAGAGTCTGTATCTAACCCTGTTGCAGATTGTGGGTGCCATTGCCAGTCTTCAAATTTACCACAGTGCTTCTTCTCCTCCTGTTTACCCTTTTGTTCTGTTGCTTTGATTCCTTCCCTTATGTAAAGAGCTACTCCTCCTCCTCCTCTTTTACCCTCCTGTCCCTCCTGTAGATAGTTATCCTGGTATGTTTACATCCCAGTCATGGTTTGTGTGTACCATGTTTCTGTGACTGCCACAATATCCAAATGTTCCTCCTCCATCAAGGCCACTAATTCAGGAAGCTTGTTACTCAGACTATGGGCATTGGTACTCATTGCTCTCCATTTTATGATGGCTTTACCTTCTGTTGCAAGCATCCCCACTGAACTTTCTACCTCGGTCTTTTCTTATTTAGTACCCTGTTTTGTGGGGAGAGGCTGGGATTTTCCTGCTGCTTATCAGTGCCTCCCCATGACTGGTTTAAAGCTTGCCAATGAAGCATTTAAACCGATTGCTCAAAAGACTTGTTCCCTTCCTGGACAGATGTAGACCATCCTGCCAGTATAGGCTGGTGTCCCTCCAGGTGGAACCCCAGTCCCCAATGAAGCCAAACCCCTGTGCTCCACACCATTTTTTCCCAGCCTCTCCCTACAAAACAGGATACTAAATGAGAAAAAAGGAAAAAACATGGCGGGACTCTTTTTTCTTTAAAGGGACATTTGGCACATTGAGGTGGGCTCCCAGCATGCCACCTGAGTGTTTTTCTGGGGGGGCTGTAGCCAACGGGGGATTGAGCACCCCCACCGGCCATACAGAGTTGGGGGGTTGCATGAGCCAAGGGGGATTGGGCACCCCCTCGGCACACAGGAAATGGAGGATACATTATGCCGACAGGGATTGGGCTACCCTGTCAGCAAATAAACTGGGGATGGGGACATGCTGACAGGGGGATTGGGAACCCCCAAGTTGGCTTTCATTGGGACTCTGAGGTGAGCAGCGAGAGTCGCTGCCCGCTGCCATGTTATAAGAAATTTTACACCAGGCAAGGGACTGCCCTGCAATGACAGGTGGCTCCATCAATACAGCAGTGGATCCCTTTCAAGGTGGTGGCACACTGGCTGAACTAGTTTCAGCAGCAGCATGCCACAGCATTGGGAAAAGTGGGCCAAGACTCAAAAGGCACTGGGGGCATTGGGTGCCACAGTGCCACGCATCCAAAACTCTGCTTCTCTCCTAAGCTGTCACAAAATGTTTCTTGCACATGCATGCAAGCAAACATAAAAAGGAAAAGAGAGAAAAATGTTAACTTGGCTTTCTGATAAACATGCAAACTCCAGCCTGTCAGAATGATTTCCTGCCCTGAAAAAATGGAAAGGAGGGAGCTTTCTCCCACTGCCATGAGTTTGTATTAATGAGACACTGCAGGAAGTTAAGAGGTGCAGCAAAAATGAACAGAGGAGCAAGCTACTGTAGCTGTTTACTCCTGGTCACAGTCAGTTCCTACTCTACACTGTTTGTCTAGGACAGACTCCATGCTGCTTTCTGTAACCAACCTCCTCACCTCAGGTGGGGGGGCAACAGGGCAGCAGCGACAGTTCATGGGTGGGTCTGGAGATGGGTGGGTCCTCCAGCCGCAGTGTGGCAAATCCTAGCACATGACACCAGATTACATGGGACACACACAGCTGAGCAAGCACTAAAATATTAAAAGCAATCAGAGCAGCTTTCAGTTTCTACCCAAAAACCAAGGTCATGATTTTTCTGCTGCACACGTTGGCACCAAGTTCTGTAGTATGGTTACTATTTGCAGCAGAACTTCTGCAGTAATGTTTTGTAATTTCCTTGGAAGTTCTGCAGCACCAGTGAAGTGCCACATTACAGCATCAGCTCATCATCCTGACACCACAACCATGGCAACCAGGATGGTGGAATGTGCAATACCATCAGCTCACAAAATAAATGCACAAATTTTTAGAAACATAAAAACATGGAATTTGACAGCAGATGAGGACCGACAGGCCCATCCAGGCTGCCCTTTTTCCACTACCTACTAAAAAGGCCGCAGATCCTACTTTACCTCCTGTCTTGAATCGATAGGTTTCCCCTATGTCCATCCCATACAGTTTTGATCATTTTTATCATTTTATTACAAAAACACTGAAAGAAAAATCTTTATACTCATGCTGTTTATACCACTCATGAAGTTATCCAATGTCAAACAGCACTTGTATAAATAAATCAATTATCACAAAGGTTCCCACTGTGTATCACTTATTTATGCAATGGGGTGGACACAAAAGGCTGCTGATAAATCTGTTTATTAGAGCAACTATATGTATAAATCAGAGATTACCGATTTCTACATATAGTAAGCTTGTCCTCACTGACGTATACATGCAGTTAGTTTATCATATACTCATGGCCACTGCCCTCCAGCCCACCCATCAGCATTACTTACATTTTCCTTTCCCTTAGCTGCCTATTCCTTGCCAGCTGACCATCTCCCTTCCATAAACACTTTTCTCTTCTCCATACATCATTGCTACAGTCAGGCTTCTTTTTCAAAACTCTGCCTACTTTAGTTTTTCGCACCTTTCATTTTTCTTTGTTTTAACTGCCATCAACATCGTCACTAACTGTGCCCATTCCCACTCACTCAGCAAACAAAGTCCCAGACCAAGGATCTTTAGACACCCTCCACAATCTAAAAGCACTGCTTCTTTTCACAAAAGGACAGCACTCTGATATACTCCCAGCCAGTTGCTACTGTCCTTTGCCCTTTTCATTTATTACCTTGAAAAGTTTTGTACTTTTCTCCTCCTTGGACCTCCACTTGCTCCTTACTCTTCTACCATGGCCGAAACCTGGCCAGTACAGTAACTCACTCCACATGATCGACCACAAAAAAAGTTTAAAAATAAAACAGGTGCCCAATTAAATGAATATCCTGAACTGTGAACTTGCCAACAACAAATCTAAGTCGCAGTTAGACTGCCTGCCCTCTCATTCACTAACAGGCCCTGCTGTGTTGTGCTGAAAAAAATGTATGATAGCCATAGAAAATCAACCAATAGAAAGACACATCAGTGCATCAAAGACGTCAGGACATCAGAACAACCTTAGCAACACCTACCAACCACTCCTGCAGGCATAACAATACAGAGCCAGAGCTACCTTCAGTACTTTGGTGTTTTTGTTAAGATTTTCACCCCACATTTTCAACATAGTCTTTTTATAACCCCACTTCATAAACCTAGTTGATATTTTTCAAATACTGCTCAAAAGGTGATTTCTCAGAGCAACTGCAAAAATCACCTCATGGGCCAAATTTGAAAAATTTCACCTATCTTGTTCATGAGGTGGGGTCCAAAACAAGGCCATATTGAAAAGGTAGTGAAAAAATATTTAAAAATGACAAAGTTATGAGTAAATGTTCAAAATGCATTTGAAATACATTAACTACACTTACCTTGTTTCCTCAGTTCCCACTCAGCATTGAATTCTGCACTGTACTCTTTAGATGAGTGAGAGGTGGGGGGATGGGTGTCGACTAGGGGGTCAGGTGGAGTTGGGGCATTGGTCAGGGTTGGACACAAAAGACATAGAGGTGCAGTTTTCTGCTTTTCAGGTGTAAACACAACAATAAAGAAAAATAGCAGGGGAGGGCAGAACAGTAGTATATTATACACTGATGGCACAGTTGTCCTTGACTCTGTCCCTTCTATAGCTGATTTGCAAGCTTCTCTGCAAGTATGTTACTATAACTTGGCCTCATGGTTATCAATAAATAAATGGAAATTTAATGAAAGCACTCACAGATTCGTCTGACTCAAGGATGACTTACAAACTGTAGGAAGAAATGGGCAAATGCTTCCAGTGGTTTTCAACTTTAAATACACAGGAGTGCTGTTAGACTCCTGCTTTAGCACGGTGGTGCCCCATATTGAAAATATTGCCAAAAAGATGAAGCAGATGTTGGAAAATGTGCATCATAATATTGATTCACTGACAGATGAAGCACAAATGTTAATAGCAAAACAAGTGTTAATTCCTACCCTCAACTATGGGAACGTTTTATTTTTTTAATCAAAACAATGTTTTCTTAAAGAAGTATCATCTTATTTTAAACAATATTTGTCATTTTCCCATCAAAGCACCATTTAGAACACATCACTATAGTCTTTATGAAGGGATGGGAAATTTTCCCCTCAGTTAAGAACTGACTTTAGTGCGGCAGTATTTGCTTTTCATATCTACAAAAATCTTGAACCTGGCATTCTTTTTCCCTCCCTCAGTCTGCATCCGAAATGTTATATTACAAGGAGCAACACCAACATTCTCTTTTCAGTAACCCCTATAAAATGAACTTTGAGGAAACAATCCTTTTCATTGTTTGGTCCCTGCATTTTGAATGATTTGTCTGAGCTGGTTAAAACTACAAAAAATGTCTCACATTTTAAATATCTTTTAAAGACATTGTACAGTGAAAATATTAAATGTCTGTGTTTTGTTTGACTGTATTTGTACTTACTTATTATTGTATGTTACTATTGTTAGGTGTCAGGTGTGACTGAAAAAGGGCTGTGCCCACTTCACCTACTGGTTAAAAATAAATAAAAAATCAAACGGGTTTGCTGGGTGGTACTGAGCAGATGGATGGAGCAGGGGAACAGAGAAGAAAGGTTTGGCATGGCAGAATGGGGTTGATTGGTGGTACTGACCAGAGGGATGGAGTGGGTGGCAAAGCAAACAAATGTCAGGGCAGGGCAAAATGGGGTTGCTGGTTGGTAATAAGCAGAGTGATGAAGTGGGTGGAAGCAAACAAAAACAGCAGGGCTGGACAGAATGGGGTTGGAGGGTGGTACTGAGCAGATGGATGGAGTGGGTAGGACAGAAAATAAATGACAGGGAATGGTAGAACAGGGTTGGCGGGTGATACTGAGAAGAAGGATGGAGCAGGGTGGAACAAAGAAAAATGGCAGGGCAGAATGAGGTTAAAGGATGATATTCCACAGAGGGAGGGTGCAGGTGGGGCAGAAAATAAATGGCAGGGTAGAACAGGACTGACAGATGGTACAGAACAGAAGGATGAGTGGAGGAATAAAGAAAAATGGCAGGGTAGAACAGTATGGGATTGTCTGATGATGCCACTCTGCTTTCTGGACAGTGTCATGTTGATAAAAGGATCCAGCTGCAGTGTGATAGGAGTAGCTGACTCCTTTCAACTACACAAAGTTTCCACCAATCAACCAGCAGAACAGCATTATGATTAGCCTCACTGATCATTGACCTGCCACTATCGAGTCCCCTGGAGCCTGACCTGCACTGGGTACGATTGTGAAATACCTCTGAAGATTGCTACTGCAACAATATGTTTGCTTCACACATGTGCACAAGCAAACACAGAAACACAAAAATACTAACACAGCACTAACATTTCTAATCTCAATATAAAAACATTTCTCATTCCTTCAACAGGATTTATTGTTCATCAAGAACACTAAGGCAGCAACAACTGTCAAAAGAATTTTTGAATAAAAATATGCCTAGCCTTTGTTTTAACAGTCTCAGAAGATGCACTCCTCGCTTCAGAGAGGGCACAGCTGTCCCCAGGCCTTTAAAAATGATGCACAAAGGAAACTTCTTTTTCTCAGTTTACTGCCCAGCTATCTGCTGCCTGGTGGCCAGCCCTTAATTTCAACACATGCTTAACAGATTTAGGGTATGCAAGGTACATACAGTACTTGAGTGTACTGGGGGCAACCATCAAAGAGGGTATTACAGTGAGAGAACAAGACACAAATAATGTAGTCTTGCCATTTGTAATGCTGACAAACTGGGTTTACACTCCAAGCCTGAGGCATCTAAATGGCCTGCAGTAAGAGGACAAATAATCCCAGAAGATCCTCTCCTCCAGTGAGAGACAACAATGGAGTCCACTGTGATACAGCAACCTTGATGATTCCCAGCAGGAAATGCAGCTGGGCTAGTACTTGTGGTAAAAGGGGACACACATGTGGTGCACTGCAATGCATAAGCATACCTCTGGCATGTAGAGGAGCTGAACCTCAGCTTCCGAGGAGGTCCAGACCCTACCAATGCAAAAACTCAACATTGGGCCAAGGAGAGGCAGGAGAAGCAGTGATCTGGGGTTAGCAGAGACCCCATCATAGATGCCTCAGGCCGGGGCATTGAGGTAAGTAAGAGGATGTGTATGGGGAGGCTGAGGTGGATGGGAAAGAAAGAAAGAAAGAAAGAAAGAAAGAAAGAAAGAAAGAAAGAAAGAAAGAAAGAAAGAAAGAAAGAAAGAAAGAAAGAGAAGAAAATGTTCCAGCATATCTCAAAAGGGCCCTTCCAGGGACTAACAGACCCTGCCCATCAGAATGAAGGGAGCATGTAAGGTGGTATGGGATCAGGAGATCACTATACATGACTCAAACCATTTGGGGGTTTAATACTTAAGTTATCACCCTAAAATCAGTCTATCAGTATGCTTTGACATACTAACAGATGCCAGAATCCTGGTCTCAGCATTCAGTATTGACTGTAGGCACTGGAGTTGATTCACTTGGAAGTCCACATACACTATAAAGTATTGGCCTGCACTACTATACACAGATACATTAGCATAAGGAAGAAGCAAAGCCCACTGATGTTATTCTGATGATAATATCCACAACTGATGACATTTAACACATGTGAATCCATAGCAAATCTATCTGCTATCCACAGGGACTCCCAGTTCTTTCTTTTTCCTTTTTTTTTAAATTTATTTGTTGAGTTTATGGAAATCACATTGAAATACATTGCCCAAGTTGTGTTGTACACTGGATATGAAGTTGTATAGAGATAACACAGAACATATTAACTCAAATACTTATATCTCACTAGGGAGTGTTTTCTAAAACATTATGGTATATTTGACTTGATCAACCACGGTCTCTTGCTCTGGAAGTTACATGTCCTTCACCTAGATGCCAGTGCCTTATCTTGGGTCCAAAGTTATCTTTCCTGCCGTACGCAAAGGGTCAAGTGGGCTGGTTCTCTCTCAGACCTCAGACCCACAATGTCCCATAGGGTTCCATACTGGGTCCACTGCTATTCTCCCTGTTCATTAATGATCTACCTAACAACTGTGGTGGGGCCTCTGTACACCTCTGCGTGGATAATGCCATTATCTATCACTCCTCGTCTGATGTCGGATGAATCAATAGCAAGTTAGCATCTGATGTTTGTGCTCTTGAAGCCTGGTTTCTATAAAATCAGCTTGTACTCAACACCTATAAAATGAAAAGCATGCTGTTCTCCCATCCACCCTTTTCTTCACATACCCTTCCTCCTCTTGTGATTCTCTCACACAATGGTGATCCCCTTGAATTAGTTCATACCTTTAAATACTTGGGGGTCACCTTGGATACCTCGCTCGCTCTGGATGCCCATGTCTCCCTCATAACTAAATTTCTGAACCAGAAACCAGGCCTTCTATATCATATCTGTCCCTTCCTCACATTGGTCTCTTGCCATAAGATCACAGCTGCCTCTCTCCTTCCCCTCCCATCTTACAGTGCTCCACTTTTGCTCACAACCAACATTACTACCTTATCCCACCTCAAACAGGCTTACCACAGGGTGGGTAGGTTTGTTCTGGGGGTCCATGCCAACCAGCACCACTGTGAAGCCCTCTCTTCCCTGGGCTGGTTGCTATATAAATCTAGACTACAGTTTGCCACACCGAGTCTTGTACACAAGCTGGTCCACAAATATACTCCTCCTTGCCTTATGAGATTATTCAACTAAAACAGCCACAACGGGCTCTATGGTCCTCCTCCCTCCACTACTCACAATCCCCAAAATGAGGTTAGCTGTGACCCATAGATCATTCTCCTTCTTGGCAGTATCTGACTGGAACCTTCTACCTCCCTCCCTCCATCCTGTCCTGTACCATGCTGTCTCAGTTTCAATCCTCATTGTTGTCCTTCTTGGCCTCTCCACCTTGCTCCTGCTTCCGTTGAATTTTGGTCCATCTTCCAAATCACTTCTTCTTATCTTGTCCTTGCTCTGTACCAGACTTGGATACTTTTCCCTGTTCTCCGCACCTCACTAGTATGTGCTTCTGCCATTAGTATGTTCTTTAATAATTACTGTCATTAGTGAATAGGTGAATGATGTACAATATTTTGTTGCCCATGTGTGAATCGTGTACTTGTCACACTAGCATGGTTCATAATAGTGCTGATAGTTCAGCGCTTGTTAAATATAGTGCTCGGAAAAAATGCTTGGCAGCATAATCAGCATGGCATTGATGGTAAACACAGAGTATATAGAGAATACTGGCTGAGTAACCATGCAGAACCAGTGTGTTCTGCCACAGAGGGGTCTGATTTCCTTAGACCTCGAGAGCAAAGCTCGAGGGTCCCTGAAATCAGACTCCTGAGGTGGCAGAACACTGAAGTTCTGCATGGGGTTACCCAGCTAGTATTTTTTATAGTGTATGGTGCCCCTCTAATCATTTTAAAAACATTTTTAGGCTTTACAACGGTATTTAAATTGTACATACTGAAATTGTTGTCTCCCCTAGCTAGGAGATGGAGTTGAGTGGTTGCTAGGCACTGGACCTCCCTAATGTAGCAGCACACATGCGCATTAGTTGCTGCTCTGCTGTGGGCGGGAGTAAGAAAAAACCCGGTGGACGGACCTCTCGCTAAGCGAGTAAAACACCTGTCCCGAGGCCAAAAAATGTAAGTGTGACACTTTTTATGGATCAAAATCTAGTTGATCCAGCTTCCTGTTAACTGTTATCTTGTCTAAGAACCGCCACGGTCATTTTCTGTATGTTTCAGTTATATTGGACCGCAGCAGTTTTCTGTTGATGTCAGCTCGAGCTTTCTATTCTGAATGGATAGAATGCTGTTCTGCATGTATGGTCAGAACAGCATTCCATTCATTTAAGTGTGTGTGGTTGAACAGCATTTTTGTAACGCTGGATTTCGGGTGAGAACAACGTTCCACCATACACTATATAGTTATCTGTGGCTGCTGTGTGTATGTTGCCAGAGACAGCTGACAGTTTTGCCTGCTTTTAAAAAAGGTCATATTTTGATTTAATTCCCCTTTCTTGATAGCAACTGTGGAATGTTATTTTCTGTTCCTGGATGCATTGCTACCATTTTTACAGTCCTTTTCTCAGTCATAGTAGCAGCAGTCAGACGCTGAGCCTAGCAATTACAAAACAGCCCACAATCTTAGTTGTCATGAAATGCAGGGAAGTGTTAAAAGCTATAAAACTGTATTACCAGTTCGTCTAGCTACCACATTGTGGATGTCTGCAAATAACAATGAATGAGTCAACCGATTGGGCAGAATTCTATGGAGGGAGCATTGTATTTAAAATACAACCATAGGAGCAGCAGCCAGACATTGAGCTGTGCCTACAATCTTAGTTGTCACCCGAAGAAGCACTGTCTTTAAAATACACAAAGCCTGCTGTCTTTCAATTTAGAAGTTACTAACCTACCGGGTTCATATCAGCGTGCATACAGATGGACTGGAGTGGGAAGTGCAATTATAGCATTGTATTTAAAATACACAAAGTCTGCTGTCTTTCAGTTTAGAAGTTACTAACCTACCAGGTTTATGTCAGCTTGCATACAGATGAGATGGAGTAGAGTGGGAAGTGCACTCGTGGCAAATATGTTACATGCTGTAATGCCGCGGTTACTCTTTTATGCTGCTGTATTACTGCAGGTATGTGCGTTAAATGGTCGCGTTACACTTGTTGCACAGTTATGACCAGATACTTTTCACACTACTGTGTTGCTTATTTGTAAGTCTTGATCTAATTTGCAGGCGTATCAATCTGTATCATAATCGTGTTAATCCTCAAATGTTGTAAACAAATTTATTGAAATTATCTCTTTTATGTCAATGCACTGCACTGTCAAAGTTCTGCACTACCAGATCGCCCCTGACAAAGGGACTGCAATGTCTCAATGGGCTCACCCGGTTACCAAAATTCAAATAAATAAAATAATAAATAAATAAATTTACTGAACAAACACACCAGGTAAAAGAAAGTAATGAAGCACTTACAGCATGACAGAGTAGATTCTGTAGATTCTCTATTAAAAGAGCTTTAATTTGGGACTCAGGGTACCAGGCAAACATTTTATGCATTCAATGCCTGTCAGAATAGGGTGGGAAATGGGATGTTTTCATGCTTGCAAGATAAAGGAGTAAAATGTTCTCCTAAGGCAGATTTGTTACATATTATGGAAATATATGTAAATGATGTGTTTGGAGTAACACAACAGGTAGACCCAGAACTGCTTTTGCAGCATGTTCAGGTCCCACCTTTGCCAGAATCAGTTAAATGTACCTTTACAGTGCCGATCACAGCAGCTGACATAGTGGAAGCCATCAAATCACTAAAACTGAATACTGCCCAGGGAATGATGGGTTCCCTTCAGAATTTTATAAGTCCTTTCTGGCTCCCTAAAGTCCTGCATTGGTTGAGCATTATAGTGAAATACTACAAGAGTGGTCCTCAAGTCCATCCATGACTTTGGCACTGCTTATTTTTCTGTACATAAAAAGAGACAGAGCATTACTGCAAAACTGGAGACCAATTAGTCTGTTAAACATGGATTTCAAATTCCTGTCACAGACGTTAGCCAAACACCTTAGAAAGCAATAATATGCATCATGCCCTAACATCAATCCAGCACTATTCTGGGTTGTACAATCCAGGATAACCTTATTACTACAAGAGAGGTCTTTGAAAGGGGAAACATGGGGAAAATAGATGGATATGTGATGTATCTCGACCAAGAAAAGGCTTTTGATAAAATTTATCATGTTTACTTGTTCAAAGTCCTCAGACAATATGAGATTCCTGTGCAGGTCATACATTGAGTTGTGTGTATGTATCAGCAGGCCCTAGTCTGACTAATAATAAATGGGTGGCAGGGGGCAAATTTAAAAAGCAGCACAGGAATGTGACAGGGGCACCCTCTCAGTCCCTTCTTTATGTATTTGGGACAGACACTCTGTTAATACTATATGTAGCCACGGTAATGAAGATAGCATAGGTACAGTATAACACACTTTGCCCCACCATTACACCATTAAAAATGTTAGCTTATGCAGATGACTTTAGCATTTTTTTCCATGACATTTTGGTGGGTCCATATTTAGAAAGAACACTAGACATCTATTCCACTGCATCATATTCTGCCAAAAACTATGCTAAGAGCAAAGGTACTGGGATTGGAAGCTGTAAAAACACTTCCTCTGACATAACCAATATCTGGATAGAAGGTTATTCATTAGATTGTTTGGCTATAAGTTTTATTGACAATGATTTGGCTTTCTTAAATTGGAATTGCCAGCTGCAATCAACACTTTCTCAGGTACAGAGATGGAAAGCCTGGAAATTATCAAATTTTTTTTTTTTTTGTTTAAGTAAAGTCTCTACTAATCCCCAGTTTTTTATATATTAGTTATGTTTTCCCTTCACCTGTAATTTTGGAAGTAAAGTTTTACAGCTATTTTCTCCTTTTTCTCTGGGGGAATTATCTTAATCCATAAGAATTACTTGTTTAAAAAAGTAAAAGATGGAGGAATAGATATGGTGAACCTTGTGACTTTTTTATAGGATGTTTTTCCCTTTATAAGTTTCAGAAAGTTTTGCAGCAGGAGGATAGACCATAGATACCACTGATTTTAGAATGGCTGGAACCCTTTTGGTCAGTGTGGGGAACATGGCAGGATACACCTCCCTGGAAAAGGTCAAGGTACACTTAAGGGTGCAGGGCACATACTGATGGACTTTACAAAATGCAGACGATGGAAACTGACACCAGAGCATGTCACTGTCCAGGAAAGGTTTTTATGATTATATACAAAGAGCAGTCTTTTTGGTATCCCCAACTTTCCCACAGCACATGCTGTTCCAGAAGCATTAAAATATCTATTCAATGAGAGGGTACCCCCCCACAAATGTGAGATGTACTATGGTTCAGCACTCATGGGTGACTGGGGGTTTAAAATACTTGAAAACATAGGAGTTTAGAGGAGGGACATTGTCCTTGACTTGATTGTTCAAATTAACCGGAAACTCAGACACATTTGATTTTAGCCTGTCCTTATGCCCAAGGACTTTAGATGTTTTTTGCAGAAGAACGTAATATGTCCCCATTTAAGACCATTACTACCAGGCCTTGGTTTTATGTATTTTTTTTTCTTCTGAATGGATATGTTACAAAACTCAGTCCTTAGTAGTACTGTTTTCTATTTGAAAGTTCTATATACGGCAATCTGGGTGTGCCTTCAACTAAGATAGGTGTTACATCAAGATATTTAAGCCTCAGTTAAAATGGCTTTGCATGGGGTTTATATGAGAGATTGCTCCTGAAACTCAAGAAAAATCATTAATTGCACTTTGGAGAGGGTTTTCCACAATGTTTGTTACCCTCATTAATGGTACGAGTAGACCAGGTAGTGAGGTCCATGGTACAATGACAATTGAGGTGCATGTAACTAACTGCTTGTCTTCATTGCAGTGTATTTGTTTCCTTTTAAAACATTTGAGTTTTGTTTGGATGGAATATGAAGCTTAACTATTTTTGTTTTCCTTTCTTTCTTGTAGTTTCCTTTTTATATGGATGTTTGTTATCGATTTTGTTGGCAATTTATTACAGAATATTTGTTTTTGTGATCTTCTTCAATAACAATTCCCCTACTCTTGCTGAGGGGCATGGGTCTGCTCTGCAGTGGGATGGAGGATAATCCTAGAGAGAAGGACAATGGTATTTCTTGAGTGAGACAGTATACGTTCCTCCCCACTTGAACTACAGTACTAAGAAGGCTACTGCTGTTACACACATTCCTGCTGAAAATCTGGTCTAGCTGGGTGAGGAAGATGTAGGAAGGGAGGGAGGTGGATATGATGTACTGAGAATAAATGAAACTACTACAGCTTTGCAAAACACAAATGAACCTGTACCTGTTGTACCTGCTGCTGCTGCTAATATGGCTGATGTTACAACTGCTGTTGATGCTCTGCCGACAGCTGCTTACACAGTAACTGATGAGAAGAAACTTTAGAGGAAACTCTTCGAGCCAAAAAGAACAGCTACTATACTTGCACAGATAGCTGAAGAAGAGGACAGATGCTTGCACCACACTCAGAAGTTGAAACACTTTAAGAGCTGGGTGCAGTCAGACCAAAGCCATTGGAACTGATAAGCTGGTTAAGCCCCTGACAGGCAGCTGCACTGAACAGCTTGTTAGGGGGTCCTGGAAGCTTCTGGCATCTACTGCAGGGACTGGCTGACAGTACCTCTCAGTATCATCAGCAGCAATATTTTCCTGACATTTCATCATACAGCCCCAAGGATACCCTGGTTAAGGTGGAGTGGATCCAATGTGGTGGTGGATAGAAGGTGAATTCTACACAGCTACCCAACTCTTATGAAAGCAGCAGTAATGGCAGCAGTGGTGGCTGAAACACACAGATACACCTCCAACTTCTCCTGTCTCTCTCTTTGTTACTCCCAACCCTTTGAAACTGGCTGTTAACCTGTGACTCACACAGGCACCTAAACTGTTTGTTTCCTCTAAGCCAACAATTTCACAGCCTTTCATACATGAAAACCATACAGTTCCCCTAACAATGAAGCTCTTTCTACACATTCTGATATTCAAGCTACAGATACCACTGTGCCCTGTAAAAATAACATGCAGCAGACTACTGTCACTGCAATGTGTGAAACAGAGCCTATTCAGTCTGCACAACAGGTTCATGACCCCCCCTCCCCGTTGAATAATAACCCCCTGACATTGTTACTATAGTTTCTAACATTCTACAGAATTCAGGCATTTCTGCACAGCCTTATGAAACATTCACTTCAGATACACAACCACACAAACCAGGTCCTGAGGCCTCTGGAACTCAGCCTGACCCAAGCATTAAACAGGACACTGACTAGGTCCTTCCTGAACACCCCCCCACACACACACACACACATACCACCACCACCACCATCACCGGCTACAACTTCTGAGGACAATGCACCTGAAGTTTTGCATGGCCCTAATATGAGGGATTCCACAAATACTTCTACACCTGGAAGAAGAGGTTTACCTACTGTATAACTAATGAGGAAGGACACCCCACAAGGCATACCCAGAGAACATTTTCAGAATTGTTCAAGCCCCCTGTCTTTCTTTCAAAGCATAAAAATGCAGTTAGACTACACTACAGGAGTGGTGTTACTGAATTTCCAGATAGCATTTATATGGGAAAGACAGACTTGCAAGATTTGATGAGGTGTTATGCCACTGAAGTTTATGCTATCATCCACATGACTGGGGGATCCACTTTTGATGTCAGTTTTAAGACTGCTGCTAGTTTGGACAGATTCTAGCAAAAATATCAGACTTTGAAATCCTCCCCATTGTGATCTTTCATCGCTATCCCGTTGACAAAATCCTCTCATAAAACAATCACCATCCTTTTCCGTAATGAGGGAGTTAATACTATGGACTTACTGTACTGTTATTGTGTGAAACAAAGATGTGAAGTGATTGGCGACCCGGATCCAATATTGGATTCAGAAAATATTTGGACTTGGAGGGTGAAGGGTCAGGGTTAAACTGTAGCGAGAGAGCATGGTATTGAACAGCTGTCAAACTGCTGGGTGTTTTTTAGACAGACATCATGATATATTTTTTGCTTGTTTGTTTTGTTTGTACCAGGGCCAGTCAAAGGCATGCTACCAGTATGGTTTAAAGAGCCATCTAAGTAATGCCTGTGATCAGGTCTGGTGCACCCTGTGTGCTGAGCTTGGTCATTTGAATGTTCATTGCCAGAATCAAATGAAGTGCAATCTGTGTGATGAGCAAGACCATTCATTTAGGATGTGCCCATGGGTATCATGTAACATTGAAGGTGGCATGGAACAAATGGAACTAAATGATTATTTAGTAAATCTTGCACAAAAAGGTGCTACTCAGAAGGACAGGAACCCTCTCTATGGTTTATCCCTCCATCAGCCAGATAGGGAGTGCTCTTCTAACTCGCATCCTCTGGTCTAGGCAGGGTTAACTCCTGATCCCAGAGTGAACCTCCTTAATCCTATGAGTTGCCATGATGTGGTGGCCAGCCCCTCTCCTGCTCCTAAAAATTCTGATGAGGCTCTTATTGTTATAGTATGGATGGTCAGAATTCTAAAAAACTAATTGTAACTCCCCCTGTTGTGAACCCCCCAATCACATGACTCTGTATGATAATACATCTGTCACAGTGCAGAATCCCAGTGAGATGAGTCTGGAGGCTATGTGCCCCCATTCCAGACACTGCAAAGAACTGATAGTTTTCCACTATCAAACAAATACGAGCCTCTATACTCCAGTGATGAGGGGGATGATACAGACACAGGAGATGAATTTGATGTTTCATCAATTATCTTATCCCAGAAGGATATGATCTTGAAGGCTGAAGGACCTCCTAATACCTTAGTTCAGAGGAAGAGGATGGGTTCCTCCAAGACATATCAGAAGAAGGCTGAAAAGAAATGACTTTCAAGTGTCAATACAGAATTTCATCTCACAAAATGGCTAACGGTAGCCTTTGCACTTTTTTCTGTTTTATCTAAATATGTCACAGACTCTTCCACTCAGTTGTGCCTCCCTAAATGCAAATAGTAGTCTTTTAAAAGAAGATTGGCAGCCAGGCCAGTTGTGTAGAGGGATGAGGCACTGGTGCCTTACTTATTGTCATGCCAGGAGCCCCAGTTGGGAATGATGTGGGTCGCCAGGAGTAGGAGTGGATTGAGCATCTGAGGGACAACTGTCCTCTCCCAGTGTGGAGAGGCATGTCGGCTCACCTACAACTGCCACCAGGTTGATGCCTGGTGGCAGTGCAGCATAGGCAGCAGAGGGGGGGGTGAAGCTATGATGGGCATGTGCGCATCCACGCATGCACACAGTGCCTGTGACAAGGAGTGAGAGCAAAATGGAAAAGATGTCAGGGGCTTTGTGAAGCCGTGTTTGCATGTCCTGAGCCTGCACCGCCACCTGGGACTTGCCTATGGTCTGCACTCAATTTCAGGCATGGGAGAAAGGGCAACCCTTCCCCCTCCAGCCCCACCACCAGGGGACTATTCATGGGAGTACCTGACTACTAAGTGAGTCCTGGTGGAGGTGGTAGCTAGCTTGGGGGATGCAGTGACAAGGCTGATAAGCCACCCTTGGATGTGTAAGATAAAAGCCTTTATGGCAAAAAAGGAAAAAAACATAGAAGGCTGGCAACATTTTCTTTTTTACAAGAACTACAATATCCTGTATTTTTTTTTTTTTTGCACGATATTTGATGACTGTCTCTGAAGTCACTAACAAAAAAAAGCATGGCACTCTGGGCCTTCCTTCTAGTCAATTGATAATGAACCCTGCACAAGTCTGGGTATTCTTTTTAAATTCTATGGTATCACTGTCACAGCACTGTTGAAATTATCTCCTGGAAGAGCACTGTTAGTGTGATAAAAGGGATGCCTTCCCAGGGACACGGACTAGCCAGGCCAGAACATACTAAAGAAAAACTAGCCAAAAAGGACGTTGGACATTGACAAGGCTGAAGCACTCTGAATTTCAGTTAGAGAAGCAGGCAAGCTAAAGTGAAGTTGAGGTCAGTGTGCCCCGGGTCTGTTCTATAATATACAGGTACATGTAAATTGAGTACACATATTGTGTCATATGAACCCTGGAATCTGTTCTGGTTCTGGTACTGCTTCTGGTGACAAGTGAACATCACTTATATAGGTCACTCATATTAGCTAATTAATAGTTATGCTCCACAGACAAAGACAACTAGGATTTTATTTATTTATTTCATTTTGTTGACCGGGTAGGCCCACTGGGCACGAATGGATCCTTTTTCTGGGGTGACCCGGACTGAGCTGTTAAAACTCACTCAGCCTTTTCTTTATACCTCAGAGTGTATTCTTTGAAAGAGAGGTCTTTAATTGTTATTTGTCCCTTTTGGAGAGTGGTGCAAAGACTATTAAAATGCATTGTAAATCCAATTTTTTAAATCATTTATACCATGCAGCTGGGTTAATAGATGCTCAGATTTCATAACATGGTAAAGGTGAACAAACTTATTTTTGAGAGAACTTTTCCACCAGGATAGAGCTCTGGTTTGTGTCTCCTTCCCTCTCCCATCAGACTTTGAAACTTGCATTTCCATGACTATAAACTCATCAGACTTGCATTTGGAACACCGGACTCTCCCAAGATAGGCCTGGGCATTTGGCATCTGAACACTTCTCTACTAGAAATCTCCTCCTTCAAAAGAGAATTGTGTCAGCTTATTGCTGCAAGGAAGTTGGTGTCCACTCTTTATGATGACCCAGTGTCTTAGTGGAGTGATACTAAATGAGATTTAAATAGTTTTTTTATATATCAGTGGGAAGGAGAATTAAGCAGAGGGAATATCTTCTCTAACTTGATTTGAGATCACATTTACAGAAACTTATCTCTTTGGCATCGCAGACTAAAGATAATTTTGCTGACCAGACTGCCCAACTTAAACAGAGAATGAAGAACATTCAGTATAACAAGATATTTTCTCTGTATAAAGAACAGAAATTTGGCATAAAGAGGGAATCACCCCAGTGTAATCCATTTCAAAGTTGTTCTGATACAGTTCAGAAGTGCATTATAACTGAAAAGATTGATGAGGATGGAGCATCTCTTATGTCCATTGTCACTATTTTTTTCTGGCATCCATGGGTCAGCCATTTTGTAAAACAGGGTCCATTAGCAACATGTTAGGGAATTTAAACTCCCCCATATATCTGTGGAGTGGAAATCCAACTTACAGAGTGGAATTTCTGCAGATGAAATTAAGAAAACCATATCCTCCCTCAGTACTAGTACTGCGCCAGGAGAAGATGGTCTCCCTGGAGAATTACATAAATATTTGGAGGAGGCATCTTCAGGTTTGTTGTTTTTAATTATATACTATATAAATTGCAAACAATTTTGTTAATGCTCTAGTTAGGGTTAAAACAACAAAAGTAGGGAAATGTGGCATTAGGGTTTCAAACCATAACACCCCACCCTACACATACCAACAGGCATCGGGGGTGTGTCTTGGGGTTGTCAGCCCTAATGCTCACCCCATTCCATAAGTAAACAAGCTGAGATGGGTACAGTATAGGAGAATGGAGTGAGTGTTAGGGCTGACGACCTCAAGGAGCACCCCCAACGCCTGTTGGTGGGTGCAGGGAAGGGGTGGGGTGTTAGGGTTGGAAACCCTAATGCCACATTTCCCTAATTTTGTTTCTTTAACCCTAACTAGTGCATTAACAATGTTGTTTGCAATTTATTTCCTTACTTTTTGAGATAGTATAATTGTATCCTTATTTGCCTGTGGGAGCACATGGCCCTCCAGGCCCTGCCTTCCCATCCCTCCATAGAGGTGCATATGTACAGTATGTATGCAACTGTGGAAGCACAGGGCCTCATTTATAAAACAACAGTGACCAAATTGTCAGCTTAGCTATCTTATTACTTCACCTCATGTACCTGGTACAGAAACATTTTCGAATCCCCGCCAAAATGTAATTCTGCACAATTTCAATGCCATTCCATGCCACAGATGAGAAAACACTTTTTTTCCAGGATTTGAAAAATGACAGCTATGATATACATGAGGTGGGGTAATAAGAAAGCTATGTTGAAAATCTGGGAGAAAATGTTTAAAAATTCTAAATTTACAAGTGTACGTAGTGAAATTGCAACAGATGTGTATGCATAACTTTCCCTTTTTTTCAACATAGCCCTCTCAAGACTCCACCTCTTGAAAAGGGCAGGAAATATTTTCAAATCCTGCCCAAAAGATGAAGGGTGTATTACTTCCAGGAATATGTTATGCACTCCCTGTTTTCTCTCAGGCCAATGCCAGTGTCCTTCAGAAATGGGACATTGCATATAACAATGTCTGCAGGTTTGCTTTGTCTGCCCCTCATCTCACCCATCACTGCATGCTTTACTTAACATTCCATTGGCTATCTCCCTCCTCCTGTCAAATTTATTTCCTCGGATGCCTAACTGATAATACTATTAGGTCCTCTCAACCAGTCTCACTGGCTGCAATGTTTGCTTCCACTGAACATTCTCACCAACTTTGGTCCTCTACCCAGGCCCTCCTTGCAGTTCCCAGTTGCACAACCAAAATAGGAGAACAAGCATTTGCCCACTTTGCCCCAAAAACCTGGAACACCCTACCTTATCCCCTTAGGGTCTCTAAATCCCACAATTTATTTAAGAGTGGCCTATTTTCATACCTGAAAGCCTTAGATATTTGCTCCTGCTTCTGACCTTTATCCTCTCCTTCTCACATTTGCTCTGTTTCTCCTGCTGCTAAACACTGTTCCTCTATAACTATTTCTGCTCTAACACAAAGCTGTTCCTGTGGCATTTCTATCTACTCTTCCTCCTTTTTCTATTCTACTCCCTCATAGGTTTCCTAGATTTTGTTTTCTCTCAGCCAGTTCAAGGCCTTTTTTATACTACATTTTAACTTAATTTAGCCCATATCTGTTTTGTTCAAACTTGCCCTTGTTGGTAGTTGAAAACTAATGTAGTTTTACACTAGTGTCCTGATCTTGGCATCCACTGTTTCTGCAATTACTATAACTGCCTGTAGTGTACTATAGTTCTAACTTTGTTATACCTGATTACCTGCTGCATAGTTTATTGCTGTTGTATTATTGCCTTAATCTTTGCCTACATTGATTGTATATACCGCAACTGTATGTATTGAACCAAATCTATACCTCTGTTAACCTGACTACTGTAATTGCTATTGATGCTGTACTGCACTTTATTCCTTACACTGTAACTCCCTGCTGTGTACAAAATCATGTTTACTACAATGTTCTTGTTGCCTGTGAAGTATTCTCCTGGGTTATTCCTGAAATTAGGTAGTTTTTTGTCTAGTGCACTTACCTGGTTAACAAAAGCAAATAAATAAATAAATTCACCAAGTGACTGTGAAATCACCTTTCAGGCATGAGTTGCATAATGACAGTCATATTGTTCTTGAGGTGGGCTCTCCAAAATGTCATGTTGAAAATTTGGGGTCAAAATGTCAACAAATGGCTAAGTTATGCATAAAAGTTGAAACCCCCATTGAAATACATTGAATCACATTTACTTAAGTTTCTCATATTGCAGTCGCTGGTTCCATCAGCAAGACATGTTTGCAATCGGAGAGTGTATCTCAGACCTGGGACCTGCTCAGGTGAGTGAGAGTGTGTGGGAGTGTACTGGGGGGTGGAGTGGTGGGTGCTTATTGGGAGGTGGGTGGGCTGATCGGTGAGGGACCATTTTCTTTTTTTTACAGGTTTTGGAAAAAAAACATTGAGGGACTGTTTTCTTTATTTCAGGGTTGTGTTTCAAATGGGAGGGTATGGGGGTGCCGCTAGACACCAGGGAATATATATGCTGATAATGGGGATGGTGATCAGTGGGTGACAAGTGCCACTAGACACCAGGGAAATTGGAAATGGTGATTGAGGGGAGGAGGTGCCACCAGACACCAGGGAATACATAATTTTATAATGGGGGTGGTGATCAGTGGGTGGGGGGTGCCACTAGAAATCAGTTAAATTGGGAACAGCAATCAGCGGGTGGGGGTGCCACTAGACACCAGGGCAACTTGACACATTGCCGGGGATGGCAATACAACATGGGGGGTCACCACCAAACACCAGGGAAACAGCAGCTCATATCTCACACTGCAGTTGGTAGCATGAGTTCAGCTGTGGCTGCAGAGAAAAGTCAAGAAATTCCCACTGTTCTCATATAGAGAATGTGAGGGAAGTGCTCCTCTTGCTAAGCTTGGCACCTGGGATTCTGGGTGCCCAAAACATGGATTTGTGGCCATTAGGTTAATAAACAAACATCATAATCTAACTAAGTGGATCCCATTTAGCTAGATTCTGATGTTTGCTTTTCAAAATCCCAGCATTTTGATGTACAGTATTTTCCATGTTTGTTAGTTCATGGAAAAAATCAATAAGATGGCAGTTGGCACAGCACAAAAATGTTTTGGTGCCCTGCCAAGCAAGTGACACAAAATCAAAAACGCGCATTTGAGGAATCAAATTTTTACTTTTATTGCAGAACATTCTCTCTAAAACCCTACTGCGCATGTGCAGGTCAGAAACCACTAAATTTTAAAGCCTTACAACCCTTTAATATTTTTTCACCAAACTTGTCAAAGGCACTACCCTAGGACATGACACATGTTCCCTGCAAGTCTGGGATAAAAATTCTATTCCATGTAGGCTGTAGGGGAGAGCAAAAAAACATGTTAAGTACTGTACAGGAAAAAAGTTAAGCATTTACAAAAAATGACACATGCAGATCTCGGAAACCATACAAGCTACCATCACAAAAATTTCCACAGATTAAGACCTTGCCTCCTAGACAACACATACAAAATGTCAGCTCCTTTCATCAAACAGAGCCAAAGATATTAAAGCACTGTGCCTCTCTGTACTGTGTATACTTGTCATACATACCCCTTCCCCGGGACGCCCCAGTAAAAGGGACTACATAGTCTCAGCGGGCTTACCCAGTTACCAGAATTCAAATAAATAAAACAAATAATGTGCAAAGTTATGGGTTTAAGATTGAACAGGTTACTCAACCCTAACTATAGTGCCACTATAATACTGAACATACACACACATTTCAATGCCAGCCTTTTTATGTTGTTGCTCAAAAAGGGGAATAAACTTGACTTAAATAACTGGAGGTCCATTAGTCTAATAAATTCAGATATCAGTATCTTGTCTAAAACTTTGGGTAATTGCTTGAGAAAGTTCTCTGAGCATATATTAACCACTTCCCAGTTCTGTTCGGTGACTGGCAGGAATATCCAGGACTGTGTGTATTTAATTTTTAATGAACTAGAACAAGGTACTAAAGGTCTTCTGTCAGGTTACCTTTTAAAAGTAGACTAGGAAAAAGCATTTGACATTTCATATTCTTACCTGTTTACATCTCTGTGGGTTTCCACCAGCATTTATATCTTGGATAAGAGTAGCATATGAGACAGCTTATATTTGCCCATTTATTAATGAATGACTGGGCATTCATTTCAAGTAATATAGAGGAGTCCAACAATGCTGCCCTCTCAGTTCTACTTTTTATGTTTCTGACGTTGATCCCTTATTGCAATTGCTTAATCATAATAACAGAATTTCTGCTATGCTAACCCAGGCTGGACCTGTTCCCTTAAAAGCAATAACTTACATTGATTATGCCACCGTGCTTGTTAAGGACATAAAAAGTGGTCATGAGGCTTTTAAGGATTTTCAAGTGTTTACTACAGTCTTAGGATCTAGTATTAATTCAGGAAAAAATCTGAGATTGTTTTAGGTTTACCATTCTCTAGGACTACCCGATATATTAGGGGTATCTCACTTCCCCTACCCCCCTAAAATCTTAGGTGTCTTTTTTTTTGGAAATGGCCTGCTCAATTGAAATCTTAAAATTGACCAAGCTAACCACATTGGGCAAGATTTCAAACTCTTAGACTGCCACAAGCCCCGGTGCGCCAATGATACGGCACATGGGAGTGAGGCAGTCTAACAGGATTTCACATGCCGTGTGGTAATTGCCACAAGTTAGACCAACTTTTCCTGGTCTAACCTGTGGCACTCCCAGAGGCCTGTGTTATGGAGCTTGCGCAAGACATGTGGCACAAGCTGCCATAACTAGTGAAAACTGTTGCAACTGCACCTGAGATTGCAAAATCATGTGCAGCTGTGGCAATGGGGTTGGCACACTGCCAAAACCAAAGTGTCATGGTGCAGGGCTGGACCAAAACCCTGCACAATGCTTCAAAAATCCAGCCCACTGTGTCTTGTTAAAAATTCTGGGGCATAAGTAAAAAAAGAATTACGATCCGTACTTTCTTTATTGTCCTTTTTTTTTTAATACAGTGAATATCCACTACCCATTTCTCTTGAAGTTATGGGTCTCGGTTTGTTTGTTTTTCAAGCTCATTCGAATAGCTGGCTTAACCGATAAAGAGGATTATTCATTATTTGCAGGTAAAATCAGGATTTCTTGGAATGGTCAAAACAGTTAATTTTTATTTGTGTTCCTTTGGTATAATAATCTGTTTCCCTTAATTACAGCTCAACAAAACCAATGGTACTTTACTTTTCATTTTGTTTATCTGAATTTCTCCAAGCTTAGGACAGAGGCACAGTTAATAGAAAACATTTGGGTGCCTGGGATCTACCTGAATTTGTGACTGGGCACTGTCAAAAACTTAAAATGTGGAACTTGAGTATGACACAGATGTGTTCAATGTCTAAGAAAAGTTTTTATACTTTATCTTGTCAAGTCAGTTCTCGGTATCTCCTGTCTTAAAGTGGAAGCTGGGAATTTAAAATCAAATGCAATAAAAACTTGCTGATCACTAGAATTCCCATAAAAATATAGGATACCTTATGGCTATGCTGTCATAATCAACAGAATGTTAAAAACACACAAAAGCATAAATCTATACAAGCTAGTGTTTGTTTTTATGAGCAATGCACATGGCAACTGGAAACAATGGATTATCTCTTTTTTTGAGTGTTCTTATATAAGGAATTTCTGGAAACTGGTTGCTGATACTTGGGGTATCCTTTTATTAGCAATATTTCACATGAAACTTGGTTAAAGATTTTGTTCCTCATATTTGGAAAATATCGTGTCCCATTACCCTTAATTTAGTATTGACTTGCTTTAAGTGGAGTTTCTGAATGACTTGTCAGATTCTGCTTTTTTCTTTTTATTCTTTGGTAACTGGGTAAGGCTCACTAGGCACCAGTTCTTGTTTTCAGGGGTGACAGATAGCACTGGGAAGGTTAGCCAATTTGCCCAGAGTCACACACTATGCAAGTGGAGGTTGTAGGAATCAACCCCAGGTCTCCTGGATATACAGAACCAAGCTCATTCATAGCTCATTACTCTAACCTCTAGGCTATTTTGCCACCCCCGTGAATGAATTATACACTGTTTATACTTCTGAATTCAAGATATCACCAAGTAAATTTCATATATACTGGAAAGGTTTTGAGCATATTATGGCAAATACTGACAGAACTGGGATTGACTGATGTGGATATAGTGTTAGTTTGCTTTTACTGTTTCTTTTATTTTTTTTTTATTCTTGATTTTTCTGTTTTTAATTTGTACTAGACTAATTTAATCCTTTCTAGTTTATGTTATTTCTGTATGAATTTGTTTTGTTTTGTATTTATTTTCTTAATATAAATTCCCCTACTCTTATGGTAAGTGTCATGGGGTCATTAACTTCCACCTGGACAGCCACCAGATATGGGCAGAAGGGGCCTCCATTTAATATTGTATCCAAAGGGTGGTACCTCAACAGAAGAACCCTACCTAGTGTAGAACTACAGTGTTATTATTTTACATATTAGCACAAGTTCCTGGTGTAGGACTAGAACCCCCCCCCCCCCTTAACCTTCTGATCTTTCAGCCCCAGAGGCAAGTGTGCAACCTACTGAGCCTCTAACACAACAAGTCTACTTTGGCAGCCACTGGCAAGTTAAAGCAGTCTGTAAGCATTACAGGGATAATTTCATGCTACAGCTCTTGGCAAAACCTGCCTTTTCCCTTTCAGCAATGACTTTAAATCTCCGGAGTCTGGCCGAGTTAAGCAAAATAAAAATCATATCTGACCTCCCATCACACCAAAGCCACAACTTGTGCAAGTGCTACTGCCCCCTGACAATCAGGAGATACCAACATAAAGAGCATGGGGCTAAATATAGAAATATTCTTGCTTGTGTTTGGTTGAACTCCAGGACGCAATAAGAGTTTGTAGAAAACAAGAAAACAGCACTTGGATACCAGTGGGTGCTCCAGCACACTGTCACAATGGAGCCAAAAACAAAGTACTTACCCCATGGCAGTTCACACCAGCACATCTTAGAAATCACTCGCATGCTAAACACAGACCAGTCATCCAGTAGTCTCCTCTAACTTTGAAAAACAACACCACTGCTGAAATAATGTGGTGCTAAATAAATTTTATTAAGGTAGCATTTTGTGGTGAATCAAAGGCAGAATCAGTGAACAGCCATGGAGGGACATGGTCCCTGTGTGGTTACCAAATGGCTCTGCCTTTGTTCCAGCCTGAAATGGCACCTTAATAGAATCTATTTTACACCATAGTACTTTGGCAATGATGATGTTCTCTTAATTGAGAAGAGACTACCAGATGATTATCTGTGTTTAGCATGCAAGTGATTTCTAAGATGTGCCTGTCTAAACAGTGGAGGAGGTAAGTGCTTTGCTTTTGGCTCCATTAATACAAGTTTGTATCACACACCAAAAGAACAAAATGTGTAACTACATAGTAGCTAAATAGCACCACGGAGCATTCAATACTTTCAGTCCTGGCCTAAAGAGCTGTGCTTGTATTGTTCTACAATAATATGCATTTGTCAGTACAAAGTTTAGTCCATTTCAATGGCTAATAAGGATAAGACCTTCCATATTATACCCTGTAATTTCCATTTTACAGCCTAGATAATGCAGAAAGAACCACAATGAGCCATTCTTTCTGTTAAATCAGATACTGTACAGGAAGAAAAGAAGGACTCTGTCCTAACTGCTATTATGACAAAGAATTAAACACCCCTAAAGATCTTAAGATTACAAGCCCCTGAAGAGCCAGATATGACAAAACATATTCCGAGTTTGTACAAACTGTAAACTGACATTTAAAGACTTTAGGTCATCAGATAAAGATTAATATTTCTAGTAAGCATTATAATGACAAAATTCAGGTTGAACTTTTATACAGTACCCATACCTTCTTTTTCCCTGTTTTCATTGTTCTTTTGCTCTGGTCAAGTCAGATGCCCTTTTAATCTTATTTTAAATCTGCTTTAACATTTTTTATTAAATGATTTATGAAGAGCATAATTTTGTGGCCTGCAGTTAGCCCTGTGTTCACATTGTCCCATAAGGTCAGTTAGCAATGACTATTGCATGCTACAGTAGTTTGTTTTGTCACATGAAGAGTAATGTTAAAATGATGGGTATTAAAAATCTTCTGAGAATAAATGATGAAAGCTTGGGGGCAGACATAATTAAAGTAGCTCTGCTTTAATTGATTTCAACTAAGAAATGGTACAGCAGACTTAGAATGGAATGGGGATCTTACAAAACCAGGAAAAAAGTAAATGAATGGAACAAAAAAAAGGTACAAAAATCTTTGCCATAATAAGAACTGATGATTTAGAGATTTTTGGCAACATTGAATTTAGTGTCATCTATTTTAAGTTATACTTTATCCAGTGGTCAGGCTCCAACTCTCCCGTAGACAAACCCTGGATCCACAGCACCAAAGACAATCACCAGTGACCCCTGACACCCACTTCCTGACCCCTAATATGATGCCCCAGATGTACCCCTCCAGGTTGGGACAGATGGTCAGAAAAGTAGCTGGCTGTGACTTTCCTGAGGCAGAGGGGGCAGGGTACCCAGAGATCTGGGTGCTACATCCAGGTGGGGTGAAACTGGTGTTGGTCATCTTCTTGAATGCCACCATTGTTTCCACCTCCAGTATTTTCCAAACACTTATGCCCCACTCCATCCCACTGGGATGCAGCCCAAGACAAGAAACCATTTTAGACATATACCTTCTGGGATTGGGCCCACCTGCCATACTCTGATTGACAAAGGACTTGGCATATAATGCTCCCAAGTCCTATGTCCAGACCCTGAGTCACATCAGCAGCAGGATTTCATTCCCTGTCTGGAGGCACATACTCGTAACTGCAACAGAGAGGGATGGTCATGTAATGGCAGTAACTGCTACTAGACATCCCCCCCTAAGGCAAGCATCATCTGAGACAGATACTTAGCAAGGCCTCTACCCTCAACATGTGATACCAATCGAGATCATTAGTACTTAAGTTTCACTACATATCATTGGGTAATTGAGCAGCCTATTACATGGTTGGTGGAACCAATTCATATTTTATAAAAAATAATACTGAAATGTACCAGTGCGTTGTGTTCTGCTAATGCTGTCCTCCCCAGGTCTCAGTCACAACAGTCCATTGACAGGCTCACAAATCTCCAAGGATTCTGGTATTTTACAGGAAAATGGAGCCATTTACAGGGAAACTGCTCCCATAGACTTCCAGTGATTATATAGGAAAACAGAGCAATTTGACTTCCATGGAAAATAATGCAATCTACAGGAAAACATAGAAAAATTGCTCTGGAGTTATATCGAACCTGCCCACTCAGTCTGGGAGCATTGCTTGATTGAAAGGGACATAATGTAATTTTAGTCGCAGCAGTATTCCTCTTGATAAGCAACAGCAAATTAACGCCGTTAGTGAAAACAAATGCATTGTTACTGAAAGTTAATACTTCATTATTATTTTAATAACTTGTCATACATCGCCAAGGTGGAACTAATTAGACACCAGTAACTTACATCACCAGAATGTTATGTGGCACAGATATCAGGAAAAAGGTAACAATGAATAAGCACATTTGCAAAACCGTACGGTGAGCCTGAATATGTTAGTTAAAAACAAACTTTTTTCTAGCATATGCAACTAGTAAAAATAAAACAACATATATAGTATTTTAAGTTGTCATACAACTACTTCTAAAGAAGACATTTGACATTTCACATGGAATAAAGATAGGTAAAGACCAATATTTGTATACAGAAGTCAGTGCTGGTTCTTGTAAGGGGTATGCATGTCAGATTTCCCCAGTTCTGATGGGTTGGGAAAATCATAAAGGCAAAAGTTCACAGGCACTCCTCTCATAGTTCATGATTTTCAGTGGGTTTTTTTACTATTATTTGTTAAGTTCATAATTCTCTGGCCATCGTAACATCCAACATTTTGCCTCAATTTCTGGAGGCTTTTTCAAGGATAGTACTCTTAAAATACTGTATATACAAAACTTTTAATTGGTATGTGTTTCAAGCTGTCTGGCTTTACCAGCTGACATAATATAGCAGTTATTTATTTCTTTAATATAAATCACTCACAAAAGTTCCTTAGGTTAGCCTTCTTAAGCCCTCTATGAGGGAATCACTTCAGCAGCAGCAAAAATACCATGTCAGCAAGCCATGCTGACTGGTGTTTTCTTCCTCCTTCCCCTTTATTCAACTTTCTAGGTGTGAGCATTGGCACATGCGCAGCATTCCACATGATGATGCCATGACATCACTTGCATCATGACATCATACCCTTAGCCATTAGCACTCACTCAGTGTGAAATGTGAGCCTCTGACTGCAAAAAGCAGTCTGAGTTGACCCCTATTAACTGCTAGTAATCATTTGTATTCACAAACAGAATCATACATTAATTTAGTACAGCATATTCAGGATGCTCAGATTTTGTATTGCTAATTTGGAATCATTGGATTCTGATCTGTTTTTAGGATTAATTGTTTCATTATTTATGGCAAAAAAAAATCTGAAAAACCCTTTTTGGACACTGAATTCAGAATTCAGACTCTATATCCACATCCAAACTTGAATAAAGTTCAGCACTAGACTGTGTTCCCCCACCTTGTACTGTTGGTGCTCACTGCTGGGTTTGTCAGTTACTTGGTCCAGGCATCATCACAGTGTTCATCAGTGGTTGCCAGTGGTACCAAGCTGCCAGTCACAGCCCCAAGAGATGCCTCCAGCCAGCATACTAGCCCAATTCAGTCTGGTTGTGACCAGTGATGGTGCCACTCCCATGCAACGTCTCCAGCACCCCCTCCTCTGGCCCGGCAAAGAAGTCCTTAGTAAGGTACGTTCTCTCAGGCATGTCTTGTAAAGTAACTATAAAATGTATCCTTTACCTGTCGTTGAATTTATTTAAGATGGTTCTTGTCCTGCCCTCCTCTTTTCATTTTTCCTCCCACCCTCTCCAGTCCCTACCCTACCATTGCACTAAAATATAACTAGGCTGGCCCAGTACCCAACCTGACCATTGGACTCCCAGAAGCCCTCTGTTCTTGATCTTCCTGACTAATGGTGGCCAGTCTAAAGGACACCTTTGAAATACCTGGTCTGCCAAGTCCCAGATGCTTATTGTGTCTGGGTAGACAACAGTAGGTATTCCCAGGGCTTCCTTTAGGTGTGCCACCAAGAGAAGAAGATTCAAGAACAGGGGGCTTCTGGGAGTTCTCAAGTATGGGTTATTAATATGATAATGAGATAGGGAAAGAAGGGGGAAGAGAAAATGCTTACAGGACTGTCATCTTCACCGGCTAAAGGATAACTTTTACAAGTACTTAACTTACTTACTTTACCACCAGTTGAACACTGAACTAAGATTTTTTTACTGGGCAGGAGTCAGAGATGTCATGAGTGAGTGAACCCATGATGACCGGATGGGACTGGAAGAGTGAGTCTGGCTAATAGATGCAGGCATGGCAAGTCTTGGGGCAGGGTCTGAACTGATGCTGATCTATGGAAACTTTGTAGATACTAGATACTTTGGATAGTTGAATACCAACCTCAGTCCCAAGGAGGTCTACCCCAGAGATCACTCAGGTAATAGGAGGGTGGCAAGGGTGGGGGAGGCCAAGTCGGTGGGGAGGTTCCATTCCTACTCATATGCCTAATTTGGATGCAAAACAAAACTGGGGTCAGAATCAAAACTTCTGAAAATCTGACACGGTACCAATGGAATGGAGTCCCTAGAGTCCGAGCTACCTTACAGCATATAAAGGAATGATTATTTCTCCCCAAGGTATTCACTGAATTTTAAAACTCATTTAAGTCACAATGTCAATTAAGTTCCTATTAGGGGTCAGGCATAAATTGAGGTCACACTGAGCACATCAGTAGCCAATGATTTTCTATTGTATCAAAAAACATAGGGCTCTAAATTAACAGTAAATAAAATTAATTAATACAACAAATAAAACTGTCTAAGTGAAAAACAGTAGGCAACAATTACAATAAGTTTTTTTTATACTATATGCATGATTCACAAAGGCAGGTTACTACAGAAACTTTGGTGAGTGCTGCTATATTATGTTAGCTGCTAAAGCCAGACAGCTTGAAATACATAAGCCTTAAAAGTTTTGCATAGGTTTTGAATGTATCCTTGAAAATGCCTCCTGAAGTTGAGATTAAACATTGGATGTTATGGTGGACAGAGAATTAGGAACTTTACAAGTAAAAAAAAAAATCTTATGAACTACGAGAACCTGAACTTTTGCCTTTATGAATTGATGTCCACTACACAGACCCCAAGGTGATTTATGAAATAAGCTATTGTTTACAACTGAAGCCACATGGAGCAAGTTGCTAAGTGTTGGTCAAATCAAAACCAGAATCAATAAAGCAATACAAAGTAAATTCAAAAACATACTATAATGTTAATGCAACAGTTCTGAGTCTGCTGCACTGAAAAAGCTAAAACCAATGGTTTCATTTCACCCAGTATTGTTTGAAAGTAATCAATCCTTTCTTCAGATGAACCAATTATTTTAATTTTTGCATTTAAAGCTGCAATTTACTACAACATGTTATAGGTCAATTTACTCATTTGATTTTCTCCTCTTTTATCTTTATTATGGGCATCATCATTCCCATCAGATTCAGATCCTTTCTCAGATTCTGCCCTCTCTTCTGTTTCCTCAAAGCCTGTTCATTTTTTTTGCCAACCGGAGTGTCTCCACTTTCATGTTTACCCCTTACCTTAGTCAGGTTTTTTTTGTTACTGGCAATATGGCATTTTGGACCACCAACCGACTGGTGCTAGTACATTCCCCTTGGTATGGGCAATCACATTTATAGGATTTGACACAAATCGCATCTTTAGAGGTTTCATTAGTTACATTAATCTCGCTCTTCTCTTTGTAGTTACCAAGACATGTATTATTAAAAGGACCTGTGCAGTTATCAGGGCTTGTGCTACTAGCAGATTCATCGCTCAGCTCTATTTGTCTTTTTCCTGCATTATCAAGGGTACCAGAGACCATGTTGTCATTAGAAGCTGTGGTGGGATTTGATGCATAGACCAAAGAAATCATAGCACTGGGTGTTAAAGTTAATGTGCCAGCACACCCATATCCTTATTTGGCCTGAGCAGCATTTGACTAGTGCTTAAAAGCTTTTTTTAACATAGGTTCAAATAGAATTTAATATTTCAGCCAGTGTAGAACTTTAAGTGGGGTTCCCTTTCTAATCATGTCAACCTGCACCTGAGCTGGCATCGGTGACAACAGTCAGGGGCCACAAACTGCAGGGCTGAATATACATTTAAGTTAACCAGCTAAGCATTTTGCTGCCTGTTATTGTCAGCTATTATTATTTTTACTGTGTCAGGCTGGTTTACAGCAGGAGTCTTATCAAGAATACTGGCTGTTGGATCTGCCATTTCAACCTTATCATGTTGATCAGTTACACTCCCAATATTGTTAGCAAAAGATCTATCAGGTAAGATCTCTGAAATAGTTAAACAGATATTGCCAGTGCTTTGATAACATTTATAGTTTTTTGTGTGTTAGGAGCCTCTTTCAGACACAGTATTGGAGGGGTTGAAGGACTCGGTTTATCTGGTGTTCCCTTCTCATCTCTGGATCAGTAATTATGCTATTGTCCTCTGTATTGTCTATATTGTCAGTGTGTAGAGAGTGTGTCTCCATTCTTTGATTTAAAGTCACTGTTCAGAGTTTTAGGATCAGTATTATGTTTTGTTTTTTGCATTGCAGTTAGTTCTTTTGCAACCCCATTTGCTAAAGTCTGGAAAGGGCCCCTCATATCACAATACCACAGGTTTACACTTACAAGTCAAGGTCATTTGCTTTCTAGCAACAGGTAATACATATTTCTGGGCTTTACCTTCTAGATGCATTATTTGTTATATGTATGTATGTTTTGAATTATTTTATGTGTTCCGGTCACCCATGTAAATGGGTCTTTGGTCCAAGGTATTATCAGATTTCAAATAAAATACCTTGGGGTTCATGGACTGGAGGCTTTGGTCCTTATGCTGTCCCCCTTTTTTTTTTTTGAGTCACAATCCCAAATTTGTATAGCATTTTAAAAAGCTTTTTGCCAGCTTTTTTGTACTTCTTGTTCCCATGTAGAGGAGAATTAGAGGGTAATGAAGTCATATAACTTGCAGGATGTGACACGACACAATTTCTTGTTATCAGGAGAATCTCAGAGTGTTACTTCTACGCACAATCAGTCATCTACTATCTCGAATCACTGCAAGTCACTTTACTATTTCTGTCAATACAGGTTGCCATAGCCCTAAGAAATCAAAATTGTAAGACTGCATATGTTTCCAATGCAGAAAAATGCAACATACAATTTGTGCATGGTTCAGTTACAGAACAGCCTGAAATGATTCACAAGCATAAGACTCTGCTATATAATTTAGTCTTCATGGACACTGTGATACCATTGTACTGCACAAAGTCCAGTATGACTTATATTCAGTGCAAAGGGATAAAGCTAAAGTGGTCATTAATGGTAAAATTCAGCACAAGGGTGGAAATGGACACCTGAGCTTCGGTTTCATTAGTCTCAGATGGCATTTATAAGTATATACTTCAAGAGGTTCACTTAGACAAGCCACAGGTGCAGCTCAAGATATGTATAAACATGTCCATTAAGCTCTTTTGCCAAACTATTGTACAAGACTATTAAAGTAATCAAGCTGCCAGTATGCTCCTAACTGTAGCCAAAGGGAATGTAGCTATCCCTATGGGGTAGAAATTGACCAAAAACAAATTAGATTGTGCAGGAATATATTTGCAAAACTTTATGGGTTTCAGCATCATAAGTCTATTATTGTTGAGCATGCAGAATATTTTAGTGATGGTTAATGTACAACAGAGGACAATCAGGCCATATAAGCTGGAGGTAAGCAATGTGTCATCCAGGTTTTATAACCCATGTTCTGTTGAATATGAAATTCATCCAAATGAAATTATGGATAAAAATGTGCACAGTCTCTGTGATGTGATTTGTTTTCAAGATTATATGTAGGTTACTGGCAGCAGCATATCAAGTCTCTTGGAAAACTGAGAATTGGTTCTATTAAGACTTGAGCAATATAACATTCCTTGCAAGAGAGACATTTGAGTACCTTGGTTACAAAATTGACAAAGAAATTGTTTATTCACTTCTTCAGATAAAGTGGAAGTAAAGATCAAGGCTATTAATCCACAATATATGTAGTGTCATTCTTCTAAGACTTCTCAACCACCATGGCACATTTATCTTGAGTCTACCACGGTGCCCAGCGTCAGTTTCCCTTGTGTCAATTAGTATGATGAGTGAAATGCAGTATTGAATACAGTACCATTTACATTAAACTCGTTGTGCTGCCAGTTCACAACCCATTATTTTTATGTGACTGTGATGAGTTGCCAGCTAGTTGGTTTGTTTTGTGCCCCCTTCAGTTGTAGAACGTGTCTTTCAACTGAAAGTATTCAGGCAACTCATTCAGAGCTCATCAGAAACCAGCTAACAACTAAACATTTTTTATGCAGATCCGTAACAGCTCAAATGTTAAATGGCTGTTAACTGGTTGCACTGAATATACTATACCACAACCTTAGTTTTAAACAGAGCCTTAGTTGTGTACAGTCACCCATACACTGTTTTATGTAGTACACAGTGTGCCCCTTCTGAAAAACATGATCTAATCCAACAGTTCATAAAATAAAAGGACAGCCAGTTTTATAGACTCAAACCACTGTATTAACTTCACTCTCCCAAAAGTTTTTATCGAATGTACATCGGTGCTCCCATTTTCTCCAGCACATCATGCTCCAAAAACTGTAAACCCTCACTCCCTCACTCAATATCCATGATCTACAGCCACATATTTTTTAAATTAAACTGCAACAAATAAATAAACTTCAGGACCTCAACCACACAGTCATCCACTGCTCTCCCTATGAAAACTATCTCGGTCACCCGTTTGATAAATAGCACCACCATTTTTCCTTACCTTTTTCAAGAAAGTCACATCTTCAGCCAATTACTGGCCAAGCACTGAAATCAAGGCTGGACATTTGCTGTGGTATTGTAGTATCACGACACCACAACAACATTTCATGACCTTTAAACTGTACCACAACAAAAAAATTTTCTGTATAGAGATCCATACACAGTTGGGACTAACCATATACTATAAGTTTATTGTGAACTATACTATAGTCCACATCATCATTTTCCACTTGCTGGTTTTCTTGCAGTCTGCCTGCCAGCTACAAGAGCCACAGGCTATAGGGCTTGTTGTGGTACACAGATGCACTGCACTGTTTCTGTACCATACCACCTGCTGACTCTAATAACCCTGCAGATGACACTGTATATATTATAACATTTAAAAACAGTGACACCAAGTGACACAAAGCATTCCAACCAGACACTGTGACAGAAGTAGCTGGACATCTTTGGTCATGATGGAATCTGATGCTGGGCAGCAATGCAGCAATAGGAAATGGGGAGACTAAAATGTGAATTTTGATTGGCTGAAAGCACCAACCAGACAGTCTGGCATGAGGCAACAGAGATTGGGAAATAATGAGTCCCATTCTCTGTTTACCTCATATTGTTCCAGTTACTTTCCAAGATTACTATGCCCTAGAATGTTTAAAAAAAAAACTAAGCTATTTTTTTATTTTCGCTTATCTAGCGAGCGGGAGCTACCCCGCCCCCTCCCCACCACACAGACACACACACACAACTCAAAGTGTCACCGGCCACTTGCAGAGTTACTGCTATTACTACAGAAAAGTTTTCTGTTTTTTTTCCTCTTTCAGACAATCTTAAAACAATTATAAGACCACCAGTAGCACTACCCACTTGCACTGGAGCCACTCACTTAAACAGTCAACGCCTGTGGATAACAGTCACAATGTATTTCAAACTGTGACTGATCCCAATGGAAAACTTTTTTCTTTACCCCACAACACCACAGCAATACTGCAAACAGCTGCAGTTCACCTTAAGGACACTGCACACAGCTTAGCGCTCACCACTCATACCCCACCCCCAGTGGATCCCGATGCAAGTAACATGCTCAGAACTGTTTGAAACAAAAAGTAAACATTTAAATTATTTTTCTGTTTTGTCAATTACCTGACAAGTCATTCAGAATAGTTGCCTGTGACACTAATTCATTCTCCATTCTCTCCCTGTTCCTTCACTTTCGGGTTCACATAGCAGGTCCAACAACAAGCTGTTGGTTTATAGCAAGTCTGCCTCAGCCATTCTGATGCAACATTTTAATAATTTTAACACCTGTCTGTGTGTTGGGTGAGAGGTAACCATAATCACCAGCTCCAGAGATACAAGTACAGAGGCTCGGGCTGGCCCAGTGGCACTGAGGGTTGAGGTGCTGGACGCCACACCTCGCACTATGCCAGCAACCCGGGTTCGGGAGTGAGCTTGGGTCATAAGGGGTCAGCAGGGGATGGAGAGGACTGAGCATCTGGAGAACAGCTTTTCTCTTCCAGGGAGGGTGGGTGGATGAGTCCCCAGTGTGAGCGTCTCCTAGCAGAGGCTGGGGGAGCTGCAGTCCAGGGATCATGCAAGGTGCAGGGGAAGAGCCTTGGCAGCCATGTGGGAGCATGCCCAGCAGCACTAGATGGCATTGCATGTCCGGGCTCCTAGGAGGAGCTCTAGAACAAGGAAAACCACCCACTGACTGGGGGGTAGAAATCACCTTCCCCACCTCCACTGCCGGATCCTGCCCACTGTGTCCTGATCCCAACATCACCTCCACCTATGGAGCGCCAGATGAAAGTGCCATGCAACAGAAGGTGGCCCCACCCAGGGGGGTATATTCCAGGGGGACTGGGTCCATCAGGTCTGTCATGGGTGTGTCAGGAATCCAGGCACAGATGAGAGGATCTCAGGTTGGAGGGGATAAGGTAGGTCAACCGAAGACACCCCAGTCGGTGGTGACCGGAGGGAATAATACTTGGGGGAGTAAAAAAAGTACAGAGGCTCCAGTAGGACAAAAGTCTGTAGGTAAAAAAGAAAATCAGCATTCCAAAGCAGGCAGAGGAACTATTTTATTATAAAAATAAATGAAACAGCTAAGAGTTTTAACACTTAAACACAAAATTATTGTTCTGAAGCATATATAAAACAGAAGCCCATTTTCTAAGTGCAATAATACCCTCCAGGGTGGGTGGTGTGGGCTATACTGGTCCTTCCAGGAGCTATAAGGCCCCCTGCCTGCAGTGTTTGGTCTCATTATCCTGGGCAGTCCAGTGTAGCCCAATACCGCTCACCCTGTGAGGTATTATTGCTTACATCAAGATCTGCACCATTGAATGACTTGGTAAAGAAAAATATAAGCTAGAAATGGACCTTTACCTGACAACCAATTAGGAATTAATATCATTAAAGATTCTAGTGTGCCTTGATAAAGAACTACTGGTTAGTGCCATCTATGTTGTATTTAATTACAGTTGTGGAAAACACCCCACTCCTGAACAGTACAGAGAACTCAATCATTTACAAATGATAAAGAGGAGCACAATTATGCTCATGTTGATAAATGTACAAACATGGCATACAAAAATGGCACACGTACATATGCAGGTAAACATGTGCATGAAGCCCTAATGACAGACAATGGATTTGGAATGAGGCAAACTGAAGTTCAACATCAATTCCTTCCATATACCAACACTAGATACTGCCACTCTAAACTCACCAAAAGGTTTCAAATACCTGGGTTTCTGGTTGAATCGTGCTCTAAAATTCATTAACTGTAGTGGCATCATTACTAAAAAAAGTCCACAATGAGTTACTTTTTATATCTATGGTGTGTTTAATCTTAGCTTTGGAATTTTGTTGGATTCCAGCTGCTTGTGCTTTTCTGTTTTCTTTAAATTTTTTTCTCTCCATAGAGCTTTTTGCTCCTCCATGGCCACATTGAACCTGTCATTGGGCCTCCTTCAGCCCCCAAAACTGTCAGCCTCTCCCCTCACCATCTTATCAGTGGGGATCTGCAAGGAGTGGGGTCTGAACGCATCCAGGGCTGTCACATATGGCCATGGAGAGACTTAGGCTGTTTTTCTCATTTTCTCCCATCCCAGAGCAGTGACACACATGGCAGGTGCAAGTACATGTGCATGCATGAAGGCACACTCCCAGAACCACATGCTCCCTCCACCTTCCCGACATTGTGTCAGTCTGACAGACCTCTGCTCTGACACCCAGCCTCTCCTGGGTGTCAGCCGAGAGCAAGGGAACTTGCCTCCCTAATCCAGGAGATGAGAGCAGCCCAGTAGCCACTATGATCATCTCCCAGCCCTCCCCCATTGGCCAACCCCCGGCAGCCCGAGCTCTTTCCCAAACTTGGGTCACCGGCGTGGCACTAGGTGTGGCATCCTGCACTTCAACTCTCAGCACCTAGGCGCCAACATGCTCTTCTGTTTTGGAAAAAATTGCCTTGCTCTGTGTTTGAGAGATCTGGAGAACCATCTATACCACCGATGCAGCTCTCCATAGAAAGACAATGTTAGTGGCTCCAGCTGGTTGTACACTTGCCTTGTAGACCAACACATCAGAAGGTTGTGGATTCTAGCCCCACTCCAGGAACTTGGGGTAATAAAGATTGCATGGTGCTTCTTAAATAAAAGAGTAGGGTAATATCTCCGGGTATCCTGGCCAAATTTCTCCTATGCACTAAAAATACTCCAAACAGCTTAAAGTGGTTCAATTTCAGTTAATTTCCATCTGTACTCAACCCCCACCCAGCTGAAAATAGGCAGACTTGCCCTAGTCCTCCTTTCTTGGTCAATAAAAATAAAACATTGTTTTGTTGATTTTTAATATAATAAAATAATTACGTTTTGTGAGAAGAGACTGCAGCTCTTCTTCACATGCTATAATATTTTGTGACAAGGGAAGGATGGAATATAGAGAAGAAAAATGGAAAGTTTTGACAAGGAGCCAGACTTAAAACTTTGATGAAGTTGAAAGGAGCTTATCGAATCATGAAGAAAGACAACAACCATTTCCAGAATCAAACAATATTATGTATGAAGCCATTTTCCAATCAAGTAGGAGGAGTAAAAACATTTTCACTGCTTAGAGATCTTTAATCTTGATTATATAAAGGGTCTCAGAAATGCTGTATTATAAGAAGGGATTGGGAAATAGAGTTTTCTGATTGGCTGCAAACATTCTAACAGCCTTATATTAATCTTTTATTAACATACATGTAGAGCTTAGCCATATGCCGAACAAGGTTTAACACTGTTTAAAAACATTTTTTATTATAATAGCAATAAGGCACTCCCAGGGATTGTGTTAATGGTCAGTTAATCACCCTCTAGGGGAATGTGGCACTTGGCTACACCTTGTGCCACAGTACACCCCTAGAAGGTGATTAACAGACCATTAACATAACCCTTGGTCATGCCTTATTGCTTAAATCTCATTGGCTGTCTGCATTCTGAGACCCTTACATTAATCTCTGTTAAACTGTCATGCATAGCTGTTTATAAAATGGATTGGAAACCTCCTGCTTCCTGATAGGCTAAACAAGTTCTTAGACCCATATCTTAATTCCCCTCAACTTTACAGGTTTGAACAAGTCCAGGCAGTGGGATTTGGAATTTGAGCGACTCACATACAAAATTCATGAGCCATTTCACTCGTTTCCAGTTTCCATCACAAGCATGGCTGACACCTTTACCATATATAAAAGCTTCAACTAGGCCCTAAAAATAAAAGTCTATTAAATTAAACAGAATAAGTAAATAACTGCATGTTCTCTACACTCCTGAGCTACTCCTTACACGCATATATTTAAAAAAATTAAGTACAATTCAATGTTTCCATTCCTGGTGTTTCTTTGATGACCATGAAAAATCCCCATTCTATCCTTACCAGTTCTTGAGAGAACTCCTTGCTCTTTACCTTACAATAGATGAAACTGAGATTCTGGCTCCACAGAGGCATGGGTGTGTGTCTCTATGTATGTCAATGGAACTCTACAGAATTGTAAAATAATGTATTCCATGTTACCATTCTGTGTGTGTTGGAAGGAAGAGGAGGGAGAATTTTTCAACTGGAATACTGCAAAGTTTGGAATTCCTGTATTCTATGGCAAACAGTCACACAATGTATTGAATGTGTAGAAAAACAGATGAAAATCTGTGGAGGGACTATTTTTAAGCAATGAGGTATGACCAGTGGTTATGTTAATGTTCTAGTTAATCACCTCCTGGTGGCATAATGTGGCATGAGGTGCAGCTGAGTGCCATATTGCCCCTGGGGGTGATTAACAAGAATATTAATATAACCCCTGGGAGTACCTTATTGCTATTATTATAATTGGGTCTTGAGGCATTAAAGCTTGGTTATTGTTTTTTTACATCATAAACTCAAATTGACATAAAATAGTACCTCCACCATGAGCCTTGAGGCACACAGAGACTGTTAACTGGAACCCTGCCTCTTAATGAGAGGTGAGTGTGCCTATGAGTTGTAACTTGATCACCCGACTGTAACGGTATAAGAAGTTGAGTTGTTCTGGTCGAATTATTATTTTTTTTTTTTTAAATAATGTTTTTAATGCAGCTGGTATTCGTTGTGCCCTAAGTGGGTATGACTGAGAGCAGAGCAAGTGTCAGCAGTGCCCTAAATGAGTATGAGATGGAGTGGAGTGAGTGTCAGCAGTGCCCTAAGTGAGTGTGACCTGGAGCAGAGTGAGTGTCAGCAGTGCAAGCAGGCGGAGGAGCCACAGTGAGGGGAACGAAGCTTGGCAAACAAAAATGCACAAGGCAATACAAATGAAGGTACATGGTTTCTTGAGTGTTGTAAGATGAGGGGAAGTCATACAGAGGCAAAGCACGGCATGAGTGAGTGAATAGAGGTTTGTGGGAATGCAGGCATGCGGGTTGTTCAGCGTGCACAGGGAAAGTGAAAGTAAGCAGTACAGGAGGTTGTGGTCAGAATTTCACAATAAAAAAGAAAAGGCTTTTTTCTTATTTTGTTTTAGTTTAATGAAACTGTGACTCCAGAAACACCCACTTCCAAAACCAGTGTCCCCAGTACATTTGCTAACTTGTACCTCGGCTGTTAGTTGAACCAGCTGCCCACCTAATGTCAGTAAGCCTCAGCACCCGCTCTTAATCTTTCACTGCCAGTTCTGTGAAAGGGCCCAACTGCCAGCTCCCCAGCAATGCCAGCTGGTTTAGTTGAAAAGTGACCATTAATTTAAAGCCCTGTACACCTACTCACCAGCAATGCCAGCACTGTAGTTAAGTAGCACCATGACCGTTAATTTAAAAGCCTGCCATGCACACAAACCAAAGAGCTCCTGATTCTGCAGCTGTATTTAACTTTTATTTTTTATTTTTATTAAATCAAAATCTAATAGATAGAATACAATCTACAAATACATGCATGGAGCCATTAAAAAGTAAATATAAATATGCGCGTATAACAAATTCATAACTTTGTATATCTCACAATCAAGATTTGGTTATAACACAGTTCACAACTGGAATCAATATAAATTAATCTTGTTGAGTATTATTTAAATGTTTAAACAGTAAGATGTTTATTAAATCTTAAACATATATGATTAAAATCTTTAGATAAAAGATATTTAAATAAAAAAAGAGGAAAAAAGTCATAATTTAAGAAAATTGCTGTTTGTCACAGTAATATGTTTGTCTTAGTTCTACTGATTCTAATAAAGGCTGGCCTAAATAGCAGTAGTTCCCCTCTTACGCATTCACCTAATGTTAAAGGAAAAATCAATCTGAGACCAGCAAATAGCTATTCTGTTATGTATCAACTTTTAATAGATATTCAAACCATCAGAGGGAAATAGAACAGAATTAAAACAAGAAAATAGAGTGAATTGAAACAGAATATAGAAAAGTGAATTATTGTTCAAATCTGGCATTTGTAAACCTTTGCTCACCAACTTGCTGTTTGTTGAGTCCTGATAACCAGACCACACACACAGTAGGAGATTCTCATAGTGTCAAAGTTAAGATAGACCGTATATAAAGGTTAAATTGTGATCTCCAGCACACTACCCTGCTCAGTTGTTGGTCTATTATCAGCAAATAGTCTATAAATACTACCAAACTTGTTATCAAAACTATGACTCATCCCTCTTAATTGTAAAGCTAATCTCTCATCTCTAGAAAGTTATTTTACCATTTCGTAAAGGAGCAAATTTTCTCTTCTAACCAGCTTTTAAGAATACTATTCCTAACTGCTGTTCCAAAAGAAAGCAGTATAGCGCAGTGGGTTAAGGGTCTGAGCTGTAGATCTAGAAACTTGGGTTTGAATCCCACAGTTGTCTAGCTGCATACTGAGCAAGTCACTTAACTTCCTTGTGCTCCCAGGTCACACCTGTAAACAAGCTTTCAGCTTAGTGTGTCTTTCCTGCTTAAACAATAAGGAGCAGAGAATACTTTTGTTCCATAGACCAAATCCTCTCCTCAGAGAAATGACCCAAAATGCAAGTTTCAACATTAATTTCTGAGTGTACAGTTGAAATGGTCTTGAACTCATTGTGAACCTGCTCCTTAGTGTAACTACATTCCCAGAATATGTGTGTTAATGTTCTTTCTGCTTTATTACATGCATTATTTTATTTATGTATTCAGTCATAGGAATTACAACCCTTTGAGTCATAGACTCATTTACAAAGGTTCCACATCAGCATAGTCATACATTCAGACATAGTACATTTGTGGGACATCACATTTCAGAGTATTTACATATAATAGCCGTGGTGGCTGAAGATCTATACATGTAGTAGCTAGGGTATTGATATTAGTACAGAGAAACAATTGCAGAACAAGTGCAGCATCTGGGGCATTGTCATATAGTAGGAACAGTGATCAATACATTAGTGAGACAACACAGTTTAAGCAAAGTATTTACATATAATAGCATGGGTGACTGTTGACCTATACATGTGGTATCTAAGGTATTGGTATTAGTACAGTTGATATAGTTACAGTGTGGGTGCAGCCTCTAGGGCATTGTCAAATAGCAGAGACAGTGATCAGCAGTGAAGATGTCCTATACAGTTAGTCCTATACAGTTGGTTGCAATGTCAATGGGGAGCAGCCTAGTGCAGCTCTGTGCAGGTCAATTAGGAGGATTAGCAGTTGCACTGGCATTGTCGCAATGAGAGAATGTAATTTTTTAGGATGGTCTTGAAGTGCCCTAGCTTGGGAATGGAGGTTATGGCTGGGGGGAGCTCACTGTACCAGGCAGGAGCTCTATAGAGGAATGATCTCTGAGCTAGGGAGGTTCTAACCCTGGCCACAGTCCACAGATGTTTGTTGGCAGAACGAGTGGTTACAATGCGGGAACATGAGAGCAGGGAGGCTAAGACCCCATTGGAGTTAACCCTAGGTGGATTTTTTTGGTGAGGAGACAGGATTAATATTGTAGTCTTTCCTCCAGGGTGAGAATGTTTGTTAGAGTGTATAGGATGCACTCATGGGAGCATTTATCTGCACCGAGGAGGAGTCGGCACACTTTATTAATGGCTATGTGAATTTTGTTTAGGGTGGTGTTGTCTGTAGCAGAGTAGATGGGGAGCCCATAGTCAACGAGAGAGAGGACAGAAGAGGTGACAGCCAGATTGAGAGCCTCTTGTGTCAGGCAGTCTTTGTGCCGGTATAGGAGGCCGATGCAGGTATTAGTGGCTGAGGTCAGGATGTTGATGTGGGCATGGAAGGATAGGGAGGTGTCAAAGGTAAGGCAGAAGTATTTATAAGTGAGTACTTGTTCCAGGGGGAGGTAAGCGTGGGAGAGGATTTTTAGTTCAGTGTCCTTGGCCTTGCTCTGCCGGTGGGCAAATAGCATGGCTTTTGTTTTTTTGATGTTGTCCACAAGTCTATGACTAGTGAACCAACTTTCAATCTGATTGAATAAGTCTTGGAGGAAGGACTGTAGGTTGTCAGGGCACGGGTGTACAGTGTAGAGAACTACATCATCAGCGTATAGCAGTAAGTTACCGGAGCTGGATTTGGGTAGTGCATTTAAGTAGATACTGAAGAGGAGGGGGCCCAAAATGGATCCCTGGGGGACCCCTAAGCAGACAGGCAGGGTGGAAGATAGGGTGTCATTTGTCTTAACACATTGGGATCTAAAAGTAAGGTAGCTATTGAACCAAGAAAGTGATCCACGTGATAGACCAGTGTGATGGAGTGTGTCCAAGAGGAGGGGGGGTGGAAGACCCTATCAAAGGGCATTGGAGAGGTCCACAAAGATGGCTCTGGCAAGATGTTTACGGTCAAGGACAGAGTGAATGAGATTGGAGAATTCGATGAGGGTGGTGCTTGTGCTATGGCCTGATCTGAAGCCATGTTGTTCACGACATAATAAATTGTGGGTTCGCAGATACCCGGTGAGTTGGTCGGCAATGATTTTTTCAAGGGCTTTTGAGAGAGGGGGAAGGATGGAGATGGGCTGATAGTTGTTGGGGTTGGTATTGTCTCCACTTTTTAGTATTGGGGTAATTGTAGCAGTCTTCCAAGCTGTTGGGAACTGCTCCAAGTATAGGGATCGGTTAAGGAGGTCGGTTAGGGGGAAAGAACAGTGTCAAGAGGATTTTCATGTCAAAAGAGTCTTTGCAATAGTTGAAGCCACTGAGAGCTTTGGAGAGGTAGGATTTGGCTTCCCACTTTGTAATGACCCTAAGGTAGAAAGGAGGGCACTGGAGGTTTGGTTCAGAGGTAGCTGGGATAGGGTAGAAAAAGTCACTTGGGAGGACTGCACTAAGACTGGAAAAGGTTGAGTTAAGGCAGTTAGTGATAGCCTGTGGGTTGGTAGAGGTGGCATTGTTGATGCAGAACTGGGAGGGTGGGGGAGGCGGGATTTGCCATTAAGTTTTTTAATGTTGTCCCAAAACTTTTGTGCACTTCCCCAGGAAGAAGCCAGGGTGTCTTTATAATATTCAGCCTTGGTCTTGCATATGGCCCAGGTGCACCTATTGCATTCTGTTTTGTAGGCTAGTCTGTCTGCTTGGGAGCCAGATTCAACGGCTCTGTGTCAGAGGTCATCCCTTTGTTTTAGATGCTGCCATAATAAAGACGTGATGCATGGGACATTATGTTTTACAATTTTTGTTTTAGCCAGGGGGGCAAAAATGTCACATGCTTTGTTGAATGAGCATGTGAAGTAATCAAAGGACAGATCAATGTTAGGGGCCTGGGTAATAGGGGCCCAGTCCCACTGGGCCAGATAATGTTTGATTTTTTGAAGGCCACCTGGTCGTAAGTTCCTACGGGTGGAGACACTAGGTTGGGGTTTGGGCAGGTGACATGACCAGGAGAAGAGGATAGGGGAGTGGTCACTCAGAGTCAGGAAGAAGAGATTCTATGCGGTCGGTAAGTTAGTACTATGTCTAGTAGGGTCTGGGAGCCATTTGCAGTGTTTACCCTGGTGGGTTGGTGGACCAGCTGGGTACGATCCAGCACCGCAAAGGCGTCCTTGACACCAGCTGCCGAATTGGCGAGCCAGTTTACATTTAGATCACCAACCAGGATATGCTCCATTTTGGGAGGGAAGTTGGAAATATAGTTTGTGAGGAATTGAATGGCCATAGCTTGGTTACGTGGGGGGAACATATGCTGCTGTGATGGTTAGGGAAGCCCTAGTGAGGTCCAACGTAAGTTTTAAGGATAAGGCTTGGGTGCTATGGTCTAGTGAGGGGATTGGGAGAGCATGGTTCAGTAGGGAGTCTCAAACATAGAGGACACATCCACTACCCCATTTTCCCATTCTGTCAGTTCTGTGTAGAGTGAAGCCTGGGAAGCTGATGAATAAATCTGTTTTTTTTTTTGAAAGCCATGTTTCAGTGAGCGCAAAGACATCTGGCTGGTGTTGGACTAGCCAGCTTTGGAGAGATGCTGTTTTTTTTGCGAAGGCTGCAGATATTCTTGGCAGCTATGCATAGCCCTTGGTGTAGTTTCTGTTGACTATTGGTGACAGGGCCTGGGTTGGGGTGAATATTTCCAGATATGAAAAGTAGTAGGGCTAGGACCCTGAGAAGAGCGAGGGACCACCGTTTGGTGGTTGGGCACAGGTGAGGCACATGTTTAGAGAGAGTAGCACAGGGAATGGGTAAGTTGAGAAGGGCAGGAAAGGTGAGGCAAATGAGTCGGTAGGGGGGTTGGGTGTGTGTGTGTGTTGGTGGCAGGTTAAGCGGGGGGGTGGATGTTTGTCAGGTGTTCACAGGGTGGGTGGACAGTGGTAATAGGTAGAGAAGGTAAGAGGTGAGGTGGGTGTGAGGATGGCAATCTAACCCAGTAAGGAGTATGATAAGTGCAATTGGTAGAAGATAGGATAGTCTGCTGGGGAATAGGTGGTTGGGCAGTGGGCACTGCTATACCAGTTCCAGTATAAGGGGAGCAAACTGACACCCATCATTGTGGGGGTCTCAATAGCACAGTGGTAGGGTGATGGACTTTGGTGTGGGAGGTATCAGGTTCAAATCCTAGCGGGGTAGAGCTGCTGACACTGGTGGCAAAGGTTTGGGGTTTGAAACCTGCAGGGGGACCGAAGGAAATCTAACGTATAGCAGTCTATGGAGTCAGAGGCTTTTAGAGCCTTGAAAACTGTGAGTAGTTTAGCCAGTTTACTGGTTGAGCTGCTGACTCTGATAGCAATGGTACAGGGTTTGAGACCTGCACTGAGACTGACAAAAATTTATTGTAGCTGATTATGGAGTCAGAGGCATTGAGAGCCTTGAAACTGCAAGTAATTTAGCCAGATTTGTTGGTTTACTGGTAGAGCTGCTGTCTCTGAAAGCAAGAGTGTAGGGTTTGAGACCAGCAGTGGGACTTACAATTAGGATTATAAATCAACCCCATCTTATACATGGGAGCAGATATGAAAAATAATCTATGAACCAATCTTAAGTTTATCGCTGTAAATGTTTTAAAAGGCAATGACCATATTTTCTCCCAATTCCATTTGTTTGTACTCACTGCCAGCTCTGTAGACTATCTTCTTGCTGGCTCAGGGATCATTCCTCTGCTGTATTCTAGGAGTAAATTGTAAATGGTTGAAACAGAATTGTTTGCATGCATCCCAGAAATTAGACTGTATTGCTGCTAGATATTATGTCTAATTGAATTGCTGATGCAATTATGCGTCTTAGTTTTGCATAGTATTCTGGGTCAAAAACATTAATTTTATATTTTTGTTTAAATGTATAATCCAAGAGGAATGTGTTTGCCTTAACCAAATCCTGAAATCTGATTATATTCATTTGGGTCCAATCATTACTATGTAAAACTTTAGTATTATCTAGAAAATTCATATTTCCCCATATTGGTTGTAGTTTGGAATTTAGAGTATCGAGTTTTAAACTGGATTTTACCAATCTCATCATTCTAATTGTATCTGTTATTATTTTGGACCCTGGTATCCTCAAATTGTTGGCAAAAATTACAGAATTGAGGGATGTTTCTTGTGCCTCAACCAATTCCTTCTCTATTCTCACCCACTCTGGTGTGTAACCATTAGTGGCCTCCAATAAGTTCCACTTTGTAATTTGGGAAATTCTAGCTGCTAAGTAGTAACAAAACAAGTCAGGGGCTTTCAGTCCTCTATTATTCTTATTTCTAGTCAGTTTATGGTAGGCTAGATGAATTTTTTTTATATCCCCATATGAACCTCGACAGATCTAAGTTAAGTTTTTCAACACATTTTTTGGTTATGTGACAGGAAATCATCATAAAAATGTATAAAAACCTGGGCAGAATATTCATTTTATGGTATCTGGCCTTCCCCATAGATCCAGAGGTAGTTTATTCCATTTAGCAAGGAAGGTTGTAATTTTATTTTGGATCTTCGCCAGGTTAGTTTTAATTGTTTTTACAGTACTTTTGCAAATCTTAATGCCCAAATAATCTATACTATTCTGTGTCCAAGTAAATCCATATCTTGAAATTTCATCTTTATTACAAAGCCTATTTAGAGACAGGAAATACGACCTAGCTGTATTCAGTTTGTACCCTGAGAATGCACCAAAGTTGTTTAGAACCTTCAGGATCTGAGGTGGTGATTTATCTGGGTCTGATAGGGTGATAAGGAGGTAAACTGAGGTACATAACTCAACATTCTTGATTTGGTTGTCTTTAATTGTGGTATCTTCATTTAACTTTCTTATGAGTGGGTCTATTTTTAGGTTAAAAAGCAGTGGGGACAGTGAACATCCCTGTCTAGTTCCTTTATGGAGTTTAAAGTATGGTGATGTAATACCATTTGTGATAACAGCCAAGGATGGGTTGTTATAAAGAATTCTGGCCCATTTGACAAAATTCTCAGGAAAATGGTAAATCTCAAGTATTTCAAAAATGTGTGACCCGAGAATTCTGTCAAAAGTCTTTTTGCATCCAATGCTAATAATACACAGGGAATGTTAACCTTATTAGCGTGATCCAAAACGTGAAGTAGTTTCTGGGTATTATCTGCTGAATACTGGCCCTTCATAAAACCTGTTTGCAAGATGGAGATAAAGTAGGGTAGAACAGCTTCCAATCTGTTAGAAATTATTTTGGCCAATATTTTAATGTCAGTGTTTATTAAAGAAATAGGATAGTAGCTACCACATAAAAGTGGATCTTTGCCTGCTTTGTGAATTAGGGTAATAAGTCCCCTCATTTGTTCCAAAGAAAGGGTCCCTGGGCCTGGGGTTTTATTTTTCTTTAAAGATTTAATAGCAATTATAATCTCATCTTCTGTGATACTGGCTCCTAGCATGTCATGGTCCTGTGCATCAACTTTAGATATGTAGAGGCATGTAACCTCAGTGGTGTAGGCACTAGGACAGTGGTGCTAGCATGCTAAAGGATGAAACTTTCTTACACAGAAGCAGAGCACACACAAACCTCCAGCATCACAAGGGCACCAGTCTCTTTTAAAACTGTTCATTTATTAAAACATAAAACAAGAAATCGGAGGCAACAGCCTGATGCGTTTTGGGTGTTATACCATCCTTTTTCAAATGCTAGTTCAAATTTATAAAAGTGAACTTTAAATACATGTTTCAGCAAGTGTTATAATGATGTCATAATTACTGCTGCCATTTCCTAGGTCCTTCTAAACAACACACACATATTTCTTAACTTAGTTTCATAATACATCCTAATCATACTCTATTATAGTAAACATAGATAGCTAATTAAAAAAGTTTTCACTATATAAATATATCAAATACATACTTTCCTATATCACTAGTAATATCGCTAAGAAAAAAGGAGAAGGGGGAGAAAAGGAAAACCTTTATAAGGACAGATGCAAAACAATCAAGGGGGTAGGACTCAATGCTGGGTTTGAACTTAAACCTTTTTTAAAAAAGAAAAGAAATAAGTAGTGTCCGTATTCCTTTGTTATCAATGCTGTTATGAAGAAATATGGTCAATATAACCAGTATGTGTATGGTTCTGACATGAAAAGTACATTCCCTGGTTAATTTTTAAATTTAAAAAAATGCTCTCCCCCCGATTGTTTTGCATCTATCCTTATAAAGGTTTTCCTTTTCTACCCCCTTCTCTTTTCTTCTTACTGATATTACTAGTGGTATAGGAAAGTATGTATTTGATATGTATGTCCTGAAAACTTTTTTTAATTGACACCTATGTTTACTACAGTACAAGACTTGAAGTGCTGTGTTTGATTTTAAAGGTAAGCAATGTAATAGAGTATGATTAGGATGTATTATGAAACTAAGTTAAGAAATGTGTGTGTTGTTTAGAAGGACCTATGAAATGGTAGCACTAATTGTGACCCTTGGATTTTTCCCCTTGCCGCATTGCCCACAGGATTTCATTGGCGGGTGTTGCTGCACTGAGACGAGGGCGGCCATTGCCGCGGATCCAGAGGTCGGGCTGTAGGCGACCATGAATGGCTTGCATCCATAGCCGAGGACAGCTGTAGGCAGGCTCCCACAGGAGCAAAACAGCACCAGGTTTCAAGGGCGTGAAAACCAAATCTTGTCAGCTAGGCTATTTAAGCAGAGCCCAGCCGAACAGAGAACAGAACTCTCCCTTGGATTTTTCCCCTTGCCACATCGGCAGCAGAAATTCATCAGTGGCTGCTGCCTTGCTGAGATGAGGGTGGCCATTGCCACAGATCCAGAGGTCAGGCTATCAGCGACCATGAAAAGCTCACATCTGCGGCCGAGGACTGTTGTCGGCGGGCTCCCACAGAAGCCAATTGGTGCCAGGTTTCAAGGGCACAAAACCACATCTCCTTGGCTGGTCTATTTAAGCAGAGCCCAGCCGAACAGAGAACAGAATTGTCCCTAGAATTTTTTTCTCCGACCTGCCCACCCCACCCATAATTAAGTGGTCTTGTGCAGCCACTTCCAGCAGGACTCTTCCATCTGGAGGGGACAGGAGCTGGAAGAAACAAGTTAAAGGGAACTCTCATGCCAAGTGTTTTTGTTTCTTTTAGGGGGCAATGTAGAATAATCAGTCTTCTGTCAATGGGACAGTACAGTAATTTTTAGGAGCTATTGCTGTGTTGTTTATTGGTCTTGCTAGTATACAGCCTATAGACTTGTCCTCTCCCCTGCCATCAGAATGCTTTAATTGTGCTGCTGCTCTGCCTCCTTCCCACCAGGTGATAGCATTGCTGTTTCAATCTATTTGATTAGGGCTCAATTTGCTCAATTCTAAGCATCTGCTACTCCCTTCAAGCCCTTTCCATAAATTAGCTGCCTGCCATACTAGACTGAAAATGTTTCTGGTTATGTTTTTGGGGAGTGGTTATATTCTGTTTATTATATGCACTGACCAACTGATGATGAACACCTCGGGTGGAAAATTGCTGGCCACCTAATCTCACACTAGCCCATTATCCATCTGTCTACCCCCCAATTAGACTCCTACCCCAGCCTACTTATTTTGAATAGTCTCAGGAAAGGAGGGAATTGCTATGTGGGTACTGTATATCTGAGACTGCAAAAACACCTGTTTTTTCATCTCCCACTCCAGTCACTCCAGAAGGTATGAGTCCTTTTGAAGCTTTTGCTAGCAGGGGATATTGAAACTAATTCAGGTCCTCCCTGCACTAATATCCTAAATGTAACTCCCTCCTTGCCTATCTGGGCCAATACAAAAGGACTGAAACTGGTTCATATCAATGTAAATATCCTCAGACCCAAACTACAAGAACTTGATGCCTGGGTTGACCAGTACTCCCCTGATGTATTAGCCATCTGTGAGACATGGCTTAAACTTACCATCTTAGCACATGAGATTGAGATCCCTGGATTCAAAACTTTTAGGCAGGACAGAATTGGAATAAGGGGTGAAGGGGTCATCATATGTGTTAAGGCATCACTAGCAGCTTCTATAGTAGGGACCCCAGCCCTGGTTGACGCAGGTTGTGAAACACTATTTGTTAAACTCCTGTTAGGTGGTACTAAGCCCTACTAATAGGTTGTGTATACAGCCCCCCACCAAGACAGCAGTGGAAGCACTAAAGGCCCTTACCAAACTTATCCCTGACCTGCCTTCCTGCAAGAAAACAATCCTGGGTGACTTTAACCTCCACTGGGGCCCCTCGACTAAATGTGACATTAAGTCCAGTTTGCAAGAGGTCGACCTGACCCAGCTTATCCAGGAATCAACCAGACTGAATTTGAAATCTGGTAACCACACCACTCTGGATTGGAACCTGGTGTCCAACCCCAGTAGATTCAAGCTGGCTGGTACTTTCGCCAACTCGTTAAGTGACCACACCCCTATCTTTGGTATATGGAAAAATGATTATCCAACCCCACCCCCCAGAACCTTTCTGGTGTGTGACTACTCTAAATTTGATGCTAATTCCTTCCGAGGTACCCTATCAGCAGTAGATTGGGCTCAGATAAAATTCGCCCCTAGTCTAGACATAGCCCTGGACCTTTTCAGCAAGAATTTCCTTTCTGCTGCCAATAAGCATGCCCCCTTTAAGCAAATGAGGGTCAAAGGACAACAGTGTAGGTGGCTGACATGTGATCTAAAAAAGCTAATGCGGGAACGAGACAGGGCATGGGGCAAGTGGCAAGTACAAATCCACTAAGCTGGCCAATGATTGGGTCCTGTACTGAATGCTCAGGAATAAATGCAAAAGAGACTTAAAACAGGCCAAGTGACAGTATCTCAAGAACTTGCAAACAAAAAATCTCTCTGACCCCAGAAAGTTCTGGTCTCAAATTAATATGCTTCTAAAGGGACATTACATGCAAAATGTCTGTGACATTGTTTCGGGTGGCGTATGCCACACGAACACACAAGACGCTGCTAATGTCTTTAATGTATTTCTTACTGATCTTGGTAAATATAAGGTTTACCCCTGCAGCTCTAGCCAAACATCCCTTGATGGCACAGAGGATCCTCCCTCATCACCTAACTTCCACCTTAAGTTGGTGTCTAAAACTGAGGTCCTAAAGCTGATCAAGAACATTAAGGTCCCTGGTTCTGCAGGTTGTGACAAACTGGAACTCAGATTAACAGCCCAAGAAATTGCCACATCAATCACGTGGTTATTCAACAGGTCACTGGTGGAAGGTAACATTCCCAGAACCTGGAAAACTGCTCTGGTTATCCCCATCCCCAAAGGGGGGGGGGCAAGTGAGCTGGTTGAGAATTACAGATCAATTTCCATACTCTGCACACTAAGCAAAATGCATGAGAGAATTGTGTACCAACAAGTCCAGGAATATGTTGAACAACATAATCTCCTCACTCCCCAGCAACACGAATTTAGAAAACTACATGGCACAGATACCACCTTGGTTAGCCTTATGTCTGACATCCTCGCAGCCCAAGTTAACGGCCAACTAACTGGTGCAATCTTTATAGACTTTACCAATGCCTTTGATCTGTTGGACCTCCAGCTGCTTATCTCGCAGCTCAGATCCCTTGGATTGGACAACCACTCAGTGCAGTGGTTCACAGATTACCTGCATGGTAGATCTCAAATAGTCAGATGGCTGGGGGCGAAGTCAGACAAACGCTCCATCTCTGACTGGGTCTCCCAAGGTTCAATATTGGGGCCCCTCTTATTTTTCCTATTCATTAACAATTTGCCCAAGCACTGTGAAGGTGCCAAGGTGACCCTTTATGCCGATGATGCCATGCTGTACAGATCAGCTCCAGATGCAGCACAGTTAAATCAACTTCTTAACCAGGACCTCTCCATATTGGAAAACTGGCTCTTGACTAATCAGCTAGTCATCAATATGAAAAAAACAAAGCCATCCTATTCAGACCCAAAAGGCTAGGCCCTGATAGATCATGCTTACTGTCCCCCTGCCTGTCCAGTGGTTCTACTGTAGAGGTTGTGGATTGTATTAAATACCTGGGAGTGTATATTGATCAAGACTGTTCCTTCAAGGTTCATGTTCATCAACTAACCAAGATGCTGAACCAGAAGCTTGGTCTCCTGTATCATCTGAGCCCTTTCCTCACTCAGACATCTAAGTTAAGGGTAGTCACCGGCATGCTCCTGCCCACCCTGTTCAATGGGGCCCCAGTGCTACACTCACTGCGAAACACAGAGATGCAAAAACTGAAATATTGTATCACAGAGTCGGGCCCCTAGAACACCACTGTAAAGTACTGCACTCACTAAATTGGCCTTCCCTCGAGGGCAGATTGATGTACCCTTCCCTATGTCTGGCCTTCTAGCTTCTACAAACTAATGCCCCCTCTAGTCTGAGTTGCACCTAACACTTAAACAGCCTGGAAGAACCTTAAGGTTCTCCGATCGGCAACTCCTCCATGTCCCCAGACATCTCAAGGTCTTTGGTCTTTCATGGCTTATATTCCATCCCTCTGGAATAGCCTTCCTAATAATCTCTAAGACTGCAGCTCCCTTGGTGGCTTTAAAAAAGGCCTCAAGACCTACCTGTTGGGGCTAGGCCTCTGTGCATGCTACCGCTGAGCATCAGAACACTCCATAGGGCTAACTCTGTAGCTACTATCGGCTGCTTGGCATGCCTTTACTCCCATATTGGGAACCTTACCATTTGATGAGCTATTTGTAACTGTCATTTTTGTGAAACTATTCCATTTCAATGAACAAAGTGTAATTGTAATTTCTGTGAAACTGTCTTACTCCTCATATAATCTTCAATTGTACCTAACCTGCCTGTGAATCATATGACATGTCCTGATTGTAATATCTGTATTACTCTATTTGCTTTGAGTTGTTCCTGCTGTTTATTCTCCTGTGGTCTGTAATTAATCCCGGGTTGCCCCTGAGAAAGGGACTGTAATGGTCTCAGTGTACCTACCTGGTCATCAAATTTTAAGTAAAATAAAATAAAATTATAACGCTTGCTGAGACATGTATTTAAAGGCAACTTTTATAAATTTGAACTAGCCTTTGAAAAAGGATGGTATAACATCTGAAACATGTCAGGCTGTTGCCTCAGATTTTTTTTTTATGTTTTAATAAATGAACAGTTTTAAAAGAGACTGGTGCCCTTGTGATGCTGGAGGTTTGTGTGTGCTCTGCTTTTGTGTAAGAAAGGTATGTAGAGGCCTTCACATAATTTGTGTACTGTTGGCCCATCATTGGCTTGTTCCATCCCATATACATCTTTACAAAATTCATAAAATTGATAATTTATTTGTCTATATCTTAGAAGGATGTGATCTGAGCCTTGTGCTTTAATTGCTGTGATGTTGCTGATTATAGAGTTTTGTTTTGATCTAATTGCTAGTAATTTTGTTGCCCTAGGTCCTAAGTCCAAATAATTAAATTTAGATTTCCTAATAGCAAAATCTGCCTCAGAACTAATTAGGTCGTTATACCGTGTTTTCAGATTTGACCGGGATCTCCACATATCACCTGCTGCACCTTCATCTAGCTTTTTCTGTAAATTTTCTATCTGTTGTAGTAGTACCCTTAGCCTTAGAAAGCCTTAGATCTTTCTTTTTTCTTCCTATCCCCAAACATATAAGATCACCTCTTAAGTAACACTTCAGTGCGACCCATATGTTTGCCTAAGAAGAATCTCCATTACTATTTATGTCAACAAATTCTTCTATTTTATTAATGATTTCTAATTTAGTATCCTTCTCATTTATGAGGAAGTTATTAACCCTCCATCTTTCAGTGCTCTCATCTGTTAGTAGTTTAGAGAAATTCATTACTACCGGTGAATGATCCAAGATCACATTTTGTTTTATCATTGAATAGTTAACCCTCTTAACGATGTCTTTGGGAACTAAAATGTAGTCAAGCCTTGATCCTGATCTATGGCATTGGGACCAAAAAGTGTACTCTTTAACCCCTGGGTGCAATAACCTCCAGATATCCATCAGTTTGGTATTGGACATCAAAACCACTAATTCTTTATCCACCCTTGCCTTATGTATCTAGCAATAGATCTGTCTAAAGTGGGATCAATAACTGCATTTAGGTCTCCTCCCAATATCACTGTTGTATCATTGTATCTATTTAGTAAAGTAAAAACCTTTTCAAAGATGTTGTGGTCTGGGGCTGTGGGACCGTATATATTAGAAAAAAGTGAATGTTTCTTCTCCAGTCTTCCCATTTGGGATCAGAAAATACCCATCTGCATCTGCTACTTTATGCTCCAGTTGAAAAGCAACATTTTTGGAAAAATAATAATTACCCCTGCCTTCTTGGAACTGTTTCCTGCCCCATACACTTGCTCCACCTACTCCCTATGCATTAGATAATAGTGTTCTTCCTTTAGGTGAGTTTTCTATAGGAAAGCAATTGAGTTACCCAGTTTATTAAGGTGGCATATTACAGAATATTTTTTGAGTTTATGGTTTAAGCCCCTGATGTTCCAGGTAATCAGGGTTAGATCATTAGTAAGTGTTATTTACTTGAAAGTGCACAACCTATGATGCTTGTTGACCAGTCTTTGTAGTATTAAGAGTTAAGTGGGTGGGCAGTGCTGCCGGCTATTTTATTTAAAGTGATAAAAACCCTCCAACAGTATATCCACGGAATCCTAAAAGTGGTCCCAGCATTCTTTTTGCAACATGGTGAGCTTCAGTTTTCAGGTCATAAAAAGTAAAGAAGTAAACATAGCACAAAAGATAAAGTAGAAATCGGATATAAAACAGAATGCATATCCCTCTGTAGAATTTATGTGTAAGTTGCAACCCTCCCTCCCACATCACACCTTCCCTTCTAGTCATTCCCGAATGTATTCAAAGCATCTTGCTATTTAACCCTAACAAATCCCTGGGGTTTAAGACCCAACTGTGTATCATTGTCAAATATACTAACAAAACTGAGTTTTGCAGTTCTACAAATAGCAGTAATATTAGTCTGATCATCTTGAAACAAGATATAATAATTTGTATGTGGCCGACCACTTACCTTATATATGATTATTTAGCCCTTCACATACTATATTATGATATGTAGAACGTCACTTTCCATTTAATGAGAGCAGGTTTACATAAGTTAGTTGATTTCCAGCTAATTATTAATCTGCTTCAGCATTTGAGGTGGTGTTGTATGTAATTTATGAATCCTCATCTAATAGAATTACTCCATCCCCATTAGTTATCAAAAATGGGAATTAATTAGTAGTTTGATCCAGCACACGTTAGACAGAACTCCATTATACCATACCAAAACAAAACGAGTGGGGGTGGTCAACTTTCCCCCTCTCCAACATTGCTTGTGTAGAATGTCTTCAAAATATACCAACTTATTTTATTTGGTGTATATCTCTAAAAACACATCTCAGGTATATAGCTGAGTTTTGACATTAATATTTAAAGGCCAGACATATTCAGTTGTGAAATGATTGTTCTTACCTACCACCTTCAGTGTTTTTGAACAGATAAAAAAATTAAAACAAGCAATATAGAACTTGACTAATATTAAATTATATGTCAAGTACACAGAAAACAATTAATAAATCTAACAGATAACAAGTTGTATTTAGTGGAATGAAGGATGCATAGAGTTCTGATTCAAGTCTATTCATCCTCTTTTTTTTAATGTCTTCGCTAGAGTTCACAGTAAGACTCAACTGTGTAAAATATTGTTATTCTTTCTGAGGTTCTATTTTCTGAATTCTGGAACAACAGTCTATGTTATGCATGTCTTAATAGAATCAAGGCAAGAAAGGCATTTTACCACAATGTAGATGTCGGTGATTGATCCATTTATTTATTTATTTATTAAATTCTCTGATTACAAATACCTTTGAGCAGAAACTGCTCGTTTACAAAGGTTCCACATCAAAGGATGAGGGTCAACATACATACAGTGGTAGTAAAAGAATGCACAATAAACAACCAAAACAACTAAAAGAAAAAATAAAGATACTCAGTTATAACATACTTTGAGATAACATTCATAAAACGAGCAGCTTGAGTAGGCAGCTGGCTGCGGTAACAATAAGAGAAAGAGGGCACCATAGGCAGTTAGTATTGCAGGCATGCGACCGGGAGAGGAAGTTGGCAGGCTAATGGGCCACTGTCCGATGGTAGTGGAAAATGTCTTGTACCAGTGGAGATGTGAAGCAGGAAAGGAGTCACAAGGAAGGCCCAGTGCCAGAGGGAATGAGATTGGGAAAGGGCGGGCTGTGAGACATGAGTGAGCTGGGAGGTGTTTAGAGAGATTTTCCATTCTGCATGGTGGAGACAGCTATACCCATTGACCTCTATGCAGCTCCCAGCATTCCATTGAAAAGACATGCACAGGAGCATGTACACTGTGTGCATAGCACACACACATCATGGCATAAGAAGAAGTGGTAGCCAGAGAAGGAGCGTGAGTAGGACCATTAAGGTATAACACATTTTAGCTTAAACAAAATGGCACCAGTGAAAATTTTTGTAAAGAACTCCAGTCTAAGAAAACAGTATAGGCACCACATGGACCTCTCACTATGCCATAAATACCGAGGGGTAAAAACCGGGACCCAGGCAATCACAGTGTGCTTGTCTTAATATTTCCTGTCTCAACAACTGCTCTCCCATCCAGTCTCCGTATGCTACTTAGCAGTGGCAGCGATACATAATCAACAAGCTAAATAGCCCATTGTGACTCCACTACCAAGAGAAGGTCCCACTAACACAGACCTGAACTCTATTAAGATCCCTGATTTTGGCTATTCAGTGGTTCCCTGGTATATTAGGAAATAAGTTTCAATGAGCGTTCTGGTAGCTTGGCATTGATCTGACCAGCACTGCCTGTTAGAGACATAGAGAAGCAACATTGCCATATTAGAATCTGTGTCAAATAAAACTTTTTGTAGCAGCAGTACTGCAGAAATCTGAGCCCCAGCACACCCACCTGGTATCAAAGACCCATACCATGTCAGTCATATGTACGTATGTTTCCGCCCCCCAATAGACCGGAATTGATATCTAATTATATGCACATATTTCAATGTAAAATAGATGTCGAAATGGTCATAAGTAAAAGTCACTGACTCAGTTAATCTCAGACCCCACATATTTGCTCCCAGACATCTTATCCATTTAACGTGTCTGTTACTTTATTATACGTGGTTAACACAGGAAGTCAAAATCCGCAAAGAGCTTGGGAAAGTCTAATTTAAGCCCTTTCTTAGCAGCCTCCATACCATTATATTCCTTTATGCCATTCTGTGCCCAAACTCTGAGCCTGGTAGGGAAAAACAGACCTTATTTCAGACCAGCCTCTCTAAGTTTCTTCTTTATGGGGTAGAAAGCATCTCTTTTTTTGATGGTTGCAGGAGGAAGGTCATTGAAAATCTTAATGTTACATCCTTCAAAAGAAAAAGATTACTGTTGTGTTTCTGTGTGCTCTCTGCATATGAACTTTTTGTTGGAAATTCAGAAGTTTTAAAACAAAGGAGCAATGTTTCTCATCTCTCCCAGGTTTGGGCTTTAGTCAGCGAAGAGCTCTTTCAATCAAATATTTTTTACTGTCAGGGGGAGGTCCAGAAATATTTAGGAAAAGTCTGTTTGAAAATTCAATTAGGTATGACCCCTCAATACCTTTTTTTAACCCCAAAATCCTGAGATTATTCCTTCTATTCCTGCTTTCCATTTCTTCTATCTTTTCTTCTAATGCCTTAATTTTCCTACTATTGGGTATTCTGTCTGTCTGCTCCTTGTTAGACACATCTTTGACACTGCTCATTCTAACTTCTGCATCTGTTATTCTCTTTTTTTGAACCGCTAGCTCAGTTTTAAATGCTTTCATGTCTTCTGCCATATTCCCCAGATCAATTTCATAACAGCAGATTCCTGCATCATTATTTCAAAGTGAAATACAGTGACAGGGGAATTTACTGCTTGTTTTTTACTATCAGAGTGAACCGTGTCTTTCTCTCTGGGATCACAAGCTGAAGTGGGGAGTGGTCTTTTCATATGATTACTTTCTGGTACCATCTCTATTAAATTTTCCACAACTCCACTGGCCATCTCTATTTCCTTAATGTTATTGATATTACAGTAAAATGAGAATAATTTTGAGCAGTATGAATTGATGATTCTCCTTTAAGAGAAAGGGAGGAAAAAGGCAGTAATGATTCAGCTGTATCAATTTTTGGCCACCAGGGGTCACTCACGGATTCAGAAGCAGAAAAATTGTTTTTATGTGAGCTAGTTAATAAGCCAAACCTCATTTTATTCTGTGTTGATAGGATGGCAGTTGTTCTTGGAGACGCACCTCAGTGCTGACAATGTAAATTACCCCGAGAAGTAGAATGGTCTATTTTTCAATAATTGCTGACGTTGGATTGCTCGTAGCATAGGTTGATATTAATTTTCAATCATACTTCATATCTGTTTCTATTTTTTCAATTCTACTCATTTAAAACATATGATCATTTAGAAATGTGCCACCGTTTACATTACAGGGATTGGCCGCAGTAGCAGAGCTCAGCCTGGGTGCGACTGCACAGCTCGGCGACATTCACTCGAATTGAAGTTTCTTTTTAATTAAAATTTGCACTTCCCTTACAAATGGCAGCAGAAAAACAACAAGGATCAGCTCTTCCCTGCGCTGTAAAGTAACTATCCAAGGATGAATCCACACAGACAGCATAATGTGCCATTACGAGTGACAATGGTAGTGAGCAGGTACATATTTTGTCAAGGTAGTGATTGTTTTTGCCAGAAATAATTTGGCATACCAGCTGTATGGTTTGGTTAGTGTGGTCCTTTATGATCCTTTCTTTTTTTGCAGCCTTACTTATTGTGTTAAGATAAACCAATAAAACATTTAACTTCAAAAATAACTGTTGAGTCAGGGTAGTGAGGCACACACACACAAGTCACTATATGCTGCAGAGGTATGGCAACCAATCATATTGCTGGAATATCTAACCCCTTATAATAATACATTTTTATCAACATTCTATAAAAATGTTTGTGACTTTTAAAATTATTAGATGGTTCATTTTTTAAAAGTCACCTATGGACCATTTTATAAGCTCAATAAGACACTTTAGAGCATTGGTTGTGCTGGTTTTACCACACTTCCAGGGGCTGAAGACACTTGGCCTGAAGGTTCGTGCATTACCACACCCCTGGGCATGTGGTAAAATGAGCACAACCAACGCGCCGCCATGTCTTACTGCCTACATTACCACGGTGCATGAATTTTTCTGAAGTGGTAGACGCATTCCATCCACTGGCAATGCTGAATGATTGTAACGACGCATTCTGACATTCTGAACCAACATGTTTTGGACAGATGGTGGATGAACTACTCTCAATGAAGAAAACATTCAAAAGGATACACTTTTATTAATTTTTTTATTTTTTTATGTTGATTGCGCGCATGCACAAGAAACATGTTGCGGCAGCTTGCTGCAGAAACAGGTTGTGGAGGTGGGGCACTGTTGTGGCCAGTGCCCCCACTGCCTTTGGAGGCTTGGCCCACTTTCCCCAATGGGGTTGCATGCTGCTGCTGACACTAGTTCAGCCAGCGTGCCACAACCTTGAAACATTTCAGCCACTGCAATCAGGGGCTGCCCCATCACTGCAGCATCAGCCATGCTGCAATGAGGGAACGACCCGTCCCTTGCCTTCCCCAACCCAGTTTGCCGATGTGGTGTTACATGAGGTCCCTGCACTCTAATTGGTACCCTCAGAGGTACACCATAGACAGCTAATGCTTAGGTATAGGTTATACTAATATTTAGGGCTAAGGGCATCTACCGTATAAGAGTAGATGTCAGGATGTGAATGCATACTGTTGTAATCCACTTTGCTTGCTAATACACATATATTTTACCATGTATTTTCTGTCTATTTCTCACTTGTTAGATACCAAGACACCTGTTTCCTTGAAGTAATTATAATATGTAAGACAGCATTGTCATCTTTTGGTGATTTGTACTACTACACTTAGTTATGTAAGACTCTGTATAAGAACTCTTTTGTTCTCAAACTGATTACTTTACAGAATTGTATAATGTTATCTTGAACCGTGGAGCTACCTCTAATTTAGCCAATAGGGCTCATCTCTGTAACTAGAAATGTTTCTATCTTTTGGTAACCATAGTAATTATCATAGGTATATAATGTAATGCACAAGCTTTACACCTCGGAGACCCGAGAGACCCCAAGAGACTACAGAGAAACCTCGAGGTGTAGGGAACGCTTAGCACTGGATCCCGGTTCGTATTGGTAAGAACTGCTTAGGGCAACTGTGATTTATCCCTTTGGTAGTAATAAACTTGTTTATTACTCTAATGCAACGTGTTTGCGATTACTTGCATTCCCAATATTGTCAAGAATCTGAAAGTGAGGTTTAGACCTCTCAACAGTGGAGTCCAGTCCCCATCGGTTTTTATTGTCTGCCGAGGGTGTTCCCAATCCCCCTCAGCATCATGTCCCTTCCTCCTGTTTCTTTGCTAATGGGAGTGCCCAATCCCCATCGGCATGTCCCTCCCCATTTCTTGTGTGCCAAGGGGGTGCCCAATCCCCCTCGGCTCATAAGTTCCCCCCCAGTATGTGATGATGCGGGTGCACAATCCCCATTGGCTCCGGTCCCCCCACCCCAAAACATGCAGGTGGCATGCTGGGAGCCCACCCCAGTGCGCCAAAAGTACCTGTGAAATGGAAAAACTGTCCTGCAAAGTCTATTTTTTTATCCTGTAAAAAAGAAAATGGTCCCTCACTGTCTGCGCCCCCTCCCACAACCTGCACCCACCCTCTGCGCACCCTGCCTTCCAACACCTCCCTCACCCCACACTTACTTCTGGAGTCTGGCGGGAAGATCTTCGGTGGACTGGGAGCACATCTGCACTCTTCAAAGCTGACCGCGAACCGAAGAAATGCTGGTAAGCTGTATAATGGCATAAATAGGTTTTTTTTTCAATCTTTGCTACACATCTAAGGCATTTTTTTGGAATTTTGGCACCAAATTTTCAACACGGGGTTATTGAGACCCCTCCTCATGAATTCAGGCACTGTCATGGCGTTATTCGGTCCTGAAAGTTGATTATGTGGTCACTGCGTGGAATCACCTTTCAGAACTGAGTAACAAAATGACAGTGCCAGTGTTCATGAGGTGGGCTCTCAAAAAGCCTATGTTGCAAATTTGGTGGAATAAATCCAAAAAATTACTGTTTTGCAAGCGTACGTTACGCAGTTGCTACACACACTTGTAACTTTGCGAACTTGCAATATTTTCACACCAGATTTTCAACATTGGTATTTTTGCACACCTCCTTATGAACAGTACAGCTGTCATTTTTCCCATCCTGGCCGAAATATGTTTTTGCACTTCTGATGCAGAATAGCATGGTCGCTGTGGGAAATCAGTGTTCGGGACAGATTAAGAAAATGACACTGACACTGTTCATGAGCAGAGATCCTAAAATGCCTATGTTGAAAATTTAGTGATGCTAGTCCATAAAATGACTGTGTTACAAGTGTGCATTGCGCAGTTCCCACGCACCCTTGTAACTTTGCAGATTTGTAATATTGTAATGCCAGATTTTCAACACTGCCATTTTTTCACACCTCCTTATGAACGGTACAGCTGTCATTTTTCACATCCTGACCAAAATGTGTTTTTGCACTTCTGGCGCAGAATAGCGCGGTCGCTGTGGGAAATCAGTGTTCGGGACAGATTAAGAAAATGACAGTGACACTGTTTATGAGCAGAGGCCCTAAAATCCCTATGTTGAAAATTTGGTGACGAAAGTCCATAAAATGACTGTGTTACAAGCGTGCCTTGAGCTGTTTTCACATACCCTTGTAACTTTGCAAATGTGGAATATTTTCAAGCCACATTTTCAACACTGGCATTTTTTCACACACCCTTATGAACAGTACAGCTGTCATTTTTCACATCCTGGCTGAAATATGTTTTTGCACTTCTGGCACAGAACAGCATGGTCACTGTGGGAAATCAGTGTTTGGGACAGATTAAATCGAGCGATTGAGAGTGGGGAGTGACCGAGCTCAACTGAGTTCTGTTGGGACTGCTGCGGATTTCTCTGTGGGCAGAAAAAGATGCCAATGCAGGCAGGAGCCCAGTACAAAAGGGCAGCCTGCAGCAGTGGGAGAAATAGAACAAGCGAATGAGAGAGGGGAAGTGAGCGAGCTCAACGGAGCTCTATCAGAACTGCTGCAGATTTCTTTGTGGGCAGAAAAAGGCGTCAATGCAGGCAGGGGCCCAGTACAAAAGGGCAGCCTGCAGCGGTGGGAGAAACAGAAAGAGCGAATGAGAGAGGGGGAGTGAGCGAGCTCAATGGAGCTCTATCAGGACTGTTGCAGATTTCTTTGTGAGCAGAAAAAGGTGCCAACACAGGCAGGAGCATAGTACAAAAGGGCAGCCTGCAGCGCTGGGAGAAATGGAATGAGCGAGTGAGAGAGGGGAAGTGAGTGAGCCCAACAGAGCTCTGTTGGGACTGCTGCAGATTTCTTTGTGGGCAGAAAAAGGCACCAATGGAGGCAGGAGCCCAATACAAAAGGGCAGCCTGCAGTGCCAGGAGAAACAGAATGAGCGAGTGAGAGAGGGGGAGTGAGCGACCTCAACGGAGCTCTGTCAGGACAGCTGTCAACTTCTATATAGGCAGAAAAAGGCACCAACACAGGCAAGAGCCCAGTACAAAAGGGCAGCCTGCAGCACTGGGAGAAACTGAACAAGCGAGTGAGAGAGGGGGAGTGAGCGAGCTCAATGGAGCACTGCCGGGACTTCAGAGTTACCCACCCTCCTGCCCAGAGTCCTCTGTTGTCCTATATTACAGCAGGGTCTCTGGAGTGGAGACAAAGCAATGGTTGGATACTTTTAGGATTGCTGCAATAATACAGATTAAGTTGTTCTGTTTATTTCTCTAACTGAGCTAAGTACTGAGCTATAGTGTTATGATTGCTGTAATAATACATATTTATTTGTTCTTTTTATTTTTCTAACTGAGCTGAGTAGTAAATATGGTAGAAAAAATTCCAAAAAAGGACTGTTTTACAAGCGTGCATTGCGCAGTTGCTACGCACGCTAGTAACTTCACAAATTTACAATATTTTCACTACAGATTTTCAACACTGGCATTTTTCCACACCTCCTTATGAACAGTAAAGCTGTCATTTTTCACATCCTGGCCAAAATGTGTTTTTGCCCTTCAGGCACAGAATAGCACGGTCACTGTGGGAAATCAGTGTTCAGGACACATTAAGAAAACCACAGTGACACTGTTCATTTGCAGAGGTCCTAAAATGCCTATGGTGAAAATTTTGTGATGAAAGTCCATAAAATGACTGTGTTACGAGTGTGCATTGTGCAGCTTCCACGCACCCTTGTAACTTCACAAATTAGTAATATTTTCACGCCAGATTTTCAGCACTGGCATTTTTTCACACCTCCTTATGAACAGTACAGATGTCATTTTTCACATCCGGGCCTAAATGTGTTTTCGCGCTTCAGGTGCAGAATAGCGCAGTCGCTTTGGGAAATTAGTGTTTGGGACAGATTAGGATTGAGTGAGTTAGAGAGGGGGAGTGACTGAGCTCAACTGAGCTCTGTCGGGAATGCTGCAGATTTCTTTGTGGGCAGAAAAAGGTGCCAATGGAGGCAGGAGCCCAGTATAAAAGAGCAGCCTGCAGCGCCAGGAGAAACAGAATGAGCGAGTAAGAGAGGGGGAGTGAGCAACCTCAACGGAGCTCTGTCGGGACAGCTGTGAACTTTTTTGTGGGCAGAAAAAGGCGCCAACACAGGCAGAAGCCCAGTACAAAAGGCCATCCCGCAGTGCCAGGAGAAACAGAACGAGCGAGTGAGAGAGGGGGAGTGAGTGAGCTCAACGGAGCTGTGTCAGGACTGCTGCAGATTTCTTTGTGGGCAGAAAAAGGTGCCAATGCAAACAGAAGCCCAGTACAAAAGGGCAGCCTGCAGCGTTGGGAGAAATAGAACGGGGGAGTGAGAGTGGGGGGTGAGTGAGCTCAATGGAGTTCTGCTGGGACTTTACAGTTGCCCACCCTCCTGCCCAGGTCTTCTGTGGTCCTATATTACAGCAGGGTCTCTGGAGTGGAGACAAAGCAATGATTGGATACTTTAGGATTGCTGTAATAATACAGATTTAGTTGTTCTGTTCTTTCTCTAACTGAGCTAAGTACTGAGCTATACTGTTATGACTGCTGTAATAATACATATTTATTCTGTTTATTTCTCTAACTGAGCTGAGTAATACTTGGAGTGCAATAGGATTTCTAACTGGGCTAAGTGAAACTATATGAGAGCCGAGAACAAAATGTATGGTAGCTGAGGGGTGAAAAACGGACAAGGAGGCTTTAGGATTGCTACAGTAATACAGTATCCAATGGATGAGATTTGAGACTGAATTACCTTGGTCGGCAAGGGGTCAGTAGGTGGACTAGTGTGGGGCGGGACAGGAATTTGACTAAATAGGGGCCTAACAGTTGTAGTAGGGTACAGAACCTGGGAGTAAGAGCCCGTAACATAAGATGGGGGCCAAAATGGGGCAGGTGCCACATGTCAATAGGGCAGGTATCTTTGGAAGGGTGGAGGGGTGTACAGGGTGTGGGTGTGCCATGATCCTGGACTGGGCTTGGAGGATGGGGGGTGGGGTATGGTCTGTAGATGACTGGCTAGTTTGAGGGAGGAACTGTGGAGGTTAGGGAGGAGTGTAAGTGGCAGGGCAGATAAGTATGGTAGACATCCTGAGGGGGGAATAGAGGATGGCAAAGGGGGACAGAGGAAGAATAACTAGGGACTGAAACTGACCCCAGTATTAGAGGCACTAGAGGAAAAAAGAGAGGAGAAGGGAGGGGGTGCCCGAGGTGAGGGCAGGGGGCCTCCTGATAGGGGAGGAAGAGACGACGAGGAGTACCAGGGCAGAATCAGGGGAGAGAGCAAATGGCTGCAGGTAGGGAGGGACCAGGGGAGGCACAGAGGGAAACACGTAGGAGGGGGGAACCGATAGGGGGAAGAGATGTAGACTGGTATCGACTATGAATAGATTCAACCTCTGCTATGGGACAGAGAGGGGAACAGGAACATACTGAAGGGGAGGACAAGGGCATGAGAGGGATGGCAACAGGTAGGGGACGAGATAACGAGGACAAAAGGGTGAGAAGGGGCTAGTAAGGAAGGAGGGGTAGTGACTGAAGGAAAGAAGGCTACAGGAAGGGGGAAGGATGGGAGGGGCATCACTATCGGGGTAGAAGGGAATGGGGGCTCTAAATCAACAACAGCGGGGATAGGAGAGGGGTTGGAAATCAGCAGGGGAGGAAGGGAGGTCGACATGGGAAGCCCAGTAGGAAGTAGTCAGGCTGGGAAGGGGTTCAAGGGGGATGGGAGAAATAAGGCAGAAAAAAGGGGTGAGGCGGAAGTAGGGGGTACAGATACAGAAGTCACAGAGGTGCAGCTGGCAGGGTAAGGACAGGGAAGAATGAATACTGGGGTGGTGGAAGGGGTATTAGAAGGAAAGGGGTAAGGGGTGGGGGGGTACTCATCCTGGGATATTCTATACTGAAATGCGTGAGATGGGATGGAAAGGGGTAAAGGCACAGCATTATTTGGGTTGAAGCTGTCCCCAGGTTTACTGCAGGAGGGGCAGGGCAGGCACTGCTCAAGCGTGCACCGAGGGGGAGGAAGAAACCTCATTTACTGTTGCATGTGAGTACAAACGACTTGGCGGGGGACACTGTGGAAGTAGTGAGGAGGAGGTTTGAGTACTTGGGCAGGCAGTGTGAGGGGGTGGGGAAGTCGGTGGCATTCTTGGAGGTACTGCCGGTACCATGTGCAAGCATGGAGAGGAAGGGTAGGCTTACGGAGTTCAAGTGGCTGAGGGATCGGTGCCACATGGAGCGTTAAGGGTTAGTGACTAACTGGGGTTGGGTCAGGGGGGAATAGCGACTTGTACACGGGGGAGAGGGTACACTGGAACAGGAAGGGGAGGGGCGTCTTAAAGGCAGCATTGCTGCCAGGCCACTGGCACTGAGGGTTGAGGCGCTGGACGCCACACCTTGAGCCACACTGGCGACCTGGGTTCAGATGTAAGCCTGGCCTGCCAGGGGTTGGCAAGGGAGGGATAGGATTGAGCATCCAGAGGACTGCTCTCATATCCTGAGGCGGGATCCAGGGACCCACCGCTCTGTTGCAACCCCTGGTGACGACCGTGGTAGCTACTACAGTGGTCTAGTAAAGGGTGGCTGACTGTGGCGGACGCTGGCATGCTGTGCCTGAGCGTCATTGCATGGCCGCACTCCGCAAAAGAGAGAAAAGTGGAAAATATGCTACGGTCAGGCAGCATGAGCTTCTGACCCCCCACCTGCCCTGAATGGTGCCTCCTCAACCAGATCCTGCTATGGTGGGTCGACCTGGGAAGCTCCTCACCACCTCACCATGAGGGTAATCCGTGGAGGTGAGCAGGTAGGCCTGATGTCGGGGGCAGGGCTAGGGGGTTGGTCAGGATGACCAAGCCGACCGTAGTCCAGTGAGAAAATATGTGAAAAAAAAGGGCAGGATTAGAAGGGTGTATCTCTACTAAGATGGATTTAAACAAATGGCGGGGGGGCGGTGGGGGACAAAAGACTGAAGTTGGTTGAAAGGTCTGGACAGGGGAGCCTGATGAGCTCACCGCCCTAGATATAGGTAAAGGCAGAGTCGTAGTAACCCTGGAAGGGGCGGGCAGAGTGGTCTGAGTGTAATACAGAAGGCACCACCACCCAGTAAGAATAAGGAGGAGAAAGGGTGCGGACTACTGGGAGCACAGACACAGGCCAAGGAGGAGAACAGTGAGGAGAAGGAGGGGTACGGGTGGAAGGTGGCCTGACTACATGGATAGAGAACTGGTTATGGGGGAGGGTGCAGAGGGTGGTGGTGGTGGGGTAGCTCTCGGCACCCACAGCAGTGACAAGCGGAGTGCCACAGGACTCAGTGCTTGGCCCAATGCTACTTGGGCTTTTTATCTCAGATATAGTACATGGAGTGGGGAGCAGGGTTAGTCTGTTCGCACATTATACCAAATCAAAAGCAAATAGTTATAGTAGTAGAGCCCCCCCACACACACACACACACATATACACTCCCCGAAAAGCTGCTTAAAAGCCTGCAATTCATTCAAATCAGTTCCATTTTCTTACTTACTTGGGGTTCACTGCCAACAAATGTAAAATCATGTACGTAGGGCATAGAAACCCCGATACTGGGTAAAGAATGGGGTGAGGTGCTGATACTCACTAGACATGAAAAGGTCCTTGAGGTTATTATATCAGAGGACCTCAAGATGGCAGTACAGTGTGACAAGGCTATGGGCAGGGCAAATTGGATTCTGGGGTGCATAAGGAATGGCATCTCCAGTAGGAGGAGAAGGGATGTTGTGCTGCCATTGTATCACTCCCTGGTATACTCCCAGCTGGAGTACTGTGTCCAGTTTTAGAGTCCACACTTCAGAAAGGACATAAGGTGGAGGTTTTCCAGAGGCGGGCAACTAAAATGGTTCAGAATTTTCACAGGATTCCCTACAAGGAAAGGCTGAAGAATCTCAACATGTACACTCTGGAAGAGAGGAGGGCAAGAGGTGACATAATCAAGACCTACAAAGTACCTCACAGGGTTAAAGAGGGTACAGTTGGGGACTTTTCTTCAAATGAGGATGAGCACCCAAACCAAGGGACATACAATGAAGCTGGGGGAGGGGCATTCAGGATAGATGTGAAGAAATATTTCTTTACTGAAAGGGTGGTAGACGCCTTGAACAGACTGCCAGGAGAAGTGGTGGAAGCTAAAATGGTAGGGGGCATGAAGCATGCATGCGATTAACATAGGAGTATGTTTGAAAAAGGGGAAGGAGGGGGTCAACGGAGATCAATAGGGCTATGGAAGTGGAGTAGGTTCAAGTTCATTGCAGGAAAAATCCATTAAGCACGCTCATTCACAAGGAGGTCCTGATGGACACAGGCAGAATAAGACATGCAGTTACATATACAGGCAGGAGTTACAAGTAGGTAGAGAACACTTGGGCAGACTGGGTGGGCTGAGCGTTTCTTTTCTGCTGACAAATTCTATGTTTCTATGGCATCATGTGTTAATTCAGGTGCAGTGTTTATTCAAAGTTGGGCCTACCATACATCCAGATGTAAGGTACAGTAAATTACCAAATTAGATGCAGCCCACTTACAGTACAATAAACAGAACCCCAGTGCTTTGAGAAGCCTTTACTCTTCATAAGGCTGCTTAAAGAGCTGGGGTTCTGTTTGCAGTGTCCACACCAGTATGCTGATCTTAAAATCGATGCTGCATCTGAATGAGTATTTGATTCTTCCTCACTCAGTTTCTTCCCCACTTTGAAAACTGCTTGTCCTGAGTTACTTTTGAGCTGGCAGCGCCTCGCCTGTGTTGGAAGATGACCAATAAGCAGCACTGAAAGACATCAGACTTCATAGACTATGAAGGCAACTGCTCACGGACAGACATAAGGCAATTCTACTGGGGTGTAAGAGGAAGTAAGCTGTTGATTAACTAGAATCTACAGCTTATCCATCAGGTAGGAAAATAGGCAGACAAGGTGGGCCAAGCGGTCCTTATCTGCCATCAAATTCTATGTTTCTATGTTTCTCACCCACCATCTTGGCAAGAAGAAGGCTGCAGCTGTGGCCACTGATGACTGTTCGGGTGTGGGGATGGGGGGACCAAAGGGGACAGACATAAGGAGATAAAATCATGATAAAAATTGTGAGACATTCTCCAGCTTTCCAAAACACTTACCAGTAAAAGAACATTCTATGAAGTTTTTCTAATGGCAACACAAGCTGGTGAGCCCTCTGTCTGCCATCTGACATCAGGCATCAGCCAGCATAAAATTGACTAAAGAAGGCAGTGTGGTCATGTGGTTACTGAAATACTGGAGATTACAGATTTATAAGAACAAAAGAATATCACACAGAAGCTGGCACGTATGCCTATAGCAGCTGTCTCCTGCTTCTCAGAATTTATATTTATACCCTTGAGGTACTTGAATGTTTCTATCATATCCCCCTTTCCCTCCTATCTTCCACTGAGTACACATTGAGGTCCCTTAATTTCTCCTCATAAATCTTGTGTTGCAAGCTCTGTACCATCTCATTCGCCCTTCTCTGGACCATCTCCAGCCTGTTAATATCCTTACGAAGGTACGACCTCCAGAACTGCACACAGTACTCCATGTGAAGCCTGACCATGGTTTTATATAATGGCATCACTACCTCCCTCCTTATGCTGGTGATACCCCTGCCTATGCACTCCAGCATGTCACTGGCCCTCCCAGCTGACTTACCACTTTGACATTTTCAGGTCATATGAAATAAGAACCCCCAGGTCCCTTTCCTTCTTTGTGACTGTCAGCAACTCCCACCCCCCATCCTGTACCTTTCCCCAGGATTTCTGTGTCCCAGGTGCATAATGTTGCACTTTTTTGAATTAAACTTCAGTTGCCAGTCCTCAGACCATTTCTCAAGCTTCCCCATAGGTCCCTCCTCATTTTCTCCACCCCGTCTGGGGTATCCACTGTGTTACAGATCTTGGTATAATCTGCAAACAGGCAGCCCTTTCCCTTCAGCCCTTCTGCAATGTCACTAATGAAGACACTGAACAGGACTGGCCCAAGGACCAATCCCTGCGGCATCCCACTGGTCGCCCCCTCTCCCCAGACTGCGGCCCATTTACCACCACTCTCTGCCTCCTGTTCCTTACCCAGTTTCTAACCCACTTTACCACCCTTTCCCCCATGACCAGCCTACTTAGCTAGTTTATCAGTCTCCTATGTGGGACAGTGTCAGAGGCTTTGCTTATATAAAGGCAAGCATTGTCCACTGCCCCACCCTGATTTACTTCCTTTGTCACCCAGTCAAAGAGATCAACCAGATTTGTCTAACATGACCTCCCCACTGTGAATCCATGTTGCCTACAGTCCTGGCCTCCAATGGCTTCTAGATGCACCGCTATCCTTTCTTTAACCAATGTCTCCATAACCTTCCCCACTACTGAAGTGAGGCTGACTAGCCTATAGTTCCCCGCCTCCTCCCTACTGCTGGATTTCCATAGACGGACCACATGTGCCCTCCTCCAATTCTCTGGTACGACCCATGTTGAATGACTCACTGAACATGGCTGCCAGAGGTACTGCTATTTCCCTTCACAGTTCTTTTAATATCCTTGGGTGTATGCCCACTGGTCCACTCGCTTTGTCCACCATTAATTTACTCATCTTCTGCAGGATTCTTCTGCCTGTGAATGGACTATTGTCCACCTCTTCACGCCTTTGCAACTGCTGTGGCCCTTGTCCCTCCCCCTCTTCTGTGAATACTGAACAGAAAGACATAGTGGATGTCTTGGGGGGGGGCACATGACAGTTCTTAGGCATGGTACTTTCACTTCCAAATACCTAAACAGCACATATAAGCAATCAACATTTGGCATTGACAAATGCTTGTTTATTTTAGCTGTTTGGTCCCCGTCGTCACTTCCCACCTTACCTGACGATGGGGACACATGAGTGGAGCTGGCAGCCGGCTCTGCCCCCCCCCCAGCAGGGCTCAGTCTCCAGTCCTTGTGTCCCCGTGCCCAACCCTCCTGGCAATCCCCCACGGGTTACCCCCCCACCCCTGTGGCAGGGCTGACAGTGAAAGGCGTCAACTTTCTATACCCCTCAGAGACCAACATCCTCATGGGCACTGCAGGGCTATCATGGAGCGTGTCAGCTCCTATTTTCTTAGTTTTCTCCCCGCCCCCTTGCCACGGGTGCCCGTACACATGTGGAGGCATGCACATGCAGTGACCCACAGCACCCTCCCTATCCTAGTCACGTCCGACTGCACTACCACCGAGTCTCCACTCAAGGGCAGCCTTGCAATGGGAATGGCTGAGTCCCTACCCAGGAGGGGAGAGCTACCCGATGGCTGCTCAATCCCTCTCCTGGCCACCCTCCCGGCCGAGCCATGACAGCCTGGGTTCATTCCTGAACCCGGGTCGCCGGCGTGGTGCATGGTGTGGCGTCCAGCTCCTCAACCCTCAGTGCCACCAAGCTAACTTATCAATTTATTTTTAAATATTTTATTATACTAGTAATAAGGCACTCCCATGGGTTAGATAAATAGTAAGCTAATCACCTCCTAGATGCAATGTAACAGTCTGCTGTGCCTTGTACCCCATTGGCCCCCATCGAGCATGGAAACCACATTATGCCCTTCAGGTACAAAGTGAAGGTCCAACTGAGTACCATCTACATAATAATGAAACCTCAACTTGTACCACCAAAGCTCTTTCTCTGTGGAAACATGTATATGGCGAACAACATAGTGGGCACAATTGATCCTTGAGGAACTCCACAGCTGACCAGTCTGCTAGGATCTGCCAGATAAGAGAAACTCAAACCAGCTAAGCGCTGTCCTGGTGTGTCCTTCATATTGCCCCAGTCGACCTATCAAAACCTCATGATCCACTATATCAAATGCTGATGACAGGTCAAGAAGAATGGCTTTATAGCATATATCCTCTATCTCTCACCTGAGGACTGTTAAACACATTGACCAGTGTGGTTTCCATGCTATGCCAAGACCTGAAGCCAGACTGAAATGTATTGCCACAACTGCCTCCTCAATTACATTCTCCAAAAAGGGAAGGTTTGAGACAGGCCTGTAATTTGCCAAGGTGGTCAGGTTGGGAGATGGTTTCTTTAGGAGTTTCACCACAGGGAAACAACCCTCCTCCAAGGATCACCAAACAATCCTAATAACAACCAGACATAGAACCTAACAGCCTACCAACAGTTGGATTGGACCAGGGTTAAAAGAACAGACAGTTGGGTGTAGCTCAGATATCACCCCAAGCATCTTTTTCCAAAACTGTCTGAAACTCACTCCATGGCCACGGAGGGCCTGCCAACATCATTGAACCAACACTGCCAGCCCAATAGGCCACTTATAGAGATCCCTGCTCTAATTTGTGACACTCTGTCCAGGAAGAAGTGATCAAACTCCTCATACTTTACTGCTGACAGCGCTCCTGCAGACTGTAGACAGGGTGAATACAATAACATGTCCACAGTGTGGGACAGCTGAACCAGTGGAAGCAATTCCCCATGAGATAAACTCTGACTTTCTTAGAGTGATTGCTCTTTGATACTCCCCATAGTGGGTCCTCAGAACCAGCCTGTCATCCACCATGGAAGACCTCTTCCAAGAGCGCTCCAGCTTCTATCCTATTGCCTTCAGGGTGACAATCCATGATTATACTACAGTGAACTGCATCAGAACTTCAGAAGGCCAGCAGACAGGCACAAACCAATACAAAAAAAGTCCAGAGCATCTGAAATGTACAGATTATAGCCATCCACAGCATCCTCCATACCCTCCTTGCATGCTGTTACCATGCTCGAGATACCAACTACCATCATGAACTTCTCTGGCTCAAGATTACATTTCAGATGGTACTGGACCATTCCTATGAGGGGGGGGGAGATAAAACCTGCAGAGCCCCAGTCAGAAACTTTGCAGCATGGTAATCCAGCCACCCAACAGGATCACCCTAGCTTCTGAAATGTCCAGTCCCAGAGAAAAGACAAGGTCAAGGGTGTTATCTAGTTCATGGGTACCAACAGAAACTTTGTGTGTGAGGCCCAATGATGACATCAGCTGGAGAAATTGTTGAGCAAGTTGTGAGGTTTATTTGCCCACCCAGGCATTAAAATACCCCAGTACTAACAAGCTGAGGAAGTCCAATGATGTAGAAACTATAAAAACTGCATATTTCTGAAGAAACTCCTGTTCCCACCCCAGAACACAGTAAACCAGTAGAATCCTACACCCCACGCCTGCTCCAACCTTTGCAGCCACACATTCATACGACCCTGTCTCATTCACTGCAGTATGTTGTGAGCTACAGTCTAGACATAACACCGATGGCCACCTTGCCCCCACTGCAATCCCACCATGGTAGTGCACCACTGATAAACAGGCCAGGAAAGCTGCCTTCAGGATACACCCAGTGTCATCACCTAATCATGTTTCGGTGATGCACATCGATCCATGGAACAAACAGTGATGACAATGTCACCACCATTTTATTCCTCACCGAACAGGCATTAAAAAGAGTTGTCTGAAGGGGAGGAGTATAGTCAGCTGGTCCCTCGACTACCTGTTCCTAATTACTGGGAAGAGCCCCCATCACAATTCCTTTTAATCCTGGGGTGTCTGCTTGGTCTAACACTTGAATCCAACTCTCCCCAATATCTGCTCGTGGATCATGCCTTCCTTCTATGCCTCACCTCTTCAAAGCCCAGCAGTAGTCTATAACTGACACTAGAATCAAGACTGTCACAAAGTGGTGAGCCAATGAAGCAGCTCTTGGGAACAGATGTACACATCCTTTGGTTTTAGATGGCACATAGTGAGACAGGTAACAAGGAGTTAGAACAACCCTGCCAAATCCCCCATCCCAAAAATCACCACCCAACAGCTTAACAAAACACACACCATTTCCACATCTTCCTTACACAACTTACACAAGGAAAAAAAAAACACCTAACTAATCATACACCCCACACACTGCAACAGGAGTAAAACATCCGCATTAAGCAAATAAAATTACAGGACAGTATTTGTCAGTCCATTACAACATCCTCTTTAATAATTAACTACTAGTGTCTTCTTGAGTAAATAGTACAGTTTTAATCAGAAAACTAGCAAATTCTACTGAACCAGTAACGAGTTAACTGCTTGATAGCATCAATGTCCTTTAGCCAGCAGTCTGAATATGGTAAAGCAATATGAATCATCACCTGCTGTCACCAGCTGAGGACAGAATTCCAACTTGCAGCCTGTAAAACAGAGCTAGACTCTTCAGTCACCAGGTAAAGAAAACATGGAAACCAAATTTGTCAGCAGATAAGGACCACTTGGCCCACCCAGTATTTCCATTTTTCCACTACCTACAGCATCACCCAAGACTCTACTTCTCCAGCTCTTCCCCCCTCCCCCCATTCCTTTCCACTAAGATTCTCATATGTCTATATTATACATTCTTGAACCCCATCACCTCAACCGGTAGACTGTTCCAGGAATCCACCACTCTTTCTGTGAAGAAATACTTCCTCACATCTCTCCTGAATCTACCCCCTCCAACTTCATAGCATTCTTGTTCTTCAGCACCTTTTATTCTGAAAAATATTTACCACCGTGAGGTATTTAAAGGTCTCTATCGTATTCACCTTCTCACTCCTGTCTTCCAGGATGTACATATTGAGCTCCTTTAGTCTCTCCTACTAGAGCTTTTAACGCAGACCCCGCACCATTTTAGTTGCCCTCCTCTGAACCACTTCCACTCTATGTCATTCCTGAAATGTGGGCTCCAGAATTGTACACAGTATTCTAGGTGACTTCTTACCAACTATCTATACAGAGGTAGCACCACCTCCCTCCTTGTGCTGGGGATACCTCTCCAAATGCACCCCAGCACCCCACTAGTTCTTCCAACTGCCTTGTCGTACTGCCTGGCCACCTTTGAGTCATCAGAGATGATTACCCCCAAGTCTTTCTCCTGCTTTTTTCATATACATTTTGTGCCCCTGTTCACCCCTGGCATGCCCCCTTCCAGCCCCATCACCCAGCTTCTCTGGGACTTACCTTCCCACCGATGTCCTGGCTTCTGGACTGTGGTGCGATGCCCAGTCACCAGTGTGGGGCCTGCGAAGGACTGGACTTCCTTCCTGCAGCAATGGTGGTTTCTTCCACCTTGGTTTGTAGGTTTCCTCTAGGGTCTGGACTGTGCAATGCATATGGAGGGTGAGCTCCACCTCCATGGAACATCCTGACACATCTAGCCATGGCCCTGCCTCCTAATGCTCCCAGATCTGCACCGCCCCTGGACATCTCCAGATGGCAGTGTTATAGTGGGTTGCGGTAACCCCCATACCCTGAATGAGGACAGTTGTCTTTGGGATGCTCAATCCTCTCTCTCCCAGCTGACTCCTGAGCAACCCATGTCGGGTCACTGGTGTGAAAGGAGGTAAGGCACCAGCACCTCAGCCCTCCATGCCAATGGACCGACCAAAGTCTCTCTCCTGCTTGTTGGTCATCAATAACACTCCACCCATTTTGTACTCTACCCCCGGATTTCTGTACCCCAAGTGCATTATTTTTCACTTTTTTGCATTGAAACCCAGCTGCCATTCCTTTGACCACTCCTCAAGTTCTCTCAGGTCTCTGCTCATCTTTTACCCCCCCCCCCAAGTGTCTGCCCTATTGCAAATTTTGGTGTCATCCACAAAAAGGCAGATCTTCCCCTCCAGCTCCTCTGCAATGTCACCTATAAAGACATTAAAGAGGACTGGTCCTAGCACTGATCCCTAAGGCACCCCACTGGTCATCCTTCCCTCCTCAGAGTGAACTCGGTTTACCACCACCCTCTGTCTCCTATCCAATTTCTTACTCAGCGTACCACCTTGGGACCCACTCTTAAGCTACCCAGCTTGCTTAATAGTCTCCCTAGTCAATGGTGTTGAATGCCTTACTAAAATCTAAGTAGGCCACATCTACTGCTCCATCTTCATCTAATTCCTTGGTCACCCAATCAAGGAACTGTATCAGATTCATTTGACATGACCGTCCACCCCTGAATCCATGCTGTTTCGGATCTTGTAACCAATTAGATTCAAGATATTCCACTATCCTCTCCTTCAGCAGTGATTCCATTAACAGTGCCATCACCAATGTCAGGCAGATTGACATATATTTGCCAGCCTCCTCCCTGCTACCACTTTTGTGAAGTGGGACTACATCTGCCCTCCTCCAGTCCTCTGGAACTACCCCTGTTTCCAGGGAGTTGTTAAATAGGATTTTGAGAGTTATAGCCAGCACCTCCCTGAGCTCCCACAATACCCTAGGATGTACGTTGTCTGGCCCCATTGCTTTGTCCACTTTCAGATTAATGAGTCCTTTTAGGACTCTATCCTGTGAAAAAAGGACTAGTGTCCATCTCCCTCCCTCCCTTCAGAGCTCCTGTTACTTTTTTGTGGCCCCTCCCCTTCTCCTTCCACTGTGAACACTGAACAAAAATATTTGTTCAGGATGTCTGCCTTTTCCTGGTCCCCTCTGCAACCCAAATCCAAATCCCTTTTAACTTTACAATTCCTCCTCTGGTCTTCCTCTTTTCACTTACATACCTGTACTCCCAAAAAATTGTATGCCCCCATTCATTACCACTTGGGCTATTCTCGCCACACTTTGTGCATTTGCACTCCTTACTTCTTCTCTGTTTCTCCTGACACTCCCTCCCTCCATCCTTGTCCCTCTGCATCTCCTTATAGCCACTGAATGCTACATTTTTACTGTTTACATTTTCAGCCACCTCTTTTGAGCTCTATAATGATCTTTTTTCCTCTTACTTTTACTCATTTGTTGACACAGAGGTTTGTTGCCTTCACTATGCCCCTTTTATCTTTTCCCACTGTTCCTCCACTCAGCTCCACCCTGGTCATCCCCACTTATAAGGTCTTCCCTGAGGCATTCAGCTATCTTCATAAAGTCTGTCCTCCAGAAGTTCAGGACCCTTGCCCTTGTATGGTTCGATTCCACAGCCACCCTTATACTGAACAACTCTGTACGGTGATCACTAGTCTCCGAATGGCCTCCCACCTTGACATCTGCAATGCTGTCTCTGTTAGCAAGTATCAGGTCCAATACTGCCCTATCATGATTGGATTCACTGACTAGTTGCCAGAGGAATGCTGCCTGCATGGAATCCAGGATCTCCCTGCTTCTAGTTGAAGCCACAGCTAGGAGGCTCCAATCCACATCCGGCAGACTGAAGTCCCCCACCAGCAGCACCTTATTCTTTTCTGCCATCCTGCCAGTGGCTTCCATCAGTACCCTATCTAACTCCTACTCCTGTGTTGGAGGTCTGTAGATCACACCAGTTTGAACAGTAACTATTGCCCTTTTTCAGGGTAACTCACGGTACCTCTGCCCCCCCCCATTCCCTGTATCCCTGTTGTTTTTATGCTATTTTTCACATAAAGCACCACTGCCCCCTTTTCTTCCTACCCAGTCCTTCCTGAGTAGATCATAGCCTGGTATTGCCAAGTCACAGTCATGGTTTTCAGTGCTTCATGACTCGGTAATAGTCACAATATCCTGGTCAGCCTCTGCCATGACGGCCTCTAGGCCCAGAATCTTATTTCCTAGATTTCTAGCATTCACACACATGGCCTTCCAGATTTTGTTACCACTCTGATTATTACCACCCTTTTTCCTTTTTGACCTCCCTCCTTCTCTCATCTGTTTTAATGCTCCATTCCCATCCCCCTTCATTTCTACCTCCTGCTTCCATTATTAATCTGCACCGTGAAGTACTTTTCTTCCCTCAGCTTCTGCTTACTGCTCACTTTAGTCTGTGAGGGTGGCAGTTATTGCCTCCCTGATTCCTTCTGCCATCCCACTTAAACCAAACAAGCCTACAGCCTTTGAAGCTGGGGGCAGATCTTCCCGACTCCAAAGGTCTGCAGATCCAGAGTACTCAGCATCCTTAACCATCTGCCAGTCCCCACAGCAGAGTCAGCCCCTGATCCTTTCTTACTGAGTTGAGGTTCGGTAGTCAGTCAAATCGGGCATCCAGAGGTAACTACTCCACACACTGTGCTTTCACTGTGGTGTTTAGACAGTGGCAGGCAATCCATTCACCACATCATTGAATTACCCCCAATTCACCCATACTGGTATACTGCTGACCTGCATGCCTGTATCCAGCTTGAATTCGATGGTGGTATTCACTGTTCCCACTTGTATTGTTTATCTTATACTTCAGACCTGAGCTTCATACACACCTTAACTATTAAAATACACTGTCACTTTAAGAAACAGTACTACGTAAGCTTGACTCTAGGTGGCACTATTATGCCTTGAAAAAAGCATGCCTGCGCAAAACATTGGCATCCTTGCTGTGTGTCATCTATTGTAGTAGTAGTAAAACATTTTTATTTATACAGGCTTAAGTTGAGCAACAAATACACCATTAGGGCTATAAATACCCTGTTTATAAGGTGTTCCTGTAGATGTTTAAAAAAAAAATTACACATTTCACATTAAAACAATTACATCACACAAAACTAGTAAAAGACTTAGTGGTACACAATAACGGTATGTATTTAAGGTAGACACAATATTACTTTACAGTTTTATCAATAGAGAAATCATCCATAGCAAGTACATACATGGCTCTGATCATGTTTCAGAGCAGACATAAATACAGTCACAGACATGTCCAGCATTCACATTTGAAGTGGCAAATTATACAATGGCAAGAAAATGTCCTGGTCTCTGATTGGTCAATCTTGGGCTGGACCCGTGCTATTATCCCTGTACAACATCATGGGTCTAGTCTCAGCCTCACTGTGAACCTGTAGATGAACTTTTGGATGATGAGCTAGATGACCTCTTTTTTTGCATCTCCTCTTAAGAGACGAAAATATTTGTCCACACTAAAAAACATTCTTTAAAATTATTTTTTTATGTTATATATAACAACGAGTCATTGTATAATAGCAATAATACCCTCCAGGGTGTGTGTCGTTTGGGATAATGTCACGCCTCAGTTGTTGGACGTACTCGGCCTGTGGCCTCGTGCCCAACCACCTAAGGCATGACATTATCCCAGCATGACACACACCCTGTTGGGCATTATTGCTTAATTGTTCCATGTATTTGCTGCTTTGTGTTTAAATGTCATTTTCCCAAAGTTATTTTTTATTTTTGGCACCCCTAATTCCCTGGATTTATTTCTTTGATGGAAATTGTGGTTTGTTCAGTCAAGTTTGTCTATAAGTCCTGAGGGTTTACCATTTTTAAGAATTCTAAATAATAAAGTTGTCCAAGTTCTATTCCTTTTTGTTTCTAATGAATTGCTATTTTTGTAAGTCCACAATTACTTATATATATATATTAAAATTTGGTTGAGCTTCAGTCCCTAGCCAGGGGTGGTTCTTTTGATCTTTTTAAGATGTGTGTAAAGCCCAGGTCTTTGGGATAAGTTATACTGTGACTTTCCTGTGTGCTGCGAAACACTCAGTGCATCTTTCACTGCTGTTTGTTACACCTGTATTGCTGCATGACCCTTTTCAGAGGCATGTCCTTCCCATTTAATAGAGCCTAAGAATAATGGCGGACCCCTTCATCTTTCCCATACCCTTCAGAGGGCCCCTGTATTGTGTGCAAGTTGTTTGGCTTTCTGGCATGCTACCCAACACACACTTGCAATGTGACTGTGTTTCATAAATGCTCCATATATTTAACCTGCTGCAGGGCACTCTGCATGCTTGGCCTGCTTCTGTTCATACTGTTGACAGGATCTTTTACTCATCGATGGTAACTCCTCTGTTGAACCATGCACTCCCACCTGCAATGTGTTTTGCTATGTTTATTTTGTGACTTTCTAGAAATGGAATGTGTTGTTGTGTTCAGCCCACCACTCACATGTGGCATGGAAGGCTTCATACGATCAGGTTACCTTTTGCACAACCTCTAGGGTCAGGTACTCCTCTAGTAAGAGTTTCTCAGAGTTGGCAAATGGTTGGGACATGAAGTTCAAGAAATAGAAATGCACAGTGCTCATTTGAAAAACCAAAATAGATGGGCAAATTATTACTAAAATGGAACTGAAATAAAGAAGGATAATTTTTTTTAAATCAAGGTTTTTCTTGCCCCTTCCCTCCTGGCTCACCTGATGGCACCACTCCGCCTCATCACCACCCTTCTTATGGATTTACTGGTTATCCACCACTTGCCCATGCCCATGACAGTGGTGGGTGGCCTACCATGTCTTAGGCCTGTGGGGAGGGGAGGTGCTAGCGTAACATCAGACAAGGGTTTTTCCTCTCGCTCCCAGTTTTCTCTCCAATAGCGATGGCATGTATGCCTGGTATTTGACAGCTGCTCTTATCCCAGTCTAGTTACTCCAACTGTGCTGCCTCTTGGTCTCTACCAGGTGGCCGACAATTAGCAGTAGGCAGTATCCCCACTCCTCACAGAAGGAGAGCTGTGCTTGGGATGTGCAATCGTCTCTCCCAGGCCAGCCCCTAAGTGACCAGAGTCTGAACCTGGGTCACTGGATTAGCGAGTGGCAGTGCTAATGCTATGCTATCAGGCCCACCTAAGAAAGAAAAATATTAAAGGATTATAATTACATCAGACTTCAAGCAGAAGCAGCAGTGTGAACTGGCTTCAAAGAAAGCAGCCCACGTATTATGTTGTATGAAGTGGAACTTTGCCAGCAGATAAATGTAACTAATAGCCCCTCTATATACGGCCCAAGTGAAGTCTCAACTGGCAGACTGCTGTCAGATTTGCATCCCGTATTGCAGAAAGGATGTGGACAGAATGGAAAGAGTTCACAGAGGAGCAGCATGAATGATGATGGAAGAAAACAGCATGAATATGGGTAGAGACTAAGTACTTTAGACATGCTTAGCCTAGAGAACAGGAGAAGAAGAGGAGACCTAATTGCCCTATAGAGTTACTAAAGGAACAAGATTTGTGTTGAGATTTTGAGCTATAACAAAAAGAAAACAAATCCACAACTAGGGGTCATGACAAGCAGTGACAAAGGTAAATATTCATGGAAGACAGGAGGAAGTATTATTTCTCACAAAGAATGGTGGGAATTTCAAACTAAAGAATGGAAACATTTAAGAAAAGACTAAATATGTATTTATGGTTAGCAAATGTTACAAGGTATTACCATTGAAAAATGTGGGGGCAGTCTCGAAGTCATCTCCCATCCTATTATTTCATATATTTGTATGTACTACTGATAATATAAATGCATAGTACTAGTAGTAGTAACAGTAACAGTCTTTATTTATATGTGGCACCCTTCCCCAGAGGCTCAGGGTGCCATTACAATAAAATAAAACAGCAGCAGTAATTAAATCCAACAACAACTATGCAACACATCCAAATAAGTTAAACAACACAGATTCTAATAAATAAAGAACAAATTCCCTTACTCTAAGAATTATAAAAATTAGGGGGAAAAATTATAAAATTATATTTTACTGAGATAGCTCAAACCTTTGGGCTTGTGTTATCACTAATAACAAAAAGAATCTGAACTGTAAGCAAACATTTCAAAATACATGAAATTTCACAACAGGATGACATTGTTCACTTTTCAGTTTGCATTTTTTTATGAGGGCTACAGATATGGCAATCTTAAAAAACATCCAGTGAGGTCCAAAACAGAAGTCTGTTTTAGAGAGCTCTTCTGAAACACTCTCAAAATGTTTGAAAATCCCACAAATATAATCCCCTGATGAAAGTGAAAAGGTGAAATGTTGGAGGAATACGTAAATCAATATTATAAAAGATGTCTGCATTTTATTTGGGGCCTCATCAGATTTTTTTTTTCCTTGAACACAATAAACATGACTATGAAACAACACAAATGCCAAAAGAAGCCCTGTTTACATGTCTAGTGCATCTGATTAAATATTAAAACATTTTGAAAACTACAAAAAAACAATTATGATATGGGCAAAAGAAATCCAGAAAATTGATTGGCTGAGAACTTAGAAGTCATATAAGCCAACCCAGTGGCATGGAGGGATGAGGCACCATGTGTCTTACTTCCTGCCATGCCAGCGACCTGAATTAACATAGAAACATAGACTTTGACGGCAGATAAGGACCACTTGACCCACCCAGTCTGCCCATTTCCCTACCTATGGATAAGCTGCAGATTCTAGTTAACCAAAAGCCTACTTCCTGCAACCCCCCCACTATAATTGCCTTATGTCTGTCCCATGCATGTTTGAATTCCCCACTGTTTTAGACCCCACAACCTCTCCAGGAGAGCGCAGTTCCATCGTCCACCACTCCTCCGTAGAAAAAAAAATTCCTCACATTACTCCTGAGCTGTCCCTCTCTATCTTTAAATTGTGCCCTTGTTCTTACATCATCTTTTTCTGAAAGATGCTACCCTCCTGGACTTTGTTGATTCCCTTGAGGTACTTAAAAGTTTCTGTCATGTCCCCCCATCCCTCCTTTCATCAAGGGTATACATATTAAGCTCTCTCAGTCTCTCTTCATATGGTTTCTGATGTAGACCCTGCACCATTTTAGTTGCCCTTCTCTGGACTGCTTCCATCCTGTCTATGTCCTTGCGTAGATGAGGTCTGCAAAACTGCATGCAGTACTCCAGATGGGGTCTCGCCAACTGTCTGTACAGAGGATTAACCACTTCCGTTTTTCTACTTATGATGCCCCTCCTTATGCATCTCAGTATCCCCCTGGCTCTCTTTACCGACTTCTCACATTGCTTACCCACTTTTAGGTCACCTGATATGACTACCCCCAGGTCCCTTTCCATTATTGTTGTTGTTAGTACCTCCCCTGCTATTGTGTACTCTTCTCCTGGATTTTTATTTCCCAGGTGCATTACTTTGCACTTATTTGCATTGAATCTAAGTTGCCATATGTCTGACCATTCCTCCAACCTTGCCAAGTCCCTTCTTATCCTTTCTACCCACCCTTGTGTATCAACTCTATTACACATCTTTGTGTTATCTGCAAAGAGGCATACCTTTCCTTCCAGACCCTCTGCAATGTCACCTATAAAGACGTTAAAGAGGACTGGACCCAGTACTGAGCTCTGAGGTACTCCACTAGTAACCCCCCTTTCTTCAGAATGTGTTCCATTCACTATTACCTTCTGTGTCCTGTTGGGCAGCCAGTTTGCTACTCAGGCTACCACCCTGGGACCCACTCCCAGGCTGGCTAACTTGATTATTAATCTTTTGGGCAGGACTGTGTCAAATGCCTTGCTAAAGTCTAGGTAGGCCATATCCACAGCCCCTCCTGGTCTATTACTTTGGTCACCCAGTCAAAGAAATTGATTAGATTCATCTGACATGACCTTCCTGCTGCGAATCCATGCTGCTTTGGGTCCTGTGCCCTGCTGGCCTCTAGGTGCTCAACAATTCTTTCTTTCAGAAGTGATTCCATCATTTTCCCCACCACTGAGGTCAAACTAACAGGTCTGTAGTTTCCTGCTTCTGCCTTGCTCCCACTTTTGTGAAGGGGAATCACATCTGCCCTCCTCCAGTCCTCAGGTACCATCCCATCCTCCCATGCTTTGTTAAAAAGTGTGGTCAGTGGTGTCACTAGGTCCTCCCTTGGTTCTTTTAGGATTCTAGGGTGAATCTGGTCAGGCCCCATTGCTTTGTCCACCTTGAGTTTTAGGAGTTCTTTCAGGACTCTTTCTTCTGTAAATGGACTGGTGTCAACTCCACTACCCAGAGTGCTTCTATTGTGTAGTTTAGGTAACTCCTCCTCTTCTTCTTTTGTGAATACTGAGCAAAAGTATTCATTCAGTATTGCTGCCTTTTCACTGTCTCCCTCTGCCCACCTCCCCTCTCCTTTATTAATCTTCACTATCCCTCCCTTAACCTTTCTATGCTCCCTAATGTACCTATAAAAGGTTTTATCCCCATTCTTAACTGATACCCCTTCTTAACTGAGTTGGCTATCTTTTCCTCGGTTTGGGCCTTTGCTTTTCTGACTGCCTTCCCCACTTCCTTCTGCTTTAATTGATACAGTTCCCTATTGTGCTCCTTCTGTGATTCCTTATACTTTTTGAATGCAGCCTTTTTCTCCATAACCTTCTCTGACACCTCTTTTGAGAACCATAGTGTTTTTTTATTCCACTTTGTTTTCTTTATTTGTTTCACACAAAGGCTTGTTGCCTCCACGATGGCAGTTTTGATTTTTCTCCATTGTTCTTCCACCCCCTCCTTTCTGGCCATTTGCTAATGCATTCCTCAGATATTCACCCATTATGCCAAAGTCATCCCTTCTAAAGTCCAGTATCCTTGTCTTTGTATGGCTTGTCTCCATGGTTGTATTTATTGTGAAGCACACTGTGCAGTGGTCGCTTGTTCCCAGATGTCTACTGATTTCTAAATTTGTGATCCTCTCTCCATTTGAGAGTACCAGGTCTAATATTGCTCCCTCCTGAGTGAGTTCCACCACTAGCTGTCTAAGGCATGCCCCCGTAGGGCATCGAGAATGACCCTGTTCTTGGATGTGGCTGTAGTCCATGTCGTCCAGTTAATATCTGGCATATTCAGGCCCCCCATCAACAGTATATCCCCTTTTTCAGCCATTTTGAGAATGTCCTCTATCATTTTCTTGTCCATTTCCTCCCCTTGAGACAGGGGTCTGTATACAAGCCCTGTGCGGATTGTGATGCCATTTCCTGTCTCCAAGGTGACCTAGAGTGCCTCTTGTCCACCCCTTTACTTTTTAGTTCTGTAGCTTTGATCCCTTCCCTTATGTAGAGAGCTACTCCACCTTCTCTTTTACCCTCCCTGTCCCTTCTGTTGATTGTATAACCTGATATGTTGACATCCCAGTCATGGTTCTCCATGTACCATGTTTCTGTGACTGCCACAATAGCCAAGTGTTCCACTTCCATCAGGGCTACTAGCTCAGGAAGCTTGTTTCCCAGACTACGGGCATTGGTACTCATTTCCCTCCATTTAATGTTGGCTTTATCCTTTTTTACCCCAACCCTGCTCTTATTGCCCTTGTCTATTTTTCCATTTACCCTTGTCCTGCCCTATGTCAAGCTCTGTACCTCAGTGTTTACCCTACTACCTGCTATGTTTTGTGGAGGAATAAGCTTGAGTCACTGGGGTTCAGTTGAGAGGAGAGAACCAAGCATCTGAAGTACTGCTTTCCTCTCCTGGGGTGGGGAGGTATGTAGTCTTGAAGCTTGGCTGGCCCAGGCAGAGCCCTGGGAGTAGCTCTGGTGACCGAGCGACAAGTAAGGATTGGACATGGTTCTATGGCATGCATAGACCTCCATGCAAAGCTCATGCACTGCCACAGCAGGGGACCAAGGGAGAAAAATGAAAAAGAGGCAGACTGGGGGCCCCATGAAGTTCTGCCTGCCCAGACCTGCCCTGCACTACCGCCTGGACCGTTGGATCCATACTAAAGTTGTATGTCCATGCGGGGGAGGGAATGGCCATCCCCTTCCTGGCCCCTCCACGGGTGGCAATCCATGAGGGGGTACTGGATTAAGTGAGTACTGGAGGAGGCGGTAGCCAGTCAATGGAGGAGGCAGGGATGGAACTGAGTAGCTCTGCCTGAGTCAGTTGAGAGGGAAAAAAGCTGTATGAAAAAAAAAGGAACTTAGAAGACAAAACCCAGTGCTACCATCCCAACATAAAAGCTCTGGAAACAAATCCATTACCCATTCACATTAAGCAGGCACAGCTGCATCAATACACCTCACAGTATTTAAAAAAAAAAGCAGCACCCATCATCTACTTTTTTCTACTGTTTGTTTTACTTTTTTTATTTTCATTTTTGTCTTTACACTTTACTGATCCTAATGAACCCATTTTATTATCCAAATACGGCACTCCAGGGTGTGTTTTTAGAGGGGATAACACGTTTCAGATGGTTAAAGCAAAGGGACTTTGGCCTTGCGTATCAACCCACCAGAGGTGTGCCGTTATCCCAGCACAAAGCATACCCTGTCAGGCCTTTTTGTTTAATGGAGATCCCTTACAAAATAGTATGGGTAAAGTTTGCAATTTGTTGGCCAAGCAAGATGAACAAAGTCGAGGCTCATTTCCATATGTAGCCCAGAAGAAGAGGATACGGTTAGGGGATACAGTAGCAAAATATGTACAGTGCAATAAATAAAAAACAAATAAACATCTTTACATTGCTACATTGCAGAGTATTAATGGTTTTATAGCAATCAATGGAGAGCTTTTGGTATTATTGTGGTATTTATTTTCTAGTCTCCAACCACTGAGATTAACACTAACAGCCCACCAAAAATGGACAGTAGTCAATGTTAAAAGCAACAGGCAGTATTTTCTTCATGAAGCCTGAGTAAAAGGGATAGTTCTTGCTGTCATAAACACTAACATCTCAGGGACTACTAAGCAATTTATATTCTAGTTACCATAATCCAAAATGGACCAAATAGCCTATGATGGAGAAGGAAATAAATGTGTCTAAAAGCAGTTGTAGAAATAAGGTTGCTTCCAGGCCTTACAGTTCATCAGCTGCCATCCATTGGCTTCTAGTTTTAAAATTCAATAAAAGAATGCAAGTTGTGTGTATCAAAATAAAGTCACAGAACAGAGCATGTAGCTAACATATCTTTTTTGCTAAACTCTCTAGACTGCCTAACGTACAACTTGACAGTTTACACTTTGTTTAGTAACGCATTAACTGCAATGGCGGTATGCCTTGCCATTGTGGCTTTCCTTAAATTTCATGGTTTAGCAGCCATATTCATAACTAACCAGGTCAAATAACAATCACTGTTGTTGCTTAACCTCCCTCCACTCTAAATTCAGCATTTGTACTACACAGAATTGTCCCTAATGATACTTTTACACTAACCTAGTAAATGTAGCATTCTGTCCACCAAGCCCTTGGCTTCCTAACTGTTTCCAATCCTTGTAGAAATATAATTCACAGAAATTGTGCGAAATAATATTGTAGCCATACAAGCAAGTCTGTAGAAACAACCCAAGTTTGAAACAGCACTCCTATTGTGCACTGCTAAGCTTTGTATTTAAATGGTACAATAATGTACCAGCTAGGGCAGATCTATTGTCAACAGACCTCTACAGTATAAAATATTATTATCATCTTGCAAGCATTCAGTTTGCAAGTAAAATATATGCACATTCTCATACCACTTTGCTGATGAAAATGTCCTCAGGTGCACCTCCCACTTTTAATATATTGTAATATGAAATATATTGTAATCAATTATAAAACATTTTCACATGCATACTGTGCATTCTGTACCTTTACAGGTTAAATATTTTAAATTGTTACCTGATTATAGACCTACTATGATATAATACCGAAGCCATGTATTTTTTCAAATTCCTTTAACATTTTTTTAATTTGAATGTAAACTTCCCAAGGCTGCTTTTATACTTTAAATGCAAATAGAGCAAACATATCACTTTAATGACCAATGTAGCATCACAGACCCCAAAACAAGTTACAAATATGTTTTGTATACCCAAAAAAGCAAACATATCACTTTAATGACCAATGTAGCACCACAGAGCCCGAAACTAGTTACAAATATTTTTATACCCAAGCAATATAAAGCTTTTTTTTTTTCATTTTTGGGCAGAATGAAAAAACAGAAACAGCATCATTACATTTATTGAACAAATTTTACTGTAGCTTGCATCCTGGTTACGGTCTGTGCAGTCTGCTTAATTACAGCATATAACAACTTAATAGGCCCTAAACAGCAAATCAGAAATGTTTATGATCACCCATTTGTGTTTCCAACTCAGTGCCCTTATATAGTGCTGAAACACCCCTACAAAAATTAAACAGGTTTTCATGTACATAACATAACTATATTAACGTTAAACAGAACAAACAGAACTAACATGACAGAAAAAAATATCTATCTGAGGTCTACTGTCTCCTCTTCCTAAACTGCAGTTTGCGTTTTAAACAGTGAGCATCTATCTAGCTAGCTAGCTATCTATGCGTATAGGGTATGTATATTAATTAGAAGGGAAAGGAGCTTAATGGCAAAAAATTACATTAACTACTGTCAAGGGAGCAGACTGTTGAAGCAATGGAACATGGACCTGAATCTAACAGGTTAAGGATTATACAACAGTCAGCTGTCTGCTGTAGAAATTCATGTAAATCTATTTGACAATTCAAAACATACAAAATGTCAGAAATGTTAATTTATTGATCATACATTAACCAGGGTAGCCTGGCGAGATAACATGCAGCATATCACTACAGGCCCCAATGATAATGTATTGCAAATATTAACATCACAGAGTAATTTGAAACAAGTGCTACAGTTCTAAGGATAGGCTTAAGCACTTTACATGATAGTTATTTTTATATAAAAATAGATGTAGCAAAGGGTGCTGCAGCTAGTAATACATTTTATTTTATAAAGGCCTGACTCCTTTCTAAATTTGCACTGCAGGGAATTATCTGACACATCAAACCAGTAGATTATCTACAAAACTCATGTAACACGCAGCACACAGGTCATGTTATTAGTTGCAAAAAATAAAATGCAAAAAAAAAAAAAACTAACCTTAAGGACATGCTCCATCATGCTGCACTCTGTTTGCCATGCCAGTTTTACCCAGGGATTATGTTATTTGCTGTATGGAATGCTGGATATTCTAAAAACCTATAGACTGCTCCTTCCAGACACATTAAAATGAGGTTTAACCATCTACTCTACACATGGCTCATAAAATCTAACAGTTGGTCCCTTCTGCATCAAACTGAGTCCTGTTCTCTGAATTACGGGGCTGGTAAACAATGATTCATCAAAATCAATCCTGGGAAAAATTTCAAATCAACCAAAGAGGATAATGTGCTTACCATGTCCACACCCCCCATAGTAAAGAATCAGGCCAGCATCACTGAAAGGAGACGAAGGATGTCTTTCATACGAAAGCTGCAGTTTCCCAGTGATGCACCGTGAGTCCTGCTCCCTCCTGGGAGAATGAGCTCATTGCTAGCTTCCAACTGCCGTACCTCAGCCATTGCAGTGTCACTGCAGCTAGCAGCTGAGTGTAAGCACGTCATTAGAGGAGCTTACTTATAAAACTAAAGCACCCTCCCTTTTAGAATCTTCATGGTACAGACAAGCAAAAAAATGCAATCATAAGACTACCGCAGACAAGATAAAACAGAGGCCATTAGGCAGGCAAAAAGCCTGCATTCTTATTTCTACTAGAAAGCTGTAGCACAGAATTAGAACAATATAATAGACTGAAATGTTACCTGGTATTAATGGGTTTTTCAGTTTCAGCTGGCTTTCAGAGAAGCTATACTTTAGGCTACAGTATAGGTATCCTGTGTGGCACAGCTACCAAGCTGTAACCCAATTAACAGCGCTCAACACAATGCAAGTGAAACCTAGCAAAAACAACGTTTACTGCAGGAACTCTCTGTGTTGTGCTGCGTTGAGGTACTCAGGTCATCATCAGTGATAAGAACACAATTACACTACTTCACTCTGTAATTAGTTCATTTTGTGAATGTGATACCAAATGCTGGGTCTTCTTTTCAAAATTCAATGATTGTGGTTGCAAACATTAACAAAATCTCTAACATTTTAACTGCTGTCTGCTTTGAAAAGTAACACTAAGGCACATCTAAAAGGAGGAGTTCGGGTGTGAGTTTGGTCTCCTTTAAATTACAATGAGTGTATCCATAAAGTGGAAACCCAAATAAAGCTAAATATTTAACAGCTCAGATAGTGATAGGGCCACAGAATAGTCAAATCTTTTTTTACTTTTTTAAAACTGTTCAATTTATAAATATTAGATAGTATAAGGCTCACCCATGCCCCCCCCCCACATTTTTACACTCACATAGGAAATGTCCTTTGTAACTACTACTGCCTTTTCAGACTTCTAGCCCCCCCACACACACACATTAACCTGTTCACGCCCTTTTGAACTTCTACTCACTTTTTCTAGCATTTTAGAACTCTTGTTAACAGAAACAAAAGAAATGCTTGTTTTCTCACTAATATTAAAACAGCAGTTCATGTTAAAAACAAATAGTTTGTGCCTATACCTTTTGATTCTATTTTAGATCACTGTCTTGCTTCTGTCCTGTAAGAAGCCCTTCTGTCCCCATTTTGAAACTGCTTTCACATTTTGTTTAGATTTTAAATAATTAATGGTGAACATCATTAAATATGGGTGCCTCCCATTTATCATCAATATTCTCAGCCCTATTTGAATACCCAGGGTCCTATATTCAAAAGTTCCAGGCTGCATTGTGCAAGTGCCTGCAATGCACAACTGAGATGCGCTGGCACAAAATAATAGTATATTCAAAACTTGCACCATAAAATGCAATTGTGCATGTCTGGCTGAATATCCCAAACATGCGCAATCACGCAGTGGGAGATGTGCAGTGTGGCAGGTGACCTGGGATCTGTGCAGAGCATGGGGAAATGCGTGATGCAAAGCCACTTGCACAGTGTTCAAAATTACAATATTCAGCTGGGATATGCAAATGACCTCATTGCACATTCCAAGCCCATTTCCCACAAGCGCAGCTCATTACTGGAATGTATTCAGGCCACTTGCATACCCAAGACATGTGTAGTTCCAGCTTTGCAGGACTGCCCCAGCACTCCACAAAGGTGAACAGGAGGTCTGCAGCCTAGCAGGCAGGTGTGGTGGAATGTCTGTGTGTGGGTGGGTGGACTGCATTGGCCTGGGTACAGTGCTATTATCAATAGCCATGTACGGGGTCAGACTGGGGTACAAGGGGCCCACTTGGACAAGCGACATGGGAGGACACAGGGTGACATAGTCTGATCGGTATACCACATGCATGAGATACACCAGCTCCATATGCAGCATACAGTCACCTGCAGTGCCCCACATACACCTGTATGACAGGAAGGTTGTGATAACTGCAAGGAATGGAAGTGTGCAGAAGGTGACCAGGTACCCGAGTGGGTGGGTCCCACCTGTGTGCACCTATTGTGTACCACTGTGGGTGTGTGCCATGGGTCAGTCCCTGGCCCATGCCATGCTGCCACTAGTACCAATAGGCTACCTGGGCACAGTTGCCTTAAAAGTCACCCTGGGTGCATGCCTCCACCGGGTGGCACCCTGCAGAGCACATGGGTGCAGGCCATGGCCCCTGCTGCATGTCTGCACTGCTGATGTGCCTGGGGGACACCTAACAGCACTGGCATGTGGCAGCTGGGTGTCCATGTCCTGGGAGTGGTGTGGGGGATGGCTCACTGGGCGGTGCCGATGGTGTGCCAGCACCTGTGGCTTGGGGTATGTCCGTCCTGGCATGACTGCTGTGTATGGGTGTCTGCAGCACATCCTGGTGCACCTCCAAGGGCTGTCTCAGGGTCACCTGTCTGCAGTTCTGTAGCTTGCCTGTGGGTGGCTGGCCAATTTAGGCCATCCCCTAACATGCCTAACTATGCACAGAGCATTTTTTATACGTGCGGTGGATGACCCACACATTTTGGCTGAATATACGGATGCACAGCATATTCATGTACATGTCCCCTTTTTTTTTTTAACTGCCTACATTATGTCTGCACAATCGCATATTTGGAAATGCATGATGTAGCTCTCCCTTTTGCATATTCAGTTCAGCGCAGTTTTTGGTATGTACCATGCAGCTCCATTTTGGGCCATGCATCTCCTTTGAAAATGTGGGCCCCATTTTAAATAATCTTTTGTCTTGCAACTAAGATGAGCTAACCTGCAACAAACACCCCTCTCTAACCGTATGGGATACTTGGAACATCAGGACTACTTTAATTCCAGCCTATGAAACTTACTGTTACTCTATGGTGCTTCTGGATGCTACTGGTGCCCCTGCAACCCATGTGTTACATAGATGTGTCCCCTGATCTGCTGCTGCAGGTTCTGACATCTTTTTCAAATCAGAACAGTCCCCTTTCCTTGTGTCCCCAGATAGGTGGATGAGTGCCAAGTGGGAAGGGCTACCTGATCTCTTAAAAAGAGTTCCCCATGAGTATGAGAGTTAGTTATGAGTTAGAGCAGGAGCTGGTGAGGTGGTCATAGGCATTTGGAGAGATAAATCACCTACATTCATCAGGAGAGTGCTCCAGATGAACTACAAATTGTTCCAGTGATGTCGGTATCCACTGTCTGTTAAAGGGGCACAGTCAACTTCCTTTTTAAGCCTGGTGAGACCTGTATCCCTGCAAGAAACGGTGTGCCCTCTGAGGGCATCTCTGTCCCCCAAACTGCATTATTATATAATTTTTCATTGTTGTTCATGTAAAACAAAGTTTCACTTGGGTCAATCTTTTCGGCTGTTAGCTCACCTGAAGTCTGACCCCTGGCATTGCTGATGTAAAAGGAACACCAATTAGTACAACATGGCCCCTTGAACATCTGATAAACTTGTGCATGCATGAGTTATAAAGCCCCCTGATATTTTCATGAAAAAGGACATACACAGAGGCTAACAATGTGTTTTAATCTTGACACAAGCAGTATAACACTTCAAAACTACATTAGAAAATCAAACACATGACTCCAGATATGTGCACCAGTCCTGAGCTAGTATGCATGCCCAGAGTCACAGCTCTGATTTTCTAATGTGGTTTTGAAGTGTTATAGTGAAACCAGCAGCCATATTTTAGGCAAGCAAACAAGTAAAAAGCTCAACCAGAGTGAAACTACTGTACTTTATATGAAAAAAAACACTGAAAAAATGATATTATAAGGCAGTTTGGGGATCATACGTGACTTCACAGGGCATATAGATTGTTACAGGGAAACTGGTCTCACCAGGCTAAAAAAAAAGTAAAAGCTGACACTGCACCTTTAAATAAATGCTCCTGTGAGAGCACCAACATGACAGCAGCTGTTGTGGTGCTGTCTCTAATGACAGACCTATTTGGTCATTGAAGGACTCATGAGTGTCCTGTGTTTTGCTCACCATAAAGGAAATAGGGATCACCTGTGACAGATGCTTCAATGTCTTTGAGCTTTAAGACCTTATATGTTAACTTGTTGAGGCCATGTGACTGCCTGTAAAGGGGCGGGGAGTACTCCTCTGCCATGATATAGAGCAACCTTGAACAACTGTATATATCAGCACAAGTTGCTGCTGGGTTAAGAGGTTCTGGTTTGCCAGTACTCTCCAGTATTCTGTGGAGCCCCTATAGTAAATCTACACTCAGTCCCATTCATTCAGATGGCAGCTAGCTGAAGTGGTGAGAGGAGGGCCTGTGCCGGTCATTATCTACCACTCTACCAGCCAATGTCCATGGACTTTTTAGGATAACTCACATGCCAGACAGTGTGGAGGGTAGTGGGGCTGAGCAGGTGGGCTGGGGGTGGAGGGAAGGAATTATGTCATTATACAATGGGGATGAGGGCAAGAGGAGGGTACTACTGGACTGCCAGGTTCAGTGACATATTTAGAACAGTGATCACGGCTAGGAGAGAGTACCACTAGTTTGTCATGGTCTGCGATATATTTAGAATGTGAATTGGGGTGAAAGGGGACAGTTTGCCATACTTTTCTGGCACCGGTGCAGCTAGAGGGGTGCCATACACTACTGTGTTCATACTTAAAAGTAGGATGTTAGAAGCTGTAAAAGGATCTGCCTTGGCAGTCATTTAGCACTTCTGAAATCCTCTCAATATACAACTGTATTCAAGAGGGTTTTCTCATTTGTATGGTCATAGCAGTGTATTCAGCCTCATCATGCTATCCACCGAGCACCACACTATTGGGCCCTTTGAAAGCTGACCCCATTCCATTAGGATGTACAATGTCTGGTTGGCTCAGCACTATTCCTGTTAGTGCCATGCTAACATTCTGAATATGGGGGGGGGGAGCAAAGTTTTTCTTTTGAACAGTTAATGCAATGTTTAAGCAGAACAATAAAATGGAGCATATTCTGTCAGCATAGAATGAGCTACCATACATGCTTCAGTCTCGGCAGCCCCTTAAAGCTCCCTAGCAGGGTTTAACTGTATTTTAAAGTCAGTTTACCTTGCAGCCTTATAAATTTGCAGTTTTAATCCTACAAGTTACAGGAAGTGGTCAGTGATGTCACTTCTGGTCTGGCAGCTATATAAAAACTCTCCACAGCAAGCAAAGGCACTCCAGGCAGAGGTAAGCTGCATCTGCCTGTGTCAGCAGAGGAAGCAAAGGAAGCAGTGCACCCCACTAGGCTCTCATAGGCAGATTAAACTGCCCTTTTAAGTAAGTGGCTTTATAATCAATATATCAAGATGGAAAAGGTCAATGAAATGCTGGATGTGTGGCTTATGCAGGGTATTTTACACAAATGTAGCAAGTGTAATATGCTGTCCACAGAGTTTTGTATGTCAGGGATCTGCAGTAGATGCTGTAAATTTAGAGCGATTGAAAAGGAAACTGAAAACGTAAAAACCGAATTACATAATGTAATTGAGATGGACAAAATTGAAAACATTGGCCAGTAGCATTATAAATTATGAAATACTTCCCCCCGACAGACACAACAGAAAAAGACCCCTTGAAGAGGAAATTGGTAACACTAGTTCATCTCCCACTAAACACAAAGCAAAAAAAAAAAACTATGAGGCAAATAAAACTGAGTGGAGCAGGTCACAAAACATGCACTGAAAAAATGTAAAAGGACTTTACAGGGAAAACCCATTCATATACAAACCAGGTTTTCTGTACTAGGAGAAGGAACTAGCCAATGTATGGAAACTTCCAGTGCTGAGCACGTTGCAGACAAATAAGCCAACCCCCCCCCCACAGCAATTTAAGATAGTAATTGGTGATTCAATCATCAAATATACTGACGAGTATGTTTTTAGGAAAGACAAACTAAACAATGTGGTTACCTGTATGCCTGGTGCAAAAGTTCTTGATGTTGTCAATAACATAGATAAGCTCCATTTGGCAGATAATGCTTCTATTATTCTGCATGTCAGAACCAACGACGTGGGTAAAAACCACGAGAAAGGCATATGTCATGATCTTCTCGATCTAGGTCTAAAGCTAAAATCTAAGGATCATAAAGTGCCTATATCAGGTATCCTGCCTGTACCCAGGTCCCATCATGAAAAAAATAAATCTATTCAAAGAATTAATGTTAGAATGTCTAACTAGTATAAAGAAAAGGGTATAACTTTTATTCTAAATTGGTAAGCTTTCACTCACAAGTGTGAATTGTTCACTAAAGATGGGCTACATCTGAACAAGCTGGGTGCAAAATTATTCGGGGTAAATTTTAAACAGTGCTACTCAGAACTTAGTTTAAACTAAGCAAAGCGGGCGGATATTATAAACGCTGTATGTCTAATCTCATTAAACAATCAACCATAAGGAATAATACACAAAGTGAGACTAAGTTGAGCTTTATGTTATTAAATGCTCAAAGTCTGAATAACAAATCTGATGAATTTAAGTCTCGCATAGCCCTGAGTGGGACAAACATAACTGCAGTAACTGAATCTTGGCGAGACAAGAAAGCTGAGTGGGAATTCAAGTTACTTAACCATCACATTTGTAAATGTAACTGCACTGCAAAAAAGGTGGTGGCGTGGTTTTTATTATTGATAGCAATATTAGATCTACAGAAGTTACAGACAAAATAAAAAATCACTCATTGCCGACTGAATTGGTTTGGGTAAAGCTTACATTAGATCACACTGACCCACTCATTTTGGGAGTTTGCTACTGTTCCTCAAACTGTTCAGTTGAGATCTACAATGCTATTCTTAGTCAAATGGAAATGGCAGGAGAACTGGGGGAGTTGCTTGCCATGGGGGATTTTAAATGGGAGGGGACTGATCAATCTTCTCAACTGGCCACATGTTTTGCTGGAAAAAAGCTTCTGTCCATATGTAACCAACTTCACCTCAAATAACATGTTACCTTCCCAACCAGGGGTAATAAGATTTTGGACATAGTCATTTGTAGTGATAACCTCCAGGTGAACGGGTGTATTGCTGCATCCCCTCTTGGTACTAGTGACCATGGTATCATCAAGTTTTCAATTTTAAAGAACGTCAACCTTTATAATGGAAATACCAGGATCTTCTATACAATAAAGCAAATGTAGTAAATACAATGAAGTCTCTCAGAGAGACTGACTGGGATAAAGCTTTACATAATAAAGATGGTTCAGAAATGTGGATGTTTATAAAGAATACAATTCTTAATGTGTGCAATAAATTTATTCCCACATGACAAAATGATTCAAACAACAAATTAAAGCCAAAATGGATGAACAGGCACGTAAAGAGAATCATTAGAAGAAAGAACAAATCATATAAAAATATTTGGAACTCAGAACAGATGCAGCTAAAAACACATATATAAATTTACAAAGAAAATGTAGGGAGGAAATCAGGAACATTTAAGCTAGTTATGAAAAACAACTAGCTTTACAGGCAAGTAAAGATAATTTCAAATCATTTTATTCTTATATTAACTCACTAAAGAAACCAACCAGCCATGTAGGCCCAGTCTCTCATAATGTGAAAATCATTAATGATAACACCCAAACATCTAATTTTCTAAATACAAATTCATGTGGGGTGCATGGCCCAAAATAGAATAGAAGCAGTCCTGTACACTGTAAAGAACCTCTCATTACCTTCACCACAGATAACATAAAATGTAAATTATCAAAACTTTGGGGTAAAACTTCTCCGGGCCCTGATGGCATTACAGGGTTAATGCTTTTTTTGATGGCAGATGCCATAGTTTACCCATTAAAAGTTTTCTTTGAATTTTGTTTGAATAAAGGTTTTGTACCAAATAATTGGAAGTTAGCCTACATTATTCCTATACATAACAAGCATTTGTCAATGCCGAATGTTGTAGCGCTGGCATTAGCTTTGGTATAAATGCATGATGTTACGAGTGTGTGTGCAATCTGCCAGCGACGCTCGTAACACAGACATTTTATGGAGTATTGTTATCAAATTTCAACTTAGGCATTTTAGGACCTCTGCTCATGAATAGTGTCACTGTCATTTTCATAATCTGGCCTGAACACTGATTTCCCACAGCGACCACGTTACTGTGCGCCAGAAGTGCGGAAACACATTTTGGCCAGGATGTGAAAAATGACAGCTATACTGTTCAGAAGGAGGTGTACAAAAATGACAATGTTGAAAATCTGGCATGAAAATATTGTGAATTCATTGAGTTACAGTCTGTGTAGCAGCTACTGGATATGCATCGTAAAACAACCATTTTTTATTTTCCACCAAATTTGCAACGCAGGCTTTTGAGAGCCCACCTCATGAACAGTGGCACTGTCATTTCATTAATCTGTCCCAAAAGGTGATTTTGTGCAGTGACTGCAAAATCACCTTTTGGGACCGATTAACGATATTCATGAGGAGGGGTCCCAAAAATCCCATGTTGAAAATTTGGTGTAAAAATTCCCCAAAATGCCCGAGATATGCATTAAAGTTGAAAACCCCCTATTTATTCCACTATACAGTTTACCAGCATTTCCATAGTTCGTGGTTGGCTTTGAAGAGTGCAGACGTGTTCCGTCCACGAAGATCACTCGCTGGACTTCAGAGAAATGTATCGGGTGGGGGTGGGGAGGCAGGGTGCAGTGGTGGGTGAGGTAGGGGTTGAAGAGTACTTAGGGACCGCTTTTGCTTTACAGATAAAAAAATAAAAGACATCGGGGACCGCTTTCATTTTAATAGGTGCTTTGGCATGCTGGGGTGGGTTCCCAGCATGTCACCTGAGTGTGTGTGTGAGTGGTGCTTTAGTCAATGGGGTATTGGCCACTCGTTGGAAAACAAGGAAAGGGGGGCTACAGGAGCTGAGGGGGGTTGGGCACCCCCTTGGCAAGCAAAAAATGGGGGGGTTACACATTATGCTGATGGGGAGTGGGCACCTCCACCGGCACACAATAAATGGGGGTGTTGACAGGCAACAGCAGCAGTCACTGCTGCCATGTTGCCTGCATGTAGGGGGAGGCGTGTTGTGGTCACGTTACATGAGAGCTTCACTCTCATTGCAGCGGACCTTTTCTCTCATGTCTTTGCCTCATTAGCTAGGCAGGGTGTCAGCCCTGCTGCTGGCTGATTGGGGAATGCAGGACGCACCTACTGCTGCGTGCCCTGCATTAGTCCAACAGTGACTGCACCTCCAAATCTGCACTACTGCAAGATGTTGGCTGCGCAAGTGCGCCAACATAAAAAGGGCTCCAAACACATCTGGAGTAATTACAGGCCCCATGTGCCTTACTTCAGCAATTTGTAAAGTCTTAGAAAGCCTCATCAAGGATATCATTCCACCAGATATTAATAATGACACTGAACAACATGACTTCAAAACAATTGTGGTGCACTCACCCATTTAACATATTTCTATGAAAACATTAGTGTTATGTTAGATAAGAATATACCTTGCGACACCGTGTTCATAGATTTTAGCAAGGGTTTTGATCTGTTGCCTCATTGGGCATTAATTAAAACAATAAGTTCATACAGTGTTAATAAATACATAATTATTTGGATTTATGAATGGCTGAAAGACAGAAAGCAGAGTATGGCTGTAAATGGTCATTTGTCACAGTTAGGGCTGGTTACAAGTGGAGTACCGCAGGGTGCTGTGCTCGGCCCTTCTGTTTCAGTTATTCATATCTGACAACAAATCGAATCAAGTTTATTTATCAACCATGGTGGGGCAAACACCAAGGTTTTTTTTAATAGTTAAAAAACATGCAGACAAAGACACATACTGTACAAGTTTTACAAACATGACATATACAATTCAAAGTTACATTCAAAATCATTGGTCAAAATCAGTGCAATTATGTCATTATTATGTCATTATTAAATTTCATAATAACCAACATCCTTAATAAATATACTGGTGGAGGGAGGGTATAAAAGTTGTCAAAGGAAAATAATCCAACATTTAATTTACGGCATTTTTACATGTAAAGTTTTTTTTTTCATTATTTTAATCACTGAGGCAATGAACTGAGCAATTGTTAAGGCATCTTCTGAAAACCTCGAATGCAGTAACATAAAAACTAGATCACAGTCACTGTTGGTATATACTGTTAAAAAGTTATCAAAATTAGTTTTGTTGCTTTTGTGTATAATGGGAAAATAGTAATTAAGTGTTACAGTGTTTCCACGTGTCCCTTATTACATCTACACAAACTGTTTGTTTCATTTATTTCTATTATTGTTTTACTATAATATGTGTATTTTGAAGTGTTAAGTTCAAATCGGGTCCAAGTGATCAGTTATCTATCCTTTGGGGAATTTGGTAAAGTCGATTACTCCTCCAATGAGTGATCTATTTTGTTCTCCCTAAACCAACAGTTCTTAGACTTTGTCACAGTGAGCCACCCCAAATCCATGGAAAAGATTTTGAGCCTCCCCCAAAAACTGAAATAATATTGGGCCACACCAAAGAAAAATAACATACTGTACTTTGCGCAGTGACATAGAAACATAGACTTTGACAGCAGATAAGGACCGCTTGGCCCACCTAGTCTGACCATTTCCCTACCTAGAGGATAAGCTGCAGATCCAATTTAACCAACAGCCTATTTTTTCCTACCCCTCACAAAAATTGCCTTATGTCTGTCCCGTGCAATCTTGAATTCTCCCACAGTTTTAGACCCCACAACCTCCTCAGGAAGGCTGTTCCATGCATACACCACCCTCTCTGTAAAAAAATACTTCCTCACATTGCCCCTGAGCTGTCTCCCCTCTATCTTCAAATTGTGTCCCCTTGTTCTTGCACATCTCTTTTTCTGAAAGATGCTACCCTCTTGGACTTTGTTGGTTCCACTGAGGTACTTAAATGTTTCTATCATGTCCCCCCTCTCCCTCCTTTCCTCAAGGGTATACATATTAAGCTCCTTTAGTCTCTCCTCTTATGGCTTCTCTTGCAGACCCTGCACCATTTTAACTGCCCTCCTCTGAACTGCCTCCATCCTGTCTATGTCCTTGTGGAGATGGGGTCTCCAGAAGTGGATGCAGTACTCCAGATGGGGTCTCACCAACTGTCTGTATAGGGGGATAATAACTTCCTGTTTTCTGCAGGTGATACCTCTCCCTATACATCCCAGTATCCCCCAGCCCTCCCTACCACCTTCTCACATTGCTTGCCAACCTTAAGGTCATCTGATTTGATTACCCTCAGATCCCTTTCCATTTTTGTTGTTGTTACTACCTCCCGGCCATTGTGTACTCTTCCCCTGGGTTTCTGTTTCCCAGGTGCATTATTTTGCACTTCTTTGCATTGAATCCAAGCTGCCATACTTCTGACCATTCCTCCAACCTTGCCAAGTCCCTTCTTATCCTTTCCATGCCTCCTTGTGTATCAACCCTGTTGCAGATCTTTGTGTCATCTGCAAAGAGGCATACTTTTCCTTCCAGTCCCTCTGCAATGTCACTTATAAAGACAATAAAAAGGACTGGACCCAGTACTGAACCCTGCGATACCCCAGTACACCATGAATTTCATGGAACCTTTGAAAAAGAGCTCCTGTGCTCAAATGTGTTATCTGAATAACAAATATATAAAATAAACAAATATTATTATTCAGCTTATTGTAACCCCCCCCCCCCACAGGCCAGCCTACCTGCTCCACTATTTTCATTCTTGAACCATTGTTACCTCTTGTAACAGTACCTTCATGGATCAGACTACTTTCTCTGTTTCCTCCCTATATGAAATAACCTTCCTACATACTTTGCCTCTCCACCTCCATCCCTGCTCCTAAGCAACTTCTCTGGGATTACTTTGCTCCTTCCTGCTACTGCTCTTGGTACTTCTATGCTCAACCCTTGTATTTGGGCTATTCTACCATCAGTCTACGAACTGATCGATTACCACCGCTCATTATTAGTTTATTGTTCATATTTGTTTGCATTATTGTTCACTGTGTATTTATTGATTGTTTGCAGTTACCTTTTGAAATGTATTCACTCCCTACCCTTCCCTGAGTATATCTGAAATGAGCCTTGGCTCATTCACCTTTCCTTGTCACCTATTAGTAAATAAATACATATAATTCACTTACAATTATCCTCTTTCAGTTTGCTTCATCTCTTCACACAAAATATATAAAACTCAAAATTTAAATACAGTACTTTTTCAGACTTGCTTGAGCCTCCCCTGGAACAGGTTGGGGCTTCCCAAGGGAGGCTGGCCTCACCATTTGAGAACCCCTGCCCTAAACCATTTGGAACATTTTTTTTTTTTTTTAACAATTTCCATATCATGCTCTTTGGCTTTTTTGAACAATTTTCTTTTGATCGTAGATCTGTATTGTATTCATGGAATCAAATAATCTTCACAGCAGAAAAGGATCCCATCAGCCCATCTAGTCTGTCCCTTGTCCCCCCCCTTATACATCCCTCCTCCCACTGGCCCCCCAGTTCAGCCCCATATGTCTGTCCCATGCCCTCTTGAATCCCTCCACCATTTCAGCCCCCCCACCTCCTCTCGTGGTCTGTTCCTGGCCTCCATCACCCTTTCCGAGAAGAATCACCCACTTACATTGCCTCTGTATCTTCCTCCCTGCAGTCTTGGGTCATGCCCTCTAGTTATAGCCACCTCCTTCCTTTTAAGTAAACAACCCTCCTTCACTTTATTGATCCCCTTCACATACTTAAAAGTTTCAATCATGTCCCCTCTCTCCCTTCTAGTCTCCAACATATACAGATCTAGTTCCTTACACCTCTGCTCACATGCCTTCCCTTGCATACCCTGCACCATCCTGGTTGCCTTTCTCTGAACTCTCTCTATCCGGTCTATGTCCCTTTGCAGGTGTGGTCTCCAGAACTGGACTCCACACTCCAAGTGCGTCTGCACCATGGCTTTGTAGAGAGGTATCAGTACCTCCCTCCTTCTGTGAGTAATGCCCCTACTGATGCATGCCAGCATTCCATTGGCCTTCTCCACTGCCCTGCTACATTGGTTACCTACCTTAAGGTTGCTTGATACTATAATCCCCAGATCCCTCTCCTGCTCCGTTACTTTAAAGACCTCCATCCTAGAGTGTATCCTGCTGGTGGGTTTCTACACCCCAACTGCATCACAGTGCACTTTTGGTATTGAATTTCAGTTGCCAAGTCTCTGACCATCCTTCAAGAATCTTCAGGTCCTGCCTCGTCCTCCACTCCCCCTGGGGTGTCCACCCTATTGCAGATTTTCTTATCATCAGCAAATAGGCACACCCTCCCCCCTAGTCCTGCCGCTATATCACTGATGTAAATATTAAAAAGGAGGGGTCCCAGTACTGACCCCTGGGGCACCCCACTCATCACCACCCCATCCTGGAGTACACCTCATTTACCACCACTCTCTGGTTTCTGCCTGCCAACCAGTTCTCCACCCACCTGGTTATTTTCCCAGCCACCCCTGTACTTTTCAGCTTACTTACCAACCTTCTGTGAGGGACAGTGTTGAAGGTCTTGCTGAAGTCCAGATAGGCGATGTCCACCACCCATCCCTGGTCAACCACCTGCATCACCCAGTTGAAGAACTTAATCAAGTTCATCAGGCATGGCTTCCCTTTCATGAAGCCATGCTGCCTGTTGTCCTGCAATCCACTATACGCCAGGTAGTTCACCATCCTCTCCTTTATTAGTGCCTCCACGACCTTTCCCACCACTAAGGTGAGGCTGACCAGGCGATAGTTCTCCATCACCTCCCAGCTACCCCCCCTTGTGCAATGGCACCACGTCTGCCTGCTTCCAGTCCCCTGGCACCTTCACCAAGTCCAGAGACAAGTTGAAAAGCCTCATCAGTGGGGCAGCCAGCTACTCCCTCAGTTCCCAGATCTCCCTCAGGTGCAAACCATCTCGCTCCATTGCCTTGTCCACCTTTAACCTGCCTAGTTCCTCCCTAACTCTTTCTATGCTGAATGGGCTTGGGTCTACCTCTTTGTCCTCACTGACTCTTTCCCTGAGCCTAGGTCCCCTGCCGTCTTCTTCCTCCATAAATACCAAGCAAAAATACTTATTAAGTTCCTCTGCTTTTTCCCAGTCCTCTTCCAGTGATATTCCTCCCTCCTGCCTCAGCCTCGCAATCCCCTGTCTTGCCTTCCTTCTTTTCCTCACATATCTAAAAAAAGTTTTGTCTCCCCTTTCGGCCTGCTTAGCTATTTTCTCCTCAGTATCTGCTTTGGCCCTCCTTATCGTCTGCCCTGCTAGTCTCCTCATCTCCCTATAAACCTCCCTGTCCTCCTTTCTTTGTGTTCTGTTATATTTTCTGAAAGCCTTTCTCCTGCCCCTGACCGCTCTCACCATCTCCATTGTAAACCAAAGTGATCTCCTCTTTTTCCTGTTCTTTCTTATCTTCTTTATGCACATTTCTGCATCTTTCAGCACCCCTCATTTAATAGTTTCCCATAACTCCTTCACTTCTCCTATATTCTCCATTCCCTCCATTTCTTCCCTCACTATTCTTCTCATCCTGTTTAAGTCTTTGCTCCTGAAGTCCATAATTGTTGTGCTGGTCCAGTTGACCTCCCTCCCTGACCTTACCCTGAACCTTACCGTTCTGTGATCACTGGTGCCAGGTCCATCTCCCACCTCTACCTCCTCCACACTCTTCCCATTTGTCAGGACCATGTCCAGCAAGTTGTTTCCTCTTGTAGTTTCCTGAACCAGCTGCTGTAAGAATACACCCTGCAGTGCCTCTAGTATCCCTCTGCTCCTAGCTGACACTGCATCCGAGATGTCCCAGTCCACATTTGGGAGGTTTAGATCCCCACCAGGAGCAGTTCCCCTTTGTGGGCCATCAGCATGACTGCCTGTATCAGCTACCCATCCCCTTCCTCCCCCTGCATAGAAGGTCTGAATACCACCCCCAGCCACAACAATTCCCCAGTCCGTCTGTCCAGTGTTACCCACAGGAGCTCTGTATTGAGATGTTAATTTTTTTTTTAATCTTTCCACAAATGTGACAATTTAATTTTGAATAAAGTATTCCCAAGGCAGATAGCCATTTCAATTTTTGTCCCTCTTGGGACCATATGATTTTTTTCTTTCAGACATTGGAAGGGGAGATTATTAGTATTGTTAATCAAGCTTAACCAGTATGTTACCAGTGTAAGATCTTTAATTGCATTTATTGAAGCTCTGCCCAATTCAGCCCTTATCATTGCATTTGATATAGAATTAGGAACCCCTAGTAAGGCTTTAGAGTAAAAATATAAGGCTCTCTCCATACTGTCTGACTTGTAGGACCCCAAAAATTCAGCCCCATATGTGAGTATGGGGTTTATTTTTGCTTCTCCAGCCTTAAGGGTGGGGATGATAGTGTTTCCCCCATAGCTGTAATTAAACTTTAATAATGCCTTAGCTGCTAATTTTGCCTTAATGTTCTGCTCCTTTAGATGTTGTGCCCAATTGGTAGAAGATACAAATTTAATTCCCAGATAGTAATAGTCTTTAACTATTCCCAATTTCTTCCCCAAATGAAATTTTGATGGTTTTGAGCTTTGCCCTGTTTTTCCAAATATTATCTCCTTCGTTGTATTAAAATTTATTTTTAGTTCTAATTGGGTTCATTTCTTTTGAAATATATATAGTTTATTTTGAAGGCCAGATTCAGTTAGTGCAAAAATTATTATATCATCCGCATAAGCCATGGTATAAAGCAGATTATTATTAATTTTTGGAGAATCTAAGTTGGATGATTCTTCATATTTTAGCAATTCATTTACATATATATTGAATAACGGGGGCAATAGGCATCCCTTTTAAACCCCTTTGTGAGTTGAAAAGTATTGAGTCAAATTACCATTATTGTCATATCTGGTAGTAGTAGAGGTGCTGGACTTCAGGAAAATGGGCAAAGTGCTAAGCAGCTACCTGGCAGGCATCAGAGCAGATATGGGGGTGGACCAAAGGTGGTCCATCATTAAGGAAAGAATACTGGTTGCCACAGATGAGTGCATTAGGCTCAGGGGGAAGACTACAAGGGCTAAAGCACACAGCTGGTTCAGTTCTGGGGTTGCTCAGGAAGTAAGGGAAAAGAGGATGCCCTACAGAAAATTCAGGAAGACCAAGAGAGAGGTGGATAGGGAAAATTACCTAAGGCTGGCTAGTAAGACAAGTAAGGAAGTCCAGCGAACAAAGGCACAGAAGGAGCTGCAGATAGCTGAAGGAATTAAGAAGGTGGAGAAGGCTTTCTTTCACTATGTAAGTGAGAAAAGGGACAAGAAGGAAGGGATTGTTAGGCTTAAGAAAGGGGAGGAGTGGGTGGAGGATAATCGGGGGAAAGCAGAGATACCAAATGAATACTTCTGTTCTGTTTTCACCAGGGAGAAGGACCGACCAGTGCCTTCAGGAGGGAAAAGAGGAGTTGGGGGGGAGGGAATTCAGATGTAGTGATAGAGGAGGATAGAGTTAGGGAAGGGCTGCTGGCATTGAAGGTTGACAAACCACCAGGCCCCAAAAAAGTACATCCAAGGGTACTAAAGGAACTGGCTGAGGTGCTGACAGGGCCACTGGCAGACCTATTTAATAGTTCACTAGAGTCAGGCATGGTGCCACAGGACTGGAGAGCAGCACATGTGGTGCCCTCCACAAAAGCGATCCCAAGGATGACCCAGGGAGTTACAGACCAATCAGTCTGACCTCCATTGTGGGCAAGCTCATTAAGACCACAATTAAGGAAAGTCTGGTGAAATATCTAGAGGAGCATGATCTCCAGGATGCGAGGCAGCATGGGTTCATGGAGGGGGAGACTGTGCCAAAAGAATCTGATTGACTTCTTTGACTGTGTCACTAAGACAGTAGACAACGGCCAAGTGGTAGACATCCTCTATCTTGATTTCAGCAAGGTCTTTGACTCTATGCCCCATAAAAGGTTGATCAGGAACTTGGTGGATCTCAGAGTTGGGGAAAAGATGGCCAGATGGGTGGAAAACAGGCTGAGGGACAGAACCCAGAGGGTGGTTGTGGGGTGAGAGTTATCTTGCACCAGAGAGGTAACCAGTGGGGTCCCGCAGGGCTTGGTGCTGGGGCCGGTGTTGTTCAGTGTCTTGATCAATGACATTGGGAATGGCATTAAGGGCAAAATGTGCCTATTCACAGATTACACCAAGCTCTGCAGGAGAGTGGACACAGCTGAAGGGATACAGGACCTACAGGATGATCTGGAAAAGCTGAGGAGGTGGTCCAAGATCTGGCAGCTTGGCTTCAATGCCAAGAAATGCAAAGTTATGTATATTGGAGCCAAGAATCCCAGGACAGAGTACTACCTGGCTGGAGTCTCAATATCTGCATCAGAGAAGGAGAAGGACCTGGGAGTGATGATCACTAGTGACCTGAAGCATTCCACACAGTACATGAAAGCTGCAGCAAAGGCAAACAAGATGCTGGGATGCGTATCTAAGAGGATCAGTAGTAGGAGACAGGAGGTTGTACTGCCCTTGTACAGGTCCTTGGTAAGGCCTCAGCTAGAGTGTGGGGTTCAGTACTGGTGCCCACACCTCAAAAAGGACATTAACCTGCTGGAGAAGGTCCAGAGGATGGCTACAAAGATGATAGTGGGTCAGCAGGATAAGGTAGATGAGGAGAGGTTGAGGGCACTGAACATGTACTCCCTGGAAGACAGGGGACATGACTGGGACCTTCAAGTACTTGAAAGGGATAAATAAGGAGGATAAGGAGAGTCTCTTTAAGCTGAGTGGCAACCAGAACACGAGGGGGCACAGTCTTAAGCTGGAGGGTGGGAGGTTTAGGAGGGAGGTCAGGAAGCACTTCTTCACAGAGAGGGTGGTGGACACTTGGAATGCGCTACCAGAAGAGGTGATCTCGTTGAAAACAGTGGGCAGCTATACGAGAGGCTGGGATAGGCATATAGGGAAGGTAAGGATCATGGGTAGGGAGGATGGGAGATGTGGGGAGGGAAGGCAGGGACAGTAGCTCAAGCTATGTACCCTGCAATATGAGCAGACTAGATAGACCAAATGGCCTTCTTCTGCTGGCTTATTCATATGTTCATGTGCATGTTAGAGTACAATAAGCAGATAATAATTAATAGAGTGATCAGTACCCAAATCCTGCATAATTTTCCAAAGTTTTTACCTATTTATGGAGTCAAAAGCAAACGAAAAGTTGGCAAAAAGAGCATATAGTTTCATCTTTCTCATATGCACATATTTTTCTATTACATGTGTCAAAGCAAAAATATTATCAATTGTTGAGAACCCCTGTCTAAATCCAGCATGCCATGGGGATAAAATTGTGTTCTTATCTGTCTGTTTAGTTACATTATTTCATTACAGGATATCTTATTTCCAAGTGTAACCCCTGGGTGGCGTTGTCCCCAGTGTTACACCCCTGCCTACTACTTACAAGTTAGGCTGAGGGGTTTTGGTTTGCTGACTGATAAGCATATTCTTAAACCTTTGCACAGTGCCTCCACTCAGGGTGCTTTACGTGGGTAAGTTGGTACTAGGTGTAGTACCCTGAGATGCTACACCACCCACGATGACCATTTACCTTCCCCAGACATGCCCCAATAAACATTTTCCCCCACTTTAACATTTTCCATTTAAAGGCTTTCTCCAATAATATGCTCACACCAAATATTTCAACAACAATAACAAAAGATTTATTTTGGGGTAAAAGGAGTTAGGAATGGGGATGTGGAGAACAGGTTCTTTGATTACTATTCACATATGCACACAGATTGTTTGGCTTTTGCTGGTGAACCCTCAGGCTGGGTGGCTACATACTAAAAGGCAGAAAGCAATCACAATTTACCATTTGACTTATGATACCCAGAGCCCTGGCTATCTAGCTGCTGACAAATCAGACGGTACATAAACAATTATTAGTTTTCCCACACTGGTACCAGTCCCAGAACAATATGAAACCCCGCAATCTCATACCATACTGGACACCCAGATACCATAGTCCAAGATGTTGCAGGCCTGGTGGATGTTGCAGCTGGTCGAGGTGTCCGGCTATTGATTTGAGGGAGGGGGCAACTTGGAGATGGATTCCTGTAATGACTGCAGACGCTATATACAATAAAGGCAGGGATTGCCCTGCAATTAGCAGATGAGCAGCAATTTACCCTGCTGGTCACAAAGAGCCAGGGATTTCCCTGTGCATTACTGATCGACAGGGATTGCCCTGTATTTGCAGAAAACCGAACAATTCAGGACAAGCTACTTGGATTTAACATCCTCAATATTCGGCAGAATATTTGAAAGTCCCATCCAATATAGTTGGAAACCGATACTTTTGCCAAGCATCCAAATTCCCTTGATACAAAGTCACATCCAGTACATTTACATACCAAAATAGGTATCCATCTAGCATAAGCAGATAGCGACACTTTTAGCAAGCTTCCTATATTCAGTTACTTGAAGTCACATCCAGTACATCTACAGTATATACCAAAAACAGCATTCATAGGCAAAGTCTCATCCAGCCCATCTAGACATTTTACACTTATGACAAGCACTGTCAGATGACATCCAGGTACGGCGAAGGTAAAATTCTCTTTAGAATAACAGACAGTATACACTAGGACCTCCTGTCCCATGAAGTGGCAAACGTGGTTTGGCAGTCAGCTCCATGGAGGCAGTACTCTAACCTATATGGCAACAACAACTTACTACACATTTATATGATTTACTATCCAGGCAATTTGCCACACCTGCAATTTAGCCATTTGGGCCACAGACAAAATGCATCCATATTAACTTTGAACTAGACAGTCTCTGATGGGGTTAGTAGCCCAGACTGATAGCTTCAATATCTCAGAATCGACAGAACATATCAGGTAGTGGGGCTTGAAGCCCCCAAGATTACTTTTAAAGCTTCTCCCTTACACCAGTGGGTATGAGGGTACTCACTCAGGTCCTCCATGGATCGCATCCGCAATCGAAGACTTCCTGAATTTCTTCTTCAGCTCTCTCACCGCTGAGGCATGGTAGATGGTCTTCTTTTTCCACATCTTTCCCTGACATGGGAGGGAGGGCTAGCCTCTGGAGGACATTTCTGGCAACCTCCAGACTAGCAGTTTCAAAACTAAATTTACTTTAACTGGTAACTTTAACTAAAAATAACAAATGCCCCCTGATGACTGGAGGGGCTTACCTAAGTGGCCCAGGCCTGATGGCATGGCAGGGACCTTAGCCCCCACCCCTGTGGGGGGCTCCCAGCAGACTAGAGCCTGCTCTCGTTCTTCTCACTCTGGCTGATCTGAAGAAAAACTGGTAAACATTGTCTCTTATAGGGCTCCTAGCTCGACTCCTGATTGGCAGCAGAGATGGGGTGACAGGTCTGTAAATGGCTGAGGGACCTGTCAATCAGAACACTCGAGGCACAACTGGGTTGGTGAATTGGCACCTAAAATAATGTCCCTGTAAGTCCCCATGAGCACTTGGGTAGTTACCTATGAGGTACAGAGAATGTCCCACAAGTCCTGGCTTTCTATTCCTGGCTCCCAATTGGCTGAGGCTGCTGGCAATGGCTGCTTAACCCACTGTCCCTTATAGCAGATTAGATACAGTCCTAAATAATGTCCTGGTGCAACCAGAAAGAAATAATTATTTGCCCCAATGCCCCACAGTTCTTTAGCTCAGATGGTGTACTTGCTGCACAGATGAGGAATGTGGCTCTGATCGTTTTCCTGTCACTACTGCACATAGCAAGCCCCCCCTGCAGCAGCTGACAGGCTGACACACAAGAGTCCCAAAGTACAGGAAATACCTGGAAAAGCATTTACTTTTAATTTTAAACACTCTCCCCCCACATATACAATAACTCCCCAACAGGCAGCAACAGTTTACAATATTTAAAACATTTAAATTCTTTACTTTTCGACAAAAGCTGAACATAGCTACCATGGGGGCAGCCAAGCACACAGTTATTAATTTTTCAGATGACCAGGACCCAGCTCAGGCACATTTCCCTGAGCCCCGGTCAAACTCTTAAAATTTTTATCTAATCACCCCCAGCAGGCTGTTTGTGGTAACCAGGTCCCAATTAGGTGGAAGGGATCCCAAGGCACAGTCCCAGAGGCAACCACAAAAACGAGCGGCCCCATTGAGGGCAATTTTTGCACTATCGAGAGTCCCACTTCCCTGGAGGCAGCACTTTTAACATGGGCTGCATGCAATTAAATTTCTGCTACCCTGGAGGCAGTACTTTCACAGTGGCACTTGCGAGTGGTGTTTTTTAAGACCCGAGGGGCTAGATTTTCATTTGGGCTGCAGCTGGGGCACACAGAAGGGCAAAGCAGACCTGGGGGGACTAGAAAAAATAGGCGGCCAAATCGGGAGAAGCCCGGGAGACAGCAGGAGAACAGAAGGACAGGGCTAAGGTAAGCCCAGGCTGGCATTTTTGGGAACCCCCATTTGCAAGGGGGTTACACAAGCATGCACATAATAGAAAACAATATAAAACCATAAAGTCTGTTTCATTGCCTAACTGACATGTTCAGAATACCCCTGAAATTAGTAGTGGATGAAATTAAAGTTAGAATTAAAGATGCAGCAAAGCAAATGGATTTACAATACTGTAAACAAAATAGAAAATGTAGATAGATGGGAAAAAATAAAAGAGCACATAAACTTGAAACTTATCTAACCCAAATAAAAGAGCCCTGCAAAAGAAAAAGCATCTCCAGATTTAGATTTGAAGCTTATGAGAGTAATTGGCTAAATGCACATTATAAAAAAGGGGACAAATATAAAGAACAATGCAAATACACACTAGGAAAAGATGATCTTATCCATGTTTTAATATTACGCCCCCTATATGCAAAGGAAAGGAATACATTTATAGGGGACAATTTAGGGAGATTAGACTATGAACCAAAAGACATGGCCACAAATTTATTAAAAACAGAGATCAAAACAGAAATGGACTCTGTGGCTTCCATCCTCTGCTCTACTGAGAAAAAGAAACTCCATATAATAAAAGAAAAATAGACAAAATAGATGAGGATTGGGATTGTTCACTAACGATTCCTTTGGAAAAAGAGATTGGGTAAACTGATTAGGATCAAATAAAAGGTTTGATAAACTAAATTGTAATAGAAGAGGATAGCATTAAACCAATTATACAAGATATAAAAATATAAATAGCATGCACTATGAACTAAATAATGACAGGATAAGAATCTGGGGTCAACATATTGTAATAAGGAAAGCTTAATATTGCCACCTCAGGAACCACTGAGTACAGATGAATGGGGGTGAAGGAGGGTAGGGAACAGGGGCAGGAATGGCCCTAGAGTAGATATAAATGCGGGCCACTCAATAGTATGCCTGGGAGAATGCAGAGCAGGGGGGAGGTGTCAAGCAACAGGTTCTCAATGCTAGCAACACTGGAGGAGAGGAATTGGGATGACCTTGTAGACAAGGCTGGTGAGGAAGAGATTACTCGCAGCCCAGAGGGCACTATTAGGGTGACTGAAGGGGGCAGGGCTTCAATAGAAACATGGAAATTGTTGGCAGATAAGGACTGCCAGGTCCATCCAGTCTGCCCATGCACCCTATCTAATGGAAGTGTCTAAGTCATTTACTTTAGCTGATTTTTCCCTTCCCTATGATTCCTTTGTGCCTATCCCATGCCTGTTTGAAGCTCTGCACTGTGCTCTTACCCACCACTTCCTTTGGCAGGTTGTTCCATACCCCTACCACCCTTTCTGTGAAAACGAATTTCCTCACATTCCCCCTTAGTTGGCCTCCTTCTAATCTCATGTCGTGCCTTGTTTATTCTTAGGTTTCAAATGAAAGTCTGACCCCTTTACCTTATTAATGCCCTTTAGATATCTGAAAGTCTCTATCATAACCCCCCTCTCCCTCCTTTGCTCTAGGGTATACATGTTGAGCTCCTGTAATCTATCCTCACATGCGTTCTGTTGTGGGCCTTGTACCATCTTCATAGTCCTCCTCTGCACTGTCTCCATCTTGTTGAAGTCTTTGCGCAGATGTGGCCTCCAATACTGCACGTAGTATTCCAGATAGGGCCTAACCAGTGTTTTGTAGAGAGGAATCAGTACCTTCCTCTTACGGCTTGTTATACCCCTGCTAATACAGCCCAGAATTCCTCTAGCCTTCCCTACTGCCTTAGTGGTCTGCTTGGATTCCTTTAGGTCATCTGTAATGATGATTCCCAAGTCTCTTTCTTCCCTGATGACTGTCAGCAACTCACCCCACAACTTATAACTTGCTTTAAGATTCCTCATACTCATGTGCATGATTTCGTACTTCTTTACGTTAAACCCCAGTTGCCACTCTTCAGACCATCTCTCCAGTTTTTCCCGATCCTTCCTCATCCTTTCCACCCCCTCTGGAGTATCTGCTCTTTTGCAGATCTTGGTGTCATCTGCAAACAGGCAAACCTTTCCCTGCAGTCCATCTGCAATCTCACTGATGAAGACATTGAAGAGGACTGGCCCCAGAACTGATCCCTGAGGCACCCCACTTCTGACCCGCATCTCCTCCAACTGTGCGCCATTTACCACCACTCTGCTTTCTGTCCCTTAACCAGTTATCCACCCAGTTCACTAGCCTTTGGCCCACCCCAAGACTACCTAGCTTGTTCACCAGTCTTCTATGTGGAGCAGTATCGAAGGCTTTGCTGAAATCAAGGTAGGTGACATCAACTGCACCCCCTTGATCTACCTTCTTTGTCACCCAGTCAAAGAAATCTATCAGATTAGTCTGACAAGGCCTTCCTTCTGTAAAACCATGCTGTATTGGATCCTGTGCTCCTGTGGCTTCCAGGTGTTCCACAATCCTTTCCTTAAGGAAGGTCTCCATAATCTTACCCACAACTGATGTGAGAATGACTGGCCTGTAGTTTCCTGCCTCCTCCCTGATGCCACTCTTGTGCAGAAGGATCATGTGAACCCTTCTCCAGTCCTCTGGGACTTCTTCTGTGTTCAATGTCTCGCTAAGCAGTTTAGCTAGTGGCTCTGCTAGTTCTTCTCTCAGCTCCTTTAGTATCCTTGGATGAATGCCATTAGGCCCCATTGCTTTATCAACTCTAATCCTATTGAGCTCCTCCAGGACCCTCTCCTTTGTGAAAGAACCGGTGTTTACCACCCTCCCCCCTGTGTATCTGGTGTCAAATTGTGGGCCCTGACCATCCTTTTCCTCCATAAAGACTGAGCAAAAATATCTATTAAGGATAGATGCCTTTTCCTAGTCCCCTTCCTCATACTCCCCCCTCACCCCCCCCCGAGTTTAGCAATACCTCCTCTAGACTTTCTTCTGTCGCTAATGTACCTGTAGTGCCCCTCCTCCCTCTCCTTAGCTACTGTCCCCCTGTTCAGTCTCCTAGCTCCTGCCCCCTTATCCTTCATCCTGCTCCCTTTTCCTTATCCTTTCAATGGGTAAGGATAAGGGGGTGGGAGCTAGGAGACTGAACAGGGGGACATTAGCTAAGGAGAGGGAGGAGGGGAGTTATGAGGAGATTAGGGAAGGGATGCATCAGGGGGAGTGGGCAGGAGGAGCCCAGTGCAGAAGGGAGTTGAAATCAGGAGAAAATGGGGAAGGGGAGAGAAACCCAGAGACAGGGGTGGAAGGGGAAACAGCGGCAATGCATTTGGGAACAGACCTGGCAGGGAGGGATAAGGGTTGGACAAGGCAAGCAAAACAAGGAAACAAGAGTGGGATCCTAGTGCTAGGGGATTCAGTTCTGAAGGGGATCAGATGGGGGAGCAAGGGAGAGAAGCATAGTGGAATATGGGTGGTGGCCATGCCAGGCATGACGGCAGAAAGGGTGGGTCAATCAGTCCTGAAGTATGCCAGGAGAGGTGGGGAGAAACCTCACATAGTTCTGTTTGGGAAGCAATGACCTGGCAGGTCATACGGTAGATGTAGTCCAGGGGAGGTTTGAGGAGCTGGGGCTGATTTGTGAGGAGGCAGGAAGATCAGTAACCTTCTCAGAGGTGCTTCCAGTACCCAGGGCGAGCACAGCAAGGAAGCTGAAGATAGAGGAATTTAACACATGGCTAAGGGAGTGGTGTCCATCCAAAGGGTATGGGCTGGTGGGAGGGTGGGAAAGGACATGGGAGAACAAGGATCTCTATGTCAAGGACAGGCTTCACTTAAGTGAGGAGAGAAAGAAGGTCTTGAAGCAGAAATTGGAGGAATACTTAGCAAACAATGAGAATTTAAACTGGTAGTGGGGGGCAGCAAGTGGGCAGGAGTCCCGCAGGATCCTCAGGCAGGGAAGCCTAACAAGCTAACCCCCCCATGCTAGCAGCAGGGGACTTAGGGAGAGGTCAGGAGGGGATAAAAAAAAAGGGACAGCAAGTAGGGAGAGGGGCAAAGGAATCAGGGTGAAGGGTGGTAACCTTGAACGCTGGGAGTCTAGGGAATGGAACAGCAGAGCTACAGGCTCTCATGGCTGATGGTGAGATGGATATGGAGGCCATAAACAAAACATGGGCCAACAATTACCATGACTGGGGCTTGGCAGTACCAGTGTATAGGATATTTCGGAGGGAAAGGGTAAAAGGGAAGGGGGGTGGCACTGAATCTGAGGGAAGGTTTGAAGTGAGTCAGGGAGGAAGGGGAGGAAGGCAACACAGAGTCATTATGGGTGCAGCTCCAGGACTCCAAAAATAGGACCCTAAGGATGAGAGTGGTATGCAGGCCACCATCTCAGACTGAGGAGTTAGACAGGAAACTAGCAGGACAAATCAGAAGGACCTGTGGAAGGGTCAGTACAGTGATCGTGGGGGACTTCAATCTGCCAGGAGTAGATTGGGGTACCCCAGCCCCCACAAATAGGAGAGTGTGACAGGGTGCCCCTTGTCATGAGATTGACCCTAGTAAGAAGACAAAGGTCTGCCTTGTAAATTTCCAACCCCCTTCCCCTTACAGCTGTTCTGTAAACAGTAAGGCTCCCGGCTGCTGGCAGTGGGGTAAAGTGTGAAATAGTTTGCCAGCTGAGTTGTGTACGAGCTGAGGAAGTGTTCAACCATCTTAGGCTGAGTCGGAATCGGGTCTGAATCACGATTCGAAGTGGGATACGAGAACGGAGCAGCGGTCCAGACATTTTAGTTAACTTTAGCTGCCCCGTGTCTCGAGAGATAGTCCTGGTACCCCTCTGTGTGTAAGACCCTATGGGGTCAGTAAAAAGAAAAAAGAATAGAGCCTTCTGTGAGGCAGGTTTGCGCCAAAACCCCTGGACTGCTGCAGGATGCAGCTTAAGAGTAAAAGCAATATCGGCAGGTGCGACACTATGGGCAGGGGATAGATAAGTCCCATAGTGGCCATAAAATATGAAAGTGTGTCCGGTGTTAGGACTGCAGCCCCAGAATGGTGTGACTGGGGCTGCATTAATAATAAAGAGGAGCCATCCTAGAATGTGTTACTGCTTTGTGCAGCTTGCCCCTGGTAGTTATTGCCGCTGGTTATAGTTATCCAGGAAGCTCCTTCTCACTCCAGCTGGCCCGGTTTTCTCTTTGCCATGGCTGTGGCTGCTTAAATAAGTGGGTGAGCTGTTTTCCGGAATGAGTCTAGTACCGAAATCTGATTGTGTGAGTCCACAGTTCTAAAGTGATTTTCCACAGTCTGCTTTTGGGGAGTTCTTTTGCTGAGACACTTCAGGAAGTGTTTGTGTTTGGTAACAGATTCTAGGTAACTTCTGTGTTTTGTAACAGGTTTTATGTAATTCTTCTCTAGTTTATAGAAGAAAGTCTTTTTTTTTACCTGATTGTTTTTATAGACACAGAGTACCAAAAGAACAACCCCCCACCCACCCCCATTCCCCAACCACCCCCAAGTGGTCTAACTTTATAGTGGTAGGTCAAGCCACACCTACTTAAAGACACAGGAACAGTTAGGCAGCACAGAACAAGAAATAGCCTAGCTGGTATATAGGCAGAAGTACAAAGGGTGCCGCTAGCAACTAGGTCCACAAGGCACATACAAGAGGAGGAAAGAGAAGCTGTAAGTCACTACAGAAGAAGAGAGACAGGGAGAGAGGGAGAAAAAAGGGTTAGCACGCAGAACATGGTAGGGGGTTAGGAGATAGCCACTAGCAATTAGGAGGCATAAGCAGGCAGAAGAATGAGAAGGGTAACAATCTGTCTGTGAAGGGGACCTCACTCCTTAGTGAGAAGTTCGAATGCTTTAGCAGACAGCTTTTAAACTAGCCAAGGGGGGAGAGTCAGGAGGGACAGGTGGCTTAGGATTACTCACCCATGGTAGCATGCAAAAACACAAGTTGACAACAGGAACAACTGAAGCAAGCAGGGAGGAGCAGGCAGGTGAAATACATAAAAGGGGGGATGGGGGGGCAGGAGCACATGAACAAGAAAACCGGGGTGGGGAAACAGGCAAGGAAGAGAGAACAAGAACAGAGGGAGGGCAGGGTATAAACCATGGAATGTCATGCTCATAAATGCCCACAGTCTGGGAAATAAGGTTCTAGACCTAGAAGCCTTGGTGACGGATGCAGACCTTGACATAGCAGCAATAACAGAGACATGGTACTCTGCTAATCAGGGCTGGGACATCATTGTACTAGACTATACACTATTCAGAAGGGACAGGGAAGGTAAAAAGGGAGAGGGGGGTAGCACTGTACATCAGAGAAAGCATAAAGGCTACAGAAGTACAGGGAATACGGGGGAGGCTGAGGCAATATGGGTCACCCTTGAACCAGGGAATGGCACAGCAAATACTTACTGGGGTGATCTACAGACCTTCGGCACAGAGGGAGGCAGTGGACAGGGTACTAATGGAGGAAATTCATGACCTGGCAACTAAAGGTGAAATCCTTCTGATGGGGGATTTCAATATGCCAGATGTAGACTGGGCAACCAGGCAGCTGCTTCGGCCAGAAGCACAACCATCCTGGAATCCCTGCAGGAGGTTGGACTCAGATAGCTGGTGCATGAGCCAACCAGAGACAAATCTATTCTGGACCTGGTATGGACCAATGGAGACAGAGTCAAAGGAGACCAGGTGGAAGGGCAGCTGGGATCCAGCGACCACCACATGGTGTAGTTTGGCATGGAGACAGGGACTCAATTAAGCCACTCAAGGGCAAAAGTATTAGATTTCAGGAGGGCAGATTTCAGTGAAATAGGTAGATGTTTAAGAGCAGCCCTGGAGAAGGAAGAGGTAATGGGGGGAGTGGAAGAACAGTGGGGAAAACTAAAAGGAGCCATAGTGGAGGTAACTAACCCATGCCTTAGGATAGTGGCCAAAAGGAAAAGAAGAAGGAAACCACTATGGTTCTCTAAAGAGGTAGCAGACAAAGTAAGAGTTAAAAGAGCAAGTTTCAGAAAATGTAAGGGAACCCAAAGGGAGGAGGACAGGGAGGTGTACATTGACTGTCTAAGGGAAGCAGGGGAGGCTGTTAGGAGAGCCAAGGCACAGACAGAGGAGGGTTCAGCATGGACTATGAAATAAGGGGATAAGACATTCTATAGGTACATAAGTGATATAAGAAAAAACAGGGGGGAGATTGTGAGGCACGAAGGGGAGGAGGGAGAATGTAAGGAGGGGGATCTAGACAAAGCAGAAATACTGAACAAATATTCACTAAGAAGGGAGAGGGTCAAGGACCACAGTTGGGGAGAGGTAATGGGGGGGGCAAGTGGACATCAGTCCATTCACAGTTGAGAGAGTTCTGGAGTAACTCACAAAGCTGAAGGTGGATAAAGCCATGGGGCCAGACCACATACACCCTAGGATATTAAGGGAGCTGAGAATGGAACTAGCAGCGCCTCTGGCCATCCTATTCACAGAGTCACTCAAAACAGGTGTGGTTCCAGAGGACTGGAGGAGGGGGCATGTAGTCGCACTGCACAAAAGTGGCAATAGGGAGGAAGCGGGGAATTACAGGCCAGTCAGCCTCAACTCAGTGGTGGGGAAGATCATGGAGACACTGCTGAAAGAAAGGATAGTGGCACACCTGGAATCCAATGGTGCCCAGGATCTGAGACAACATGGATTCACAGCAGGACGGTCTTGTCAAATAAATCTGATTGATTTCTTTGATTGGGTGACTAGGGAAGTGAATCAGAGAGGGGTGGTAGATATTGCCTACCTAGATTTCAGCAAAGCCTTTGATACCGTCCCACACAGAAGGCAGGTTAACAAGATGAGTAGTCTGGGCATGGGGCATAAGGTGATACATTGGGTTAGAAACTGACTGATGGACAGAAGACAGAGGCTGGTGGTAAATATAGAAACAGAATTTGATGACAGATAAGGACCACTTGGCCCACTTAGTCTGCCCATTTCCCTACCTAATGGATAAGCTGCAGATCCTAGTTAACCAACAGCCTACTTCCTCCTACCCCCCACTAGAATTGCTTTATGTTTGTCCCATGCATTCTTGAATTCCCCCACAGTTTTTGACTCCACAACCTCCTCAGAAAAGCTGTTCCATGCATCCACAACCCTGTCCATGAAAAATATTTCCTCATTACCTCTGAGCCATCCCCTTTATCTTCAAATTGTGCCCCCTTGTTCTTGCACATCTCTTTTTCTGAAAGATTCTACCCTCTTGGACTTTGTTGATTCCCTTGAGGTATTTAAATGGGATCCAATCTAGGGAGAGAGAGAGAGGTGACCAGCGGAGTACCACAGGGAACAGTAGTGGGACCAGTCCTGTTCAATATCTTCATTAGTAGCATTGCAAAGGGGCTGGAAGGAAAGGTCTGCCTATTTGCAAATGACACCAAGATCTGCAACAGAGTGAATACTCCAGAAGGGGTGCAGAAAATGAAGCGGAACCCGGAGAAGCTTGAAAGATGGCCAGAGGTGTGGCAACTGAGGCTCAATTCAAAAAAGTGCAAGATAACGCACCTGGGTAGGGGGAACCCTGGGGAGAGCTACAGAATGGGGGGGACTGCTGACTGTCACCAAAGAGGAAAGAGACCTAGGGATTATCATATCTGATGACCTTAAAGTATCAAAGCAGTGCGCAAAGGCTGCAAGAAGGGCCAGTGGCATGCTGGGGTGCATAAGCAGAGGCATTACTAGCAGGAGACAGAAGGTGTTGATGCCACTGTATAAAACACTGGTAAGGCCTCACCTGGAGTACTGCATGTAGTCCTGGAGACCATACATGCATAAGGACATAGACAGGGTGGAGACTATCCAGAGAAGGGCAACAAAGATGGTGCATGGCTTGCATCACAAAACATATGAGGAGAGACTAAGAATCCTTAATATGTACTCACTGGAGGAGAGGAGAGAAAGGGGGGACATGAAAGAAACTTTCAAGTACCTTAAGGGCACAAACAATGTGCAGGTGGGGGATCTTTTCCAATGTAGAAAATATATCAGAACGAGGGGACACAATATGAAATTGGAGGGGGTATATTAAGAGATAAGATGAGGAAGTTTTTCTACACAGAAAGGGTGGTGGACGCTTGGAACAGTCTGCCACAAGAGGTGGTGGGGGCAAGCACAGTGGAGGGGTTTAAACATGCCTGGGACAGGCACAAGGGAACATTGGGTGGAGAGGGAGTGATGAAAAGCCATTGATCACTTAGGGTCAGTGACTGCATACAAGTTTAGGGCTTATGGGCAGACTAGATGGGCCTAGCGGTCTTTATCTGCCGACAGTTTCTATGTATCTATGTATCACGCAGCATCGGAGCAAAAGGTGCTTTGATGCAGGATAAAGAAGTATTTTAAATGGGCACTGGTGGTTTGGAGCTGCAACGTGCTCCAAATCAGGAGGCTTGTGTGCACATTGTGGCACAGGCTCCTAAACAGGGAGAGGATAGTGAAACTGAGTACATTGGTAAAATAAAGGGCTTCCTGTAGTCCTTTAAAAAAATGAAAGAAAGGGCTCCAGAACAAGAAAGCCCTAAAGCAGGGGTTCCCTTTCAAAATACAGTGTTTTGGGGATTTTAAGAAAAAGTATAGGGCTAATAAAAGCCCCAAAGAAAAATAGGTCAAAATGAAAAGTGAAGCCGACAGGCGGACATTTCAGTCTTCGGTCAAGATAAACATGCACCTGAGAATATAGTAGTTGTGCCCTGCAGCTTTTCTATATAGCAGCACAGAAGAAAATAATAGGGCTTGCTATTTGAGATAGGGCTTTTGGGCTGTGTGGTTTCTAAACAAATAAAACATGTTTTGAGGTTATAAAATATAAGTAGAGATACTAAAAGTCTCTGAGGCACCCTTCCCTTTGCAGTAAGTCCTGTAAGAAGTGTTTGGAGGGCTGTTTATTGCAAACAAACATACAGTGCTGTTTTATACAAATAAAGATAAAGGGCTGAAAGCTTCAGGGATAGACATAAGCAGCCTAGCCCTTCCTATTAAAACAAGTAACAGGTTAGTACCTTTTGTTTCAGTGGTCCTTCTGTATAGGTTTTGCTGGTAAACTGCCACACAGGAAGGAAACCAAAGGCCTAGTGTCTTACTGTACCTGACTGCAGGAATGCATGTAGGATTTTCTTAAGGGAGCAGCGCCCTCTGCTGTCCCCTTCCTATAGCACTCCACCTGTCAATCAAGAGTAACTAAGGATGGTTCTTTTTTGGTTGCTATGTAATTAACTCTATTTTAAGCTTTAGTAGCCTTATAGGAAATGAAAGGTTTAGAAGGGCGTGGGGTGTCAAATGATACATGTGTGGTAGGTCACAAAATGAAGCTTAACTAACCCAGAGAGTTTCTTTTCTGTATTATGAGTTAAGGGCCAGGTCAGATGACTCCACCAAACTGTATAAAGGCCTGCCAACAGAGGCATTGATTCAGATAGGGTGTCAGTTGAAGGCTGACTGAGGTGGGAGTAAGACCTCCTGATGGTGTGTGCTTGCACACGGTTCATTTTAAAGAATGGCAGAGATGCAGAAACAGTGATGAAAACAGTTGTTTGATTTATGTTGACTAACCAGTTTAACTTTTGACTTTCTGTTCATTTCATCTTCTGTTATTCAGAAAATAAAATGACAAATGCTCTCAAGTGTTTTTTATGCACCTAAAAGTTGCCTGCCTGTGTCTGACATTCTTGAAATCCCACACCCTTCAAGAGAGAGAGCAGATACTTCTGGATGCCTTTCAGGACAGCTTCCTATTGCAGATGGTCAATGAGCCAACCAGGTTAGGGAATACCCTTGACTGAGTGCTGGCAAATGGGGAATTTGTGAGGGGGCTGATGGTGGAGGAGCCACTGACAGGGAGTGACCACCACTCGGTGTGGTTCAGGTTAAACATGGGGAAGGAGGGAGTAGGATTGGGAACAAGGGTGTTAGACTTCAGAAGAGCCGACTTCGGGAGGATGAGAGAAATAGTACAGGGGTGTCTGGCCAGGATCAATCCAGATATGGACACTAATAATGTGCAAGGGTCCAGAGTAAGAGGACTAGGGCCAAGAAGCCTAGCTGGGTGAGCAGGGGAGTCATGGAGAAAGTAAGAAAGAGAAGAGCCAACTTTAGACAGTACAAAAGAACAGGGAGAGGGGAGACCAGAGAGGATTACCTGAAGGAGTCAAGGGAGGCAACAAGGGCAGTCAGGGCAGCCAAGGCATCCTGGGAACTAAGGCTAGCACAGGGCATTAAATATAGAGAAAAGGACTTCTTCAGGTACATCAGGGAGAAACGGTGCTGCAAGGACCAAACAGTAAGGATAAAAAGGGATGGGGGTGGGTGGATAAAGGGGCAGAAAAGGCAGAAGCATTAAACAAGTACTTCTGCCCAGTATTTACAAAAGAGAAAGGGGGAGTAATACCCAAGGGGGTTGGGGTGGGCACGGGAGAGAGACAGACAGGGAAATCCCAGTGGGCAGGGTACTGGAGGGTTTGAGAGCACTGAGGGTGGACAAGGTACCGGGGCCAGATGGCACACACCCCAGGGTGCTAAGGGAGCTAGCAGAAGTCCTGGCAAAACCCCTGGCAGACCTGTTTAATGTGTCCTTGGAGTTGGGGAGTGTTCTGCAGGACTGGAAGATGGCATACATGGTGCCCCTCCACAAGAGCAGCCCCAAAGATGAGCCAGGGAACTACAGACCAGTAAGCCTCACATCCATCGTGGGAAAGCTGATGGAGACGATCCTGAAGGAGAGGCTGGTTTCTCTCCTAGAGGCTAATGGGCTGCAGGACAGCAGGCAGCATGGGTTTGTCAAAGGCAGATCCTGTCAGACCAACCTAGTGGAGTACTAAGACTGGGTAACCAGGCAATTAGACAGGGGCCATGCAGTGAAGGTCTTGTACAGTACCTGGACTTCAGTAAGGCATTCGGTTCGGTGCCACATGGGAGGCTAGGTAGTAAGCTGGAAGACACAGTGGCAGGGGCGAAGATGGTGGGATGGATGGTCAACTGTCTTCAAGGGAAACAGAGTGTGGTGGTAGGAGGGGAGCTCTCATTGCTCAGGGCAGTGACAAACAGAGTGCCACAGGGCTCTTTACTGGGGCCGGTGTTGTTTGGGATCTTCATAGCAGATATCTCAATAGGCATCAAGAGCAAGATCAGTCTGTTTGCAGATGACACGAAGATGGGAGCAGTAGTGGATGACTTGGAGGGGTGGCAGGGGTTGCAAGAGGATCTGGCAATATTGGAGGACTGGTCAGACACTTGGCAGCTGGTGTTCAATGCCAAGAAATGCAAGGTGCTACATTTCGGATCAAAAAATCCAAGAAGGAACTACCAGCTAGAGGGGATTCAGCTAGCCAAAACAGAGTAGGAGATGGATCTGGAGATGATCAAAATGGGAGCAATGAACAACTCCACACAATATAGAAAGGTAGCTGCAAAGGCTAACAGGATGCTGGGTTGTATTGCCAGAGGCACATCCTCCAAGAAGTGGGAGGTGATCCTACCGCTATATAGGTTACTGGTTAGACCACACCTGGAGTACTGTGTGCAGTTCTGGTGTCCTTACCTGAAGAAGGACATTAGGTTATTGGAGACAGTGCAACACACAGCAACAAAAATGATCCGAAGGCTAGAGGACTTGCCCTATGAGAATAGGCTGAGGGAATTGAAAATGTATGCCCTGGAGGAGAGGAGGGATGGGGAGACATGATTGAAATATTCAAGTACATGAAGGGAATAAATAAGGTGGGTACAGAAGGGCTTTTCCAATTAAGGAGGGTGAGGGACACCTGAGGGCACAATCTGAGATTGGAGGGGTGAGGTTCAGGAGGGAAATGAGGAGACACTATTTTACGGAGAGGGTAGTGACAGGGTGGAATGCACTACCAGAGGAAGTGGTATCCTGTAAGACAGTGGGCTGCTTCAAAAGGGGATGGAACAGGGTAAGGGGAGGGTCACTGGAGGGGGGAAGGGGAGGGAGGGGTAGCTGCAGCATAAGGGCTTCTAGCTACACAATTGAGCAGACTCGATAGACCAAAAGGCCTTTATCTGCTGGCAAGTTCGTATGTTCGTAGGTGCATATTAATTTTAAATATTTAACACAACATTTTTATGTAAGTGCAATATCTATTCACTTGTTACTACTGTAATTGTTATTTATTGTTGTATTGTGGAATGATGTGGTTGTAACCTGTGATTTTTAAATATGGAAATGGCATTAAGTTGTCGAACAATAAACATAACTAACTGATAGATTAATTGCAATCTTGAAAAAATCTTGGAAACAATATTTATTAAACTTATGGGTCAGAAATTAGAAGGGTCATACACAGACCCTTTTTTATGTAAGGGAAGAATAATATTTTTGGTCCATGCAGAAGGAAATTATTTATAAGTGATGCAAAGATTAAAGAGAAAAGTTAGCAATGGTACCCAAAAATCTCTATGTTTTTTATATACCTCAGATGGAATATAATCTGTACCAGGAGCCTTATTATTCTTAAATTTGGAAATAGCTTCCTCTACCTCTAATTCAGTAAATATGAAATTTGACTAAATGGAATAACTCAGGTTATTAATTAGGTTTTCATCCCCATTTTCCAGTTTAACTTTTGTGAATATAGTCTTAAAGTATTCAACCCAGGTTTCTTTTGGAATATATACAGCCAATAAGGGTTGGTGTTCTTTAACTCCCCTTGCTACCATCTTCCAGAAAGATTGATTATCCTTATCTAGAATAATCTGGTACATTTCTGCCCACTGGTTTTGTTGAAACTCAGTTTTTTTTAATTCTAACCATCTGTTGTATTATTTACGGTATTTATTTAATTTAAAAAAAATAAGCTCTTGTAGGAATTTTTTTTAGTCCATCTGATTAATTTATTTAAGTCTTTTTTGGCTTTTTTTACAGTCACCATTAAACCAACTGGCCATCTGTTGACTTTTTAAGTATGTATTATCATACGTAGTTTATTTTATTTTTTTCATTTAGTTGATTCATTTTTTGTTCTGTCAAGAATGGGGCTTGTAGATTTGGATTGTTCAGTTGATTAAATTCTGCTTGCCAATTCAGCATAACATTAATTATACCACAGGTATCCAGTCTCAGCCAATCAGAACACAGAAAAAATGCCAGTTATCCTCCCACAAACTACCACCAAGATGCTCACAGTAGTTTATTCACCTATGACCATGCCTACAGTAGTTTATTCACTTTCCCAGAGTTGTTTATTCACCTTAACCTCACCCACGGTAAGTTACCCATAGCCTACTCTGTTGCCCACACTATCTCTTCGGTCTAAAATCTCCTCACACTTGCCCTGCTCCCCCGCCCACCACACACACACTTTCCGCTTGAGCAGTACAACCAAATTCATTATTCACTTGTCCAGCAATATTTGTGAAAAACCCTTACAAAATCACACCAACAGGAGACACAGACATGGAGCGAGCAGCCACACAGGATTCTACTGCTAAAGTCCTCAACTCGAAGCATTGTCACGACTGGCAGCATGAGGAGATTACATACGAACACAACTTTGACAATTCGGCTCACAACCGGCCAGCAGCACTAATAAATCAGAACTGTATCTCTTTTAATCTTTACATTTCACACAGAATTTGAATATTCAACATTGTTAATTTGCCACGCTTACCAAAACACACGGACCGGAGAGAATGAATCGAAACGAGAACCGAGATATGATTTTCTTCCTGAAGTTCACAGGTCATAGCACAAACACGGAGTTACAAAAATACACAGAATTTAAACAAACACAGAGATCACTTTCTATACTCTGCATAAAATATGTCAGTAACACTGGCATACTTAGCACCAGAAAATGGACTTTCAAAACTAAAATTATCAATGTCACTACGCATACTACTTCCGGCACTAATGCGCGTCCCCAAACTCACAGCTTTCCTTTGAAAACCCAAATTTCAACCTGTAACATACTTCATTTTTTTTACTAGAACTTTCATAAAAAAATCTATCCAACTTCCACTGGTATAATAGTAATAACATACATTTAGTAAGAGTATACTCGCAATAACCGGCTTTGTGGATAATTAAATGCCTCGGCTTTGCTATGGCATTTAATTGTCCACAAAAGCCAGTTATTGCTTTGTATACTCCTACTAAACGTATGTTATCACTTAATTAACCCTGCACTCTTAATTCTACCTCTCCTGAGTTTACATTTTCCTAAACTTGAAAGTGTGGCTAATGGATTTATTTCTATTTCATTATCAAATGATACTTGTAGACATAAAGGGGCATTGTCACACTCAAGTCTCATTTCAATATTTAGTTATATGTATAATTTGTATACATCCGGATTACATAATATATAGCCAATCAAACTTTGGCCATTTGGAGAAAAATGCAAAGTATTTCCTTCTAGATTTCCACAAATCCTACCATTTAGTATCAAGAGAGAATTTTCCTCCATCAGCTTCTTAAATTCCCTCCCCTGATCATTAACCATCCTGTCTTGACTTTATCTAGGTCTAAAATCTTCAAAAACCAGTTTTGTCTCCAAGATATCTATATTGTCATAGTTTGCAATCCTTGCATTAAAGTCACCTGCAATCAAGATATTATTATTTGGAAGTTTCTTAGGTATATAACAATATCATTATTCAGGTTTAATTACAAATTTTGAGTAGTCTGGTTTTGATTTTGGAGAGGAAAATAGACATTGATAATAGTGAAGGGAATACCATTCCATATAATATTCAAAATAATATAAATTTAATCTATTTTTACTGTATCCAAAATATTCATTTCTTTTTGTATTTTTATATAAATTGCCAATCCCGCTTTGGGCCTTCCAAATTTCTTATGTTTCAAATGTTCTTATGTTTGACTGCAGGTGAACACACAAGATGGTAATCATTTATATTAATAGGTACAGATGCCCATGTTTCCTGAAATAAGATTAATTCAAAACTAGTAATAAATTTGTGCCATTCTACATCATTATTTTTTTCCTGCTAGCCCCACAATATTCTAGGAGAGAAAATTTGTTGGAGCCACAACCTCTTCTATAGTATTTTCTCTAACAGATTCTGTAAACAATCAATCTTGATTGACATTCTGGTTTGGGTTATTCCCAATGTCTAGTAAGTTTTTCATATCCACCAAAAATATTCCAGCCAGATCTAATGTACAAGCATCTGCTTTCAACTGTAGGAAAATTTCCTCTGTTGCACAATTAATATCTACCCGAGATCCATTTCCAGGAAGAAATATCCACTCAATCTTATCAATCTTTTGCTTGTTACAATCATGATTCATACAACTTGTTAACAATGCTAGCACAAGTGACGATAACATATCCTCATTTTCATGCTGAAGATGGCAGATCCCCAAAATTGACAGAATATAATCATTCTCCTTTACAAGTGGTTGATGACCCATGTCATCTACTTTAAATTGCCACTTTAAGGAGAAAAGAGTAGAGGCAACATATGTTGCTTTCAAAGATTTTTAAATTATTGTCTTATTATGGGCATATTTGTTAATAGTTTGCCATGTTATTGGAGCCAGAATATTAAGGCCCAGAACTTCAAGTCTGGGTTGTTTTGACCAGATATTTTTGGCAATTCCCATATCCAGGACCAACACATATACTGAAAGCAGGGCATCATCAGTATCTCTACATACCATCAGAATTTTATCTTTTGCATGTAGTATAGTCAGCTCAGCCTGAAGTAAATGCACTATCAGGTCAGCTAGAGATTCTTGGGTTTTATTCGATTTCAGAAAGAGACCCTTGAGTCTTAGCACTGCCTCATTACCCTTCATCCCCAGAGAGATCTCATTCCTTGCTACTGAGGGGGGTGGTCAATGATATCCAGCTTTTGCTGGACCTGAATCTTAGTAGCCTCCATCTCTAATTCCCACCTTATTAGTCTCTCTCAAGGGGCATTTTTTTTTTTTTATCACCGACAGTTTTTTTTTTATTCCATTGTAATCATGCATTCTATATGAAGTAATGGTTCTCCTTTCTCACCATTTGCCATAGATTGTTATTGTTTCTCCTTTTTTGTGGTGCTTTTTTTGTTTTTGTTCCTACCATTATTCTTCTTTCCTTTTCCTGTATTCTGATTCAATTCCCTCTTCCTTTTTCCATCCCTTCCCTTTGGCATTTCAGGTATATTTACTGTTGAAAATGACAACTTCTGTGGAGCCATAAGTTGTGCAACTTCTGCAGTTTTAATTTCCTAGTCATTTATTCAGTTAAAAATCAGATTTATAAAACCAGCCATTTGATTTCTTAGATCATTAAAGGCTTCTGCCAGTACTATATTGGCCATAACTTGGAGTGCCAAAGCTTTAAATGTATAGTTAGATAGTGTATTGGGGCAATTATCTAGCACCGCAGCCTCTAATATAATCTGCTCTACATCTGCATCTAATTTAGGAATACTGTATTGGGAGAACCAGCCAGTATGGAGTTATTATTTTGGGTATGCTTATTTTGGGCTAGTTAAGGTGATTCTTGAGATAATTCAGAGGTGCTAAAGAGTTTCAGTTTAGTTTCTTGTGTTTTATATATGGATTGTGAATTATTTGTATCTTTTTCAGACAAACTGTTTTCCTCACTGATTTCAACAGGTGAGTTGAGTCCCTGTGATTCCAACTTCAGAGAGGACTTAACAGGAAAAAAGTCCATTATGTTTCTCTGGGGGGGCAGTTGGTCTATTTTTTAAGATCTTTTCTTTTCCTTCTTCTATTTGATTTCCCTCTTACAGTACTGTACATAGGTTTTTATAGGTGATTTTGTTTCAGAAGAACCCAAACTTTTAGTCACCTGTGTTGACTCCAGTTCACACTTTTGTTCATTATGACATTTATTGCCACAATTGGTTAAACTGAATTTGATCAAAACTTCATTTGAGGATTGTTTTACCACCTCAGCATAGGACACTGATGTGATGAAAAGCATCTTAAATTACTCAGTTAAATATGCAGACGATGTCAAGATAGGGGGCCCCTGTTACTCCACACAACAAGCCCAAGAGCTTCAAGATGATTTAGATAAGATATGTGCCTGGATTAACAAATGGGGTATGAGGCTGAATGCAGATAAATGCAAAGGAATGCACATGGGTAAATATAACCCACATATCTCATATATATATTAAAAAATAATACCCTGTGTGTAACTAACAATGAGAAAGATGTGGATTCTAATATCTGATAATCTCACATGCACACACACATCAACTGAATGCCGCTATTTGCAAATCCAATTGAGTTTTTTGGTCCATTAAGAAAAATATTAACTCAAAACAACCTGATGTACTAATGCCTCTGTTTAGAGCTTATGTTAGACCACACTTGGAATAAGCTGCACAGGTGTGATGTTCCTACAAAAAGTCTGACAGTAAAATACTTGAAAATGTTCATAGGAAATTTACAAAAGACATCCACAAACTTAAAAATAAAACATATTTTTAAAGGTTGGAAACACTTAAGTTGATGCCTTTAGGGAAAAGAAGGATTTGGGGTGATCTACTTTTAAGGTATGATGTCATTAATGATCCTTATCTCATGTACAAGCTAGGTTTTTAATTTCTGGATAAAGAATATGATATCAGGAGTCATCCTCTACACATAATGAGCAGAACTTTTAAGTCCAACTCAGGAAAATTTGTGGGTTTTTTTTCACTTTAAGAGTGATAGGCCCATGGAACAGATTCCCATTGGATATTGTCATTAGTAAGACCAAGGTGGAATTCAAGCGTAGGTTGGATAAATACATCATCTCGGGTGGTGACCATAGGTTTTATTCTTACTAGTATAGGAGCATTATGGGCATTATTGCTTTCTCACTTCTCAGTGACCTTAGTATGAACCTTAATATGAATCTTAGTGTATTCATTCCTCTTTAAACTCTGAGAACATTAGGCTGTGTGTTACTGATCTGGAGGAACTATGTGGTGTAAAGTACCCCAATCAGCAGGGGCTTGGCACAAAGAAGCTAAACACTTCTGACCTAACAGGTGACACCAGTGTGGGGTGAACCCCTGAGGACAGCCCCTTAGGTCACCAGCTGTTTTCAAATATACTGATATTTAGGATGCTTAGCGGTATCTATGGCAGTTTGTGGGTTAACTCCTTCACTGCAGTTGTCATATGTTGACTGAAGCTTTAAAAGTTCATAACATAGAGGTGGAATTTATTTTTATTTAGTTTTTTGCTGACTGTGTAAGTACACTAGACAAGTTCTGCCTATTTTCAGGCACAACCTGGGGGAGGAGGATACAGATGAATGCCAACTGACCTTGAACCAGATTAAGCTGTTGGTGATATTTTTTTTGAATGGGGGGAAATTTGGCCAGAGCACTGGAGAAATTCCCCTACTCTTCAGTAGGGGGAGCTGTGACTGGTGCTGTGATGACCAGTCCACTCGGAGTGCAGCAGAGGAAGGATGTCTCTGGATTTGAGGAGCGGGTTTCCTCCCCGGTCTCTGAATTGCAAGAGACCATGATGGAAATGGAGAATTAAGTGGAGGAACTGTATTTATTGGCAGAAAAAAATATCACGAACCTGGAGTAAGAAGAAGAGGTTTCAAGTTAAGCAGTAAGTAACCAGATGGCAGGTGAAATCCATGAGCTTATGGCAGAAGAGGAAAAGTGTTTTCTGCTTCAGTGGCAGGTACTGGAGAAAGTGCTGCAAGAGCAAGGGAAACACAGCAGGACGGACCAAGTGGAACAGCAGGATTTTGCGGCCAGACCAGTAGAAATGGTCCATAGTTCACAAAGAGTTGAGGCGACTACAGGAAATGGAGGAATAAATCAGAACCACCAGGCCAGCTATCCGAGGATGCAGGTAACATTTGTTGCTGTAGCAGAGGACTCGGATGGGAGCAGGGGACAAGGGAAAAAATGAGATGGGGCAAAAGATAATGTTAACGCTACGATGAGTGGCACAGAAGAGCAGTCACAGAAGCAGGAAAACATGGAAATGGGGATTGTAGGAGAAACCACGATACTCCAGAAAAAACAGATACATTTTACCATTAGCATCCCAACAGGAGGTACAGGAAAGAAAATGTTGCTTAAAGATGTACAAAGTAAATGAAAAAACAGCAAGGGATGCAGTACAGAGGGGGCCCCACAACCAATAATGCAAACGGGTAAAGAGTTATCTGATGTAATAGCTGGTCCATCTGTGGAACCTGCTGAATGGGTGTCTAAATCGCTGGAGGCAGCAGGATGGGTTAAAAGACCTGATGGGACTGGTTGGGATGCAAATATCCCTATGTTGTTAAATAAAAATGCTGGGCCTCTGAGCCAGACAGAGCATACAGGGCAGGACATTACTGTAGTTCCCAACCCTCACAAATAACCACTGGCCAGACAACTGTGGATAATTGCATGCAGCAACAGGGAGAGGAAGATCAAGTAAACATACTAACAGTTATCAGACTTGGTAGGGGATAAACAGCCTCAGACTGTGGATGTAGACTCCCAACCCACCCCTTCTACAGATAATGATATTCCAGAGGCCCCTATAAGAAAAGTGGACTCTGTATTACAGATCTCTGCAATAGATGTCCCTCCTGCAGAACCAGCAGGGGTTAGTGCTGTAGCTACAAATGTATGGAATACAAATGCCAGGGAAAGACTTTTTCCTGACAACATAAGAAATGCCTCTGAGCCTGCTACAAGGCAAAATGCAGTAAGGCTTAAATATAGAGGAGATTCGAATGACATTCCTGACAGGCTATTTGTGGGTAGAGTGTTACTGAAAAACAGTATGAATTACTATGCGTACGAAATATTTATTTATTTAGTTTTTGTTGACTGGGTAAGTGCACTAGATAGACAAATCCTGCCTATTTTCAGGCATGACCCAGGGAAGGGGGATACAGATGAATGCCAACTGACCTTGAACCAGATTAATCTGTTGGTGGTATTCGCAGTGAATGAGGGAAATTTGTCCAGGACACCGGGGAAATTCCCCTGCTCTTTTCGATAAGTGCCATGGGATCTTTAACATCCACCTGAACTACCACTAATCCAGGCAGATGGGATCTCAGTTTAACGTCTCATCCGAAAGATGGTATACGCCCTCATTCACGTGCCAGGGGACATGATATATGATGTCAGCTTTAAGCATCCTGCTGGCTTAGAGAGTTTCTGGAAACAATACCAGTTGCTCAAAAATACGCCCATCAGGAAACCTTTCCTAGCCATCCCATTGACTAAGCTTATGTATAAAAGAATAACAGTGCTCTTTCAGAACAAAGGAGTGAATGTTGCTAACATGACATACTGGCTTAAACAACACTGTGTGGTAAATGGGTACCCAGAACCCATTTTAGATAAAGAACATTTATGGACATGGGGATGGAAATATAAGGTCACCAATTCATCTGATCCAAAACCTCAGACAGAAGTTTGCCCTGGGAAATTTGTCCCTGAAATCACTGGGGAAAACGTGCAGGAAAAATCAGTTATCCCCCCACACACACACACAGCACATGGAAGTGCAAAGAACTGAAGAAAGTTCTGAGGGAAATAGAACTAACTTGTTACCCACTAATGCAGAGCAAGATGGCTCACCTTTGAATAGGGGCCATTCAGGGCAGGGGGTCCCTGGAGAGGAAGGCGGATAGTAACAGAGATGCCACCATGAGAATCAGTCACAGACCCCCCATTTCAGAGAGTTACGAGATCTAAAACTGCACATAAAACTACACCAGGTCTGGATGAAACACCGATTCAGAATACCTATGAGGTACTGATGGACTTGGAGGAAGAAGAAGGGGGAGGAGACTCATATGTATCATCAGTGGCATTATCTCAACCTGAGCTTAACACAGGGACAGGAAAGGGGGAGAAACCTAAACCCAAGAAGAGGAAGAAATGTAAATGATGAAAGACAGTTTGTTTTCTGTGATTAAAATTACCGATGCATGGCAGGTCAGGTGGTGTAGAGGGCTAAGGTACTGGCACCTTACCTCAACCCACGCCAGTGACCCGGGTTCGAGAACAAGCCTGGGACAGTGGAGGTCAGCATGGGGGGAAGGGCGCAGCTGGATGGAGCTGCCGACAGGCAAGCTCTCCTCTCCAAGGAGGGAGTACGGCGTCCCTCGGCTGATGTCGACCCCCAGTGGATACTGGAGGAAGCTCAGGCTGAGGTGGCCTAGGCACTAGGCCTGGGGTGGGGAAGGGAGGCCATGACTGGGGCTGTTGCAGGCGCATGTGTGCCTCCACACACATGCGCGTTGACTCCCTGGGGCCTCTGGGAGAAAACACTTGGAGGAAAACGTGCAGGTTGGCAGTGTGAAGACTGACCCCCCCCACAGGTGCCGCTCCTGGGCCAGGCAGGTAAGAGCCAGTGATCCGGGGGTCAGTCAGATGGGGCTGACCGGCAGGGAGGAGCATAAAGAAATATAAAATAAAAAAATTACCTATGCATGCTAGCATTACATTAACTGCAAATATTGATAGTATAAAGTCTGTTGAAAAATGGAAAGTTACATTTGTTAGCCTGTTTTCTGGGGGAAGACAGCTAATATTGTGCAAGATACCAGATTACATACTGTAATGGAGGTTGTAAATGCCCAGAAGGATTGGAGGTGGGGGCCTTCTCTGTGGTCATTGGGGGAAGAACAATGTTCAGGTGTAGGTATTTTATTTACTGGATTACAGATAACAATTTTAAAAGTCCTGGACATCTGCCCAGGTAGGGTTCTTATGGTAGATGTAGCTATACATAAAACAGCATATAGGCTAATTAACATTTATGCCCCATAGATGAAAGCAGAGAGATCATCCTTATTTAAAAAAATAGAGCTCCTGTTGTATACATCCAAACTGATATTATTGGGGGTTTAATTGTGGACTGACACCTAGAGACTGGGGTAGGAAAACAGAGAAGATTTATAGTGACACCAATATGTTACGGGATGTTTTGGATAAAGGTTTTTTAAAAGATATTCATGACATCAAAAATGTTCTTCTGGAACACGCTTTTTATAAAGGTAGACTTTCTACCAGGATAGACTTTTGGTTTGTTTCAGACAGGACGGAGGGGATAAAAGTGTATATTATGCCACTGGAAATGTCAGACCATATGGCATTGCAGACTAAAATTGGTAATTACCATAAAGTTACAATTGGGAGGAATTATTGGAAATTTAATATATCAATTTTACAGGAAGAACAACATATACAGGAGAAAAAAGATTTATTAAGGGTACAAAGTGACATCAGCTTTCTATATGAAAGTCCTTTAGAGTGGTGAGAAGATACTAAAAGAGATTTGAGAGATTTGTTAAAAAAAATTACTAAGACTAAAGCTAGTAATAAATATATTCAATATCTTGGGTTACAGACACAGTATTTAAAAATATTGACTCAAATATGGACAACAAGGGGGGACGGGATGGCACAATTAAATACAATAGAGAACACGATGTATGAATATCACAAAGTAAAAGAGGGTGAGACGGCAAGATGTCAACAATTCACAACACAAGGAAAGAAGGAAAAAGTTAATCCTTATGGGGTAGAATTACAAGGTGTGAAAAGAATGATGCTTACATCATTAAAAACAAAAGATGGCAATGTAGTGGATAACCAGCAAGGTATACACCAGATTATCCAAGCACATTTATGTGAGACATTTTAGAAAGGTGACTCTTTCCAGCAACCTTCATTATTGAAAAATATAGTAATGCCAGAATTAATGGAGCTGGAAAAGCAAGAATTAACAGCACCCACAACAGCAGAAGAAGTTAGGTTAGCTGTTAAGAAATTGTCAACAGGTACAACACCAGGACAAGATGGAATACCGAATTAATTCTATTAAGAATTAATTGAAGAATTGATACCTTGGTTACAAGTAGTGTACCATGAGATACAAAGTGGGGGGAAATTGGTACCCAGTATGAATGAGGGGATCATGATTTTTCTTTATAAAAAGAGGGATCCACAAGAAATAAAAAATTGGAGGCCATTAAGTTTGCTGACATCAGATTATAAGATCTTAACTAAAATTTTGACAGCTAGATTGGTGAAAGTGGCAAAAATGTTGATTATAACACAACAAATGCGCTGCCCCAGAAAGAAATATACAACACAACTTAATATTTATAAGGGAAGTAGTTGAACAAGGGTCGGAAATGGAGTTGGAAGGGTACATCCTAACCTTAGATCAAGAAACTGCATTTGATGTAGTAAAACATGATTATTTATGGGATGTGTTAAAACATTATGGCATATCTGAACAGTTTATTGATATAATTAAAACCATATACAGAAATGCCCAGGTAACACCTTTAGTAAATGGACACTTGGGAATCCCTATTATTTAAAAAATAGCATATGGCAAGGTTGCCCGTTGAGTCTTTTATTATACATTTTTGCTATAGATCCTGTCATAAGGTTAACAGAAGGAACAAAATGTATCAAACCTATTTGCAATAACACAGGACAGATTTTTCAAAACATTTCCGCATGCGCAGATGATTGCACCATTACAGTACAAGATTTTGAATCAGGGAGATGTGCACTTCAAATATTAGACAATTTATTTATTTTTATTTTTATTTATTTATTGAAAATAATCAGAATTACAATCTTTTGAGTCATAGACTCTTTTGCAAAAGCTCCACGTCAGGTAAAGTAAAAGAACAGCGCAAGACTCAATAAAGATACATCGACAGTAGTAGTAAAATAATGCAAGTTAGACAATCTTGGCTTATGTTAACTTAGTAGGTTACATCAACTGGGAGCACATAGAGTCCCCAGGTCAAAGTTAAGACAGGAAACATTTTTGTAGGGTCATGAGGGACCCCAGAGTCATAATACCTGCATACAGGGATAGGGAAAGTTTGGGTGCCTTGGGAGGGAGGCTAGCAACAATCAATCAAATGTTATGGGATGTTTACTGAGACAGAGTAGGTTCCTGAGTAAACTGACTCAGGAAAGGGGGGGGGCAGGGGGTGTTAGTGAGAGGGATAGGGTGGGGTGGAGGTTTAATTACAGTCACAGGTTGTGGAGTCAAGGAGTAGGGTTTTGAGACCTGACTTCAATTGGTTGAGACTGTGGGTCAATGAGATGGAGGACGGGAGGCTGTTCAGCCAGAGAGGGGCCCGATAGCGGAAGGATCTTTGTCTGAGAGATGTTCTACAGTGGGGAATTAGCAATAGGTACAGCTCCAATACAGGATGATTTTCCTATCATGGTTACTAAAGGAGAGGTAAAGATTTGGGGCCTTCTCTTTGGTACAAGAAATGCAGAACAGGTAAACTGGGACCAGGTGTATGAAGATGCACATAGAAAGGTACAGACATGGAAGTCATGGAAAATGACTAGGAAAAAAACAGTGCACTTGTTAAAAACCTATATAGCACCTATATTTTTTTATGTTTTGCACATCTATCCTCTACAGTTTAGTATGCATACTAAGATGATGGGACTCTTATTTTTATTCTTATGGGGGAGCAGGCAGAATCCGGTGAAAGAGCACACACATATAGAACTGGTAAAGAAGGGGGGTTGGGCATGATGCAAGTGATGTTTTTTTTTATTTGGGAATTTATTTTTCAGTAATATCAGGTCGCTAGTACTAGGGAAAGAAGAATTAGGTACAGAGTGTATGAAACGAAGGGAAGGAGAGTTTTTTACAGCATGGGGGAGAGGAAAGAGGCATGTGTCTGAAAAATCTTTACCTTCATATGTACAAATGACGTTAAATACATAAGAATGTGGAAAATTGAATTAAGCTGATTTGTGGACACAGATAAACAGAAATTTTATAGGATCTTAGTTAAAAAATGTTATCTGGAAGAGCCTGTTTTTACAACTGACCCTCATATAGACAAAACTTCACTATTAGAAAGTATTACTAAAGCTAGGATACTTTTAAAAATGTAAGATGTCATATGGTTGTGTGGTCACCAGAAACTAAATGTGAAGGGAAACCAAAAACTTAAAGGACTAGATGAAAGAATGTGTATGGTGGGAAATTGTTTAGGGCAAATAGAAACAATACAGCATTTATTTTTTTGAATATACATGTATTCAAGGATTTTGGGAGTCCTTAGCAGCATTATGGGATGAGAAGATGTTTGCAAATATTACTTATGAAGTGCTGATTTTAGGACAACTGTCACAGGAATGGAAGAAATGGAAAAGAAGTACTGTAATTGTGATTTTGGCATGTATTAAATAGAAACATAGAAACATAGAGTTTGACGGCAGATAAGGAGTGCTTGGCCCATCTAGTCTGCCCATTTCCCTACCTACAGGATAGGCCGCAGATCCTAGTTAACCAACAGCCTATTTCTTCCTACCCCCCCCCACAAGAATTGCCTTATGTCTGTCCCATGCATTTTTGAATTCTCCCACAGTTTTAGACCCCACAACCTCCTCAGGAAGGCTGTTCCATGCATCCACTACCCTCTCTGTGAAATAATACTTCCTCACATTGCTCCTGAACCACCCCCACTCTATCTTTAAATTGTGTCCCCTTGTTCTTGCATGTCTCTTTTTCTGAAAGATGCTACCCTCTTGGACTTTGTTGATTCCACTGAGGCACTTAAAAGTTTCTATCATGTCCTCCTCTCCTTCTTTCCTCAAGGGTATACATATTAAGCTCCTTTAGTCTTTCCTCATACGGCTTCTCTTGCAGACCCTGCACCATTTTAGTTGCCCTCCTCTGGACTGCCTCTGTCCTGTCTATATCCCTGTGGAGATGGGGTCTTCAGAACTGGACGCAGTACTCCAGATGGGGTCTCACCAACTGTCTGTACAGAGGGATAACAACTTCCTGTTTTCTGCTGCTGATGCCTCTGCCTATGCATTCCAGTATACCCCCAGCCCTCCCTGCTGTCTTCTCACATTGCTTGCCAGCCTTAAGGTCATCTGATATGATTACCCCCAGGTACCTTTCCTTTTTTGTTCTTGTTACTACCTCCCCCCCATTGTGTATTCTTCCCCTGGGTTCTTGTTTCCCAGATGCATTATTTTGCACTTCTTTGCATTGAATCCTAGCTGCCATACTTCTGACCATTCCTCCAACCTTGCCAAGTCCTTTTCATCCTTTCCATGACTCCTTGTGTATCAACCCTGTTGCAGATCTTTGTGTCATCTGCAAAGAGGCATACTTTTCCTTCCAGTCCCTCTGCAATGTCACTTATGAAGACATTAAAAAGGACTGGACCCAATACTGAACCCTGCGGTACCCCACTAGTAACCCCTGTTTCTTCAGAGTGGACTCCATTTACAATTACCTTCTGTGTCCTGTTGTCCAGCCAGTGTTTTACCCAGGCTACCACCCTGGGACCCACTCCCAGGCTGGTTAATTTAACTATTAATCTTTTGTGTGGGACTGTGCCAAATGCCTTGCTAAAGTCTAGGTAGGCCATGTCCACAGTCCCTCCCTGGTCTACTACTTTGGTCACCCTGTCAAAGAAATCTATTAGATTCGTCTGACATGACCTTCCCACTGTGAACCCATGCTGCCTTGGGTCCTGTGCCCCACTGGCCTCTAGGTACTCAACTATTCTTTCCTTCAGAAGTGACTCCATCACTTTCCCTACCACAGAGGTCAGACTGACAGGTCTGTAGTTTCCTGCCTCTGTCTTGGTCCCACTTTTGTGAAGGGGAATTACATCCGCCTTCCTCTAGTCCTCAGGTACCACACCATCCTCCCATGATTTATAAAAAAGAATAGCAAGTGGTTTCACTAGTTCCCCCCTTAATTCTTTTAGAATTCTGGGGTGCATTCCATCAGGCCTCATTGCTTTGTCCACCTTCAGTTTTAGGAGTTCTTGCAGAACCCTTTCTTCTGTGAAAGGACTGGGATGGACCCCCCTATCAAGAGTGCTTCTATTAATTGGATTAGGCACTTCCCCCTCCTCTTTTGTGAATACTGAGCAGAAATATTCATTCAGTATCCCTGCTTTTTCACTGTCCCCCTCTGCCCACCCACTGTTCATTCTATTCATACTCACTATCCCTCCCTTTGTCTTTCTATGCTCGCTGATGTACCTATAAAAGGTTTTATCCCCCTTCTTAACCGAGTTGGCAATCTTTTCCTCAGTTTGAGCCTTTGCTATTCTGACTTCCCTCCCTGCTTCCTTCTGCCTTAACTGGTACAGCTCTCTGTCCTGCTCTTTCTGTGTTTCCTTATACTTCCGGAATGCTATCTTTTTCTTCCTGACTTTCACAGCCACCTCTTTTGAGAACCATAGTGGCTTTTCTTTCATTTGATTTGTTTATTTGCTTCACACAAAGGCTTGTTGCTTCTGTGATGGCAGTTTTGATGATTCCCCATTGTTGCTCCACACCTCCTTCTAGCCTGTTTGCTAGTGCTTTTCTGAGGCACTCTCCCATCTTGCCAAGTCAGCCCTCCCAAAGTCCAGTACCTCACTTTGTGTGGCTTGACTCTGTAGCTGAGTTTAACATGAACCACACTGTTTGATGGTCACTTGTTCCCAGATGGCAACCACTTCTATATCTGAGATCCTCTCACTGCCCCCGTTTGAGAGTACGAGGTCTAAGATTGCTTCCTCATGAGTGGGTTCCGAAACTAGCTGTCTGAGGCCTGCCACCTGTAGGGCATCAAGAATGGCCCTGCTCTTGGTTGTGGCTGCAGCAAATGTGCTCCAGTTAACATCTGGCATATTCAGGTCTCCCATCAACAGAATCTCCCCTTTGTCTGTCATTCTAAGAATGCCTTCTATCGTATCCTTGTCCATTTTCTCCCCCTGACATGGGGTCTGTACACAACCCCTGTGTGGATTGTGGTGCCCTTTCCAGTCTCCAAGGTGACCCACAGTGCCTCCTCTCCTCCCTGTTTACTCTTTTGTTCAGTTGCTTTTATTCCTTCCTTTACATAGAGAGCTACTCCTCCCCCTCTTCTCCCCTGCCTGTCTCTCCTGTAGGTTATGTACCCTGGTATGTTAACATCCCAGTCATGGTTCTCTGTGTACCATGTTTCTGTGACTGCTACGATATCCAGGCATCCCTCTTCCATCAAGGCCACCAGCTCAGGGAGCTTGTTGCCCAGACTACGGGCATTGGTACTCAGTACTCTCCATTTCCTGATGGCCTTACTCCTTTTTGCCCTATCCCTGTCCTTCTTGCCTTTGTCACTTTCTCCATTTACCCCTGCCCTTCTCCCTATCGACACCTCTATGTTGGTGTTTGATTTTTTGGGGGGGGCTAGGATTTCCCTGCTCCTTTCCAGTGCCTCCCCCCTTGGCTAAGTTAAATGCTTGCCAATGAAGCATTTAAACCTATCACCTAGGATCCTGGTTCCCCTCCTGGACAGATGCAGCCCATCATGCCAGTATGGGCTTGCATCACTCCAGGTGGACCCCCAGTCCCCAATGAAGCCAAATCCCTGAGCTCCACACCAATTTTTCAACCACTGATTGAATTTCATGGTGGAACAACCTAGCCTCTCCTCGCCATAGATGGGCAGCACCTCCAAGAAGGTTACCATGCATGCTACTTGTCTAAGGCCCCTCCCAATTCCACAAACTCTTCCTGCACTTCTCTAATCCCTTTCTTAGTCAGGTCATTTGTCCCTAGGTGGACAATGACATCCAACTCCCTCCCTGTGCAGCTGCTCACGCAATCCTGAGGATTCACCCCTGTCCCTCCAAGCCATGGTGCCAGGCAGGCACCTTACCTCCCTCTCCCCTTCCTCCCCCAGTTCTACCTTCCTAATAATGGAGTCCCCCACCAGGAGTTGTTTCCTTCCCCTGCGGGGTCTCCTGCCACCCTCCTGTGGGTCTCCTTTGTAGAGATTCCCAGCATCCTCCTTGGTCGCCACTGTGGGTGCCTCCATAAAGGAACCACACTTTGCCAGAATGGCATAGGAATTGTGGAGAGATACAGCTGGAGGGATGCACCTCTGTTTCACCACCCTCACCCTCCCTGAGCCCACTGTGGTCCAACCGCTCCTCTTTCTTGGCAACCTCTGAGGCAACGGCAGTGGCACTGGTGGTCCCTGGAGTAAGTAAGTAAGATGCCTCAGGGTTTTGCAACAAAAAAAGGCAGAAATACAGGATGTATTGTTTATAGTCCAGGTTGAAATAGATAAAGTCTATAATTATGAGAAACATACGTTGGGAGTAGAAAAAATGTCATTATTTATGGGAAGGGATGGACTGGGTAGGATAAATAAAATATATAGTATCTAGAATGGAAAGGAGAAGAAAATAGAATTTAGAATAGCAGACGAGTAGAAGCAGAATATGAAAAATGAAGTAGAAGGATGTAGGTATAGGATGAGTATTATAGATTTTGTAATGTACAATATAACAGAAAGAATTGGTGAGTATAGAGATGGAGTGTGCCTCGAACGAGGCCTTAGGTATCAAGAAAAAGAAGGGTAACATAGGGACATGCAGGGAATTTATTTTTTTCTTTTCTACAGTGATAAGGGACTTTTGGATATAATGATACAACTGAATAATGACTTAAGTATTTATTTTCTTTTCAGACTGCAGGATTTTGCTTTTGGTTTGTATGATGCTAATACTGAATTTTGAGTTCACTTTGTATACCATGTTTATTATTTAAGGTTGGAAAGCTGTATGATTTAAATCAGTTGTTTGTTTTTGTCTATTAATGAAAATTTCCCCTACTCTTTTCGAGAAGTGCCATGGGATCTTTAACATCCACCTGCACTACCACCGGAACAGGCAACAGGGACCTCGGTTTAACGTCTCATCTAAAAGATGGACCATGATCATTCTAGGTAAGGTTACATTGAGCAGAAACTGCTGCTTTCCCTCCTCTTCCTCCTTATTGTCTTTGGCTAAGAAGATTTGGGCAATTTTCTCTTTCTAACCCAAGCATACACAAAAGAAAGAGTATGTGCAGATTAACCTTAAATTACAAATAATGTGATTTTAGCTGACAGTGCCACTCTGTGCATGTATGAAACCCTTTCATCTAAAATAAAAACATGTATAGTTACATTTTATCTCACTAGTGTGTTGCAATTGTTTTGTAGATTTTTAAATGTCCAGTAAATCTTCCCTGAATACCTATATACAAGTCTTTCGCTGACATTTTAATTTGTTTTGTTTGTTTCCTTTGTGTAAAATAAATATTTGCAATGTGTTATACTCTCATTCTGGAGGAAGTCAAATAAATCCAGATGCGGTAAAACACCTGAGGTTCTGAACACAACTGCAATTTAGTGGTGAAAATATGGTTGCAATGACCATGGTATGCCATGGTCCTAACTTGCACCTTATTGCTTTTTTATGCTTTCTGTTTATGCACCTGTTCACACTCCAGCCTACCCCTGTCTACTTCCATTACCCTCAGCCCCATCACCTACCTTCTCTGAGACATACCATCTTCCAGTGTACCCCACAGGATTGCCCTACAGGGAGGTGCCACTGGAGGGTGGACTAACCCTCTTTAGTATAGGTTATCCAGTGTAGAAAGGGAGTTATGGTCAGTGGAATGGGGCCTGAAAGGTGGAGATGTCATCCTGTAACGGCTGGGACTCAAATTTCCTTCAGTTGCCTCCCTCACACCAGGACTTTGCCTTGCTAAGGAAACATGGAACTTGATGAAAGAAAAAGACCATTGGTCTATCTAGTCTACCTGTAATACCCTATTGTATCCCAAGACCTAGTATCCATATGGGGATTCTGTACATGCTGCCTGTCCCTATGTTCCATGCCTTGCTACTACCTCACTGAGTGAATATTAAGCCCTTAACACTGTCCCAAATGTGTCTGAAGTCATTAATGATCTAGGCATCCATCACCTCAGCTGGCAGGCTCTTCCATGGCTTAACCACTCTCTCCAAAGTAAAGAACTCCCTCATGTCCCTCCTAAATTTCCCTCCTGATAGCTTCCACTCACTTCCCCATGTTCGAGATTCAATATTCCTGTTGAGTAGTTCCTCACAGTTTAACTTGTTCATTCCTTTCAGGAACTTGACAGTCTCTATCATATCGCCTCTCTCCCTTCTGGTCTCCTGCGAGAACATGTTTGGTGCCCTAAGCCAGTTCTCTCAAGATCTGTTCTGCAGGCCATGATTATTTTTTTACTCTGTGCTGCACCATTTCTGTCCTGTTCCTGTCTTTCCTAATGTGAGGGCTCCCGATCTGAGCACTTCACTTCAGGTGTGGCCTTAACAGTGATCTATAGAGAGGTAGTAATGCCTTAGTTCTCCTGCTATCAAATTCCTACCCAATACATCCAAGCATCCTGGTCACCTTGCTGTAGGTCTTGTTATATTGACTGGATTAAGGGAGTCACTTACGATGACTCTTCAGTCACTTTCTTCAGTAGCAGTGACCAGCTTAACCCCTCCCATCCAATATTCCTTCCTGGGATTACCATTCCCAATGTGCATCACCTTGCACTTTTTGGCATTGAACTTCAAATGTCAAACCTTAGACCACCTCTCCAACATTTGCTGGTCCTGCTGCAACTCCCTTATCCCCTCTTCACTGCCTGCCCTGCCACAGAGCTTAGTATCATCTTTGAAGAGGCATGCTTTGCCATGAATTCCTTCTCCTATGTTGCTGATAAACATATTGAAAAGAACTGGACCCAGGACTGAACCCTGCAACACCCCATTTGTGACCCCTCTCTCCCCAGATTTGACTCCATTTACCACTTCCCTCTGCTGTCTCCCCCTAGCAAACTATGCACTTATCTAAGTCCTATGCTGCACCTAGATCCTCTAACTTCTTTAGCAGCCTTCTATGTGGCACTGAGTTGAATGCCTTGGCGAAATCGAAGAAGCATAAATCTACTGCTTGTCCCTTATCTACTGCCCTAGTTACCAAGTCAAAGAATAAAGTCAAATTTGCCTAACATGCTGTCCCTCCCATGAGCACATGCTGTTTACTATCCTGGAGCCCATCACTCTCCGGGTAGTCCTCAGGTCCTCTTTGACTAGTGTCTCCATCCGTTTACCCACAACAGTAGTAAGACTGAAAAGCCTACAGTTACCTGGTTGTTCCATGTCCAGACCTTATGCAGCAGAACTTCTGTATGTTTGCTACCCTCCTGTCTTTCAGCCCCCACCCCCAACTGAATTAAGCTATTGAATAGCAGTGCCAGGAGTTCAGCCAATTTAAACGCTGATTCCCTGAGCACCCTTGAATGCATCCCATCTAGCCTTGGTGCCTTCTCTGTCTTCAGGACTGCCAGGTCCTTTTTTTCTTGTAAATACCTTCTGCCTCATTTCTGGGATCCCCTTTTGGCAACTTTTATGCCACTATCTGGCTGGAAGTGCTGGAAATGTTGACAGTGAGAAGAATAAGCACCCAACTTTAACCTAGAGATGTACTGTATATGATATACATTTTCTCTTCACACTTAAAATAGTGTAAATAATAATAATAACTTTATTTAATTCAGCGCCTTTCACAATATCAAGGTGCTTCACAAAATCACAAATAATTCAATAAAACATAATTAAAATCATAGCAGATCAGGAAATGCCTTACTCCATAAGAATGTCTGCAGTGCCTGTTTAAAGCTCCCCACTGTCCTGCACTCCTGCAGCTGATGGGGCAGAGAATTCCAGAGGGTTGAGGCAGCAAACATAGAAGTGCGTGCCCCAGATGAATTCAGACTGACCCTCGGAATCTCCAGCAACCCCTCACCAGCTGAGTGGAGCTGTCTTACAGGGGTGTAAGGAGTCAGAAGCTCTTTCACATAGTCAGGACCAAGTCCATGTAGGGCTTTGTAGGTTAACAAACCTTTTTTATTATTATTTATTTATTTATTTATTTTTATTTGGCCGGGCCACCAGTCATTTTTCGGCCCTGGTCACGGCCCCGGGAAGCCTCAGCCACCATCTATGGCTGCCGGGTTCCCCCAGTCACCCCCAGCTAACCCCCTGAAGGGCGGGGCCATGGCCACGGTCTTCCCGTGGTCACGGAACTGTATCTAGTCGGGGACCCGCAGTGATGGTAGCCACTCGAGGTCTTTTCCCAGGAGGGCTTCATAGAGACTGTGGCCCTACCCACCTGATTTTCTGTTTTTTCTTTACGGAGGTGGGGACGTGCAATGACACCAGCATCCGCCCCACCTCCCGGATGTTGAGCGTCGGCAGCGTGAGATCTCCCGGCCTCCGCCGGGAGTCCTCAGTGCTCCAGCGCTACCTCGCCTCCCGGAGAAGAAGGCGGTCCATGGAGCCCATCCTTTCTCCTCGGTCGTTTTCCCGACTTCCGGGTCCTATTCTCGAACCCGGTCACTGGCGAGCAAGCAGAAATCACCGCTGCCAGCAGGCTTGCCATTGTAGGTTAACAAACCTACCTTAAAGGTGATCTACCACTGAACCGGCAGCCAGTGCAGATCGCGCAGCACTGGGGTAATATGGGATCTCCTAGATATCCCAGTCAATAAATGTACGGCAGCATTCTGCACTAGCTGCAAGCGGAGGATATCAACCCCGGGAAGCCGTCAGTAAAGGGAGCTGCAATAGTCAAGGCGCGAGGTCACAAAGGAGTGGACCAGAATGGGCAGATCACTGGACAGAACAAGGTGCTTGATCCTGGCAATGTTCCTAAGATGGTAAAAGGCTAACTTAATGAGTGTAAGAGGGTAGGTGGAGGAAAGAGATTTTATTTCAGCATTTGGAGCACTTTGAAATATTTCATTAAATACAGTATATAACATATAGTGTGGGGAACCTAGCTTAGAAAACTTACTCTTGGGGGAAAGTAAATTAAGAAAACCCTGTGAATCAGGTGTGTGATTCAGGGGTAGAGCTGCCAGAGGGGTATACCATTTTACAAGAGCACTATAAAAGACTCACTTGCCCAGCCACGCTCAAGTACCAGTGCATGAATGGAACAGCACAGGAACGAGGAATCTGTCTTAGGTATCTCCAAACAGTCAGAAGTCCATAGGAGACTGCAGGAGAAACACCAGGTCAAAGTAGGAGACAGCACACTACTGTTTTCTGGTATACTGAAACAGTCAGCTTCGGGATAGGTACAGTAGATACAGGCATTGTGTTAACATATCATGAGTAGGGAGTAGTAGGCACCAGGATAAGGAAGGTACAGGTAAGGGGGTTTAAAAAGGAAATTAGGAGACACCCTGTCTAGGGTAGGTAACAAATAAGTTTGGGCAAGTGGATAAGAAGTAGTAGACACCCAGAGCAAGTCAGGCACGTGTAGGTGGATTAAAAAAGGGATAACAAAAAACACCCTATTTAGGGTAGGGTACCAAATACATTTCAGACAAGTAAAGGGAGAGGTAGGAATTCAACGGATATAGAAAAGAGGCAGTAAGTTACAGGGACTTTTCATCAGGCACTAAGGTAAAGGAATGAAAGAGCATGACAGTGCTGCAGTGCACTGCATGTGAAGCTGCAGACTTTTGGGACACCTTCTGGAGACTGAGGTGCTGCTCCATTTCTACTCACCTCTCTGGACTAAAGGCAGAGGTTGCTGGACTCCAGACTGAACTGTCAAGGGTACAGAAGACCTTCTGCTCTACCCAGGGACCTCCAAGTCTGCCACCACTCCCCCAGAGGATGCCTTGGCAGAGGCAGATCAGTTGGACTTTGGTGTGGTCCAGGAGGGAAGGGTACACTGTCCTAAGCCTGTACCACTGAACAAATCCTTTGCAGCACAGGCAGGATGGAGTAGCTGGGTGGAGGCACCTGAAACAAGTACAGTGGGGGTACTTAGAAGGGGTGGCCCCAAGGAGGGGAAAGAAGCCCCTAGTCAATGAAGAAATAGTTGCTGGTGGGGGACTCTATTGTTAAAGGGATAGACTTAAGAGTTGGGGGAGAAAGGGAGAAGGAAGTGAAGTACTTGACATGTACTTCGGCTCAGAGGGATGGAGAGCTGATCCAGAGGATCACTAGAGAAGCAGGAGATGGGAAGGAGCTAGATGTCATCATCTACCTCGGGATAAATGATCTGGCAATGTACAGGGTAGAGGCAGTTCAGGGAAATTATAGGGAGCTGGGAAGAGGCCTCATGCAGGTAGCATGCATGGTGGCTTTTGCCAAACTGTTAGCTGTATACAACCAGGGACAGGATAGGACAATCTGCACCAGGACTTATAAAAATTGTTTGAAGGCATAGTGCATGACAGAGGGCTTCCACTACATTGGGAATTAGGGGCCAACCTGGAAAGATATGGGCCTCTATGGAAGAGATGGCCTGCGTCTTTCTAGGAAGGGAAAAGCAGTCCTTAGTGGGAGATTTAAATGCTACTTGGATAAGCATTTAAACTAACATACAAACATACTAACATACTAAGATGCCAACAGAGTAGGCCTAATGGTCTATCGAGTCTGCTCAAAAAACAGCACCCAGTCAGGACACCATTGCTGCCCTCCCTGCCTCCCCCATAAATCCCCCCGACCCCATGCCCCATTGGAGTTACACCTCCAGGTCTGTCATTATTCAGTTTTACCTTCCCCTTATACCTGTCCCAGACCCTCTTGAATCCCTCCAGTGTATTAACAGCCACTGGTTCCACAGGCAGTACGTTTCAGGGGTCCACCACCCTCTTGATGAAGTAGTGTCTCCTAGTCTCCCCCCTGAGCCTCCCACCAACCAGCCTCATGGAGTGCCCCTTGGTGGCCCCCTCCTCCCTTAGCAGAAAAACCCTATTTAGGCTGACCCTATTTACTCCCTTTAGATATTTAAAGACCTCTATCCCCTATATTCTCTCTGTCCCTTCTTTTCTCCAGGGAGTACAAGTTGAGCTCCTCAAGTCTCTCCTCATAGGATCTTTCCCACAGACCCTGTATCATCCTGGTTGCCCTCCTCTGGACCCTCTCAAGAAGTGCAATGTCCTTTTTCGAGTATGGATGCCAGAAATGCACACAGTACTCTAGGTGCAGTCTAACCAGGCAGTTATACAGAGGGAGAAGCACCTCCCGTCTCCTCAAGGTTAGCCCCTTGGGGATGCACCCAAGCATCTTATTTGCTTTAGCTGCAGCCCTCCTGCACTGCTCAGAGTTATTCATTTTGGCATCCAAAACCACCCCAAGATCCTTTTCCCCTCCCAAAAACCTGCAGTTTCTCCCCATCCAAAAAGTAGTCATGAGCTGGATTCCTATGCCCCAGCTGGAGAATACTGTATTTCTTGGCATTAAAACTCAGTTTCCAGGAGTGTGACCATCTCTTCAGAGTCTCCAGATCCCCCTGAAGGGCTCTTCTATCCTCCTTCCCATCCACCACTGGCCTCAGCTTCGAGTCATCAGCAAAAATGCTCATCTTACTCCTGATACTATCCCTGATGTCCAAGATGTAAGCATTAAACAGGAGTGGACCCAGCACCGACCCTTGTGGGACCCCGCTACTGACCCTCCTAGGAGATGATACATAGAAACATAGAATTTGACAGCAGATAAGGACCGCTTGGCCCACCTAGTCTGCCCATTCTCCTACCTAACAGATAAGCTGCAGATCCTAGTTAACCAACAGCTTACTTCCTCCTACCCCCCACTAGGACTGCCTTATGTCTATCCCATGCATTCTTGAATTCCCCCACTGTACTTGACTCCACAACCTCCTCGGGAGGCTGTTCCATGCATCCACAACCCTCTCCGTGAAAAAATACTTCCTCACATTACCTCTGAGCTGTCCCCCCTCTATCTTCAAATTGTGCCCCCTTGTTCTTGCACTTCTCTTTTTCTGAAAGATGCTACCCTCTTGGACTTTGTTGATTCCCTTGAGGTACTTGAATGTTTCTATCATGTCCCCTCTCTCCTTTCTTTCCTCAAGGGTATAGATATTAAGCTCCTTTAGTCTTTCTTCATATATCTTCTGGTGCAGACCCTGCACCATTTTGGTTGCCCTCCTCTGGACAGCCTCCACTCTGTCTATGTCTTTGCGGAGATGGGGTTTCCAGAATGGCACACAGTACTCCAGATGGAGTCTCACCAACTGTCTGTACAGAGGGATAACAACTTCCTGTTTTCTACTACTGATGCCTCTCCCTATGCATCCCAGTAACCCTCCAGCCTTCCTTACTGCCTTCTCACATTGCTTGCCCACCTTTAGGTCATCTGATATAATTACCCCCCGGTCCCTTTCAAATTTTACTGTTGTCAGTATCTCACCCTCCATTGTGTACTCTTCCCCTTTTTGTTTCCCAGGTACATTACCTTGCACTTCTTTGCATTGAATCTGAGCTGCCATACATTTGACCATTCCTCCAACCTTGCCAAGTCCCTTCTCATCCTTTCCACTCTATCTTGTGCATCAACCCTGTTGCAGATCTTTGTGTCCCCACCCAACCACTACCGTCTGAAACTGCCCAGTTAGCCAGTTTCCTATCCACCTTACCATCCTTTCCCCAACCCCCACTTCCCCCAACTTGTCCAGCAACCCAGGGTGTGACACCGAATCAAATGCCTTGCTGAAGTCTAGAAAGAGGACATCCACCGGCCTGTCCTGGTCATGCGCCTTTGTCACCCAATCGTAGAACTCCAAAAGGTTAGTCTGACACAATTTGCCCTGAACGAAGCCATGTTGGTGATCATCCAGATGGCCCCATGTCTCCAGAAACACCTCCAGCCTCTCTTTCAATATGGCTGCCATCATTTTGCCTACCACTGACATCAGGCTGACAGGCCCGTAGTTACCCAGCTCCCCCCGTGAGCCACTTTTGTGGATAGGCACGATATGAGCCATCCTCCAATCCTGAGGCACCCACCCTGTCTGAAGGGAAGAGTTGAAAATGTCAGCCAGAGGTGCAGCAAGGACATCCGCCATCTCCTTTAGCATCCTGGGATGAAGGCCATCCGGACCTGGTTGCTTATCTGTTTTCAAGGACTTAAGGGCTTCCCTCATCCTATAAACAGGAATTTCAACATCCGTGACCTCCCCCCTTCCTCATTCCTAGCCTGTGTCCCCCCATAAGGTGTTGCCTCTCTATCGTTTCTAGTGAAGACCAAGGTAAAGTATTCGTTAAGTACCTCCACCTGCTTCCCGATCTCCTCGGCCCACCCACTCCCTGACCTCAATCTGCTAGTCTGCCCCTTCACTTTCCTTCTTTCCCTAATATACCTAAAGAACCCTTTTTCCCCACTTCTGATCCCCAGTGCCAACCTCTGCTCCATCCTCACCTTGGCCAATCTCACCACCCTGGTTACCTTTTTGGATATCATATCGTACTGCCCCCTGTCCATGACCCCAGGTGAGCACTTGTATCATCTATAAGCAGCTCTTTTCTCCCTCACCACCTCCTGGACTCCCCTGGTCCACCAGCTCAGCTTTCTGGCTCTACCAAACTTGCACTGGACCTTTGAGCAGGCCTTGGTAGCTTTCAGGAGCCCTCTTTTAATGATTTCCCACCTGCTCTCTGTGTCCATGTCCGTTCTAATCCCCCTACAGATACCCCTTGAGAATCCCCTCCATACCCTTAATGTCCGCGCCACTATTTAATTTATTTATTAGCTTTTGTTGACCAGGTAAGCACACTAGACAAAACAATTGCGTATTTTCAGGTACGACCTGGGAGAGTACAAAGAAGGACAAAGTCCATACAAAGAACAATAAGATACAGTTAAGCATTACACAGGATCAAGTAGAAATGGGTGACATCACATTACATAAGCAGTCAAGAATTTAACACAGTGGGTTAGGAAAGAGCATACATAGGATCACATAAGGATAAGAACAGTGCATCAACAAATCACTGCCCAGGAGCATAGGGTGAATACATTTCTATGCAGACTAGGACCACCAAACAAGCATCCGACAAAGCTCCACTTAGAGCAGAGAATAGGTACAATATTATACAAAACAGGACCTTAGCAAAAGTCAACCACCACCATTTTAGTGTGATTTTCCCTTCCCCCCAGATCTAGGGAAACCCAAGCCATGGCATGATCACTCCCCGCCAGTGGGTCCCTTACCACTAGGTTCCTAAACACATCACCATCCAACAGGACCACATCCAGGATACAACCATCCCGCTTCAGGTCAGCCACCAGTTGGGAAAAGAATGCATCCTGGAAGACGTCCAGCAGATGCTGCTCCCTAGTCAATGAGGATGCCCTAGTTCCCCAATCAACCCCTGGCATGTGAAGGTCACCCAGCACCACAGTTCTGCCCTCCCCCTGATCACAGTGTTCCCTGAGATTCGCCACCAGGCCTTCCTCAAGTTCTTCCGCCTGCATGGGCGGTCTATAAATCACTGCCAGATTTACCCTGTTACCCCCAGGCACCTGCAAGGTAATCCATAACGCCTCTGCATTTCCCTCTGCCCCTTCACCCTGCATATATTAATGCCGCTCCTAATGATGAGTGCTACCCCACCTCCCCTGCCCACAGCCCTGTCCTTCCTGAACACAGTGTACCCTATCAGGTTCAGGTCCAAATTGTGCTGAGGAGTAGCCTACGTTTCAGTGACTGCCACTACATCCACCTTCCCTTCAGTTAGCATTGCCTGAAGCTCGGGCATCTTGTTACCCATGCTCCTGGCGTTAATCAGGACCACCCTCCGTCCCTGCCCCTTGTCCTTGCCCATTCCCCCCAACCTGAGATCCCCCAGTTAACTGCATGCTCCTGCTCCCTTGTACACAGTCAGGTGCCCCGGTTTGGCACCCCCTCCCCTCCGCAGGAGGAGAAGAAGACTAAGTCCTCTCTTGATGTGCCTGCTAGCAGCGGCCTCAAGCCCCAGCCCCCCTCACAAGTTTAAACCCCACCTAGCTTTGATGAACTCAGTCAATTTTAGTTTCAAAACCTCCTTCTCCCCCAAATTTAAGTGAAGCCTATCCCTAGCATACAGCCCCTTGTCCTTCCAAGTTGCACCCCAGTCCCCAGCAACCCATACCCGCTAGCCACACACCATGCTCTGAGTCATTCATTAACCTCCTTAATTTTCTGTTTGTTTGTATCTCCTCCACACCATTTCCCTCTATGTCATTAGTGCCTAGGTGGACTAATATGTTAGGGGATCCACCACATTCCTTCACCAAAGCATAGACCAAGTGCTTGGCCTTGTGCACAGTCAAGCCAGATACACTCTTGCCCCTGACAGTACAGCCTTGCGCCTCACTCCTCCCTTCCCACTTAATACCCCTGATCATGGAGTCCCCCAGCAATAGCACTTTAACCTCCTCCTTCCCCTTGAGCCTACCTCCTTCCTCTGCCACACACTCCCCCCCTCACTCCCACTACTTTTCCATTTTCTCTGGCCACCCCAAGCAGTTTGATTGCCATCTGCTGCCTTTACCTCTGCTCCAGCTTTTCTCCTGTCCAACCATTCTACTGCTAGCCCCCACCCCACCTCACCACTCTGGACTGTCCCATCAACACTCCAATTAATTTGTGGCCCCTCCAGACCACCAGGGGCCCTTGTTTCTACCCCTTCATCATCCTTTTTTGTGCTATCTCCACACTTAATTCCTGCTGGTCTCTTTCCCCCTGGAATCCATGCTCCCTCCTTACTGTCCCCTCATCCTCCCTTCCCTGGCTCCCCTTCCCATGCCACCCCTGGCTCCTCTATTAGCCCTGGTGCCCATGCCCCCAACCCCCCTCACTTTCATCCCCCTTCTCCTTCTGCCCACTGCTGGCTGTGCCCCCCCGCATCTTCTGAGGCCCCCCCCTCCCATGGTGTCCTCAAATGACAAGTACTTATTTGAGACCGGGATCCTCCCAGCAGGTTATTTACCAGTGATCACTTCCTGTGAGGTGATCCCCCTTGCCATGGTCCTTAGAGGCCCTTTTGCCCATCTGCCGATAGCCCCCACCTTTTGCCATCCTTTGCCCACCTCCATGTCCAGTTTCCTCAATCCTTCCCCCCATTTCTGCCCCCAGGGCTGGTCCAATCTAGCATGAGTTCTGTTGGCCCTCCCATCCTCTTGCATCCGCATTTGCAGGCACCCTCCCCCCAACTGTCTGTAGTTACATGCCTCCAATTCCCTGCACTCATGCCCGTCACCCACCTATCCAGTTCATACCTGAGCTGGCGCAACTCAGCCTCCAAACCCATTAATCTGGCACATATAGGACAGCGCCCTAGTCTCCACAGTGTACTCATGGCCACTACAGTTCCACAGCCACTGCAATCCACCAGCCTGCTTCCCCTCTATCCTGTAACCGAAGTCCCCCCACCCATACAGTAGTGACCCCGCACAGACCAGCTGCCCCTGTCAGCCGCCCCATGATGCACATCCCTCCACCTATACCAATTTATCCTAGCATGTCCCCAACTAGGAGCAGCCATGTTGCCCTGTTCTCCCCAAGGGTACCACCTATTACCCAGTAATTCCACTGCCACAGGCAGCAGGTCAAACCAAGGCAGATCAAATCAGCCCAATGCAATGCAATATCAGCTCCAAATGTGTCATCCAACTATACAATTTAAGCAGTTTTAAGCCTGCAGACAGTTTGCCCAGAATTCAGCTCAGGATCGCCCTAAAACCAAAGCAGCTCAAGACCACTCTAAGAAGAGCAATATAATATAATTTCAGGCTAGCCAACTCAGTTGCCCCTTAATTAGCCCAGAGCATCCCCCGGCCCAAAGCAGTTCCCTTGATCAATCCAATTTTACCCCTACCCAGTGTAGTATAAATCCCATCATGGCAAAAACAAATAGCAACAAATTAGTCATTGAGCCTGATCAGAACAAGACAAATAGCAACAAGTTAGACATTAAGCCTGATCATGACAGCTTGCAGCATGTACCTTCAAATTTAGTCATAAAAGTACAAGGCCAGCTCCCCAGTGTGCTCTATCCAGTTTAAGTGATTTGCCCTTTTATGGAAAGTGTACTGTAGTGTAGAAACTAGCGGGGGGGGGGGGAGCTGTAAAACCAAGGGAGGTAACAATTTGGATACAGCAGTGTCGGGCAGGAGAGCCTGAGGGGAGTACACTACCCGAGGGCAGGGGCACAAGAAGACAGGGTGGAGACATGGCAGAGGACATGGGAGGGTATAAATGAGGAAAGCAAGAAGAAAGGGCAAAGGAGACAGGTAATGGAGAAAGTAACAAGGGAGGAAGGCGGGGTCATGGGGAGCTTCAGGGAACAGCACATGCAGGAGGGGAAGGGGAAAGCATAGAAACAAGCATGGAGGGAGTAGGGTATGGAAAGTCATGTGCATCAATTCAAGGAGTCTGAGAAATAAGATTACAAACATGGGGGCATAATGGCAGAGGCTAGCCTGGATTTTGTGGCCATAAGGGAGCCATGGTGCACTAATAACCATGACTGGGACATGGCCATACCGGCTACTCTCTGTTCAGCAGAGACAGGGAAGGGCAGAGGGGAGGAGGGGTTTTACCATGTGTGAGGGAGGGAATCAAGGTCATGGAAGTACAGGAGCACCCCGAGGAAAACGAAGGGCTGGAGATGCTGTGGGTCATCCTGAGACAGGTACTGAGGTAGCTATCTGTACAGGGCTGGTATACAGACCTCCAGCACAGAAGAGAAGTTGAATAAGGAAATTGAGGAAGCCATCATCAGGATGGCAAGAAAGGGCGAGGTCCCCTAGTTTAATCTGGCAGATGAGGATTGGAGCCTTCCAACTGCAGTTTTGTCATGGAGCAGGGCCATGCTTGACTCAGTACTCAGGTAGCTAGTCAAGAAACCTGGTAGGGATGGGGCAGTGCTGTCCTGGTGCTTACAAATAGGGATGTTATTGCAAATGTCACAGGGGGCAGTCCCCTAGGCACCAGTGACCGCAGAGCGGTTTAAAATTAAGATGGGAACAGAGGCAAACTACACAAGGATGAGGCCCCTGAACTTTAGAAGGGCAGATTTCAAAGAAATGGGCGCTGCCTCAGAAATTACCTCATAGTGGGGATCACCAGGGAGAGGCAGATGAACAGTGTGAATAAATAATGGAGAGCATAATTAAGGCAACCAACTTCTGCATGAAGGAAGTGAGTAAAAACAGAAAAAAAAGAGACTTTTAGGGTTCTCTAGGGAAGCAGCCAAGGTGGTGAGGAAAAAGGGTGGCATTAGGCAGTATGCGGAAACACAGAGGGAGAAAGACAGGAAGGTATACCAAGTAAAACAGAGGGAAGCAGGAAAGGCTGTGAGGGAGACAAAGGCACAGACAGAGGAAAGGATAGCCAAAGGGTAGCTAAAGGGGATAAGACTTTCTTCAGGTACATAAGTGAAAAGAAGTAATCAAGGGGCAGGATAGTGAGTATAAGGAGGGCGGCACGGGAACTGCAGAAGAGGATCAAGAAAAAGCAAACATCCAGAAGAGGTATTTCTGCCCTGTAGGTACTGCTGCTCAGTCTTCACAGTGGAGGAAATGGGAAATGTCTACCTGGGATCAGCAGGAACAGAGTTGGGAGGGGGGGGCAAGGGTGGCCACAAGTCAGTTTTCAGTGAAAAGAGTCCTGAAGGGACTTGCAGCTCTGAAACTGAACAAGGATATGGGATCAGACAGGATCCACCCAAGGGTACTAAAGGAAGTCAGGGAAGTGCTAGCTGCCCCACTGATGGCCTTATTCAACAGCTCACTGGAAACAGTCACATTTCCCAAGGACTGGAGTAGGGGAGATGTGGTCCTGCTCCATAACAGCAGCAGAAAGAAGGAGGCTAGCAGCTACAGGCCAGTCAGTCTCACGTCAGTGGTGGAGAACTTAATGGAAACCCTGTTAAGAGAAAGGTTGGTAGAGTATCTTGAATTCAGTCTGCTATAAGACCAAAGGCAGAAAGGATTCATGGAGGGAAGTCACGCCAAATGAATCTGATTGATTTCTTTGATTAGGAGAGCAGAGACGTAGATCAGAAGAGGGCAGTGGATGTCATCTATCTGTACCTATCTCAATGCTGTGCTGCACAGGAGACTGATGAAGGAACTCAGCAGCCTAGAGGTCGGAACCGAAGTGGGCAATTGGGTAAAGAAATGGTTAATGGATAGGTGACAGAGAGTGGTGGTTAATAATACTGCCTCTAATGAGGGAAGAGTGGCCAGTGGGGTGCCACAGGGCTCAGTACTGGGACCAGTACTCTTCAATGTCTTTAGAAGTGATTTTGCAGAAGAACTGGAAGGGAAGGTATGCCTTTTTGTTGATGACAACAAAATATGTAATAAGGTAGACACTCAGGAAGAGGTGGAGAAAATGCATAGAGACCTTGGGAAACTCAAGGAGTGGTCAAGAGTATGGCAGTTGGGGTTCAATGCCAACAAGTGCAAAATCATGCACCTAGGTCATAGGAACAAAGGAGCTGAATATAGGATGGGGGGAGGTACTGACAGTCACTAAGCAGGAAAAGACCTGGGGGTTATCATATCTGATTACCTCAAAGTGGCAGACAGTGTGACAAAGCAGTAGGTAGTCTTGTCAGATGGTGGGATGAACAGGGAGAGGTATCTCCAGCAGGAGAAGGGAGATGGTGTTGCCACTGTATTGGAGTACTATGTCCAGTTCTGGAGGCTGCTTCTCAAGAAGGACATAGACAGGGTCAAGGCAGTCCAGAGAAGGGTAACTAAAATAATGCAGGGGTTGCATCAAAAACCCTATGAGAAGAGACTGAGGGATCTCAACATGTACACCCTGGAAGAGAAGAGAGCAAGAGGAGACATGATAGAGACATACAAGTACCTCACAGGGGTGAATAGCATGCAGGAGAGCAGTCTCTTTCAAATAAGAAAGAGCACCATGACAAGAGGGCATGCAATGAAGCTGGGGGGGGGAGTTTAAGAGTGATACGAAGAAGTACTACTTCACTGAAAGAGTGGTGGATGCCTGGAACTGGCTACCAGCAGAAATGGTGGTGGAGGCAAAAACTGGAGGGGGCCTTCAAGCATGCATGGGATATACATAGGAGGGTGCAGGAGACCAGTTAGGATCAGCAGAGACAGACTAGGCAAAGACCATTTGGGGAAGATTGGGTGGTCCTTTTCTGCTGACATATTCTGTTTCTATGGCAGATACCTTTGCATCCTCCACTTTAAAAACTGAGAATTAGTCATTAAAAATGGCTGCCTCCTGCATGTCTTCTTCTATTACTCTGCCTCCATCTGTTAGCCCAACAATTCCTCCTCCTATCTTTTTTCCCTAATATATCTGGATATTTGCTTTTCACCACCTTTGACTCCCTCCACAATATGCAGCTCTGTGTCTGCTTTTGCATCCCTGACTTCCATCTTGGCCTCCCTTGATTTTGCTTTGTACTCACTTAATTCTTCATCCCCCTGCTTCTCCTTGTATCTGATGAAGGCCTTTTTCTTGGCCCTCGCTTCCTCCCTGACTTTCTTAGAGAACCAGATTGGTCTCTTGTACCTGTTTTTCTTGGTGACTGCCATCAAGAAAGACTTTGTTGCCTCAAGAATGGTGCCTTTAATTTCTCCCAACCATTCCTCCACACCCCTGATTTTGTCCACCCCATCCAACCTGTCCCAGACTAATTCACTCATCTGATTACAGTCTGTTCTTCTGAACTCCAAATTTCAGCCTTTGATGGGGGTGATACCGAGGGTGAGTATGAATCATATTGTGTTATGGTCATGGGACTCTAGTGGTCCCCTACCCACATTTCACCTACCATTTAGGTGGGAAACTGGCTAAGGGACAGAACCCAGAGTGTGGTAGAGGGGGGGAGAGTTATGTAGCACTAGAGAGGTCACCAATGGGGTCCAGCAGGCTTGCTGCTGGGACCGGTGTTGTTCAGTGTCTTCATCAATTACATTGGGGATGGCATTAAGGGCAAAATGTGCCTTTTCATGGATTACAACAAGCTGTGTGGGAGGATGGACCCAGCCAAAGGGATGCAGGCACTACATGACAATCAGAAAAAGCTTGAGAGGTGGTCCAGGATCTGACAGCTTGATATCAATGCCAATAAATTAAAAGTTATGCACATTGGAGCTGAGAATCCCAGGATGAAGTATTGCCTGGGAGTGGTATAGGTATCTCCAATGAAGGAGAAGAACCTGGAAATGATATTCACTAGTGATCTGAAGCACTCCATGCAGTGCCAGAAAGCAACAGCAAGGGCAAACAAGATGTTGGGATGTATAGTTAGAGGGATCAGCAGTAGGAGAGGAGGTTATACTTCCCTTGTACAGGCCACTGGTGAGGCCAAATCTAGAGCATTGTGTTTGGTACTGGTGCCCATACCTGAAAAAGGACATTAAATTGCTGGAGATGACCCAGAGGAGGGCTACAAAGATGATCATGGGTCAACAGGGTAAGGCATACAAGAAGGGGTTGAGGGCGCTGAACATATATTCCCTGGAGGACAGGAGGGAGAGGGGGGACATGACTGAAACCTTCAAGTACTTGAAAGGGATAAATAAGGTGAATAAGGATGGTCTCTTCTAGCTATGAGGTGGCCATGACACGAAGGGATACAGTCTTAGGCTGGGGGGGAGGTTTAGGAGGGAGGTCAGGAGGTGCTTCTTCACGGAGAGGGTGGTGGCCAGTTGGAATGTGTTGCCTGAGGAGGTGGCCTCATTGAAGAAGATGGGCAGCTTCAAGAGAGGCTGGGATAGATATAAGGGGAAGGTAAGGGTCAAGGGTGGGGAGGATGGAAAGGATGGGAGAAGTAGCTCAGGCTACTCGCTGGAGGATAGGAGGGACAGAAGAGATATGATCGAGACATTCAAGTACATGAGAGGGATAAACAAGACTGGTAAGGAGGGGCTATTCAGGGTAAGGGTGGGGAGGGTCACTAGGGGCCATGACACGAGATTGGAGGGGGGAAGGTTCAGGAGGGAGATGAGGAGACACTTTTTTACAGAGAGGGCGGTGGCAGGGTGGAACGCATTACCAGCAGAGGTGGTGGCCTTTAAAACAGTGGGCTGCTTCAGAAAGGGCTGGGACAGGGTAAGAGGGAGGACAAAGGGAGGGAGGGTGAGGAGGGAGGGGCAGCTGTAGAATAGGGTTGCTAGCTGCAAATTCGGGCAGATTCGATAGACCAACATGACCTTTTTCTGCTGGCAAATTTCATGTGTTCGTATGTTCGTAGGCTGTGGACCCTGCAATATCAGCAGACTAGATAGACCCAATAGCCTTCTTCTGCTGGCTTCTTTATATGTTCATATGTTTGCATGTTCATTTCTGAGCTGATTGAGCACCATAGTGAGAATGGCAGCCTGCCTTCTGGGTTCCCTGACCAGATACACTAGTAAGCAGCTATGCAAGGTATCTAGCTAGGCCTAACTTCTGGTGCTGCTAGCTGCTGCAAAGCCTCTGTCAATGTCTGGAAGATTGAAAGCCCCCTCTACCACTACCTCCCCTTTTGTGGCCCCCTTCACTGTTTCTGCCCTTAGTTCCTATTCATCTTTGTCATCCCATCCTGGTGGTCTATAGATGACCCCCATGTGCAGTTTCTTGCAATATGTCATCGTGAGCCGAACCCATAAAGATTCTATTTCCCAACCCCCCTGATGAACCCATCCTCTACCGCCTCAATGTCTTCTCTGACATAGAGGGCCACCCCTTCTCCTTTTTCCTTCTCCCATCCTGCCTATACATGGTATAGTCTGGGACTACCAGATCACAGTCGTTATTCCCTGAGGCCCAAGTTTCCATAATTGCTACGTGGTCCAACTCCGCATCTGCCACAATTACCTGGAGCTCACTAATTTTGTTTCTCAGGCTCCTGACATTAAGGCAGACTGCTTTCCATCTTGCACCTTAACCCCTCTGATCTTTCTAGAACCTCTCCCTTCATCCTCTCTCAACCTCCTTAATTTCCTGTTTTTTGCTATCTTAGGGATCCCTCCCTGCTGACTCAATTTCTTAACCCCTGCCTTGCTGCTTCCCCTGGGGAATCTCAAGCTAGAATCCCCACTTGCTCTCCTTTCTCAGTGGCTCTGCCAGCCTCAACCTCCTATGCAGTCAGTTTAACTGTCCCCCAATGTAGACATCTAACCTCTGCCCCCAGCGCGCAGGTCCCCTTGATGTTAGGTGAAGGTTGTCATCCTTGAAGAGGCCCCCAGTCCATTGCAAAATGGTACCCCTCCTCCTAACACCATTCCTTCAACTACCCATTAAACTCCTCAGTCTTTTCCTTTCTTACTTTATCCTTCACATCCTCCCTACTCCACGAAGGGAGGACCTCAGAAAAGGCCATATAAACTAAGTGTGCCTTCAGTCTGTCCCCCAAACTTCAGAAGTTGCATACCAGTGTTTCAATAGGCTGGTTCACCAGATCCTTTGGTACCCAAATGTATTTGCACCCACACCCCCTCTTCTACCATCTCCCCAGTCCTATCCATATCCCGGATGGCTGATGCAACTGGAAGACATCTGACCAGGTGCCTTGTCTTCCCCTTCCCCCTGCCACTTTTTTGGTTTCCTAACTATAGAGTCCCATATAACTAAAATACTTCTTGCTATCTTTTTCCTGCTTTCACCCCTAGATGCCACCCAGTCATCCTACCTAGCTATATTGCCTGGTTCTGATTTGCACCTTCTCCAGTGGTGCAAAGAGTCAAGAGTTTATGGGCTTGGATGACCACCTTGTGAGTACCCTGCCACCCTTCCCTCTCCCCCTTCCCACTAACCTCTAGCCCACTGGGTCAGTGGGCCTTTGAGGGAGTAGGAGTGTGGGGTGTGGAAGCCAGGTCAGCTGGTGATGCAGCTGAGAAATCTCTCATACTGCTATTAATTGTGCATGGAGCTTCCCAATGGTCATACATTTGGGCAGTGGCCCCTCCTTCAGAGCATAACCCTGGAAATGAGCAACCCACAGTCACTGCAGTTGACTTCCTCCCAACTGTACCTCTTCTCCATACTTTCAGGTGTCTTCTTATGTGCAACAGTTGACTGGACTCCCGTTACAAACCTTTATTTCCTTCTACCTGCCTAATACAGTATGTTTTTAGTTACTCCCTAAAAAGGCCTACCCTAAATAGGGAGTTTTGCCAAAGATACTGATTTATACTGTTACAGTCTATCTGCCTGACATCCCCTAGGATGTTCCCTAATACCCCTAACCTAGAGTTTCTTACAGCTACTAAATTACACTACTGCACTGTTACTCACTCATTAACTGCAATGTTAATCTACCTCAAAGAGGGAATCTCTAGGATCCCTTGCTCTACCTGCTGTTCTGCTTACATCCTGAAGTACTAGATGCCTGTACCAGCAGACTTCCTTATAGAACTGCAGAATCACCTGCAGATGTCATTTAGGCAGCAAGGCAGTGATGCTCACGCCAAGTGTGCCATCGTGCCACTGCAGAATGGTGACCTCCCTCTCACACAGGCTCCACAACTGCCCTGCCACTCATGGGCACCCAGATGGTAGTGTTGCAACAGGAGCTGGTAGCCCTCCCTTCTGGAGGAGAGTGCCCCAATGGACACTCAATCCACCTCCCTCGGATGTCCTCCAATGAACCAGGCTCATTCCTGAATCCAGGTCACCCAGGTGTCCTGCTTCGCCAAGGTGCTGGTCTTTCACCCCATTGTGATTTACAAAATGGGGTTGCAAGCCTTTCTCTGTACTGTCTCAGTGGGGATTGTGACTGCAGAGGGAAAAGGGTGGATGCCAGCATGCTTCTGATGTGTTGCTGTGCCATCCACAGATGTGTGTCAGCCCCCACACACTCTGGTCACATACAGGAGTACCACCAGACAGGAAGAAGACCTGGTAATAGTAATTCTTCATGGTGCCACAGGTTTGACATGAAACCACTGAGGACTATTAGGAGAACAAAACTGAGGTGCCAGTTCATGATATTACATGCATGGGGATGGGGCTAGTGGCGGGGGGGGGGGCGTTCCACTGGATACTAGGGATATTTCAAATTGACAGATAATTTGCAAGACCAGGACCATCAGGGACTATCGAGGGACACAAAAATTGAAGAATTCACAGACCACAAGCAAGCCTAAAGATATGTGTCAGGTTGGGGTGACAACCGACAAAGCAGTGCTTCTCAGCATGATCTCTGCGTATCATGTGACTGGTGCCATGCCAAGCCATCCATGCTGGTCGCAGACTACACTTCAGGTCAGAAACCCTGTTTCTGACCATAGACATCTGGTAAACATAACAGAAAAATGCAGTAATAGAGGGCACTCACCCCTTTCCTTAGAAAACCAGTGAAAGAAAGTGGTGAATTTCACATACTTTATTTCAAAGCCATAAATTCAGTGCAACACAGCATAACCAGGTGAGCTAGGTTCCAGGCTCCAATGCATCTGTCTTCCTTACGTTTCACCCCAGCCAATCTGGGACTTCGTCAGAGGGTATATTAGCCACAGTCCTTGTTTCTTTTAAGTGCTTAACTTATATCATATTACTAATGAGTTAGCCAATACCTATTAGTGATTTTTATACATGAGCTACTTTAAAAAGGTTAACCCAGCATATAAACAACAACATCTACATGTGCATAAAACCAAGGTGTCCCCTAAATCCCAACAATCATCATTGTAAAAAGTCCATAACAGTCCATCTTTTAGCACTTTGTTTCTTTGTGTTGGTACACAGACTTCCACCCATTCCATATTACCAGACAGTGCCATTTTCCAAAGTATGTATGGAATTTGAAAAAATAAAAAGAACACAGAAAATGAAAGCTATGTACAGTTCTGCAGATTCTATCAAAAAAGTATGCTTTTTATGTTTTCTCAGAAATTCATAAGTTTCAGGTTGCTTCCCTTAGGGTTCCGGGGGGGGGGATGTGTGACCCTTATACAAACTCACTGGAGGGGGCAGGGGTGAGGGGTAACTGACTTCGGGATTGGACATGAGAAGAAATTACATAACTTGTCATTTCTATATTTAGTATTGGTGCCCCATCTTCACCAATACTTATTTATTCAGTAAAAAAAAAAGGAATAATTCTAATTTATCATTCAACCCGGTCAACATAGTCCTCCAAGTTTGTAGATCCATTCTTGTTCTTTCCTATTTAATAGGTTCTCAAAATTGCCCCCTCTCGCATCTTTTGCTACCAATTCTATTCCTATGGCTTTGATATTGTGGCTTCTATTTTCATTCGCTCCATGTATGTGAGCTGCCATAACATAATCCAGATTTTTATTTTTGGTAGTAAACAGATGCTCGTTCATGCGCAGTTTAAGGTTGTTTTTTTTTTGTGCATCCAACATAAAACTTGCCACATGTACAAGTGAGCAGATATATGACCCCTTCACTTATGCAGGTAATGATTCCTGTCACCCTTATGTTGTGTCCAGTTTGTTTATTTGTTTTTAAAGGTATCACTTTTAAGCATGACACTGCACATGCGGCAACTGGCACAGGGTTTGTATCCCCATTTCTTTGGTCTATTTACCGGATCTGGTCTTGGTTTGTAGCTATGTACCAGATGGTCCCGCAAGTTATTGCCCTTCCTATATGAAATGCTAAGAGGTTTGTTAATGTAGTTCTTAAGCTGTGGGACTCTTCTAAGAATATTCAAATTCATCCTTATGATATCAGCCACCTCTTTTGCACCTCCCCCATATGTGTTAACAAAAGTGAGTTGTTTATCACCTCCATTCCTCGTATCTTTCAGCCCTAATAATGAAGTCCTGTCCATTTTATCTACTGATGCCCTAGCTTGCTCAATCTCCAATTCTTTGTATTCACAACATAACAATCTCACAAATAATTCATCAGCTCACTTCTCATATGAGGCTTCTGTCCCACAATTTCGTTTGCTTCTCATAAACTGACCTTTGGACAAGTTTTTTATTGTGTGGGCAGGAAGGCAACTACTCACCAACAAGAGAGTAGTTCTGTCTGTTGGCTATTTGTGTAAATTTATAGCTTACTGTGCCATCAGCTAGTTTCTGAATTGTGAGGTTAAGAAATTGATAGTTTGCCCATCAGACGTGATTTTAAATCTCAAGTTGTTGTTGGTAGTCTCCAAAAACTGAACAAAGACATCTAACTCTGCCCTCGAAGCATTTCAAATTAAGAGTACATCATCAACAAATCTCTTCAATAAATCTATTGTTTCATGGAATGGATTTCATGATTCATCAAAAATAACCTCCTCCATTCACTTGTTCAGTACATATTAACTAAGCTGGGAGCTAAGGTAGCCCCCATTGCGGTGCCTTTTATCTGTAGGTAATTCCTACCCTCAAACATAAAAGCATTATTTTTTAGGACTAATTCGGTTAAGTTAGTGAGCAGACTGATCTTATTTTGTGGCCAGTCTGTAGATTGTAACAAGTAATGCTCAACTGCTTGTAGTCCTCCTTCATGTGAAACGTTTGTATATAGTGATTTAGCATCCAATGTCACCAGCCACCATTGTTCTTCCATTTGAATGTTTTCTAAAACACAAAGTGCATATGTTGTGTCTCGAATATAGCTTCTCACTTTGGGTATGATGGGTCTCAGAAAACTATCTACAAATCTGGACAAGGGTTCAGTAATCCTCCCAATACCTGAGATAATGGGGTGACCTGGGTTTTTTTCAAGGTTTTTATGTACTGTATCTTTGGAAGGGTATAGATGGCTGTTTTACTTGAATTCTGAACTGACAAATAAAACAATTCTTCATCAGTGATCATTCCTTCCTGAAACAAACTAAGAAAATAGCACTCAATTTCCTTTTTGATTTTAGCAGGTGGATCAAAGGTCAGGCTTTTATGAAAAAAAAAAAACTGTTGTCAGAGAGCTGGCTGTTTATTTCCTCCATGTATTGTGAGATATCTCGTACTACAATGCTCCCTCCCTTATCAGCAGGTTTTGTGGTGGTTGATTTATCACATGACAGTCATTTCACTGCTTTTTGTTCTCTATTAGAAAAATTGCAAAGGAGGGTTAACTGTGGTTCAGAGCTCAGTGCTTATGTTACATACTGTAACTGGATGATGTAGGTTGTGCTTGGATACAGAGGCCAGACCAGTAAGTAGGACAATGCTTGCAAGGTACTAGTAGTATGAAATGATTCGTGCTTAGGTACTTCAGCATAGACATGAGCAAGTCAGTGATTATAGTACATATGAACTGGATAGTATATGCAAGGTGCTTAGATGCTTGAACTGATGAGTAACTGTTATAATTTGATAGTTTTGGCCTTCCTCTGTATCCCACCATAGGAAGGATGCTTAGTTCAGCATTATGAGACTCCCCAAAAAATAATGACATCATACGATTGTTCTGTATCTGACCGTTAGAAGGAGTCAAGTAGGATGACACCCCCAAGAGGAATGAGTAGTAGTATGATCACTTCCTCCAACTCCGGAGAGTGTGACCAGTAGCATGCATGTAACCCCTTTGTTACCCAGGGTTACTAGAATCCCAGTAAGACCTAGTGGTAGGCGGGGAAGGCAGCTTGTGAAACTCCAATTAAATGGGTTTCACACTGTTTCACTCTGTTCTCAGTCTCAGCTGAGACTGAGGGATGACATCACCAATAGAACTTTCGCAGCTGCATAAGCCACATTGGAATCTGCAGCAGAGGGAGTTAGATAGAACATTGGGAGTTTTCAAAGGGTAGTGTTCAGTTCCAGTTTGTCTTCAGTAAGAAGGAGTCAGGGTCCAGTTTGTCCTGAGCAAGTAAGGTGTGCTCAAGTGGTGGAGACCGCTGTTCGGGTCTCAGTGCCTCCTCCCTCCAGGGGAGGGATGTAAAGATCCCCATGCAGAGTCCTGGGACATTCCCCTTAATTCTGCCAAGAGGAAGAAAAGCTGCCATTTCAGTTCAGCCTTTGTTTGGAAAGTCGGAAGATTTGTGATTCGCCTGTGGGGCACCTGCAACTAAAGGGTGAGTGTTTGCTCTAACATGAGAGGGCAAAAATGTTTTCTTCAACCTGGGACATGTGAGGAAATCTAGGAATTGAGCTACATTTTGGGAAGCCTATAGGACTAGGCCAAACAAGTGGAGTAGTGTCAAATGCTAGAGCGCTGTGTAATTCAAGTAATATGTAAAGGAGATGCGCCTGTTCATCTACCATTTAATCTACATTCAGAAGTTTCAGTTTTCCAGAGAAATGGCTGGGTATGGGCTGTGTGAGCTGGAGGTGGGCAAATCCCCCATCTTTAGTAACCAGGTCCACCTCTATGGATTCTGCTGTGGTTGCTACTTTGCCTCATGCACTTGGCTAGTGATGGGGGAAGTGCCCAGATGTGGGGTTGCAAAAGGGAAAATCTCTCTAGGAGTCGCAGACTCTAAGTGGTGTGGGGAGCCACAACAGGATAATTGGTTCATTCTTCCAATGTACTGTGAATCAAGTGGCCGGCGGGGGAGCCAGGCCAGTCGGGCTGTGTACCCAAAGCGTGTGCAAGTCCGGGCTGTGTGCCTGGTGGGTCCAGAGCCTGAAAACAGTATAATTGGTTCATTCTTCCAGTGGACCACGTTGTAGTCTCTAATCTGCATTACCAGGAAATGTAGCCCCATGGGGGTCCGTCTATGCTTTGTTTTGTTCAGCTAGTATGTGAATAAAAGCTACACCGAAGAATCCCATTCCTGGTCTGGACATTACAGTTATTGCTTCCTGTGTTCGGATTTTCTTGGGTGCCCCTGTGCAGAGTAGCCAAACCTAGGTCCCCCTGTGCCGAGTAACCTCATCCTCCCCGAACCCAGGTCCCCACCAAGTACTGCTGTCAGCTTCAACAGCATGCCATCTGTCATTTTGGCAAAAAGGCAGGGGTGAGGGGTTACATGCAGAAGAGGAAAACTCCCCTTGGGGAGAACTTCTGAGGACCCATGGCTACTGACCTGTCCATCCTTCTGGGCATGCTAAAGGACAGTAATCTTAAATAAAATGTTTTAATTTAATTGGCTAAACTGAACCCCCCAAGTTGTAGAACCTGATCCAGAGAAACGGAGAACTGAAGAAGTAATGAATCGTGACATGTCAGGTGAACAGAGCAAGCATCCTCCTAGTAAACTCCAAGTTCAAGAATCCATATGCAGGCTGGAATGATAGTAAAGTGGAATCCATGGTCGATATAAATTTGAAGCAATGATTTGCAGTGGTGAAGTACGCTAGCAGGTGACGACGTCTCAGAGGAGAACCAGAAATCAAAGGCTAAGCGTCCATGTCCAGAGAAGAAGGACAGTTGGGTCGTGTTCTGCTTGACAAGCTTTCCAAAGAAGGCTGTGACGATGAAGCACAGGAACTGGCATATGCTGTGTGATTGGGAAGGATGGAGCAGTAGGAACCTTGAATCTGTAGAGGGGAAGCAAGTAAGTGAAGCAGGTAGAGATTGTATTGTGAATAGGTAGACAAAATTCAGATGTGCCTCCAGCTCTTGAGGAGCGAAGTAGGTTGTAAAATGGTGAGTTAGTCATGATGAGCTCTAGGCCCTGTAAGGGTGAAGCAGGTAGTATGGGCAAGTAATGTAAATAAGTGGACTTGTATGTAGGTCAGTTGTAGTAGTAAGTAAAGCTGCATGATGCAGGCGTAGTAGCAGAAAAGTAGTATTGCATAGCTTATGTACGGTATACAGCGAGGGGTATGAAAAATGGTAAAAGCATGGGAATCAAAAAGCTTTGTGTGGATCCAAATGGTTGCGTAACAATGTTGATATCCACGTTTCAAAGCCAGAATGGTACTTAGCTGGAATTGACTTGGTAGCAATATTCTGACAAGTCCTGAATAGTCGAGCTTATGAGTCATAGATGGTGATAACTGAAGAGGCTGAGTCAAATGAAGTAGCATTGTCACAGGGTCCAAGAAGTCTTGGAGCATAAATCAGGATATTGAAGGTCTTCTAGATAAGCTCAGCTAAGTGTCCTGGTAAGGATGTAGTAGTAGTAGTAATTTCATGATTGAAGTGGCAGGGCACAAGCATCCAGAGAATAGATGACAAATGGCTAAGCAATCCAGATGTGAGTCCATAGTAAAGGAGCTCCTAGGGCTGGCTGACACAGCGGCAGGTAGGTGTGTAGTAGAATAAGCAAATCTCCAGGCCCAGACCTGGGTGAGGCAGGTGTAGAGTAGAAGTAGTTAAACCCCCAGCCCGATGGGTGAAAGCAGGTCATAGAAGTAGGGGATTATGGTGCAGTAATATAGGAGCAAAGGACCTCTGGGCTGTAGGGGCACAGGTCTGGTGAAATACGATGGTGAACCTCCGGTCCCATGGGGCGAGACAGGTTGCAGAGCAGTGGTAGATAACGTAATGGAAATGTCAGACTGCATGCAATGCAGAAAAAGAAGTGAAGTAGTGAGGAATAAATTGTAAATGGTATTATAATGGCGGCGTATCCTGAGTCAGTTTAGTGCGGAGTAGTACTGTAGTTTTAAGGCAGACTTATGAGAGCAGAACAGTGCTGTATACTGTTGTATCCTGAAGACTGAGGATGGTAAGGATTGCAGTGAAGAGACCTTGGCGGAAAAGTTGGTAACTTGACGAGAGGTAATAAGCATCCTGAAACTGTAGTAATTCAATGTTTTAGGCATCAGTTCAACCAAGGAAGACAGTATGGAATGAAGGTCAGCATGGAGTCCTGGCGGAGATGGTAGCAGTAAATCTGGGAAGTTGAAGTAGCATGGCGAAGAGCATCCAAGAGAATTGAAGTGAATATCTTGATGTACTCCAGAAATAATCCAATGGAAGGTGGAAGCTGTAGAGAGCATATTTGGAAAGGTAGGTCTGAATGAAAAGCAGCTTTGTAGGAAGCATCCATGAGAATGAAGGGGAGCTAGCCCAATGAGATAAGGAAGTGCGGCAAGAGCCTGTGTATGTCAGCCGATGAACGTAGATGGTATGATTGAATCAGTATGTCAGCCGGTGAGTAAATAGAATTAGTAGCTAAACCCAAGAAGGCTAGCATGCAGGTAGCCATGCAAGGTCAACTGGTAAGGTAAGTAAGATTGGCTGCTAGCCCCACATAAGCTAGCATGCACAGCTGGACCACACGTAGGTCAGCTGGTGAGGTAAGTAAAGAGAGACAATGAAGCCCCATAAAGGCAAGCCAGTATAGCTAGACCACACATAGGTCAGCCAGAAAGTGAGGAAGTAGTAAAAATGCAAACAAGATAAGCATCCAGGGACAATGATGTAAATTCCCAAGTTGTACTCTAATAGAAATTCTAGGTAGGAGCACAGAGTAATATCTTAGATGAATGGAGAGGTAGAACAAGCAAGTCGAGCTGCAGCGTCCGGAACTCGATAGCAAATTAAAGGTGATATATCCTGGACTATACCCACTCTTGACAGATAAGCTTGGGCAGAGGTCTGTAGGCAGAACTGAAGCAGGCTGAAGCAAGGATGGATGCATGGCTGAAATACATGGCAGAAATGCTGGGGCTGAAGATAAGGCAGCAGCTAGGCTCGTACATAGGTAGGTGTGAGTGGCTGGACACACATAGGTCAGCAGAGAATGGAATAAGGTGGTAGCTAGACCCAATGAAGGCTAGCAGGACTGGTAATCCACACGCTGGGCAGGAAGGCAAAGCTAGCCAGGCTAGGAATAAGTGTTCAAGTTCAATAGAGTAAACAGAAATCAAGCATGAATAAAATTGATGTTGCAAATGCCCAGTGTGTAGTATTTGTTATGGAAACATTGCTTCATAAGTAGTCTTCTAGGTACATCAATCCCCAAACATACGCTAAGTACACTTTCAGTGACAGCAATGGGAAATTGATTACAGTGCATGTACAGTACGTATGCATCGGAGCTCCAGATATGAAGTTAAGCAGGAGAAACCCCGATCCCAATTAGAGGTATCCCAAGATCCAGGATAGAGCAGGAGGGACAAGCGGTGGTAAAAAAAAAATAGACTACCTGAGCAGGAAATAAGGAGGCATTTCTGCAACTTCCTGTGGAGAAGTATGTAGCTGACAGTACCATAAAGCCATATGATGTGCTATTGGAGGAGAGGTTGCAAGCCTTGTGTTGAGTAAGCAGAATGATTCAGTGGAGCAGAGCAGGTGAATGCAAGCGGCCTCGTTTCACAGCGTACACAGTTAAGGTGTATGGCAGCTCCAAAAGCATACAATGTTAAGGTGCATGGCAGCACCAAAAACATAACAAAGTCAGGTGCATGGCAGCTCTGCAGTGGAAGGCCCAGGAAAGCAGCCGTCAGATGGAGCATAGGAGAGTAAGCGTGGTTAGGAGAGAGGTCTGTGGTAGGTGCGATGGCACCGAAAGGAGGCAGCTCACAAACAATGACAGCAGCGGGGATGCATAAACCCTACGGGCGGTGGCGGTGTGATCAGGAGGAAGCTGAGCCTCCAGCAGCAGAAAAGAAACAAAACAGCGACAGACTGGGGCATGGAGCGCCAGGCTGCTCAGAAGAGGAAATGAAGGCAAGTATGTAGGTAAGCAAGCGTAGAGAGGAGCACAGTGCAAAGACAGGAAAGGAGCATACAGGAACAACCACGGAATATCCCCCTCCAAAAAAAAGGACAAAGCACACAAACGGAAGAGATAGGAACAGAGGAAAGGGGGGGGCTAGGAAACCCACAAAATGGAGCCAGGCAGGACAAAACGGGTTGGAGGGAGGGACAAAGAGCAGCCATGGACCAGCAACAACACGGCAACGAGTGCGACTCACTCTAAGCAGGGCGGTGGTCAGCCTGTTGGCTGAAATAGGATGTGGGGGAGGAGCTCTTCCCCCACTTAACCACGGGCATGCGCCCTTCATTTATTATACAGTTCCTTCATATCCTGAATACAGCAATTCAGAAAGGTTTCTACGGGGGGAGTCAAAGGGGGACAAAAAGTTAACTTAGGTTTAAAAACATACTCACTAGTTTGTGCATGATTGTCGTCATCATCCCTGAGAACTGTTACATTCATTCCATTTATTATTTTCATTTTATGAAAAAAAAACATTTTTAAATTAAGTTTTCTAATAAATTTATGTATGTCTAGAAATGCTTCAAAATCAGGTAGGTTATTAGAAGGTATAAAAGATAACCCCTTAGACAATGTCTGTATTTCATCATCCAATAATTTTTTGGAAGAAATGTTAACAGCAGTTAATAGCAGTTGTTATCCCACTGCTGGAAGTTCTGTCATGTTCCTCTTCCTCTGCCTCTTCCTATTACTCCTCCTCATTTGCCTCTTTTTCTTGTAGTTTCAATGGGGAACTGGAACGTTGTTTGTCTTGGACTCCTACTGGGCAGGTTCTGTCCAGGAGGACCATCCTCTAAAAAAGGTTGTTCTCCATTTCTGTTTCCTCTACTTGTGAGTCACTGTGTCCTGTACTATAGTCCAGTGCTGTTCCCTCTGTTCTTTTGAGAATTGAGCGAGGCATGTCTTGAGTGGTGTCGGGTGTTGTAGATTCTCCCCCACCCTGACGTGTTTTTCTTCCAATCAAAAACCTGATCTTTCAGATAGTCATTAGTGTCTATTATAAACTTCTTATAATTCTGATTTTTGATTTTGGTGTCATAGAATTGCATGTATTCTTTAAATTTGCTGTTATATTTTTTGAACTCTGAGTGTTGTTTGAAAGTAGCTGCAATGTTTCCATGCTCTTTCAAAGCATTATCAACTTCCTTTTGGATTCTGATCCCATCTTTAACTATCAGTTTCATTAGTTCAATAGAGGATTCCTGCATAATCTCCCTCCACCTCTGCATGAAACATGATCAGTCCTTCCCTGCTGAAGGTTGTTTTTAATAGCCAGAGTCCTTTCAGGACTCTTTCAACATATACATAAGCCTCCATAGACATTTTTTTTTCACAAAATAAAAATAATGAATGCAACAGTTCTCAGGGAGATGATGACAGTCATGTACAAACTTGCAAGTATAATATTTTTAACCCTAAGTCAACTTTTTGTCCCCCTTTTACTCCCCCTTGTAGAAACCTTTCTAAATTGTTGTATTCAGGATATGAAAGAACTGTATAATAACTCTCCTAGCATACTCTTTTCCAGTTTTTCAAATGGAGAACAAGAAGCAGTGAAACGAATGTCATGTGATAAGTCGATCGCCAAAAAATCTGCTGATAAGGGAGTGAGTGCTGTAGTACCAGATACCTCACAATATATCGAGGAAATGAACAGCCAGCTCTCTGACAGCAGTTTTTATAAAAGATTGACATTTGACCCGACTGCTAAAATCAAAAAAGAAATTGAGTTCTATATGCTTAGTTTGTTTCAGGAAGGAATGATCACTGATGAGGAATTGTTTTATCTGTCAGTTCTGCATGCAAGGAAACCAGTGATCTATACCCTTCCAAAGATACATAAAAACATTGAAAAAAACCCAGGTTGCCCCATTATCTCAGGTATTGTGTGGGTTACTGAACCTTTGTCCAGATTTGTAGATAGTTTTCTAAGATCCATTGTACCCAAAGTATGAAGTTATATTTGAGACACAACTCTGTGTTTTAAAAAACATTCAAATGGAAGAACAATGGTGGTTGTCAACATTGACTGTTGAATCACTATATACAAATATCCTACATGAAGGAGGGCTACAAGCAATTGAACATTACTTGTTACAATATACATATCTGCCACGAAATAAGATCAATATGCTCATTAACTTAACCAAATTATTCCTAAAAAAATGTTTTCATGTCTGAGGGTAGGAATTACCTTCAGATAAAAGGCACCACAATAGAGGCTACCTTAGCCCCCAGCTTGGCTAACATGTACCTGTGCAAGTGGCAGGATAAGGTTATTTATGATAAGTCACAAAATCCATTCCATGAAACGATTTATGGAAGAGATTTATTGATGATCCACTGTTAATTTGGAAGAACTTGAGGGCACAGTTGACGACTTTGTTCAGTTTTTGGACAGTACCAACAAAAACTTGAGATTGAAAATCACAATTGACAGGCAAACTATCAATTTCTTAGACCTCATGATTCAGAAACTAGGTGATGGCACAGTAACTACAGATTTGTATGAAAAGCCAACAGATAGAAATACTGTCTTGTTGGCGAGCAGTTGCCATCCAGCCTACACAACAAAAAACGTGCCCAAAGGTCAATTTATGAGAATCAAACAAAGTTGTGGGGCAGAAGCCTCATATGAGAAGTGAGCTGATGAATTATCTGAGAGATTGTTACATCGTAAATAGAAAGAATTGGACATCGAGCAAGCAAGGGCATCAGTTTATAAAATGGACAGGACTTCATTATTAGGGCAGAAAAACAAGAGGAAGGGAGCTGACCAACAACTCAGTTGTGTTACCACATATGGGGGAGGTGAAAAGAGGTGGCTGATATCATAAGGATGAATTTGAATATTCTTAGAAGAGTCCCACAACTTAAGAACTACATTAACAACCCCCTTAGGATTTCATATACGAGGGGCAATAACTTGCGGAACCACCTGTTACCTAGCTACCAACCAGGACCAGATCTGGTAAGTGGGGATGCAGACCCTGCAGCAATTGCTGTGTGTGCAGTGTCATGTTTAAAAGCAATTCCTTTAAAAATCCCAAAACAGGACAGAACATAAGGGTAAAAGGAAGCAGTAACTACATGAGCGAAGGGGTTATATATCTGCTCACTTGTACATGTGGCAAGATTTATGTTGGACTCACAAAAAGGCAACTTCGATTGCACATAAACGAGCATCTGTTAGCTATCAAAAATAAAAATCTTTATTATGTTATGGCAGCTTACATGCATAGAGCGAATGATGATAGAAGCCACAATATCAAAGCTATAGGTATAGAATTGGTAGCAAAAGATGTGACGGGAGCAATTTTGAGAACCCATTGAATAGGAAAGAACAAGTGTGGATCTAACAGCCTGGAGGACTATGTACACCGAGGCTGAATGATAAATTCAAATGTATCCCTTTTTTGCTGAATAAATAAGTATTGGTGAAGATGGGACATCACTACTAAATAGAGGAATGACAAATTATGTAATTTCTCCTCATGTCCAATCCCAAAGTCAGTTACCCCTTGCCGCCCCCAATGAGTCTGTATAAGTACAAGAGTCACACCCCCCCACAAACCCTAAGGGAAGCAACCTGAAACTTCTGAATTTCTGAGAAAACATAAAAAGCATACTTTTTTGATAGAATCTTCAGAACTGTACATGGCTTTAGTTTTCTGTGTTCTATTGATTTTTTCAGGCTCTCTACATATTTAAAGTCTATGTACCAACGCAAAGAAACAAAGTGCTATAAGTAGTAAAAATGTTTATTTTTAGACAGGAAAATTGATGGTATATTTATTTATGTATTTAGTGTTTGTTTACCGGGTAAGTACACTAGACAAGTATTATGCCTATTTTCAGGAATGACCCGGGAGAGTACAACATGAGGAACAACAGTCAAGGAGACATGGCAAAGAGAGTACAGTTTTTTGTCACAGTAAACAAACATTTGGGAAATACATCATTTGACGCTATGGGAAACATATAGTAGTAAACACATTTCAGATTATACACTCTAGACTAGCTAGTTCAACTGATAGATATATACAGGTCATCATACATAGGAGTGGAGCATAGCTCAAGGACTGGATTAGTCATAATATAACTTATAACATTGTCATATACACCCCCTAGGCTAGTTGAATCGCGGACAGGTATCTACAGCTCATCACATTTTTCTAAATATACACATGTTAGACAGAAACAGAAACACTTCATAGTACAAGTTTCTACCAATTGACCAAGGTGCAATATGTCATGGTTAGCCTATGACCGTGGAGCAATAATGGGTGTAAAAATGCCCAAGGCTTTTTAGGCAGGAGTAGTCAGAAGTCATTGATACAGTGGGGAAAATATCTCCAGGAATTCAATGGAGACACCCTGGGGAGGTTCAGACAAAACAATCTAACACTTTACTCTAGGGAGGTTTGGGGCAGTCACACTCTGATGCTAGTTTTAGGAAACCCCACAGGGAATTTCGAAAACTCAGATAGGAGGGGGCAGCTCAGATATCCACAGGCAGCAAATTCCAGAGTCTGGGTGCACTTATGGCAAAGTCCCGCTCCCCCATGAGGGTCCAGAAAGGAGGGACTTAGAGCATTCCTGATGTGAGAGACCTAAGTAGGTAGGGGGTGGGATTCAGTTTAGGCAGAAGCCGGGCCAGCTCCTGGGGGGTGCTAGTTCTGATCACTTTCCCAGAGAGGCATCCCAAACCAAAATAAAGGTATCTAGCTGGTGAGAGCCAGCAGAGTTTCTTATATAGCTCACAATGGTAGGTGAGTTGGGGGGCAGCCAAAGCAAAATGACAAATGTTATTGTAAGCAGTGTACCACCAGGTGAGATGTGTCTTTGGAAAGTGAGCAAATAGGTGCAGCCCATAGCTAAGGGAGGGAAGGGGCACACCCTTTGCTAGGGCAAGCCTGGCTGCCAATGTAAGGTTATACTTGGCCCTATAGGCCAGACCCAGTTTGCAGTTTGCCGCCCTGCAGATGTTAAGGATATAATTACCCATGTCAAGGCGGCAGTCAAGTGTTACCCCCAGATATTTGATGGAGCTCACTATGGGTAGTGAGGATCCATCTGCGCTGGTGACATGTAAGCAGGCCAATGAGGCTTTGATTTTAGCCATTGAGCCAAAGAGCATAGCCTGTGTCTTTTTCAGGTTCAGGACCAGCGTGTGACTAGTAACTCATGACAATACCCTGTTAAAGTCATCGGTCAGGTTCTGGTTTAGGGTAGTGGCATTCTGGGAGTCAGCCAGGATTACCAGATCATCTGCATACATATTGGGGCTACAGCTGGTAGTAACCATGGGTAGTTGATTGATGAAGAGGGAGAAGAGGAGGGGACCCAGTACTGAGCCTTGAGACAATCCGGAGGTCACTGGTAGGGGCTCAGAGAGGACTTTATTGAAGCAGGTACGCATCATTAGGACCGCAGTCATGTTTACAAGATGGTCCTGTGAGTGATTTGTTATAACAAAATTACAGAAACACTTACAATAAACAAATATCCAACATACTGTAATACAATTTTATAAATACATTTTACCATGAGAAAAATATAACACAATACATTTAGTTAGAAACAATGAGAAGTGTTTGGATCAACTGGATTAATTTAACCATTGCACTTGCAACTCGCACTTAGTTCCAATTTTAAATCAGTTATGAAAGATTCTGTATCTTTATATAGTTTATTTGTTATATGTTTTATGGAGTTCCATAATCAAATTGTAATCAACGGGAACCTCATATTGCTATACTTTTTTATAAACTTTGGAAATGTGAAATTTCTCAAATTTAAATATTTTGTAAGTTTTGTTGATATGTTTTCCTTTCTAATTTACCATGTAAATATGTAGGCTGACTTGATTGCAGTAATTTATAAATCTGTGCAGTCCATGATATGTTTCTTTTATTTTCCTGCAAGAGCCATCCAAGTTTTTCTCAGAGGTTACAGTGATGGGTTCTCTGATCTTTCCTCAATGTAAATCTTGCCATGCAGTTATAAATAGTATTAATTTTAGTTACAAGGCCGTATATGTGGTTCCTATGTTCAAGGACTAGAAGAAGAAGTCGATTTAGTATGGTTACTCTTATATGTTTATTTATACAAAAACTAGACCGTCTGAATGCCCCCAGCCTTTCATTTATTTTTGATATTGTATCACATGTATGGTAATCAAATTTTAAACTTTCATCAATCCACATGCCCAGATATCTATATTCTGACACCTGGGCTAAGGTTTCATTTTTTGTTGTTTTTTTTTTTTTTTACCTCATATTTACTTTTACCTGTTTTTTTACTACCTTTTTGAAATAACCTTAGTTTTGTTTTCTTACCATTTAATACCAGTCCTGAATCTGACGACCACGAACACAGCCCTGTAAATTCTGCCTGTAAGTTTGCTTCCAAAATCTCTGGGGTTTTACCACTAGCAATCAGCAGGGTGTCATCAGCATATAAACATATGTTTGGATAGCTAGCAATGTCAGCTAAGTGGTTTATATAAATTAAAAATAATGCGGGCCCCAAGATCAAGCCCGGGGGCACCCCTCTTTGAATCAGAGCTTTATCAGATAGCTGACCATCTACATACACCTGTTGAGTTCTATTTTGTAAATAAGAAGCAAACCAGCTGCATGTCTCCTTAAGTAGTCCAATCTCAGCTAATCGCTCCCCCAGTAGCCCATGGGCCACAGTATCAAAAGCCTTGGAAAAATCCACGAGCACCGCACCCACTGAGAGGTCTCCTTCCAGTTTGGAAGCTATGATGTCCACCATATCGGGGAATGTGCTGCTCATGGAATAACCTTTTCAAAAGCTAGACTGGTAAACAGACAGCAAGGAGTATTTCTCCAGATAGTTGCTTAGCTGTACCTGCACCAGTCTTCCAAGTATCTTGGAAACGACAGACAATAGGGCAATAGGTATATAATTTGTAGGTTCAGAGGTAGCCCCCCTTCCCCCCCCCCATCGACTGGAATGACTTTTGCATTTTTCCAAATAAGTGGAAACATTCCTTCCATCAGGCTCCAGTTATATAATTTAGTTAAAACTGGGGCAATCACTTGGGCGGAATCTTTAAGGAAACAATTTTCTATTTGATCTAAACCATTGTTTTTTCTTTTTAAGCCTTTTTATTTCATCCTTGACTTGCTTACAAGTAACACATCTAAATCTAAAGTTTGGTATACCTAATTTCTTATAGCTTAAATTTCCATTTTTTTTAAACTGGGGTTGGGATTTCTATATCAGGCAGTGTTGCAAAATATTTATTCAAAATGTTTGTTAACTGTTTGGGGGATGGAGGAATACCATTAGTAAACATTTGGATAGGTGGCCCATGGCATACTGGTGTACTGAATGATTTAATCAGTGACCAGTATTTTCTCATATCCGTGGTCTCAATAGTTTTAGTTTCATGAAACTTTTGTTTGGATTTCTTAATTTGTAACTTTAAGGCATTTCTATCTTTCTTGTACTTTTCCCAATCCGTTGGATTTAAAGATTTTCCTGCTAGTTTCCAGAGCCTATTTTTTACACGTATTTGCTTCTTTAATTTTTCAGTTATCCAGGGTACATGAAGCTTTCCTAGCATGTGGATTTTGAAAGGAGTTAGTTCATTGCAAATCTCCCCAAACCATTTTGTGAATTATTGTATCGCAAGGTCAAGTGATGGCAATAAAAATCAATCTGTCCCATCTCACAGTAGCTAATTTGGCCAAAAAGGCTTCTTTATTATAATTTTTAAAGTCTCTACATTTTATTTTTATTGGGGTAGTATCCAAAGGGCCCCATTTTTTTATCCAATAGTTTAAGTACACAGCTTATTGAGCTGTGGTCTCTCAGAACCGGTTGGTTTACTTTTATATTTATAGCCCTAATTTTTGCTATTATGAAAAGTAAGTCTAATGTGTTTCCTAGGCTAGATTGAAGAGATTTCCTAGTAAGTAAAAGAATTACATGGGTTATATCTAATGATTTGAAACTATTTTCAGTGCCTGCCCTCATGGTTTACCCCAAGCTGCGTTGGAATCCCCAGTTAAGATTAAATCTCAACCCATAGTATAATTTTATATAACTTGTGCCAAAATTTCAAATTCTCCTGTTTTAGTCTTAGAAGGTGCATAAACGACTCCCAAGGTTAATGCCAAGTTTGACATGTTTACCAGCAGACAGTCTATTAACCCAATTTGTCATGAGTATAAAACTTTCATTTGTCCTAAACCCCATTTTGTATCTAATAGGACACCCCCACCCTTTTGGCCTACCCTGTCTAATCGATGACTACAGAACCCCTCAAGTTCAACTTCTTTAGTTTCTATGTTCTTATTAACCAGGTCTCAGTCAAAGCCACTGTATCTGGAGATTCTTTTACTATCCATGTTCTAAACAGGTCAATTTTATTTTTTAAACTTCTCATATTGTCATGAATGATTTTTAGTTCACTCTTAACTTCAGGGCCTGGGTTTGATTTTATGTCTCCTCCTAGAAGCAGTGATATGACTAAACAATTTCTCAATTTATGAGGGCACTGGCCTATAATATTATTTAAGTACAATCTCTTGTCTAACTGAACACAAAGTTTTGCAAAGGAATTTCTACTTCTACATTTGGCCAGTGGTTCCATACAAGTGAATACTTTCCCAGAACAAAGGGAGGGCCCAGTTTCTAGTGCCAACACACTTAGAGTTTCTATTAGGTTTAGGTTTGAAATTTTCCCATACAGTGCACTAACTACAATAAAATAAATTGATAGTCTATATAACACCTTCGTTTTACTATAAAATTTTTAATGGCAATGTTAAAAATTAACAGTGTTTAAATTTATATAAGCTCACACTCCAGTTTCTGTCTAGATCCTCAGATTAATGCCAAAATATTTGTAATACAAATTTAAAACAACATTTAGCTAAAAGCATAAGTTTTGGTCAGACCTGATTCTGGTTTGGCAGTTTAGTTTCCAACACCGAGTGGCGCTTGCATTACTCACGCTTGTGCTCCACGCTCGCACTGTGGAGCAGCGCAGGCTTTTAAATACAGAAGCCCTGCCTACTTGGAGGAAACTCAACTAATGGCTCACCCCCAAACCCCCATGCCTGCTGAGTGATGAAGGAAGCTGCAGTCTGTTCAGGAAAACTCTTCTCCTGGGGCACTCAGGATGCAGTCTCCCACCCCAGTGTGTTGTGGCAGTTAGGATGTAAAAGTGATTGTAATGCTGGCTGATCTGGTGGTGAAAGAGCAGCGCAGGCTTTTAAATGCAGAAGCCCCACCTACTGGGAGGAAATTCAGCCGCTGGCTTGCCGCCGAGCCCCCATGCCTGCTGAGTGATGAATGAAGCTGTGATCCATTTGGGAAAACTCTTCTCCTGGGGCACTGAGGATGCAGTCTCTCACCCCAGTGTGCTATTGCAGTTAGTTTCTACTTCTGCATGGCCAGTGGTTCCATACAAGTGAATACTCTCCCAGAACAAAGGGAGGGCCCTTTTAGGGAGTGGAAACCTTGGCTTTATGCACATGTGGATGTTGTTTATATGCCAGGTTAGCATTTTTAAAGTAGCTTATGCATATGTATAAAAATTGCTAATAGGTATTAGCAAACTCATTATTAATAGGAATTAGCTGAGCATTTAAAAGGAACAAGGACTATGGCTAATTTATCCTCTGATGAAGCTCCTGATTGGCTGGGGCAAAACGTAAGGAAGATGAATGCTTTGGCACCCAGCAACTAGCTCACCTGGTTATGTTGTGCTGCACTGAATTTATGGCTTTGAAATAAAGTATGTGAATTTCACCACTCATTTCACTGGTTTTCTAAGGAAATGGGTGAGTGCCCTCTATTACTGTGCTTTCCTGCAATTGCTCCATTGTAGAGGCACCACCGTCCCAGTGCTCACCTTTACCTGAGCTCTGGTAACCATTATTTGGATTGTATCTTAGTTGCCAAGGAGAAGCTTCCCTCTGGCAACTAAGTTTTTTCCATTGTGCATGGAAGTTTTGGGTGATGGCATAACAGGAAGCCTCTTGTACCCTAATGTTTGTTCAAGCACCCACTGCAACTGTGTATCGGGAACCTGGTATCCAAATTTAGAATTATACACAAGTTAAATGAATAGGTATTAAATAAGTGAGTTGATCTATTTTAAATACAGAAAATAATTCTTAAACATACCATAAAGCCATTATTTCCATGAGCAAGGTTGTTACTTAGATGTTAAACCTCACAATTCTAATTGCACCACCAACTTGAAAAACAAGTGTTGGCTTGTGCCAAGAAGGCTTCTCATGTGACAGCAATGTGTATATGTTTTATGCGGGGCCGGGCAACATTTTCATCATTATGATGGCTATTAAGCAGGTCACAGTAATAATTACTGTGACTGCACTACAGCATCCTTATGTATTTAAGACACTCCTCAGAAATCATTTTTTGCCAAGTGGGAATTCTATGTTAGTCACTGTTATAAGAAATGTGTTAGCAGTGTATTAATTGTATGTTATTGAACTTAGAAGAGTTCAGCATCAATTTACTAGTCCAGGGAATAGTGGACATTTCTCTGGCCTTATCCAGTTATCCACATACATTACCTGTTCTAGCAGGTTACTTTGCAGAATCACACAGCAGTTACTGCTCTCCGCTCTGTATGTGACCATGTAGATACACAGAGAGCTGCAATCACCAGTGATGTTGATCCCTCACCTTTCACAACAGCGTTAATACATCACAGTGTGGGTAAGTCTGCACTGTACCTGCCAACCCTGTGCCTAGTTTGTGAATAAACAATGATTTTCAGATTACAGGACTGTCGGTCTCACACCTTCTTCCAGCTGCAGTTTCATCAGTATTGCAAAACCTGTAATGTACAGTGCCTGCCCACTTTGTACCTGGATTGTTTCAAACTACAGTGCTCTCATCCCTCACCTTTCACTTGCAGTAATTTCATCACAATGTTGTTAAGCCTTCAGTGTACCTGACCACTCCCCTGATGAAGAGGTATTGCACTTAGAAACGCTGGGGATGGTGTGTCCAGGTTCGGTTGCTTATTTCACTCATTTGTATATATTGATTGTTCATGCATGGTCAAGAACATATTAGTAAAGTTTATAAAGTGACTGATGTCTGGAGTGCTGGTCTTTTGTTCCTGATGCTTGTCTATTTTCCAAGCACCCAGCTTTCACTGTGAGCACAGCCTTCTGTCCTTTTGTACCTGACCACTCAGTACCTGGCATGTCCCTACACCACTCTGGTGCCTACATGGGCCACTCAAGCCTAGCAATGTACCATATCTCCTAAGAGTGTCAACCACCCCACAGCTGGCACAGATGTTTCCCCCCTCTTCTACATAGGTAGGGTGGTACACATTCACAGCCCTGGCAGTGCACAAGGTGTGCTTTCCTACCAGTGTCCAACATGCCAGCTTGCGCACCCCACCCCTGAGTCCTCCCCAAGGTGCTATCCTGTACCTAGCCTGTGGATAAATAAAGAGCTTCAGTTTCCAGTGCTGCCTATCCCTCATCTTTCTCCAGTACTAAATCTATCACAGCATGGAGATGTCTGCACTGTCTGGTCCCTGCATTGTACTTGGTCCTCTGCTTAAACTGAGGGCTTTAGTCTTCAGTACTCTTATTCCATCATCATGCATCAGCAATGAATGAACTTGCTACAAAAAAGAAAACCCAAACATTTCCCTCTAATCTGAAGTTTTTCTGACTACAAATAAGGCTAGGAAAAAGCAAAGTAAAGCTTATTTATATGTCAGCCTTTCCCTGAGGCTCAGAGTGCCTTACGGGAAACAGATCAACAAACAAATATAAATAGTATACATGAACAATTCGTAGACATAAATACATAATTTAACTAAATAAGACTGTAGGCATCATCAAACAGATACATCTTTAAGGCAGTTCTAAAGCTCTCTGCCATGTGGTCTTCATGGATGTTCAATGGCAAGGAATTCCACAAGTATGGTGCAGCCACTCCAAACATCCTGTCCACTGCTAACCTAAGCCAAGAACTGGGGAGCACCAGCAAACCTGCACTGGTGGAGTGGACAGGGTGGGCGGGATGTAAGGATCTTTCAGATAAACAATCCAGGAAATGGCTGAACTCTGTTTGTGAGTCAGTGTCAGGAACAAATGCTGCAGAGTCACAAATCTGACAGTTTGCATTGGATTTACTGTGAGCAAACATCTGTTGGTAGATACTGAGAAAATACCTTCACCAACAACTCTGGGACCAGATGCCCTGGTGCTTCGCTCTGTGGAGCTTCTTCAGAGGGTGGGTACCTGATGGAGGAACTCCCCTTTTGTACCATACATTCATGAGGTCAACCAATAAGCTGCAGACATGGCCTTTACAGAAACAAATACAGAGTGGTTGTTAAATGACACTAATGGGATTTGAACTGCACATCTCATTTAAACAAACAGATGAATTTCAGGAAAACATTAGTACATACCTTTTCATCCACTTAAAATAAAAACATGTCAGAAGTAAATGGTCAGATTATACAATAATACACACCTCTCACCAATAAGGGTTAGTTGCTATGAAGCAGAAGTCTTTATGCTTTCCAAAAGGTTCTTAAAATGATGTTACAGTATTGACACAGTAAAAAATTCCCAGAGTAGGGCATGGGCACTTCAAAAGAACCAGCTCTTATGGCCAAAACTTAAAATGATGCAAATGAAGGATCTTGTCAATTCCATCACAGACTGCAATACAGTTTCTGGCAAAATTGGCAATGCGGTGTGCAGATTTTGGCCAACCTTACAAGAGGACCCTACAGTATATTAGCTAAAGAACTTGGTGCCAAACCATGTGTAACATTCAAATATGGACCTTTCAATGTGTGTCAGCACTGCCATCAACTGGAACACTTTACCACTGAAGGATGTATTGTAACAAAGAGAACAAGATGAAATAATTCCTTTCTTGTGAAACTAGTTTTGTAGTGTATGCTCTTTGGTGAACTGCCTTAAATTACACATAGGGAGAACAGTACGCCTGATTAAACAACTGATTGAAGAACATGTGAGGGACATTTGCAATTCAAACACTAAAACACCAGGGGGAGAGCATTTCACTACATTCAATAACCATGATCCCAGAAAGATGAAATTTATGGGACTCAAAATGGTGTCATGTGGCAGACAATGGGGAAATAGACTGACAAATCTACTTCAAAGAGATAGCTATTGGATTTTCTTTGAAATGTATCACACCATATGGTCTCAGTAAACTGGGACCTCAAGCCATTTATAGTCACTTAACTGTCTATAACTGTAAAAGTGACCATTTCTGTCTGATCCCAGAGTTGGGGGGTTTTAAGATACCCTCCACGCATCTACAAATCCACCCATCTAACACCCTGCACACCGCTATCAGTTTCTCATGAAGAGAATATATAACCACTGGGTTGCATTGTTACTTTGTGCATTTTAACCTAAGGATTTTTCTTTGTTATGGTTTTCTGTCCAAAATGAGATATTGCAGCTAATCTGAGACATCTTGAGTAAATACAATTCCAAAATGTATAAAATGAAGATCCCATGACAATGAGATGTAGCATCTCCCCTGCGCTATCCAGCATACAAAATATAGGATCATAAATATTTAAAGGAAATCTACCGTAAACTGAACTTCACTGTGTTCACTGACATAAACAGTTTCTTTATTGTTTCATAACATATTCAATTGCAGTATTTATTTTGAATGTTGTGGCCATGAGGATGGTGTGTACAGTGTGTGTGTGTATGTGTGTGTGTGTGTGTGTGTGTTTGTGTTTGTTGTAGTTCAATATATTTTTCCCCAAAAAGCATAGTAAAAAATGCCTGCTAATTGCTATATATTTGGATAGTTCGCAGAAGACCTGGCATATGTCTGAGACAGTGCTTATCAGATAGTGTAAGAGGTTAAAAACAGTGTAAATCTTTTTAGATTGCTGGGAAAGGGTGACATTTTGAGGTATGAATCTTTCTTGAAAGCCAACATCTGCCCAACTGAAGCTAGTAACAAAAAAATGTCTAAATGCTAATTCTTTAAATGTGCAAGTTGTTGCATTTCGAAGGGAGAAAACAAATCTTCAGTTTAACAGGCAACCAATATTTAACAAGCTGTTTCAGTTTCCTAATGGCCATCTGTTAAGCAGCTTGGAGTTCTGTCTCCAACATTATAAACAGAAAGAAGGGAGTATTTTATTTCAACTGGCATAGTGATTTATAGTTGTGGAAGGATACATTGAAAACTCCAAAAATGTGTTCCATGATCTTCAATGTTTCCAGCTACAGACAGCAAGATGGCTGTAGGCTCCACCCACAGCCATACAAATGATTGGCTTACATTTTGCTAAGAATGGGATGATTATATGAATTGAAAATGGCATTACTGTGCAGTTTTGCTTTGCTAAACCAAACTTGAACCTTTTGAAATTTTTATTGGTGAGAAGTATGCATTCTTGCATAATTTGGCCATCTACTTCTGAAATGTCTTTAATTGAGTCAAAAAGTCTGTACTAATGTTTTCCTGAAATGCACCTGTTTATTCACATGAAGTGTAAAGCTTGAATTCCCTTAATGCCATTTAACAGCCACTCTGTATCATTTTCTGTAAAGGCCATACCTGCAGCCTATTGGATGGCCTCACAAGTGGTCAAAGAGGAGTTCCTCCACCAGGTACCCGCCCTCTGAAGAAGCTCCGCAGAGTGAACTGCCAGGGCATCTGGTCCCAGAGTTGTTAGTGAAGATATTTTCTCAGTGTCCACCAGCAAATGTTTGCTCACAATAACTTTTTTTGCAAACTGTTTGATTTGTGACTCTGCAGCATTTGTTCCTGACACTGACTCCCAAAGAGAGTGCAGCCATTTCCTATATTTTGTGTAAGTGTGTGGGATGTGCTACTTCCAATGGTAGTACCCACACCTGACTTCTGGACAGCATGTGCAGATCTTGTACTGGTCTCTTAGGTAATCATTTCCCAAACCACATAGGACCTTTTATGTCATGAAGTCTATCTTGAAGGTGATGCACCACAGAATTGGCAGCCAGTGCAAAGAGCACAGCAACAGCATAATGTTATCTCTATGAAAGGTACCACCCAAAAGCCAGGCCTCAGTATTCTGGACCAACAGCAGGCACTGTATCAAATATCCTGTTAACCTTAAGTATAGAGCATTATAGTAGTCCACCCTTAAAGTGATAAAGAGATGGACTACCATCACCAGATCCTCAGGTGCAAGATACAGTTTAATCCGGGTGATGTTATGTAACTGAAAAAAGCTACTGAAAACTATAGTGGTCACCTGCTGTTCAAGTGCCAGCTTGCTGTCCACAATGACCACCACAATGTTTTTTTTATTTAATATACTTTATTGTTTTCTCAAACTACATACAATCCAGACAGTCAAATAAGCAAAGACAGAAACAACAACAAAAAACATACACCACCACCCACCCATACCTCCCTCCACCCACCCAAAAGCTTGGCAACCCTGGTGAGGCTATTAGATAAATCAGCTAAATAATAAAAAGAGTTTGAGTAAGGCTACCAATAGGGTCAAGTGGTTGAGACCAAGATTAAGACCATACTGGAGTCAAGGACAGTAGCGTATAGAGTGATTACCATCTCTCACGAAATTAGTTAAGACACTTCCGCAAGGATGCAATCTGTTTCTCAACCACCAAGGTGGACAAGATCTCTTGGTGCCATTCTATGCATGAGGAGGTAGATTCATCTTTCCAGTGACATAATATAATTAGTTTTATTATAATCATAATTAATGCCATATGTGCTTTGCGGGTACGGATTAAGTCAGGAGGGTACTGCTCGGTATGATGTGGCAGTGAGACATGCTCTGGCACTGTGCCAAAGAGATGGGGGCAACTGCAGATATACAAAGGTACAAAGCGGCCCAAAACAGGTGTACATGGGAAATCCAGCAGGCCAAGGCCACATACCACAAAAAACAGCAGGCTCAATGCTGGGGTGATGGGAAGAAGTTCTGGACTTTGATAATGAACCTCCTAGAGTCAGGTGACAGGTCCCCTCCTCCATGCTTTGGCATAATGGTGAGGTAATACTAGATGATGATACCATGGCCAGTATCTTTAACACAACATTCTCAGATTACAGCTCAGTCCTCCCCCTAGACTGGCTATGTACCCCACTAGAATACTAGCTACCTCCTTTCCTAATTCCAGACCCGAAGCCCTAACTTCTACTTCAAACATGTAACTGCAGGCTGGCCTGGTGGCGCTGAGGACTGAGGTGCTGGATGCCTTACCACACACCACATGACAACCTGTGTTCGGGAGCAAGCTTGGGTCAATGGGGGTCGGCAGGGGTGGAGAAGGATGGAGCATCCACGGACAGCTCTCCTTCTTGGGGTTGGGGGGTCTCCCAGTAGTCAGTGCTTGCCTGGCCCCTAACAGCAGCTGGGGGCTGGCACACCGATGCTGTGTCTACATGGGGGGGCAGAGGAACAGTCATCAGATGTGCTGCAGGCAGACATGTGTGCAGTATGTCCCCTGATGGCATTGCACACTTCTCAGCCCAGAGGTAGAAAACCAGTGAAAAAAAGTAGGCATCCTGACCGAGCGGCTTGATGGCCATCCAGTGGAATACCAGCTCTGGGGCATCACCTGAACTGGACAGAGTGGGTGAGTTGGGGGCTCCCCACCACCCCACTGCTGGGGATAAGCCACAGGAGAAAAGAGCGAGGACCTAAGGGGGTGCAGTGGTGACGGACAGTGGCCGGAATCCCATAGGATGCCAGGTAACAGGGAGCAGTCCAGGGGTGCCAGGAGAAGAAACAGTATAACAAAACATGTAACTGCTCAGGAAACAAAAAATACCTAACTACAGTAGCAGCCACCAACACTACCAGCTATTTCCTGAAATTTCTGTGATATTTCCAGAAGCAAATGATTTGATACCTTTTAATGGACCAACATAGATGTAACAACAAGAACAAAGTGCTCTAGCTTTTGGACCAACCAGTCCTTCTTCAGAAGCTCATGGCAGTTGTTTAGAAAATACAATACTTATAACAGCTAGATAATGCAGAGAAAAACAGAAAAAAATCCCCATTGGTTTAAAATACTCATTTAAAAAAAAAAAAAAAACAGAACATGATGTCAGGGAAGTTTAACAGTACAATACTGCCTTCAGCCAGAAAGAACCTTGGGTTCAGATGTGCTTGGTGGGACACACATACAAAGAATCCTACTGCATATAAATTTAATTGACATAAGATAACACTGCTGAAGCAGATAACTCCTAAATCAAGCTATGAGTGTCACAGTTAGTATAAGGATGTGATTACTGAAAGGCAACCCCCACCCAGATTAAAGACAAACTAAGATTGTTTTAGGGCTCATGAAATTTCAATGTCTGCATTATAGACAAGAATTTACCAGTAAAGTTGTCTTAAAAACATCAGTGTACACTGTGTGATGTGTAAAACCTAGCTGGACATGTCACTCAGCTGTATTCTAATGCTAGATAAAAAGTCCAAGAAATTTCAAAAACCTCAGGACTATATAAATGATAATTTAAATATAAATTGATAATATTAGTGTCAAACAAAAAACTCTAGTTGAGGAACCTCAAGGAATTAAGACCATGTAGCCTGATATGTACTGATGTCAATATATACTGAGAATGTAGCAACTTGATGTACCACAAGTGTCTAAGGAATCTGAAAAAGAGATAAAAAAGTAATTTCTCTCCTCCTCTTCAAACAAACAATACATCCTAACCCACCCCACATCACAAAAATGTGGGTAGGGGAGATACATAGCTTAAAGGAGATGTTGTCTCTCTCTCTCTCTCCCCCCTCCTTTCTCTCTCTCTCTCTCCCACAGACACACACACACACTCTCTCTCCTAGTGAACCTATATTAACTTCAGTCACTGCAATTGTTCCCCAAAGGAATTCAACTTGTCATGAAATCCTGAGTAAAAGGGCTTATGTCTCTTAATATCTACAGAGTAAAAAAGTAACTATTTAACCATACTACTATCTGCAAAGTAACATTTCCAAGGATACTAGATAGAACTACCATGAAATAAACCTGCCACCCTCCCCAGGATAAGGTAACTAGAATTAAATATAAAGTATATGTGTAAGACCTGAGGTCTAACATACCTACATATCCACAAATTACTACAATATTAGCCTAATGTAAAAAGATCTGTGCAGGACCCCCATGCAAATGAGATCACACACCCCAATATGTACAGAGTTACAAAAATGATATATAACAGTATAAGATAACACTCCTGTATGTACACTAGCAGGCTGGGTAATCTGAATATGGTGCAATGGAATCAACCCCCCCAAAAGGCAAAGATAAAAAGTAAGGAGGAATTAATATTCATTATGTGTGTGAAATAAAAATAGTAACACATTATAACTCCATATATCTAAACAGAGACTTACCTCAATGTGACAGCAAGCCCCACATCTGTTATATCACATACCTCACAACACATACCCACACAGATACATACACACATGCATCCACATCCCACACATGCTGAAGTCCTATAAAATGTCAGTTTGAAGAAGAAAAGGTCTGTGGATGTTAGTTTCTGTAGTGTCCCATAAAGCCAAGATCCACGTTCATCCCATCTGCTATCATATTGAGATGTAAAATAAGTTTAATCTCAAAAGCTCGTCTCTGTTGTGTTTTTGAGATTTCCTTTTAAGACCATTACTGACATATCTGAGACTGAGTGGTCAGGCTGGGAGAAGTGATGCCCCACAGGTTTTTCAGTCTTCCTTGCTGTAATAGTATGTCTGTGTGAGTTCATCCTAGTGCGGAGCTGTTGGCGTGTCTCCTACATAACCTGTTTGTGGACATCTCTTGCACTGAATGAAATAAACAACATGTCGTGACATGCATGTATAACTCCCATGAACCTGGAATTGTCTGTTTTGTGATGTAACAACACAGTCCGAGGTAGAAATGAGCCCACAAGTCTTACAGGGGCATTGATTGCAGGGTCGTGTGCCATTGTGTGACATGGTATTCTGTTCCGGTGAAAGTTTGCTCCTAATAATTAGGTTGGATAAATTTGGTGGTTGTTTAAAAGATAGTAGGGGGAGTTCCTTATAAATACAATGAAGGGTGTCATCCTCACTAAATATTGGGTGGAGATCTTTAATAATCTTACGCAGATGCTCAAGGTCTGGATGATATGTGACTACCAAGAGTATTCTGTCTGTAGCTGTCTTTTCTTTATATTGAAGTAGTTGTTGTCTTGGTACTTGCGTTGCCCATTCTGTTATCCTGTCAATTTCCCTGGAAGAGTGTCCCTGCTCAATGAAGGTGTTTTTCAACATAGCCAAATGTGTATCTCTGTCATCCTCATTTGAACAAATATGGTGACAACGAAGTGCTTGACTGTATATGACAGATTTTTTTGTATGGTTTGGGTGGTTACTTTTCTTGTGCAGGTATCTCTGTCTGTCCATTGGCTTCCTGTAAATACATGTATGTAAGGTTCCATCCTTAATGATGACTGTGGTGTCCAGAAAGTTAACCTTGGTGGTACAGTACTCCAGGGTAAGCTTTATGGTAGGGTCGAGATTATTAAGTTTATGATGAAAATCTTTGAGTGCATCTGTGCCTTCTGTCCAGATGATAAACAAATCATCAATGTAACGGAAATAAGCTAATGGTTTGTGGGGATACTGCCTTAAAAAATCCTCCTCCAAGTCAGCCATAAAGAGGTTAGCATACTGTGGAGTCATTTTGGTGCCCATTGCTGTTCTAATAGTTTGAGCATAATGTTTACCATTGAAGTTGAAGTTGTTATGTGTCAAAATGAATTCCATAAGTTCCCCCACCACTCCAGGGTTGATGTTTTGTTCCGGTCCTTTCTCATGTATGTATTTAAGGCATGCTGCAATGCCATCTGTGTGAGGAATATTAGTGTAGAGGGATGTTACATCCATTGTCACTAAAATGGTATCAGGTGGTAAATCCTTATAACCAGAAAGTACACTAAAAAGTCGTAGTGTCCTGGATATAACTGTCTCTTTCCATAACCAGCGGTTTCAAAATGGTCTCTACAAACCCTGAGATCCCTCAGTCAAGGTACCATTACCAGAGACTATGGGTCTCCCTGGATTGCCAGGTTTATGTATTTTAGACAGCATGTAGAATGTCCCTGGCCTGGGTTCATCAGGGATGAGGCGAGTTAGTTTCTCTCGGACATGGTCAGGAAAAGTTTTAATTAAGTCAATAGTTCATCTTTATATCTTGTAGTGGGGTCATTCTCCAGTTCTCTGTAGTATGTAAGATCTGTTAGCTGTCTATTAGCTTCAGTAATATAATCCTCTCTGTTTAAAATCACCACTGCAGAACTTTTATCAGCTTTTTTGATGACAATGTTGTGGTTTGATTTCAGTGTCCCTATAGCTCTCCGTTCCAGTGGAGAAAGGTTATAATGGGTTTGTTTTTGCTTGGTAAGGATCTGACCACTGACTTGTTGGCGGAAACAATTAATATAATTGTCTAGTTTTTTGTTACGCCCACTTGAGGGGGTAAAATCAGATTCCTTTTTCTTATCCATTACATGATTGCTGTTTGCACTGTCTTCACTACCAGCAATTTCTTCCCTGCCATGAAAGAATTCTTTAAGTCTCAATCTACAGAAGTACTCCTCCAGTTCACCACAAAACAGTATGTTATCCAGTGGTTTTGTTGGGCAGAAAGTGAGGCCCTTTGAAAGTACATTTAGTTCTCCAGTAGTCAGTGTGTGATTGGACAAATTAACAACTGAAAGGTGCCCATCAGTATTGTGCTGTTGTTCAGTGACTCCATTATGTTCATCATGGTTGTTAGGAAGTATGGTATGTTGAAGGGCATCTAATTTCCTATTTTTCATAAGCATGGCTTTTCTTAAGGTCCTTTGGTAGTTAATGTGTATCTCTCGCAAGATGTCCTGAATAGGTTCCCCAGACATCCTTTCCAGAGTGGTAACAATTTCAGCAAACTTTTTGTTAAGAACAACTTTTTGGGCATATGACATGCGAATCCTGTGATTTCTCAGTTTCTCAGAGGTCCTATGACAAAGTTGTTCTGCATATGTAGAATTGTTTGTATTTCTTAATGGATTCCAAATAGTAAGACCTTTAGGGATAATGTTTCTCCTCTTGCACTGGGTTAGAAAATAGATGTCACTGTCTAGCTGTGCCAATTTCTTCTTGATGTTATGTAACTGCCATACTCTACAGTGAATTCCGGCATCTTCCATGTTGAAATCTAGATTTAGTAGTTGCCGTATTGGTCCTTGCAAGAATAGATCCAGAAGCAAATAATTTGATACCTTTTAATGGACCAACATAGATGTAACAACAAGAACAAAGTGCTCTAGCTTTCGGACCAACCAGTCCTTCTTCAGAAGCTCATGGCAGTTGTTTAGAAAATACAATACTTATAACAGCTAGATAATGAAGAGAAAAACAGAAAAAAATCCCCATTGGTTTAAAATACTCATTTAAAAACAAACAAAAAAAAAAAAAAACAGAAGATGATGTCAGGGAAGTTTAACAGTATATTTCCAGAAATATCTCCTGCTTTCTGCAGTTCCACAGTAGGGGCAGCAGAGAGAAACTCTTCAGAAATTTCCCAAAATATCTGGAAATAGCTGGCAATGTCTGTGGCTACCACTGTAGAGTGCTGGGAAAAACCAGGATGGGTAGCAATGGTGTCAATATGAAACTGGTAGCCATTGCTCTACCTGAGGTTGTCATACCAATAACAAAGCTGTTTAATCTGTCTCTGCTTGTCCACTTTCCCTTCTACCTTGAAATATGGTCTTGTAACCCCAGTGCTAAAAGGAGGTGAAAAGGCAACTGTGTCTAAATACAGACCTATCTCCATACTGTCCCCACTCTCCAAAGCACTAGAGAGAATTATAGTTGACCAACTCATGACCATCTGCACAAATACAACCTCCTCTGCCCACAGCAACATGGCTTCTGCAAGATGCGTAGCATGAATACTGCCTTAGTTGATGTCATAGGCTACATACATGAAGTGCTTGACCAAGGCCAGCTAGTTGGAGCCATCTATATAGACCTTACCAAGGCTTTTGACCTTGTGGATCATCAACTGCTGTTACACAGGTTAAGTTGCCTGGGGCTATCCTCGGGCACAGTCAAGTGGTTTGCTAGCTACCTAACTGGATGCTCCCAGAGGGCAAAAATTAATGGAGAGGTCTCCCAGGCTTGTGAACTCACCATAGGGGTCCTCCAGGGCTCTATACTGGGCCCGCTCTTGTTCAGCCTGTTTGTGAACAATCTCCCAGAGACAGGCCCTTCGGCTAGGATCCTACTCTATGCAGACAACACGGTTGTCTTTCTGCGGGATTCATGCCAAGAGACTCTCACCAGGCACCTGCAGCACAACTTTGACATGCTGCAGGACTGGTTTAAGGACAGCCTATTGGTGCTCAACAGCAAAAAATCAAAGACAATGCTCTTTGCTGGGCGTCAAAAAAGAAGAACTACTGCACCCTTCATCATAAATGACAGCTCTCACTCTGCCTTTGAGCAAGTGTCCTCCTTCAGGTACCTGGGGATCACTATTGATGAGTCCCTTGCCTTTGATGAACATATTCATACTATTACCACCGCCACCAACAGGAACTTAGGGACCCTCTACAGAGTTCGGTTCTGCCTCACTCCAGAGGCCAGGTATCAGGCCATCAGAGGTACAATCCTACCAATCCTAGACTATGGAATTGTGGTTTACAGTGCAGCCTCCAACACCAGCCTACACAGAGTCCACACCACCCTAAACAAAGCCTGCAGACTTGTCATAGATGCTGATCGCCTTACGCATACTTGCGATCTGTACATTAGAACAAAATGGCTTCCTCTCAAGGACCGGATCCAACTCCACTCCTGCCTCCTGAGGAAGAAAGCCCTGCTTGGACTTGCACCACCTTCTTTACAGGTTTTGTTCTGCCCCTAGCAGCAGCTGGGGACTAGCAAACATGTTACGAGAAGTGTTACAAAACACATGCTTGTAGTGCCATTCAGAAGAACTGCCCTAGAAAGTCGTGCCTTTGCAGTCAGGACACCCACCTGGCTAAACAAACTCCCTCAAGCCATCACAAGCCTCACCAGCATTAGTCACCTCAAATCCAAACTTCGGAATTCCATCGCCACACCTACACATTGCTACTGCTCTACCTAACCCCCCAGGCATTACCTGTGTACCCTACTAGACTATATGCATACATACTACACTGAATTGGCCTCCCCACTCTCTTACATATTGCCCACTACACATTCACCGAGATGTTTCTACCTTGGCATCCTCTTGCATACGACAAGGCTTCTTAGCTCCTATTCATGAGTACCTAACTGAACTGCTAGCACCTCTTTTATACTGCTGGTGTTTTGTTCCTTATGAACTTTGTGTTAAGACTGTACTTTACAATTTGCCTCTGTCTTCAGTACTCAATTTCTTGTATTATATTAGTTTGTTAATGTGTTACTAATATGTTTATGACAATGCCTGTTAGCTGCATTTGCTATTCCCAGCTCATATAATTGTTCCCCTCCTTTGACTGATGAGGACCCTCTGTAAATGAGCTCTTAGCTCAAAGATTTGTAATTCTGATAATTTAATAAATAAATAAATAAATAAATAAATATCGGGGGTAAAAAGACCCTCTAAACCCAATAGCCAGTCTACATTTCATTTCATTTATTGCTTATACTGGAAAGGCATGTGGGCTTTGCTGCCCATTTACACAAGCATCCAGTTACAAACAACAATCAAGAGACATTGCATAGGAAAAGGAACATTCCACATTCAGCGAGGGTGGAATGTTTGGGTTACCTAGGATGGTCTAACGAGGTCTTTATAGTGTTCTAGAAGAGAATCATCTTTTGCAGTCCCAAAGTACAAGTCTGAGATGACCTTCAGCAAAGCTGCATTGGGAGACAAAAGTTTACCCATTTTATACAGTTTGTGTGGTGTGTAATATAAATGATGGAGAATTTGATATTGAGCCAGGCACAGTCTATAATTCACGCCAGATTTAATACCGTATCCTGGGATCATCCTAAAGGCCCAGACCTATGTCCAACAATAGCAAACTCCAGTGGGGGTGTTAGTGTCTAGAAGCTGGAAATGGCCATATAGTCCAGACACCGAATGCTGCTGTGCTGCCATTGAAGAAAAGAGCTCAGAGATGGAAGGTTCCATCAATGACCAGGGTCTAGGACCAAGGCCAGTAGAAATGTCATGGCTTAGTTGGAGATATTTAAAGTTAAATGATCTGGGAAGTTGAAATCTTTCCCTAAGGAGTTAAAAGGTCACAGATCTGTCCCTCTCTATTAAGGAGGCAATTCACACATCTTTTAACTAAGGACAAAATGAGAGTTGTACTGGCCATCTGGCCATCTGGATGTTTGGGTTATCTAGGATGGGTTGAGCTGCCCTTTGGTCCATGCAAACCTAAGTATTATCCAAGCTGACAGTGGGCTTTCAAGGACCAGCCAATAGGTGTTGTCCTTAAGGAGGAATGTATCTGAGATAATTTAATGTGAAGTAAGCTATTAAGTTGCAGACTGGCAGAGCTACAAAGGGCATGCTCTACTTCTAACTAAAGGGCTACCTAGGTATTGTCTGACCGAATCTTCCTGGGGCACACCCACTGAAACAATTTGCTGCTGTGAAGGGCACAGTAGTATAAAAAAATATTTGAGAGACATAGACCACCCCATAATTTAGGCACCGTGAGCTTGAAATATGAATGGTGGATGGCCCGGCCATTCCATACAAAGTCATTAATCATACTTTATAGACAAATGAACCATGACCTAGGCCAAAAAATGCACAGCATACTCAAGGGGTACAGTAGGTGTGGTAGAACATTCATTTTAATGACACTGACTCATCCCCAGAGGGAGAGAGGAAGAACTGACCATCTTTGCAGGTCCAGCTTTAGAGTACACAACAAGGGGGAAGGTTATCCTTTACCAGGTTTGAAGGGGACTGGGAGAGATTCACTCTCAGATAAGTCAGAGTCCGGGGTTCCCATAATAATCTCAGACTAAGGATGTCCTACTTAGCGACCAGACTGTTTAAGGGTAGAACTTTAGTTTTACTCAAGTTCAATTTATAAGCAGAGATTGTCAAACAATGGCGAATTTCTTCCAGTGCTGCTGAAACTAAGATGGAAGGTTCTGCAACATGCAGTAACAAGTCATCCACATAGACAGACAGCTTGAACCTGTGTCCCCTGACCAAATCCCCCTTAACCTCAGGGTTACTCTCAAGATGATATATCAAGGGTTCTAAATAAAGATTAAAGAGAAGTGGGCAGAGGGGACAGCCCTGTCTCATCCCACGACCCACGCCAAAGGGGAAAGGAGTCTGAATGGACTCCATTACACCAAATATGGGTAATAGGGTTGTTATATAATAATCAAATCCAGCTTATAAATTTGGGGGAAAGATCAAATTTCTGCAAGGCAGAGAAAAGAAAGGGCCATGATATACGATCAAAGGCTTTTTCTATGTCCAGGGAGACCAGGGCCGCTAGGGACCTGCTCTCCCTAGAGGTAGAGATGAGATAGTGAAGCTTCTGAAGGTGATCACTAGATAAGCTACCATTCATGAAGCCCACTTGCACTGGGCCAATCAGGGCATCCCAAATTGAGGCTAACCTGTTAGCTAATATTTCAACCAATATCTTAAGATCTGAGTTAAGTAACAAGACTGGTCAGTAACTATCTGGCAATAATTCATCCTTACCTGGCTTCTTTATTAAGGTGATCCAGGCTTCCTTAAAAGAAGGATCAGAAAACTAGAGAAATACCAGCAGTTATACAAATGAGCTACAAAAGGAACTGTCTCCAGTGAAAAGGCCATGTAAATGTTGGCGGTAAAGCCATCAGGCCCAGGTGCCTTATTGGGGGTAACTGTTTGATGGCTTTCAGAACCTCTGAAACTGAGATGGGGCTCCCAAGCATTTCCTGTTGAAGGGGGGTAAGAAGAGGAAGAGGAAGAGGAAGAGGAAGGGAATCATGATAGAAAGAAATGCGGTCACATGTGTAAGGGTCAAAAGGATCATTGGTATAAAGGGAGAAATAATAAGAGCAGAAAACAGCCACCATAGTTCAAGGATGGGTTTCAATGGCTGCACTAGGACTAGGTTGAATACCAGGGATGATTTGGGTATCTCTAAATGACAAAGCCAAAGAGCTAGTAATTTCCTAGCTTTTTCTCTGGACTCCAGGTATAGGGTCTTAGTTCACAAAAGAGCTAATCCTGCCTTCTATGCCAATATATCTGCAAACTGGGCTCTTAAAACATTCAGTCAAAACCAAGCTTCGGCTGAAATATTCCTATGTAGGGTTTGCTCTGTCTGCCTAATGTCCTTCAGGAATTGGTCAAGAGTCAAGGCACGGGTCTTAGAACATTTAGATGCCAATCTAATACATTCTCCACATATGGCACACTTTCCCGCCCACCACAGAACATCAAGTGTGGATACAAAACCTTTGTTCTGCTTGAAAAAAGTGTTTATGTACTCTTTAATTAGAGAAAGAATATTGGGGTCCTGAAGTAACTATGAGTTAAGTCACCATACCGTGTCACGCTCCCCCAACCCCCGGATAGTGTAAACTATATTTACTGGCGCATGGTCCAATATAACCGTTTGATGCATTTTAGAAGATATTAGACCATGAAGACTCTCCTGATTTATAAGGAAATAATTGATAATGGAGAAGGACCCATGAGGGGGGAGTAGAATGTATACTACTCATCTGTGGGGTGGAGGAGACACCTGAGGTCAACCAGACCCACACTGTCGATTAGCTCTCAAAGCCCCTGTTTTCCTGGGGAAAGACCCTGCCTAATCAGACCTGATTTGTCTAAATCAGGTTGATAAACTATATTCCAATCACCACCCAGAAAAATGGAGAGATGTGCAAAGGGTGCTAGGACGTGGGCTAAATTGGTGAAAAATGCCAGAGAGTCAGTGTTTGGACCATAAAAGGAGCCCAATAAAATTTGACATACCCACAATTTACCATGTAAGAGAATATGGCATCCGTCAGGATCCCAATACTCCTCAATCAACTGGAAGGGAACATTCTGAGCAATTAAAACTACCACTCCACCCCTCTTGTTACTATTACCAGCTCCGCAAACTTGCCCAACCCATTTCCATTGAAAATAATGTATGTCCTCCCATTTCAAGTGGGTTTCTTGTAATCAGGCAATGCCCACCTGTAGTTTTTTAAGTAGCTGCAACACCATATGTCGTTTATGCTTTTCTTGGGATTCTTTGATGTTCCATGTTATCAAAGTGTATTTACTTGCCATAACCTGGGATAAACAGGAAAAAGGAATATCTGATTCCCATCTAGGCTAATACACAAGCAAAACCAAAAAGGGGTCGTAGAGCTACAGTATGGAACCTTGCCCCTTCCCCCCAGACATCCTGACCACCAAAAAACAAAGAACCACTAACTCAAACAACTTTTGCAACAGTCTCAAAAATACCTATAAATTGCCTATATAAAACAGAGTAAACTCCCTTGACCTAACAATGATGACAAACTCCAATAAGATGAAAAACCATCCCAAGAACAAATTAAGAATAACAATAGAAACCCTCCCGGTCCAAATGATCGCAACTCCTAATTCCTTAGGTCCATGATGAGTAATAAATGACCACCATGAAGACACTCTCACCTCCACCCTTCCACAAAGTGTATGCATATCCAGACTAGATATTAAAAAAAGGGGAATATCCATGTCCTATGGAAACCTGGTACATCCAATATTATTATAAAATAAAAAAACAACTTAAAAAGGAAGAATTCCCCCATCTGCAAGCCAGGACAACATAAGAAGGGGTAAACACAGTAAAACCTATCCCTGGACCCAGGTAACACTGAATATTATACAAATCCACGAAGTCCTACATAACAAATATGTTGTAAACCCGTATGTTCAAAAAAGAAGGAAAACCCACACTGAACTAAACTAGATCCGTGGTCTGCAGAAGCAGAGTGGGGGACCATGCATTCAGTTTACTGTATATAATGTATTTACATTAAACCATTAGCCCAAATGTCCCCAAGGCATTCCCTGTTTTAAAAAGAAGTCACTGTACCACAGTCCGATATGATAGTGTCACTAAAGTGAAACATCTGGAACAAGTTCAAAATCATCCATACAGCTTCCAGTCAAGGTTGACTCTGAAGAAATAGGCGAGTATTGGATCGGCAAGTCACTTTACTTGCAGCCGCTATAAAGATTTTCATCACGGCACTGGAGAGATCAAGGTCACACCATTCAGTGAATGTAGAATGCCAGGGTCACCAAACAGCAGGGATCTGCCGGGCTTAATCTGCCAGCACATCACAACAACCTTAGGCTGTCCACCAACCAATAAGAAAGACAAACATTTGTCAATGCCAAATGTTTGCTTGCTAATATTGGCATTGGTACTGTATGAGTCAGAGAGATACATAATAGGAATGGCAGTGAAGTGTTGAATTAACGCCAACCCCTACCCCCCACCCTGCAGAGACTGACAGGTGTTGGGGTGTGCCTTTGGGTCATGGGCCATAACACTCACACCATTCCACCTCACCCACCCTGCAGATGCTGACAGGTTTCACGGTGTGCCTTGGGGTCTTTGGCCCTTACGCTCACCCCATTCCATGAGGAAATAAACTGAGATGGGTGTGGTATTAAGAGAATGAGGTGAACATTAGGGCCGAAGACCCCAAGGCACACCTTGATGCCTGTAACTGCAGGGTGGGGGTGGGGGTGGAATGGCATGAGCATAATGGCCAACGATCCCAAGCCACACTCCCGACGCCTGTCAGTCTGTACAGGTTGGGGTGTTACAATTTGAAACCCTAACCCTCCAGGCGTTTGTTGGTATTTTTGCTCCAAATTTCCAACATGGGCTTTTTGGGACCCCACTTCATGAATAGTGGCACTATCATTTCATTACTCAGTCCCAAAAGGTGATTTCGCACAGTGAATGTGCCATTCGGCACAACAGGTATGAAAAGACATTTTGGGCAGGATGTGAAAAATTACATCTGACTGTTCATGAGGTGTGAAAAAATGGCAATGTTGAAAATCTGGAGTGAAAATATGAGAAAGTGGGTAAGTTAAGACCATGCGTAGAAACTGCGGAATGCATGCAGGTAACGCAGTCATTTTTTTGAATTTTTCACCACATTTTCAACATGGCCTTTTTGAGACCTCCCCTCATGAACAGTGGCACTGTGATTTCATTAATCTGTCCCAAAAGTTGATTCCTTAGTGACTGCACCACAGGTGTGAAAACACATTTTGGGCAGGATACAAAAAATTACAGCTATACTGTTCATGAGGAGGTATGACAGCATGGCAATGTTGGAAATTTGGAGTGAAAATATAAAAAAAGTTATGAGCATGTGTACAAACTGTGCAACGCATACACGTAACACAGTCATTTTTTGGAGTTTTTTTCACCAAACATGCAACATGGCCTTTTTGGGACCCCATCTCATGAACAGTGGCACTGTTGTTTTGTTAATCAGTCCTGAAAGGTGATTCCATGCAGCAACTGCAAAATCACCTTTTGGGACCAAGAAATGAAATGACAGTGCCATTCTTCATGAGGTGGGGTCCCAAGAACCCCATGTTGAAAATTTGGGACCAAAACTCCCAAAAATGGCTGAGATATCAACCTAAGTTGAAACCCCCCATTGATTGCCATTATAGGGCTTACCATGATTTTTTCAGTTTGCAGTCGGCTTTCAAAGACTGCAGATGTGTTCCCGGTCCACAGAAGATTGCAGTGCCAGACCTCCAGAGGTAAGTATGGGTGAGAGGGGGTGTGGGGAAGTGGGGTGTGCAGAGGGAGGGGTGGCAAGGATGACGAGGGACCGTTTTCTTTTTCTGTAGGTTTTAAAAAAAAAAAGACCTCAGGAGACAGTTTTTTTTATTACAGGTGAAATACTATGAAAAATAAATTGCGGCACACTGGGATGGGCTCCCAGTGTGCCAGACTAGTTGGGAGGTATCAATGCCAACCCGGGGATTGGGCACCCTAAGGTCAACTGAAAAAAGGGGAGCATGGGGGGTGCATCCGACATCGGGAGTGAGCATACCAGTGTCGGAAAAAGATAATTACTTTGGCACACTAGGGTGGGCTCCCAGTGTGCCACAATAGTGGGGGGCCATGCCAACATGGGGATTGGACATCCCGTTGTCAGCAAAAGATACGTTCAGGCTTGGGGTGGCATGCCAACACGGGGATTGGGCACCCTGATGTCGGCTTTGGGGGGAGTGTGTGGTGGGCAGCATGTGCAGCCAATTATGCAAAACCACAATGAAGCTCATTAATTTATTTCACCAGGAAAGGCACAATGAGCAAATCAGTTGCTCGTAAGTCCAGCCATGTGCACTGCAGTGCACTGTAATGCGTATGGCTGGAATGTGCCTAGTTGCTGGGGGGGGGTGAGAGATCTGCTACTGCAATGACAAAACTGTCTGTGATTGGAGAGGCAGATTTCTTTCAAGTCCAGTGCTCGCTCTGAAACTGCCGTCATTGGCAGCTTCCCTGTTGACTGGTGGCTGAGGGACATGCCCAACATAAAAAGGGCTTTATTTTCTCTGGAGAAATAACAACATACAAACATACGAAATTGCCAGCAGGAAAAAAACCACAGGTCTATCAAGTCTGCCCAACTGTGCAGCTCTTAGTTTCATATTACTACAGCTGCTCCAGCCCCAACCAAACCCCTCCCTCCCTTCCTCCCCTTTCCTGATCATTCCCCCCTTTGTGTTCTTGTCTGTACTAATCCTGCCCTTGACTCTATCCCAGCCCCGCTTAAAGCCCCGATTAACTCCTCCGGCAGTGCATTCCATCCTGCCACCACTCTCTCTGTAAAGTAGTGCCTCCTCATCTCCCTCCTGAACCTTCCCCTTTCCAACTTCAGACTGTGCCTCCTAATGACCCTTCCCCCCTTTAAGCAGAACAATCCTCCCTTTCTGACTTTGTTTATGCCTTTCAAGTATGTAAAGGTCTTTATCATATCCCTTCTTTCCCTTCTCTGTTCCGGCGAATACATGTTGAGCTCCCTCAAACTTTCCCCAGTCCCACGATAATTTTCGTAGCCCTGCGCTGCACCCCCTCCAGTAATCTCACATCCTTTTTAAGGTATGTGCACCAGTACTGCACACAGTACTCCAAGTGTGGCCTCACCAGTGATCTATACAAGGGCAGGATGACCTCCTCCTTTCTATAGGTGATCCCTCTGGCAATGTACCCCAGCATCCTATTTGCTCTTGCTGCCACCCTCCTACACTGTACTGATACCTTCACGTCCCCTGTGACCATTACCCCGAGGTCCCTTTCCTCCTGTGAAGCTGTTACCTGCACTCACCCCAGCCTGTAGATGGTCCTGAGATTTCTTGCTCCAAGGTGCATGACTTTGCACATCTTAGTGTTAAACCCCAACTGACACTCCCTAGACCAGCGTTCGAGTTTAGCTACAGTAGATCCTCCCTGAGTGCCTGCCTCCCTTCCTCATTGTCCACTTTTGCACAAATCTTAGTGTCCTCTGCGAACAGGCTGATCTTACTCTTGACCCCACCTGCAATATCTCTGATGAAGACATTGAAGAAAACAGGGCCCGTCACTGAACCCTGCAGTACCCCACTTGTTAGTGGCCTTGGCTTGGATGTCTCCCCCCTTACAACTACCCTCTGTTGTCTGCCCTGCAACTAGCTCTCAACCCACCCCACCAGCTTCTCCCCCACCCCCATGTCCCTTAGCTTGCTCATTAAGCTCCTGTGGGGCACCAAGTCAAAAGCCTTGCTGAAGCCCAGTTACAGGACATCCACAGTGTGGCCTTCGTTAACCGCCCTAGTGACACAGTCAAAAAAGTCGATCAGGTTAGTTTGGCATGATCTTCCTGAGACAAACACATGCTGTCTCTCATCCTGTAGACCATTACTATTGAGAAATGTTATCAATCTGTCCTTTAGAATGGTCTCCATCAACTTCCCCACTATGGAAGTCAAGCTTACCAGTCTGTAGTTGCCTGGTTCGTCCTTGGGTCTGCTCTTGTGAAGAGGCACCATGTGAGCCATCCTCCAGTCCTTGGGTACCTTCCCATCTCCAAGGAGGTGTTGAAGAGGTCTGTCAGAGGGCCTGCCAACACCTCTACCAGTTCCTTCAGGACCCTTGGGTGTACACCGTCTGGTCCTGGTGCCTTGTCCACCCGCAAGGCATTAAGGCTCTTCAGAACTCTATCCTCTTGGATGATCCCATCTGTTATCTCTGCTGCCCCTTCACCCTTGCCCCCTTTCCCCTGTGGTATTGGGCCATCCCTTTCTTTTGTGAACACCAAGCAGAAGTATTCATTGAGTGCCTCTGCGTGTTCTTCCCCTTGTTTCGCCCATCCCCTATCCTTCTTAATTCTAACAATGTAATCTCTACAACTCCTATTCTCCCTTATGTATTTAAAGAACCCCTTTTCCCCCCTCTCTGATCCCCTGAGCCAATTTTAGCTCCTTTGCTGCCTTGGCTGCCCTGACTGACCTGGTCACCTCCCCAGCTGCCTTTGTGAACACCTCTCTGTCCTCCTCACGTCCCAATTTTTTTAACTTAATAAAGGCCAATCTTTTTTCCCTCACCTTCCACTCCCTTCCTGAGCCAGCTAGGGTTTTTGGACCTGGACTGCTTATTCTTAGATTTGGCACACGTGTTCATGGCCTCATTCAGTCCCTTCCTAATGATTGCCCACTTCTGTTCAGCATCCATCATTGGGTTAATTTTAGCTAAATACTCCTCTAGGATGCTGCCCATTCTGGAAAAAATCTGCCTTCCTGAAGTCCAACACTCTTGTCCTTGGTGTACAGGAGAATGTGCAGTATAGGAAAGGCCATATCTTGATGAAATCAAGATGAGGATTTGAACAACTCTGGGAACAATTTAGACAGCTCCCTGTTAGCTTCCTCATAGGACTCAAAACATTTAACCCCTTCCCCGACAATTTACTTGCAATCTTGTGGGGTAAAGCATCTGGAAAACAATATGAGCTGCTAGAAGTTTAGAGAAAAGTGGGCCATATGCCATTCACTTCAGTCTAACCGAGTGAGGGAGACCATGCATGATTTGGATTTTATTGCCCTCCCACATACTCTCCAGCAGCCCCCTGATTTTGGTAAGCAGAAGTTGGCGAGCTAGGTAATTTAGAAATGTAAAAATCAGGGGATGGGGGTTAGAGCCGGCTGGAGGCGTTGGTCGGAGGGTTTTATGTGCCTGTTCAGTTATATAGGAGGGACCGTTAGGTGAAGGACCAGTGATTTTCTCACAAAACTTTTGATTAAAGAGAAGTGTATTAGGACCCTCTGCACCTTCTGGATGACCAATGACCACTTCGTTATTTCGACAACTGTGCCCTTCCAAGTCCTGGTGCAGTCTTTCAAACGAGTGAGTTTTTGCAGAAGGGACACAGTCTCAGGCTCCTGCCAATCCTGACAGTCCTCCAGGGAGCTGATTTGAACTTCAGCATCATTGATCTGCCATGTTAAAGCCTCTGAAGTTAGGTGTATATTTTTTAATTCCTCTGTAATAGTTTGTAAGGCTTCCTTTAGTAGTGAAATCTCCTGCAGGAATCAGTCCTGCAACTTGAAACTTGAACTAAAAGCAATAACCCAGGCTTGTACAGTTCTGTAAAGATTTAACCCAATTTCACTGCCCTCTCCTTTTCACAACAAATAAATGCTTCTGCTGCTTCTACAGACATGACAACCTGCAAATCACACAGCACCCACTCCTTTTGGCCTACACAATTTTCACATGTCCCAGCATCCACCGCTTTAGCTGTGAGATGCTGTATGTTTACTGCTTCCTTCTTTGTGTGATCACAATTGTAACTGTCCTGCAAAGCAGATCAGCCAAACAATAGGCCCTTTTTTTCTTTTTTGTAAAATGCACACATTTTTGCTTTCCCATAAGCTGCCATACAATAACATATCATATTAATGTGATCAATTTAATGTAACCAGGGGCTGACAGTATAGCCTAGAGGTTAGAGTGACAAGCTGTGAATGAGCTTGCTGCATCCATGAGACGTGGGTTTTATTCCCACAAACTCCATTTGCATACTGTGTGACTCTAGGCAAATCACTTAATGTTTCCAGGTTGCCCCTGAAAACGGGCACTTGTGCCTAGTAGACCTCACCCAGTTACCAAAGAATAAATATTGAACAAATAAGTAAATTTCTTCTGGAAAGTTCAATGCTGTATGTACATCATTTGTGCTTTCAAATAACTTCAGAATGTACTGTATACATTGTGTTTTCTTCAGCGTTACTGACACAAGGGCAGTGCTGTGAGAAATGTACAGCATGCGATGTGGGGATAAAACAGGGAGGAAATAATGAGGATCTTGCTGACCTATCAGCAATTAGGAAAATATGCTAGATATTACATTTTTGCAGTAAAGTTCATATAATGTGATAGCCAGTCAGGCAGCACAGCTGTATTGCTACCCCTCACTGGGCTGGTGACATTCAGTAGGTTGAGGAAGGAACTTGAGCTATCAGGGACCAGCTGAGGGAGGGAGGAAGGGAGGATAGAACGTGAGACGTGCTCCCTGCAGGTCACTTCACGCCTAGCCGAGGCTAGGTGTTGTGGCAGACTCCAGCACTGAGAAGGGTATCAACAGACATGGCTGCATCATTGCATGGCATTTGTCCCTGGAGTGAAAAAAGGAGAAAATACTTCTTAGTTGCTGCAGTATGAGAGATGCTACCTGCAGGCCTGGTACCATTCACCTGGCACCTTAAACTTAATCCTGCTTCAGATGGACCCAGCCAGTACTATTAGCTCTGCCTTGAGAGGTAAGTTATTGTGAGCATTTAAGAGGGCAAGTCCCAGGGATGGTAGGTGATTATTTATTTTTTATTTATTTAACATTTGGTAACTGTGAAAGGCACCCTGAGCTGAGGCTCATTTCCAGGTGCGACCCGGGGAAGAATAGGGGTAGAGGGGAACAATAACATAAACAAAGCTTCTTAGTAAAAGTCATACAGTAGTTACAAGCAAGGTAAGACAGTGTACAGTAGTAATCTGCACAACAGCGTGCAATAGTGTTGGCAAATAATTACAAACAAAGCGGCAATTTCACATCACACCATGATTACAGTTAAGAAGTTGGGAGTGCGCAAGTGCTGTCAGTTTAAGAGCTATCAGTTGATATGAGAGCAGGTAGGAGGAGGCAGAAGGCGTAACTGAGATCTGACAGAGGGGTATGAGAGGGAGTTGTGGAGGACAGGGGGTTGAGCATTCCGAATTGAGGGGAGACAATAGGAGTAAGCAGACTTGCCCGTGTTTGAGGATGGTTTGGGCAGGGAGAAAAAGCGGGCATCTCATGAGCTGAAGGAGTAGGATATGGGAGGAGTGGGGCTGAGGTAATCGGAGAGGTAGGAGGGAATAAGGTTGGACCAGTATTTGGAGATCAAGGAGATAGAGTGGATGAAATGCCAGTGGGACAGGGGAGGGAGTTCAAGGATTGAGAGGAGGGAACAGTGGTGAGTCCTTAAGGGAGAATTTGAGGCAAAGTGACAAAAGGCATGAAAGAGAGAGTCAAGTCTAGCAAGCAGGGAGTAGGGGCAGTGCAGTAAACAATGTCAGCATAGTCAAGAGTTGGAAAAATCATTTCGTGCAGAAGTTCTCAATGGACAGGAAGGGAGACGCCTACGTCTCTGACATAAGGACTGGAATCAGGAGTGAGATGAGTCTCTTTGCAGATGACTCAAAACTGGGGGCGGTGGTGGATGGGGAGGAGGGGAGGGTGGCTGTACAGGGGGACCTGGAGGCTCTGGAAAGATGGTCTAGAAAGTGGAAGCTGAGGTTCAATGCAGAGAAATGCAAGGTACTCCACCTGGGGGCCAGAAACCCAGGCCAAGTGTACACCCTGGGGGGGAGGAAATGCTACAAGTCTTGATGGCTGAGCGGGACCTGGGGGTGGTGGTGGATGTCAAGATGAACAACTTGAAGACTTGTAGAAGGGCAGCAGCCAAGGCTAACAGAATGCTGGGATGCATCGCTAGGTGGATCACCTCCAGAAGGAGGGAAGTGATACTCCCTCAGTATAACTGCTTGGTGAGGCCGCACCTCGAGTACTGCGTGCAGTTTTGGGCCACATAAAGAGATCATTAAACTCCTGGAGAGGGTCCAGAGGAGGCAACCAAAATGATTTGGGGCATGGGGACAGGACCTATGAGGAGAGGCTCAAAGAGCCAAATATGTACACATTGGAAGAGGGAAGGGACCCATGGACATGATAGAGGTCTTCAGGTACGTGAAGAGGGTAAATAGAGAGGAACAGTCAGGGTGCTTCGAGGAAGGAGGAGGGGACACTAGAGGGCATGGGTGGAAGCTGGAGGAGGGAAGACTCAGGGGAGAAAGGAGGAGGTGCTACTTCACTGAGAGGGTGATGGAGCCATGGAATCGCGAGCCTAGGGGCTGGTGGAGGCAGAGATGATGGAGGGGTTCAAGAGGGGTGGGACAGGTACAGGGGAAGGGTTCTGGAAGCAAAATCCAATGTAGCGAGAACATCCGGAACTGGGAAGGGAGAAGCCAAAGAAGGCAAGGGGGGCAGCAAGGTCAGCACCCAGGGTGGGGGCTGACCAAACGAGCAGACACGAAAGACTGCTAGGCCTATTCTGCTGGCATTTTAGTACGTTAGTATGAGAGAAAGTCCATGTTACGATATAGGATGCCAAGCTTAGGGTGAAGTTTGGATAAATAGTCAATGTGGTGAGAGAAGTTTAGTTAAGGGTCCAACCAGACCCCTAGATACTTATAGGTTGAGACTTCGGTGAGAGAGGTGCCTTCCAGGGTGGTAACAGGAGGGGAGGGGAGAGGATGGTTTTTGCCAATCTTTAAGAGGTACCAAAGATCATTAAGACAGTTTTAGAAGTGTTTAGTCTGAGTTTGTTGTCTTGGAACCAAGACTGAACACGGTGGAAATCCTGTTGAATGGCAGATTTGATGGAGACTGGGTCGGAACCGGAGGTGAAGAGGACAGTATCATCTGCATACATGTGGATGAAGGAGTTTGAACAGGCAGAAGGGAGGTTGTTTATAAAGAGTGAAAAGGATAGGTGCAAGAACAGAGCCTTGTGGCACGCCTGCCAGGATAAGGAGGGGGAAGGAAAGGAGTTAGCTACCCTGACCGATTGACATCTGTTGGTGAGGTAAGAGTTGAACCACCGTACTACAGGGGGGGTAAGACCAGCATGATCGAGGGCATTTAGGAGAAGGGGGTGGGAAACAGAGTCAAAGGCCTTGGCCAGGTCCATGAAAACAGCCGCCGTGATATGACCTTTGTCTGTGGCAAATTGGTTGTGACCAGTAAGACTAAAAGGAGAAGATACGGTGGAGTGGTACTTCCTAAATCCTGACTGATAAGGGGAGAGGAGGATTGAGGAGCAGAGGAAGGCATCAGTCTCGATTGTACTAAACATTCTTGCACTTTTGACATGGCAGGGAGACGGGAGATCGGACAATAGTTGCCGGGAGTTGTGGTGTTGCCAACTTTGTAGAGAGGGATGACAGGCAGTTTTCCAGGCCATAGGTACTGTGCATGTGGAGAAGGATAGATTTAGCAGGTAGGTTAGTCGGGGGGGTGATGGCTGGGGCTGATAAGCATAGGAGACTTGGGTGTAGGCCATCCGAGCTTGATTTAGTTGGGTTTAAGGATAGGAGCACGGTCAGTACTTCATCGGTAGATGCAGGACCGAGAGTGAAATTTCTCTTAGCTGTGGATTGTGGGAGGGAACTGTTGACAGGTGGTGAGGGAGAGGCTTGGACCAGGAGGGCACAGATAGTGTAAAAGGTGTTCATGGTGTCTGCCACCTGGGAGGGGTCGGTAATTTTTATGTCGTTGAGGTTTATAGAGGGAATGTCTGATTTAGGAGCTGGATTTATGATGGAGTGGACAATGTTATAAAACGAGGCAGGGTTATCATACCTGAGATGGTTTTTAAAGTAGGCAGCTTTTGTAGCCTGATGGTTTTGGTGCATACATTTCTGGCAGTGTTGTAGATCTGTTTGGAGTTGGGAGGCTTTGAAGTCCGCCCAGGCTTTGTCATAGGGGGGTACCACTAGACACCAGGGCATACATATACATATAGGGGAAGGGTGTTCGGGAGTTGGGGGATACTGCTAGACATCAAGGATGACCTGGATGTGGGGGAGTGGGGGTGCCACTGGACACCAGGGATGGCCTGCATATATAGTGGATGGGTGAACAAGGGTGGGGGTACCACTAGACATCAGGGACTACTTCTACTGTACTGAGATGGATAATCAGAGTGTGGTGGGTGCCACTGGACAACAAGGAACACAGGCACATGTATGGGATGGGAGATCAGAGGGTGGGGTTGCCACTAAATGCCAGGGAACATGGTACTGGCATCAGGACAGGGCTTGAAGGGTGTGGGGTGCTATTAGACAGAAGAGACTACATTATCGCAGAGGGGATAGGTGTTGGGGGAGTGGGGGGCCAGTCACCATCAGGACTGATGCTGCAGGTGACCACAGGATGGGTGCAAACCTGCCACCATTTCCCATGCAAGTAATCCCATAATGGGCATGCATATGGCCCCTTAACTTCTTGCTTGTCCAATGGGGTCATTTGCTTCCTTTGGCTGAATATTGCACTGTGGCTGCCAGTGCTATCCAGTTGGGGGGAACACAAATCCCTATGGGCTAGACACAGCCCATGTCCATGTTGGGGCAGTGCAGCATGACTCAGCACTGTACTGACATAGGCCGATATTCAGTTGGATAGAGCCTGTCTGCTATCTGACTGAATATGGCAACTCCCAGGTTGGGAGCAGGTGTCGCACAACCCTTTGCATTCCACTTTTGTGTGTTTTTGAATATCTGACCCCTGGGAGAGTTAGCTCATCCAACTATTTTTAGTCACTGGCAGTTATAAGATGCTGCAAGGTATCATACTAATTAGCCTTGTTTTCGTGGAGAAGCTCATTGTTGTGAACTGTGATTGTTTTTCAGTAATTTGCGACTTCTATTCTTTTAGATTAGCTCTTTATTGCAGAATATTCAGGAGACTAAGCAGACAGGTACTATTTTCAGTGACAGTTTCAGCAGGTAGATTCCCTTTTTACTTACTACATGGGCATAGCCAGGATTTGGTAGAGGGGGGTTTCCACAATATGTGTAGGTGGGTCCGGGAGCATGCCCCACCCCCAGAAAAATATGAAAAATTTAGAGTTAAATGGTGCATTTTAGGCGCTAACTATAGGTTCATAAAATCCAGTTGAGTATCTTATCCCTCACTAGTCACAGGTCACTGAGTTGGACTCTGATACCTTTTCTCCACTTTTTTGTTTCCCACCTTACTCTTCTTTGAATATCTCCCCATTTTATTACCATCTATCACCTCTGACTATTTTTTTCAGTTCTTCTGTTCCTGTTTCTAAACTGCGTCTGCCATTGCCCTTTGAGTTTCCAAATCTCTCCTTAGAAACATAGACTTTGACAGCAGATAAGGACCGCTAGGCCCATCTAGTCTGCCCATTTCCCTACCTACAGGATAGGCCGCAGATTATAGTTAACCAACAGCCTATTTCTTCCTACCCCCCACAAGAATTGCCTTATGTCTGTCCCATGCATTCTTGAATTCTCTGACAGTTTTAGACCCCACAACCTCCTCAGGAAGGCTGTTCCATGCATCCACTACCCTCTCTGTGAAATAATACTTCCTCACATTGCCCCTGAACCACCCTCCTTCTATCTTTAAATTGTGTCCCCTTGTTCTTGCAAGTCTCTTTTTCTGAAAGATGCTACCCTCTTGGACTTTGTTGATTCCACTGAGGTACTTAAAAGTTTCTATCATGTCCCCCCTCTCCCTTCTTTCCTCAAGGGTATACATATTAAGCTCCTTTAGTCTCTCCTCATACGGCTTCTCTTGCAGACCCGGCACCATTTTAGTTGCCCTCCTCTGGACTACCTCTATCCTGTCTATGTCCTTGCGGAGATGGGGTCTCCAGAACTGGAATTAATTATCCTTAACCCTTATGTTCCATCTGTCACATTGCATATATTTCCCCTCTTAATTTCATACTTTCCATCTTAACCCTTATGTTCTTTCTATCCAATTGCATATATTTCCCTTCCTAATTTCATACTTTCCATCTCTTTACTTTAGTCTTTTTTCCCTTCACCTCTACCATATTACATATATGCTCATAGAAATGTTTGCTTTTTTTCTGCAAAAAAAAAAATGACAGCCAGGTAATTTATTTATTTTAATTTTTTTTTAATTCAACACTATTTGTGTAAATATACAGAATGTTTAACAAAGATGTTATTAACAGTCACAAATTAGTATTTATTTGTTTAGTTAGTTAAGTAGTTATTTATTTTAACAGCATAGTTTACCGGGTAAGCAAGAATCCAGTTGCAACATGGGAGAATGGGGAAGGGGAAATAACAGAGACATCATACATGCAATTCCAGTTTACAATATAAACAAAAAAGTACAATAATAAATCGAGAAATAAACAATGTTACACTAAACAGAGGGCATATAATAACAGCCATGAAGTGGTACAGCAGAGATTATTACATTCCCTGATGAGTGGAGATAATTCCTCATTCGCTATACAACAATAAACTGGTCAAGAACACTTACAGACTGCACAGAAACAGATGAATGCAAATGCCCTGGACTGTTGCTGGGAGACAAACAAATGCGCTAACATCACAGTAAATGCTTAGATATGCATTGTCAACAGTTTCCAAAATTCTGAAGAAAGTACAAAATAACACAGGAAGGAGGAGGGACTCCTACCTAAGATGGACCAGGATGGCACGTGGGACCAGGCAATATGCTATGGATCACACTATGGACCCCCCCACCCATATAGAAGTTATCTTATGCCACCACTAGTGCAATTTTGACAAGTCTGCAGAGTCTTGAAGTACCCCTTGAACTTGGCCTCTGCAGACTGAAGACTTGAGATGGATGTGAGTGAAGTAGGGAGACTATTCCAAGTGTGAGCAAGTCTATATGTCTAATTGAGGCTTGGCCCATATTGTGTTTTCAGTGGGGGATTTGGAATCAGTTTCCTATCTCTAACTGTATGGAATAGGATGCATTGAGGGCAGGGTGAATATCTCACCGAGTTATTCACGTAGTTTGCCAAGCCAGAATTTATGCACCTATCAACGCAGTAAGGAGAAAGTGCCTTGCAGGAGAAGGGTCCTAGTCTAACTCCTTGTACATAGCACAGTAGTCGGTTCGGGGAATGCAGGCCAGAGTGAATCTACAAAGGGGACTGAAAATAGGGTAGAGCTTAGACAGTGTCATTTTAGATGCTCTGGAGAATATTACATCACGATAGTAAAGTTTGGGGAAGAGGGAATGTTCAACTACAGTTTTCTTTGTATTAAGAGGAAAATATTTGTTTTATTCTGTAAAGGACCCAAAATTGGGGAAACACTTATTCACAATGTAATTATTGTGGAGAGCATAATCTAGGTGTTGGTCAAGAATCACGCTAGGTATCTAAAAGAAATTAGTGTTTTGTGAGATCCCCACACTCTAATTGGACACCCACTTTGTACCTTAGACAGTATATATATAATATATATATATATATATATATATATATATATATATATATATATTATGATATCTGATGAACTACCATGGCTCTTATCATATAAGAATAAGCAGCCAGGAGTAGAATTCTAATCTATATGCTGCTTATGCTATGTAACATGCTACAAGCAATGTGCCAAGACACACTTTGTGTCTTTGTTTATCTTATTATACAGCCTACACTGCCACTGTGCAGATTTATGCAATACTGCAATACATTCTGCATCTTGTATGAGTCCTTTGCTCTATATTTTTAGCTGACTTTATGAATATTGCCTAACAACAGATAACACAGTGGAGCCACCTACATTTTGGCTTTTATGTATCTAGTCCTCTAGTTACCATAGTAAGTATTAGAACTATATAACCTACTGTCCTATGTAATCCCCTCAAGACCACTTTCACTTCTAGGGGTATTTGGGAAACTTCAGCTCCCAGTGTCTAATGGTAAGACCTGCTTAGGGCAACTGATTATCTTTTGGTAATAAACAAGTTTATTATCGAATATGCCACTTGTCCGATGTCTCTTTTGCTAGTCCATAACTGCCAAGAATCTGAACAGGGTTCAGAGACCCTAACAAATTGGCAACTGCGACAGGCAGTGTGGATTAGCAAAGTTTCTTGACCTGTTGGCTCACCCTTCCCTTGCGGGTAGTAAGTAGGTGTGCACACCTGTACCACCTCACCCGTACATTTTGCTCCATAGCATCTTGTAAAGTCTGGCTGCTTACTGGGTTAGATTGATGCCATCTCACCTTGCTCAATGGCTGTTTTGAATTGCAGGATTGCGACAGTACAGTGGCACGACCATCTGCTGGTCTGCCTGCTGTGGATTGATACACAGCACGGTACCCACTGATGGGTTAATTTTGTGTTTCCCAAACCTTTTACTGGTACCACTAGGTCTGATATATGTGCTGACTTGAGACTTGATGTCTTTAACTTCCTTACCTCCAATGGAGGCTGGAACGATTTCGCGCAGGACGTGAATCGGTCTGAAAACCCCATGCTGGGGATCTCAACCCAGTACTCCAAGGAGAGGCAAACAGTCAAAAAGCGTGATGCTAAAGGGCTGTTGGACACAGCTCTTTATGCCACTCTAGAAGCCTCCAAATCAAGGTTTCAGTCCCTTGAACTGCAACTTTCAACTCGTAAGAAAGAGATGGGATTGCAGACACCTGAAAGTTTGAAACCGAGCTGCGGCATGAAGCAGAACTTCAGTCGCTGCATAATAAGAATGAGACTCTTTTGCACTGTTCTATACAGGGTAATGATCGAGAGTTATGTACGTTGAGAGATAAGTGTGATAGGTTGAGACAGGATAAGAAACAGGTGTTGCAGATAAATGATTTGTTGAGTGATACAAATGACACTTTGAGTGAGGAGTTGGAAGAGATGAAAGATGACTTGAACCAGGTAAGTGATGAGTTGGATAGGGAACTTAGGGACAGCTGTGAGTTGAGCACCGTGTATAGAATGTTAGTGAAAGAAGTTGCAAAAGGTGTGGAACAGAACATTGCAAAAGTTAGTCACAAGGCATGTAGACTCAAGATGGAAAAACTGCGCCATCAGCATGAAGCGCTGGCTGGTCACGTCAAGGCGATGGGTGGGTTTCACTACACTTCCATCGACCTCACCTCATCTGGTGATGACGACTCTTGTGATGACACCTGTTAAGATGATGCCCAGTCACACTCTCACTGTGGTCCAGAATCCCCCTGCCACCCACAAGATGGAGGATCCCCACACTATGACAGCACAACCCTATGTCATCAACAGAATGACGACTATCATATGAGCCACCAAGAAGGTGACCCCCATGATGGGGGGAGGTCAAGGCCTAGGCACAGCCCCTCCGATTGCCACTCTGACTAGAGTTGACAAAACAAAGATCAAGCAAATGATCAAGGCTGTCTTCTCTAAGATAGAGATACCTGAGGAGAGCAAACAGGCCTTCAAACTGCATTTATATACAGTGACGAAGGAGGCTGCTTCCCAGGCGTTTGTTGTCTGTACTGTGACTGACGCCATAGCAGAGGCCACCCTTCATGAAGCACAAAACTTGAATCCCTCCCCTAAGCGTCCAGCAGCTCACAATAATCCCCTTCAGCAGGCCCACTCTGTACAGCAGATCCCTGACAGTATAGGCCACATGAACCCAAGCGACAACCTTAGTTGCTATTTGGAAAAAGTTTGTTCCAAATGTGAAATACTCAGTCTGCTGATGAGCTACCAGATACAGATTCTTTGGCAGACCATAGACCCCGGCCTCTGGTCGAAACTCCCGGAGGTGGCCCACCAATCCACATCTGCAACCTTTGACAACATTGCAGCGGAACTCATTTCCATGCACACCCCAGGCATGGTTGGCATTATGTTGGCCTACCCCATAAAGCAAACTGCCAAGGAGAGCCCAGTGTCATACCATAAGAGACTATGGTTGGCCTACTGTACTGGCAAAATGCTTTCAGATGAAGCCGCAAACACTGACCAAATTGAGTACAAAAACTTGTACCTTCGGAACATACTTCTGGCTGTCCGTGAAAAAGTTGAGCCTACCATTATCCCCAGGATGGATAAATTTGCAGACATTCTTTGGAAGACCAAGTGGGTTTACCAGCTCTATCTCCGAGATCTGAATTCTGGCTCAAAAAAAGTGGCCGCGGCATAATCTACCAGTGAGCCCACAACCCTCTATACAGTGGAGGGAAAATACCAAGAGAAAAAGGCCATGTCCTCAGATAATAAACAGCGCTACCAGGCCAGAAGTGGGAATCTGAACCATAATAGGAATAACAAGTGGAACTAGACCAACCCTAATTCCAACAGGGGCAATCGAAATCATCGATCAGGCCCTTTTCACCGTGAGATAGTGGAGGAAAACAACAACCAGTGTAATCTCATCGGGCAAGTCCGATCAGTCACAGACTCAATTCCGATGCATACCATTGCAGCGTTAGTTCCAGTACACCAGGCCTTATTAAGCCAAGGAGATGTTGGAGCCTCCTCGGACCAGGCCACACCGGCCTGAACCCTGATGCTGCACCCCTCATTGTGGCTATGCAGGACCACCTGGATGAAAACTGGCAAGAAGAGGCCAGCCTACTTCTGCAGGAACTGCCTGGTGGTACTTCGGATTGACAACTACAGGCCCCAGTCCGTATTGTGAACAAGCTCACCCTTGGCACAGACAGAAGGCCTTGTACAGAGACCATTGTCAGGGGCTGCGAACTAACTATTTTGTTAGATACAGGCACAGCTGTGTCTGTACTACATGATGAGGATCCAGCAAACTCCTCTTGGTCCACCGGATGGAGGACCAGTACACAAGGTGTGGATGGCACAAAGCTATATGCCTATCATTCTATCTTACTTTCTGTGGTGATAGGCAGCCTCAGAGCGAATCATACCTTTGAACTCATGATGCTGCGTTATCACCCCAGCATCCCGGGAATTGATTTTCTTGCACTACACAGCTGTGTAGTGGACTTGGCCGACATGCTCCTGATCCAGATCAGGGGACAATACCATACAGTCAAGATCTCTGATTCTCATGGGGTTGTGGCTATTACCATCAATGACAAGGAATATGATGTCATAGCACTATTTCAAACATACAAGCTTTTCAAGAAACTCCTACCCATCCTTCATAAGCACTTGGATGCTTTTGCCTCACACAAGCATGATTGTGAACTGTCACCGAAATCCGAGGCCCAGCACATGACAGGCAAAGACAATACCCCTTTCCTGCTGAGGCCTTACCATCACTCAGAGAAACCATTCAGTCACCCCTCAGACAAGATGTGATCAGGCCCTGTGTCTTGACCACTACTTCACCGATTTGACCAGTGAAAAAGCCCACTAAATCTTGCAGACTCACTACTGATTACAGGAGGCTTAATCAAATCATTCCTAGCTGCTCACCTACTGTAGCATCAGCACCTGACGTGCTCAAATTGTTAACCCCAGATTGTGGATGGTTTAGTGCCCTTAATGTCTCCAATGGCTTTTGGTCACTGCCCCTAGCTTAGGAAAGTTAATACAAGTTTGCCTTTACCCTTGAGGGTTGACAGTACACACGGACCTGTGTACCTCAGGGATTTCACAATAGCCCTTCTCTTCTACATTTGCACATAATGGATGCCCTGGAGGATTTCTCTACCCCATAATGTCTTCTGCACTATGTGGATGACTTATTGTTGGCCACAACCACTAAGGAGCAACACTGTGATCTCCTTGATGAACTACTGACCCTCTTGCAGAGGGCAGGCCTTAAATGCAACCCTGCAAAAGCACAATTCTGCCTGAAAGAAGTCATCTTTCTTGGCCTATGCATACCAGAACAGGGCAGGAGCCCAGCCTGGAAGAAGATCCAAGGCTTACAATACTTGCCATTACCCACCAGTGTGGCAACACTCAGACATTTCCTGGGAATGGTCAACTATTCCAGGAACTTTATTTGCGATTTTGCATAGAAGGCTGCCCCTCTGTATAAGCTTTTGAAGAAGGATGTTCCCTGGACTTGGGGTCCCATTCAAACCCAAGCTGTCATGCTTCTGAAGCAAGCCTTAGCCTTAGCCTCTGCTCCAGCTTTGGTGAACTCCAACTCAGCTTTACCTTTCCATCTGGAATCAGCTACCTCAGACGTAGCCATGTCTGCAGTTCTTGCTCAGAAAGTGAATGGTGCCTTGAGACCTATTGCTTATGCATTCCAAATGCTGTCACCAGTGGAACAGAAGAACAGTCTTTGTGAATGAAAACTTCTGTTCACCTACTGGGCCATCAAGCATTTTCTGTATGTCATTGTGTACTCACCTATCATTCTGAACACAAACCACACCCCCACCATCTTTCTGCTATCAGACAGATTAAAGGATGGATCAGTATCCAACATCAGGCTGGTTCACTGTTCCCTTCTTCTCTAGGACCATGACATACAGGTTTACTCTGCCAAGATGCCCTCAATTCTAGCCCACGGTCTTTTGTACTAAGGAGCCCCACATGATTGTACACTCCAGCCACCTGATTTGCCTGAACCAGGCCCCTTCCTTCCCGCTACTCCAAAGCTTCTTGCTGACACCTCCCTGTGTCATGTTTATACTGATGGGTCTGCCTCATACTATCAAGGAGAACAGGTAGCTGGATTTGGAGTGCTCATCATGTACCCTAATGGTAACACTGTCCATGCTTCCAAACGCTGCAGTGTTGCATTATCTCAGTATGCAGAACTGACAGTTGTGGCCTGTGGATCCACTACGGGCATCTGACAAACTTTGTCGAATGCCCCAACAGTGAAACTGGCAGGTCAACTGCATTTTGCAGTCAGCTGCCGGTTTCCCGTGCCATGAAGTGTTTTCTTCGGGGGGCTTCGTCCCTGAACCCCCGCACCCCCCACTTAGGATTATCAACTCAGAATCTGAGCTGATTTGGGGGGGTGCAGGACCCCTGACAGACAGTGCCTGGTTCCAGCTGGTCCCCTACAGTGGCTTGGCGCTGTAGGGAACCTCGCTGTTGAATTGTCGCTGTCGGGTGGGTATACGATGGCCTGTGCCCTTGAACTCATACAACATAGCATCGAGGACACCATCATCTTTACAGACTCCAACTGGGTTTGTTGCTCTGTGACTGAATTTTTACACTTCTGCAGAAGAACTCCTTTGCATAATCTGATGGCACCCTAACTACAAAGCACTCTTTGTCTATATTCACGAACTGACCCAACACTTTGAGCATAAACTGTTTATTTATAAAGTGAAGGGCCACTCAAAATCTGATCTGTACCATTCCTTTAATGATCAACCAGAAACTCTTGCAAAAGATGGTGCTCAAGGGGGGGGGGAGACATGGGAAATGGCTCACCCAGATGCACTAGCAGCTGTACATATAGCTGCTATGTAGAAGAAACCTGAACCTTTTGTGCCACAGGATTTGTCCATAGCACATAAGTCTGATCCTCAGTTGAGAGACATGTTCAGATTCCTTGATAAGGGAATTGCACAAGAATTGCCTACTCACAGCCCATATAAAAGACATGCAAGCAAACTGTATTTGTCCCAGGACAATAAATTAATCTGGTATCAGTCCGATGACTCACCCTATAAACTGTGAGTAGTCCCTGAATCACTGAGATTTAAGTTCATTCACCAGGTCCATGATACCCCAACTGGTTGACACCAGGGGGTAGAAAACACACTCCAGAGACTCAAAACTGTTGGTTGGTGGCCTGGCATGACAAAGGATGTCAAACACTACATAGTAAATTGCCTAATTTGCACTCAGAGCAATCTAGCACCAACTAAACGAAATGCCAAACTACTCCCTCAGAGACAATCTGGCCCTTGGCATGCCATCCAAATTGACTTTATTGGTCCATTGACCAATACCAGCAGGAACAATAAGTATGCACTTGTCGTTACTGACTTATTCTCCAAGTGGGTTGAGGTTTTCCCCACTCATAAATGTACAGCGAAAGCCATGGTAAAAGTCCTGGTAGAACAACTGTTCTCCATGTTTGGCCTACCTCTCAAAGTAGACTCTGACAAAGGAATCAGTTTTACAGGTGAGTTGATGCAAGAAACACTTGAACTTCTTGGGGTACACCAGAAGTTCAACATACCCTATCACCTTCAATCATCAGACCAGGTAGAAAGAGCCAACAGAAGGATTAAGCAAATGCTTTCCAAATTTATCAAGGACAATCCCAAAGATTGGGATTCCCATTTGCCTTTACTCCTTATGGCAATTAGGGGTACTCTTTCAGCCACCACCCAGTTGACACCCTTCGAGGTGATGACTGATAGAACCATGAGACTACCTGAACACCTGTTGTTTGACCTAAACACATCCACTGCAGAGTGTCTGTAGGTCAATATGTTGCAAAACTCAAAGATGACATTGTTAAGAGCCATTAGTATGTTGCACACCATACGGGCAAGGCCCAACAGTCCAAAATCCAGTCTGACAAACACGTACAAGAGGTGAATTGGCAAGTCAGAGATCAGGTAATGGTTCTCACTCTACACACTCTTTCTCCAATAAATGGGAAGGACCCTACCCCATTGTCAACAAACTCAGTCCCACTGTCTATTAAGTTAGCCTCTTTCATCAAAAGAAACTTACTGAAAAATGGTTGCATGCAAACGAGTTAAAGCTATATAAAGGAATATAATTACTTTTCCCACCCCCATTGGGCAGAATTGTACCCACTGGTATTTTCTTTTTCCTTACAGGTATTCCTGCAAGATGGCCATCTTGCATCTGGTCCTCCTGATATTAGAAGTATTCCCCATTGTTCATGGCATGGATGTGAAACTATATCTGAAAACAACCAATGTCTAAGGCAACTCCTTCCACTACTTGATCATCCTCAGGGAAGATACACGACCCTAGAAGACAAACCCACCACCATCCCTGAAGGAGTTACCATAGATGTTCCCAACAAATTGATCACTGTTCAGGAAGGCAAGGGCACCTACCTCACCATTTCAGTTGTGTTCCCTGACAAATCTTCCCTCCAAATTGAATGGCAGACTGACAACAATGGACACATGCTTTCCATTGCCCGCCTTGCCCAAGGCACTTTCCAAGGGTGGCCCAATATCGATATTGACCCAAATAGTACTCTATCCATTCGCCAAGCTAATCACAGACATTCTGGTCTATATAATCTTACTACTGTAATTCACCCAGCCTTTTGTGAGCGGTTCCCACAAGACACTGCAAAAGACTTTTGTAATCATCATTACAAGACTACAGCAGCTATGTTTCTGGCCATAGTCCCTCCTACTGAAGCTGAATTGACTGTCCCCCAAAGGAACATGAACCAGCTAGTGGCCTTACTGCCACCTCCCTTCCAGGTACCCTTGTTAACAATGTGCAGTACAAGGGATCTGGTACGTGCCTATAATAATTAATAAGGCAGTGACAGAGGCCCTGGATTCCATTGCTCCTGTTCGTGTTCATCCACTCACTCTTTGACGAAGGTCCCCATAGTTTGATGGGGCCTTGAAGGAGTTCAGGAGAGTGGGTCGAAGGCTAGAGAGGGCTTGGCAGAAATCGGGGTTGGAGGTTGACAGGCTTAGATTGATGGACCATTATACAGTCTATCAATCGACAATCTCCTGTAAGAAGGCAGAATTCCTGTCCAGGGAGATTGCAGCTGCACAAAATTGACCAGCTTTCGGATCATTGACAGATTATGCAATCCAATCTGTCTTCAGCCTGAGAGCTTTTTCACAAGAAAAGTGCGCTGAGTTTGCTCAGTTTTTCGCAAATAAGGTTGCCACCATCGGATCCGGGATCAGCCCAGCTCTCCCTAAAGGGTGTTGCAGAGGTTGGCAGGAGGTTGCGGAGCGCCTGGGTTGCTTGGTCCGACTTCAGCCGGTCAGACTTCATGGACATCGTAAGGATTATCCAGACGTTGCGGCCAACCAGCTGTAGTTTGGACTCAGGCCCAATGCGACTCCTTGTGGGCTGCATTGATGACACCGGCCCGGTCCTGGCTGAGATAGTCTGGAGTTCATTGGAGAGGAGGATCTTTCCTGATCCCCTAAAGGAGGCAGTTGTGCGAATGCTCCTGAAAAAAACCCTCCCTTGACCCAGACTGTCCATCTAACTACAGACCTGTCTCTAACCTGCCTTTTGTGGGCAAGGTTATTGAGAAGGTGGTTGCGCTGCAGTTGGAAGATCACCTTTCTACCTATAATATCCATGACTCTCTCCAGTCCAGATTTAGGAAGAAGCATAGCACCAAGACAGCCCGTGTTGTTCGGGTGCTTAATGATCTCCTAATAGTGAGAGATCAGAGGACCTATTCCATCTTGATCCTCCTTGCTCTCTCTGCAGCATTTGACATTGTGGACCATGGTGTGCTATTGGAGCACCTGCGGTTCATCTGTGGACTGTCAGGTATGGTCCTCAGATGGTTTCGATTAATCCTCGAGGGTAGGACTCAGAGAGTAGTCACTGGGATTTTTTCCCCTGACACTCTCCCCTATCCTCCAGGGTTCTGCAGGGCTCCATTTTGTTACCCATGTTGTTAGTGGTGTACATGCTGCCATTGGGAGACATTATTAGGCAGTACAGTCTGAGGTATCACTGTCATGCAGATGATACTCAGCTGTATATGTCCTTTGTACCCAAGCAGGATGATGCTATCTCGGTATTTAACAACTGCCTCGCTGAGATCCAGAACTGGATGACTGCCAGCTGGCTGAGGTTAAACCCAGATAAAACCGAGATGTTGGTGATGGACCCAGATCATCGGGAGGTGAGTTTGTCAGCTGGACAGCCTTCTAAGCTTTGGCTCGGGGGCATTCAGCTGGCTACCTCAGACTGGGTGTGTAACCTAGGTATTATTTTTGATAATGGTTTGACCCTGAAATCACAGGTGTCTGCTGTTGTCAAGACCTCGTTTTACCATCTGAGGAATATCACCCGGGTGAAACACCTGGTTTCTCCCGATGATCTTCCAACACTGGTCTACTCCTTTGTGACCTCCCGCTTTGACTACTGCAATGCTCTGTACCTGGGGCGACCAGAGGTTGATATCCATCACTTGCAGCTGGTGCAGAATGTGGTGGCCAGGCTTGTGATTGGTACTTCTAGGACCAGTCACATTACACCTGTGCTCCGTGGACTGCACTGGCTGCCTGTACAGTGGCGGATCACCTTCAAGGTTGGTCTGCTGACCTATAAAGCCCTACACGAACAGGGACCCCGCTACCTATAAGATCTCCCTGCTCCCTACTGCCCCCTGCGGTCCACCGACGAGATTCCCAGGGTGTGACTAAAGACATTTGGGGCCAGATCTTTTGTGTTTGCATTCCCTACCCTGTGGAATTCTCTATCTCATCGAGTTAGAGAATGCCTGACTATCCAGAGTTTTAAATTAGCCCTCAAAACTCATTTGTTTAGCTTAGCATTCCCAAATGAGTCTAATTGATGGGGTTTTAGTTTTTAATACTGCTGTAAATTATAAGTTTTATGTATAATTTTATTAATCTTGATTTTAAGTTGGTTTTGTGTTTATTTATGTGTATGTACAGTGTCTTGATCTCTGGAAAGGCGCTTTCAAAAATAAAGTTGATTTGATTGATTTGATACATGCATGTCCCAGTTATTTTTAATCTCACATTGAAATATGGATGAATTTGGTATGTGTCATAATACAAATACCTCTAAGTTTTTCAGTACTATGTTATTAGATAGTCTTGCTGCGTATCAGACATGCACACAAGACCCCATGGCTGGTACACACACTATCAAACATCTAGGTTTATTTAGGCCTAGACCAAAACCTGATGATAAGAAAAAGGCCAAATTTTTCTCCTCATATAGGAGGCATGACACTACTGATGCCACTGGCATGATTTCTGGTCTCTTCAGAACCAGCATGTCAATCTGGAACAGGGCGGATATTGCCTCTATTGCTACCCAAGTTGCTATTGTGCTTCTGCCTAACTTCAGTAAGACGTTGGAAAAACATATTCATCATCAGATCTCTGCCCATTTATCAAACTTCATTCTTCCCACAGTACCACAAAAGTACTCACCCTGTTCACTAGCAAGGTTTAGTCTAAAATGGATGCTGGCCTACTTACTGGGGTCATGTTCATTGACCTCACTAAAGCTTTCGATCTGGTTAATCACCCTCTGCTCGTACACAAACTGCAGTCTCTTGGTGCCTCTGGTTCCACCTTATCCTGGATCAGTAGTTACCTCTCAAACCATTCCCAATCTGTCTCCTTCAATAAGGTCCTCTCATCTCCTGTGGCATCCCGCAAGGATCCATTCTTGGACCCTTGCTTTTTTCCATTTTTGTCAATGATTGCCCCTCTTCCTTCGCCGACTGCAACTCCATCATTTATGCTGATGATCTGGTGCTCTACTTGGCTGCTCGCTCTGTAGCTGACCTTAATGTCCACCAATCGTCTGCATTCAAGCTACTCAATCCTGGCTCCAATCCAACTCACTGATCCTCACTCTACCTAAGACACAGGCAGTGCTGCTAAAAAAGGGTCTGCTAAAAAAGTGCATGCTATGACCCCTAAGCTTTGCGTGCAGTGCCGTGACAGGTCTGTTATCCTGTCCACAAGCTCCATAAACTACTCAATCCTGCTCTTGATTTCTCTTCCCATTTAAATGAGGTTTGTAGATCCATCAACATTAAGATTGGTGCCTCATACCGGGTGCGTAACTCCCTAACCCCTGCTGCTAGGATCTCGGTGGCCAAAGGCGTCTTGCTTCCTAGGCTTCTGTATGCCCTTCCCATCTTTTCCCACTCTGACGCTGGTATTCTCCATAAGTGGGACACCACCTATAATAACATTTGCAGATTTGCCCTGTTGGCCCCTCACCTGACTCACTACTGTCTCCTGTACTCCTCCCTACACTGGTTGTCCCCCAAGAATATGTGCTTATACACTCTGGGCTGCTTCACGGACTCCATGTCCCGACCCCCGCTGACAGCACTGGGGCAATGCTCACCCCAGTGTCTCCTCCCGCCTCCTGAGATTCTCTAATTCCTCTTCACTCTCTGTCCCGTACTGTTTTACAAAAATCGAGGAGCAAGCTTTCGCTCACTTTCCCCCCAAATTCTGGAACTCCCTACCTCCCAGTCTTAAGTGCTCTTCTTCTCACTCCTCCATCAAGTCTGCACTTTTCTCCTACCTACTTGCACTTGATTCCTTTGACTGTACCTAACCCCTCCCCTCTTCTACTGCTTTCTATAGGCTAGTTGACCGCCTGTCACTGTAATAATTGATTGCTTTGTCTTGTTTCCCAACCCTCCTTCCTTTCCATCCCTGCATGGACGGCTACTGCTAAACATATGTTTTCTGCTTCCCTGACTATCCCTGTGAGGATAACAACTGTTTTTTGTATTATCTGCTATTTAGTACTTTACCACTGTCCTGTTTTTTGTAAACTGTACACTGTACTCTCCTGAGTTGTGCTTAAAAATAGGCAAGGTTTTTGCTTAATGTACCTATCTGGTTAACAATAGCTAATAAATAAAAATAAATAAATTCCAGGATGGCATGAAAAATAATTTTTATCGCCTTTATTGCATGGTGTAGATAGGCTTAGTCAGGAAGAGAGCTTTACCATACAACATGCACAATATTGCCAAGAGTTTTACAGATACTAAGAATAAAATTAATGAACTTGTTGCTCAGAATAACAAGGAGGCAGACAAGCAATAGATTGCCAGGGAACTTCTCTGCTCTGCTTATGGCTCTTATGTCATAACCACTGTCAATAATCTCTTCCGTGATCTGGAATCTGGACATATTCCTGATATTATTCATGGCAGAAGACTTGCTAAATGGTACTGTCCACATTGTAAATCAACCACTTGCATCACTATGTACACTTCTAGGTCACTATCCATCTCCATGTCAACTGCATATAACTTAGGTTACGTCACCCGTCATCCCAACACGGGACCATGTTATAATGTTAATTGTTTTACCATTAGTGAAACCATGTTCATAACTTTTACTGTGTCTTTACCATGTTTTGATCCCATTACAAGTCTTTTTGATCAATTAGCCTCCATTCACTCCATTGGGCATCTTGACGAGCACACCTACCCGGAACACAGCAACCTTCCGCCTCTTCTGGTCTTCCACCCCATCCTTGAAGCATGGGTGGTGCCTCTGAACTGTTGTGCTATGAAGGGATATTGCTATTTGTATCATTGTGACAGTTTCAACGTCATCAAGCCGGAGTGTGGCTATTCACCAGACAGCATGACTGGTCCTTTACCATGGACTTGGACATTAATTCAAATGACACTGATAAACCCAGGGCACCATCAACAGCAACACCAGTGAGCAACACTGGATGTCTCTACAACAAATATGCCGAAGAGGTTCATTGTCTGATTACTAGACTCATGAATCAATCTTTCATCTACCCAATTCAACTACAGAAATAGAGGGTTCCTACTGTTAAAATGTCTTATAACTCTGATGGTCAGTACTACATCATGGCAAATTAGAAAATCTTTTCATATTGTCTCAAGACTTGTGATGTGAAATATCCTAATTTTTGTTTTATTCCTCATCAAACTACTGTAATTGGTCATACTGTACAGTGATTACACCAGTTCCCATCCTGAAACCAGATGTTACTGACAATGACTTTGAATATATACTTGATCTCTCTCAGTATTTACCCATTTTTAATATCCATATTGATCCTTTGATGTTAACTTCGAAGTCCCTTTTAGATAGAAAAGATACCCATCTCATCTACATCAGCAATAACATCTCCAAAGCTGGAGATGACCTGAATACCCTTATCACTATGGTGATTTAAGTGCTGCACTCAAAAATACTTGGTTAGAATTGACCTTTAAAGGTTTTGTTATCATTTAAGCATTTTTGATTTTCTTTTTGATACTAACACTTTGCTGTTTAAGGTACATGCTCAAACAACATTGCGAGCAACTTAAGTTCCTCTACAAGGCTCGTGCGTTGGGTCTGTAAATGATGGAGATTTCCCATAGTGTTGTTGCCTTTTTGGTAAGGCAACAAAGGGGAAATGTTATGCAAGGTCCCCACACTCTAATTGGACACCCAGGGCCCAATTCCAAAAGGGGTTACACATGTCGCAAGGTGACTTGTGCCAAACCCTTTGGCACAAATCGCATCTTGTGACATGCGTTATGCCTTTTGCTATTCCCAGATGTGGCCTGCAAAATGGTGCTTGCAGCCTGCATCCAAGGGGCCTTCCACCAGCTGCAGCCCCTATGGCACAGCAGAAGGAAGGTTACAGCAGCGACTGCACCCTATTCCAAAAAGGCAGCTGCCATAACCTGCCTACACCATTCCAGGTCCCAATACAGCACTGCAGGGTTAGACCAGCACTTAGCTGGTCTAAGGGGCATCCGTCCTGGTAAAATGATGGCTGCCCCCCCAGCAGTGCCACAAAATGCACACTGCCATGCCCCATGGACCTCCCCAGCACAGTGATGCCCCCTGCAACTGGGGGTGCCACCCAGGTCCATATTGTGCTGTGCCCTTGTGCTTGCGCCACCCATCCTACCCCCCCAAAGGCCCCCAGGGGATTGCAGGCTTGTTAGGGGTGGGGGGGCTCTGGAGACTGTTAATTGCAGTCTGCAGCTTGAGGCACCCAGGTCCGTTGTGCCATTCCCATGCAGCAACCCAGTGGCTGCTGCAAGTCACTGGACGTAAGTGCTGGGGACCCTACTTGTTCTAGAATAGGGCGTAGGGTCCATAGCGTAGCGCCACATGGCGCAACCCACATAAGCCTGCGAGTTGTGCCATGCGTCTTGGAATCGGGCCCCCACTGTGCACCTTAGGCAATATATATACAGATGTGTCAGCCACGATGAAGTGCAGTAACTTGCAGTAATGACATGTCATAAAATACTGCATGACAAAGAGGCTTAATTGCCATTGACTTACACTGGCCCCTGCAGTAAACTGCAGTATTCTATGATATTCTGCAGCATTTCTGCAATTCATCCTAACTTCAAACATCTGTATATATACTATGATACCTGCTGTACTAACATATAGAGCATTGGCACTTACCATATAAGGGTAAGTAGCCAGGAGTACAATTGTAATCTATATGCTGCTTATGCTATGTAACATGCTACAAGCAATGTGCCAAGCCACACTTTGTGTCTTCGTTTATTTTATATGCAGCCTACACTGCCACTGTGTGGATTTATGCAATACTGCAATACATTCTGTATCTTGTATTAGTCCTTTGTTCTATATTTTTAGCTGACTTTACGAATATCGTATAACAATAGATAACACTGTGGAGCCACCTAATGTTTAGCCAACAGAGCCTATATTATGTATCTAGTCTTCTAGTTACCATAGTAATTATCAGAACTATATAACCTACTGTCCTACGTATTCCTCTTGAAACCATCTTCTGTCCTAGGGGTATTTGGGCAACTCTGGCTCCCAATGTCTAATGGTAAGACCTGCTTAGGGCAGCCAATTATCTTTTGTGTAATAGGTTTATTGAGGGCCAATAACTTAAGAGCTACCTCTAACCACCCAGCGCTTCGACTCCTCACGAATCTTCCTCACGGGTGTGGTCTAGAGTGCCAGGTTAGTCATTTAAATATAGGCAGTGCATAAATATTCATGTTTCCATGTCAATGACAATAAATACAAAAACACCAAGTGAAATTGGAAAGTTAAGTGGGTATAAGTGAAATGAGGGGAGGGAGTGAGGAAGGGAGGGGAAAGAAAGTTTCCCGAAGTGCTTGATTTACAAAATGTCCTAATTTTAATACATTTACATATTTATCAGTTTCTATAGATTTATAATTGTATATATAAATTGTCAAACTTTAAGAAAACATATTATTTAATTCTCTTATTGCTTAACTGATTTTCTCACTTTAGCCTAAGTAAACATGTACATACTGCTTAGTGGCTGCTGTCAGAGTTCAACTAAATCAAAACTTGTACATACAGGATTACAGTTATTTTTTTATTTAGTATTAGAAACTATATTTAACTGAGGCCAGTGGTGAAAAAACTGGATCCTAGACAAAATATGAATTTTAATCAGATGATTAGCATTCTTTACAGAGTAGTGATCTGTATGCCCATGGTTCTCGGTGCATCAGAGCTTCCTAATGAAAGGAAGAAAAAAAAAATAAACAGACAAAATAACAAGACATATTAATCAGTATAATGATACCATATACTTCTCACATGTAATTATATCTAAGAAAACAACTTCTTTCTCAATTAAATCTGTTTTTAGAAAAAATATTTAGTTCATTTTCTTTCGAGAAATGGTTTCAAATCCCAGCTATCATTTAAATCAGATGGTTTCACACAATTCAGTTTATAAATCCACTTATTCTCTTTTTCAATGAGTAAGTTTGGCCTATCACCTCCTTCTGGCAGGGGTGGTACCCATTTGAGGCCCATAAATTTTAACTCATCTGGTTTGGAGTAATGATGCGTCTTAAAATGGATGCCCACTGGTGTATTCTGCTTTTGGTTAATAATAGATCTGACATGTTCTTGTATCCTCTGTTTAAGAGGATGCATTGTTTTGCCCAACATATACTAAATTATAATCACACCATAAAACATACACAACATAGCTGGTATCATATGTTATTAGTTCTCTGATTTCCACTTTTTTACTATTTTCTCTGGGGTGTTGGAAATCTTTCCCCTGTTGTCCATGTTTACAAATGATGCATCTTAAGCATTTGTAAAATCCACTTGTTCTCTGTGGTAACCATGTATTTGTCTTGTTGCTAGGGGGTGACTTGAACCTGCTATGTATTAGCATCTCTTTGAGGTTTTTCTGGCTCTACTAAAGGGCACTCTAGGGTTATTTCCTACTGCCCTTGCAACTTCCTCATCTGGTAACAAAACATTCCAATTTTGATGGATTATATTTCCTATTTTTCCTGCTTTATGATTATACTCTGGAACGAATGTGCATGGCTGTGTGTTGGATGTTGATGTGTATGTTTGTTTAATTAGCTGTTCTCCGTCCAGATTTTTTACTTTCTCCTTTAATGTTTCAAGGAAGTCTAGTTTATAACTGCTAACAATAAATCTCTCAATTAGTTCCTTTGTTTGTTCCTCAAAATTCAAATCTGAACTGCAGTTCCTTCTTATTCTGAGTAACTGACTATAAGGGATGGAATCTTTTAAATTTTGAGGATGGGCACTGTTAGCTTGCAGTATAGAGTTTGTAGCTGTGGGTTTACGGTAGCATTTAGTGTCAATGATTTGATTTTCATATACGTTTACAGGGTTTTAAATAACTGATTAGCATTTTTTTCCTTTGGACTATACTAACAGTACAGAAAGTATTTATGTAGATTTTCTAGAAGTGTTGTGTTTGTTAAACACAGTAAGGCAAGAGCTATGCATTTTCACAAAGATTTATCACTTTTATGAGCAAAACGCTAATCAATTTTTAGAGTTAAATAAATCCCTGGTTTAGAGTTAAATCTAAAAAGTTTAATGTTTGTGTACTAGTTTTGTATGTGAAATTCAAATTCAGATCATTAACATTAAGCCACTGTATAAATGTGGGTATTGTTTCAACATTCCCCTGCCATACACACAGTCTGTCATCAATAAATCTGTACCAGTGCTTGATGTGAGCATGGTAGGGGTTCCTGGTGGGATTCTGTATTATGGTTAGCTCCCAATATCCCAAGAATAAATTGGCATAATTAGGTGTACCACACTTTAGCAGGTAATGTAGATCATCAGACTTGGAAGTAATTGTGTCTCAGAATAAATTCTAGGGCTTGCAAGATAAATTATTTGAGTATTTCTGGGTCCCTAGTATTCTGTTCTAAAAAGAACTGTACTGCTGATAAATCTCGATTGTGTTGTATTGAGGTATATAGGGAGTTGACATCAATCCCTAACCATGAAAGACCCTGACTCCACTCTATTTTTTTCAATTTATTGAGGAGATCTTTTGTATCCCTAATACACAACTCAAGATTTAAAATGCTGTACTGGAGAAAAATATCCACAAACTTACCCAGATTTTCTGCAAGATTCCCTATCTCCAAAACAATAGGTCTTCCTGGGTTTTTCTTCTGTCTTTGTGAATTTTAGGTAAAATGTAAAATCCTGGGGTGATGGGGTGTTCTGGCCAAATATATTGGTATTCACTTTCTGTGATATCTCCTTCATCCAAAGCATCTGTCGATAAATTCAGTAGTTCCTTTCTATATATTGTCAATTGACCAAAATTCAATTTTAGCTATGATTTTTCAGCATTTAGTAATGCACTAACGATTCTCTTATAATGTTCCCTAACAAAAATCACAATATTACTTCCTTTGTTGGCCAGTTTAATAACTATTGTACTGTGTTTAGTAAGATTTTCTAAGGCCTTGCATTCTGCATTTGTAATATTACATTTCAAGGGTATTTCAGCATTCAGTACGGTTTTGACCTGCTTACACACTGCTTTTTCACAAGTTTGCATTGCAATGTTAAAAATGTTAGGAGAGAAAGTAGATCTCTTTTTAAACAATATTTTCCTTTTTTCTTGTAATAAACCCTTCCCTCTCAGGATACCATTACCAGTTCTTAGAAAACTGAAATTACCCTTGTATTTCTTGCCATGAGAGATCTATCAAACGCACGGCTCCACAATGGGCTTTCTGATTGACACTACATTGTCAGATGGGAATCGTCAAAATGAAATAGGTCTGTGCAGCAGAGGCCCAGAAGATTTGGACTTCTTAACTAGGGGTATGAGCACAGGAGGGTCTCCTAACCAATCAGCTAACTTCTCCATTAACAGCCTATTTGCTCTCGCCACTACAGGCTGCTCTTCTACCACAATACTGGCTTTGCTCCTATTTCCTACCATAGCACACATACAGTGGAGCTATGCTACCCCTTATTCTCCTTCAGTACTTTCTGCTACCCACTGTTCAGACCCCAGCCCTGGCTTACACTATTAACCCTCCCCCCAAATGATATTGACTATAGTGTGGTGTCATGAGGGTATTCTCTCCCAGTCACCCTGATGCTGGAATTAGGGCTGCGTATATGACTTCCACCTCATATACTCACTACGGTCGCTGCCTTAGGCGCATAACACACGGCTCACCCTATGAAGACTGGCAGCACCACCACCTGCAACAGCTGATGCAGTCCTCCCACCTCTCGTGCCAACTCCTACTCCTGTCTACCCCTTTCTTACATACTCTCCCCATCTCTACTATCCCTTCCTCTGTGCACTCTGCCAAACTCTAACATTTAACCAAGAGGAAGACGTCCTGGTACCCTGTGCTAAGGCTCTCACTCCTCCTCCTCATGTCAGGCAATGTCCATCCCAATCCTGGGCCCCTGGTACCCTTGACACCTTCTACTGGGGACCCAAAAGACACTGGGCCAGATATCCAAACTGCGCCATTTTGTGGAGCAAGCCCTTGCGCTGCTCAAAAAAGTTACACTGGGGTGTGGCCAGGGCGATATTCAACGGAGTTGCGCTATTGAGCAACTTCTTTGAATATCGCCCCTGGCCACAGCCACTGTGCATGGCACAGTGGAACTTGCGCCACCGCCAAGTGGTCAGAGGAAACATTCGAGATACAGGTGGCGCCAGTTCCCTTTGCCATGCACAAACCTGCGATATTCAAAGGTGACATGCAAATGGGGCCATAATTTATGCAAGAGCACAGGGGCATTTGCATCTAATTCTGACAATTTGCATGCCATTGCGTCTGAGTGCGCCCGATCCCCGGCGACTTGCGCCTGGTGCTCTGCCAGGCAGCAGCCCGTCGAGGACCGGCAGCCCCTGCAACCCGATCAGCGGGCATCATCTCCCTCACCACCCGACTAGCCCGATTGCGGGCATACAGCCTCCCCCACCCCAGCTAGCCGATCGGGCATACAGCACTCCCCACTGGCCCGATGGCGGGCATGCAGCACTCCCCACCCCGACTAGCCCGATCATGGACGCCTGGCCTCCCCCACCCTGGCTAGCCCGATCGCGGGCATACAGCACTCCCCACTCCCCTGACTAGCCGATCGCGGGCATAAGGTCAACCCCAAAAAACAATATCCCTGGTGGTCCAGTGGACGCGAAACCCGATCGCGGGCATAAGGTCAAACCCACCCCCAAAATTCAATATCCCTGGTGATCTGGTGGCCTCCCCACCCGTCCCCGTCAGCGGAGGGTGGCAGCACCACCGCCTGCCGCCCGCCGCCTGACAGCTCGGTGGGCTTCCACCCATTGGTTCAGAGCAGAGCCAATGGGCGTGCAGTATACCGTCTAAGGCAGTCAGATATGTGAATGAATGGTTCGAAAGCAAGAGCCAATGGCGTGCAGCCCATACCGTACAAAGCAGTCCAGATATGTGAATGAATGAATTCATTCATATCTGGATCTGCTCTACTGTATAGCTGCATGCCCATTGACCTTGCTCTGAACCACGGGCGGCAGCCCTACCGAGCTGTCTGTCGCAGGACGACGGGCGGCAGGCGGGTGGGATGCTGCCACCTGAAGGGGAGGCGGGGTGGTGGGGCTCCGTGGGTGGGTGGGTGGGGCCACTAGATCACCAGGGATATTGGACTTTGGGGAGGTGGGTTTGACCTTATGCCCGCTGATCGGGCTCATCGTCCACTGGACCACCAGGGATATTGGTCTTTGGGGGTTGACATTATACCAGCGATCGGGATAGTCGGGGGTGAGAGTGCTGTATGCCTGCAAGTGAGACTGGTGCAAGGTAAGGGGGTGTGCTGTGTCGCCTGCGATCGGACTAGTCGAGGGGTGGGGGGAAGATTATATTATGCCCACGATCAGGTGGCTGCGGGGAGACTGCTCTGCCCCCGATGAGGACTGCAGTGGAGTTACTATTGTGCCTTGTCGGGCTGCCGGAGACACCAGGAACAAGTGGAGGACCACCCACAGGTGGCAACTGCTGTGTTGCGCCCTGCAATGGGGCAGCTCACCTGTGGGTGGCCCTCGACTTGATCCTTTTTTTTTGCCTAAAGTTGTGCAGGGACAGGTAGGGGGTTGCGCCTGCATAACTCTGCACCGCCCGGCTGAATATCGGGCTGTGCACTTTATGCATGGTTCCTCCCCCTTCGGTTGTGCATGCCTTCATTAGCATTACGCTGTTGCTCAGCATGATTTGGGGGCGCAACTGCCTCTTGCTGAATATCTCAGAATGGCGCATTTCGGACTTGCGCAGGCGCAACCCTATTGCGCATGGCTCAGCTCTTTTGAATATCTGGGCCACTATGTTTAACATAATAATTATAACATGACGCACAATATTTAGTAAACGCTTGTGTCTCGGTATCCGAGCGTAATTAGTGGCATAACTGGACCAGAAGTACCTAGAAAAAAAAACCTATACTATCAATAACAAACAAACAAAAACACACGGCTTTCCAGTCTGGATACCAAACATTCAGAAAAAAGTATTCGGCCCCTGAATGCGACTTACGGAGCCCAGACTGGAAAAGAAAGAGCTAGATGTGTCCAAAAAAGGGAGAGCCTCCTGAAACAAGTTTTCCTATGAGCATGGCCAGAACAGACATCAAGTAAACAGAGCTCTAGTACAGTGCGGAAGGGTCACAGTGAGTTCGTGGAAAAGTAGAACTTTGGATACGCATGTGACGGCTAACCCTAAAACAAGTTCTGCCGAGAAACCATAAATAGACTTTTGAGATGAGATGCTGAGCCACGAACACAAAATAGACACCAGTGCACTAAACACGTAAAAAAAAAAACTCATCAGTGTGAAAAAAAATCAAAGATTCACTCATTTTCTCGCTAGCCTGCGGCTGCTGGCCTTTAGAAATGACTGCGAACGGAAGGCCGGTGGACCAATCAGTGTTACGCCTTATTGTATAACCATTTACGATCGTCCGCTGTCCAATAGCATCGCACGTTCCTGACAGTCCTCCTCCTCCCTCTTGTGATTTCGTTGTTGTTGTTGTTTTACCACGGGCATAAAGACGTTAGATTGCCCCTTAGTTGTTTCAAATTCTGCACTGTATAAGCGTTTAACGAATGTAAACACTCTATCCAGCCGTGTCCTTCTCTACAGGGAGCGTAAATATGTCTAACGAAAGACAGAGCCCGCAGGAGGAGGGGTTGCAAGGTACGTGAGGAGGAGAGGGAGCACTGTGTCTTAGTGTTTGCTTCTTAGGTTCCTTCGCACTGCTTGTTTGATGCAGTTATGGAAGTTAGTAGGTAGCTGTGAATGTAAGCACGTTTATAGTTCAAGCATAGCGGACGGCTCTTGTCGATTATGGAGGCCTACGAAAGGACAGCAGCTGTTGTGTGCCGCTATACTTTTTAATGTAGCTGACCATTTACCGTAGAAGAGGTCCTGCCAGTTCCTTTGTGGTAGCAGGCTAGCAGCGCTGTTGGCAAACCAGATCATTTAACTAATTATGAAAATAGGTAAGTGACTTAAGCCCTCTTGTCCCTAGGGGGACAGTCTTGGCAAGTGGCTCCCAAAGCAAACCAGAACACGCACTGCAGTTTCTCGAAGAACTATAACGGAAACCAAGAAACTGATGTCCACAAATTGAAGCTGTTATGGTTTCACGGAAGCTTTATTGCTGCAGTTCATATTTACATAATCCTCCATTATGTTCAGATTCACCTTATTTACACTGAAGCACGGTCTCGCCGCCATTGTACCTAGAACTATACCAGTGGTGATTGAGGTGAGAGAACTCTCATCTAGATTTTTAGGGGTGAAACTCACCTATAGTGTATGGTGGAACGTCGTTCTCCACCGAAATCGATCGTTTTCTAAACCTTGTAGGCACACGGTAGTGATGATCACAGAGCAGCAGAACTATTAGTCTCACTGCACTGCGCACGTCACAAACCATGTCCTCGAGCACAATGTGACAGTTAGAGTTCAATGATTTCACATTACAGATAGCGTTAGCGCAATGTCCGCAGAGGTACTTTCAAAGCCACTTTCTGAGCGGGATACATTCATCCTTGAGCAGGAGAATAAAAAAACGGCAAAAAAACCCGGAATGACATTCGGCAGATCCATAGCTTCCTCAGAGACAACGACGAGCACAGGGCATTGATTTTTTTTTGTCAGAAAACGCCGTTCCACCGTACACTATAAAGAAAAGTGCATGGGGAACGGTTGACAACAGGGCTTCTTCCACCTCCTTGGCACTATGACAACGGCTTACCTCTCGAGCTGCGCTCTCGAGGTAAGCCATTGTCATAGTGCCAACTCGGTGGAAGAATAGCCCTGTTGTCAACTGTTCCCCATGCACTATCTTACATGTAGTACTCAGTGGAGAAAGAGGACAGAGGTGCTAGAACACTCGTGCAGTCTTTAAAGAGGTGTTGGAACTGGGTTCCCGTGGGCTCCTGCCTTGTTTAACTCGTGTATGCATGGCTCTGTCACCGTTTCATGGATTGACAGTGTACCTCGGCCCAGATACTCACATGAGGCTCCAGGGTCCACCTGTCATGTCCATTAGCACAAGCCACCTCAGCCCACTGGTGTCGCTAGTCTGAAGTAACCATCCCACACCACTACCATATGACGTCACATCTATAGGGCTTTCCTAATATCCTCTTTCTCAGGCTGTGGTGGAAGGAGTGGTCTGGAAGCTGTTGCCCAAGTTTGTGGGTGATCGGTTGTCCCACGGCTGAGTTACAGATCCAAGAGAAGATTCTTTAATGAAATATAGCTACAGTAAGTCAATGAACACTTGCTGCCGTGCTGTGTATGAACTTATGTAACCAGGGTCACGGTGGGTGGTGTTATTATTTAGCGCCCGGTGCCTCCATGTTGTAACCCACTAACATTCGCTTGGCATCAGGGCTAGGTTTGCACTTCTGGACAGGGCACCCAAGTAATTCCGGACACAGGATGCAAGAACTGAGAATGTCCAAACCAGAAGTGGGATTCTAAAGTGGGGCTTTTATTCACTTCAGCACTAGAATACAAAGCAGGATGGACCCCCACAGGGCTACACTCACTGGTTATACAGATCTGTAGAAGTCAGAACACATCATCATCACAGCAACCCTCAGGTTTTGAACACACTGGACTCTCATGCCCGAATTGGTACCTTTTGCTTCCAGTATTTATATTCGGCCATTCATCTGGTTAGCAACACCTTTCTCTGAAACCTCTTGTAGATGCTGTCTTGAAATATCTTGCATATTTAACATTCTGCTTCTCACACCTCGGAGGTGTCATGAAATTAAAAGTTCTATATATAGCTATGTCTTTACTCTAGATCCCCACTTTAGCAGATGCTTTTAAATCGGACACAGTCTAAAAGTTCTGTACTTGGCAGGTCTCCCTCGGACCCCACAGTAGTCAGACATTTTTAACAGAAACACAGTCTTGGTGAACAGAGTCCCTTTGTCAGAGAGAAGCTCACCACAGGAATGCAGGTGCCCCAGGGCTTTTTCCACAAAAAGTCTCAGGTACTCACAGAACAAATAAATCTAGGCAACTTCACCACTCTCCAGGCTGGACCAGGTGATTGCCCTGAATTTCTCCTCATCCCTCCCAGGGATGCATTGGAAAACCCTCTAGGAACGGTCTCTACCACTTCCTTCACTGGTCTTTTGTGTTCTTCTCTAGGGTGAAAACACACTACCCCTTCTCCTGAAGTAGCTGTCTTTCAGTGCTAAGTCTGAGGAGCTGCCCTCTGCAGCACTCCTCCTTCTCCAGACTCTCCACACAGACTGCTGACTCTCTCCCAACATTCTACTGCTAACCGCTGCAGCTAGCATTCCAATGTGGCTTATGTTGCTGCAAGAATTCTAAGGTGACATCATCACTCCAGCTCAGCAGAGACTGAAAACAGAGTGTGACAGTGTGAAACCCATTTAACTGGCATCTCACAAGCTGCCTTCCCTACCTGCCACTGATTCTAAGTGGGATTCTAGTAATCCCTGGGAACAAGGGAGTTACATATTCTGCTGTGTATTATTTAAGAGTGGTATGGTTCCAATTTGTGTTTGCTGCCTAATGTTTTTATTTGTGGGTAATCGAAGTTTCAAATCCTGAGTGACTAAGGTAAATTGTCGAATCCTGCCATTTTCCACAAGAGTATGATTTGTACTGCCACTGTTGCCTATTAATTCAGAATGGTTCAGATTAGCTTTTGCTGGCTAATTAAATTTTTTTGCTTTGTGGGTAATCGAACTGCCAGATCCCAGGCTGAGTGACTGACTGAGATAAATTGTCAAATCCAGCCATTTTCCATAACAGTCTGGTCTGTACTGCAGATTGTACTGTTGTGAAGAACAGTTGGATTTAACAGTTGACCTCAGTCACTCATCTTCTGCCTGTTAAATAAGAGTAGCTTTGATTTGTGTTTGCTGCCTAATATCAGTTATTTAGAGTGAGTGTATCCCCATGTGTCCTTGGGACATACTTTTTATTATTTTAAGCCGTCACCACTTCCACACAGTGTATTTCATGCTCAGAGCACGTTTAGCTGTAACAAGAGTTTGTGTGTGTGGCTTGATGATTTTGTAATGTGTTTGAACTATAACCTGTTCAGTCTGGATGTTTTGGTGGGGTTACTGCAGCAAGCAACTCCATCTGACCCACTGTCAAAGGACTAAAATGTAGTGATTATCTGCAGTACCTGCGGTTGATTAGCAACTGTGTTCGCTAATAGATATGTGTCAGTGCTGCTTTGGAGTAAAAGGAGCTGCCTTCTTCATAATTAAGGAAAAAAAGTCTGACAAGATTGCTGGTTGTGAAGCATCCACTATCCTCCATCTTCCTCTTGAGGTACACTGTGTTCATTGGCACCGTCTGATGTAATGTTTCCTCCTGTGTGGCAGCAGCCTTTAAATGATGACTGTGGTGGGCTTGGGCAGGGTGACCAGGAGTCTAGGACAGACACTGACAACCCAGTTTTGACACAAGTACTGTCCAGAGTTTTATGCCATCATTGTATATGTATCTGTGAGTTTGCTGTTTTTGCTGTGATGTCCTTCAAAAAATAAAATCTGAGATGGAGACAGTTTGAGCTTTTAACTGTGGCTGTTCTGTATGCCCATTAAATGTTAAAAGCTCCTTCTGCTCTCTGGCTGTTGTGTGTGTGGTATCTGGTATCTGGTAGGAGTGTGTTTTTTTTTTTTTTTTGTAACACTGATGGCGTTGGGAAGCTTAATGTCATTGTCCATGTTCTTGTCTCTTCACTGCCCTTGCACTCTCCACCCTTTCCTCTTCCATTGATCGGCTTATGTTGGTCAAGCCTATTGACCACTCACCCACAATCTGGTCTGTGATCTGGTCTCAGAATTTAGGCATCTTGAAATTAAAAGAGGGGCAGGAGGGGGTATGTGTTAAGAAATGCATTGGCTTTGAGACGGTGCTGAAGCTTGCCAGTTCATCTTCCGTGCACCTACTATAAAAAAACAACCTGGCATTGCTAGTCTCACCTGGTACAAGAGTAATGTGAGCAGTATCAGTCAAATACTGCAGGGGGGATTATGTTAAGCAGCATTTGTGCATGCTGGGTACAAGAAGGAATGTATTGCACAGCACCATTCAAGGCAATGAATCCAATTAGATTATTATTAATTTGAATAAATTCTTGATGTGACGTAATTTATTTACATAAAGTAAACACTGGGGGAAAAAAAATAAATAAATAAAAAATAAAGAGACACCAAAACACTTCAAAAAGTGTAAAATTTTCCATTGAACCTACTTGAACCGCCCCAACCCAATATTGGGGAAGGGGATGTTTCACTCTCCCTTGCTGAAGAAGATAGCTGTCCCTCAAAGGGAATGTGTACTACCTTAGGCCCTGTCCGCACTATGCCTCTGTAACGCTACAGAGGGCCCAAACCGTTACCACAACGGTTTGCGTTTACACCTGTAATGTTACAGAAGGTGTTTTCGTAACCGTTGCTGAAACCGCTTATGAGGTGGTTTCTACAACGTTTATGGAAATGGTTCTGCCCCTGTAACGTTACCGGCCACAGTGTGGATGGGTGAGCGTGTAGCCCTGGCATTCCCCCAGTGCAGCATGAACTGGATTGTGGGATGGGTGCAGACGGTAACGGTTACATGGCACCCACAATGTGGACGAGCTATAATGGTTCCAAACCATTATCGGGACTGTTTGCTGGCAGTGTGGACACACTGTAACGGGTACCGTCTGTAACAGTTTGGAACCATTACAGCATTTAAGTGGTGTAGTGTGGACTGGGCCTAAAGTCATTCTCCTTGCTGCTACCAGCCCTCTTCCACCTAATCTAGCAATTTGCAATGTGAAATTTTTTTTCTGTCACTAAATGTTTAAAAACAAAATGCTTTAAAATGCTTGCAATTTCAGTGACTCTGCCCGCTGTCTTCATTCACATTTGGTCAGCAGGCTTCAGGGTCTGCTGTGTTGACGTGCATGCCTCAACAAGGTCACTCACACTCTTCACATATAGAGACGACTGTATGGAGGGGGGGAGTCAAGGAATGCACTATAACACACACAAAAAAAAAACAAAAAAAAACCTACACAGCTTAATTGCTTCATTAAAAAAAAAAAAAATATTCCATAGCTTAATTGCAAAAGCTGAGTAATACACATGCCCAAAACACTTATGGCTGCTGTACAAGTACAGATTGAAAGGCATTTCAGGAAGAATACTGGCAATTCGATGGCTTCTCTGCTTGCTGTGCAGTCAGCATCTTACAGTTTTCAGCCTGCACACAGTTTGTTGTGGTGAGGCATGCATGTCATTACACTTGCCCAGTGTGACATTCTGCGGGTCAAAGGTAAAAAAAAAAATGGAGGGCTGCACCAAAAATAAGTAAAAACACGAAACCGGCATTTTGCACTCTGGCAACAATGCAGTTTGGCTGATCAGTAAATTGGGATCGTCCTTGCACATTGACTGGGGGAAAAACAGACTTTTGGGTACATCTTCCCTTTAAGGCGTTTATCGGTAACCCACCACACGTGACTACTGAAGTGGATGTACCAGCGTGACCATAACAGACTTGGGTGAGACTTTTTTTGCCCTCGACCCGTTTCATACAGGCTACATGAAATGCACCTATTTGACTACATAAAGGTGCTTTGCTGAAAGCTGTACTAGCCCCCATTTACCCATAGTGTCGGTAACCCAAAAAAATCATGCTAAGGATCCTTGTATTTGGGCCAAAGGTTAACATTTCTCCCATCTTTGTGGGCACTAGAGAAGACTCTGAACCCAGCCTTTCATACCAGCTGTGCCCTTTAATCTACAACACTGTGCACTAATAATGTAACCCAGACGTACTGGGGGGAATTACTGGAGGCTGGCTGCCCCTTCCCACATGTAGGGAAAACAAGTAACCGTGAGTGGAGAGGCATACTCAGCACACCCCTAAGGAACTGGTGTTGTTCAACTTCTTTTAAGCATGTAGCAGCTGCCGTACCAGGGCTGTCGGGGTTCACCTCTCTGTACCTCCTGATGAAGCCGGCCTGGGTTATCTGAGGATGTACTATACTGGTCTAACGTGGCGTGGTACCTCCACCTTGGGTGGCAATATAGGGTACGTGGATGCTGAAAGACACCCCAGAAAACAGTGTGTAAACTTCCCACTCAGTCCTACCCCTAAAACAAGTGACACAGACAACAATGACGATCCCTAAACCATAAAATGCAGTTCTAAAAGATCGTTTACTTAAAAGGGGGCATGAAAAGAACAAGGAGCAACAAGGTAAAATGGGATAAATAGGGGTAGCAGAAACCCATACTCTAAACAAAATACTATCATTGTATGCAGATAATAAAACAGTCAACAATTTGCCCCACAGAAATCTGCCCACCCACCCCGGCAGTCTTATACCAAAATGTGGGTGCACCTGGCTTAATCCCCCCACCAAAGGCCATGGGTGAGCTTTCTTTTATGATGCAGTGGGTACCGCACTTGGGATGCTGATGCTGCTAGCAGGGTGGAGCTCAATGGCATGCTTTAAAAGGTGGCAAGTTGAACATTTTTTTTTTTTTTAAACACAACAGTTGCAGAACACACATGGAAATTGTTTAAACTGTTTTGAATCAGGTTTCTTCTTCTTTCTTTTTTTTTTTTTCCCTCCTCTGCCCTCCACTCTCCCATTCTTCGGGAGTCACCGGTGGTCTGTTATGCCCTCACTCACCTCACCACCATCCGGAGCAGTCCATCCCCCATGGAGCGGTGGTTATACCCCCCCAGGTGGGTACAGGGTGAGGGCCCTTTCACCCCGACGTGTCTTTTTACTTCGTCAGGATGCTGTTTCCGGAGGTGGCAGGGGCGTTGAGGGTCAGGACCATGGCGCTTTGTCTACTGGAGGCGGTGGGTGTTTTAACGGCTTTCTGGGCGTGCCTACCCTCTTAGTCCCCGAGTCTGCTGTACCTCAAGTCTCCACTCGAGGTCACTCAGGCACCGGGTCAGGTACCCCCATCCCCCAGGAGAAGGAGAGCCATCCATAGGACGCCAGACCTCTTCCCCGCCGTCTCCAGCTCCCCCAGACTCGCTCCCCTGAACTGGTCGCTGGTACGCAAGCGGAAATCTAATTGTTGCGCCGGCTCTTGAATCAGGTTTCAAAAAGGGCCCCTATTTGTAATTCTCCGATTATGTGTGGCTGGCGGGCAGACTCTGGTCTTCTGCGTGGGCCTCTCACACTGGCACAATCCTGCCAAGGATGTCTCCCTAGTTCCTGGCAGAGTAAACTTTCTTCCCAGTTGCAGGGTTGAGTGCTGGAGTTTGCTCACAGTTTTGATGGCTCAAGTGATGCCTCTAATTTAGGTTACTGGCAATGGCAGCTCTATAGCAGGGCACATGCCATGGTAAACAAATGCTGTGTCCCAGTTGGTGCCCCATAAGGCACAGAGCTGCCCCCATAGTAACAATATATCAGTGCCCTGGTTGTCGTTTGTTGTGCCCTACCTGTGCCTTGGCAACCAATAGTGGCTAGAGTTGCTACTGGTTGCTAGAACAGGCTGACTGGAAGCAGTTGCTCTGGATAGGATGCAGGCTTCCGCAGGTTTATTGATAGCCCCTCTCAGCATACCTTCTCTCTTCTCTCTGTCTCACTGAGGCTCTGGACCTGGAACAAGGCAAGTGTTTTCGTAGACTGGAGATGCGGTAGGAGCTGCTCCTCCAGAGAGGAAAAACTCTATAGGAGTCAAGAAAACCCCAGTTCCAATGTGTCTTTAAAAGTGTAGTTTTGGTGAATACTTCTTCATTTCTTCACACAAACATTTTACTTGGATCCCAAACACTTTCAGTCTGGCCGGCCTGCAATGCCTGGACAGTCGCCCTCCCACCCACAACTTGGACACAGTCACTCACTGGGCTGTCTGTCTGAACTCACCACAATCTCTTAAAACAGACCCTTTTATCTTGGTTGAAACACGATACCTGATAGGTCAGGCTTGTTCACAGGCAAACATTCTCTGGCACAAGTGGGCACCTGAGTGGCTGAAATTCATCGACAGAGTTGTTCCCAACCTACTACACCTTCCCATGGTGCTCTGCATTCTCTGGAGTCATGGTGGCTGCCATATTTGTTTTCATTAGTGTCCCCCCTTTTTTGCAGCTTACTGCCATTTCATTCAAAAATTTCAGCAGTTTGCTGATCTTCTTCGAGACAATCTCTTGTAGCAGGTCATAACACATGGGAACTTTCTGCCAGAGGCACTTGTTCCCGGAAGACTTCTTAGCAGTCATACCTGGGACCACCCCCTCATGCACCACATGAACAGATCTGTGCACTATAAAAGAGAGGGCGGTCCCAGTACTCCTCAGGTCTTTCTTTTCTGCGACCTGAACACATCTCTCCTGGAGATCGGATCAGCAGTACCTTCGCCTTTTAACATTTTTTTTCTACAAACTTTTGTCGTCACCAAGCATCTTTATTAGACCAGTGACGATGAAGATACTTCAGATTTTCGCAAGTATAATTACATCTTCAGCATCGCTGAAGGTGGCTTCCACACTCTCGTTGATGATGGCTTTTGCCCTCTCGTTGACGATGGCCTCCACCCTCTCATTGACAATGGCCTCTGCCCTCCGATGGCTTCTGCCCTCTTGTCTATGATGGCTTTTTTTCTCTCTCGTTGATGGTGGCATCTGCCCTCTTGTCGACAGTGGCTTCTACCATCATGTTGGCGATGACTTCAGCCCTCTCACTGCCGGTGACTTCTGCCACTCTCTTCGACAAGAGCCTCGGTGGCAAGGACTTTGGCCCTCTCATTGTCATGGGCTCTTGCCTTCACAGTCAATGATGGACTTTTGTCGGTGGTGGCTCCTGCACCCTCTCGTTACCATTGGCTTCTGAGATTTCCCACTCCTCATCAGGAAGGTTTGCCCCTGTGAGCCATGGGTTTCCGCCCTAGGTCAACACTGGCCTGGGTCTTTCATAGCTGATGACGTCTTATTGTGGTAGTCTTTGCACTTCTCCTGAATGAGGACCTGGACCCTCTTGTCCACAGTTGATCCTAGAATAATCTGAGGACCTAGACCCAGGTGCCCTTGCCTTTGGCCTCACTGTGGGCCTCCTCGTCATTTCCTAATGGAGCATTAGTTATGCGCCACCTGACCTGCAGCTTCACCTAAGGGGTGTCCTCTGTAATCCACCCAGACCCTGTTTGGTCTTTAACTGAAACTCTGACCTCATACTGGGTATACGGTTATTTATTTCACTGTTTCGACATCAACGATGTCCTCCTTGATAACCGAGGGACTCTATTTCTAACAGTGCTGGCTCCTTTGAGTCGACTCTTTGACCAGCCTGCTGGGGTTTATTTCCCCACTAGTTTTCTTCTCTCCATTATTCAAATGGAGTCTGGCCGTGTCTCTTCGGAGCTCAGAGTTGGGTCTATAGGGCATAAGTGGACGTTTCTATTCTTGTGTCCTGGTGGCCCCCTTCCCATCACGGTTTCCACCTGTAGCTCTTCTGTACACCAGGCTCTGTCTACAGTTGTTGGGGTGGAGCCTTTTTTCTTGCTCAAGACTAGGACCAGACCGGTTCTACCTTCTGGGCCCCAGGTGTAGGAGCTGCACGCCCTTAGGCATGAATTGGCTTATTAGGAGACGTCTTTACAGTGGTCGTCCCACCTCTTGGGGATGCTTCCGCAGCCACTATACTCATTGCTTGGAACCTCTGGTGGCAATGGTTTACGTGACCTCTACTGTGAAAATATGGCTTTCTTGTTTGCATATGTTGGGCCTTTTGCTCCCACCTTTCTGTGTTTTCTTCTTGATGCTGCTTTTTTGAAGTCTCTCTACGAGACCCACCACCTCTGGTTGCACCATATTTTGGTGCATTCCATGTCATTTTTTTTGCATCAGGAGAATTCTTTTACAAAAGTCTTTTTTCGACCCCGCTGATAACCTTGCAGGGGCCTCCCTCACATGGGTTCAGTACCTGGGTTCGCTACCTCTGTTAGCCTCCCCCCCCCCTTTGATTCTAAGGTCAACGGGTGCTGTTCTTTCGGTTCCCTGCATGGTACTGCCCACAGCCTGAAGGTCCTCTCAAATCCATCATTACAGTATCTATCCTGATGTCCGGGATCCGGGCATTTTTCTACTTTAATAATACCCATTTTGCCTGTGCATCCCCCCCCCTTCTCAAAGTTTGGGTTAGGTTTTCTCTTTCCTTCCAGACTGTGACCATGGTAGATCTTCACCCTATGCTACAAAAGGCAGTAAAACCCCCATTCAGGATAGACTGTGCCATTAGAGTCTTCCAATAATACCGGGCCTTGATCTCTGCGATTCTTTGCAAAGTGGGCCTCTGTTTTTTTTCCATTATATGCCCTGATGTTTTGCTTTTCGGAAACTTCATCAGACATCCTCCTGGCACCGGTCAGTACTCTAAGTATCATTCAAGTCTCTGGGTATGAACGTACACCTTTATGGCATACATTCAGTTGGAAACGCTTTCCTTCCTGTATCTTGATGGACATGCCTGGGCTAACTGGCTTCCAATTATCTGCTGCACCAGAGGTGTCTCGGCCAGGCTTCGACTGTGGACTTTTTGGGGATACTTGGCTGCGGCCATCCTAATTGATTACATATCCCAAATAATACCTGAGACTTTGTTCCAGGGTACTCTGCAATGACTGTGCCTTCAGAGATCTATCTGCAAATGGATGCCGGTGTCTTATCGCCCACTACCAAATTTCTCCATTTATGAAGGCACATGACCATTTTTACAACTCATACCTCAACTCCAGAGCATGTGGGTATTCCTTTCAAAGGTCTAAAAACCTACCAAGGTGTTTGGCAGACGGGCAATGCCTATCTGCGCGTCCTTGTCTTGGAAGAACCATTTTCTGTGCTCTCCTTACTTTTGGGTGCCTCCCACAGGGGATATGTCTCATGATTCGGACAGTTATTTCCCGCTGTATGTTACCTGACCAGGAAGCATTGCCCACTCCCTTGCCTTTATGCATTAAAACCATGCATATAGGGTTCTGGGCTGCACATAACAGACTACAACTCGTTAGAGGTACATATCCCTGGCAGCAGGCATACACAGCCGGATACCCTCAGTCTTTTTTCAAAGCGCGGGGCACGAATGGAAAATTCCATGGGATGAAGTCGAAGACATCTTTGTCTCCTGGGCTCATCCTGACAGGGATCTGTTTGTCTCTCCGTACCATACCCTACCGCCTCACTGCTGCCCACTATGGTCATACCTGGACACGGTCTAACTGGATGTTTTCTGTCTTTACTGGAGGCAGCTCTGGGGTCAGGACCGGTGTGGTTTTCACTGTTACAGTTGAGGGTTCTGGTACTGATACTGCTCCCTCTTTATGCCCACCCTCCTGCCCTTCTCTTTTGGTAAACGCTCCTTCAATCCAAGTCTGCATTTCCTACTTCTCCACGCTTGGTTCCGGAGGGCTTACCCTTCTCTTGGTTCCAGAGTCACCTTTATGATGACAGGCGTCTTTACGCCAACCTGGGTTTTTTATGTCCTGACCCTTTCTTCACAGAACGGGTGCCATCTCTCTCTCTCAGGACTGAATTGAGTTGGACCTTGTTTTCATGTCCTCCTGTGTACTTATTGGACTATTTACTCCCACTTTCGGTGTTTGGGGTTCCCTTTGTCAGTGAACTTTTGCCTTTCCTTCCCTGACGGGAGAAAGGTCTCTGCCTCCATTGGGTATTTACGACTGTTCTGAAGGGACTGTCTTCCCCCTGCACCCCAGTAGGACTCCACCTACCTCTGGGGGTTCTCAATTAAGTCATACACTGACTGACTGATTGGTCCCTTTCGAGCCCGCAGTTCTATGAGGCCTGCGCTTCCTTTCTTGGAACCTTTTACTCTGCATTGCAGTTTCGTCATCTGGCTGCGTTCTGGGGTCTCTGCATACAGGGCCCTATCTGCCTTTCCTAAGGAAAGGATGTCTTTCTGTGACCTGACCATACCTTTTTCACTGAGGTGGTCTGTTGTTCCTGTGTATCAATAACCATTCGGCTACTAGTCTCTTAGGCGGGGCATGAGGCTGCTCTAATTCACATCTTGGTTGTTCACAGTCTCTTTTTTTCGTAATGAACGAAGCCACAGTGCACAACAAGGCCACCTTTTGTTTCATTTCCCCTGGATACTGAAGGGGGAAACGCCCTGTTTCAGTACAGGGTGTGTCCAAACTTAGGTGGCTTCCTCCGTTGTTTTCTTTATTATAACAAAAATGACATGTATACTGCAGCTCTCGGCTGTGGTCAAGACTCACTCCACATGAGTGCTGGTTACCGCCACAGCAGGTTTACAGACTGCTGTACTGGGGGATACGGCTCCTGCTTCCATGATCCGTCCCTCCCCTATACATTACCATTGATGGGCTTGGCTTTTTACACGAGGAGTACTTTTAGACGTACCATCCTCCAAGATCTGCATTCACACAGACAGACTTGCCTGCCGCCCTGCTTTACAAATAACTGCTTGGGAATCTTCCCATGGTTATGACCTGCTGCAAGAGATTGTCTCGAAGATGGTACAGTTGCGTAAGAACTTACCATAACAGTAGATCTTCGAGAGTATCTCTTGCAGCAAGTCATGCAGCCCTTCCCTTCGTCCCCCTTTTTCCTGTCTACACTAGGGGGCGGAGTTTGTCTTTACTTTCCAATTTCTGTGTGTGTATATATATATGTATGTATGTATATCATATATATATATATATAATCTATGTATATATATATATCTATATATCATATATATATATATATATATCTATATATATATATATATATATCTATATATATATATATATATATATATATATATATATATATATATATATCTATATATATATTTATATATTATATGTATCTATGTATATGTGTGTGTGTGTATGTATGTATGTATGCTAGAGAGGAAGAAGGCAGAGGAGGGAAATGATGAAATTAGAGGAGTAATTGATAAATGCCTGGACCAAACTGGAGCGGGGGGAAGTTCTGCTGGGAGAATTGCAACAGGGGTAAAAGGGGGAAATAATGTGCAGGAGGAAGAAGAGGAGCTGGAAATGAGAGAGGGAGATGAATGGAAGCAAGCAGGGAGTAAGAAGGGTGGAATCTTAGTGCTGGGGGACTCAATACTAAGAGGAGTTAGGTGGGGTAGCAAGGGGAGAGGCATAGTCGATTTGGGTGGAGGCCATGCCAGGAATGACAGCGGAAAGGGTGGGACAGTCTGTTCTGAAATATGCTAGAAGGGGTAGGGACAAGCCTCATTTAATTATACATCTTGGGACAAACGACCTGGCTGACAAGACAGTAGATACAGTCCGACGAGGTTTGAGGAACTAGCACAATTATGTGAGGGGGCAGGAAGATCAGTAACTTTTTCAGAGATACTTCCTGTGCCAAAGGCAAGCACAACAAGAAAGCTGAGAATAGAAGAATTTAACGGATGGCTAAGAACCTGGTGTTGTGCTAAAGGGTATGGGCTGTTGGGGGAGGGTGGGAGGGACCTGGGAGGACAGTAGTTTCTATGCCAAGGACAGACTACACTTGGAGTGAGGAGGAAAGAAAGTGTTGAAACAGAGGATGGAGAAGTACATAGAGGAAGTTGGGAATTTAAACTAGGAGTGAGGGGTGGCAGTTGGGGAAGAGATATGCAGAGACCACAGGTTGGAAACCATATGAGCTTACCTCCATAACAGTGACAAAGGACAAATGGCAAGTACTGTTGATGATGCTAGGAAAGGAGGGCAGGATGGGAGGGGGAAAAGGGTGGAAGGTGGTTACCCTTAATGCTAGGAGCCTTGGGAGGAAAACTGCAGAGTTACAGGTTCTAATGGCAGAGGAGGTGGACATTGCAGTCATCACGGAAACATGGGCCACCCAATACAATGACTGGGACCTGTCTGTACCAGGGTACATATTATTTCAGTAGGGACAGAGTGATTGGGAAAGGAGGTGGGGTGGCACTATATGTGAAGGAAGGACTGAAGTGTGTAAGGAAGGAAGGGGAGGAGGGTAGTACGGAGTCACTTTGGATGCAAATCCAGGATTCCAAGAATAGGATTCTTAGAATGGGAGTGGTGTATAGGCCACCATCTCAGATGGAGGAGTTAGACAGGAACTAGCGGGACAGATCAGGAGGACCTGCGAGAAGGGTAGTGTGGTGATTGTGGGGGACTTCAACATGCCAGGAGTGGACTGGAGCACCCCAACAACCAGGAACAGAAGGGAGCAGGTACTGCTGGATGCCTTCCAGGATGGCTTCCTGCTGCAAATGGTCAGTGAACCAACCAGGTTAGGAAATACCCTTGACCTTGTGCTGGCAAATGGGGACTTTGTGAGAGAACTTACAGTGGAGGAACTGCTGTCAGGGAGTGACCACCGCTCAGTATGGCTCACATTGGATATGGGCAAGGAAGAAGTGGAATCTGGCACAATAGTGCTGGACTTCAGGAGGGACGACTTTGGGAGGATGGGGGAAGTGGTAAAAGGGTACCTGGCCAGAATTCAATCTAGTATGGACACTAACCAGAGGTGGGAGCTCATAAAGCTGGGGATAGTGGAGGCAACCAAAACCTGCTGCAAAGCCCAGAGCAAGAAGGCTAGGGCTATGAAACCGATCTGGTTGAGCAAGGAGGTCATGGAAAAGGTAAGGAGGAAAAGAGCTACCTTTAGGAAGTACAAGAAAACAGGGAGGGGGGAGGACAGGGAGGAGTACTTGACAGAATCGAAGGAGGTGACAAGGGCAGTAAGGGGAGCCAAAGCATCTACGGAACTCAGGCTGGCACAAGGCATTAAGAAGGGAGAAGGACTCTTTAAGTACATCAGGAGAAAAGGAGCTGTAAGGACCACATAGTAAGGATTAGGAATGAGGGGGTCGGGAAGCAGGGTGCGATAAGGCGGAAGCACTAAATGAGTACTTCTGCTCAGTATTTACTAAAGAGAAGAGGGGTGACACCCAAGGTGGGAGAAATGGCGAAGCAGGGGGAAGTGGTAACAGATGGGAAATCATGGAGAGCAGAGTTCAAGAGGGTTTGAAGGCACTGAGGGTGGACAAGGTGCCAGGCCCAGATGGCATCCACCCCAGGGTACTGAAGGCTGGCAGAGGTCCTTGCAGGACCTTGGAGACCTATTTAATGCCTCACTACATCTGGGTGTGTACCTCAGGACTGGAGGATGGCTCATGGGTGCCCCTCCACAAGAGTGGCCCCAAGGATGAACCGGAAACTACAGACCAGTGAGCCTCACATCCATCGTGGGTAAGCTAATGGAGACTATCCTGAAGGAGAGGTTGGTAGCCCTTCTAGAGGCCAAAGGACTACAGGACAGCAGACAGCATGGCTTCACGTGGCAGATCCTGCCAAACCAACCTGGTTGAGTTCTATGACTGGGTAACTAGGCAACTGGACAGGGGCCATGCAGTGGATGTCCTGTATCTGGACTTCAGTAAGGCATTCACTCCAGTGCCACATGGAAGGCTGGGAAGGAAGTTAGGCACAGGGGCGGTGCAAAGCTGGTGAGATGGGTAGGAAACTGGATGCAGGGAAGTCAACAGAGGGTGGTGGTGGGTGGGAGCTCTCACACCCAAGGGCAGTGATGAGCGTGTTCCACAGGGCTCAGTGTTGTTTGGGATATTTATTGCAGACATATTATGGGACATCAAGAGCAAAGATCAGTCTGTTTGCTGATGATACCAAGGTAGGCGGTGGTATGACCTAGGGGATGGCAGGGTTGCAGGATGATCTGGCAAAGCTTGAAACCTGGTCAGACACCTGGCAACTGGGCTTTAATGCCAAAAAGTGCAAGGTGCTGCATTTTGGGATGAAGAACCCAAGGAGGAGTTACTAGCTAGAGGGAGTGCAGCTAACCCAGACAGAGGAGGAGAAGGATCTGGGTGTGCTCATTACAGGGTCAATGAACAACTCTGCACAATGTAGGAAGGCAGCTGCAAAGGCCAACAAAATGCTGAGTTGTATTGCAAGGGGTATATCCTCGAGGAGGGAGAAGGTGATTCTGCCACTGTATAGGTCATTAGTTAGACCACACCTGGAGTACTGCATGACAGTACTGGTGTCCGTATCTGAAGAGGGACATTAAGTTACTGGAGGGGGTGCAGTGCAGAGCGACAAAGATGATCAAGGGGCTGGGGGATTTATCATATGAGAGGAGGTTGAAGGAGTTGAACATGTACTCACTGGAGGAGTGGAGAGACAGGGGTGACATGATTGAAACCTTTAAATACATGAAAGGAAGAAACAAGACAGATACAGAGGGGCTGTTCAAAGTAGGGGAGGGCCACCAGGGGCCATGATATGAGACTGGAGCGAGGAAGGTTCAGGAGGGAGATGAGGAGACACTTTTTTACAGAGAGGGTGGTGGCTGGGTGGAATGCGTTACCTGCTGAAGTGGTATGCAGTAGAACAGTGGACTGCTTCAAACGAGGATGGACCAGGACAAGGGGGCGGGTTAATGAAGGGGAAGGATGCGAGGGAGGGGCAGCTGCAGAATAAGGGGTGCTAGCTGCACATTCGAGCAGACTTGATAGACCGCTAGCCCTTTATCTGCTGGCAAATTTCGTATGTTCGTGTGTGTGTGTGTGTGTGTGTGTATATATATGTGTGTGTGTGTGTGTGTGTGTGTGTGTGTGTGTGTATATATGGGTATATATCTTTTATATATGTGTACACACACACACACACATATTTCTGTATATTTATTGTGGTTATATCCCAAATACGTGAATATTTTTTATTTTTTTTTTTATACATTTCTCCTCGGTTCCCTCGACGGCATCATGATCAGGACACTAATAAGGGCAAGAATTGAGAAGTATTGGGACCGCCCTCTCTTTTATAGTGCACAGACCTGATCATGTGGTGCAGGAGGGGCGGTCCCAGGTATGACTGCTAAGAAGTCTTTTGGAAACAAGTGCCTTCGGCAGAATGTTCCCATGTGTTATGACCTGCTGCAAGAGATACTCTCTTAAAATCTACTGTTATGGTAAGTTCTTATGCCACTGTACTTTATCATCTCTTGGCCCCATTGATTGTCCTTGGGCCAGGAATCTGTTTATTTAGCTGGGCACTGGACCCATTTTGAAGTCTGATCTCTCTGAGTGTGGGGTGGCCATCCATGCCACTCTCGCTGTGGATGTGCATGCACGTGTAGTTTTTCCCCCTAGTTCCTGAATCCTTTGGATTGTACCCATGACACCTTTTACTGTTGATCCCAGCTCTGCTTCTGGCCCTGGAGCCAAGATCCACAACTGAAGCAGGCACACTGCCCAGTTTGGACACTGGAGATCCTGCTATGATTTGCACTCTTCTGTTCATGCCCAGCATGGTCACCACACTCCTTTGTCACTCATTTCCCAGTCTACTGCAGCTCCTGGGCTTGGAGGACTCTCCTGCTGTTGGTGTCCTTTTCGCTGCCCCTTCCCTCAGCCCCAGGGAGACTGGAGGAGCCCGAGGACAAATGGTGACTTGTGGCAACAACCACAGATTCAGGAGGTGTAGCCCTAGCATAATCCCACCCGGCCTCCTGGCTACTCCGCAGTTCTGGGGGACCAATGGGTGAAGGTATCTACAGAAGGTAAGCCCTAGATTTGGGGGTTTACAAATGTTTTCAACAATGATCTGGAAGTTAGAGTTTCTTGCAGTTTGCTTATGTTTGCTGAGGACACCAAGCTTGCTAGGGTGATGGACTTCCTTGAAGATGGGGTAAAACATTAGGACTTAAACAAGCTGTGTGACTGGTTGGACACCAGAGGCAACATAATGGAAGCCTTTATATCAGCACTGACCCTGTTTGCGAATGCATGGTGAGGCTTTCACAAGTGAACACTGAATGGCCAATAATGGAAGTCTAACTGTGTGCCACAGTGCAGGGGCACCTTAGGCACACCTGTAAGTGAGATGGTCTGTCATTATCATGTGCACACTGGGAGAATGGAAGTCTTTTTGTTATGCTGATAGCTTGTCTGAGTAGCAATGCTTAACATGAGCAAAAAGCACCTTTAAGCAGAGTGTTAAGCACTGGCCACCATCACCAGATTCCCCCCATTGTGTGATGTTGGAGGTGCTTTGTGCTTCATTACCCCCTGCCCCAGGTACTACTTCCTGGCATCTAGTGGCCTTCTCTTCCTCACCCAGTTCTTGATCCGATTTGAAATACATCTTACTGGTGTCCAGTGCCCCCAACCCCCACCCTATCACTGACCTTATTGTAATGATGTTTCCTGGTACCTTGTAGCCTCTACCACCACCACAAATCCTGTTGAACAACTGTGTTGAAATATGTATCCCTGTCATCTAGTTGTCCGCTTACCCTCACCTGATCTTGATCACTAGATATATTACAGTATATATCCCTGGTGTCTAGTGGTTCCCCCCTTTCCCATCTGATCCCTGCTGAACAGATATAACCCTGATGATCAGTGGTCACCCTCCACCGACAGCTGGCACGTAACCTCTGCTCACCTCCTTTGCTGACTGCCCTGCATGCTTCAGTATAGCGTCTGACTGGCAAAATCTGAACTAAGAGTGACTGTGCATGTGGGTGGACTTAGCCATATTTCATAGGTGGAGCTTCATGGACCCATAACTTGGCTGTGGGGTAACTGATTGCTGCCAAACTTGGATGACAACTTCCAGGCCACCCCCTTCTCCAGCGACCACATTAGCAATGACCCACACTCCCTCAGATGGGCGTTACCCTGCCACCAAAGATGGGTGGTAGCTTAGGCTGGGGGTAGCACCCATTTATCAACAGGAGGAACTTCTCCCAGAGGATGATGAGCCTACTGTATGGAACAGACAGTGGACACGAATGCAGCACAGGCCTTCAGGGTGAGCCTTGACAAATTTTTGTTTACCAAGGGAATCCCAGGAGCCTTGGGTAGTAGGGTGGTTGGGAAATCACTTGAAATTATTAGGTACAGCATGCTTGGTGGTCCATGTTTATGAAGCGGGGGGTGGGCTGGGGGTTTTGATAGCGCTTGAGTCCCATCCAACCTTAAATTGCAATGTTTCTAATATATGTTATAAGGTCATTATAAATGCACACTTTTTTTTGCTAGTTTTTATATTACATTTAGAATAAGGATGTGCACAGTGGATATCAGTAAATGCAGAACCGTACAGTCTGCATCCAAAATGTTCAGCCAAATTCTTCATTGGATTTAAAAGATTTCTTTACACGAGAAATGTTTGGTAGGTAAGTACTCCTCTCAAGTTACAAGTCCAAAGAGGGGCCATATCACTTTGGTGGTTTGGCTCTTATTACCAAAACATATTGAATAATGCCTTGGGAAGTGTGTATAACGAGGATTTTCTGCACTCCCGAAGTGTGCGATCCCCTGCACCCTCTGGGTTTATCTGGGTACCGCACACCAAGGGTGTGCATAATATCCAAGTTTACACACTTTCCCAGGTTTTATTTTTTATATTTACTGGTCAAAGAAATAACGAGTGCTGAAATGTGCAACTGTAACATTTATTAACGATGAACTAACTGCATGCCACAGCTGAACAGGATAAGTTAATGTAAGCAACTGCTTTAATTGAATTTTATAGTATTTTTAGCATTTAACATTTTCAGCTGGTTACTCTAGTCCCGCCTCCCCACAGGTTCCTCCCGTAAATGGTAACTAGAGCTTCAAAGGAAACAATTTCTAAAGATAAACCAAGGCATTTTTAGAACAAAACTTGAGGAACTTGCCATGTTTTACTGTTTTTCTGTGAGGCTCTTTCTAGGAAACTCTGCCCGGCATTCATTTTGTTGAACTACCGAGAAGCATGTAATTCGCGCTGGCGGTTTTCTTGAGGGAGCGCGAGCGAACGGCCATGCAAAGACAGTCTCTGCTACAGGTGTTCGGCTCCACTGAAGACTACTTTTAGAAAGGTGGTTAACGGAACTCTTTTATTCACACATGTGAATAATGGAGTTTGTGAGGTTGTGCCAGCAGTTAATTATTGGCCCTAACCAGTAAGTATAATAATATTATGCCATTAGTGTGATGAAATCATTCCTAATTTACAAGAATAGGATCTGGAGATACTTCAAGTTTTGAATATAGAAGGTCAGATTGTGGCAATGAATGATCGCATTTATAATCACCATAAGAAGTGGTTAGCTATTTATGCTTCACTTGATCCTAATTCTCCAGATTGTTAACCAGACAATTCTCCTTGTATTTTCTTTCAGCCAATTTTTAAACTTTTTCTTCTGTGGGCCTCTAAGTAGTTATTGAAATTCTAAATTAGTAGGTGTATATTATTTGTAATTCAGCTTTTAATTTTTTACCAATAGTACTGTCTGTGTGGTTCTCTATTGTCTGTTGGGCTTCAGGATTTGGTTGGAGGGTGATATTATAGGTGTTTTTTTCTCTTTTCTTTTTTCTCGATGCTTTTTGGATTCTTTTTTTTTGCCTACTGTTTTTCAAATTGTTTTGTACAGTATTGCAATTGTATAATATTACTATTACTGTTTTTTCATGTTTGTACCATTCTGTTTAAATGAATAAAGTATATTTCAAAACAAATGTTCAACCATTTCAGGAATTCACAGTCCAGTCTAAGCAGACCACATCAGCTGTGTATTTCTTCTTTTATATGTTCCTCTTTAGCCTGCTCCATACCCCGATCATGTTGGTGGCTCTGCATTGTGCCCTGTACTGTCCTTTTTGTAGGGAGGGAGGAATTTTATCATTCTAACTGCAATTTATTTTTGTGTTCCAAAATATTACATAGAAACAGAGAAGCTGACGGCAGATAAGGACTGCAAGGCCCATCCAGTCTGCCTCTTTCTTTTTCTACCTTATAAATGTGCCATCGGCCTTTGGTATGTCAATGGCCAATCTATTCATACTCATCTGTATTGCTCCCTTATGCCTATCCCATGCCTGTTTGAAGCCCTGCACTGTATGCATATCCACCACTTCATGAGGTAGGCTATTCCACGCATCCACCACTCTTTCTGTGAAAAAGAACTTCCTCACATTACCCCTTAATCGGCCTCCCTCTAATCTCATGCTGTGTCCTCTTGTTCTGCTATTTTTCTAATATTGAAGCATGTTAGACTCTTTCATCTTGTTAATGCCCTTAAGGTGCTTGAATGTTTCGATCATATCACCTCTCTCCCTTTTTTGCTCTAGGGTATACATATTGAGCTCCGTTAATCTGTCCTCATATGTTTTCTGCTGCAGTCCCTGCACCATTTTGGTTGCCTTTCTCTGGACTGCTTCAATTTGGTTGATGTCCTTGTGAAGGTGTGGCCTCCAGTACTGCACGCAGTACTCCAGATGGACCAGTGTCTTGTAAAGAGGGATTATTACCTTCCTCTTCTGACTTGTGATACCCCTACTAATACACCCCAACATCCCCCTAGCCTTACCTACTGCTTTAGTGGTCTGCTTGGATGATTTCAGGTAATCGGTGGTGGTGGTGGTGGTGATGGTGGTGATGATGATGATGATGATGATGATGATGATGATGCCCAAGTCTCTCTCTTTCTTTGTGACTGCCAGCAACTCCCCTCCCAGCCTGTAGGTGGCTTCAGCGTTTCTCTGCTCTATGTGCATTACCTTGCACTTCTTTGCATTAAACCCCAGTTGCCACTCTTCCAACCATTTTGATAGTTTATCCAGATCTCTTCTCATTCTGCCCACCCCATCTAGATCATCTACTCTGTTGCAGATCTTGGTGTCATCTGCAAACAGACAAACCTTACCCTCCAGTCCATCTGCAATGTCACTGATGAAGATATTGAAGAGGACTAGCCCCAGGACCGATCCCTGAGGTACCCCACTTGTTACTTGCATCTCTTCTGACTGTATACCATTTACCACCACTCTCTGTTTTCTGCCCATCAACCAGTTTGCCACCCAGTTGACCAACTTCTGACCCTCCCTGAGCCTACCCAGCTTATTAATCAATCTTCTGTGTGGAACAGTATTGAAAGCTTTGCTGAAGTCAAGGTAGGCAACATCAACTGCCCCCTTGGTCCACCACTCTGGTTACCCAGTCAGAGAAATCTATGAGATTAGTTTGACAGGACCTTCCTTTTGTCAACCCATGCTGTCTTGGATCCTGTGCTCCTTTGGATTCCAGGTGTTGCACTATCCTTTCCTTAAGGAGTGCCTCCATAATCTTGCCCACTACTGAGGTAAGCCTGACTGGTCTGTAGTTCCCTGCCACCATTCTTGTGGAGTGGGATCATATGAGCCCTTCTCCAGTCTTCTGGGACCTCTCCTGTGCTCAGAGACTCACTAAACAGTTCCCGATAATGGCTATGCTAGTTCTACCCTTAGCTTCTTTAGTACCCTGGGATGTATGCCATCAGGTCCCATTGCCTTGTCCACCCTGAGCTTTGCAAGCTCTTGTAGGACCCTTTCTTTTGTGAAGGGACTAGTGCACACCTCCCTCCCCCCTGTGTCCATAGTTCTGAGCTGTGGGCCCTGCCCTACCTTCTCTTCAGTAAATACTGAGCAGAAGTATCTATTTAGGATAGATGCTTTTACATGGTCCTCCTCCTCACACACACCCTTATCTCCATTGAGCTTAGCAATACCCCCTCTGGACTTTCTCCTTTCACTAATGTATCTATAGAAAGTCTTGTCACCTTCTTTTACTGTTTTTTGCTAGTGTTTCCTCGGTTTGGGCCTTTGCCTGCCTTACTGCCTTCCCTGCTTCCCTTAGGGAAGTTTGGTATGCCTCCCTGTCTTCATCCCGCTGTGTTCCCTTATATTTCCTGAAGGCCAGCCTTTTGAGTCTGACCTTTTCTGCTACTGTTTTTGAGAACCAAAGTGGTTTCCTTCGTCTTTTGTACTTCCTTTTCTCTGTAACACAATGGGATGTTGCTTCAAGTATTGCATCCTTAATGCTTGCCCACTTTGCCTGTACCCCTCACCTGTATTTCATTTTGCCAGGGGCTAGCTTAACTCTGTTGGCCATCTTATCTAAGTCAGCTCCTCTGAAGTCCCATACTTTTGCCTTGGAATGGGATGATTTAGTTGTAGTGGCCAAACTGAACCATACCGTGTGATGGTCACTGGCCCCCAGGTGACCTTCTACCTGGAGATCTGTGATCCTTTCCCTGTTAGTCAGTACTAGATCTAGGATAGCCCTGTCTCTTATGGGTTGTTGTACCAGTTGTTTTAGGCCCTCACCCTGCAGGGACTCCACCATGTGTCTAGTTCTGGCAGATGTTCCTGCTGGTTTTGACCAATCTGTATCTGGCATGTTGATGTCTCCCATTATCAGAACCTCCCATTTAGCGGTCATGTTTTGTATATCTTCTAACAGTAATGTATCTATGTCCTCCCCCCTGGTCTGGGGGCCTTTAGACAACCCCAGTTCTTATGGCTTTCCCATTTCCTGTTTCCAGAGTGACTCACAGTTGTTCTGGCTCCTTATGTGTATTCTGAATTTCTGTAGCTTTGATATTTTCATTGACATACAGGGCCACTCCACTCCCCTTTTGCACCTCTGTCTCTTCTGAACAGTACATCGCCAGGTACTGAAGTCTCCCAAGTGTGGTTCCTGGTAAAGTACGTCTTGCTAATTGCTACTATGTCCAGTTTAGCCTCTGTCATTATTGCCTGCAGGTCTGGGATCTTGTTTCCCAGACTGCGAGCATTTATGTACATGATCTTCCATTGGCCAGATATGACATGGTGTAGTTGGGTGAGGCCTGGCATTCTCTGTGCTGCCGTATGGGAGCCAGACCTTTTCCTTACCTGGTGATGCAAATGAACTGCTAACATGCTGAACTCATGTTTGACCACTAGCTTAAATATTCTGCAATGACGTCAAACTTCTGCCCCAATGCACTGACTCCCTCCTTAGTCAGATGCAGTCCATCAAATTTAAAGAACTTTCGCTCCCAAAACTGTTGCCAGTTCCCTACAAATTTGTGTCCTTTTTCCTGGCACCAGCCCTTGAGCCACATGTTTAGCTCCCCTATCTCCCCTTCTCTGACCGTAGGTCCATCTGCCCACCTCTCCCAGAGTGGCAGGACCTCAGAGAAGGGAGATGCAGGATGAAATGGATGATAGTTTGTCACCCAACCTATTCAGGTGTTCCTTGGTCTCCACAACTGACCAGCTGGCAAGATCATTAGTCCCTGTGTGTACCAGGACGTCAATGTTTTCCCCTGCTTCCTGAACAGTTTTAGCAATATGGTCAGTGTCTCTTCATGCTGATGTACCTGGGAGACATCTGACCGTTACCTGTGGCTGGAGATAGGTATCAACTGCCCAAATCATGGAGTCTCCTATGATCAGAAGTTTTTTGGATTTCCTTTTTGCTTTTTTTGTTTTGGTTCCTGTTTTGGGTGAGTTTTGTTGTGCTAGCTCCTGTGCTGCAGTGTCCTGCTCTGCAGTGTCCTTTGCCCCTTTGTTTGATTTCGGAGATAGAGGCAGATACCTGTTTGTAGTTTTTGTATGATTTCTGGAGGTAATATGTTGGAGAGCACCGAGTGATGGGGCACCTGATTTGCCCCTCCTAACCACCTGCCAACCTCCCGGACCAACTACCTTCTGCGGTCAAGGTGCTTCTGTTGGATGTTGGGGAAATAGCGGGTGGTTCTTGTAATATATTTCCTCTTGAATATGAAATTTGAGGCGTGCAATGTCTGCCCATGCTGCCTGGAGCTGAGCCCTAAGATCTTCAGTGGCCCAGCATGTAGGACAGTGTCCTAAATCCTGTAAAACTGCCCTTCTGAAAAGTGTTCCGCAGTGCCTGCAATTAATGATATCCATTCCAGATAATTTGCTAGGTTTATAACCTGGTCAGAGTAATTAAAAGGAAAAAATGAAAGCAAAAGTTTGATTTTGTGTTTTGTTTTTGTATAGCTTGTTGGAACAAGTTAAATTACTAGTGTCCCTGTAAATGAGGTCACCGTGTGGATACCCTACTGATCCGCCCCTTCCTGCTTTGCTACAGGAAATGTCACGACTGCGCTACCCTATAAAAGGAGTGTAGTGTGGGGTGGTTGGGGATGGGCATGGGTGGGTGGACCCTTCCCGTGCTTAAAAAGAACAACCACGGACGAAAGAAATGAGGTAAGAGCAGAAACAATAAGTCAACAAATGCAGTAACCCTGAAAGCTTGTCCTAATGATGGATAAAACTGCAAAACCTGTAAAGCACCACCTGTAATAATTTCACAGAAGATATACCCTGTAAGAAACACTTTGCTACTCTTTATTTCCAGCACTTCTGAAGAACTAGGGTTTACCTTTGCCATGGAAGTCATGGATTCCATGAGTTTTCCCATTTTTATAACGCTATGATTTTTGGCATTTTTTTTTTTCAATTCTTTGGTAACAAGGTAAGGCCCATGAGGTACAAGTGCCTGTTTTCAGGGGTGACCCAGGAGCACTGGGGCAGTTAAATAACTTGCTCAGAGTCACACAGTATGCAGGTGTTGGGTATGGTGATCAAAGCCAGGTCTGCTGGATTTACAAAGCTCGTTCAATTCACAGCTCTCTACTCTAACCTCTAAGCTGTACTTCCACCAGCCCTCTATCAGCACATAAACGATCCATGGCTTTTTTCCAAGACAACCCCTTGATTTTTGGCATTTTTATGGCACCACCATGCCTTTTAACATTTTCCATGGAAACACCACAGTTTTGGCATTTGTGTATGACAGACCAATAATTGTGTGTCTAACAGTCATACTGTTCATCTGCCACACTCGGCCCAGTGTGGGGTTCTGGGGCTTGCACACAAGCCCCGGTCTCAGAGATGTCAGCACTATGTGCTGCCTCTTGCTACGGAACACGTTAACGGTGTATTTTTAAAAAAAAAAACTTTAAAACTCACGAATGTGTTTATATAAAACATATCAAAATAGTGGCAATGTCCTACTCAACTATTCATAACTTAGTTTTGTGGCTTTTATTAGGATTTCCTTGATGTCTGTTATTTTGACCAGGACAATACCGTGGCTGTCTTCCAAAAATGTGCCAGGACAGAAGTACTGCCCTCTGAATAAACCGGTGACAACATGGAACAAACCGGAACAGTACAGGGTCATCCTTCTGCATATGTGTAGAAGGAAGCAAACTGAGGGGAGATAGCTGAGAAAAATGGAACTGAGGATGGGTTCAAAAAAGCTGTCCTAAGGGACTCCAGAACTGATAGGAAGGGGGAAGGATAGGGTGTTGCCACCATGAACTCACTGTTGCCAGTCAGAAAGGTAGGAGCAGAACCTAAAAACTCTTTTGACAAATCAGTCAGATTCTAAATAATATCCTCAAAGCAGTTCAAACAGGGTATTCCCTGATCTACATAGACCTTTCTGGTGCATACTTGTGTATTCCAGTTCACCATTCTTATCAGAGATTTTGGAGGTTTGCAGTTCAGGACCAGCATTTTCATACATGGTCCTAGTGATGATGTTGGCCCTCCTCCTGAGGGAGGGTCACGTATGACCTATCTGGAGTACTTTTTATCAGATCATTGTCTAACTCGTTAGCAGGTATATCAGTGTAAAGGACACTACAGATTCTGTCGGATCATTGCTGGGCAGTGAACATAGATAAGAGTTCCCTGCAACCCTCTTTGCGTGTGGCTCGAGTGTTTCTATCCCGGCATAGAATGGAGAATTTCATGAGAGATAACATCTATTCAGAACACAATTTTATCAGTCCACGAATGCCTACATATGAAGGTCTGATGATGGCTCCGTAGATATGGTTCCCAGGGCTACATTACATATGAGATCCAGTCAGATTTATGTCCCACTGTATCTCACTAGTCCCAGTCTCAGAGTAGAACCAGATCCAATAAGCATTTTGTATTATGTGAGCAAGCAGCAAGAATGGTAGAAGGAAATGCAGAATTGAGAGAGAGAGAGAGAGAGAGAGCAGCTTGGCACTGTCTCCCTCTTTGGAAATTATACAGTCATCTGAGGCCAGCCTGATGGGCTGGTGTGTGGTATTGGATCATTTATTGGTGGAGGGGTTATTTTCAAGAGGAATGGGGCCTCTAGATAAATATCGTAGAAACATAGAACATAGAAACTGGCGGCAGTTAAGGACCACTAGGCCTATCCAGTCTGCCCGTATACCCTACAATATACAGTGTATGTGACCACTGACTCTATGTGAACAATGGCTTTTCATCACTCCCCCCCCCCCTTTCAAGGTTCCCCTGTGCCTGTCCCAGGCATGCTTAAACCACTCCGCTGTGCTTGCCCCCCACTACCTTTTGTGGCAGGCTATTCCAAGCATCGACTACCCTCGATGTGTAGAAAAACATCCTCACATTACCCCTTAACGTACCCCTCTCCAATTTCATATTGTGCCCCCTTGTTTTAGTACTTTGTCTGCCTTGAAAAAGGTCCCCCACCTGCACCTTGTTTATGCCCTTGAGGTATTTGAAAGTTTCTATCTTGTCACCCCGCTCTGTCCTCTCTTCCAGTGAGTACATATTGAGGTCCCCTAGTCTCTCCTCATATGTTTTGTGTTGCAAGCTTAAAAATGAGCATCATTTATTGTGACTTGATTCACCCTAGATGAGATCATTTGATGATTAGTAAAAGTCTTAACACAATCTTCCTGCAAGAATAGCATATGCAGGATGATTTAGAAAATACATGTTGAGTGTGAATTTCCTATATTGCTGTTACAATATTGCCTTGAGACAGTGGATAAGGAGGTGACTGGAGAGTTTGTGCTGGCGACTGTCTGGGGGGTTGTTTGAAGGGATTCGGTGGCACCAGGGATGATCATACGATGCCACTTAGAGCTTCAGAAGTAGTTGGGAGTAGGGAATGAGTAGAGGGTTAAGAAAAGGTAACACTTACTTCCCAACACCGGGAATGGCCTCCCAGTGTCGAAATTACTGGTGGGTGGGTGTGGAGGCAGATAGTGTGCTGCCATGGATGGGCTTCCAGTGGCAGCATTTGTTTATGGACTGCTGACATGGAGAAAGGGCCCTACATCAGATTTTTTTTTATTTTGGGGGGGGCAGAGGCACAAGTGAGTCACCAGGAATGAGCTTAGGGTGGTTGCATTTAACCACAGGGGTTTATAGAGACTGAAGTGGGCCACAGGGGATGGGCTCCCAGTGGTCACGTTTACCTGGGGTGGGGTTGTGAGGATAGATGTGAAATATAGAAACAGAATTTGTCATCAGGAAAGGACTGCTTGGCCCACCCACTCTGCCCAGATGTTCCCTTCCCAAGGGATCGGCTCCCAGTGGGAGCTAGGGCACAAGCAAGCCATTGGGGGTGGGCTCCTAGTGGTTGCTTGTATAAATAAACTATTCCAGTAGCAGGGACAGGCTCTCAGTGTGGATGAAAATAACAGCCACATTGGGGTCACAGATGTGGTCACGTGCCCGTGTAGAGTCATGTAAAAACACCTAATGAAAATCTTTGTAAACCGCTGTACAACATGCACAGTTTTTTTTTTTTTTTAAATAAATCTTTTTTATTTCAGAATATTTCGTTTTTTTAAAAACTACAAAAATAGCACCTTTATGACAGGATATAAACAAAGTTTCAGATTTGAAATCATTGCCTTTCTTCCATTTTTCGTTGCACTAAATTGGATCTTAAATTGTTTATTTTTACATGATTTTGATGCTCGGTCTTAAGAACTACCAGGCATATTTTTTTCTTAATTTGCCTAGTTTGTAGTGCCTTCCACAAAAGGGTGTGCCTGCCAGTTGTCAGGACCCTGGGTCAAAAGATAGCTGAACTGCAAGCATCTGAAAAACAGGGGTTTTATTGACGCGCCTGCTCCACCACTATAAGTTATGAGAAGGGTATTGCCATAAATGCAATAACTTGCTGTTTCCTGGTTCAGCGAGTGCATCTTATGCTGACGCAGTCCTTTTTAGACTTGGATATTTGTTATTAGCTGCCCAAGGATGCATGGCCAAGAACAGAAATAGGGTCTTACCTTTGTTGTTCTGTATGTTGTTCCCTGTGACATAGAGTAGGAGTGGCATAGAACTGTGTGTCTGATTTGGTTGCTATAAAATGGCTTGGTGAGCCAGTCAGCATATGACTGTCTGCTGAGTTTAAATAGTGTCCATGATCTGAAGGGTACAAAACAATGTTTTACACCACTAGCATAATATTCTGAATCACATATTTCTGTTAGTTAATGGTTGAGCACCAGTAGTACTGTAGTTCATTAGCTCCCCAGCCAGATTTGTATTCTGGTTGTGTTTTTATCAAAGACATAGCACTTAAAGAACAACTTCGCACTGCAGCACGTACTGTAGGTTGACAAACAGGTTTGAGCTATTGCAATCCAGTGGAGAAGATGTATATTTTTAAATTTTCAGTGGCTTTCCAGGGTTTAAAATGTGTCTTGGTTAGCCCATCTAAGAGCTGTGTATAAAAAGCATTTGACTATCCTAAACTGGCTTCACAATGCCTTTGTTTATGACATCAAATGGTGTTGACCAAGACAGTCTGTTATGTCAAAAACAGCAATTGTGAGATCAGTTGGGGATGGTCCAATATTTTTTTGAAAGACACGGTGAAATAACTGCTGCATTACCTGACATTAGTTAACCAATAAAAGGTGCAAGTAAAAAAAAAAAAAAAACTAGAAGACACTAAAACATCATTTGTTATAAATACCTTAGTTTTACGCTTTTACTTTAGTAGCCACTTGCTTTTAAAGATCACAGGCAACTTAATGTGTTGTCATTTTACTGGTCGCCTGCATGAGTAATGAAGTATTATTAGTTAGTTTATAATGGTATTTTGAGTGTATTTCATGGAAGGACAAGGAGCACATGAGGGCAGCAAAAAGTGTTAGTCCATCTGGGTCAAGTTGGTTGGGGGGAACGGAATAAAGAAAATGAAGATGAACTCTATCAAAGGCGTTTTCTAGGTCTGCAGAAAGCATACAACCAACAATCCCATGAAGTGAAAAATACTCTGTGGTATCTCTAATGATCATTAAAGCAGACTGGATTCCTCTATCAGGGATTCTGCAAAATTGATACGGGGATATCACTGATTTAGCATATTGCATAAGTCGATTATTTAAAATATTAGCAAATATTTTATAGTCCGTATTTAAAAGAGTAATTGGACTCCAGTTTTTAATGTTATTCCTATCCCCGGATTTGAATAACAGTAATCCATTAGTAAAAGAGGGAAACACAGTTTTAGTGTCTATAAAAAAGCCAAATAACAAGTAAAGACATTGACTAAATTCTGTAACAAAACTTTTATAAAGTTGATGGGGTAAACCATCCAGCCCTGGTGAAATGTTAGGTTTTAGTTTTTGAATGACTGTTGTTATTTCCTCAGTAGTGATCGGCCCTAACAGACTAAGGGCGTCTGCTGGTACGGAGGGTAATATGACAGTACTAAAAAATTCCTCAATATCAGTTTTTAAAATTGGTAGTTTGGGCTCTAAAGTCTGTAAATGCTGTCTAATGGTTTCCCTAAGTTGGGCCAAAGTGGTTGCTTTAGAACCATCGGGAGTAATAAAAAAGTCAATAGTAGAGGAATCTTTCAGGGATTTGCAGGCCTCAAAAGGATCACCAATAGGGTTTTTTTGAGTGCCATTGGTAAATATAGCTTGCAGCGTCTCAGCCGTATCATATTGAAAGGTTTTCATAGAATTTTTAAGAACACTAATCTGAGCTGAGTAGTCAAATTTTGAAATACAGGAAATTGAAATTAACCTTTGTAATTGTTGCCTCAAGGACAAATATATCATAAAATTTGAATCTTTTGTGGCCACACCTTGATGCTTAAACCAATTCTGCAAAAGATTTTTTGTGTCCAGCCACCAGACCGCTAAATCAGGATATAAAAAAGCAAGTGATTAATCTAGCTTGCAAAAGCATTTTAACCCCAGAAGTAATCCGAGGGGACACCAGGGTGGAAATATTTAGTTTCCACCATCCCGGCCTACCACGCCCTAGATTTCCAGAATCAAAAGAAAGTAACAGCAATAAATGATCTGAAAACTCTAAAGGTTTCATTTGAAAATCCTGAATATGTATAGATGGGGAAACAAACATATAATCAAAGAATGCAGTTTTCCTTTGGAAAATGAAAAAAATGGTCCTTTCGAGTGATGGGTGAGACAATTACACAGGCCTGCAGTTTTAATTATGGAAGCTAATGCATGTGAATCACAATAAATTTTCTTTGTCTGCTGTGCCAGACCATTAAGGCTGCAATTGAAGTCACCTCCCCATAAAATGGGTAAGGAAGTAAGTAAATATGGTTGTACAGCTTCCATACACTGCACTCTATCGGCCTTTGCTTGTGGGTTATAAATATTTATAAATCTATAACATGAGTTATGCCATTTACCATCAATTATCAATACCCTTCCAGGAATAAGGTCTATTAGTTTATGCAAAGAAAAATTAAAGGAAGAAAAAAGGACGCCAACACCATCAGCACTATCTGTGCCAAATGAGCAACAGGAAGGTCCCCAAGGCCAGTCTCTCTTAAAGGTGTACAGTTCTGTGGAAACATCCATGTTTCTTGCAAAAAACTTACAGTAATCTTAGAGTCATGAAGGTATTGGAAAAGAGCCTGCCTTTTAACGTTTTTTTAAAAGGCTATGCGTATTCAATGAACCTCAAGTAAACAGCATTGAAGGATTTATTTTTTCCTTTTTCTTCTTCTTGTAAGTATCCAAGGGTTGTGAGGAAACAGAAAAAGAGGATTTCTGGGAATCAGAATCCCCAACATCCATGTCTGTTTCTCCCCAAGGAGAGAATAAGGCAGCATAGGAGTTGGTTTATTCTATAGAGACCGGGCCGGGGGAAGATCTTGATGGCAATGCCTAGATGATCTCCGCCTAGGTAATGGGGAGGAGGGAGCCACAAAAGCATCATTAGGACTTGCAGTAACTGAATCAGTATAGCAAACTGGGACCATTTCTTGAGGAACCTCAGAAGCCCTATCCGTCCCCCTTTTGAAGAGACTTGTAAGGTATTGTCAGTAATCTGACCTACAGATTTAGGAGAAGAAAGTGTAGAAGGGGAAATTTCCTGAGGAAGGTGCTCTGTTACCACAGAGGAAGGGGGAGGGCGGGAGGTGCAGAATTAACAGACTGCTGTGCTTTCTGAATCAGTAGATCAGGACTGATGCAGGAGGCTTTGTTTTTTGCTGCCCATGGGCAATCACGAAACACGTGTCCATATTCTTTGCATAAATCGCACCTAGTGTCATTTGCACACTGCATAATGATGTGGCCTGCTTCCCGGCAATTATCACACCTGGGCTGATCACACACGCTGGATAAGTGAGTTCTAGAACCGCACTTATAGCAAGCCCTAGGTTGCCCACCATAAAAACAGACTCCCCGATCTCTCCCCAATAAAAAAAGAGTTCGGAATATGTTCAATACCAGAGTCGGATTGTCGTAACTTAACTTTATATTTCCACCCTCCCATCCATAATTGCTCTGTATCCAAAATGGGTTCAGGGGAGCTTAGCACTTCACGTTTTTGAGAAAGCCGGAAAGCAATGTCTTCCACATAGACTCCCTCATTACGAAACGTCACTGTCACAGATTTAATTAAAGGCTTAGTTAGTGGTATGACTAAAAAGGGGGTCCATGTGGGAGAGAACTTGACCTGCCCATACCTTTCCCAAAATAAATCTAAAATATGAGATGACCTGAAGCTAATATCAAAATTATCTTTTCCTGAAATGTTAATAAAAGCATAAACATCTTTAGGAGAGAAATGTAAATAGTCTTTGATCAAGGTTTTCCCAACATAATATCTGTCGGGCCTAGAGTCCAAACCTCCTTTATACTGGATACGAACGGCATTCCTCCCGGGGGAGGGGGGGGGCTGCTTCCCTTCTGATGGTTGAAAAAAGTTCTGACATTAAAGGTCTTTCTTGAGATGGTTTAGAGGCCTCTAAACTGGAAGAAGAGGGAGGAGAAATATCTTTAATAACTTTGTCCTGCAGAGTTTGAGGTGTTGTGGAAACTGAAGAAGGAGGTGGTATTGCATTTTGCTGTAAAACAGCAGTAGATCCTGGTTTCCAAGTAGGGGGGTTTTGAGTTGATTTAAAGTCAGAATCCCATTCTGGGTCAGGAACCCAGATACCTGAAGGAGCTCTTTTCCAACCCGCTCCTACCAAAGCTTTTCCTGGCATCCAGAGCCCTTCAGTCAAGGCAGGAGTGTGCGTGAGGCTATGAACAGTACCAGGTTTAGAAGTTGGGCTTTTAATAGGAGTAGTTCCCCCAGTACTGTGAAGCACATCCTTAAAAAAGAACTCTGTGACACCAGGCTGAAGTGTCATTTTAGTTTTATAAGTAATATTAGGCAGATCCGCTGATTTTCCTACAGTAGGTTGCTTATAAACAAACCCAGCAGCTTTACTGAGTGGAGCGTTCAAAGTAGCAGGAAAATCCACAGTAGTTTTAGGGGCTTGTAACAATGCTGAGGGTTTTAAAACTGTTCATTTCTCCTGCCCCTCCAAATTCGACTTTAGGCACTCGTCAATGTCGACGAAAATACTGCCAGCCGCTTGAGCAGTCTCGTTTAGTTTAGAAGGTATTGCCGTTGACTCCTGAATATTAGGTGAAACAGAAGAAACGGGCAAAGACTCGCCAAGCTCCGCAGGCTGTGCAAAATGCTGCTTCCCAGCTGAGGAGCTGTCAGAGATTCCATCGCTAATGACAGGGCGCGTCCCTGGAAGCTGCAACTCTGCAGAATCTGTAAGCGGTTCCTGAGCGCGAGTACTGTTTGTAACAAGTTCAGATACAACTGATCCTTTGCTAGCAGTAGCGCTAATTTCCAAATCCTCTGCAGAAAACGGAGCCTCATGAAACTCATCCTCTGATTCAAAATCCGGTAAATCCATGCAAGTTGCCATCTTGGGAATTCACAGTGGGAGACGAGGCAAACTCTCCCACTGCACCAGCGTCTTCTCCCTCCAACAACCTGACCCGAGTGGCCATCTTGCCGACAGCCTGTCCCCCTACTGGCCAAACAGTAGGGGAATTTCCCTGGTGTCCTGGCCAAATTTCCCTCATTCACTAAAAATACCACCAACAGCTAAATCTGGTTCAAAGTCAGTTGGCATTCATCTGTATCTCCTTCCCCTGGGTCGTGCATGAAAATAGGCAGGATTTGTCTAGTGCACTTACCCGGTCAACAAAAACGAAATAAAAATAAATTGAGACCACACTTGAATGTATGTTTCGCTTACTCTCGAAGTAATAGCCCAAGAATCTGCATTTAGTATGTGGAGTTGAAAATCGCAAAATTTGTCAAGGTGTCAGTACAAAATTGATGCAAACTACCATTTTGCCCCAGTGTTCATGCAGTCAACAAACATAATATGAATTTTGGATATACTGTATCTACTACATTAAACAACCATCTGGATTTATTTAGGTCTCAGGTGACACCTCACCTCCATCTACACGTGGTGTAATGATGTTTGTGTGTAACTTGCCTGCCCTTGAAGGGTCAGCATGCTGTGGAGGAAAGCTCTTACCATTTCTCTTTTTAGGTTGTTAGTTATAGTTATTTGTTTCATTCCTTTGTCTATATCAGTGTATGTATCTGTTTTCATTTCTTTTTCTACAAACAATGTGTTTGTTTTTCTTCCATCCTCCTTGCTATCTAGAACTGAAGAAGTTTGGACATTGACGACAATTAGTGGCTCTGGCACTTGGTGTCACTCGTGAGCCGATGCCGACATGGTTGTCGGTGCCCTGGAAAAAGTTTATTCCCAAAGTGTCCAAGCGCCTCCATCCCAAACACCAAATAGTATGGCAGTGTGGAGAAGTTACTCTTGAAGATATGGAGTTTATGGTAAATAACATTTCTTTCTGCTTGCACGCAACCACTCAAACATCTGTGTATGCTACAGCCTGTCTGTTCTCTGTCGTATTCTGTAACCCTCTATGATCCTGTCCCCTTTCAGCCTTCTCTGTTTTTTTTGTTTTGTTTTATTTAGGTTAAATAATTTCTCCTTATAGTCCTTGCCTCCTAAGTCACTAGTCGGTCACCTGGGTTTGACCTGGCCCCCTTTGGGGAATAGGGAGAGGACACTGACTGTTTTCCAGTAGCACTGTCCCTATCTTTAACGAATCCTGAAAGATATTGAAATACAAATGGAAGTTGCAGCAGGAGCATGGCATCAAGTATTATACTGTACAGGTATGTGTACAGATTAACTGCATGATTAAATTATGGTCTTTTGTACCGGCCACTACTAGCACAAGCTTATCTATTTTGTATGTGTGTGTGGGGGATCATTTTGTAGAAGCTAACTCTTGCTTGTCCACCCAAAAATGGTAGTGGAAGAACTTAAAGCAGGAATGACTTCATTCCCCACTACATATCCTAGGGTCCTTTACCTTCCCAAGGGGGTGCAAAATTGTTTGCGGTCGAGATGATACTGGGCTGAACAGGTTTTGCATGGTCCATCCTTGCGACTGTTTCCCCCTCCCCCTTTCCTACCACCTTCCACCTTCCTGGGCCAGTTGGCCTCTGGGGAGAGGGTGTGGGGGGAGTGAGTCCCAATATGGCTGATGATGCAGCTTGGCAATTTCCTTCCTAGCTGCATCCAGCCGAGCTCTGAGCTCATTCAGATTCCTACACATAGGGCAATGTCCTACCCTCCAGAGAAGACTCCGGAAGACAAGTGCCACAAACACCTGGCAACTAACCACATCTATATATATATATATATATTTGTTTGTTATATAAGTGGGTCGGTGGGCAGTATCACCGATAAGTTTCTGAGACTAGATCCTCTTTCCGTCACACACAGTCACGATAAGAGCTAGTGACTCACTGTTCTGTGGTGAAGGACAGATTCATTGTTTAAAAACTGCTCCTTGTTTGCTTACGTTGAAAAACATAATCTTATCAGACAAACCTTCTTCTGATTGTCAAAGGCAGTACTCGGATAATACAAATTTCAGTTAAGAACTGACTCAGCATGATGCCACTCACTTAACAAGGCACCTAGACATCTCAGACGTAGGCCTCAAGTGGGTCTCCAAATGCATCTTTTATCATATGCACAAGGGATCAAATAGGAACCTAAGCAAATCTTAATCACAGCTACAAGTACTGTAACAGCACTTGGGGGAAATACCGCACATGGTGAACATAATAATCTGTCACTACTATCCTTTAGGTAACCAGAACAATGGCCACTAAACCAGTAAAATCTGTCTCTTGGAACATTAAAGGGATTAACTCTCTAATTAAGAGGCAGAAAGTTATAACCCACCTTAGTAAGCTATGCGCGGATATAGCCTACTTCCAGGAGACTAACCTTAAAAAATAGGAACTCAGCAAGCTCAAAATGATCTGGGTTGGGTAAGTATAGTAAAGCCCATACAACACAAAGAGTTTGGGGGGGGGGGATTATTCTGATCCATAAAGGCCTAAGCTTGCACCTGGACACTGTCACCCAAGAGCCAGAGGACGGGTACATAATCCTCCAAGGGACACTGAAGGGTGACAAGGTCACACTGTGCAACATATATGCTCCCAACACATCACATCCGGATATCTTCAGAGGCCTTACTCAGCACCTCACGGAATTATCCACAAGAAAACCGTTCAGAGGGGACATCAGTGCTATCTTAGATAAGTTCCTGGGCAGAAGTAAGCTACCTGCATCACCTGGGCAGCATACCTCTGTGCTAAAACAGCACCTGGTTAGAGTTAGGCCAAGTAGATGCCTGTCGCCTTTCAAGCCCACAGGGATGAGACTACTTGTTCTCCCACCCACACCAGGAGTGCACATGTATCAACATGTGGCTGATACCTAGAGAATGTCTTCTGGATATTATAGATGTCATGACTGAACAAATACTAATATCAGACCATGTACCAGTGACCTTCAGGTGACTGCCTCCGGGGGCGCAGCAGAGGACAGGGGAGACTGAATGTTAGACTGCTCAAAGATGTCCCTTTTAGAAAGCAACTAAAAAGGATAATAAAACATTCCTCATAATCCATAAAAAAGGGATACTTCAGATGCCACTAAGTGGGAAGCACTGAAAGCTTTCATAGGGGTTGGTGTATCATCCATGCCCCTTATGTGAAAAAGGCTCGAGCCAAAGAACTGGAAACCCTACAAAGCAACACTCTTCAAGGTGAATCGAAAGAACTAGAAATGACATACTGGACCAACCCCCAAGGTCAGAATTGTCTCTTACCTGACATCTCAGGTATGAGATATAAACATAATGAACACCTGCACCAGAAGGCTGAATATGCCTTGTCTAGCACTATTAAATCTTATGGGAGGAGGTAGAGAGACATGGGAGATTATTAGCCTGTCACGTAAAGAAATGTCAAGAAGGATCTAGAATCACAATTGTTAAGAGTCGGGATAGGGTAAAATGTTAAGTATAAAGCCATTAATGACACATTCCGTGCTATTTATACTAAACTGTATAAGGCAGAAGTACAGGTCTCATCTACTAAGATCTGGTCTTCCTGGGACACTCTGAACTTAACCACTGTGTCACAGGAAGAGAGAGAAGATATGGAAAGCCTCTTTCAGGAACCTGAATTGGTAGCTGCTGTTAAATCTATGCCCCCCAGGGAGCACCTGACCTAGATGGCTTTCTGGTGTAGTTCTGTAGAGAATTCCAGCACGAAGTGGTGGGGGCACTACACTCCGTGTATGCTGAAGTGAACAACACTGGGGTGTTACCTGAGTCAATGCGAACTGGGGAAAGGATCCAGTGTAATGTAGCAGCTACCGCCCTATATCACTCATAACAGTAGACCGCAGGATATATGCAGAGGTGTGGGTGCAGAGGCTAAAAACTATCCTCCTTTCAGCGATGAGGGTTTACCCCAGGGAAAAGGGTACAGACAACACCAAGAGACTAACCTGCTGTGGCATGCCAAGAAGCATAGCACCTCCATCATCCCGGTGGATTAGATGCACAGAAGGCCTTCAGCCGGATCGAATGGTCTTATCTATTTGAAACCCGTAAATACTATGGTCTTGGAAGAACATTCCTGAAGGGAGCTCAGACATTATACAACAAAGTCTTTGCAGCTGTGAACACCAGCGGAACCCTGTCGGTTCAGTTCGTGCTGAGCAGAGGCACCAGCCAAGACTGCCCACTGTCTCCCCTCCTCTTAATATTGGCAATAGAGTCACTACTGCAACCTGTTAGACAAAACCCGTAGATACAGTTAGCACTCATTTATCTGCCACATTCATTTTTCTGTCTCTGGCTGAGGTACTTTTGTAATGTTTGATGTAGAATCCACACTCCGATAGCAGTCTCATTCGAATATCTGTCTAGGACAATGAGAACAGATAGGGTCGGGTATCCGAGTGCTGACTGTGTATGGTCTGCATATGGGGGAGGAGCACAAGGCACTGGCACACTGGATGATGTTCTCTTAACCCTTACCAAGCCCCAGGACTGAATTCCTGCTCTGCTTGCACTCACCCAAAAGTTTGCTCACTTGCAGGGTACAAACTAAATGTGGTATCCCCCATATACGATATGCCCTGGACAACCTCCCCATCCCCACCCCCACTACCTGCTCACCTTACTACTGAAGAAATGATTATGCTTGTTCTGGGGGAAAAATGCACAGAGGCTCAGCTTTAAAGGATACCTAAACAACGTTTTGACGACAAACTATTAAAAACTGTGACTCCGTAGGTGACTAAAGGAAAGGCTGCTGTATTCATTAAGGCTAAAACTACATATATATACATATATAAATAATATACCTAAATATGGTTCCAGAGCATTTGAATATTGTAAAATTAGCCTTCTAATTTTAAAAAAAAAAAGTCTTACCTGCTTCCTAAAATGACCGCCAAATGTGTTATGTGATGACATCATTTGAGCCAAAGTCAGAAAGATATATGACTCTCTATAGTGCTAACTAGTTATTTTTCCCTTTGTATAGAATTGTTTTACCAAAAAGTTCAAAACCATGTGCATTATTTTGTATAATACACATGTTAGGCTATGGTTCTGTTCATTTTGTTTATTTTAAAATGCTGAAATTGTGTTTTAATCCAACTGACTTTCTCTGTGGCAAACCACAGTCCAGTACAAATCTTGAATAACCTAGTGGTCTAGTGGTTATGGTGGATCCAAGATGCTACAGTGGGGCTGCTGGGGTGGTTTGCATGCTTAATATGCACTTTTTAACATTTATATTAAACCTTTATATTTTCTGCTGTTCTTTTCTAGTTCGTTTTTGACAGAACCTACAAATGTAATCCATAGTTTGCATGTAAACTTTTGTGCAATCAATAAATCAGACTTCTTCAACAAAGTGAAATGCAGCAGCACGCAAGTACATTACTATGTGTTTCGTGGGGGGGGGGGGTGCAGCCACATCCTTCACCACCCCCTAGAGCCACCACTTTTTTGTAGCAAAGTTCTTGTGCAGTCCAATGTTAGAGTTCATACTTTCTCAAAACTCAAATATATTCTTGTCTTGTTTTCTTTTTCCATGGGAAATAATAAGAAGAAGAATCAGCATTTATATAGTGGTTTTCATACACATTGTATCCCAAAGTGCTTTACAGTCAATACTAGACTGGTAGTGACGTGACTGAACACGTAATGGCAGTCATTTCATACATTAATATCCACACACAGCCTTGGAGAATTGCATTAACTGGTTTTATGGGAAGGGGAATGTTGTCCAGGACAACGGGGTCAGGTAGTGATCAAAGTGCTGGCAGCCCCACATCTTATTTCTCGCAGTAATCTGCTCATATTTCTCTCCTCTGTCTTCTGCCTTCCCTGAATATAGCAGTACCTTGCAAGAGTTGCCTTCTCAGTCCCCCTCTGGTATTCATTTGTCACTTTTCCTCCTCACACTAAAAACTGGTGAGCTTATCACCCTTCTGCATCATGAATGCAAGTAGTACAGTCCCGGTTTTATTTTGACATATCAAATATAAGCATCTTTCCAGTAAGTCAGGCTGATAGCAACAGGGAACAAGGGGAATGATGGGCTTTCCTATCCTTAAAAGATCTAGGCTACCTTTGATGAGGCACTGCTAAATGATGGGTGTGCACGTCATTATGCACGTCATTTAATACTGCCTAATCATAGGTGGCTTAGATCTTACATGGGTAGGAAAGCCTATTTTTCCACTTGTGCCATGCTGCTATCAGCCTGGCTTACCAGAAGATCAGGTTTATTATTAATATGTAAATATAACATGGGAGACTATACTAAACACATTCATGATGCAGAAGGGTAGTGAACTCACCAGTTTTTGGTGTGGGGAGCAGGTGAAAAGAATGAATGCCAGAGAGGGACTGAAGAGGCCATTCCAGCAGGGTACAGCTATATTCAGGTTAGTTGAAGACATGAAGGAGGACGCTGAGCAGATCACTGTGAGATCTGAAATGTGGGGCTGCCCCAACATCGTGAGCACTACCTGACTGTGGATGAGAGTAGTCAGCGATGACAAATACTCAGAGTGGCAGGGCTGCACCTAAACTGTTACTTGAATTCAGTGTAGGGAGAGTACCCTCAGGTGTGTGTGTGTGTGGGGGGTTGATGTTTGTTAGGACAGTATTGAAGGAGTTGTGTATAGCTCACTCAAGATTTGGAAGGGTGGTAGCCAGCCAACTCGAATTGTGGAGTGTAGCACAGAAAAGTACTGGAGAAGAATTGCTGGGAACTGTCCTGCGGGGTTCTGCAGATCACAGGTAAAGGAGTAGACTGACAGTGGAAGTCGGGTGGATTTGCTCAAGGTATTAGTATGCCTCTCCTGCTAATAATATCGTTACCCATTGTAAATGCAGCCCTTATGAGAGCATGAACATCAGTTTTTCTGATGGGTCATGATGCTTATTGTGTGGCCCTCCAGGAAGACCTAGTTGTTGGTTAATGAGGTGGGGAAAAAACACAACAGGGGAACTGTACATACTACCGTCCCCGTGCAGAAGGGTGGTGATCCACTCAATGTTTACTGTGGGAGCAGAAGTCGGACACTGAGAATGTGGACTGGAAAGTGATTTGGGAGGAATTTTTTAACCGTGCCAGCTGATGATGCATATTGGTATAGGTGTGCACAGCTCTCTCATGTACAGGATTACAATCTGAGGTTATGATAATTCTCTTCATGAGACCGTAAACACATATGCGGAACCAGGCAGTACTAAGGACAGGGTATGAATGTCGGGGTGTTCAACAGAAGGCAGGCTAGATGCAGGAGGTTCACATGGAAAAAGAAAGCCTTATTTGTGGATTAACAAGAGAACATGGGATTTGGAACTGAACCAGATCAGTACTTTGCTCTGTGACCCTGAGCAAGTTATTACACGTCCTTGTGCTCCCAGGCCACACCTGTAAACAAGCTTTCAGCTTAGTGTGTCTCTCCTGGCTAACAAAAAACAAAATACAGTGCATCACATAACCACTAGATCATCGGGTATTTGAAGTGTTGTACTGTAATGCAGTTTGCCAAGGAAAACGTCAGCTGGATTGCAAAACATTTTCCACAAGTTAAAGTAAGCTAAATGAACAAAATCATAGCCTAACATGTGTACTGATCAAAGTAATCCACGAGTTAATACATGGTATTGATCATTCTGGTACAATTCAAAACAAAGTGGGAAAGAACTAGTAAGCACTACAGAAACATATGGGTCTCTGTCTTTGGCTCAGATGATGTCATCATGACTCATCACTTAACAGACTTGGCAGCCATCTTGGAGAGAAACCAAGGCTGTTTTTTGAAAGTGAAAGGCTGATGTTTACATTTTTCAAAAGCTATGAAACTGCATTTATATTATTTACATAAATGCAGTTTTAGCATAAATGTAAACAGCAGCCTCTACTTTACCTTGTTATGAAGCCAGATTTTGGAGTTTGCAGTTTTAAAAAATGGCTTGTTTAGGTACCCTTTAAGAAATTGAGGGCAGATCTGCTTTGTGGAGGACTGAACCTCCTGGATTTTGCACTTAAGCACAAAGCCAAGGCACTGCTGCAGCTTAGACAGGCCTCACAAATGACCCCACCAGCACTGCAACCCTAGTTGGTGGAGTGTGAGAGACAGATAATTGGAGACTTTCTATACACCAGCATCCTGTTTGGATGCACCCCATCTGGCTTGAAGCATCACACCAACTATTCAACATACTAAGCAGACGTGGGCCTGGGTAGGAAAACATAGTGACAGGACACTGTGGCAATTCCCTTGGTTCCAATTATGGAATCACAGTAGACTTCGAGTGGGTGATAATCCAATTTACTGGAGGGAATGGGAGGCCTCCGGCATAACTGCTATGAGACATGATATAGTTGAGGACCAGTGTCCTGATGTCCTTCGCTCAGCTCCAAGTTTAGTACTACATTCCAGCAAGGCAACATTGGAGGTACCACAGAATACAGCATGCTCTGCAAGTAGATGTAGGTGCAAATTATATGATGGGGACCCCAAACATGCTGGACAGCTTATTGGAGAGGGGCCCCCTGTGCCCAAGTGACGGGCAGTGTGCTTTACATAACATTGTTTTTTCTACCTCTGGACCCCACGGGGCCCAAGCTACAGACCTGGAATGCAGAGCTGAGGATGCAGCTTACACCACAGCTGTGGCATAAATTTTGGGTGACACTGAAAAGTGATGTGATGTACACACGGAACAGGTTTTCCCACTTCAGAATACTGCCCAGGTGGCACAGAACACCTAAAAAAACTCCACAAATGGGGACTGATGAACTCGGATAAGTGCTAGAGATGCCACCGGACTACGGGCTTCATCACTCACCTCCTCTTCATGTGTGAGGAAACTGCAGCAATCTTGGTATGAAGTAAAAAAAAAAAAAAAATCTGCTCAACCTTCCTGAAACAAAGCCTTCAGCTATACCCTGTCTGCTACAGACAGTGACCCTAGGGGTGGTTAGCAGGAGCCCTGACATCTGCCAAACGAGTTGTCCTAAGGCACTGGAGACGGACAGAAGCCCCCAACCCCTGGTTGCAGAATGGTTAACTGAACTGGGAAGAGCACAACGTTGAGAAGAATACAATTCAGTGTTTGTAATCAGCTCGACCAATACTGGGAAGTATGGGGCCATATCTGAACTCCACACTCTTCCACCAGGTAGTATACACACTAGATCATAACACATGCATTGCCATCAACATTACACAACCGGCACCCTCTCACACTGTTCAACAGCTGTAAATACACACCAGACCCTAGCCTATATATCCATTGAGACCTGGGAAATAACATCGAAACATTGTGAGGAGCAACATACTGCTGAGCCGGTCAACAAACTTTCTCTCTCAGCATCTACAAACTGTTGGTTCTGCAAGTAGCACGTACACTAACTGTTCAGCTTTTATGATAAACTTTATAGGAGGAAGTACATTTAAACTTGGATGTTTCAGAATTCGTCTACTTGTACTTTTCATTGTTAAATAGTCATATTTTATTTTATGTATACTAATTGAAATGTCATGTAGAGTTGTATTTCTGAGGGGCTCTGCCCTGGCCAGGAAACTTTTGAAATGCCTGTATTACTTGTGATTGGTTCATTCCAAACTTCTAATAAAAATGTAAATATATATATTTTTTTTAAAAAAAATTCTGCCCCAGTGATGCAGAATCTGAATATAACTACGTTCTTTGGTTCCTGACACTACTGGTGCAAGCTTGGGCTGTTTTGTGGGGAGTGTAATTAAGCTTGCACTCGCCTTTCCACCCAAAAGCTGCTGCAGCAGCAGTGCTTCAGAGCATCTCCGTGTGCAGCTGATATCTGGCCCCAGTATTTGTACAAATGAAAATTACTGTTAAGCTATACTGCTGAACCTATAATGTAATGACTCCGTTGTAACTTGATTTTCTTGTGTGAAACTAATGCTTTTGCTGTTTCAAGGACCCCCATGTATGTAAGTGACTTCTAGGGGAGCGGAAGTTTAAACACTTCACATAGGGTAGAAAATAGTTTTAAAAAGTTGTTTTGTGTCTATCAGCAGAATCATTGCTTTTACATTTCCCATAAATTTATTTATTTAAAAGTTTTACCAGGAAGGGCATTCTGAGCAGACAGGCTGCTCGATTACAGATGCATCCTAGGGGAGTGGGGTACAAGGAGATAAGGCAGATTTAGTACAGATAACAACCAGACAGTAAGAACATTACAAGTGCCCAACTAAGGGGAACTGAGTAGTTACAATGACAAGTGGAAACATTATCATTTGGATATTACAAAGTTCACAAGTTGTACTAGGTAGACACTTCCAGTATATCGTAAATAATAGATTACCTAGGAGCCAGGCCCGGTAGGCTAGAGGAATGCTCGGGCCCAAGTTTTGAGAGGTGGGGCAGGGGCTAGTTGCATGAGCAAGTGGGAGTGAAGTGAGTTTGGAGGAGGTGGTTGAGGTCCCGTGCTGAGGCGGTATGCCGTATATCTGCGGGGAGCAAGTTCCATAGTCTTGGCAGACGACAAGAGAACACTGCTTGGCCCGCGGTAGTGGCCATATGTGGGATGGTGAAGGAATGGGTATCAGAGTTCCTGAGAGCATGCGGGGGAGAGGGACTCGAGCTCAGGGCCGTGGAGAGGTACGGGGCAGGGACTGTGTCCAGAACTTAGCCGTAAAGCGAGCGCAGTGGGACATCCTTCTGTCATGGAGGGAAGGGAGGCACAGGGATTGGTAGAGTAGACAGTGGTGGGTTCCAGGGGGGCAGTCTAGAGCAAAACGGCAGAAGGAGTGGAAAAGAGGATCCAGTCTGGATAGGGAAGTTTTGGGACCGGCACTGTAGACTACATTGCTGTAGTCAAAGATAGGGAGGATCATTTTCTGCACAATTTCATGGCGGGCTTGCAGTGGGATACATCCAGGGTTGCGGTATAGGGCACCCAGCTCGGTGTGCAGCTTCTTGCGGATGTGCTCGATGTGAACAGAAAAGTCGAGATGCTGGTCAGACCAGACCCCGAGTTATCTAAAGGAGGCTCTGTCCTCTAGCACTGTCCTGTCTAGGGTGTGGATGGAGGGGAGCCGAGAGAGTCTCTGCCTTGTGCCGAAGGTCATGGAGACCGTCTTCTTGGCGTTCAGAAAAAGCTGATTAGAGCAAAACCAGAGCTAAACATTATTGAAGTCACTCTGAAGCCTGGCTGCCGTATCGGAGGAAGGAGGGCCAGTAGCATGCAGCACTGTATCGTCTGCATACATGTGAATGGATGTGTGGGGGCAAGCAGAGGGCAGGTCATTTAGGAAGATGGAGAAAAGTAGTGAGCCAAAGACGGAGCCTTGGGGGACACCAGTTGAGATAGGCAGTGGGGAGGAGATGGAATTACCTATCCTGACAGACTGTGTTCTACCTATAAGGTAGGAGCGGATCCAGATGGTGGCCTCCATAGAGAGCCCAGCAAGTGAGAGCTTGGAGAGGAGGAGGGGATGTGAGATAGTGTTGAATGCCTTTGCTAGGTCGACAAAGATGGCTGAGGTGATGTGGCCACGATACATACCACCGAGCATCTAATTTCAGTTACTGTATATGTTTGTTCGGTTTCCTGTTCAACTGTAGCAATTCTCAGTTGCCACGCCTTACAGTTATTTGGTTTGTTTGCAGCATGTAAACTCTTACCTTGTCTAAACAGGGTCATGGGTAGAGTTGCACTTCAGTAATAATGGGAATGGCGGAGCAGCGCTGAATGGAGGACAGGAACAGGTTCCAGCCACCATCTCTATTCACAATGGAGACATGGAAAAAATACTTCTTGATGCACAGCATGAATCTGGAAGGAGCAGCTCTAGAGGAAGCTCACATGGTGACAGGTAACGTGTATGATAAATTTAATTTAATGTGCATTCACGTTAAAATTAGAATATCACCTTACTAAACAGATACTGTATTTAGTAAAGTTAAATATTCTGGAACAGATACAGAAAGCAGTGTTTGTTACGGAAGGAAATATATACAGTAAAGAATGGGGAAGTGTGTGATGTGAGAATTTAATGCACACCCGAGGTGTGCGATGCTACATAAACCCTGAGGGCGAAGCTCGAGGGGTTTATTAAAGCATCCCACACCAAGGGTGTGCATTAAATTCTCATAAGTACATTTTCCCATCTTTCATTTTATATAATTGCTGGTGAGCAATTTTTTTTCCAGCCCGAGTCCTGTGACCATGTGTGACAGACACACACACGTGCACACACACAGTCTCTCTCTCTCTCTCCCTCTCCATTTTTTTTGAAGAGCTGAATTTTTTTTTTTTTTTTTTTATATTTTTCCCCCAGTTATAGATCGAAACTGTGATTGCGCTTACCCCAGTCAGCCACAGAGTCATTCCTGCTGGCATTGGGTGTGTTTTGAGGCAGGCGAATAGCAGGATCAACCAGATATGACTTTTTTTTTTTTTTACATTTAAGGGTAGAATCAACCAGATAGGTAAAAAGAAATAATTATGCCACCGTGAGGACCGTTGTTGTGGCGCCTCGTTAACAGACATAAGGAGCTGCCATGTTTGCAGAACTGTTCAGCCCTCCCACTCGCAGAACAGTAGCCAGAGAGGGAACGGTCAGTTTTGATGGGCAGAGCGCGTGAATAATAATAATAATAAATCTATTTATAAAGCTTAGTTCAAACAATTACCAAAGCGCTGTACAAAGTTAAAAACATAAAACAATAAGATATGTGGAATGAATCAATGAATAACAATTCAAATGCAGATATATCAATCTCCGAAAGCATGGCAAAATAAGTAAGTTTTTAAAGCCGTCTTAAAGCTCTCCAAGGTCAGCCACTCTCTAATCGGGTGAGGTAGAGAATTCCACAGGGTCGGGGCAGCATAACTAAAGGCTCTCGCACCAGATGTTTTCAGCCGAACCCTGGGAACCTCTAGCAATCCCTAGTCGGCTGAGCAGAGGGGTCGGAGGGGGCAGTAAGGAACCAGGAGCTCTTGCAGGTAGCCAGGGCCCAGACGATGTAGGGCCTTATAGGTCAGTAAACCAACCTTGAAGGTGATCCACCACTGAACAGGCAGGCAGTGCAGTTCGCGCAGCACAGGGGTGATATGACTGGTCCGGGAAACCCCCACCAGCAACCTGGCCGCAGCGTTCTGCACCAGCTGCAAGCAGCGGATATCAACCCCTGGAAGCCCTAGGTATAGGGAGTTACAGTAATCAAGGCGAGAGGTCACAAAGGCCTGGCTCAACGTTGGAAGGTCGTGAGACGGAACAAGGTGCTTAATCCGGGCAATGTTCCTTGGATGGTAAAAACGAGGCTTTGACTACCGCTGACACCTGAGAGCGAAGTGTCAGCCCTTCGTCAAATATCACGCCCAGATTCCACACCTGGACAAAGGACATGAGCTGGCTACCCCCAAGCCAAAGCCCAGAGGCAGTCCGAGCTCCCACCCTCTCTATCCTGCGACCCGGTTCCACCACCACCACCACCTCAGTTTTTTCAGGGTTCAATCTTAGCCAGCTGGCCTCATCCAGTCCTGTAGCTCCACGAGGCAGCTATTAAAAACAGAGACTGCACTCTCCTGGTCAGGGGCAAAAGACAAGTAGAGCTGGGTATCATCTGCATAACAGTGAAACTGCAGCCCATACCGTCTTACTATGTCTCCCAATGGCAGCAAGTACACCGCGAACAGCATAGGGGACAGCACAGAACCCTGAGGAACCCCGCATGGCAGAGAAAATGAGGCCATGGAATAAATCCCCAACACCACTCTGAGTTCTGCCAGTGAGGAAAGATCTAAACCAACTGAGGACCATACCTGACAGGCCACAGATGTCTCTCAGGCACTCAAGCAGCCCCCCATGGTCCACGGTGTCAAAGGCTGAAGAGAGATCGAGAAGGACAAAGATAGAACGACACTTCCGATCTCTAGCAATCAGGAGATCATTGAGCACCCGAACCAGAGCAGTCTCTGTACTATGCCTCTTCCGAAAACCAGAGTGGAGGGAATCGTAGATGTCATGGATGGTCAAATGGTTATCCAACTGAAGAGCAACTACTTTATCATCTTCCCAATAAAGGGAAGGGTAGAGATTGGCCTGTAGTTAACAGAGCATCTTGGGTCCAGAGACAATGTTTTTTAAGGAGCAGTGTAACCACCACCTCCTTTAGGGAGTTCACCTAACTCTAAGGAACACCAAACTGTCTCGGTCAAGACAGGGCCGATGACATCTACACACCCCAAAATGAGGCATGTAGGGCCCGGGTCAAGACTACAGCAAGTAGGCCGCATACCTTGGACAATCCGCACAACATCATTGATTGCCTGCCAGTCAGAGATCCCAAGATGACCGAGGTGTAGTGACCATACACCGACCACCATAAACCCCCATAGGGCGTGCTAAGTAAATCTCAGCCCTGATGTCGGCCACCCTGTTGGCAAAGAATAGGGCAAACTCATCACACTTATCTTATAAAAAATGCTGTCCGAACCTAAAGACAGGCTGGATTGCACAGTCTGTCGACGGTTCGGAAGAGCTGAGCCGGTCGATTCTGAGCCACAGCAATCTCCCTGGATGGGAACTCTGCCTTCTTATGGGAGATTGATGGAACATTATCGTATCTATCAATCAACAACCTAAGGCGATCGGCATCAAGGGCGGATCTCTGCCAGTAACGCTCCAGCCTTCGCCCTACACGCCTCAACTCCCTCAAGGCCCCATCAAACCAAGGGGACTGAGGGCGGAGAGTGAGGGGGCGAACACGGACTGAAATGATGGAGTACAGAGCATCCCCTACGGCCTCATTATAGGCCTGGACTAGACGCTCTGGGCCCCCACTGACATCTGTACATCCCGATAGGTCAAGCACCAGTGGGAGTAACATCCTTCAAAGGGCGGTATCTGACCATTTCTGCAGGGGCAGGTCTATGAGGGGGAGCTCGGAAATTGAGTCTTACAGTGCAGTGGTCAGACCATCCAACCAGTTCCACCACCTGGCCATAAACATGGGTAGCAAAGGCAACAACTTGTGTGAAGCCCAATATTTTCATGTTAAAGGAAATCCTGACCAAAATGTGAGAGTTCATCATCGACCCAGGCACTGAAGTCGCCCAGCACCATCAACCTGGGCGACTCCAACACCATGTCGGCGATTTAGTCTGCGACTTCCTGCAGGAACTTACCCTCACCCACAGGTGGACGGTAGATGAGGGTGAACCTGCACCCCACACCTGCAGCCATAGTACACTCAAACGAACTGGGAACCTCAACTGGAACCTCTGCAAGGCCCAATTCCATTGTAAAACAGATAGCTACACCCCCGCCCCTGTGGTCCAGTCTCAAGTGGTGCATCACCGAGAACCCAGTTGGAATAGCCGCCTCCAAAATCAGACCGGCATTTACATCCAGCCAGAGCTCGGTGATGCATGCCAGGTCAGCTGTTCCAACAAGATCAGCTATAATAGCTGTCTTGTTCTTTCTAGACCTGGCATTGCACAACACCACTTGAGATGGACGGGGTTCCGGCACCGTCCGGGCTACCGGCCCTGAAATACAGGAGCCCTTGGGTATGGGAACCAGATAAGATGGACCAAGATCTGGGACCCATTTCGCCCCAGGGCATCTCCTGGGCTTAACTACCCCAGTTTGCCCCCCCGCCTCACTCCCTCCCTGAAGGTTTGGGGCCCTCAGGCCTCCTTCTCCTTTTATTCGCACTGCAAAGCCCTACACTGCCTGTAAACCACAGCCGGGAGTGGGGACAATTAAATGGCTGGAGGCCCCGGAGCTTGGAGGAGGAGTAGCGCCTGACCGGGAGAGCCAAATGCCAGCACATCATATCAAGACCGAAAGCTCAAAACACCTTACAATACAAAAATCCCAATTCCCAATCAATAAAAAAAAAAAAAACACACAGATAATTAAAGCAACAAAACCACTTGTAAAATCGCAGAGATCAAAAGGAGCAGTTAAAGAAAGTCAGGGAGGAACAACCAGACACAAATCAGATGCAGATAATGCCCGGAAAGCTCACACCAGTCCAGGTAAAAACAGAAGACTTCAAATCCATCATTGTCTCTCACACAATAAATAAAAGAGAAGTCAACAAAACTTAGAAGTTTAAGAATCATGCACTAGGGTACTCTCACCACCCTCCAAGGACTGCTGCACTTAGGAAGTCAGACGAGATGGTCCATGAATAGGTAAACAAGGAGCAAAGAAGCACCACAATGGGAAAGGGGTCAAGGAGAGGGACGGTGACAAATGAATCCCATTAGATCCACCAAAACCGAATCCCTGGTCAGACGAGTCCAGACTCAAAATCCATAGATTTTACACCAATGTCCAGAGGTCCAAAGTCTCTAGTCGCCCCACCAGGAGGCCCACCACTCCCCGGCCCAAGACCAGTGGCTGCAGATGCCAGGCGAGTCAGCCTTGAGGCTAAACCCTCCAGGCAGCTTAGGTAGCACCTGTTCCCCGCCGACCTCAGTGGCCAGACAACGGCTGCTCCTGCCCTGGACCGAGGCCTAGAGGGGCAACGCCCCCAGGCATGCGACTGTAGGCCTCACCCCTTCGGATCACAGCAGGTCGTACGAAAAAGCTTCCTCAAGATGGTCAGAGCGGAAGCTAACAGACTAATGGACAAATGTACTCACAGGTCCGAAAACTTGGAAATTCACCAAGCCTCCAGTCCATTCCAAGGGTCCAGGACAAGAAAAACCACAGGACTCGAAACTCCTCATCTCCAGCCCCAACTCCCACAGAAAGACGCTAAACTAAGCAGCCACGATGTAAAACCCAATCGAAGTCCACACTAGGATAGTTGAGTTCGATTCAGGTTGTTCGTTCCATAGGTTACCCACGCTCCAAAATTCTCCGTACCCCAAGTTCTGTAATGTAGTAACTGCTTGAAGAATCCTAGAGGCCCAAAATCCAAAAATTCTGGTAGCTCCAAACCAATAGACTGGGTCCAATAAAGCTAGTTAAGTCCACAATACATAATTAACAAGAACCTGCAGTGTCCCAAAAAGCATCCAGAATTAAAAACCCGAGCTCTAACTATAGCCTGGCGGCTTGGACTAAAAAAACCACTGCAGGACGATGCAAACTGCCACTAAGCACCCAGCGTGGTAAAGCCAGCAGACTAATCGGAGCTCGGAGAGTAACGTTCGGGGAATACAACTGTGTGCGTAAGCCGCAAGATTACTGACTATCTCACTCCTTCAACCCTAACTAAAACTAAAAAACAAAACTAAATACGACATAAAAAAATATAAGAAAAACAACCAGATGGAGCTAAAATGCTGACAGGCTCATAACAGCCATCATCTTACATGTACACTGCTGTAATAATCCTCCAGTTATTATGGCAAATAACAACTCGATCAGCCCATAGAATAAATTGCCTGACCAGTAATTATTACCCTTTAATTTGTGACATTTGTTGTGACTTTTTTTTAATTCATGCATTTATTTTTATTTTTTTAATTAGTGAATCAGAACAGTAGAGAGATGCTGGCTCTTAACAGGTTTATCAATTTTCTCCCTGATGCCGCTACTCTTCAGTTCTCTGGGTAGTGCTAGCTTGTATATAAAAAGAGTATGTATCTTGTGTTAGGCATTAACATGGTACACAAATTGGTTATTCTCCCTCCTTGTGCCAGTCACAGGGCTCTGGGACCACTTGGAGCTCCCTCTTAAGCACCTCTGTGGGCAGGAAATAGAGTTGCAGCATTTAGGACATCGACTCCTTCCACTGTGGATTGTGCCAGTCTACTTCCTGCTGCCAAGTAAGTAGGCAGCTTGCAGCATTGTTCTGTCATTAGGTGGCAGAACCGAAGATTTTTGCAGTCTACAAATATTTTTATTATTTTTACTTTGGACATCAGTGCACTGACTTCTTTTGACTTTTTCTGGATTAGGGATGTCACAGTATCAGATTTCGACACTATGATAACCATGATATGTAATACCGCAGTTATCGTGACTACTATGGTATGACTGAAGTAGTCATTTCTGTACAGAAAATTAATTCTCAAACTCCTGTGTAAGGAGGAGTCGGTACAGAAGGGTTGGCTGTTCCTAGAAACAGAAAAATGCTTGCACACTTCCAACCATTCAGAGGTACTACCAGGGTTCCAGGTGAGGCAAGTACTGACCTATTTTACTCACTTCATTTTAGGAAATACTTTTCCGAAAATGTTTTCAATGAGCACCAGTACTCCACCCAACATTTGTAAATACTCCACACTCCATAGAACAGTGCTTCATAACATAATGAGTGATTTCAAAAGAAACATTTTTTTCCAGATTTACAGCACTTGTAAGCATTCAGATTTTGTTTGACTCATTATATTGTAAAACTGGTGAATAAATTACTCCTGCCAACATTATCTGGAGCAGTGCCACCTGATCAATTATCTAGAAAAAAAAAACTACATTGTTTTAAAAAATGTACTTCTCACTTCATTCCGTCCAGCCATTTGTACACATCTGAATTTGGCTTTACTCACCACACTTTCACATTATTGATAAGGAAATAACTGTGTGTTCAGTTTTCCATTTGCACGGTACCGTGACAACACTAGAGGCAGTACCGTGCATTCCCCCTCAACGAATGGTTCTTTTTTTTCCTCTCACAAATCCTTAGGGCTGTACCAATAGACCAAGCAAATTCCTTAATCTTCTGTGCATGGGTTAAGTCTAGATGTACCACTAAGCACTTCCATTAGCAACTTTACAACGGTACCACATAACATAGAAATAAACATAAGTAAATTTTATATACTCGAGGAATGATTATTGCACGATCAGCATACTGAGCTGACACTATCCCCCCCTGGATTGTTACCTAATTGTTCTCAACTTATGCCTACACCTTGCAAAACCACTTAGAAAATGATACATCTATTTTTAATACTCATGTCCCCCATTTTACTGTTGGTGACCAAACCTCCTATTCCATGCAATTCTTTAAACATCTTACTTGTCACTCCCTTCAGCCCTACAGACCCTCACCCAAGATGTGACGTGACTATCATGTTTTCTCTCTTATTAATCGCTACCCGCTCCATCTCGCTCAGGGCGGTTAGACTCCTATGTGCAAATACGCACTTCCATTGCTGTTGTAACAAGACTTGGGTGGTTACACCTCACCGCAAAGAACCGCACCAAACTAAATTACATACATTCTCATACAAAAATTGGATTCTGCAAATAATTTCCTTGCTCCTCCTCTGCTCAGGTAACATTGAGCTTAACCCTGGACCTACAGTATCCTCAGTGTCTCCTGCAGATTATGCCATTGCTAAAGGCCTAGAAATTATGGTTATCAACATATGTAGCCTGCAGAAAAAACTTGCTGAAATGCAAGCATAGGTATCATACTCACAACCTGATATCCTTGTTTTAAAATCGTGGCTGAGAAATACAGTCTTAGATCAATCCTTGGCTCTACCATCCTACTCCCTTTTTCAGACTGACAGGGCCCTCTAGAAGTGGCGGAGTGGCCATCTACATTTGAGAGATTTTCTGTTACCGTCACTGATACCACCTCAAAACCAAAACAATTCTAAAGTCTAGCATTAAAAATCTCCATTTCATCTGTAGAATCCCTAAACATAATTGGATGTTGTAGACTTCCATCTGCGCATTTGGATATTTTGTGTTGCCTGCACCACCTCCTAGATGCCACCACCAATGAATCTGTTATCCTTGGAGACCTGAATTTGGATTGGTCTACCATCAGATCTGATCCTCTTAAAAATCTGTGTGACGAATTGGGTCCGTCACAGATAATCACAATAGCTACTAGGCCCTGTCGTAAAAATCCTCTGACAGGCCACTTTTAGACTTAATCGTGACTAACAGACTCCACAAAATCATTCATCAAGCAGTTTGCCACAATGATCTTGGTGACCATAATATAGTAGTCTGCATTAGAAATCTACCTTGGCCAAGGATTACCAGAAAGGTAATAACAAAAAGATCATTCAGGGAATTCGATCCAAACATCTTCCTAATGGATCTAAGAAATGTTAATTGGCAGCAATTCTGTCTAGCCCAGACAGTAAATGAGGTGTTAGACATGTTTAACTCCACTATTAGTGGATTAATCAACGAACACGCTCCTTTTAATCACCTGCAGAGTAAAAAAAATGCTTTCTGCCCCTGGTTCAACAGGGAAATTAAGAAAATGATGCAAAAAAGGGATAATCTGTGGGCCATTGCAAGACGTACTAAAACCCAGGTGGACTGGGCAGCTTTTAGGGCCTGCTGCAACGCTTGTACCTGACTTAGACGCCAAGTTGCAAGCATCAAACATGACATCAAGTCTGCTCTGTCTAGCAACCCAGAGAATTTGGCCTGTCTTTGACCTCAGTTGATCCTTTTCACTTTCAGTGAGAGGATCATCACGGTGTAACGCTCTTGTGGAATCCATGTGGATGGGATGAAGATTTTGTATGTAGTGTTGCTGTTGTAACTGTATGATTTTATCAACTGTATTGAACTCCATGCCCATGTAACAAAAGTTGTCATGCTCCTCACGGCCAGTCTGAAAGACATTTCTTAAGTGTGGTATTACTGTTGTGGCAAAGGTATGTGTGAGCCACCCCAAATGAAGTCATCAACATGGCAGGCAAGCACTCCAGCTACATTGCTATCTTGATCTAACCAGTAGAAGATGGCAGGATCCACTTGTGACATTTTCCCACCTGTATTCAGCATAGTTTCTTTAACTTTGTTGTACCAGTACAGAGATGCATCTGCCAGACCATAGACACACTTTTTAAGTTTCCACAGTGTTCCTTCACCTTTAGCTTCAGGTGGAGGTTTGATGTAAATATCTCGAGACAGCTCTGTTCCTTGTAGGAAAGCAGATTTAATGTCCATGGAATGAAGTCTCCATTGTTTTTGACAAATTACAGTTAGAAGCAATTTTAAGGACTCTGAGGCGCACGTTGGTGAGTCTTTTGGAAGTTCTTTATTGTCAAGTTCCTCAAAACCCCTGGCCACCGGACGTGCTTTTGGAACTATTCCATCCGAGGTTTCTTTTAGGGTACAAACTCACCTTGTAGAAATACACTTTTGTCCATTGTCTTTGACTACGTCAAACACACCATTGCTCTTCCAGCTACTGAGCTCATCTTGTTTTGCATAATCAGAAGATTCTTCCTTTGTAACTAGTACATCATCTTCAGAGTGTTGCACTTGGTTGTCCATAGGTTCGATGTGAAGATTGTCTACACGTGACAAGTCAACTGACCCTGCTTTATCTGAAATGGCAGAAGGTTCCAAGTAGTGTAAATTGTACCAGTGTTTGTTTTTCCCCTTAACTTTTCCTGCACATCCAAGAACTTTTGCTGTGTATGGAATCCCACTTTCTCTGTCTGTATATCTTAACAATTTGTTCAGGTTTTAGATTGACACAGCCGTCTTGTCTTGACACATGGGGTTGTTGAATGTCCACTTCATCAGTATTTCTTGTGTCATTGGTGAAGTCCTCTACTTCATCATTATCTGTGCCACTTAGTGTCCACGTTATTGTGTTCAGCATCTGGTAAATCTGTCTCACCTTCTGTAACCTTTTGTGTAGCATGCTGATGATCAGCCACCACTCCTTCAACTTGCTCGTTATTCACTTTTCGTAACCTTGAATGATGTACCCGCACATAGGTACCTCAATGTCTCACAAATATTACCACGCCATCCTGACCAATGACGACACCAGGTCCTTTCCACTCTGCACAGTCCATGCGTTTGTAATAGACTTTGTCTCCAGTCTCATATTTTTCATCTGTAGGACGAAGTTGTTCACTCAAAGCCCGTCGAATTCTCTCTGAGCATTCTGCTCCGGTGAATGCTTTTCTCGCTGCATGCAATGCTGAAATATGCTGTCCTACCCATTCACTCATAGTCGTCCCTTCCAAAGCAGGTGGCTTATCAACCAGCACGGAGGGAAGATTAGGGTTCTGTCAAACACTAGCTGGTATGGGCTGTAGCCATGGACATTCTGCATTGAGTTTTTTGCCATAAGTGCCCAATCTAGGGCTGTTTTCCAATCACATTGATTAGTTGTTTTTTTTTTTACTTTCAATAGGATTTCAGTGAGTGTTAAATTATGTCGTTCCAAAAGTCCATTGCTCCACGGACTGTACCCAGCAGTTGTCTTTACTTCTGTGTTAAAATTTTCTGCCATATCACGGATTTCATCATTGTTGAATTCTCCTCCATTGCCCGCTGTATAATTTTTTAGGTGGGCCATGCACACTTATCCAGGATTGAATAAACTGCTTCACAATTTCAGTAGGTTTCTTTGTAGTCACAGTGCCTCCAGCACTGAAACGTGTGAAGTGATCAATTATGTGAAGATACCACACACTTGTTTCTAGCTCATGAAGGTCCACAGCCACTGTTTCATTGTACTTGGGAAGCCATTGGTAGCCCAACAGCAGGCTTGGGCTTGGGTTTGCTGTATCTCAGGCATGTCTAACAGCTGTTTACTATCTGTTGTAGAATGGAAACACTCTCTTTATCATTATTACCAGAACTTCGCAGTAATTTCTGAAGCTTATCAACTGAAGCATGTCCAAATTGCTTGTGAAGTTTTAACAAAACTCTGTGCTTTTCATCTGTGGACATGTTCTCTGTCACTGTTAAAATCTAATTTTCACATGGACTCTCTGTAATGTCTTTGTCTAGAATGCTGACACAATAATGTCCTGAAGTAGTAAGCTCAAGTATGACTGGTTGTTTAAACATCACCGCTTTGTCATTTTTAATGTTTAGCACTGCCCCTGCCTTCTTTAAGGAAGTTTTGCTTAACAACAAAGGAATATCTGCAGGGACAACCTCCGTTTCTATGTGACATTTTGTCTGACCTATTTTTGCTGGGATTTTAACTCTTTTGATAGAATGCACAACTCTTCCATCTCCAAATTTGAAAGCTCTGCAACTTGGTATGTCCACCATCTTGTGCATTACATCTTGTCTAAGTTCACTTACATAGCTATCTAGCCATTTTTCTCCACAGACTGTGCGTGTACACGCAGTATCAATGACTGCAGATCCTAAAGACTCTACCATAAATACCTCTGCATCAGTAGCGAACTCCTTTGAAAACAATGTGATGTTACACTGCTCTACTTCATCTATATTTCTTTTTTCCTCTGTTAACTTCACTTGTTCATTTTTGTGCTGGCAGTCTTTGGCCCAATGATAAGTGCTTTGGCAAATGGCACAATTTGATCTTCTCCCATATCTATCCAACGGATTTTTGCCAGGCAATGGCGCCCTCTTGTGGTCGTTTTGATAGCGTGCCATGCTATCCTGTTTTTTCTTTTGCTCAGTGAAATACGCTGCATCTTGACCCACGTGAATTCCCTCTGTGACTGGCACAATAGATGTCTTATCGCCAAAAATCCTCTTTAATGCTGACTTCATTGATGCAAATGTCAGGCTTGTACAGGCAGTTAAAGCCAACTGTTTATCCTTCACATCTAAGCATGAAGTATCTAACAGCTTGAAAGCTAGCACAGCATCTGGCAGAATCATATTGTGTTTGCGCATGACAGTGTACCTTTGCTCAAAGTCAATAATGTAGTCCGTCATGGACGTTGAGCTGCCTCTAGCAATCCGGTCAAAATTAGTATATGCGTCGTAAATCCGATCCTTCTCCTCCTTGAGAAACACATCATCAAGTGCTCTGATTAACGTCTCCATTCCCGTATCTTCTGCTGAAATTTCCAATCCAGTGTCCCTCGCTCTACACTTGAGCGAAAGTATGACCGCTAACGCTTGTTTTTTTTTTTGTTTTTTTTCCAGTTCGGTAACACGTTGCCATATTCCAACGTAATTTTTCCAGCTTTCACACGCCCTTTTCTCGTCAAATGCAGGCGGGACCCTGTAATTGCTAACCATCCTCTGCTACCAATGTTCAAATAAAACTCCAGAAGACACTGTACAGGGGCGCAGCAAAGACCTTTTTATTACTAGATAGGCCAGTGATAACAGTTTACAGACCTTCCACTCCAGCCACAGGAAGTGCTCACTCACAAAAACTCCCCCTTACTGGAGCACCTGAAACTAAGTCCCCAGGTACCGTAATTACATGTGTAGAAGGCTACTTAAAATAAAGTTAACTTAATAGTACCAACTTAATCAGAAAAACAAAAGAAGCCGACTACATAACTGTTCTCGAGGAAGCGAACAGGAATTCAGCTAAAATATGGCGAACCTTCAAGCTTGTGGAAGGCAGCATTGCGCCCCTACCCGTATCAACTTCCAGGGCACCCCTATTTCTGACAGACATTATTGTGGATAAGTTTAACGAGCACTTTGCTACAGCAGGCATGGCCTTCGACTCCTTACAGGCTGCCGCCTTACTTTCCTCATCCGCAAAATCACCAATACTATTTCCCCTCCTCATGCCCCATTTACCTTCGCTACTATTACCTATAAACAGGTGGAAGATCAGCTACTGAAATTAGACACGAAAAAGAGTGCAGGGGCTGGTAACATTGACCCCTTCTTTTTGAAGTTTGGTTTCCACTTCCGCACTGCCCCGATCACTCATGTGTTTAATCTATCCCTAGCAGATGGCATAGTACCCTAGGATTGGAAAGTTGCTCACCTAATACCACTCTTCAAGTCAGGCGATCCTAGTAATTTAAACAACTATAAACCAATATTGATCCTGGTGACCCTCGCAAAGATGCTCGAAAGCTTAGTCAGCTTGCAAGTCAGAGAATTCCTAAATGAATACCATTGATAAACCCACTGAAGTCAGGTTTCAGACCGCATCATAGCACCATTTCGGCACTTTTTAAAGTCACTTGTGACTGGCTCAAGGCCATGGATAACAAACAGATAACTGGTGGTAATCTTTTTGGATCTAAGTAAGGCCTTCATCACCATTGATCATTCCCTTCTGCTTGACAGCCTTAAGGAATTGGGACTGGACTTCTCGGCTGGGAAATGGTTTGCAAGCTACCTGGATGATAGGCAGCAGCAAATCAAAATGAATGGAACCCTTTCCTCGTTACTCCTCCTCCTCTTAAGAGGAGTTCCTCAGGGTTCCATTCTGGGCCCCTTGTTGTTCCTTACTTATATATAAATAGCTTCAGTGAAGGCATTGTTGATTTAAACATCCATCTGTTTGCGGATGACACCGTTTTGTATACATCCAAGCCATCCTTCAAACAAGTCTGCTCTGTGCTCCAGACTGACTTCATTAAATTACAGCATAATCTACTCATGCCTAAATTACTACTCTACGCCAAACAAACATGTTTTTCTACCCATCCACTCGTTCCACTGCCAGCCCACCCACACCTATTATTACCCTCGTTGGAGACATGCTTGAGGTTGTGGACAAATTCAAATATCTAGGCTTCATCCCCGACTCACATTTATCATTCCCCACATCTAATCTCTAACTAAAAAGCTAAAAATGAGGCTAGGCTTCTTCTTCAGAAACAAATCTCTCTTCTCTCGGGACTCAAGAATTAGGTTAGTGAAGGCAACATTCATGCCGCTGTTGGATTACGCCGACATTGTTTATAGCAGTTCTCCTAGTATAAACCTACACAGATTAGATACTCTATTCCACCAGGCCATTTGATTCATTACTAATGCTCCGGCCAGAACACACCATTGTATACTGTACAGTGAGGTAAACTGGACATCCCTAACAACTAGGAGACTCGCTCAAATCTATTTCTGGACATACAAAGCTCTCTTGAATAGGCTGCCCCCCTATATTACCTCACTCCTCCGCCGATTTACATAGTGCCTGTGGCCTCAGAAAGTGTACCTACATCTCCCTGGAAGTCACCAAATTTCATACTTGTTTCGGCATGGCGGCCTTGAGCTACATTCTCCCAACCACCTGGAATAAACTACAATCTACCCTTAAACTTCAGAATTTAGTACAGTACCACTAAATGCTTTCAAAAGGAGCACCGGCGACATTACCTCCAAATCCTGCCAGTGCTTCTAACGTTCCTCGTTATTTTCACTCTTGATACCTTGCACTTCTTGGCATTAGTCGGGTTCTTTTTCTTGTCGCTGTACTACCCTCCATCTCTGCTTCCCCGCTGCGTTCATAGTATTGTCTACTCTGTGTGAATTCTTATGTATTATTGTTACTCATCCTCCGATTGATGTATCTGGTAGATGTTTGCATTCCTCCCCCTATTTTTGCACCCATGTATTCGGGTGTATACTGTATTTTGTATCTTGCTGTGGTGTTTTGTTATATATTTTGTATACTGTACAAGGGACATCCTTGCAAATGAGCTTGCACAACTGATCTTTATCCCTTCACAATAAACTGAACTGAACTTTCAAAATTAGGAGTACAGTACTCATCTCAAAAAATCTTATCTGGAGCTCTGGGTGCTACCTTTACATGAAAACAGTGTTAGTAAGGCAAAACCAAAAAACAAAGGTGCACACACCACCACTATGGAACTTCAGTAAAATGAAAGGTTTAATAGGTGCTCACATTGAATGCCCAGCACTCCTACATAGCGCCTAAAAAGGTTTTGACAGGGGCAGTGTTGGGAATTTACAACCTCCATTAAGTACACAATGTTAGTGCTACATTCCTTGTAACATCGTGCTTTCAGATCAGGACCAATAAATCCATAAACTCCATGCACATCAGTCGTGTTATAAAGTTAAAAACAATTCCTTATCTTATTAAAAAAATCTCTTTAATTGCATAGACATACTGTAGAAGTACATCATTAATCATCCTGTAAATATATACCAAAGCAATTACTTTAAATACAGGTGATGATGTCTGTACATTGATTTCATAAGAAATTTACATCGCAGGGAGTCAGAAATGTTGGGAAAGTGTTTAAAAGAAATGTTCTTATCCAGTACCATATCAGATGCATTTCATTTCCTTATGAGTAGCTTCATCACCCCAGCAAACAAAGAAAATTCTCCATATTCCAGGATAGCTGCGCTATGAGAAACTGCACATTCCATATAAATTAATCATTCTAATTATGTTTCTCTTTATATCAGGAGGTGCAAGCAAGATGGTCATAGTGGGTTATAATTCAAAACATTTTATCTTACTTCGAGGGTATCTCTTGTAGCAGGCCATCACCAGCAGGACTAAGCCATCAGGCACCAGGACCACACAGAAACTTTTCTAGCTAGCAGTCTACCAGAGGGGGCTGCCCACCTCCGACATCAGCACTTGACGTCAGCCAGTCCAATCCTATAAAAGGCGGGCAGCCCCCACACTCTCCTCAGTTCTTTCCATTCATTGACCAGCACATGTCGAACCTCTGCTACTGCTGCAGCCACATTTGACTGCCATTTCCTCGTGTTTTACTGCGCTTTATTATTTTTACTTTTTTTCAGTTTAACATGGAAGTTTTGGTGTTCTTACCAGAGGGTTTATATCATCACAACCTTCCTCTTCTTCCGACCGCTCCACAAAGTGCGCCTGCGGCAAACAGATCCTGGATAAGGACTGCCATTCTGCCTGTGTTTTGTGCCTAGGCCCAGACCATGACGTCCAGACCTGCAAGAAGTTCAACCTGGCCACCCACAGACGTCCTCAGAAGATCCTGGAGAATCACCTCCTCAAGCAGAAGGTCACCTCAGTGTAACAGGAGCTGCAGCCCAGAAGCTCTTCCACATCCCCAGTCCAGTCCTCTGGCTCTTCTTCATCGAAGTCCCCAGACATATCTTCCAGGAAGCACAAACAGAGGGACAAGGACCGGGACTGATCTCGGTCTGCCTTCTGCTTGCGGTCCCCACATAAGGATTCTTCGGCAACAAAGCAGTCCTCCTCCGGGGCGACCTCCATGACCCTGCTTGCTTTAACCTCCACAGGGCTACCGGTGGCCTTGCGCCCTGCCTGGGTCTCCCTTGCAGGCAGTGGCTCCTCGGGACAGGGTACTCTGTATCCCGCCCCCCAGCCCCTGTTCTCCATGGTCTCTCAGTCGGGCAACTCGGCCAGAGTCTCTTTGGCTGGTGCAAGTGCTGAGGGCGCCAGCCTCCAGGCTGCCCCCCAGCACTTGTGCCAACGATGCCGGTCTCCTCTGCTGTGACTGTTGCCGGTTCTGCGCCTCCTTCGCAGGGGCAGACACTGCAGGATACTGGTTCCTACCAGAGCCCGGTTTCTCCTCAGCCATCACCTTCCACCCCAGCGCCTGTCTCCCAGCAACCAGCACTCGTGGATACCCCCCCAGCGTTGCCTCGTCCAGCACCCACAGGGCCTGTGGCCGTCCTTCCTCTTCCCCAGCCTGCAAGTCCAGGACTGGTCCCACTCACTTAGCAGGTGCCTGTGGGCCAGTCGCCTGTTCTCCCACCACCCACTCCGATGGGTCTGACACCCATCCTGCCACAATCCACGCCTGCAAGACCTATGCCTGGGTACCCAGTGCCTGCTCCTGCTGGTAGCTGGCGCCTGTGTACCTTTATCTGATGCTGGCAGGACCTGCACCAGGCTACTCGTTCCTGGCTCTTGTGGGATTGTTGCTGGTCCCCTCTTATCTGGTGCCTGTGTGACAGACACCGGCCCCGTTGGATTATTGTGGGCTGATTTCTGCCCTCTGGTCTTTCATGCAGACACAGGTCCCAACTCAGAAGGCCCCAGCCCTGCCCCCCCAAGAGCCTCACGTGGGACCCACTTTCCAGGCCCCTGTTCGGCCAGGCCCTAGTGCCCCGCGCTCACCCAAGGATAGGCCTGATCGTCTGCCCGAGGAGAGCGGGTATGACGATATAGATGATGCTGACCACAGCTTCAGCAGCAAGTCCTCCTCCTTGAGGCCAGATTCCTCAGAAGGGGAAGAGGCACCCAGCAACATCCCTAAGCCCCCCACCCGGATGACCACACCTTTATGGCCATCACGAGGCACATTTGGGGCACCATGGGTTGGGAGACAGAAGAACAGGACCCGGACTGGCATCAGCTTGCCATTTAGTTATGGCAGCCAGATACCCCCTCCACTGGTGGTCCTACCCATGATCGACTCCTGGATCCACCTCCATACAGTACCGGCGGTATCCACGAAGGCTGACAGACTTTATTTATTTATTTATTTAAAAGTTTAACCTGGAAGTACATACTGAGCTGAAAACAGCTCATTTCCAGATGTGTCCTGGGGGAGACGAGAGTAGGAGATAGCTAACAATAACGAAATAATAAGGTGAAATACAATATTCAAACAAAATGAAGGCTTGCTATATTCTGACAAGTGCAGTTAGCCCCAGCCTTTAAACTGCCCCAGAGAACAATGGGTTAACTTTTCTATGCAGGGCATAGAATGTTCATCTCGAGCTTGGTTGATGTCTCTCCCTGTTGTAATTTGAACTGCAACCGTCAAATTCTTTACTCCACCTCACTGAACAGTCGCTCCAGAGATTTCTCCTGCAGGTCGGTTCGAAGTTGGTTGAAGTGTCGGTTTTCGGTCGGTTTTCTACTGAAATTTTGTTTCTGCATAGTCGGTTCAAGTCTCTATCTGTGGTACCGTGAGTACTAGATAGGTTTTGTTCTATTTTCTGTGTGGAGCTTGTAAAAAGTGTGGATCAGTTCGGCAGAACCAATCATTCAGGTAAATTTTGTATTTTACTTTAGTGTGTGGTTACCGGTCCCTATCGGTTCTTAAAAAAAAAAAAAAAAAAAAAAAGGGTTTTAGTATGTTTTTTTCCAAGACCCGTGACATGGTCAGGAACTGATAGGAGGGGTCTTGCCTGGCGGTTGCTGAAAAAAGGGTAAGTTTGGTTAGGTTGGCCATGTCTGAGAAACCCAAGAAAAAAAACGGGCCCACTTGATTTCAGCACTGCAGTGTGTGTGGGGAGGTCTTTGCTAAGGCCGATCCCCACACCACCTGTGTTTACTGTATGGGGTTTGACCACCTCGATTCAGACTTCAAATCTGTAAAAAAATGTTCCCAAATCTACCCTTGAAAAGAGATTTGGTAGACTGAGGGAAAGGGAGGCCGAGAAGTCTGCTGACCCGGATGGCCAGCCCGGTTCGGTTCCGACCGAACCAGAAGGAGTGCCTTCTGACCAGGGCGATACTTCTTCGAGCAAAAGGAAAGCCGATTCCAAGGAATCTGTTCTGACAAAAAGAAAACGCAAAGACAAATCGACCGGTTCGGATCCAGAATTTCATACTCTGACCGCCGAGGAAATAGCCAAAGCACCAGACAGAATCGCTCGCCTCGGGTTCCTACTGATCCGGTACCTTTTGGCAGGGGCTCTCGTCGTTCGGTTCCCCGGTTCACGATTTCAAGATTATACCCTGGAAGAATTTTATGAACCGGAGTTTGAGGAGGAGGGAGAGTTGGAAGATGAATATGGTGATGGTGGAAGTCTGGATGTGCCTATTGACCCAGACCTCTCCCCAGACAGACCTTCAGGTGTTTCTCTTCCTAGGCTTTCTGAGTCCCCTTCGCACTTCATGTTTTACAGAAAGGTGGCTGATACCCTCCAGCTTCCTGTGGAGGAGGCAGTGAAGGATCAGGAGGAGACCGACTATGTAGAGATGATGGACATCCCAGAGTCCAGGAGACTGTCTATTCCCCTACAGAAATCTATTGGGAAACATACACAAAAAATTCTTAAGTCTCCCAATTCCATACCTCCTGTGGATAGAAGAATGGACAAGAGGTATACTCTTTCAGGCTCAGATACGGAGTTCCTTTATCAGCAGTGCGGCCATGTTGGGATTGTACAGGCTGCTGCCTGTGATAAGGCAAGCATTCCTTTGGCATCACACCCCCCCAGACAAGTACTCCAGGAAGATTGATGCCATGGCAAAGAAGCAATACATGGCATCTTCCTTGGGACTCAGGCAGGCGAATTATATGGCCTATAGAGCCAGGTACCAGAAGTCCAGGTGGGACACTGTATTGGCACTGGATAAACAGGCTTCCCCCCAGCTTGCCAAGGAGCTGGAGGAGGTGGCTGCAGATGGGATTGAGGCATCAAAAGTTCAGTTTCATGCTGCTGTGGACTTCAGTGATGTATCATCAAGAGTTATGGCTACATCTGTGGCTCTTCGGAGAATGTCTTGGCTCAGATGTACTAGCTCTCACAGGATACCCAGGTTAAGGCCATGGATTTTCCTGGAGTGGGTAATTCTCTGTTGGGGGAGCAGACAGAGAATTACATGAAGAAAATGGACGAATACAGGACCACTTACTTACAGGAGTGCTCAGGCCAAGGAAAGGCAGGCAGCTCCTCAAAGGCAGCAGTCTAGGGGTATGGGCAGACCTTTTCAAAGGCCTTTTCACAGAGGGGGTTCTTCAGAGGGAGAGGCAGAAGGGGGGAAGAGCAGGCCTGCATCCACCCCTCAGCCTAAAGCCCCTGCCAAGCAGACACCCTGATGGGTCTGCCCGGGTCGACTCTCCTATCCCAGTAGGGGGCAGGCTGGCTTACTTTGTCCAGGACTAGATGTCTGTTACATCAGACAAGTGGGTCCTGGAAGTAAGCTAGAGACTGGTTCTCGGCTTTAAAAAATTTCCAAAGATGAGAGCCAGATCTTTTCCACCTGCAAATCTCTCAGAAACCCTTGCCCTAGAGGCAGAGGTTTCTGCTGTCCTAGCTCTAAGAGCTATAGAGAGGGTACTTACCCTACACTGGGGCAAAGGACTGTACTCCAGATACTTCCTAACCCCAAAAAAGACAGGGGGAGTGGTGACCCATCCTAGACCTAAGATATCTAAACAAACATCTTTTAAAACCAAAGTTCAAGATGGTAACTCTGGGAATAATCCTTCCCTCTCTAAGGCCAGGGAACTGGCTAGCCTCCCTGGACCTCAAAGTTGCCTACTTTCACATTCCCATCAGGTGCTCCCACAGAAAGTACCTCAGGTTTGAGTTGCCCTCAGGCCACTATCTGTTCAGAGCAGTGCCTTTTGGCCTAACCTCAGCCCCAAGGGTTTTCACAAAGTGCCTAGCAGTAGTAGTTGCCTTTTTAAGAAGGCAAAAGATTTCCATTTTTCCATATCTGGACGATTGGCTAATAGTGGGTCAGTCTCCAGACCAAGTCAAGTCTCACCTGCAAGTGAACCAGCAAGTGCTCACTTCTCTAGGATTTCTTCTCAACCTTCCCAAGTCAGTTCTTGAACCAGTCCAGCTTCTTACCTTTATAGAGGCAGAACTGGACACACTCAGAGCAAGAGCCTTTCTTCCTCTAGAAAGGGCAAGGGTTCTTATGGAACTAGCCTCTTCCTTCAGCCTTCGGGTATCTCGACCAGCAAGGCATTTCCTCCAGCTCTTGGGCCACATGGCAGCTTCAACAGCAGTGGTCCAAGGGGCAAGATTCCAGATGAGGGACATTCAGTTTCACTTGAGAGCTTTTTTGGTCTCAGAAGAAGGATTCCCTTACCAAACTGATCCCAGTTATTCTGACTTTGATCCAAGCCCTCCAATGGCGGCAGGATCAGGACAATTGAAGCCAAGGTGTTCCTTTTGCTACTCAGCCTTGTTCAGTGGTCCTTACACGGACGCTTCTCTTCTGGGCTGGGGAGCCCATCTGGGGTTCCTCACTGCCCAGGGGAGTGTGGTCCCCCCAAGAATCCTTTCTCCATATCAATCTCCTAGAGCTCAGGGCAGTTTTTCTAGCCCTAAAAGCTTTCTCTCGGTCAGTACTGAACAAGGTGGTTCAGGTCAGAACGGACACCACCGCCACGATGTGGTACATCAACAAGCAAGGAGGTACTTGGTCCACGGCCTTGTGCACAGAAGCCATGAAGTTGTGGTCCCTGTCTTATTCCCTGCAAACCTCTCTGGTAGCAGTTCACCTTCCAGGGAAGGACAATGTGCTAGCAGATGCACTGAGCAGGATATCTCAGGGCCATCACGAATGGTCCCTGGATCCTCAGGTATTGAAAGTGATTTTTTTCAAGGTGGGGCACTCCAGAGATAGAGCTCTTTGCAGCCCCAGACAATCACCAACTCCTTCTCTTTTGTTGCAGACCTCTAGTCTTGGGCTCAGTCCCCCTGGATGCCCTGATTCTGAATTGGGAAGGGAAGTTTCTGTATGCCTCAACCCCCCCACTTCCCACTCCTGTTCAAAGTTTTAGTCAAAATAAGGTCTCAACCTTGCAAAGTGATTCTGATTGCTCCAGATTGGGCCAGACAGCCCTGGTACCCCCTGTTGCTGTCCCTTGCAGTCCATCTCCCTGTCTCTTCCCAGGAATTACAACCTGTTAACATCCTCTCAGGGAGGATTTGGTATCCCAATCTTCAGTCTCTCAATCTCAAGGCATGGCTCCTGAAGAGTTAGAGTTTGCAGATCTGCGTCTTTCCCAAGGGGTTCTGGATATCCTCAAGGCTTCTCGAAAGCCCTCCACCAGAAAGGCTTATAACTCCAAATGGAAGAGATTCTAAGAAGCATATTTCTCCAGATACTGCTGGATTGCCTACGGTTCTGGATTATATGGTTCATCTTAATGGCCTAGGCCTCAGACCAGCTACTGTCAAGGTACACTTGTCAGCTGTTTCTGCGTTTTTGTCTGTGGGGAAGTTTTCCTCACTAACTTCTCTCCTGTGTTCTGTAAATTTTTTAAAGGATTGCTTCACACCAATCCTCCTTTTAGAGACCCTTCCCCTGCCTGAGATTTGAATGTTTGCATTGCTCAACTTATGCAACCCCCTTTTGAGCCTATGTCTTCAGCAGAACTTAAGTACTTGACTTGGAAAACTGTGTTCTTGATAGCCATTACCTCTGCCAGGTGTATCAGTGAATTGCAAGCCCTGTCAGTGGAACCTGATTTTATCTCATTTCACAGGGATAAATTGGTCCTTAGAACCAATAGAAGGTTCTTGCCCAAAGTGGATTCAGACTTCCATTTAAACCAGTCTGTCTCTTCCTGTTTTCTTCACTGATCATTCTTCCTCAGAAGAGAGGAGGCTACACAGTTTAGATGTTAAAAGAGCCCTTAGTTACTACATAGAGCGTTTCAGTGGTCACAGGTTTGACTCCCTCCAGTTGTTCCTCACTTATGGAGAAGTGGAGGGCAAACCGCTACCAGGAGATCTGCTGCCAGGTGGATTGAGTCTTGTATACAATTCTGCTATGAAAACTGGGAAAACTCCACCTCAGGCCTGAGGCTCATTCCACAAGAGGTACGGCTTGCCTCTGGCTGCTGCCAGGGATATCCCTCTTAGAAATTTGTCAAACAACCACCTGGAAACAGTCCATACCTTTACCAAGCATTACTCTCTGGATATCCAGGCTGGGGTGATGCTGGGTTTCAACACAGCAACAGTACTTCAGAGCCTATTCCCAAAGTAGGTTCATCCCTCCTCCATGGAGGTACTGCTTGGTAGTCTGCAATATAAATAATACAGCAAGACTTCATGTTGTTTAAAGAAAAATTACTCACCTTAGTAATTATGTTTTTCTAATGGAGTCTTGCTGTATTCTGACCTGCCTCCCCTCTCAGAACCTGTTTTTGGGAAGTGGGTGGGCAGGTGCAGTGTTGCACCCCAGGGGTGTTTTTTGTTTACACCCTCCTCCTTTTTGTTTGGGTGCTGATTTATTACTGTCATTTGTATTAGATTGGTTTTGGGGTTTCCTGACTTCTTGAGTCTTCCTTGGGAATCAGCTAGTGGGAATTTTTACAATTTCCACGTAGAATTTTTAGTTAGTTGGGCTCGTAAGAATCTGACTATTTGAGTTTGAAACACTCCAGACAGAGACTTCAACCGAGCTCAAGCTCAGCATTCTATGCCCTGCATAGAAAGTTAACTCTTTGTTCTCCGGGGCAGTTAAAAGGTTGGGGATCACTGCAATATGTCAGAATACAGCAAGACTCCATTAGAAGAAAAATAATTACTAAGGTGAGTATTTTTTTCTTATGCACTATTTCTCTCCGGACCGTGGTGGGCAAGCACCCTTTATTACGATGAAGTGCACCCAGTTTGGAGTGCAGTTGTTTTGTGTAGCGAGTCAATGTGAGTGGAGAAATCAAGGTCTTGATCAAGCCGTACTCCCAGGTATCTAAAGGAGGTGCAAGACTTCAAGGGGGACCTGTCCAGGGTATGGAAGACGGGGGAGCAGCTAGGCAGGAGAGTCGCGGTTGCATGCCGAAGGTTAGGGAGATGGTTTTCTTTGAATTTAGTACTAGTTGATTGGACCTGAGCCATTTTTGAATGGCACCAAAGTCCTGTTGGAGGGCAGCAGACACGTCCCTTGTGGAGGGGCCGGAGGCATACAATACAGTGTCGTCTGCATACAACTGTATGGCTGAGTTTAAGCAGGTCAGTGGGAGGTCGTTAAAGAATATGGAAAATAGTAAGGGGCCCAGGACAGAACCTTGGGGGACTCCCATGGTGACTGGCAGTTGGGGGGAAGGGGGGGATACTTGTGTGCTAATTTTTACTGACTGTTGTCTACCAGTCAGGTAGGCCTGGAACCAACTAGTGGCAAGGCTGGAGAGGCCTGCGTCATTTAGTTTTGCAAGTAGCTTTGGGTGGGAGATGGTGTCGAAGGCCTTGGCCAGATCTATGAAAATGGCCGAGGTGATATGCCCCTTGTCCATCCCTGAAGAGATGCAATTTGTGAGTCTTAAGAGTGCAGTGATGGTGGAGTGAGATTTACGAAACCCTGACTGATAAGGGGTGAAGAACGAGATAGAGTCGAGAAATTGAGTGAGTTGGGTAAGGACTAGGTGTTCCTGAAGTTTGGCCAGAATTGGGAGAAGGGAGATGGGGAGATAATTTCCAGGTGCAGGTGGATCATCTCCCTTCGGTAGAGGGATAACAACCGCCTGCTTCCAAGCGGCTGGAATTTGAGCCAGGGAAAATGAGAAGTTTAGGAGGTCGACTAGTGGGGCGCAATGGCAGGGGCTGATGGGTGGAGAAGTTCAGCGTCCAGGCCTAATGGGCATTTGCCTTTGTTGGGGTCTAGAGAACGTAGGGCATGGAGTACTTCTGCCGTGGAGACTGGGCTGAATGAGAAAGTGGAGGTGGGGGGGGGTGCTGGGGTTGAAAAGAGAAACTTGAAAGCGGAGGCAACTTCGCTTGGGTCTGAGACAGTGTTGCCGTCTACAGTTAAAGTTCCATTTCACAAAGCAAACTTTGACTAATATGTTTAGATGTACTATTGCTGATTCTGTTCTAGAAACATAGACTGTGTCAGCAGAAAAGGACTGCCTGGCCAGCTCAGTCTGTTCAGTAGTAAAGAAATACTTCTCTCATCCTCTTTAATTCCCTCCGCCCCCGCTTCTCACATGCTCTCTGGTCCTGATGCTTTTCCTCCTTTGAGAGAGACTCCCCTCCTGCACCCTTTTCACCCATATGAGGTACTTGTAGGTCTCTTATGTTCCCTCTAACCCTCCTCTCTTCCAGGGTGTTCATGTTGAGATCCTTCAGCCTCTCCTCATAGGGCTTTTGGTACAGCTCCCACACCATTTTAGTTGCCATCCTCTGGACTGCCTCCACCCCTGCCTATGTTCTTTCTGAGGTGTGGTCTCCAGAACTGGACACACTACTTCAGGTGGGGTCTCATCAGTGAACGATAGAGAAGCAACACTACCTCCCTCTTACTGCTGGAGATACCTCTCCCAGTGCATCCCAGAATTACAGTGGCTCTACCCACTACTCTGTTGTTCTGCTGTACCACTTTGAGGTCATCAGATATGCTAACCCCAAGGTCCCTTTCCTGCTTAGTGACTGATAGTACCCCCCCCCTTCCTGTACTCAGTTCCTGCGTTCCTGTACCCTAGGTGCATAATTTTTTTACTTCTAGGCGTTGAACCCCAACTGCCACATTTTTAATCTCTGCTCAAGTTTCCCCAAGACCCTTACACATTCTTTCCACCCCCTCCTGACTGTCCACCCTGTTACAGATTTTGGTATCATTTGTAAAGAGGCATATCTTTTGTACCAGTTCTGCAGTGTCACTTATGAAGACATTGATGAGTTCTGATCTCATTTCTGAGCCCTGTGGCACCCCACATCCTTAGAGTTAATGCCATTAATCACCATCCTCCTCCACCTATCTGCTAACCAGAGTCTAACCCATTACTGATCCTTGCGGCGCCTGCTGGTCACCCTTCCATCCTTAGAGTGAGTGCCATTAATCATCAGCCTCTGTCACCTATCCATTAACCAGTTTCTAACCCAGTTCATCACTTTGGATCCCACCACTAGGCTGCTCAGTTTCTTAATCATTCTCCTGTGCGGCTGGTTCCAACAGGTGTGAGTCCAGTCTCCTAGCTGGTTCTGAGTCTTATTTGTAAAGACTTGTGGTGCCAAAACTGCTCAACTTCACTGTGCAGTTGTCTCTCCCAGACAAATTCTAAAATCTGGTTCAAACGAGAAAAGCACTTACCCCTTTCACTGTTTGGATCAGGCACCTGAATCACCATAGCCACCCTCCTTCCTTTAACTGTGCAGTCCTCAGAAACCTCTTGTTAGTAGTTGGAAAAATGACACTGCCAGTTAACTGTGGTCCAAAGAATCATTTATTAAAGGGAAGCAGTCATTTGCAGGGGCTCCCACCCCTGCAAACCTTGCCATCTGGTTTAGCTTTTCTGAGAAAAGTGCATTTTTTCTTGCGGTGCAAAGTAATTTCATTTAATTTTGAAAAGTCCGCTACCCGGAAGTATGGCAGATGCTGGGGCAGCTCCATTAAGTGTAAAGGTGTGGCGCGGTACTGTGCGCTTCAGTGCATTTGTACAGAAGTGCATGGTGCCGTGCTGCACCTTTACACTTCATGGAGCTGCCCCAGCATCCGTCATACTTCCAGGTAGTGGACTTTCCGAAATTAAATTACTTTTCGCCGCAAGAAAAACAGCACTTTTCTCTGAACAGCTAAACCAGAGGGTAAGGTTTGCAGGGGTGAGAGCCCCTGCAAACGATTGCTTCCCTTTAAATGCCAAACATGCAAAATAACATTGCGACAGATGTGGAGAGCAGCTGCCCTGAGACCAGCATATCACGTCATCAGCAAATGCTTTTTCAAGGTGCTGGCAGGATGTCTGAATGGTCTTACATATAGCAAAGTCATGCCCTCCGATTTAAAGCACAGAATCACAAAGAGCAAGCAATCCATTATGTTAAGTAAAAGCCAGCAGCAGAGGCAAGGGTATACAACAAAGTGCAACCGGTGCAGTTAAGTGAAAAACAATGGGCTTGATTTTCAGAGTCCTGAGAATGCCATAAGCCCCTGGTGAGTTGATTTGTTGGCGCATGGGGCTCGTGGCCGCCCACTGGGATTTTCAATCCTGCGGGCCACATGCTGCAAGTTAGACCAGGTTTTCCCTGATCTAACTTGCGCCATTTGGGGGATCATTTGCACCGTGCTTGCACCAAATATTTGGCGCACTCTGCCGGAGAATGTGAACGTTGTCACAGCTGTGCCCAGTGTACTGAAATATTGGGTGCAGTTGCATCAAAGGAGTTTGGTGCAGCTGCTCCAAAGATTGGTGTTGACACAGGACTAGATGCAAGCCCTGCGTCAACCTTTGAAATCGAGCCCAGTGTTTAAAACAATGTTAAAACCGCTTTTGGATTCATAATTTTTCCGCAGTCATAAGATCACTCCGTGCTAATAAAAATGTTAATTAGAGCATCATGCTACATAAAAGGAAAAAAAAGGGGGGGGGCTGTAGTGGTAAGGGGGTGGGTTCCTTTTTTAAAGAACACCTTGTCTGGTGCTCACTTCAAAAAACTATAAATGACCCTTACCTGCCCCCAAATCAGTTACTGCATAAATTTTAATTTTCAGTTGCCTCTGTTTAAGAAGTGAGGGGATTATAATGTGATTCCGTGGGGCTGAGTTGCCAATCTATTCCACTTCCTTGTCCCGAGTGCTGCCCCCGCGCTAGCATGTTTTGTGATGTCATTATATGGAGAACGTAGTGGCACGCTCCATAGACCGTAATAGGGCATTTTTTAACTTTTTATATTTTAGGCCTATCTCCAATCAGGCCACCTCAACCAACAAGGGCCTTGTTAATTGAGGGTGGCCTTGATTTGTTTGGAATGGGCTGGGCATCTAAAATATAAAAACTAAGTTTGAAAAAAAAAAAAAAAGCCCCATTCTAGGGACATGGATATGTTGTTCGATCCACACTTCATGGCAGGTTCCTTGCCGCTTTAAATCTTGCCAGAAGGTCTTCAAGCTGGCTCCTCCCACCAACCCGGGTGGTAAAACTCTCAGCTTCACCCCATGACGCCAGATCTTCCTTACCGCTTGGAAGCTCAGGTTCCCTCCTTAGCACTGTGCGTTTAGACTGGATCCAAACTCTTCGGTTAACCCAAAACTAATTTTAAAGTTTACAAGACTTCGGTATGTTTCTTCCTTCGCGGCTGCGATGGATAAATCGACTTCCAGTTTTCGGCGGTACCCATGCGGGCAGAAGATGTCTCTGACCGATCCGCACTCCACGTGCGTCTATTGCCTCAGGCTTGACCACGATCCGCAGGCCTGCGATTTGTGCAAGTCCTTCTCAGCCAATGTCCTCGAAGACCATGCTGCCAGACTCCAACTTGGGCGCCCCGAGAGATGTATCCCGCTAGTGAAGTCAAAGGAGGCCTGTTGGACGGTGTCCGCGGCGGCGGGCTCGGCTGAGCAATTTAAGCAGATGATCGCCCTCTAGGAGGAGGAGGTAGCCCAGGCCGCATCTTCATCCTCCTCAGTCGCAGCATTTATCCCGCTCTCCTTGGGCTCCTCCTACACGGCTTCTTTTAAGGAGCTTTGTCATCCCCTCTCCACGAAAGGTGAGGGTCCATCAGGACACTCCTCTCAGTCCAAGAAGAAGGACTCGAAGGTAGTCCCAATGTCGGCGTTCGTGGGGAGGCGGAGGTCCCCTTCCCCGGACAGTCGACACTCTACTTCGGTCGAGGTTACGGCTAAGACTGCTGGCTTCACGGTGTCCCCGTCAGGTCAGCCGGCCAAGACACCCGTCGACGCGGTCGAGATTTTTCTCGACCCATCGGACGGGTTGTCGACTGGAGAAGCAGACAACCCTTCTTCACCGGTTCCCCCGGTGGAAACCGAGGACTTACCTGCGCCTCCTGTGCCGGAGTCCCAGGTTAAGGTTCCCGAGCCAAGGGAGGAACGGGTTTCCCCTGCTCCCTCCCAGACCCACCTCGAAACACCGAATGTCTCGGTCTCTGACGTCCTCTCGGTCCAGCCGATCCCACAGACACCGGCGGTCTTGGTCTCGGCACCGAGGAAAGCAGCGGTGCCGCTCATCCTTGTCGTCTTCCTCCTCGGGGGAAAGGCTTCAGCGCAAGTTGCGTCGACGCTACGAGGACTTAATGTGGCAGCAGCTCCTTCTGACCGGGAACAAGCTGACCCCGTCGCCTTTTCCGGCCATTAAGTGGCTGTCACCTGAAAGGCTGAAACAACCCCTCATGGTCGTCGAGGAGCCCAAACCCGTGCCGGTTGTTTGTCCGAAACCAGCTGCGCCACCTATTGTGGTGGAACCCCCACCTCCACAACCTAACTCTGGGGCTCCGACCAAGGATTCTCAGTCGGGTCAGGGGTTGCCCCATCGGTTGTTTGTCACCCTCACTCCCAACCGTCCTCAGCAGGTGGAGGGTGGCTCAGGCCCTAGGCAGCTGTTCGCAGACTCCTCGGAGTCTGATGACGACTCTTCCCTGCTCTCCAGGCCCCTTGACCTGGAGTCCACTGGGGAACAGTTGGTGGACGAGAGCCCATCCTTGTTCATGGGTCTGCTTTGGCTCATCTCAGAGTCTACTGGGATGCAGCTCGAACCCATGTCCAGGCAGGCCAAGTATCCCCTCATGGAGATGCTGGACCGAGGGATTCTCCCACGGAGGCCTTTCCGGTGGCTGAAGTTATTGTTGGTCGAGCCTTGGAGTTATGGCAGCGGCCGGCTTCTTGTCCTGCTCCTTCGGCCAGGATGGCCAGGAAGTACGTAGTTCCAACCGGTTCACTGTCCGGTTTTTCGGAGCACACCTCTGCGGAGGGGCTTGTTACTGATAGTGTTTTCCGGCGTTCCGGGAACACCAGGGACGTGGACAAGCCTCCCGACAAAGAGTCCAAAAAGCTAGACTATGCTGGGCATAAGGTGTACGCTGCGTCCTTCCTAGGCCTCCGTCAGGCCAGTTTGGCCGTACTGATGGTGCACTTCTCCCACGCCCTTATGGGCTCCCTGGATGAGGTGATCCCTCATCTTCCAGCTGACCTCCAGAGTATGGTCAAGCAGGTGCGGGATCAGGGAAGGGCGGTGGCGAAGCAGCAGCTCCAGACTGCTCTGGATATTGGAGACTCTTGTGCCCGGTCAGTAGCAGCCGCAGTGGCCATGTGCCGCAGAGCTTGGCTGCGGATCTCCACCTTCACGGCGGATACCCAGCACAAGCTGGCAGACGTCCCCTTCCTGGGTACCGACTTGTTTGGGCCCGGGGTGGAAGGCCATCTCCAGAGGTTCGAGAAGTCCAGTGCCGCCTTGGACTCTGTCACATCTGCCCAGAAGGACAAAGGCCGCCAGCAGCAGCGTAAGCCCTTTCGCTCTTCTGCCCCTGCGGCACGTCCGGCCCAGCAACACCAGCATCAGGGCCAGCAGGCTCACACTTGGCACCCCAAAGCCAAGCCTGCAGCTTCATCCAGCAGGAAGCCGGGAGGAAAAGGCCCGGGAGGCCCCTTAGCTGTTCCCTCCTCCAAGTCTGCCCACTGATGGGTTGAGGGGTGTCACCCCCAGCCTCGTCGTTCCCCCTGTGGGGAGACGGCTCCGCCACTTTCTTTCCGCCTGGTTATGCTGTCACCACAGACTGCTGGGTGTTGGACGTGGTAGGAAAGGGTCTGCCTCTAGAGTTCGAGCAGGCCCTGCCCTTCCGAGCCGTCACCCCACAGGGGGCTACGGGGTCCGCAGGCTCTTTGTCGGCCCGTCGAGCCAACATTGCCCTGCTCCTCCAGAAGGAGGTGATCAGGGAGGTGGCGGATCCTCCACCAGATCCAGGGTTTGTGTCCAGGTATTTCCTGGTCCCGAAATGGACGGGGGGCTGGCGCTCCATTCTAGACCTGCACAAACTGAACAGGTTCCTATGGTCTCGAACCTTCAGGATGGTCACTCTGGCTCAGATCATTCCATCCTTAGAACGAGGCGTGTGGTTCTGTTCTCTGGACCTCCAGGACACGTTCTTTCACGTCCCAATCCATCCGTCCCACCAGGGATTCCTCCGCTTCAGAGCAGAGGGGTCCCTGTACGAGTTCCGAGCCATGCCCTTCGGCCTCTCTTCAGCTCCCAGGGTCTTCGCCAAATGAATGGCAGTGGTGACAGCATTCCTGCGGCGCCGAAGGGTCCGGGTCTACCCTTACCTGGACGACTGGCTGATTACGGCCTCCTCCAGACTGGAGGTGGAGCGGTCCAGGGATCTGACCTTCCAGGTTTGCTCTCAGATTGGCCTCCTCATCAACGAGGCCAAGTCGGAACTCGTCCCAAAGCAGGTGATTCAATTCATTGGGGCAGAGCTCAACTCTCCTCGAGCCAGAGCACGGCTCCCGGTGGACAGGGCCGAGGTTCTTTCCTCCTTTGCCCAGTCATTTCAGGTTGGGCAATTGCGCCCTGCCCGGGACTTCCTGCGCCTCCTGGGCCTCATGGCGGCCTGCACCAGCATGGTCCGTTGGGCCCGTTGGCACATGCGTCCCCTACAATGGGGACTGGCCAGCCAGTGGTCACAGCGCTCCGGTCCTTTGGGCCAGCCAGTGGCAGTGACCCAGGAGATGTGGAATGCTCTCCAGTGGTGGATCGTTCCAGCTTATCTGCAGGAGGGCATCCCGTTTGTCCGCCCCGAGCAGACGGTCTCTCTATCGACCGATGCCTCTCTGATGGGTTGGGGTGCCCATCTGGGGGAGCACAGAGCGCATGGCCTCTGGTCCCCTTGGGAGTCCCGATGCCACATCAATCTGCTGGAGCTTCGAGCGGTCCGTCTAGCCGTCACCGCCTTCGCTCCGTTTGTAGGGGCTCCAGTGGTCCAGGTCCAGACAGACAATACCATGACCATGTACTACCTAAACTGCCAGGGCGGGACGCGCTCCATGTCCCTGTGCAAGGAAGCTCTCCGCACTTGGTCTCTCGTGCGCAGCTTGGGGGCGGATCTCCTAGCCATCCACGTGGCAGGAGCCTCCAACACTTTGGCCGATGCCCTAAGCCGGATAGGGGCTGCGTCTCACGAGTGGTCTCTCCTGCTGGAGGTAGTACAAGATCTGTTTTCCCACTGGGGCACGCCTCAGGTGGACCTGTTTGCCTCCAGGGAGAATGCAAAACTGAGGCTGTTTCATGCCCGCCCCCTCAGCAGGGCTCGCTGCAGGGGGTGCCTTCTCGAGGCCATGGATCCCGGGCCTCTTCTGCGCCTTTCCCCCATTTCCCTTGATCCACAAGGTGCTTCTCAAGGCGAGGGACAAGGTGCAGGTGATTCTGGTAGCCCCAGACTGGCCCCACCAGTTCTGGTATCCAGATCTCCTCAGCCTCCGCTCCAGGCTCCCGAGGCGGCTCCCAGCCCGCCCGGACCTGATCTCAGTCAACCAGGGGAAGGTTCTCCACCCGGACCTTCAATCCCTGCACCTGACGGCCTGGTTCTTGAGCGGCTAGAGTTCCAGGCCTTGGGTCTTTCCGACGAGGTCCTCAACGTTGTTGAGGTATCCCGAAAGGAGTCGCCCAGGAAATGCTGTGCATTCAAATGGAAGAGATTCTCCATTTGGTGTCAGGGCAAGGGGTTGAACCCTTCCTCCTGTTCCTTGGCAAGCATTCTGGACTACCTGTGGTACTTTCTCAGCTAGGGCTTCGGTTGGCGACCCTTAAGGTGCACCTGGCAGTCATCTCTGCCGGGAAGCAGTCGGTGCAGGAGAAGGTGGTAGGGCGCTTTTCCAAAGGCCTTGATCACATATCCCCTCCGGTGCGAGAACCTCCACCTCCATGGGATCTACTGCTGGTATTGGCTAAGCTCATGGGCAAGCCATTCGAACCGATGCACAGGTGTGACATCTCTCATCTGTCGTGGAAGACTGTCTTCTTGGTGCTATCACGTCAGCCAGATGGATGGGAGAGCTCCAGGCGCTTTCCATCGAGTCTCCCTATCTGGTCTTCCACAGGGACAAGGTTGTCCTGCGCCCCCACCTGAAATTCCTTCCGAAGGTGGTGTCGGAGTTTCACCTTTACCAGGTGTTGACTCTGCCGGTGTTCTACCCCAGTCACACCTCGGACGCCGAATATAGGCTCCATACTCTGGACCCTAGAAGAGCGCTCTTATTATAAGGAGCGAATGGCTGAAGTTCGGGGAGAGGTTTGCCAGCTGTTTGTCACCTACGCTGAAGCCGCACCTGGCAGACCTGCAGCTAAACAGACGATAGGCAGGTGGATCACCTCCTGCATAGATCTGTGCTACAGGTTGGCGGGCATGGAGCCTCCCAAAGGGATAAGAGCTCATTCTAACTGCCATACCGCTGCTTCGGTGGCTGCTTCCAGGGACGTCCCTATCCAGGAAATCTGCAGGGCTGCTACCTGGGAGTCAGCACACACCTTTATTACCCATTACCACATCGACCTTGAGTCACGCCGGGATGCTGGTTTTGGAAGCTTGGTTCTCCAGTCCTTGTTTCCTAAGTAGGGGGTGTGCGCCTTGCCTCCCTCCTCCCGGAGAACTGCTAGGAGTCTGCCATGAAGTGTGGATTAAACAACATATCCATGTCCCTAGAAATACAGGTTACTCACCTGTAACAGGAGTTCTAGGAATGGTATATGTTGTTCATCCACACAACCCACCCGGCCTCCCCGGCTTCAACGCACAACCTGGCTTCCAGCGGGCTAGATCTGGCATCATGGGGCGGAGCCGAGGGTTTTACCACCCGAGTTGGTGGGAGGAGCCAGCTTGAAGACCTTCTGGCAAGATTTAAAGCGGCAAGGAACCTGCCATGAAGTGTGGATGAACAACATATACCATTCCTAGAACTCCTGTTACAGGTGAGTAACCTGTATTTACTGTCTATGGTGCGCCCCTGTGCTGTCCATGTAGTTACAACAAAAAACATGCTGGTGCAGGGGCGGCACTTGGGAAAAGGAAGTGGAAGGGATCGACTGCTCGGCTCCACAGAGCCAAAATACTATCCCTTCCCTTGCTAAATACAGACAACGGAAAATTAAAGTTCATGCAGTAAGCGATTTGGGGCAGGTAAGGGCCCTTACAGTTTTTTTTTGGGGGGGGCATAAAAAAAATCCAGGAAAGGTGTGCCGTAGAAAGTAGATACTAATGGCTGCAGTAGCGTGATTTATAGTGAATTTTTAGTCATTTATAATTTAAAAAAAAAAATGAAAATTATAGTACAAGTTGTTACACTGTAATCAGCTGCTTCCTTATTTTTTCTGGTTGTCCCTAACAGTTCCTATCCTCTTCTCACCCTCACTTTCTCCTATAATGTAGTATGCTCTAATTAAAATTTTTAATAGTACAGAATGACCTTCTGACAGCAGAAAAATTATGAATCCAAGAGCAGCTTTAAATGGTGTTAATGTTGTTTTTCACTTGACTGCACCAGCTGCACTTTGTTGTATACCCTTGCCTCTGCTGCTGGCATTTACCTAACATAATTGATTGCTTGCTCTCTCTGACTGTGTGGTTTGAATCAGAAGGTGTGACTTTATAGAAGCCTAATCAGGCATGACGACAGTATCTTGAAAAAGCATCTGTTGATGTGAAACATTGGTCTCAGCGGCAGCTTTTCACTGAATCTGCTTCAGTGTTATTTTGCAGGTTTTGCTCTTAATAAACTATTCTTTTCACGGCAGTAAACGTAGGCATTTTTTATTTTGTCAACATCCAATAAGTGGCTTCTGGGGACTGGACAGTGAAAGGAAGAAAAAGCGTGGCTATGATGATACAGGTGCCTGATTCAAACAGTGAGAGGGGTGAGGGCTTTTCTTTTTTGAATTGTATTGCTTAGTTATAGCACCCCCCCCATACCTGCCCGTGCTGCTTTCTTTCCTACTTCAGGTCATGAACTCTCTCCAGATAAGTCGTAAAGCTTATGATTTTGATCATAAGAGATCCAGTTACTGTGTATCTATGTGGCAGAGCACAGCATAATTAAGGAAATCTTCCCATTCTTAGAGTCCGACACTTGGTTTGAAGATTTAGGGATTGAACACAATTCAATTGGTTGCTTTAATGTTACCCTTCTCTCTTTGTTTCTAAGGACACTTGCATGAACCTACACTACCTGTGACAACCTCACCTCTACAGATGTTAAATAAATTCCTTTCCTGTTGTTATTTTTTGCATCTTAGTCTTAAGCCCTGCATACTGAATTTAAGGCCATGACGCTAAGTTCTGTTAAGCTGTCTGAAAATGTCTAGGAGGCAGAACTGTTGTGTGTATCCCCCTGGTAATGATTCTGAGATTGTTTTACAATGAAACATTTTGAAGCAACCCTCCCATAAAACAGCAGTTGAGTCATGTTGTCTTTTAGGGCAGGATGTTTTGGTGGGCCTCAGCCAGAGACACCCATCTCATGTTTAAATTTGAATGTTATCTTAAAAACAGGTCGTAATGTATGCCTCCTTCTCTCTATTACTTTCCTGGGACAAACCACTTACCTTCTGGGAGATGGGAGTCTTGCAGAAAATGGTATAATCTAGATATGGAATGTGGGAAATGCCAGCTACAGTTATACCCAGGGGTGCAGAGCAGGAATCAAGTTCAGAGTCGATCAGTCAGCTTAGGGAGAAGCAGCAGAGTCTATTTTAACTCTGTATAGACTACAACAAAAGACCTGCCCCCAGTCTGCTTTGTGGCCTCTTGGAGGAGCTTACTTGTGTGAAAAGTTCTCTTTAAATCCTTAAAGCTAAAACATTCTAGAATTCAGTCTTATTTAGTATTTTTTCTATTTATGCATCTGTGCTATTTGCTACCTGTTATTTTTACTTTCTGTAGTGTGTTGAACATCTCCATATGTGACCTGAATATATTGTACATTCTGCAGATACAGTTAAATACTGTACATTTCTCCATCTGTGACTAAGCTTATTTTAATTTTTTACTGTCCTGTTTCCATGTTGTTGAGCATAGTACCAAATCAAAGGAAGACCAGTTGAAATGAAAAAGCAAGGCTAGGTGTGTTTGAAGCGATTACAAGTTTTTACAGCTGTTCCAACCGGGATGCAGTGCAGTACTTTTTAGTATTACTGCAAAATGGTGCAGTACCCTGCAGGGAACAGTGCAGATCAAAGGCATTTAAGCCCTTTTGTCACACAGTATTTTGTGACATGCAATTTACTGCAGATTACTGAATTGCATCTTAGCTGGCTCTACTGTATGTCCAGCCCTTGTACTGTGTGTGCACGTGCACAAGTGGGATGAGAAGGGAATTGCCCAGTGGTGAGTTTTCAACAGATTAATGGCAGTGAAGGTCTAGTGTCCCAACCTGCTGACTGTAGGTAGTGGACCACATCATAAACTGGTGGCAAGTGGTGGGATTTTGACGCTTTTATCCAGCTGTTCAGCAGCAAGGTGCAAGCTTTAGTATGCGCACAATATGGTAAGCAGTTACCCTTGCTCACAGAGGAGTGGAAAGGCAGTAAAAGTACCTCTCCAATCACAGAACAAGATTACAAGAAGGTACTTTGTGTACTGCTACTTGTTATTTTTTTACCTTTTTTATTTTCCTAGCAAAAAGTATGAATTGAGCAGGTTTGCATCACCGGCTGCGACGCAGAATCGGATCACTTGGACTCAAAACTAAATTTGAGCCTGCCAGTGATGCAGAAATTGTGATAGCAGCTTAACTTTTGGGCCTCGATCCTCTGTACTTATATCCATCGCTGTTCAGTTTGTTTTCGTGGGCTGTTCCACAGTACAGTGGTTATGACTTGTAGTAAAATATGTTGAAAAATCGGCAGTTAAAATCAACTCCAGTGGCCGGCCCGGTGGCGCTGAGGGTTGAGGCGCTGGACGCCACACCTCGAGCCACGCCGGTGACCCGGGTTCGGGAACGGACTCAGGTCGGCAGGGGTCGGCCGGGAGAGGGAGGATTGAGCGTCCCAATGGATGCTCTCCTCCCCAAGGGGAGGGATACCAGGGGTGCAATCTGCACCCGACACCCTGAGAGAGCCGGTGGGAACACGGGCTTTCGAGGGGACTGGTGGCTCCGTTCGGAGTCGGGGGGGGGGGGGGACGCTGTCGGGCGCTTGAGCCTCTGTGGACGTACGTCCTTGCGCCGGCATCCCAGGGAGCGGGGCTGAGGGGAGTACAGAAAAATGGATAAGCCCCTCGGTGGTCCTAGATGACGACGGCTCCACCCAAGACCACTAATTCCGGGACAGACCCCGCTGTGCAAGATAGGAGGGAGGAGAGAAGCACTCTAGGGGCAGATCCTGGAGCAGTGGCCCAGAAGGTGTGAGTAGTCAGAAGGAGTGGACACCAAGGTAGGAAGGCGGGGATAAATACAAGAGTAAAAAAAAAATCAACTCCAGTTACAAGTTAAAGGTTCAAATTCAAGAAGAGACTGCACGCAGCAGGCGACCACTCCCCAAGATGACATTTCAAAAAGAAAATAAATTTTTTCCACAACTGGACTTCCTGGCCAAGGCAGGCTTAAATATTTTTACAGATAAAGGTCTTGAAATACAGGACACACATTCCTAGACAGCACCAGTGCTACAGATGTTTTTTTTTTTGGCGGGAAGGGGGTCGATTGCCAAAACATGGAGCTAGAGAGCTTTGAGGAACAACTACTCCAAGATGGCTTGGGGGCTTGCCTGCTGGTGCAGCAATAGTGCTACTGCCTGCAGCACTGATGACCTGTGTTTGGAAGCAAACATTTTGCATCAGTGGGTCGGCCAGGGGGAGGTTGGATGAGCGTCCCAGGGATGGCTCTCCACTTTCGGGGGGGGGGGGTTTGTGGATTCCTGGCATACTAATGACACCCAGTGGAGTGTCCAGCAGCCGGGATCACCTGGCACTGTGGAGTTGTCCACGGACAGTGTGGGAGCATGCCTGTCCTGCACTGATGTTATTGCACATCCGTGCTCCTGGGGGAAACTAAAAGAAAAACCCTGTGCAGCAGTGCACCGTGATGTCCTCTGACCCCACGCCGAATAACACTGCAGCCAGTCCTGGGACCAAACTTGGTAGATTTTGGTCTCATCACCAGGGGCAAGTCACCGGCCTGGGTTCCAGACAGCTGCTTGGGTGATGCCAGTGTCGGACGTGGAGGCACTGAATTGGGGATATCCCCGTGAGAAGCACAGTGAATAAACAGAATTGAGGGGGGGAGAGAAGGTGGCTTGGTCTATGGCAGTAGCTGGGAAGGGACAGAGTCAGCTGGAGGAAGATCTGCCAAGGCATTTGTTGGGAGACATTCAGCTATTCTTAGTGGAACAGCAGTCGGGGGCAGTTGGAGAACTGGGATCACCTCATAAGAACCCAGCAACTCCTATGACCAGCAGACCCCAGTAATACTTGAAGGTTTTGTGCGATGCTCGAGTTGGCTCACGGTTGAATGTTGGCAAATTGTATTTCAATAGTGAATAAATATTTTTCTTCAGAAGTTTTCTCCAGTACTTGTAACAAACTGATAAGTACTCTTTATAGAATTTAATATCATTATACATATGTGCCTTTTATAGTATGCCATAATGGTCAGCTTTCTTGTTTTGTTGATCACTGATTCACCTCACTTGGGGTACGGGAGGGGGATTCTGCGCTCGGGCTGGTTGGTTGCTTTTTTTTCGGGGGGGTTGGTTTAGGGCCTAATTTTCTCTCTCAGAGCAGCAAAGATAACTTTGGGGCAGGCATATTTCAATGCCCCCCCCCCATCTGTTTCCTCCAGTATCAGTAGGTCCAAGTGAGGAAATACTGCAGTAGTAGGTGCCTTCAAGATTGTATGACCATTCCTCCCTAATCATGTCACTTGTTCTCTGTGTTCACCACTTTTTTGTACTTTTTAATTATGGATTATGTAATCCAAATTATACAGTGGCAAGGAAATTTCCTGTATTCTAATTGGTCAGTGGGTGCCTGAGACAGTGATGTTATTACACAATATCATCACTGTATTGTTTTATTTGAGCTTTCTTTCGCTGTTGTCTCTTCAGAAACCCAAAAAATCTACTAAAAACATTTTTAATTATTTTTTATTTTGTATAGCATCGAGGTAAGCCATTGTATAATTGCAGTAAGGCACTCAAGGTGTGTGTTATTGTGAACTAACTCTTGGTGGTAGAGCCACGGCTTTGCCTCATGCTTCAACCCACCCCAGGAGTGATGTTATTATGTGATAACAGACACCTTGTCATGCCTTATTGCTTAAGTACATAACATATATGGACTGCATCAAGAGCAATGCACACTAAGGTACACCAGAAATAAACATAAAAATAGTGTACCACTCTATACTGTTCTCAGCAATAGCAGTGATCTGCAGCTTATAAAAAAAGAGTAAGTCTAGCCAGGTTAAGCCATAGGTGATGTCGCTTCCACCTATAAAATATTATCTATCTTCAGGTCTTGTGCCACAATTCCCGGCTTCTCACTGGATTGAGAAATATGGTGGAGGGCTGAATATTTACAAAGCAATGCAGGAAAGAGAAACTGAAGTCTTGGGTTCAGTTAGGTTGTGGCTTACCCTGCACCTCTAGGCAAACAGTCAGTGCTGTCATGTAGGGGGGGAGAATTGACACAGAAGTGGTTAATTTGTTAATAAACTGAGTGAGACACGTGCATCAGCACAGCAGTTACAGTACTAACAGTAGTGCTTCCTAGGAAATCAAGGATATACACAAAAATAACTTGTATCTCACAGGTAGGATACTAATACCAGGAAAGTCGTTCCAGGGATCTGGACCAGTCTAGACAAAGCCAGCTAACAAAGGACTTTCAAAAACTAACAAGGCCTAAAGCACTCTGAATTTTAGTTATAAATAAGACAGGCTGCATTCAAGCTTAGATCAATTAATTAGAACATTAGAAAAATGTATTTTCCAAAAAACATAATAGGCCTTCATCAGAACTCATAAGAGACCTCTTGATACAGAAGGTACTGTCCACAGAGTGATAAGATCTTGTCTCCTTCGACCAAAAAAAAAAAAAAAAAACGGAAATGACTATGTAGAAGCCGTGAGAGCTGCTAGAAACCACATAATGGTTTTTAAGGGATACTACTGATCATGGGCCTCCTAGCAGGTCCCTGGTTCCCTTTTCTTTTAAATTTCCTCCTGGAAAATCTCTTTTGGAAAAAGAGCCCCTATAGCCAGACTCTAAAATTCCTGGATTTTTGTAAGTGACAGGACATTCCGAGCAATCTTTTGGGGAGGGACTGCTGATGGTCTTATTGGGTATTGGCTGAGCTGATGACAGGTCACAGAGTGGTAAGAAATTAGGATAAGCACTTTATCTCTAGCACTGACAGCCCTCACATGCAAAATACCAGTAGTCACAGCTTACAGGCCAGGAAAGACTACTCTTGGGGATAGCTGCTTACAATATGTATGCAAGCATTGTGGCATAGATTAGTTTAGAACAGTTGCTGTGTAATAGGGGACTCTATAAAATTAACATTCTTTTCCTGTGTGAGCGTGTAAAAAGCACGTATGCATCTTAGTATAGGTTGTTCTTTTACCCCCAGATCCCAAAGTCAGTGTCAGAAAACGAAAGGCTGCTAGGCTTAGAAAAAAGTTATCTGCTTATTATTTTGCTGAATAAAGAAAAGAATACTTTTGTCAAGACATTTCTAATGAATCTTCCTCATATGACACTGTAAACATTTAATTTTTGTAGTCCAATGCCATGATAAGGCAGAGGATAATAAAAGCCACTTAAGTTATGTCAACACACCCCAGATCCGTTCTGTAGCACACAAGTAAAATTGAGTACTCATAATGCATCATACGAACCCTGACATCAGCATCAGTTCTGGTACTGGTTCTGGTGACAGTATATTAGAACATGAAAGTTTATATACTTGATCTGACTGACATCATTCTCTGATCAAATTTTTGGCGACCATAACAGAAAAAGTCTTGAAATGTAATGTATTCCAGTTTTTGGGTCAGTACTAGTTGCAGACACAGGGTACAGCTATGGGGGCTGCCATGGCCCCTAATTATGCTTATGCATACTCTCCCATTGAGAGAGACAAACTGTTTTGTCCGGCATAAACCCTTTCTTTGACCATGTCTGCCTGTATCTTATATACAGTGACGACTTGCTGCTTCTATGGAAAGGTAGTAGGGAGGAGCTGGTGGTGTTTGTGGAGTATTTAGAAAATTCTAACCCTAATCTAAAGTTCAGCATGACCTGTGACCTTAAAAGTGTTACTTTTTTGGACCATATGATATCTAATAGTGTGAAGGGTGGGATCATGACTGAATTCTACAGAAAACCGATGGATAGAAATTCCATCATCCATTTTGAGAGTAGCCACCACTGGCATGTTGTAGAAAACATACCCACTGGCCAGTTTATTAGATTGAAATGCAGTTGCAGTGATGCACATGCCTATGAAACAAAAAGGAGGTATGTGATTGATTCTCAGCTAGGGGCTATAACCAAACATGTATTACCAGAGTTGTGAACAAGGTACAGGAACGAAATAAGAAGGATTTACGTACCACAGGCCCTAATGCACTTGCTAGAAATATGAACACCACTGCAGTGTTGCAACTTTCTCCCCACAGGCTTTTGAGGTGAAAGGGAAACACTGGAAAAGGCACAGCTTTACCCAGCCACTACAAACATGCCTGACTAGTGCTTTCAGACAGTAAAATGTTTTTTAATTACCTCTGATTGCTTTTTGAGTGATTTAAACAGTGGCCTTCAGCTTTCACTTTCTGTTCTGGTATCCACCATCTCATGAGCAGCAGAGAGCTTCCTGAGCTCACTGTATGCTAATATTTCCTGCCAGCCAATAGAGGTCAGACATACATATTAGCATACAATGAGCTCAGTAATCTCACTGCCACTCATGAGATGGTGGCTGCCAGCAACAGAAAGTGGAAGTTGTGGGTAGCTGTTTTAAATTATTAAAAAAAGTTGTTACTGTCTGAAAGCACTAATTGAGAGTTTATGTAGTGTCTGAGGAAAGCTGTCTCTTTTCCAGTGTTTTCCTTTAAGACGATTTTGGAGAAGAAATGGCACATTCTCCAAACAGAGAATAAACTGGTGGCCATTACCACAGAATCCCAAAGGGTAATTTACAGGAGGGGTAGAAACCTCAAAAAACAACTGATCCTCAGTATTCATGAACAGGCTAACACTGGCCAAGTTAGAAGTTATCCTGAGGGAAATAAGAGGTGCAGAAATTATAAATACTGTGGAATTCTACAAGAAGGGAATTCTTTTGTACACTCTGTTACAGGAGAAAGGTTTCATGTATCTGACTGTATCTCCTATCACACCACGCATGTGGTCTATTTGACTACCTGTATTTGCAGATGTTTCTACGTGGGTAAAACAAAAAGGAAAGCTAAAAATGCATGTGGGGGAGCTCAAAAAATGGAGGTAGAAAACACTATTGCCTGTCACAGCAAAAACTAAATAACATTTATGGTATTTATTAATTGGAGCTCAGTTGTCTGGTGTTAAGTATATGAAAGAGGCAAAAAGTTTTACACTAGATGTGGGTGATTTGGGTAAACACTTGTATGCATGCTTTGATTTTGGCGTTTTAAATGCATTTGCCATAATTGATTGAAATTAAAGTAACACCATTGCCTTTGATCTCTGTGGCAGCAATGGCAGTATACAAAAACTATTGAAACTAGGCAGTGTAGCTGTGAAAATGGAGTGGTGAAACTCCGAAACGTCAACAGTGACGTATTGCATGTGACTGTGCTCACATACGTCCCCCCCTGTTTTGAAGTCCAGGTCCTGGGACAGTCTGTAAAACAAAACAAAAAAAAAAATCAAGGAATTTGGATTTTAGCAAGCAAGCACTTTGAAAAACAGGACTAGATTAAGCAATTCAGCCAAGAAGACAAATTTGCTTCTGCATGGACTATTGATAATATGCGTTTTGTTTGTGAACTGTGCTCTACGTTTGGAATATGTGTAAATAATAAAAAGTAATTGGGTATAATTTAATCTCCTGGTTTATGTTTGATGGGTGTGCTGCCAATAGACTGTATATTTCAGCCCAGGTTGGATGTACAGTATATGCCTGCCCAAGATATAACATGTTTCTGCTATTGAGTACCCCAACAAGGACCCAGAGCCCAGTAATCAAATGGGGGGGCTGCCTAAATGTACTGATATTATTTTTGTAGGCATATAATACATGGATGGGAACTTTCCCCATAGAAAAGGCCATCATTTATTTCCCTTCATACCTGTGACTGACCTATCAATTAAAGTACATACCTGCACTAATTAAACAATTACAGCAATATACCTGTACTAATCAATTGCAGCTATATACCCACACTAATTAAAGCTATATATCTACATTAGTCAGTTAGGCCCTGTCCTCACTACCCCTCTGTAACGTTACAGAGTGCCCAAACCGTTACCTCAACGGTTTGCGTTTACACCTGTAACGTTACAGAAGGCATTTTCGTAACTGTTGTTGAAACTGACATATGAGGTGGTTTCAACAATGGTTATAACCGTTACTACCGGTAACGTTACCGGGCGTGTAGTGGATGCGTGGCACTGATCCCCAGTGCAGCGCGAGCGTATTGTGGGATTGATGCCATGATAACGGTCACCTGGTTCTCGAAGTGTGGACCGGCGGTGCCGGTCCCGTAACGGACAACATGGCTCCCTGGTTGTAATGGTTTCTATCCGTTATGGGGTCTGAGCGGTGCAGTGTGGACAGGGCCTCCAAGTGACAGTATTGATAACGCGATTAACACATCATTAAATCAGTTAAAAAGCTGCAGAAGAACCTGGAAAAAAGACACACAATGCCCCCCACCCCAGAAATCCCCCAAACACCTACCTGCCCTCATTACACACACCATTCCTTCCGTGCTGCAGAGACCTTCAGGGGCCATAACATGATCGCAAATGTGATCTGTATAACAATAACCATCCTAATGTATTATATTCAACAAACAATATTATATTCAACAAACAATCAGTAAGGGTGGAACACTCAGAAGTATACCCATCTTGTGGGCTGATTAGGGCAATAAAGCCACACGCTATTTGGACGTGTGGCCTTATAGCCTTAATTAGCCCCTTCGATGGGTATGTATCCTTGTATACTACCCTTACCCATTATTTATTCTGTATGTATGGATGTGTAGGGTTTAAGGCCTGTTCATGTATACATGCCTGAAAAGATAATATTAGGCAGCCCCCGAGACTAATAGTAGCTCCATAGAGTGTCTGCAGCCCTGTTCCCCACTACGCGTCATCATAATGCTGCTTTTAGTGGTGGGGCTGCAGCCTCCGATAGTGGCTCGGCTTGTATCAGGAAGTTACAAGCCAAGTTTTTGGAGGTAAAATTCTTTGTATGATACCACTGAAAATTATCTAAAAAATATCCCATAATACAGTAGTAAAAATCCCATAATACTGTCACTGAAGTCTCGTAATACTGTTGTTCAGAGCCCTAATACTGTAGTTCCAAGCTCTGAACAATAGTATCATGAGACCAACAGAGCAGTGCAAGCCAAGAAATTCCTCATGCTGAGCAGGAGCTGGCTTTTAGTGTAACTGTCGCGTACAGTAAAAGCCAACTCGCCGCTGACGAGAAACTGTAGAAATCTGTCAGTAGTGGCTCTCTCAGAAGAAACTGTAACAACTGAAGACAGAATTCAATATGTAAAAAATCATGAAAACAACACCATCCCAAAAAAAAAACAAAAAAAACTTTTGACTTATGCCTAGTGCAGAATTCCATAGAAGAAATCCACATAGAAGAGTGAGACACGCTGCTAGCCAACTTTGTTTATGGCATAAAGAAAAAGGATGGCTCACAGTATGAGCCCAGTCGAGGCATACTCAGAAGTGTGGCTCGCCAGTTCACAAAATGTTTAAAAAAAAAAAAAAAAAAATGCCCAGCTTCCATATTCAAGGACCCTGAACAACATTTAAACAAATAGAAATCCTAACAGCCAAGCAAAAATACTTAAAAAATAAATAAATAGGATTGGAGAATTGTCCCAGGTCGAACCCTGTTGCCGGTCGAACCACTGAGTCAGACATAAACCTCTCTGACAGCACTGACACGCTAGGCTGCCGCTCACCCACAGCCCTTCTACACATGCTGTTCTTTAACGTAGGGCCGCATGTCACTGTACACACCAGTGAACGATACAAATTATGCTGAGGAGACCTTGTACTAAGAACAGACAGCAAGGGAAAAGAATACAGAATACATGAAAGACAAATGAAAACTCAAACGGGCACAGACATAAGAGATGTAAGACCAGTCCCCCCAAGAATGTACAGAAACACCAGTAACCCGGACTGTGACCCAGTAACAGCCTACCCAGAAATGTGCCAAACAAAGACCCCCTTAGATGCAGCACCCATGTTCTCTGTTTTACCTCACTCCAAATATAAAACTAAAACCAACCAGTAACTGCTAACGTTCCTGGACAACTGGAGAGAACAAAATCAGAGGAATTATGAAGCTACTTAAGCAGCTACGGGTCCCCCCACACACAAAAAAAAAAAAGCAAATCACTAACCATTCCACACGTAAAACCGCAGCCCAGATATTAATCGACCCCAGTGTGCCTCCAACCAGTGTGGCACAAGTTTCAGGATACAGAAACATTTAGCCAATCAACAGCAAAAGTACCTTGTCCGAAAGAAGAAAAAAGTAATTTCCTCCATCGTCTCTGGCGACTACATGCAGCCATCCACTTCTGCTGCTCAACTTCCTGTTCAGACTGCGCTGCAAACTCCTCTTCCTGCCAGACCTCAGCCAGTCCCACCAGGAAGGGATGCCTTCTCATGCAGTGACTGCCTCCTCAGAGTGCCCCACAACAAGAGGAAACCTTTTTGGATCCCGATGCACATTTTGTGGGAACATCTCAGTCAACATATGCAAGTCTCCACCTGCAGTGAAGAAGTAATGATATGTAATTTACTCTGATTCTGATTTGGAGTAAATGCTAACACTGGAACACAAACAATAACAGTTACTAACATACTAAAATGCCAGCAGAAAAGGCCTAACGGTCTTTCGTGTCTGCTCATTTGGTCAGCCCCCACCCTGGGTGCTGACCTTGCTGTCCCCCTCGCCTTCTCTGGCTTCTCCCTTCCCAGTTCCGGATATTCTTGCTGCATTGGATTTTGCTTCCAGAACCCTTCCCCTGTACCTGTCCCACCCCCTCTTGAACCCCTCCACTGTCTCTGCCTCCACCAGCCCCTAGGCAGTGCATTCCATCACCCACCACCCTCTCAGTGAAGTAGCACCTCCTCCTTTCTCCCTGAATCTTCCCCCTCCAGCTTCCACCCATGCCTCTAGTGGCCCTTCCTCCTTCCTTCGAAGCACCCTGACTGTTCCTCCCTATTTACCCTCTTCATGTACCTGAAGACCTCTATCATGTCCCCCGTCCCTTCTCTCTCCAATGTGTACATATTTAGCTCTTCGAGCCTCTCCTCATAGGTCCTGTCCCCCAAGCCCCAAATCATTTTGGTTGCCCTCCTCTGGATCCTCTCCAGGAGGTTAATGTCCCTCTTTAAGTGTGGTCTCCAAAACTGTACGCAGTACTCAAGGTGCGGCCTCACCAAGCAGTTATACAGAGGGAGTATCACTTCCCTCCTTCTGGAGGTGAAAATTCTAAATCGGTTTTAAAAGTTCCAGTTCTTTTTTTGTGTTCTTCTTGGCCACAGTCATTGGCACACCTCTGTTTGAAGTCACAATCATTGGCAAAAGACATTTTTCCACATCTGAGTGAAGACAGTCCTATACAGCATACAGAACCTCCACAGCCTTCAATACAGGTAAGTCCTTGAAACTTCTCGGATCCATATATTGCAAAAATTAACAGATAGGGGACTATGATTACTCAGCTATAATACCAACTCAAAGTTCTAACACGTTGGAACCTCTTGAGCTTCGATCTCAAGGTTCCCACGTCCCCAGAGCCGGTCAGTGGTATTACAGCATCGTAATACACAGTCCCCTATCTCTTATTCTATTTTTATTCACTGCATAAAAAATAATTTTTATGGCTAAAATAGCTCTTAGGGCAGGTAACTACATGCTGAGAGTTTTGAAGGTTTCTTGGAACCCAACAACAAGAAAAGCATATTCCTCTAAGTGGAAGTGGTTCTTATACTGATGTGCTACCAGAAAGATAATCCCAATGCAGTCAGAGCTGTCTACGGTTCTGGATTACCTGGCACATCTACAGTCCTTGGGTCTAAGACCTTCAGTCCTGAAAGTACACCTGGCAGCTGTGTCAGCCTACACTTTAGCAGGCAACAACAGGTCTTTGGCCTCACAACCATCTTTTAAAAGGCTTTTCAAAGGCCTCAACTATCTACAACCCATTCAGGGACTTGAACTTTTGTTTTGCACGGCTGATTGAACCTCCTTTTGAACCTAGTGCTACAGCTGACTTAAAATATTGTTTTTGTCACATGAAAAATGGTTTTCCTAATAGCCATGACATCTGCCAGGAGGGTAAGTAAACTGCAATCCCTTTGTATAGATCCAGACTACACAATATTCAGAGATAATGTTATCCTTAGAACCAGTAGGAAATTCATAGGAACATAGCAATAGTCGGACAAGAGGAGGCATAATAGACCATCCAGCTTGTCCGCCTTATATTAGCGGGAATAACCACTGATGCCCATTTTTTGCAAATGTTTGTCTAGCCATAACTTAAAACTATTAACAGTTTTGCATGCAGTGTTTTTTGAGTTTCACATGTATCTGTGTTAATCCTGATCCAGTCAATTGGAAATACTACTACCGTGCCTGTTTATACTGTATTATTTGTAAACTCTGCCCATACTCCGTGTATATGCCCGGTTCCTTGCTGTTGTGCATTTTTGCTTTTGTGTTATATGTTATGATACTTGCACCATGTATATACCCATTTAATTGCTGTTTGTGCCTTTTCGCTTTGTGTTAAGTGATAGGTAATTCAGTTTGCTTGTTCTATTTTACTTTTACTTTTATGTATGAGCCATTGTAAAAGTGTCTTAGTACATTTATCTGTTGCTGTTATTTATTGTATCTCTGTACCTCCCCTTGTACCTTCCCCTGGGTCACCCCAGAAAAGAGGACATTCAGCCTTAGTGGGCTTGCCTGGTTACCAAAATTCAAATAAAAAAAAATTAATTCTACTACTTCTGTGGGCAAGCCATTCCATGTCCTCACCACTCTCTGTGAGAGCCATGCATTTCTCCTTTCAGTTTTAAATTGCATACCCCTTAGTTGTAATTTATGACATCTAGTTTCTCTTTTACAGTCTAAAAATTCAATATTCAGATTTGATCTCTGGTCCTTGTTTGTAATGGATTTAAAAACTAATATCATGTCACCTCTTAGCTTAGTCTCCTCATCACCAGTTTGTAAAGGAACAGTTTATCTAACCTTTCCTCATAACCCAATCCATTCATTCCGTTTGATTTTTGTTGTTGTTTTCATCTGTACTCTTTCTAGCTTGTGTATATGTGGTTTGTTTAATGGATTCAATAATTGTCTACAGTACTCCAGATGTGGATGAACAAGCAACCTATACAGGGGCATCACTCCCCCTCTCTCTTCCCCTACATGCCAGATTCGTACTTATATACACCAAGATTTATTTGCATTTTGAAACAGTTGTATCACAGTGTTTGGAAAATTTTAGCTTGCTGTCTATTATAACTCCCAGATCTTTCTCATATTCTGAAGTTCTTAGTTCTATGCCACCCATATATTATTAGAACCAAAGTGCATCACCATGCACTGATCAAGGTTGAAGCTCTTTTTATTTGTTAACGACCATGAGTATAAGTTATTCAGATCATGCTGTAGCTTAATACCCTGCTCCGTATCCACAGTATGGCCCACTTTGGCATCATGCAAATTTAGCTAACCATGTTTCTTTATCAGTTTGCATATCCTGTGTGTGTGTATATAAATATATATATATATATATATATATATATATATATATATATATATATATGTTGAACAGTGATGGCTCCAAAACCAACCCCTGGGGAACTCCACTAGTTACTTTCACTTCTGATGATTCATAGCCATTTATTTTCCTTCCTAATATGGTCTTAGAATTCCACATAAATCAGCTGGTAACCCTCCCTGTCTTCTGTCCTGAACACTTCAGTACAGGTGAGCAAAAACTGGATGTAAAAAAAGCATTGGGCTGCTACATGGAGCTGACAAAGGATGTCTGGTCCCATAGCACACAGCTTTTTTTTTTTACTTTTGGGAGAGGCTGGAAAAGGTAAGTCGGCAGCTAGGAAGATCATATCTCAGTGGATTGTTTTCTGTATACAGTTCTTCTCTGAACAAGATGGCAAAATACTTCCCAGAGGCCTATGAACACATGCCAGAAGGGGTATCTCTGCCTCTGTGGCAGCTACAGGGGACACCACCTTTCAAGAAATCTGTAAAGCACCTACCTTGAAAACAGTAAACACCTTCACAAGGCACTACTGTCTCAACATATATTCTAGGAGGGATGCCAGTTTTGGAGCTGCTGTCTTGCAGAATCTTTTCTCTAAATAGGTTCTAGACCCGTCATCCCAGTGTACTGGTAGTGAGTCTGTACTTTTGTATTAGGCATCATGGATGGATTCCTGTTGTTTGAAGAAAAAATGTTCTTATTAATTTAACACATATCTCAGCAGGAGTCTGTGTTTGTTGAGATTAAGCAAGACAGATACTTTATTAGAAGTAGAAGGGGTCTTATTTAGGGTTAAAGAAAAGAAAGAAAGTCAGTGTGTGTTCTGTGCTGTGAAGGGTACTGTATCAACTTACTTTGCTAAACCAGTAGGAGGAGAGAGAGCTTAATTGGGGGTGTGGCTTAGACACTATAAAAGCAGGTGACTCAAATTACAACTTCTGGGGACATGGATATGTTGTTCATCCACACTTATTGGCAGGTCCCTTGCCGCTTTAAATCTTGCCGGAAGGTCTTCAAGCTGGCTCCTCTCACCCACCCGGGTGGTAAAACTCTCGGCTCCGCCCCATGACGCCAGATCTTCCTTACCGCTTGGAAGCTCAGGTTCCCTCCTTAGCGCTCTGCGTTTTTGACTGGTTCCTGAAAAGTTCGGTCTTCAAATTTATTAAAGTATCCTTGAATCTTCGATCTTTTCTTCTTCGCTGCGGCAATGGCTTTTTCCGGCCCCGAGAGACGTACGGTTAGTTCCTCCAGGAGGGACTCGCACTCCACGTGCTCTTTTTGCCTGGACTTGGATCACGATCCTCGGGCTTGCAATTTGTGTTCTGACCTTTCGGTCAGCTCTCCGGAGGACCGCGCGCCCGCTCGGGGCTCGACATCCGTGTTTTTCCGCCCGAGTCTCCATCGGATCCGGGCGGGTGCCCGCCTGACTGTTTCTCTGCAGTCTTATCCTGCCAGGGAAGGGACGGGGTTCCCTCTCCTCCTTCGGTTGCAGAGCTTATCCGCTCTCCTTGGATTCATTACATTCAGCTTCATTCAGGGGCTTCGTCATTCCCTCTCCTCAAGGGAGAGGGAACCTAACCTATCTCTCGGCCTATGTCTAAAGAGCGGCGGAGTTCTCTTCAGGCCGGAAGTTTTCCCTCCCTCATTGGCCGACGCTCCGACTCGGTCGAGGTTTCGATGCCGCCTCTGGCTCACGGTACCGCCAGGTTGGCCGCCAAAACTCTTCGACGCTGTCGGTCTCTCGACTCGCCTTTTGGGGGGTCGGCTGAGGCCGTCTTCCCGCCGCCTTTGGCGGAAGTCAAGGCTCTGTCCTCCACTTCAGGTCGACAGCCCTCGGTCCGTTCCAAGCCGAGGGAGGAGCGGGTGCTCCCCGTTTCTTCCCAGGCCAGCCCTCGGTTACCCCGAGGATTTGGGTCTCGGTCTTGGTCTACCTCTCGGTCTAGCCGCTCATGCCGATCTCGGCGTTCTCGGTCAGAGCACCGGGTTAAGTGGCTTGGCCGTTCTTCCTCGTCCCCCTCCTCAGATGAGGAGCGGTTTTGATACCGTTGGCGTCGGTGTTTCGAGGAACTTATGTGGCGACAGCAGTTGTCTGGGTTTCAGTCAACCCCGATTCATTCTCCAGATAGCAAGTAGTCGCCGCTTGGTCGGCAGCCGTTTGTATCGGTCGAGGAGACTTCTCCAGGACCGGTTGCTCGTTCGACCCTCGCTGCCCCTCCGGAGTCCAGGCCGGACCGTGGCCTGTCCTTCAGGTCTCTCGGTTCCCTCACTCCTGCCCGCCCCCGGCGGACGAAGAATGCCTCGGGCCTGCGGCAGCTTTTTGCAGACCCTTCGGAGCCTGGAGCAGGCTCTGCCATGTTTCCTGACTGGGAGGACCCCGGGTCTTCCCAGGAACATCCAGTGGACGACAGCCCATCGTCTTCTAAGGATCTACTTCGGCTCATTTCAGAGTTTACTGGAATGCAGCTTAAGCCCGTCTCCGATCGGGCTCCTTACCCCCTTCTGGAGATTCTGGATCGAAGGGGTTCTTCCACGGAGGCCTTCCCGGTGGCTGAGGCTATTGTGGGCCCAGCCTTGGAGCTATGGCGGCCTGCTTCTTGCCCTGCGCCTTCGGCCAGGGTAGCTCGAGGTATCCTATCCGGTCGGTTCTCTGCCGGTTTTCGGAGCACCCTCGGCTGAAGGGATATTTACCACGACGTTTTCCAATGTCTTGGAAACGCCGATGTGGACGAGACCCCCCGACAAGGAGTCCAGAAGGATGGACTATGTCGGGCGTAAGGTTTACGCTGCGTCCTCCCTAGGCCTCCGTCAGGCCAGCTCGGTTGCACTGATGGCACATTTCTCTCACACCCTTTTGGGCTCCCTGGACGAGGTTCTCCCTCATCTCCCAGGCGACCTGCGGACCGCTGTTCGACAGGTGCGGGACCAGGGTAGGGCGGTGGCGAAGCAGCAGCTCCAGACGGCTCTGGATCTAGGCGACTCCTGTGCCAGATCGGTGGCGGCCGCAGTGGCCATGCGCCGCAGGGCGTGGCTGAGGTTAACATCCTTCTCCTTGGAAACCCAGCACGAGTTGGCGGACATCCCCTTCTTGGGGACTGACCTTTTCGGCCCTGGAGTGGAGGGATACATCCATGGGCCCGAGAAGTCCGATGCCACTCCGGACTCGGTCACTCTCGCCCACGGGGTCAAGGGCAGCCGTCAGCCTTTGCGTAAGCCCCTTTGCCCCCTGAGCCCTGGGGCCCCCCTGGCCCAGCATGAGGGCCAGCAGGCATGCGCTGGGCAGCCTGTTGCCAAACCAGCGTCTTCCTCCAAAAGGAAGCGGAGAGGCAGGAAACCGAGGGGCTCCTCGGCTCCCTCACCCTGTAAGCCTGCTCAGTGACGGGCCAAGAGGCATTGCTCCAGCTCCGTCGTCCCTGCCCGGGTTTTCCCATGGGGGGACAGCTCCGCACCTCGTTCTGGAGGTATTTAGGGTGGATCCTGTCGCAAGTTGTGAGCGGATCCCCTTTGAGCCGTTGCCCCACGGGGAATTTGAGTTCACTGCCCCTGTGTCGGTCGTCCGACATGCCTGGCTCTCTAGTTAGAGATGATCAGGAAGGCCGTGGACCCCCCATTCAACCCTGGGTTCGTGTCCAGGTATTCCTGGTCTCTTACGGACGGGGGCATGCGCCCATCCTCCCGCACGCCTGGATGGTCTCTCTTCTGCAGACATTCCATCCTCAGAATGTGGCGTGTAGCTGTTTCCTGGTCTCCAGGATGTACCTACTCCTCGTTCCGTCCGTTTTTGGGGGAGGCTCCACCCCTTCTTGGACCAGTTCGTGACTTACAGCCCAGGAGTTAGGAGAACGCTCCCTTGGACCGTTCTAACCTCGGCAGGAGACTATCCTGCTTGTTCGCCCTGAGTTGCCGGTCTTCTCCGACCGATGCTTCTCGGATGTGTGGGGTGCCCATCTTGGGGAATGCAGAGTGCGTCGCCTCTGGTCCTCTTGTGAGTCCTGATGTCCTTCCCGCTCGCTGGAGACAGACGGTCCGATTAGCCGGCACCGCTCGCTCCGCTTGTACGGGGTCTAGTGGTCTAAGTCCAAGTTGGATTATTCCAAGACCATGTGCTACCTACTCCGCCAGGTTTGGTCTATCCCCTTGTCTCGGTGCAAGGAGGTTCTCCGCATTGGGCGGTTGCGCAGTCGAGGCTTCCTAGCCATTTCATGGCAGGGGCCCAATTCCCTGGCTGCGGCCCTGAGCCGGGCATAGGCTGCGCCTCATGAGTGTCTCCCCTGCCGGGGGTAGCACAGTATCTTCTCCCTTTCCTCGGGAGAATACTAGGCCGAGACTGTTTTTGCCGCCCTCAGCAAGGTTTGCTGTAGGGATGCCATTGGGGCCACGAACCCTGGCCCTCCTGCCTCTCCCCATTTCCCTTGACCCACGGGCAAGGCGAGGAGGATTTGGCGAGGTGATGCTGGTAGCCCCAGACTGGATTGCCAGTGCTGGTATCCAGCTCTCCTCAGTCTCAGCCCCAGGCTCCCGAGACAGTCTCTAGTCCGCGGTCCTGTCTTCCTTTTCAGGAAGGTTATCCATCTGGACCTTCAATCCCTGCACCTGTTGGCCATCCCCTGTGCGGCTAGGGGCCAGGCCTAAGGTCTTTCGGCAAGGTCCTCGACCTTCGAGGCGTCCTGCTAAGAAGTCAGCCAAGATGCTTGTCCTTTGGGAGAAGTTTTCCTTCTTCCGATGATGGGATAGGGCGGTGCCCTTTCCCGTCCCTGGGCATAGCATTCCGGACCATTTGCGGTCCATCCTTAGACCAGGGCTTCGGTCGACGACCCTCTGGGTGCTTCTGCGGTCACCACTGTCTTCCGGTGCGGGCCGGAGGGTAGCTGGTGGTACGGAGAAGGTGGTCTGGCACTTCTAGGCCTCGCCGCCTCCCCCTTGGGAGAGTATCCCTGCTCCTGGGGATCCTTGCTGGTATGGGCTTAGCTCATGAGCAAGCCATCCGAACCTTGCACAGGTGCTGCTTCCCCATCTGTTGTGGAAGAACACCTTCTTGGGGCCACTCCGCCATCCAGAAGGCTGGGAGAGTTCCAGGCGCTCCTTTAACCTCCCTATCCGGTCTTCCACAGGGACTAGGTTGTCCTGCGCCCCACCCGAAGTTCCTCCAGGAGGTGGTGGCGGAGTCTTCCCTTCAGGGGTTTTGCCTCTGCCGGGGTTTATCCCCATTCACACCTCGGAGGCCGTATTCAGGTTCCGTGGGAACCGTTTTAACGCTCACCTCGTGAGAGCGTAGAGCTTAAATTCGGGAGAGGTTCGCCAGCTGTTCATCACCTTCGCTGAAGCCGCATCTGGCAGATTGCAGCCCAGTGGAAGACAATCGGGCGGGTCACCCCTGCAAGGTCTCCACTTTAGGCGGGCGGGCATGGGCCTCCCTGAGGATAAGCGCTTTTTAACTCCAGCCCTTCCGCTGCATCGGTGGCTGCTTCCAAGGCCACTCCAGTCCAGGATATCCGCAGGGCTTCTGCCTGGAAGCAGGCTTACTGCCTCTCCACATCGACCTGGGTCGCCCGGGTGCTGGTCGGGCCCTGTTCTCCAGTCTTTCTACCTAAGTAGGGGTGTGCGCCTTGCCTCCCTCCTCCCGGAGAACTGCTAGGAGTCTGCCAATAAGTGTAGATGAACAACATATCCATGTCCCTAGAAATACAGGTTACTCACCTGTAACAGGAGTTCTAGGAATGGTATATGTTGTTCATCCACACGACCCACCCGGCCTCCTCGGCTTCGACGCACAACCTGGCTTCCAGCGGGCTAGATCTGGCGTCATGGGGCGGAGCCGAGAGTTTTACCACCGGTGGGTGGGAGGAGCCAGCTTGAAGACCTTCTGGCAAGATTTAAAGCGGCAAGGGACCTGCCAATAAGTGTGGATGAACAACATATACCATTCCTAGAACTCCTGTTACAGGTGAGTAACCTGTATTTCCTGTTGCTAGCCTTGCTTGTAGAGCAGAAAGCAGCTAACTAAAAAAAAAAAGCTACATTTTCTTATTAATTTAACACTTATATCTCAGCAGGAGTCAGTGTCTGTTGAGATTAAGCAAGACAGATACTTTATTAGCAGTAGAAGGGGTCTTATTCAGGGTTAAGAAAAGAAAGAAAGTCAGTGTGTGTTCTGTGCAGTGAAGGGTACTGTATCAATTTACTTTGCTAAACCAGTGAGGAGAGAGAGCTTAGCTAGCCTTTTCTTACTAATTGCCCTCCATCCCACCCACCCTAAGCCAGTTCTTCTTTTATAGCCACTGGATTTGACTGTCAACAGGAACTTCCTGTTTGGCAGTAGGCACCCCGCTGGTGGTGGTCTGACACTGAGCAAAGAAGAAGGAGGTTACTGAAGAATATAGGAAGTTGCTGTCCCAGAACAGGAAGGGTGAGAGTTGTAAGGAGAGAGTAAGCATACAGAGAAACAGTAGAGGGGACACAAAATAAGACATGATAGGAGTGGTGCAGTGCAATGGCTGTGGGGCAGCAGTGTTCCGGGAGACATTCTGGAGGCTGCGATGCTGCCCTATTTTGCAGGCACCTCTCTGGTCTGAGGGAGGAGGTTGCCCGTCTCCAGGCTGACCTGGCTAGGATTTGTGAAACCTCTTCCCCCAAACCAGGGACCACCAGGGCCAATGCCACTACCTCAGAGGTTGCCAAGAAAGAGGAGAGGCTGGACCAAGGTGGGCTCAGGGAGGGAGAGGGTGGTGGAACAGAGTTGCATTCCTCCAGCTGTACCTCTCTACAATTCATTCACTCTTCTGGTGGATAGTGGTTCCTCTGTGGAGGCACCTGCAGTGGAGACAAAGGAGACCCACAGGAGGGTGGCATGGAACCCCACAGGGGAAGGAAACAACTCCTGGTGGGGGACTCTATCATTAGGGGGTAGAAATGGGGAGGAAGGGAGAGGGAGGTAGGGTGCTTGTCTGGCACCACGGCTTGAGGGACAGGAAGCTAATCCTTAGGATCGGGAGCAGCTGCACGAGGGAGGGAGCTGGATGTCATTGTCCACCTAGGGACAAATGACCTGGCTAGGAATGGGGTCAGAGCAGTGCAAGAGGAGTTTGTAGAGTTGGGGAGGGGCCTTAGACAAGTCGCACATACGGTAACCTTCTCGGAGGTGCTGCCTGTCTATGGCAAGGGTGATGCTAGGGTACGCCTCACCAGGGAATTCAATAAATGGTTGAAAAACTGGTGTGGAGCTCAGGGTTTTGGCTTCATTGGGGACTGGGGAGCCACCTGGAGGGATGCAGACCTATACTGGTGCGATGGTCTGCATCTGTCCGGGGGGGGGGAGACCAGGATCCTGAGTGAGAGGTTTAAATGCTTGATTTTCAAGCATTTAAACTAGCCAAGGGGGGGAAGCACTGAAAAGGAGCAGGGAAATCCCAGCCTCCCTCCACAAAACACGGTAATTAGTGAGGTAAACACCAAGATAGAGAAGTCATTAGGGAGAAGGACAGAGATAAATGTAAGCAAAGGCAGTAAGGACAGGGATGGGGCTAAAAGGGGTAAGGCCATCAAAAAATGGAAGGTGATGAGTACCAGTGCCCGCAGTCTGTGTAACAAGCTCCCTGAACTAGTGGCCTTGATGGAAGAGGGATGCCTGGATAGTGTGGCAGGCACAGAAACATGGTACACAGAGAACCATGACTGGGATGTCAACATACCAGGATACACAATCTACAGGAGGGACAGGGAGGGTAAAAGAGACTGAGGAGTAGCTCTCTATGTAAAGGAAGGGATCAAAGCAACAGAACTAAAAGGTAAACAGGGTGCAGATGAGTCACTCTGGGTCACCCTGGAGACAGGAAATGGCACCACAGTCCGCATGGGGGTTGCATACAGACCCCCATCTCAGGGGGTGGGAATGGACAAGGAAATGATAGAAGGCTTCCTTAGAATAGCAGAAAAAGGGGAGATGTTGCTGATGGGGGACCTGAATATACCAGATGTTAACTGGAGCACCTTTGCTGCAGGCACATCCAAGAGCATGGTCATTCTTGATGCCCTACAGGGGGCATGCCTCAGACAGCTAGTATTGGAACCCACTCTGGAGGGAACAGTCTTAGACCTGGTACTCTCAAATGAGGATGGAGAAAGAATCTCAGATTTAGAAGTGGGAAGCCATCTGGGAACAAGCGACTACCAAACAGTGTGATTTACCATAAACACAGCCATACAATCAAGCCATACAAAAGCAAGAGTATTGGACTTTAGGAGGGCAGACTTTGGGAAAATTAGAGTGTGCCTCAGAAAAGCACTAGCAAACAGACAAGAAAGAGGGGTGGAGGAACAATGGGGAGTAATCAAAACAGCCATCACAGAGGCAACAAGCCTTTGTGTAAAGCAAATCAACAAAACACAATGAAGGGAAAAAAACGCTATGGTTCTCAAAAGAGGTGGCAGGGAAGGTTAAGGAGAAAAGGATAGCATTCAGGAAATATAAGGAAACACAGAAGGAGCAGGACAGAGAACTTTATCAGTTAAAGCAGAAAGAGGCTGGGAAGGCAGTCAGAATAGCAAAGGCCCAAACCGAGGAAAGGATAGCCAACTCTGTTAAGAAGGGGGATAATACCTTTTATAGGTACATTAGGGAGTGAAGAAAGACCAAAGGAGGGATACTGAGGCTTAATAAAGGGGAGGGAATGTGGGTAGAGGGTGACAGTGAAAAAAGCAGGGATACTGAACGAATATTTCTGCTTAGTATTCACAAAGGAAGAGGAGGGGCAGGTACCTAAACCAAACAAGAGAAACACTTTGAAGACAGGGGTCTATACCAGTCCATTTACAGAAGAAAGGGTTCTGAAAGAACTAATAAAATTGAAGGTGGACAAAGCAATGGGGCCTGATGGGATTCACCCAAGAATTCTAAAGGAGCTAAGGGTAGAACTAGTGACACCGCTGACTACTCTCTTTAACAAATCATGGGAGGATGGAGTGGTACCTGAGGACTGGAGGAGGGTGGATGTGATTCCTCTTCACAGAAATGGGAGCAGGAAACTACAGACCAGTTAGTTTGACCTCAGTGGTAGGGAAAATGATGGAATCACTTCTGAAGGAAATAATTGAGTACCTAGAGGCCAGTGGGGCACAGGACCCAAGGCAGCATGGATTCACGATGGGAAGGTCATGTCAGACGAATCTAATAGATTTCTTTGACTGGGTGACCAAAGTAGTAGACCAGGGAGGCCTATGGACATGGCCTACCTAGATTTGTAGCAAGGCATTTGATACAGTCCCACACAAAGATTAATGCACAAGTTAGCCAGCCTTGGAGTGGGTCCCAAGGTGGTAGCCTGGATAAAAAATTGGCTAGACAACAGGACTAAAGGGTAATAGTAAATGGAGTCCACAGTGAAGAAAGGAGGGTTACTAGCGGGTACCGTGAGGGTTCAGTACTAGGACCGGTCCTTTAATGTCTTTATAAGTGACATTGCAGAGGAACTGGAAGGAAAAGTATGTCTCTTTGCAGACGACACAAAGATCTGCAACAGGGTTAATACACAAGATGGAGTGGAAAGGATGAGAAGGGACTTGGCAAGGTTTGAGGAATGGTCAGATGTATGGCAGCTCAGATTCAGTGCAAAGAAGTGTGAGGTAATGCACCTGGGAAACAAAAACCCAGAGGAAGAGTACACAATGGGGGGTGAGATACTGACAACAGTAAAAATGGAAAGGGACCTGGGGGTAATTATATCAGATGACCTAAAGGTGGGCAAGCAATGTGAGAAGACAGTAAGGAAGGCTGGGGATACTGGGATGCATAGGAGAGGCATCAATAGTAGAAAACAGGAAGTTGTTATCCTCTGTACAGACAGTTGGTGAGACCCCATCTGAGTACTCAGTGCAGTTCTGGAGACCCCATCTCCGAAAGACATAGAGGAGGCTGTCCAGAGGAGGGTAACTAAATGGTGCAGGGTTTGCACCAGAAGACATACAAGAAAGACTAAAGGAGCTTAATATGTATACCCTTGAGGAAAGAAGGGAGAGAGGGGACATGATAGAAACTTTTAAGTACCTCAAGGGAATCAACAAAGTCCAAGAGGGCAGCATCTTTCAGAAAAAGAGATGTGCAAGAACAAGGGGGCACAATTTGAAGATAGAGGGGAGATGGCTCAAGAGGTAATGTGAGGAAGTATTTTTTCACAGAGAGAGTTGTGGATGCATGGAACAGCCTCCCTGAGGAGGTCATGGAGTCAAGAACAGTGGGGGAATTCAAGAATGCATGGGATAGACATAAGGCAGTCCTAGTGGGGGGTAGGAGGAAGTAAGCTGTTGGTTAACTAGGATCTGCAGCTTATCTGTTAGGTAGGAAAATGGGCAGACTAGGTGGGCCAAGCGGTCCTTATCTGCCGTCTCATTCTATATTTCTGTTGCTCCCCATAGTAATGTTGTTGCTTCTCTGGGATCTATCAATGAGTGTGACCAGGAGCTCCTGCCACTCTTGAGGACCGACCTTTTCTTAAATCTGTTACAACAGTTATTCTGTTTTTAAGCCTAATCTATCCTTTACTATTTCTAGTCCATAAAGTTGGCCACCTGTGGGCACGGCACCCTCCCCCCCCCCTTTCTTGACTATGCTGTAGTGTCCTCTTTAATTTTCCTTTTCCCTCTCAGTTCCTTGTACAGGGAGGTTATTCTGGTGACTTCCAAGTATATGTAAAACAGGTTGTGTTTATTGTTGGAGTTAGTATGTAACAGCACTATGTCATAAATGCCTTAATGTATGTACCTTGTGTTTATGAAACCTGTAAATGTTTAAAATACCATGCCACTTGGTGTTTTGATAATGGTAAGTACTAGGTGATTATTATAGAAATTAAGCTAGTTGTGCTATTTAAAGTGCATGTAAATTGTTGTAAACTTAACAAGCCAGAAATGTCATGGTGATTTGCATATATCCCACGATGCATTGCATTATGGAAGTATGTACGATGTTGTATTTCTTTATAATTTGATTTGTTGCCAGTGCCCTTTGGGGTATGCCTTCTTTCAGTGATTCTGCTTTGAGGTTCTTTGTTTATAGCTTGTTTTTTTTTTTTTTTTTCTTTTGAGCCCCAACTACGCAAGCAAGTGGGACTTGCATAGGGGTGGTAGCTACATCTCAACTAGGGAATTGGATCAGAGATCAGTGTCAGTATGTGCTGGCTGAGTGCAGAGAAAGGACATTCTGTTGCTGCAAACTGATGTACTGAAGAAGGAATATGGCATTGCAGAAGCTTATTTATTGTATTTTGAATAAACATCACACAGAGATTGTGTGTTGAACCTGAAGTTCGGTGTCTGGTCCATCTGTTATCCCACAGCCCCTCCACAATGAGCCTTATGAACCCTGACCCTACCTCCCTTTCAAGAGCCTGAAAATAGTTTCCCACAAGAATCGGTTCTTGTCTTATGGTTGCTTGAGCATCACTTGTTACAGTGGTTCAAAAATGTTCAAGTTGCAGTCATTTCATGTCAAATTTTGTCTGCCGATTTATTTGGCTTTTAAAAAAAATTAGAGCTGCTTTGTTTTAATGTTTTAGTAATCACCTACCTTATTTTAGTGGTCACTGCTCCCCTGACTGTAGAAACAGATCTGGTGTTAAGCCAGTAGGGGGAGCGTCTCCACAGTGCAAAGTTTGAACCTGTATTCTAAATTCTAAAATTTACATAAAGTTCTGTTGCTAGGGCAGCACACTCCTGCGGACTAGTGCACTTTTGTAAGGCTCATTGATGGATCCCTAAGAAAAAATAACATTACTATGGTGAGTAATTTTTATTTCTTATGTACTACATAGCTTGTGAGCACTCCAACTCTTAAGTACCAGACACATTTTGCAATTTAAATATGGTGTCTACATCCCCTGTATTGTCAACAATCTGTGTACTAAAGAACTGAACAATTTCCCCCTCTACATCTGTACTAGGTTGGGAAAAAAAAACACTTAGGGTGGGTGCATAAGTAAGCATTAATGTCTGTCGAAGGAGGCTTCTACTGAGGAATTAATGCATGGTTGGGGAGGGGTTGTGGCATGAGGTCTTGGCCAAGTACCTCCGGCCACCCAGCCATGCATTAATTCCCCAGTAGAAGCCGACTTCGGAGGGCATTAATGCGTTTGTAACACGGCAATACTTGCGTTGTTGTTGTGTCCGTTCTTACAGTTCTGTTCGTCTTTGTGTCGGTGCATTGAGATGTTCTGTAATTGCCATGTTGTGTGTGTTCTGGTTGCTGCTGTGACAGCTAGTGGTGCTGGAGCTTGACCCAGTGACCCTGTGAACAATAGTTGGAGCGGTCCTTACTGGGAAATTAATCACCACTCCAACTTTGGTCACGTGTTGTATTTGGTCCAATGAAATTGCTTTATTAGCTGTTTCTGTTTGATGCCGTGTTACAAAGTGGTTTGTAACATGGCAAAGGACGAGCAGAGCACAACAGAGCAGAATAACAAAAATCAGTTGGAGGAACAGCAAAATGTGACTACTAAGCAACCATGGATTAATTCCCTCTATTAATCCACAGTTGCCATCAGGAGCACGCCCTGCAGTCTCCATTCTTATTTCCCACGTGTTTGTGCTGTTCTCCATGTGTCTCGGTCTCTGCCTGCAAGTGGCGCTGCTCTATGTGCTGACAGCAAGAGACAGATAGAGAGGTCTCAGAGTCGGATAGCAATCCAGTCTCCTCCCAACTTCTACCAATGGGTGACTTTCCAGCAGAAGCAGTCTGTTCTTTCCCACCCACCCACCCCTCCAGACCTCCAAAAGAAGACTGGTAATTGTCCCCGAAGCGTTCCACCCGCTCGCCCACAACAGAAGTTTGTTCCGATATGTGGGTTTCCATCACAATCCCTCTGTCTTTTCCTACCCACCCGCCCCGAGGACTGAGCGTTCAGAGTTCCCAAAACGCCCCCCCCACCCCAGCTCACAGCACAAAGCCTTACAGTGAAAAATCAAGCATACCTGTAATGCTCCCTTGCTGTCATTTTCACAATGAAACTGTTCCTCGCATACTTGAAAATGTCAGGTGAGTCAGGTGCTGTGCATGCTGGGACAGTTCACGCTCATATATCTGCATGCATTACAACAGGCACCAGTTCACGTCTCCCAGCTTGCACAGCAACCGACTCCGTGAATAAAACTCAGGATAGTAACTTGGAGCATTTCAACCTTCTGGAAGGTCAGCTATCAAAAAAATCAACACATTAGTAAATGTTAAGGTAATATCTATATACAGAGTACATAAGTGTGTTTACATTAGTACTCACGATATTACATTTCCAACCAGCATCTGCAAAGCAGTGTATTCAGTTTCAGTGACTGGGATGGGAGTGCACTCAATAGACTATGGCACTAGAGAGATACAGAGACGGAGCAGCATGCTCCGTCTCTGTATTGTTGATGAAATATAAAAACACCTCTATGGGGAGCACCTCTGTACTGAAATAATATGTTTTCCTGCACTTGCCATGTTACAAGCGCACCAATCCAGAGCATGGTTCTACTGCGGAATTAATCCCCCCACCCCAATCATGGATTAATTCCACAGTAGAACCGTGCTCTGTCGTGGTTTAATGCTTACATGCGTCATTTCTAGGTATTACAAGGCAGTGGATGGGTATGAATTTTACATGAGAATACTAAAGCTCAGGCAGAAATTTTTTGACCTTGTGCTTTCTGCCTAGTGTGCACACAGTATTACATAGCAGTTCAAATTGCCTATACTACTTTTTTTGTTTCTTGATCCAGTCCTCGACCACAGACTCCTCAACACAGTGCCAGAAGTTCAGAAGTGGAGGTGCACAGCAGTGGCGAAAAGAACAGCTCACAGGTAACAATTTGATTTTACTAAAAGGGCACCATGAATCGCCCCGGCCAATTTTGGCCTTTTTAAACTCATTCTGGGTTGATGTTGCCAAGAACTCTGAGGGCTGGGTTAGTACAAGTTTCTGTTGTTTTTTTTCACAGTAATGTACCAGCATTCTTTACTTGCTGGGAGGATGCTCAGTACAGCTGAACAGTTGTGCCTATATTTTGGTTTTGCCACACCAGTATTTTACCACATTACAAGTACATTTTCTTGTGGAGAGGTCTTAAACATCAGACTGAATACTGTGCTTAAACCCCAAACTTGGTTTAAAATATAAAAAAATTAGCCTGTGGGATTTGATAGTGTCCATCTGGTTTTCTGGCGGTACAGTATACTATATACACCCTCGCGTTTGAATTTTAGAATTGATATTTGGGCCTGGCCTCCCAACCAGCAGGTGGAGACGGGCTACTGAGGACTGTACTGTATTTGTGGGATGAGCTCTTGTATTCAGTATAGCAGCCTAAAATGTTCATTCATATATGTCTCCATCAAGTGAGAAGGTTGACTGTCTTTATGCTTTCTGTCATGGGAGACAATGCGTATCAGTAAGCTGAAAGAGAATTCTGAAAAACAAAAAGGTTGCCATTTTCGTCCCTTACCTACCTGCTCGCCCTTCCTTTACCCCTGCACAGCCCTGGTATCAGTCACTCTTTAACAGGCAAAAAAAGCAGTGTGGCACAAATGAACATCATTTAAAAAAAAAAACTAACGTGACCTTATCACTTATGCTGTTTGCTCTCTGAAATGCCATCACGTCAGCCTTCCTAACCATACTCTCTGCTGTCCTGAGGGGTAAGATTCTCCTGATCGCTCCTTACTTATCGCATCCCACCCCCACTTCCACAGCTTGCATTCCTGTCCAGGTTCCTTGCCAAGAAACGTTTGGGGGTTGGGGGGGACCAACAGTGAAATGAAAATGGCTTGCAGAAGGCTGTGGGTGGGAGGGGACAAACAACAAAACGACAGCCAGCTCTCACAGTACCAATAACTCCAGACTGCTTACTGCTGCAGCGCCCACTACTGGCGATGTGCCAGCGGAAGGACTATTTGACCCCAAGTGTTTTTTTAACATTTTATTAAACTTTTTTTTAGCCATTGTACCCATTTTGTAAGTGCAGCTGTGCACTGCAGGGTGGCAGTGTTGGGCTACATCTGACCTTTCAGGGTCTGTAAGGCCATCCAACTGTGACTTTGAGCCTCACTACACCCCTGGGCAGGACTGGTGTAGCCCAGCACCACCCACCCAATTTTGTATTATTGCTTACTTGTTGGTTTGCCTCATTTAGGGCTATTTGCCATAAATATTGGAACTAAAGAGTGCAGTTTTTAAATTTTGCACAGAACAGTACCTGAAGGCTATCTACATGTTGGGACTGTTGTAATTGTTAGGATTCAGTTCACTGTTCACACTTGGATTTTTCCCTTGGATAGAAGACTTGCCTCATGTCTTCCTGCCATTCCCCCTGATTCACAGTGTGCTCATCTGTTTGAAAGTCTGTGGATGCTTCCACTTAGAGCAAACCTTTTTACCAGATTTAAGGCTCAGTCCTATATCCAAATCTGCCCCACACCTGACTGCATGGTTCATGAGTGACTAGAATTCCTGGTGCTTAGCCTGTCCCAGGATGTTCTGCAAATGTTGGAAGCTTCTTTCAAACAGTCCACCTGGAATACATGGTTTGTGGAAGGGTTCTTCTGTTAATATCCAAGCAACAGATACACATGTTAACTTGCTTAGTGGGCCAAGTCCTCCAGTACTTCTGGTCCTTGTACCAGTCTGGCGTACTGAAACTTCCTGGTTCTGTCCCCGTCAGCCTATTTAAAAGGTTGGCTGCAACAAAAATAAAAGATATGTGCAGCTGTTTCTAAATCCCAGCTCACTGCTCTAACCCTAGCCCACTGCTTCCTCTTACTTACCTAGAAATTAGCTGCCTTGATACTCCAAAACAAGCACTTTGTACCTTTTTTCTGTACTTTTTTTATGTTATTGTCATTTTTATGCAACATGTTAATACTTGCCCATAATTCTGTACTTGAATTTGTACTGTTTTTTTCGATTATGCAATCTGTAACTACCTGTCTCTGTCAAAGGACCTCCTTGTGAATGAGCTTGCTCAATGGAGTTTTCCTACAATAAACTTGAACTTGGTCTCTATCTAGCCTTCCACTGTTTGGATGCTTTTGGTGGCTATTTCTGCTTACTGAGACAAGGAAAATGCCAAGCTTGGACCAAGAAAAGGTCATGTCCAAATGTTTCAAGTGGTAGGATCACCCCCCCCCCCCCGAGAACACACTCTTCTATGGGATGTGACACTGGTGCTGACAGGCTCATTGCAGAACAATTTAAGACTAAGGACTTTTATTATCTGTCCTATCTGTCATAAAAAAATTGCCAGCCTGTTTGCCTGTGAGTCAGTCAGGAGGACACACAAACTCTGGGCTCTGTCCATAAATTTGCCTTATTTAGTTTTCCACAAGAACACAGACCATCTCTCCCCCCAAAGTCTGCCTAAGCTGGTTTTGGAATTTTACTTTCTTTCACAAGCTTTCTTTTATTTTACAGGCTTTGTTTCTGCTTGATTTCTTTACAAGGCCACATGACTCTGTTAAGGAGTGTCCCCTACGTGCATTGGATGATCATGGGGCACTTCTCTTTTTCTATTTTAATTGATTGAACTTTATTGAATAGTTTTCAAAATACAAAAACAAACCCCAGAAAAACAGACAGCAATATCAAAACATGAAAACATGCAAAAATCCAAGCAAGGTTACCATTAGTGTAAGATATTGCGTCTATGCCCATAACTCCTAGATAGTTGAAGAACCAAATATAACAACCAATAATAAAAATATTAACAATTCAACAAACAGTCAAACAGAGTAAGGTATCTAGAGTAAGGTATCTAAGCCAAGAAAATAGTTACATAGGGCAACAGTGAACCGATAGGACACATATACAAATTGTATCATCACATGAACACACTCTTCTGTGAATGTCCTCTCGTTGAAGACAGTGAGCAGCTTTAAGAGAGGCTGAGATAGGCATAGGGGAAGGTAAGGATCATGGGTAGGGAGGAGTGGGAAGGGAGGTCAGAGACATTAGCTCAAGCTGTGGACCCTGCAATACGAGCAGACTTGATAGACCAAATGACCTTCTTCTGCTGGCTTCTTTGTATGTTCGTGTAACCCCTAGGTGACGCTATCCCAAGGGCTACTACCTCTGCCTGCTTGGCTAGTAGCAGGTTAAGGGGCCTGAGTTCTGAAACGGGTGCCTCTACCCGGAGGTCAGGGTTGGTAGTGGTCAAGCTAACATGGGCACAGCCCTCCGGGACACTGTAACCCCCCCTCTTATCTTACTAGTGGCCGGAACAATACACAATAATCACTTTCACAATACCCCTGATACACCACATAAGTACCCACACTGTTTGCACTTACCACCAGGGCCTTCCTCTGGCTCAGCCCTGGGGACTCCCTATAAAACAAGGTTATACACAGCAAATAACAGCAGAACAGTACTCTTGCACAAACTGGAACCACAGTCGGGGTAAATGCAAAAAAAAAGTTAGATCTAATTTATTTAAGGGACTTGAACAAGGGAGGGGCGTAATCCGGTTAATTTGCTTAAAGGCTGTATCAATCAAACAGTTATGCATGCACTTCAGGGTCCATATACAGTCGCACACTCTGGGTACCTAGATGGAGAATGGTTGCTAGCCAGGAACATTGCAGCTGGTTGGGGCCCTGTGATGGAAGAAAACAACATGCACAACAACACTATTTGTAATCCGGAGCTGGAGGGCTCAGTTCGTGAAAAGAAAACAACAAGTCAATCAGATGACACACTTTTAGATTAGGCTGTTGTTGCAGGGAGCTAACCTGATGATTACTCATGATAACCAAGACTGGACACAGGCTGGATGAAAATGGAGACAGCAGGTGGTTAATCTGGAGTGCCAGGAGAAGCAGGGCCCACATGATTCAACGAGGCGTCATGCCTGTTCAAGCGTGGAGCAAGGGGGCTGATCCCCAGGCAGGTCTCTCATCGGTGGCTTTCTCTGTGCAGTGGGGTAGTCTGGCAGGGCCAGCGTGGCATGGCCTAGGCCGAATGGAGATGAACGCGGATTCAGTCCGATTAGGCTGGATAAAGCTTCCAGCAAGCAGAACACAGTTCACACAGTGGGGAACCAAATCACAACCCACTTTCAATACACAGTACATTTACATGTAAGGAAATTCTACTGTACCAGGCAAAACCGCCTCCGGTCACGATCGCAAAGTCTCTGCACAAACCGGGGATTCAAAAGCAGCTGGAAATCCTGACAGGCCGATCGTATTCAGCAAAATCTTCAGTCTTCTTCAGGTATGAGCCTGGTAAAAAATCAGTGGCTTACTTCGTTCTCACAAACTTGGATTTAGTCCGAAATAATTCTCTTCTCTCCCCCTCAGGGGCAGCAGGCAGACATGCAGGCCACAACTCAGGCCTTTCCACAGTTCTCCCACGCAAAACTACTCAGACGGCTGCTTGACTATCTCAAGATCTTGCTTGCTCAGCTCCCAACTGAGATCTGACTGAAACAACAGGCAGCTTGAGGATTTCCCTCAGATCCAAAAGGTTTGGTTGGCTGATTCGTCTGTCAGTCACAATAGGAGCTCCCCCTTCAGGTGCAAAAAGGCGCCAAAAGCCCAAAACTACAATTCCTACAGATTCTGACTCCAGACAGCTCCTGTAGTCTGACTCCATTTTAGGTCCCACCAGACTTGATTGGTCCAGTTCGGCAGTTCTGGGCCAAAATGGTGTGGATAAACAAAATAGTCCTTGCTGCAAAGAAAGCAGGTTAGGCAAACTTCATTATTATTACTACTCTAATGAATGATCAGCAAATAGTTATATCAATTAACAGGACTCCCTCTGCACAATTAGCAATGGCAGAAATGGCGCGATTATCTGGCAGCCCGGGCGGGACTCGAGCATGACAACACTCAGCCACTACCCAGAACAAATACACACTGCAAATTAGGCAGCTCTTAAAGAGACAGGCGCATAAGCGATTATGCACTCTCATGCAGTAACGTTTAACCTGCTAGACGCAGGACACCAGGCTGGCAGTGAGCATTTAGGCAAGCTCTTGGAAGGCTTTTCGGGAACCCCCATTTGTAGGGGGGGTTACATTCAGATGAAAAGGAAACAGGAACTACAAGTGGCTTAACCAGGCAGCGGGTATACATCAAATTATGAAAACAACAGAACTCGCAACAACAACATACAACAACAAAAAAAAAAAAGGAAAGCAAATCACAGCTTACCCAACAGCTAGTGACTGAGAGAGGACTAAACTCAAGCATCAGAAGGGGACTGAGACAGGTGGAACAAAGTGTGAAGGGTTTACCACCGACTACGGAATACATGCTCTGCATTCCTTATATTGGCAAGTATTTGCTCCATATGTAAGGCCTCAAGAGTGGCTGTAAACCATTTTTATAGGAGGAGGTCTAATCATCAGTCCAGTGCCTAGCTATAATGTTCTTAGCCACAGCAATTGTAAGAGCCATGTGAAATTTTTGTTGGCTAGTTAATTTCTCTAGACTCAGTCCAGTAAGGCAAAGGAGGAGTGTAAAAGCATCTTGCAAACCCAACAGTGGGTCTAACGTCGCCTGAATTTCCCACCATAACAGATGCAAAATGTTGCAGTCCCAAAATATATGCTTCAGTGTTTCTCTCTCAACCTTAAATGTGATAAAAGTGTCAGTCCCTAAATGTTAAAGTTTAGCCAGTTTTACCGGGGTAAAATACTGTACGTTATATATCAGCTTATATTGAGCCAGTTTGACACTCAGATTTCAAATATTTGTGCAAGTTAAGCAAAACCAATGCCAGCTTTGTCTTGTAAATCTGTAAACTCCAAGCCCCAATAAGACAGCCATAGGTCTAGCTTATTGGTTGCATAATCCCATAATCTCTTATACAATTCAAATATTGTGTGGCCATGGGTTACGTCCTGGCTCAATAAGTTCCAAATCTCTGTAGTATGTGAAGGCCACAGACAAGAACCCCGAGCAGTATAAACCAAAGTGCTGCAATTGCATGAAATTAAAAGCAGTGGTATCTATCACCTTCAGCATATAAAACCTTATAAGTGTTAAACAATATTAAAGTGCCATCCTGAATAAGAGAAGAAGGGCACCCAAATTCACACCTGACAAGGAGGAGTTCCCTGTTACTCTGTGTCCAGTATGAAAGTTTGGGTTAAACTGTAGTGGCTGGGAAAAATCGTGAAGAGGGGAGGTTCCTAAAAAGTTGTGTAATTGTCTACAAACTCTAACCGAAGTACCAATGGGAAAATCTTGTAAAGGGGCAGGAAGTTGGTGAAGAGTACAGCTAGTTAATGCGCTAGGGTCTAAATTATATTGTTGGGTTCAAGCCAGTTCTATAGTCTGGTATACAGAGAGGGTACTACGATGAGCCTCTAAAATGGACACTTGTTTCCACCATAAAAAATGTGTAGCAAGTCTTGCCCGATAGTAAAGAAAAAGGACTGTGAGGTTTAGACCGCCAGCAGCTTTATTAGGCGTAAGCTTAGCATAGGCCCTTTGAGGGCACTCCCCCCAATAAAAATTGCGAAAGGATTGAATGGAACGTGACAAACCAGCATTTGGGGAAAAAACCACTAGTCATTGTTAATGGGTATAACATTTGTGGGAGAACATTCATCTTGATATAATTAATGCGGGCCACAAAGTCAAAGGTAGTTTTAGCCAGTGTTCCAAGTCTTGTTTGATGGTGGCCGCTAGTTTTGTTAAATTATTATGAATGAAAGTTGAGTTTTACAAATCTTTACACCCAAATAATTAAAGGTATCGGAAACCCACATGCCCCCCCCCCCATCTCATCACTTCCACTGTATTGGTGTGGTAGTTAAGTGGCTTAAAGACAGTTTCATCAAGATTCAGTTTATATCTCGAAAGTTGGCCAAAATGATGCAAGACTTCAAAGACCGCAGGGAGGAAAGTACCGGGGTGTTGCAAATGAAGTAATGTATCATCAGCATAGGTTGATATGGCATAGACCTGTCCTGCTACTGGAATGCCCTGTATTCTAGGGTGCAAAATAACCGTACGGGGTAAGGGGCTCTAGGTACAAGTTAAAAAGTAATGGGGATAGCCTTGATGTGTGCCTTTCTTTAACAGAAAAGGAGAGGAAAGCAACCTGTTACAGTAGACATGCCCTGTAGGGCGTGAATATAATAACTTAATCCATTTAATGAATTCGGCTGGAAAGGCAAACACTACTAAAGTTTTGAATAGAAAGGACCAAGAAACCCTATCAAATGCTTTTTCTGCGTTGAGGGAGACCAAGACAGCAGGCGTCCTGGAGTCCCTCAGTGTAAACATAATGTAGGCCAGTTTGCGTAGGTGTTCCCTGGAATGCCTGCCTGGCATAAACCCAGTTTGTTCAGGACCAGTCAATACATGCCAAACCCGCATAACTCTGTTGGCCAAAAATGTTGCCAAAAGTTTAATATCTGAATTCAGTAAAGAAATAGGCCTGTAGTTGCCGACCAATTACATAGAAACATAGATGTTGACAGCAGATAAGGACCGCAAGGCCCTTCCAGTCTGCCCATTTTATCTACCTTATGAATGTGCCGTAGGTCTTTACTCTGTCAATGGCCTGTCTAGTCATACTCATCTGTAGTGCTCCCTTATGCCTGTCCTATGCCTGTTTGAAGCCCTGCACTGTATTCATATCCTCCACTTCCTGAGGTAGGCCGTTCCATGCATCCACCACCCTTTCTGTGAAAAAGAACTTCCTCACATTATCCCTTAATCAGCCTCCCTCTAATCTTCATGTTATGTTCTCTTGTCCTGCTGTTTTTCTTATATTGAAACATTCAGTGTCTTGTAAAGAGGGATTATTACCTCCCTCTTACGACTTGTGATACCCCTACTAATGCACCTCAACATCCCTCTAGCCTTACTTACTGCTTTAGTGGTCTGCTTGGATGATTTCAGATCATCTGTGATGATGATGCCCAAGTCTCTTTCTTTCCTTGTGATTGCCAGCAACTCCCCTCCAAACCAGTAGGTAGCCTCAGGGTTTCTCTTCCCTATGTGCATGATCTTGCACTTCTTTGCGTTAAACCCCAGTTGCCACTCTTCCGACCATTTTGCCAGTTTACCCAGATCTCTTCTTATTCTCTCCACCCCATCTGGATCATCTACTCTGTTGCAGATCTTGGTGTCATCTGCAAACAGACAGACCTCACCCTCCAGTCCATCTGCAGTGTCACTGATGAAGATATTGAAGAGGACTGGCCCCAGGACTGATCCCTGAGGTACCCCACTTGTGACTTGCATCTCTTCTGACTGTATACCATTTAACACCACTTTCTGTTTTCTGCCCGCCAACCAGTTTGCCACCCAGTTAACCAACCTCTGACCCAGCCCAAGCCTACCTAGCTTATTAATTAATCTTCTGTGTGGAACAGTATCGAAAGCTTTGCTGAAGTCAAGGTAGGTGACATCAACTACACCCCTTGGTACATGAGATTAGTTTGACAGGAGCGTCCTGTTGTAAACCCATGCTGTCTTGGATCCTGTGCTCCTATGGATTCCAGGTGTTGCACTATCCTTTCCTTAAGAAGTGCCTCCATAATCTTGCCCACTGCTGAGGTAAGACTGACTGGTCTGTAGTTCACTGCCTCCTCCCTGCTGCCACTCTTGTGGAGCGGGATCACATGAGCCCTTCTTCAGTCTTCTGGGATCTCTCCTGTGCTCAGAGACTCACTAAACAGTTCTGATAATGGCTCTGCTAGTTCCACCCTTAGCTCCTTTAGTACCCTGGGATGTATGCAATCAGGTCCTATTGCCTTGTCCACCCTGAGCTTAGCAATCTCTTGTAGGACACTTTATTTTGTGAAAGGACTTGTGCACACCTCCCTCCTCCCGTGTCCATGTTGCTGAACTGTAGGCTCTGCCCTGCCTACTCCTCAGTAAATACTGAGCAGAAGTATCTATTTAAAATAGATGATTTTTCTTGGTCCTCCTCCACACACTCCCCCTTATCCCCTTTGATCTTAGCAATACCCCCTTTGGACTTTCTCTTTTCACTAATGTATCTATAGAAAGTCTTGTCCCCTTCTTTTACTGTTTGTGCTAGTGTTTCCTTGGTTTGGGACTTTGCCTGCCTTACTGCCTTCCCTGCTTCCCTTAGGGAAGTTTGGTATGCCTCCCTATCTTCGTCCCGCTGCGTTCCCTTATATTTCCTGAAGGCTGCCCTCTTGGCTCTGATCTTTTCTGCTGCTGTTTTTGAGAACCAAAGTGGTTTCCTCCTTCTTTTGCTCTTGCCTTTCTCCCTAACACAGTGGGATGTTGCTTCAAGTATTGCATCCTTAATGCTTGCCCACTTTGCCTGTACCCCCTCACCTGTATTTCTTCTTGCCAGGGCTAGCTTAACTCTGTTGGCCATCTTATCAAAGTCAGCTCTTCTAAAGTCCCATATTTTTGCCTTGGAATGGGATGATTTAGTTCTAGTGGCCAAATTGAACCACACCAATTCCATATTTCCTAGGGTTTTTGAAGAACAGGTATTAAAGCTTCTTGGTAGAAGGGATGCAAGGTGCCATTGTCGAGTATCTTATTAAAAAAAAAAGAGGCAAGATGGGGAGTTGTTTGTCTTTCAGGGCTTTATAAAAATTAGGGGAAAGCCCATCCAGGCCAGGAGCTTTATCTAGAGAAAGAGATTGAATGGCCTGTGTAACCTCGACTGAGGAAATAGGCTGTCTAAGCCGTTTCTCTCTGATCATCACTATGCTGCACTAAGTAAGCCTGTTGTAAAAAAGCGCAGATCTTCTCCTTAGAGGCCGAGGGTTCCTCAGCATAGAGAGCTCTGTAATAGGAGCCAAAGCAATTTGCAGTCTCCTTAGGATTAGTCAATGGGGGGCATCGGGTGCAGATCTGATAGCTGGTATAACCCCGGTAACCTCCTGCTGTTTAAGCTGCAGAGCTAGGAGCTTCTTTTCTTCTCCTTAGAGGCTGAGGGTTCCTCGGCATAGAGAGCTGTGTAATAGGAGCTAAAGCAATTCGCAATCTCCCTAGGATTAGTCAGTTGGGGGGGGGGGCATCGAGTGCAGATTTAATAGCCAGTATAGCCCTAGTAACCTCCTGCTGTTTAAGCCACAGTGTTAAGAGCTTCTCAGCCTTCTTATCCTGATCAAGGTAGGACATTTTGGCTCTGAAAATAGCACGCTCCACATCCTCCTGGAGAAGTTCAGCATATTTTTCCCATGCAACAATAAGTGCCTGCCACTCCTTCTTGGGGGAGGACGCAGAGATGCTATGCTCCATTTGCCATTTACCACAGGAAAAGGAAGCAGCTCCTGGTGGGGGACTCAGTTATTAGGGGGATAGAACTGGGGGTATCAGGGAAAACTGAAGTAAGGTGCCTGCCTGGCACCATGGCTTGGAGGGACAGGAAGCGCATCCTTAGGATCACAAGAACAGCTGCACGGGGAAACTGAGCTGGATGTCATTGTCCACCTAGGGACGAATGACTTGGCTCAACATGAGATTAGAGTAGTGCAGGAGGAGTTTGTGGAGTTGGGGAGGGGCCTAAGGCTAGTAGCACACAGTATCCTTCTCAGAGGTGTTGCCTGTCTATGGCAAGGATGAGGCGAGGGTACTTCGCACCATGAGATTCAGTGAATCGTTGAAAAAATGGTGCAGAGCACAGGGGTTTGGCTTCATTGGGGACTGGGGTTCCACCTGGAGGGATACCAGCCTATGCTGGCAGGATGGTCTGCATCTGTCCAGGAAGGGAACAAGTCTTCTAGGCGATCTGTTTAAATGCATCATTGGCAAGCTTTTGAACTAGTCAAGGGGGGGAGGCACTGATGAGCAGCAGGGAATTCCCAGCCTCCCCCTACAAAACAGGGTACTAAATGAGGTAAAGACCACGGTAGAAAGGTTAGTAGGGAGCAGGACAGGGGTAAATGGAGAAAGCAAAGTCAGTGAGGACAGGGATGGGTGCTACAAGAGGTGAAGCCATCAAAAAATGGAGAGCAATGAGTACCAGTGCCCATAGTCTGGGTAACAAGCTTCCTGAATTAGTGGCCTTGATGAAAGAGGAACATCTGGATATCGTGGCAGTCACAGAAACATGGTACACACAGAACCATAACTGGGGCCTGCCCAGAGGCGCAGGACGCCACACCTCGTGCCACGCCGGCGACCCATGTTCGGGAACAGGCATGGGTCGCTGGGGTTTGGCAGGGCCGGGGAAGGATAGAGCGTCCTATGGACTGCTCTCCTTCTCCGGGGAGGGGGGTACTGCAGCTGTGGCACCCGAGTGCCCTCTGGCAGAGGCTGGAGGGGCAAGGTGATGAGCGTTAGTGTGGGGGGAGACGAGTGCAGACGCTTCAAGGAGAATGCGTACGGGAGCGTGCATGTTCTTTCTCGGCTGGGCGTGGGTGCACGCGCCGGCTCAGAGGGGAGCATCAAAAAATCCACCTCGGCTTCTCTATGAAGCCGCCTCGCCGCCCCTTGATAGCTCTCAGACTGGCTCCCATCAACCGGAACTGTGTTCAGGGCACCTTGGCCGGTGCCGCAGCCCTGCCCTGGGGGTGCAAGTCAGGGGGCTAGGGAGAGCAGCCGATATGAGGGCGAGGGGTGATGGGGACCGTGACTGGGCTGATCCCTGGAGCCGGGACGACCAAAAAAAAAAAAAAAAGAACCATGACTGGGACGTAAACATACCAGGATACACTATTTACAGGAGGGACAGGGAGGGTAAAAGAGGAGGAGTAGCTCTCTGCATAAGGGAAGGAATCAAAGCAACAGAACAAAAGGGTAAACAGGGAGGAGAGGAAGTACTGTGGATCAATTTGGAGACAGGCAGTGGTACCACAGTCCGCACAGGGGTTGTATACAGATCCCCATCTCGGGGAGGAAATGGACAAGGAAATAATAGAAAGTATCCTTAGAATGGTAGAAAAAGGAGAGATATTGCTAATGGGAGATCTGAATATGGCAGATGTTAACTGGAGTGCATTTGCAGCAGCCACTTCTAAGAGTGGGGTCATTCTAGATGCCCTACAGGGGGCATATCTTAGACCTGGTACTCTCAAATGGAGATGGCGAGAGGATCACAGATTTAGAAGTGGGTAGCCATCTGGGAATTAGTGACCATTGAACAGTATGGTTCACGATAAACACAGCAGTAGAGTCAAGCCATGCAGAGGTACTGGACTTCAGGAGGGCCGACTTTGTCAAAATGGGTGAGTGCCTAAGGAATGCACTAGCAAATGGGCAGGAAGGAGGGGTGGAAGAACAATGGGGAATAATAAAAACTGCCATCACAGAGGCAAGAAGCCTTTTTGTGAAGCAAATAAACAAACCAAAACGATGTAAGAAACCACTATGATTCTCAAAGGAGGTGGCAGGGAAGGTTAGGGAGAAAAAGAGCATTCAGGAAGTACAAGGAATCACAGAAGAAGCAGGACAGAGAATTGTATCAGTTAAAGCAAAAAGAAGTAGGAAAGGCAGTCAGAACAGCAAAGACCCAAACCGAGGAAAAGATAGCCAACTCAGTTAAGAAGGGGGATAAATCCTTTTATAGGTACATCAGGGAGCGAAGGAAGGTGGGGGTGGGCAGAGGGTGACTGTGAAAAGTCAGAGATACTAAACAAATATTTTTGCTCAGTATTCGCAAATGAAGAGGGGGAGGTACCTAAACCAGACAGTAGAAACACGCTGGTTCTAGGGACATGGATATGTTGTTCATCCACACTTACTGGCAGGTTCCTTGCCGCTTTAAATCTTGCCTGAAGGTCTTCAAGCTGGCTCCTCCCACCCACCCGGGTGGCAAAACTCTCGGCTCCGCCCCATGACACCAGATCTTCCTTACCGCTTGGAAGCTCAGGTTCCCTCCTTTGCGCTTTGCATTTTAGGCCTGGATCCAAACTCTTCGGTTAACCCAAAACTAATTTTAAAATTTACAAGACTTCGGTCTTTATCTTCCCTCGTGGCTGCGATGGACAAATCGACTCCTGGATTTCGTCGGTGCCCCTGTGGGTAGAAGATGTCCCGGACCGATCCACACTCCACGTGCGTTTACTGCCTGCGACTTGTGCAAGTCCTTTCCGGCTATGGTCTTAAAGGGTCGCGTTGCCAGATTGCAACTTGGGCGCCACGAGAAACGTTATCCTCCGGTCAAGTCGAAGGAGGCCCATTGGGCGGTGTCCTCGGCTGCGGGCTTGGCTGAACAGCTCGAACAGATGATCGCCCTCGAGGAGGAAGCGGCCCAGGCCGCAGCATCATCTTCCTCGGTCTCGGCATTTATCCCTCTCTCCTTGGGCTCCTCCTACACGGCTTCATTTAAGGAGCTTTGTCAATCCCTCTCCACCAAGGGAGAGGGGCTTTCGGGACATTCCTCTCAGTCCAAAAAGAAGGACTCTAAGGGTAAGTCCCACCGTCTACGTTCATGGGAGCGGGAGAGGTTCCCTTCCCCAGATAGTTGACACTCTACTTCGGTCGAGGTTGCGGCTAAGGCCGCTGGCTTCACGGTGTCCCCGTCAGGTCAGCCGGCCGAGACACCCATCGACGCAGTTGAGATTTTTCTCAACCCGTCGGACAGGCTGTCGACTGGAGAAGCCAACAGCCGTTCTTCACCAGTTCCCCCGGTGGAAACCGAGGACTTGCCTATGCCCCCTGTGCTGGAGTCCCCGGTTAAGGTCCCTGAACCGAGGGAGGAGCAGGTTTCGCCCGCCCCCTCTCAGACCCGCACTCGGAAACACTGAAGGTCTCGGTCTCTGACCTCTTCCAGGTCCAGCTGATCCCGCTGACATTGGCGGTCTCGGTCTCAGCACGTGGAAAGCGGCGGCTCCACTCATCCTTGTCATCGTCCTCTTCGGAGGATAGGCTCCGGCGCAAATTGCGTTGGTGCTATGAGGATCTAATGTGACAGCAGCTCCTTTTGACCGGGAATAAGCCGACTCCGTCGCCTTCCCCGGCCATTAAGTGGCTGTCACCGGAGCGGCCGAAACAACCCCTCATTGTAGTCGAGGAGCCGGCACCAGTTGTTTGGCCGAAACCGGCTGCGCCACCCATTGTGGTGGAACCCCCGCCTCCACAACCTAAAACTGGGGCCCCGACCAAGGATTCTCGGTCGGGTCAGGGCTTGCCCCATCAGTTGTCAGTCACCCTCGCTCTCGATCTACCTCGGCAGGTGGAGGATGGCTCAGGCGCCCGGCAGCTGTTCGCAGACTTCTCGGAGTCTGACGACGACTCCTTGTTCTCCAGGCCGCTTGACCTGGAGTCCACCGGGGGTCAGTCGGTGGACGAGAGCCCATCCTTGTTCCTTGGAATGCTTCAACTCATCTCAGAGTCCACTGGGATGAAGCGCAAACCTGTTTCAAAACGGGCCAAGTATCCCTTCACGGAGATACTGGACCGAGGGTATTCGCCCATGGAAGCCTTCCCAGTGGCCGAAGCCATTGTTAGCCCGGCCCTGGAGCTTTGGCAGCGGCCAGCACCTTCGGCCAGGATGACTTGAAAGTACGCTGTTCCCACTGGTTCACTCTCCGGTTTCTCAGAGCACCCCTCCGCGGAGGGGATAGTGACCGACAGCGTTTTCCGGCGTTCCGGGAATGCTCGGGATGTGGACAAGCCACTCGATAAGGAGTCCAAGAAACTGGACTACTCCTGGCAGAAAGTCTATGCTGCTTCCTCCCTAGGCCTTCATCAGGCCAGCTCGGCCATTCTGATGGCACACTTTTCACACACCCTTTTAGGCTCCCTGGATGAGATGATTCCTCATCTCCCGGCTGACCTTCAGACGACGGTCAAGCAGTCGCGGGATCAGGGAAGGGCGGTGGCCAAACAGCAGCTCCAAACTTCCTTGGACATCACTGACTCGTGTGCCCGGTCAGTAGCAGCAGCAGTGGCCATGCGCTGCAGAGCTTTGCTGCGGATCTCCACTTTTATAGCGGACACCCAGAACAAGCTGGCAGACGTTCCCTTCTTGGGTACAGACTTGTTCGGTCCCAGGGTGGAGGGTCATCTGCAGCGGATCGAGAAGTCCAACGCCACCTTGGACTCGGGTCACGTCTGCCCAGAAGGACAAAGGTCACCAGCAGCAGCGTAAGCCCTTTCGGCCTTCAGCCCCTGTGGCACGTCCGGCCCAGCACCACCAGCATCAGGGCCAGCAGGCTCGCACTTTGCACCCCAAAGCCAAGCCTGCTGCTTCCTCCAGCAGGAAGCCGGGAGGGAAAGGCCCAGGAGGTTCCTCAGCCGGACCTTCCTCCAAGCCTGCCCAGTGACAGGTTGAGGGGTGTCGCCCCCAGCCTCGTCACTCCTCCCCAGGTTCCCCCCGTGGGGGGACGGCTTCGCCACTTCCTTTCCGCCTGGTCTGATATCACCACGGACCGCTGGGTGCTGGAAGTGGTAGGAAATGGTCTTCCTCTGGAATTCGAGCAATCCCCACCCTATCGAGCCGTCGCCCCATGGGGGGGCTACGGGGTCTGCAGCCTCTTGGTTGGCTCGTCGAGCCGATATTGCCCTGCTCCTCCAGAAGGAGATGATCAGGGAGGTGGCGGATCCTTCATCAGACCCAGGGTTTGTGTCCAGGTACTTCCTGGTCCCAAAACGGACGGGGGGCTGGCGCCCCATTCTAGACCTACACGATCTGAACAAGTTCCTAAGGTCTCGAACCTTCAGGATGGTCACTCTGGCTCAGATCATTCCATCCTTGGAACGAGGCTTGTGGTTCTGTTCTGTGGACCTCCAGGACGCGTTCTTTCACGTCCCAATCCATCTGTCCCACCAGTGATTCCTCCGTTTCAGAGCAGAGGGATCCCTTTACGAGTTCTGGGCCATGCCCTTCGGCCTCTCTCCAGCTCCCAGGGTCTTCACCAAGTGCATGGCAGTGGTGACAGCATTCCTGCGGTGTTGAAGGGTCTGGGTGTACCCTTACCTGGATGACTGGCTGATTGCAGCCCCCTCCAAGTTGGAGGTGGAGCGGTCCGGGAATCTGGCCCTCCAGGTCTGCTCTCAGATTGGCCTCCTCATCAACGAGGCCAAATCGGAACTCGTGCCAACGCACGTGATTCATTTCATCGGGGCACAGCTCGACTCTCTTTGAGCCAGAGCACGGCTCCCGGCGGACAGGGACGACATTCTTTCCTCCTTTGCCCAATCATTTCTGGTTGGACAATTGCGCCCTGCCTGGGACTTCCTGCACCTCCTGGGCCTCATGGCGGCCTACACCAGCGTGGTCCGTTGGGCCCGTTGGCAAATGTGTCCCATACAATGGGGACTGGCCCGCCATTGGTCACAGCGCTCCAGTCCTCTGGACCAGCCAGTGACCATGACCCAGGAGCTGTGGAATGGCATCCAGTGGTGGCTCGTTCCAGCTCATCTGCAGGAGGGTATCCCGTTCGTCTGCCCAGAGCCGACGGTCACACTGACAACTGACACCTCTCTGATGGGTTGGGGTGCCCATCTGGGGGAGCTCAAAGCCCACGGCCTCTGGTCCCCTCAGGAGTCTCGATGCCACATCAACCTGCTGGAGCTTTGAGCTATCCGACTAGCCCTCACCGCCTTTGCTCCGTTTGTATGGGGTCAAGTGGTCCAGGTCCAGACGGACAACACCACGACCATGTACTACCTAAACCGCCAGGGCGAGACGCGCTCTTTGCCTCTGTGCAAGGAAGCTCTCCGCACTTGGTCTCTCGTGAGCAGACTGGAGGCAGATCTCCTAGCCATCCATGTGGCAGGAGCCTCCAACACTCTGGCCGATGCCCTAAGCGGATAGGGCGCTGCATCTGCGAGTGGTCTCTCCTGCGGAGGTAGTACAAGATCTTATTCTCCCACTGGGGCACACCTCAGGTGGACCTGTTTGCCTCCAGGGAGAATGCGAAGCTGAGGCTGTTTCATGCCGCCCCCCTCAGCAGGGCTCGCTGCAGGGGATGCCTTCTCGAGGCCGTGGACCCCGGGCCTCTTCTGTGCCTTCCCCCATTTCCCTTGATCCACAAGGTGCTTCTCAAGGCGAGGAGGGACAAGGCGCAGGTGATTCTGGTAGCCCCAGACTGGCCCCACCAGTTCTGGTATCCAGATCTCCTCAGCCTCAGCTCCAGGCTCCCGAGATGGCTTTCAGCCCGCCTGAACCTGACCTCGGTCAACAGGGGGAAGGTACTCCATCCTGACCTTCAGTCCCTGCACTTGATGGCCTGGTTCCTGAGCGGCTAGAGTTCCAGGCCTTGGGTCTTTCCGACGAGGTCCTCAACGTTGTTGAGGCATCCCGTAAGGAGTCGACCAGAAAATGCTATGCCTTCAAATGGAAGAGATTTTCTATCTGGTGTCATGATAAGGGGTTGGACCCTTCCTTCTGTTCCTTGGCCAGCATTCTGGACTACCTGTGGTCCCTTTCTCAGCTATTGCTTCGGTCGACAGCCCTTAAGGTGCACCTGGCAGCCATCTTTGCTTACCGGGCACGGGCCGGAAAGCAGTCAGTGGCGCAGGAGAAGGTGGTTGGGCTTTTTAAAGAGCCTTGATCACATTATCCCTCTGGTGCGAGAACCTCCACCTCCGTGGGATCTACTGCTGGTATTGGCTAGCCATGGGCAAGCCATTCAACCGATGCACGGTGCGATATCTCCCACCTGTCGTGGAAGACCGCCTTCTTGGTGGCTATCACGTCCAGCGAAGGATGGGAGAGCTCCAGGCGCTTTCCATCGAGTCTCCTTATCTGGTCTTCCACAGGGACAAGATGTCCTCTTCCACCGAAATTCCTTCGAAAGGTGGTGTCAGTTTCACCTTAACCAGGTGTTGACTCTGCGGTGTTCTACCCCATCACCTGGAAGCTTGAATATGAGGGTCCACTTACTGGACCCTAGAAGAGCGCGTCTCTTACAAGGAGCGGACGGTCAAGTTCGGGAGAGGTTCGCCAGCTGTTTGTCACTCACGCTGAAGCCGCACCTGGCAGACCTGCAGCCAAGCGGACGATAGGCAGGTGGGTCACCCCCTGCATAGCTCTCTGCTACAGGTTGGTGGGCATGGAGCTTCCCAAAGGGATAAGAGCCCATTCTACCCGCCATACCGCTGCATCGGTGGATGCTTCCAGGGACGTCCCTATCCAGGAAATCTGCAGGGCTGCTACCTGGAAGTCAGCACACACCTTCATTACCCACTACCACATCGACCTTGAGTCACGCCAGGATGCTGGTTTTGGGACCTCGGTTCTCCAGTCCTTATTTCCCAAGTAGGGGGTGCGCGCCTTGCCTCTCTCCTCCCGGAGAACTGCTAGGAGTCTGCCATGAAGTGTGGATTGAACAACATATCCAGGTCCCTAGATACAGGTTACTCACCTGTAAACAGGAGTTCTAGGAATGGTATATGTTGTTCATCCACATAACCCTGACCTCCCGGGCCCGACGCCGCAACCCGGCTTCCAGCGGGCTAGATCTGGCGCCATGGGGCAGAGCCGAGTTTTACCCACCGGGTGGGTGGGAAGAGCCAGCTTGAAGACCTTCCGGCAAGATTTAAAGCGGCAAGGAACCTGCCAGTAAGTGTGGATGAACAACATATACCATTCCTAGAACTCCTGTTACAGGTGAGTAACCTGCATATATGGGGGTTGATACCAGCCCTTTCACAGAAGAAAGGGTTCTGAAGGAACTCTTAAAACTGAAGGTGGACAAAGCAGTGGGGCCTGATGGGATTCATCCCAGAATTCTAAAAGAACTAAGGGTAGAACTAGGGACACCACTGACTACCCTCTTTTAATAAATCATGGGAGGATGTGGTGGTACTTGAGGACTGGAGGAGGGCAGATGTTATTCCACTTCACAAAAGTGGGAGCAGGGCAGAAGCAGGAAACTACAGACCTGTTAGTTTAACTTCAATGATTGGGAAAGTGATGGAATCACTTCTGAAGGAAAGAATTGTTGAGTACCTAGAGGCCAGAGGAGCACAGGACCCAAAGCAGCATGGATTCACAGTGGGAAGGTCATGTCAGACGAATCCAATAGATTTCCTTGACTGGGTGACCAAAGTAGTAGATCAGGGAGGGGCTGTGGACATGGCCTGTCTAGACTTTAGCAAGGCATTTGACACAGTCCCACACAAAAGATTAATATACAAGTTGGCCAGCATGGGAGTGGGTCCCAAGATGGTAGCCTGGGTAAAGAATTGGCTGGAGAACAGGAAACAGAGGGTAATAGTAAATGGAGTCCACTCTGAAGAAAGGGGGGTTACTAGTGGGGTACTGCAGGGTTCAGTACTAGGACCGGTCCTCTTTAATGTCTTTATAAGCGACATTGTAGAGGGACTGGAAGGGAAAGTATATCTCTTTGCAGACGACACAAAGATCTGCAACAGAGTTGATACACAAGGTGGGGTGGAAAGGATGAGAAGGGACTTGGCAAGGTTGGAGGAATGGTTAAATTCATGGCAGCTTAGATTCAGTGCTAAGAAGTGCAAAGTAATGCACCTGGGAAACAAAGACCCAAGGGAAGAGTACACAGTGGGGGGTGAGATACTAACAACAACAAAAATGGAAAGGGACCTGGGGGTAGTCATTTCAGATGATCTAAAGGTGATTGAGCAATGTGAGAGGGCAGTAAGGAAGGCGCATAGGGAGAGGCATCACCAGTAGAAAACAGGAAGTTGTTATCCCTCTGTACAGACAGCTGGTGAGACCCCATCTGGAATACTGCGTGCTGTTCTCAAGACCCAGTCTCCGCAAAGACATAGACAGGATGGAGGCAGTCCAGAGGAAGGCAACTAAAATGGTGCAGGGTCTGCAACAGAAGACACATTAAGAGAGACTTAAGGAGCTTAATATGTATAGCCTCGAGGAGGGAGAGGGGGGGCATGATAGAAACTTTCAAGTACCTCAAAGGAATCAACAAAGTCGAAAAGGGTGGCATCTTTCAGAAAAAGAGGTGTGCAAGAACAAGGGGGCACAATTTGAAGCTAGAGGGGGGACGACTTGGAGGTAATGTGTGGAAGTATTTTTTCACGGAGAGGGTTGTGGTTGCATGGAACAGCCTTACTGAGGAAGTTGTGGAGTCAAAAACAATGGTGGAATTCAGGAATGCATGGGACAGGCATAAGGCAATTCTAGGGGGTGGAGGTAGAAAGAAGTAGGCTGTTTGGTTAGCTAGGATCTGCAACTGATCCATTAGGTAGGGAAATGGGCAAACTGGGTGAGCTAAGCGGTCCTTATCTGCTGTCAAATTCTATGTTTCTATGTTTTCCTTAAAAGCGTACAATGGCAAGCCTAATAAGTTCCCCCCAATAGCCGCTTTATAAGCTCTTCAGAGAAGTACCATAATCCGTCAACGAACCTCAGTTATGCTGAAAGTAAAGTCTGTGTATTCCTTTATATGTCTAAGGTAATCAGGGTCTTTTAACAGATGATTATTAAGAAGCCATAATAGGGGGATAGGGGACACTGTTAAAGCTACAGGGGCATGATCTGAAATCACCTTAGCTTCTGTGTCACAAGATCTAATACTCTCTAATATTTGCTGGGAAATCAAAAAATAATCTATCCCAAAAAGGGTTGTGGAGCGAGAATGAAAGGTAAACTTTCTGCATAGGACACAAGACCCTCCACGGTTCAAAAACTCCTAAGGAGACTTTAAGGTCTGCCAAAGCCCTTTGAGCGGAGGAAAGGCTCACCCTCCTGAGAAGTGTGCTATTTAGATTGGAGTCGTGTATTAGATTCCAGTCACACGGCCCCCCCCCACAAGATCAGTGGAGTGTTGCCACGTGGCACCAAAAGAGATAACAACGTGGTGTAGAAAGCAGGACTGTCTCCATTTAGGCCATATACAAAAGCTGCTCTTACCTCCGACTCTTCAAGAGCACTCCTCAAAATGAGGTACCTGCCTTCTGGATCTCTGATATCAGTAGATAATTGAAAGGGGCGAGATCTAGAAAACACAGTAGCTACCCCAGCGTGACTGTTGCAGTTCCCAGCCGAATAAGCCTAGCCAACCCACATCTGGTGCCACAAATTGCCATCTTTTTGTTTAGTATGTGTCTCTTGCAGCATCGCAATTTGTGCCCGTAATGATTTAAAATGCCAGAGAATCGTGTGTCGCTTCTCCGGAGTTTGGGCACCTTTAACATTTCACGTAACCACCTTATACTGAAGTGCAGACATATAAATAAAATGATGTTAAAGGTAACCCATAACGTGCCAAGTCATTATGCGCTGCAGACCCTAAAAAGATAAACAAGTTAGGATCAGGGGGAGTACAGAGATTAACAAGAATAGCATAAACTGCTAAGGAAGCCCAGGGTAGGATAGAATAGAAACAATAGATAGGTAACACAAATATACCAGTATACAACATCTGAGAAACCCGCTGCCCTATTAAGCCAATAACATCTGGCCAAATGCTGCCCTGCAACCACCCTACAAGAAAGATGAACAAGAATAAAATGGTAACCACTAAACACAATGAAACTATGTACAGAACATTCCACAAAAAGAGGGGCTGGGCCCCTGACACATAAGCAATAAAACTCTAGTGGTAACTGCTACATATCTGAAAACCTTGCTCCATGTGCGCAGTCTGACCCCTATAACATAAGGAGTACGGGCCTGCTGCAAGCCCAAGGTGGCAACAAAAAGCCCAAAAAGCCTAGTAAATACAGTCTGACTGTGAGGCATACGACCATCGTCGCAGCATACCGTGCTACCAGAGAGAGTTCTTGATACAAGCCAATATGACAAAGAAACCTTGTACCCAAGACACACACACACACACACACACTCTTTCATAAGGATAGTGCCCCTGCATGAACCCAAAGCTAAGTATGCCAGTAATACCCCGACCCAAGAACAGTGAAAGCAGTAATCAGCCATATAGCTAATGAATGTTACATAAACCAACAAGCCACAAAATGAATAACAAATGAGGTGAACAAGTCCATTAGTCTATATCTCTCAGTATATCACTAGCAGTGACAAACAACGGTAGTGGCTAGAGAAATGAAAATAATCATTGTAATCAGTCTCCAAACGCAGCTGACTACCATCAGAAAGTCCAATAAAATAAAATGGGCTACAAAGAATGTGAAAAACACTAAAAGGGTCTGTCTGCACAGCAGATATAGCCGTGTCAGCCAGGTCCCAGAATGATGATAAGTCCAGCTGGAGCCGCTTGAAAACATTGTAGCGGAGAGCAGAACTAGGTGTTCAGACAAAGCTGTAGCCAGTACAGCAGGGAAGCACCAACAAAAAGCAGGCGGTGCATGACATGGCAAACAGCTGGATCCTCAACTGTACTGCACAGAGGCTGATGCCGTCAGCCAGACAGAACTCAAATGGCGACTGGGAAACTAAAGAACTCCACATGTACAGGTACACAGCAGTGTGCAGTCAAAAGGCGCCATTGTTGGTGACAAGCTAGCGTTCACAGTCCTGGTTGCAGATCATCCCCCCCAGTCCTAAGTAAACGATTTGTCAAACACATACAGCAAGTAGAAAGCACCCATATGCCAGAATGATTAAGGCAACACTAGTAAACACCCGCAGCAATGAGCAGTTACAAAATCAGGTGTGTTGCTTCAATGCTGGAATGCCCAGTTGAGAGGAGGGTAGCCGGATCCCAGAGATGAGCTGCGGGAGCCTTTGTTGGGCCACTTCAGCTGAGTGAAATTTCATAGGGCCACTCGGAGCATCCACTGCCGGCCTAGCTGGATTTAACATACGAAATTTAACATATGCAGCATGGAGTGCTTGCTTGACATCCTTATAAGCCATTTGCTGGTCTCGAACCCATGGGGTGTCATCGCTGAAAATGTAATTCCTGTGGCTGTTCCAAAATAGGGTCATCTTCTCCTAGGCCTTAAATTGAATATGTACCTTTTGTTGAAAATCCAGACATTTAATGGTAATGGCTCGGGGGGTTACTATTGGACGGGGGAGCTGGCTTCAGAGAACAGTGGTCCCTCTCAATGTAGTATCTGTTGGCATGAGGTGGAGGGCCTGCCAAATCCAGTAGTAGCTCCTGCATGAATTGCAGCATGTTCGATGCCTCAGCTTTTTCAGGAATTTCCACGAAGACCAAATTATTCCGGCAGCTCCTATTTTCTTGGTCTTCAATCCAGTCTTCCAGCTTCTCAAGTTTCTTCTGCAGCTCGTGAACAACCTCCTCCTCCCTGTGCTAGGTATCCTCTAGCGAACTGATCCACTCTTGAGCATCTCCCATCCTTTGAGTAAGCTGTTCCAGGGATGGCTTAAGCAACTTTAGGTTGTCAGCCACTGTAAACAGGGTCAGTTTGATAGAAGCCAACTCCATAAAGAACTTGTCCAAACATTCATGGACTACCTCCAGCTTCTGCTCCTCTGAGGAGTTGGGTAATGGTCTGTGCTTCGATGGTGGCAGGCGCAGTGGCAGGGGAGAGGCCTCAGAGACATCCATGTCGGCAGTTTGAACTTCACAAGCCATATGATTCAAAATGGCAATCTTGACAGCAAAAACAAGTAATAAGCGCAACACGCCAGTCAGAAAAAACAGCTGTGTTTGTGACCAAACTCACATGGAGCTGATCTGTATGCATCTGCTCAGGGCGCACACATCACGTGACTCCCACTTCTTCTCTTTTGTAGTCCGTGTACAGGAGAATTTTTTTTTAAGTTTTCATCCTCCAGTTCTTCCCAGGCAGCCCCCCACTCTGACCGTCCCCCCAGCCCCATCACCCAGCTTCTCCGAAACTTGTCTTCCCTTGACGTCCTTTGTCACAGGACCTGTGAGAGGTTCTCAGTCGCTGGTGTGGAGCCTGCGAGGGCTGGATCATCATTCTGCCATCAGGAGTTACCACTGATTTTTGCCCCTGGTCTCCACAGACATGCAGCACAATGTGCGAGCTCCTGACACCCTGAACGTGGTCCTGTCCCTCTACATATGAGTCACATGCACATCTCCAGGTAACAGGCAAGCGGCAAGCCTTGGCAGCCCCTCTCTGTGAGGGAGGAGAGCAGTCCTACAGACTATCAGTCCTCCCTCCCTTCAGCCAGCCTCTGAGCTACCTGTGCCAGTTTCCAAATCCAGGTCAGTGGCGTGGCAGGAGGTGAGGCACTGAGTCCCTTGGCCCTCCATGCCACTGGGTCGGCCCATATTCGGCAGAAATTCATGATGACATGGCACCAGTTTATTACTCTGAATCTGCTGTGGTTAGATCTGCAGCTTAGTGGTGAGTTGCTAGGAGAATAATTTCCTGTTTTGCCTTTTGCTACAAGTAAAGACTTAAAAAGAGCCTCCAGAAAGCTTTGGGGCTCACTTTTCCAGACATACTACTAACTCTGACGCTGTTGGTAGGAGAATCCTGATCACTGAGAGTTGCAGTGCTGCTACCTGGTGAACGTGCAGCATACTTTTATTTCCCACTATAGCATCAACCTGCAGAGTTGTGATGTGTTTGGAACCTCAGTTCTCCAGTCTCTCTTTGCATATGGGTACAGTCCTAGCACCCTCCTCCTTGAGGACTGCTGGTAGTCTGACCAAGTGAAAACAGTAAACTGAATCCCAAGTAGGAGAATTATTTTCTATGTTCATTAACATAAAAACATAGACAGTGATGGCAGAAAAAGACTATTAGTCCAGCTAATCTGCCCATAAACCCTAACCAACCTGTGACCTATTGTCCATACAAGGATCTAATCCACATTATCCACCCTGAGGCTCTCTGCCCTAACCCTACCACCATGAGGAACCACTAATGAGTAATATCAAAGGAATTTGATGACTTAATTTGCTATAAATCAGTAGGCCTGATTACCAGCCTCATGCAGCTGCTTCAGACCCTTGGACACCAGGTCTTTTTGGCAGAGTCTGTCTTTCTGACATTCTGGCTTTTGGTGGATGAGGGCCGGCTAGTCAGACTAGTTGTGGTCACTGCCATCCACCAGTTCATTGACATCCACACTGGAGAGTATCCCATCCTCACTGCTGAGAATCAGGGCAGGGGTAGTCTCATACCTGATCCCGTTTGACATGCTGCTGTAAGAAGCAGTCATTAAAGGTAGACAGGAAAACTGTCTTGACACTGTCATTTGCCCTCTCGAGATACCAGTCTATACCCAGAAGACTGAAAACCTCATGGATCATCACTGCATCCAGTTTGATTGCTTTTATAATTTTCCCAACCAGCTGAGCCTCATATTCTGCTGAGCTCTTTGGGGGCCTTTAACACACTCTAGGGTGACACTTCCCCCTAGCTTGACCCAAATGGACTCTGTGGCACTGTTTGCTCTATGGGAAAATTAGGACACAATACAAAATATTTAATAATATATTTATTCAGAACTAACACTCTGAGCTTATCATATTTTTGTTATTACTTACCATGCTTTAGCAAAAGTATTCTGATTAAGGAAATCCTGTGCAAACATGCCTTGGGATCTCTTCCTTGAGAGTACATGCAGGCTGGCTATTGAAACAGTTTGACCTGCAGAAACGTGCCAGTGTGAAGAAGGAAGGAGTTAATATAAAAAGGTGTATACAGGGTTTTAAATAATTGATTAGCAGTTCTTTTCTTGGGACTATACTAACTGTACAGAAAGTATTTATATAGATTTTCTAGAAGTGCTGTGTTTGTTAAACACAGTGAGGCAAGCGCTATGCATTTTCACAAAGATTTAGCACTTTTATGAGCAAAACGCTAATCAATTTTTAGAGTTAAATAAATCCCTGTGTATATAAGCATTACAAATCATGAAAAAATACCAGATGCCAGATCAAAGGACATTCCACAATTTCACAGAGGGATGTAACTTAAAGGTCAGATGACCTCCATCACTTAAAGAGCCCACAGGGACACTGGAATGTGGGACTGGTATAAAAATATAGGCAAAATCTGGTAAAGAGGTCTTGAACTTTTAATCAAAGGAACTAATGAATAATGTGGGGCTTGGTTCAGCACTTAAAAAGATGAACCCTGATGCTTTCGAGTGTTGTCTTTTCACTGGAGAGATAGATAAGACAAATGAGCCTGGACACTTGTATTTTGTTTCATGCTTGGGACACACAGCTCTCTTCTTGCCTTGGACACAAAGAAAAATCTTTTTACTTTTGTATTTAAACATGGACTCACAGTGGTCTCTGAAATCCCCTCCTTGTACAGTGCAAAAGTGCTGTGGAGCGACAGAAAAGGACCTTTAGACATTGCCATGCAACAGTCTGTAGCCATGGAATTTTGAAAGTTTGCTAAGACCCTGAAAGAATTTAGATTGATACATGAGCAAAGCCAACAAGACAATGCTTAATGGAAAAGAACAAGAACTGGATGGACCACCAGCACATGCTACAGGGTGTTACATTCTTTTCCCTGACTCCTGTGCAGGTCCTCACAACGGATGCTTTGGGGTCCAGCTGGGGTTCCCATCATGCATTCTTTAAGACCCAAGGGTCCTGGATCGATCTGGACTCTGATCTCCATATTAATGTCCTGGCGATGTGGGCTGTTTTGCATGGTCTCCAGGCCTTCTAGGATCACCTCAGCCCCAGTCCCTCGCTGATCCAGATAGACAGTGTCAGCGTTATGCATTACAAAAACAAGCAATGGGGCACTCTTATCTACAGTGCAGGGGAAGCGATGAGAGTGTGGTACTGGGCAATGTGTCACAGCCTTCAGCTGTTGGCCATGTTTTTACCAGGTGTACAGAATGGCTTGGTAGACGAGCTAAGCAGATCTCAGTCCGTGGTGCACAGATGGGAACTGCTGACCTCTGTGGTAAATGAACTCTTTGCAATTTAGAGTCATCCAGAGTTGGGCCTTTTTGCATTCCCACACAACACAAAACTACTGAGTTTCTGCTTGTTCACTCCAGAGCATGGTGCTTTTTGTCCAGATGTATTGTCCCTGTCCTGGAAAGGGAGGTTCCTTTACTCCTGTCCTCTGATCCCTCACATTCAGAAAGTTCTACTCAAAATGCAAGCGAAGTGTGCTACCCTAGTACTAGTAGCTCCTTCTGGCCTCACCAAATTCGGTTTCCACTTCTGCAGCATCTGGCAGTGGAGCCACCTGTGCAGCTTCCGTTTTGTTTGGACCTGCTGTTGCAAGCTCGGGGTCCCTGTTCTGTCTGGACCTGCAATCCTTTAATCTGTATGTCTGGCTCCTGAAGACATAGCTGTTTCCCATTTTGGGGTTCCCCTCAGGTGACTGGTGTCTTGCTTGTGGCTAGAAAGCCTTCTACTCGATACATGTATTCTTTGAAATGGAAGCACTTCTCCAGATGGTGCGCTTCCCATTCAGTGGATCTATTTACATGTCCTGTCCATGCAGTACTGGACTATATTCTGGGCGTAACTTACTCTGGTCTCCAGTACCCGTTCATTAAGGTGCACTTGCCTACCGTTATGGCTTTCCATACCTGTACTGATGGGTGCACAGTGGCAAAACAAGAGGTGTCCCATATCGTTTTATGGGTAATCTAGAGATGCTTCTCCCAGTTCATAAACCGGTTCCGCCTTGGGACTTCAATTTTATACTTGATAAATTGACTCTGGCTCTATTTGAGCCTGCTGCAACCCATGAGATGCATTGCCTTTTGTGGAAAACACTGTTTTTGGTCACCATGACTTTTGCTCATAGGATATTCGAGCTTCAAGTTGGGATGCATGAGCCTCCTTATTTGATTTTCCACAAGTCCTCGTTTTCTACCTAAGATGGTGTCTGATTTTACATTAAATCAGGTCATATACATTCCTATGCATTATCCAGAGCATGCTAGCAAGGGTGAGGGATTGCGTCATCCACTTGATGTACATAGAACACGTGTGTTTTTGTCTTCATTTTACTAAGGACTGTAGAGATTCTCTCAGGTTTTTGTTTCGTTAGCCTCTGGGAAAGACGGCCCCATTGTATCTAAACAATGCCTGTAAAATGGCGGGTTAGCAGTATGGTAAGGGGTCGGACCAGTGGCGCTGAGGCGCTGGATGCCACACCTCGCGCCACGCTGGCGACCCAGGTTCAGGGACGGACTCAGGCGCAGGGGAGGAAAGGATTCGAGCGTCCAGAGGACTGCTCTCCCTTCCCGGAGAGGGATCCAGGGCCTTGCACTGCTCCTTAGCGGCCCCCGGTGGAGACTGGGGGCATTGCAGGAAACTTGCTGCACAGTAACATGGGGGTGGAGTGTCGACAGGTGTCTGCACGTAGTGCCCAGATGTCAGTGCATGACCGCGCATTGGGGAAACTTCAGCTACAAAACCCTGGTGGTCTAGTGGAGGTGAAGGGGGCTCCAGTCACCCACCCACATCCCGCTGCCAGACCTACCTCACTGGGATCTCCTGCCTCCAGCCCTGGTCTCATGGCTGTCCCTGTAACTCCAGACAGGCCACCAAGGGTAGGTGGCCCCTCCCCTAGGGGGTGATCCGGGAGGGCTGGACATGCCGGGGGGGGGGGATCTCAGATGGGGAGGTTTCAGGCTGGGAGTAGCGGTGGTAGTCCTGAGGGTACCCTGGAGAAATGCCTTGGACCACCAAGTGATAAACAGAGTGTTAAAAAAACAAAATAAAAACATTATGGTAAGGAACTTTGTGGTGCTGGGCATGGCTACTCTACACATGGTACAGCTACCTTTGTTTGCCTTCATACTGTTTCTGCAGCTGACATATGTGCTGCTCCCACATGAAGCGCTGCACATACTTAAACTAAGCACAGCAGTCTAGACATCATCTCTTGTAGATGTGTTGACTTTGGTCTCGCAGTGTTACGTGGCCTTCTGTCCTGAGTGCACATCAGACATTGCCATCCTCCCTGGGTACCTTGTGTGCTGCCTGGAAATCATTCCAAAAGTGTGGCCCACTGGAGGAGATTTCACAAAACAAACAAAAAAAAACAACAACAACTCAACAGCTCAACCTGAATCAGTATGTCATTTTGCATCTGTATCTCCCCCCCCCCAACCTGGCTAAAGATAGGCAGAATAGCCTAGCCCTCATTTCCTGGTCAAGAAAAACTAAATAAAATATCCTTGATGAGGATAGGACAGTTACTCTCTGTAACAGCAGATCTTCGAGAGAATCTCCTCCACTGGCCCACAGCACACCTACCCTTCTTCGCCCTTTCTAAGGTATCAGTTGGCAGGTTTGTCCACTGCCTTGTTTGGAGGTGTCCATAAGTGCCTTTTGAATTGCCTTGATTATCTTTCTTTATGTAATCTCCCAGTTTGCGCCTGAAAATAGGCATTTATTTGCCTAGTGTACTTACCTGATATACATTTAGTTTTTGTTAATGTTATTTCCAGTCACTTGCCTCTCCTTGTGTGCTGGTACTGGTTTGGTCTGATTCCTCACAGTTAGAGGCCTTCCGAGCTTATCTCTGTCAGGGATCTGAGGAGTAATGGGACTACCCTCGATTATATAGGTGCCGATGTTGCACATCATTGTGAGTCATCCCAAGGTAGCAAAAGCTTCTGAGTGGTCCTGACACTGGCAGGTTACAGTTCCACAAGTGTGGCCCAGTGAAGGAGATTCTCTTGACAGTCTACTGTTACAGTGAGCAACTGTTCTCTACCCTCTGACCCACTTAAACTCAGCCCAACTACCACTCCGTGAACTCTTTTTGCATCATGCGCACTCACCACTAATTTACTTATAATGTATGGCAAATGCCTATTAACCACCATAATCAGCAGTCACACAGCTTTGTTATGCACTGTTCAGAATTTTAAAAGTTGTTAACCACACTTTGGAACTTCCAAACAGTGGCATAAGAAAAAAGAATGCAGCAGAGTTCCATAATTCTCACACATAGAATGCAAACAGTGTTTTTTTGACCATACAGTATAAAAGATGATGGCTGGGGATCGGGTGGCAACCATGCTGAAATCACCTCTCGTGGTTGCTAGGGCTACAGTAAACCTCTCGAGGTGTGCTCTCGAGGTTTACCATGTTGCCCTAGCAACCACTCGAGGTGATTACAGTGTGGTTATCACCCGAACCCCAGCCAATATCCTCTATATTATCTAACTGATAAGGCAGTGAGCCCCACCTCCTTGTTAACACCTTTTTGAAATTGGTTTCTTCAGTGCAGTAACCCTGACTTCAGGCACCTGGTTACAACTGGTTCTTTAATCTGTGGCGATTTGCACACACTTGACCCGATTGCCACTACACCTCAGAGTTCTTGGTACCTTTAAACTTAAAAAGAGTATCCTGGCCCTCAAGATTTAATTAGACCCCTTTGACCTATTTGTGAAATTCTTTAGGTTACCTCCTGAAGTGAATTATTCCTTACCCTTCCCCCTTCCCTGGTCCAATTGACATTGCCCACCTCTCCCACAAACTACATAACTGTCCTGCTACAAATTTCATACCACTCACTTCCCGTTGGGAAGCTTTAGAAGCTTCTCTTCATTGTGGAGCAGCAGTTGCGATATCGCTCGTGACACTGGCAACCCAAGTTTCATGGCAAACTCATGTTGTCTGGGGCTGGCCAGCAGAAGGAGGATGGAGCATCTGGCGACCTGCTCTCCTTCATTGGAGGGGGAAGGCTTGCATGCCCTGCTACTTGACTGCCACCTAGTGATGGCTGGATAGCAGAGCGGTTGGGTCGGCTGATGCAGGGAGGGTTGAGATGCGGCTGGTGCTGGCACAATCCGCGCATGCACAGGTGTATGCTGTGGGTGTTGTTTTATGGACGTGTCCCAAAGGAGGGGAGAAGTGGAAAGATTGGCTGTGGCCTGGCAGATAAAACTCTGCCTGCCCCCCACATTCACCATTGGGCATCCCTCTCCTGGCTCGTGGGTACACTCTCAGGCTTCTTCTGCAAATATGAGGGTAGAGCTGTCAAGGAGTTGAAAGCATGCCCTCCTTTGGGGGGGCACAGTCTGAAGGGGCAGTACAGCAGAAACTGTTGGGTGGCCTGAGGAGTCCCAAGGAGACCAGATAAGAGGGGCCATGGACAGGAGTAGACACTGGTACTGATGGAAAGAGGGCCTAGACAGAGGGCGTGGGGAGCAAAAATAGAATGGGGGGAGAAGATCCTCTGCAAGAGGCTTCAGTAGCCAACACCCAGTTATACCTTGGATATTCTAAGAATTTATCTTCTCTATAGAGCCTCACTCATTAGTCTTATAATGGAGGGGCTAGGACCTTATAAGAGTTAAATTTTTTGTCAGGACACTGGTGTATGCGTGACACCACACACCATTTCCAGTAACCATTACCAACTCTGTTTTTTCCCACCATTGAGTGTGCTGCATGGAATGGAACTAAGTCACCATAATTTGCTTATTCCATTTCTTTAGTCTTTTTCGAATCGATATGCTGGTCCCAAATCTAAAAAAAGCAAAGCTCACTGGGCTACATTTCTGGTGTTGTGGATGTGAGCAAGGTTTCACCGACTTCATCCACCTTACAGGATGTCTCACTGGCCTTGGGCTTTGCCATAGTATGGACGCTTGTGAATCCTGCTTCTCCTTTGATTTCTGGACCTTGGTGAATGGATGCCTTAAACAGAACTAGCTGGTTCCAACCTTCGGTGGCAGGCCGTGGACGAGGCAAGGGCAACGTTGGTCTGTGAACCATTCCTCCAGTCCCCTCTCCACTCTTCAGAGTCTTAACAAGGCACTAAGCTCTCCCTTCCTTCCCACTGAGCTATGGTCATGACAGAGTCTCAGGTGGTGGGGTCTGGAGTACCTCTCACTTCTGGGGTGTCGGGGAAGCATGCACCACAATTTAGTAGCTGCTGTCATGGACAACCCTGGTGTCTGGGTCAGTGCTACCTGTAGTCGCTGGTATTGACGCCATTGGCAGTGTTGGCGTTCATTCAAGCACCAGCAGTTCTAGTGCTGGTGTTGGTGCCATTGTCAGTGCCAGCAGGGCATTTAGCATTGATGTTGGTGTTGACACTGGCATTGACATCACTCGTGGTGTCATTGTCTGGTCTGGGCTTGGTGCCAGCGTCCGCCCTGGCGTCAGTTCCAGTAAAGGATTAGATTCTGCAGCAGGGCCTCTTGGAAGCCAGCCTGTTGTCATATAACTAGGGACTCCCCCATGGGATACCTGCCACAGCCTCCACTGCTACTAGAGCTTCTGGGTCAGGAGGATTTTCCCAGTAATCTTCTATGGTGAGGTAGCTGAGTGAGCAAGACGATCCAGGACAAGGCATGGGTTCCGTGGGTCATCAGGCCACTTATCTCCCCCCATTTGCTGCCTCAGGTTCCTCTGTCTTTATTTGATAGGGTGGCTGAGACCTGTTTTGCCTCCAGGCCCACTGTCTGAGCAGCAATACCTCCATCGGATGGGGAAAGTGAAGTTCTCATTCAGGGAGACAGACCCAGCGCTATTCAAGTGCCTTCCCCATCTTCATCTGTTGGTGGCTTTCCTGCTTTCCCTCCCTTGACATCTTCTTAGGAGGATAACAAATCGTTTCATCACTCCTCAGCAGCTGAGCACCTAGACCTAGAACTAGTGGAATTTCTGACCTGTGTCCAATGCAGTAAAGCAGCCAGAGCAGATGAAATCTTGTGGATGAGCATCCTGTTTGCATGTTACTGTGCATAGTTTTAAAGAAAAAAAGGAACCTAAATACAGAATACATGCAGTATGTTGAATATAGATTGACACGTGCTGTACTGGAATATGTTTTTCAAAGTTCCCCTGAGATTCAAGATGTGTTATAAAAAGTGTCTCAAAAATGCTGCAATTTTATTTGCTGTCAGCATTCTGAGACCCTTACATTAATCCCTGTTAAACCGTCATGTTGAGTCTTGTCATCATAGTGCATGCATTCTTTTGATACAGTAGCAGCATTCTGTCCACTGGCAGTGCTGAATGACTGTAAAGATGCATTGTGACGTTCTGAACCAGCATTCTCAGGCAGGTGGCGGATGGACTGGTTTATTATAAATCTCTCTCAATGTGGAAAATATTCAAAAGATACACTTTTAACAGCTTATTTATTTATAAGCACTAAGGCACACTCTGCTATTACTGTAGATGAACAGTCAGTAACCTCCTAGGGGCAGTGTAGCATTTGGCTGCACCTTGTGGCACATTACTCCCATAGGGTGTGATTAACTGACTGTTAATCTAACCTCTGGTCATGCCATGTTACCTAGTTATGACATTTTTGTTAGCTAATCAAGACTTATTTCTAAACATTTCAGGTATTTTTTTAACCACATTAGGAGGATGTGTTGTTGGAAAAAGAGATTATTTTGATCATCTTAAAAATTTGCAAAAATTTCAGATTTCTCTTTTTTCATTGGCAGCAAAGAATAAAACATTGGCTTAACAGTTTGCCACCCACAATTAATTAATGGTTGTTGGAAGCTTAGGTACTGCACAAAATGGAGAAACTGTTAGCAGATACAAAGAATGTCTAAAGACTTTGAAGTCCAATGGATTTCTAACCACTCAATCTACTGGATACAATATATAACAAGAGTCTTTTATTCTGTACAGTACGTTGCTGACATTTTGTTTGTATTTTTATACCTCCCTCACAAACACTCTTACTGTATGAGTGTTAAGAGTGGTCTTGTGAACGCAGGCCCGCTGGTGCAGCAGTAGAGCTAGCACTCACAGAGCCGATGACCAGGGTTCAAGGAAAGAGCCTGGGCCATTCGATGCTGGCTGGGGGAAGGTAAGATCGAGCATCCCACAGGACACTCTCCTCCTCTGGGGAGGAAGGGAGGGTGTTGTTACCTGCTGCATTGCAGTCTCCTGGGTGACCACGGGTGGCGGTGCAGGGATTCAGCAGCTAACAGGAAGGGGACCCTAGGATACAACAGGGAGATTGGCTGGCCCAGCTCTGCCAGTGCACCAATCCCTTTGCACTTCTAGAGGAGTGGGCGAGCTAAGAAAACAGGAACAGAGGTGCAGGCAGGGAGGATGAAGCCTCAGCCTGCCCACCCCATCCAACGCTGGAACTAAGCCACCTTCCACCAGTCTTTACGTCCACCATGGGTGGCCAGATGGAAAGTGGGGAAGAAATGCCCTGGAGCTGAAGGCATATCCAGCCATGGGGTGTAACCCAGGGGGGCAGCACAACAGTGTGTCGTGGGTGGGCTGGTGGTCCCGACTGGAGAGAAACATAGAAACATAGACTTTGATGGCAGATAAGGACCACTTGGCCCACCAGTCTACCCGTTTCCCTACCTATTGGATAAGCTGCAGATTCTAGTTAACCAACAGCCTACTTCCTGCAACCCGCCACTATAATTGCCTTATGTCTGTCCTATGCATGTTTGAATTCCCCACTGTTTTAGACCCCACAACCTTCCAGGAAGGTGGGGTGGTCCATGCGTCCACCACTCTCTTCGTGAAAAGAGCACTCTCACATTACCCCTGAGCCATCCCCTCTAACTTTAAATTGTGCCCCCTTGTTCTTACACATCTCTTTTTCTGAAAGATGCTACCCTCCTGGACTTTGTTGATTCCCTTGAGGTACTTAAAAGTTTCTATCATGTCGCCCTGTCCCTCCTTTCATCAAGGGTACACATATTAAGCTCTCTCAGTCTCTCTTCATATGGTTTCTGATGTAGACCCTGCACCATTTTAGTTGCCCTCCTCTGGACTGCTTCCATCCTGTCTATGTCCTTGCGTAGATGAGGTCTCCAAAACTGTACGCAGTACTCCAGATGGGGTCTCACCAACTGTCTGTATAGAGGGATAACCACTTCCCAGTATCCCCCTAGCTCTCGTTACTGACTTCTCACATTGCTTACCCACCTTTACAGTCGTGGCCAAAAATATTGGCGCCCTTGCAGTTTCTAATAATGCACCATTCCTTCCAGAAAATTGTTGAAATTAAAAAATATTTTGGTATCCACATATGTATTTCTTTGGTTTGCAGTGGAATAAAACACAAAAAGCAGAAAAATTTACTAAGTCTTAGCTTATTCCACACAGAAATCCTTAAATGGCCCGGACAAAATTATTGGCACCTTTTAGAAGTAGTTAGAAATAATTAGATTTCAAGCAGGTGATTCTCCTTCACTTTGGAATTGAACTCACCTGTGGTGAGTTGCAGGTGCCTACAATATAAAAATCACTCATTCAGCCAGTTTGAATAGAGAAAAGGACTCATTCTCTTGTTTTGTGTCACTATGTGTACCACAGTGAGCATGGAGAAAAGAAAGCCAGAGAATTGTCTGAGGAGGTCAGACAAAAGATTGTAGCCAAGCATGGACAATCTCAAGGCTACAAATCAATCTCCAGAGACCTTGATGTTCCTGTTTCCACCGTACGTAATGTTATCAGGCAGTTTAAGGCCCATGGCACTGTAGCCAACCTCCCTGGACGTGGCCGCAAGAGAAAACTTGATCAAAGATTGCAGCACAGGATTGTTCGAATGGTGGAGAAAGCACTTCGATCAACTGCCAAACAGATTCAAGCTGACCTTCAGACACAAAGTAAGACGGTTTCAACTCGCACCATCCGTTGCCAACTCAATGAAAGGGGGTTACATGGTAGGAGGCCCAGGAGGACCCCACTGCTGAGAGAGAGACATAAGAAAACCTGACTGGAGTTTGCCAAAACACACCTGAACAAGCCAAAATCCTTCTGGGAGAATGTCCTGTGGACAGATGAGACCAAATTAGAGCTTTTTGGCAGAGCACATCATCTCTATGTTTACAGAAAACAAAATGAAGCCTTCAAAGAAAAGAACACCTTCCCTACAGTCAAACATGGAGGAGGTTCAGTGATGTTTTAGGGTTGCTGTGCTGCCTCTGGCACTGGGTGCCTTGAACGTGTGCATGGCATCATGAAATCTGGAGATTACCAGGCCATTTTGGAGCACAGTGTTGAACCCAGTGTCAGAAAGCTGGGTCTCCATCGAAGGTCATGGGTCTTCCAGCAGGACAGTGACCCCAAACACACTTCAAAAAGCACCCAGGAATGGTTCAAGACAAGCTGGACTGTTCTAAAGTGGCCAGCAATGAGTCCAGATCTAAATCCCATTGAAAACCTGTGGAGAGATCTGAAAACAGCAGTTGGGAGAAGGCACCCTTCAAATCTGGGAGAACTGGAGCAGTTTGCACAAGAAGAGTGGGCCAAACTGCCAGTAGAGAGGTGCAGGAAGCTCATCCATGGCTATAGGAAGCGGTTGATTGCAGTTATTTTGACCAAAGGCTGTGCTACCAAATATTAAGTCTAGGGTGTCATTAATTTTGTCAATGCCATTTTTCATTTTATGATTTAAAAGGATATGTTAAATTCTGAATCAAAAACAAAGGTTCTGTAATATTAACAGAGAAATAAAGAATTTTGTAGACCAAATGTTGTTGTTTACCTGTTCCCCACTAGTGCAATGGAGTGTTTATACTGTACCGTTCAAATGTAAATCTGTATTCCTACTACTACATTTTATATGTATTCTATGTATGTATATCCATCCTTGACAAATTGCAGGTTCACCTTGTAAATGAGCTTGCTCAACGGTGATCGCCTGGATAAATAAAGATTTGATTGATTGATTGAAATACTGTTGTTAATTTCAACATATGTTTAGAGGAAATTGTGAGTTATTTGAAAAAAGTGCAAGGGTGCCAATATTTTTGGCCACGACTGTAGGTCATCTGATATGACTACACCCAGATCCCTTTCCATTATTGTTGTCATTAGTGCCTCCCCTGCTATTCTGTACTCTTCTCCTGGATTTTTATTCCCAGGTGCATTACTTTGCACTTCTTTGCATTGAATCTAAGTTGCCATATGTCTGACCATTCCTCCAACCTTGCCAAGTCCCTTCTCATCCTTTCTACCCCCCTTGTGTATCAACTGTGTTACAGATCTTTGTGTCATCTGCAAAGAGGCATACCTTTCCTTCCAGACCCTCCACAGTGTCACCTATAAAGACGTTAAAGAGGACTGGACCCAGTACTGAGTCCTGAGGTACTCCACTAGTAACCCTCTTTCTTCAGAATGTGTTCCATTCACTGTTACCTTCTGTGTCCTGTTGTGCAGCCAGTTTGCTACCCAGGCTACCACCCTGGGACCCACTCCCAGGCTGGCTAACTTGATTATTAATCTTTTGTGCGGGACTGTGTCAAATGCCTTGCTAAAGTCTAGGTAGGCCATATCCACAGCCCCTCCCTGGTCTATTACTTTGGTCACCCAGTCAAAGAAATTGATTAGATTAGTCTGACATGATCTTCCTGCTGTGAATCCATGCTGCTTTGTGTCCTGTGCCCTGCTGGCCTCTAGGTACTGAACAATACTTTCTTTCAGAAGTGATTCCATCATTTTCCCCACCACTGAGGTCAAACTAACAGGTCTGTAGTTTCCTGCTTCTGCCTTGCTCTCACTTTTGTGAAGGGGAATCACATCTGCCCTCCTCCAGTCTTCAGGTACCACCCCATCTTCCCATGATTTGTTAAAAAGTGTGGTTAGTGGTGTCACTAGGTCCTCCCTTAGCTCTTTTAGGATTCTAGGGTGAATCCCATCAGGCTCCATTGCTTTGTCCACCTTGAGTTTTAGGAGTTCTTTCAGGACTCTTTCTTCTGTAAATGGGCTGGCATCAACCCCTCTACCCAGAGTGCTTTTACTGTTTGGTTTAGGTAACTCCTCCTCCTCCTCTTCTTTTGTGAATACTGAGCAAAAGTATTCATTCAGTATCTCTGCCTTTTCACTGTCTCCCTCTGCCCACCTCCCATCTCCTTTATTAATCTTCACTGTCCCTCCCTTAACCTTTCTATGCTCCCTAATGTACCTATAAACGGTTTTATCCCCCTTCTTAACTGAGTTGGCTATCTTTTCCTCGGTTTGGGCCTTTGCTTTTCTGACTGCCTTCCCCACTTCTTTCTGTTTTAATTGATACAGTTCCCTCTCATGCTCCTTCTGTGATTCCTTATACTTTTTGAATGCATCCTTTTTCTCCTTAACCTTCCCTGACACCTCTTTTGAGAACCATAGTGTTTTTTAATTCTGCTTTGTTTTCTTTATTTGTTTCACACAAAGGCTTGTTGCCTCCATGATGGCAGTTTTGATTTTTCTCCATTGTTCTTCCACCCCTCCTTTCTGGCCATTTGCTAATGCATTCCTCAGGTATTCACCCATTATGCCAAAGTCAGCCCTTCTAAAGTCCAGTATCCTTGTCTTCGTATGGCTTGTCTCCATGGTTGTGTTTATTGTGAAGCACACTGTGCAGTGGTCGCTTGTTTCCAGATGTCTACTGACTTCTAAATTTGTGATCCTCTCTCCATTTGAGAGTACCAGGTCTAATATTGCTCCCTTCTGAGTGGGTTCCACCACTAGCTGTCTAAGGCATGTCCCTTGTAGGACATCGAGAATGACCCTGCTCTTGGATGTGGCTGCAGTCCATGTCTCTCAGTTAACATCTGGCATATTCAGGTCCCCCATCAACAGTATCTCCCCTTTTTCAGCCATTTTGAGAATGCCCTCTATTATTTTCTTGTCCACTTCCTCCCCTTGAGACAGGGGTCTGTATACAATCCCTGTGCGGATTGTGATGCCATTCCCTGTCTCCAAGGTGACCCAGAGTTCCTCTTGTCCTCTCCCTTTACTTTTTAATTCTGTAGCTTTGATCCCTTCCCTTATGTAGAGAGCTACTCCACCTCCCCTTTTACCCTCCCTGTCCCTTCTGTAGATTGTGTACCCTGGGGTGGAAGGAGTTCCCTGTCTGGCCTGGAGCAGGTGAAAAACTGTTTTAATAAAAAAAAGAGTGGTCTCGTGTATATTCTTAATGTGGTTCCAACACAGCAAGAATATGAATGAGACAACTCCTACATCCCTGCTGGTACTCTTGTGAGTGTATCTGTATGCTGTTGTTCAAGGCAATCAACATTATTATTTATTTTTTTTTTTTTTAAACAGTCCATGGACATGCCTGTATCTAGGACAACTGTGTGTGAGACACTGTTTACGTAATAGCAGTGTTTTGTTTGCAAGTAAATGGAGTGCAGTGATTGGCTGCAAGCACTCTCTGTCTATAATTAAGCAGTAAGGCATGACCAGGGGTTAGAATAGCCATCTGTCAAAAACTCCCTAGGGAAATAATGTGACATGAGGTACAGCCAAGTGCAGTATTGCCCAGAGGGTATGATTAACTGATGATCTAACTCCTGGGAGTGCCTCATTGCTCTTATAAAAAAATATTCTGTTAAAATTTTCTTTTGACTGTTTTCCTTATTGAGAGGGAGGCTTGCCAATGACGTTGCAGCATTTCTGAAACCCTTTTGATAATACTGATGATTACATTTTTGTTTGGAAATGGGTGTTTCATTAGCGTTCCAGAATACTGAAGTTCTAAGTTCATTTGGCATAGTCACTTTCCAACATAGGTTTTTTTTTTCTAATTTTGAACAAAATAAAACATAAAGCTGCTACAATGACCTAACAGTTAAGGTGCGCCTCTCCTGTTCTGGGACCTCAGATTCCAGTCCCAAAGCCTGTAGTCCCATTAGGCAGCAGCAGGAGGGAGAGAAGCAGCCCTTTGAATGCTCTATCCTCTCTGGGGTGGTCCATCTGTAGTCCACGTGGACTGGCTGCTCCTGTTGTTTTAGGGGGATGGGGAGCTGTTCCACAAGGAAAAGCCCTTAGTCCCGTCCCAGTCTTTCCATTGGCCTCGGAGGGGACCCATTGATGGGAAGGCACAGATGTATGGACACCATGTCCCACTCTGACGTCTTGATAGACACATCACTACATCCTGTGCATGCCATCACAGTAATCTCAAGCAGCCTCATTTTCCTAGACACCTCTCCCTAGTCCACCAGCAAACTAAAGCTGACCAGCGGTATTAAATTACATTAGTGAGGGAGGACTGGCTGAGATTTTCTGAGGTATTCAAGCAGAGCCAGTCAGGGAGCATCCCTATATGGCAGTGTAGAGTGCATGAAGTGTCCCACTTCATGGATGTAGGGTCCTTTGGGTCTTTTCGGGGATACCGAACTCCAAATGGGCAGGTCCACAAAGCCACAGTGCAGGACCGGTGCACTGGGAAAGGGGCAGCCAGACCCAAATGTGAAACACAAACTGAGGATCCTGTGCACTCTCCAGAAGCTTGGCATCTTAACCCAGCAAATCAATTAGGACTGCACATGTAAAGATACTAAATGAACACTTTTATTAGAAAAAAAATATAAGTGAAGAAGAACACACATTAAAGCAAGCTGTAGTTGTAGGCCACACTTGTCCCTGGTGCTTCAAGTCTCCTGAGGAAGAGTCAGGAGACTTGATGCTCTGGGGCAAGTGTGGTGGGATCCTTAGTTTGGGATCTTTACAGGGACCATTCAAAGCAAACAAGTACTGTAGGTGGTGGATAGGTAATGGATATAAATCAGGAAAAAAGTGTGATACAAAAACAATACAACTTTTTTTTTAAACTCAAGTTCTCTTTTTTAAAAGCAGAAGTCTACCATGAATAAATAATGATCTTACTTCGAGAGAGAGAGATGTGTGTGTGTGTGTGTGTGTGTGTGTGTATATATATATATATAATTTTTATTTATTTGCATCTTGGATTACAAGTACCTTTGAGCCGAGGCTCTTTTTACAAGGGTTCCACGTCAGATGGAGTACAGTACAACACAGGACAATTCAGTACAGGTTGCGGATAAACATTGGGTTACAGAAACAGTAGGCGTAACTTATTTTGTCAATGAAAACATAAATACTGAGACAATACTGTGTAAGGATACAGCGGTAGGAGCAGCCAGAGGCATTGTCAGCGGTACTTAGGGAAGTGCAGTGGAGAGGAGGGGAAGGAGGACATGGGGGGTAGGGGGTAGGAGGGGGAGAAAGTAAGTGCTGGGTAGAATGGGCAGTGGCAGCAGAGAAAGGTTGATGGACAGGAGGGCTGTTTAATGGAAACAATAAGGGAGATAGAGCTCTTGCAGCTGGTAATAACCAATAGGACTATGCCATCAGGCACTAGGACCCCACGGAAAATTTCTAGCTAGCAGTCCAAAGCAGGGGACCGCCCATGATGTCAGCCACTGTATATATGGGGCATTCCCCTGGCGCCACCTGAGTTCTTTTCCTGCTGTCGACTCAGCATCTCGGATCCACAGACGCCTCCTGCTTCCTGTCGACTGGCATTTTTCAGACGCTTCTTTTGAGTATTTTGATCGCCTCTTGTATGTCTGCCGAATCTACTACTACTACTACCCAGCAGTGCAAACCGAAGTGTGCATGCGGCAAACAAATCCCACCTAAAGACAGCCATTTGGCCTACCTATTGTGCCTGGGACCAGAGCACAAAGCGAACGATTGCCTGCACTTCCAAAGCTTCAATCAGCCTACCCGCATCCACCCCCTCAAGACTCCCAAAGCTTAGCTTCTGGAACAGCAAGTGGTAAGAAGCATTCGGGGCAGCATCATAAGGACAAGGACAGGACCAGGTCAGACTCACAGTCCCGTTCCCCACTCAAGACCAAGGCTTCAGCCTCCGGCTGGAGGTCAGACTCTGCCCCCCTTAAGTCGCTAGCCCTCCCGGGGGTTTCAGTCACTAGGCATCTCGCTTCTTCTCAGATGTCGGGTGGGAGTTCAGGGCATGGGCCTTCTCAGCCCCCATCTGCAATTTCTTTGACCATCAGACCCCACAAACACTTGTTTGGGTCTAAGGCCGAGGACTTGGCCTCTTCTTCTTCCTCGTCGATGGGGGTCCATACGGTCTCTGCCGTCGTTAAGGCCTCATCCTGTTGTTCAGCAGTCAAGACTGATGACAACAACAGGTGCCAGGGTGCTGAACTTTCCAAGACATCACCTGCGGCGCCTGACCTGTTGTCCACCATACCTGCGGACCGACAACAGCCTGTGTCTATTGCTGTCTCCTCTACAGTGGCATCAGACAAAGCATCTGCCTCTCAGCCATCAGTGCCTCCAGGGCCGATGCCAGAGGATCTGACGACACCTGGCCTGATGTCCTTGCAAAGCCTTTAACCACAGGGCCCGACCCAGGCACCAGCCAACCCACTGATGCCTTGCCCCCGAGAAGAGAATCAGATGCCAGTTGATGGGACCGATGACTGCTGATTACCGGGATTTTGCAGACGCCAGGCCTGCCGCTGGTCCCTTTGGGCTCAGTTGACGAGAAGCCGGATCGGCAGTCCAGTTCGATGATCCCCTTGGCCAAGATAGATGCACTCTTTACAAGCTGGTGGAACACCATTAAGGGTGACCTTCTTCCCAAACCGAAACCTACGAGTACCAGGGGCTATCCTCAACCGCAGTAGACGCCCCCGGTCTCCGCCGCCTCCCCACGCCTGCCCGCCGATTCCATGTGGCTCAGATCATGGCTCAGATGGACATCAGAGCCATGGACGCCATACCTCCTTGAGGTCCTCCTCTCGCAGGAGGAGTAGGTCCAGGGACCGTCGCTCCCGCAGATGGAATAGATCAAGGGGACGCCACTCCTGGCATCACAGTAGGTCCATTGATCGCTGCATTGAATTTTTGGGGGACTACAGTGGTTCCTTCTCTTCATACGACTCCTCAGAGGATGACCTGCCCCTGCCATCACTGGATCCCAGGAAGGACTCACCAAGATCACCTCCTGATGATCCCAACCTCTTGGAGGTGATGAGGCATGTACAGCTCATCAACCAGTGGGAAACTGAGAACTTGGACCCAGACAGGAGACGTCTAGCAAAGTTTTGGGGGTCCACTGACCCCAAACTGCTGGTCATCCCTCCTCCGGTAGAACCCTTTCAAGATGTAACTAAGCTGGCTTGGAAACATCCAGCCACTACTTTGGCTGTGCCCAGAAAGGCCGACCGCCTGTACAGAACCCCCAGGAATGAGCCACATCTAGGCGAGCAACCAAAGGCAGACTCTGTGGTTCTAACAGCGGCACATGGAAGGGCGCAGCAGCCCAAGCATACCAGCTGTCAACCACTGGACAAGGAGTGATCAGCTGGGGTGGAGAGTATATGCATCTTCCACCTGTACCATCAGGTCCTTAAACTTCTTGGCACATGTGGTCATGTCCAAAGCAAAAAGCAGCTCCGTTGTTAATGTGCCTGTGTAAAAACAATCACAATCAGAATGTAGAAACAGGTAGAACAGACATTACCACAATTCAAAACGTCTGACCAGTTTCATGCATGCGCGAAACTGGTCGGATGTTTTGATGTGTGGTAATGTCTGTTCTTTCTGTGTGGCACCTTGTTTTTACATGCAGTACATTTTGTAAGTAAAAATTTGCATACAAGTGGTGGATGGTGCCGTGTTTTCTGTGTTCTTCACATGGTCATGTACCAGAAGTGTCTGTAGCAAAAGGCTATGGATCTAGTCAAAACCCAGCCACATTCGCAAAACAAATTAGAGCTGCTAGCAGTCCTCCAGTCTGGTTCAGCTGTGGGCAAGCTTTTCCTCCGGAGTTCATATTATTCAGCAGATGCTGCAGCACGTGCTGCTGCCTCAGGGGTATGCCTCAGGAGGCACTCATGGCTACGAGTTTCTGAATTCAGACAGGACCTCCGGGACACTGTTCTTGATTTGCCTTTCCAAGACCCTATACTTTTCGGCTCAGAGGCAGAAAAGATAATTACAGGCCTGCAAGATTCAGGAAAGGCTGTATCTAATGTACATAAAATGTACAAATCAGAGCCCTATCCTCCCAGATGCTGGCCCTTTCGGAGGTATCAAGGACAGCAGTCAGAGAAACAACCCAAACGAGAAGGGTTTAAAAAGAAAGGCACCCCCTCAGACAGCAAGCTCTTAGGGTCAGCGCACAGCGACACAACCCAGAGCCCCTCTCCCCAGGCCACCACTGCCACCTCAGCCGGACTCCTTGCCCACCCTCCCTCATCCAGCAGAGCTGTTAGGGGAGGCAGTAGGAGGGCAGTTCTCCCTTTACCTCGCAGGTTGGTCGAACATCACCACAGATCAGTGGGTGCTACAGCTCATAGAAAAAGGCTACACCCTGGAATTCTATCTGCTATCGCTAGACAATTCACCAGTTTACACAACCTGCTCCCCATCCCACGCAGGTCTCATTCGGATGGAAATACAGGCCCTCCTGTCCAAGTGAGCTATTCAAACAGTGCCAGAACCCCAGAGGGGCACAGGATACTACTCTTGCTTCTTTCTGATTCCGAAGAAGACCGGGGACCTTCGTCCCATTCTGGACCTCAGTCAACTGAACCTCTTTATAGAGTAGAAAAGGTTCAGGATGGAGACACTCCAGGGATTACTTCCCTTGCTACACTTCAGAGATTGGCTTTGCTCCCTGGACATGCAGGATTCATACATGCACACAAAGATTCTGCCAGCCCACAGGAAGTATCTTCGGTTCAGATTCGAAGGTCAGCACTACCAGTTTAGGGCCCTTCCTTTCGGCCTATCCTCTGCACCAAGGGTGTTCACCAAGTGCCTGGTGGTAGTGGCAGCCGCTCCCAGGAGGCAGGGGCATTATATCTACCCCTACCTCAATGACTGGCTACTGTCGGCCTTCACCAGAGAACAACTCTGCCAGACCCTGGAGTGCACCTTCAGCATGTTCTGAGACCTTGGGATAACCTTGACCCTCCCAAAGTCTGCCACATGGCTGTCTCAGAGGCTCCAGTTCATAGAAGCCATCTTAGACACAGTTCAGGGAAAAGCTTTTCTTCCAGCAGACAAGGCAGATCATCTCCAGGTGCTGACTCGGGGATTAGTCTCCATAAACCAGGCCCCAACCAGATGGTCCTACAGCTCCTAGATCACATGGCTGCAACCATAGTGACCATGCCTTTTGCCAGGCTGCACATGAGGACTCTTCAGTTGAACCTCAGAGTGCAGTGGGATCAGAGAAGTGACAATCTCGACCAGAGAGTCAGGATCTCAAAAGCAGTGTATCAAACCTTGTCATGGTGGCTGGCCCCCTTCCAGTTATCAGTAGGGACGCCAGTCAGCTACCCCTCTCAGCAGGTAGTCACCACAGATGATTCCGGCATGGGATGGGGTGCCCACTTCAGGAGCCACCAGACCCAGGGGTCCTGGACTCAGACAGAACGCTCTCTACACATAAGTGTTCTGGAGATGAGAGCTGTCCTTTATGCCTTACAGGCTTTCCAGAATTACCTCCTTCCAGGCACCATACTAGCCCAGATGGACAACATGCCAGTGGTGCTCCTGTATCAACAAGCAGGGGGGAACACATTCTTACCCCCTTTGCAGAGAAGCCATGAGAGTCTGGTACTGGGCAATAGGTGAGAGCGTGGAACTATTCACAGTGGACGTCCCAGGTCTCCAGAACACACTGGCAGGCAGCCTCAGACGCTCGCAATCCCAAGCTCACAAATGGGAGCTGCTTCAAGACATAGCAGACAATCTCTTCACCAGATGGGGGTCTCCAGAGCTGAACCTCTTTGTGTCCCCACTCAAAGCCAAACTGCCAAGTTTCTGCTTGCTAGAGCCAGGGCCTGGTGTTTTTTGATGAGACGTGTTGTCCCTCCCTTGGACCGGGGAGGTTTCTTTATGCCTTACTGCCTTTCTGCAGCGGGTTCTGCTCAAACTGAAGTCGGAACCAGCAACCTTGATACTGGTAGCACCGTTCTGGCCCAGACAAATTTGGTTCCCACTTCTGCAACAGATGGCGGTAGAACCTCCAGTTCCACTTCCTCTGTCCTCTCGCTTGCTTTCCCAAGAGCAGGGCTCTCTAGTTCACCTCAGCCTCAAGTCTCTGCATCTCAATGCATGGCTCCTGCAGACCCAGTCAGGAACAGGTTTGGGATGTCCGAGGGGGTAGCTGAAGTGTTGGTGGCTGCTAGAAAACTCTACTAGGGCCACATATGCCATGAAGTGGAAGTGGTTCAGTCTCTGGGCTGCTGCCCACGACTTAGATCAGTTCTTGTGCGAGGTCAAATGGGTCTTGGAGTATCTGTTATCCCTGTCTGACTCTGATCTAAGCTACTCCTCCATAAAGGTATATCTTTCGACTATCTTGGCCTATCACGTACCAGTGGATGGGAAGACCTTGGCACAGCTTGATCTGTCACGTACCTTCCTGCTAGGTATTCTGCACATTAAACCTCTCATTCAGGACCCTGTCCCTCCATGGGATTTGCTCTTTATGTTTGAAAAGTTAACTTTGCCCCCTTTGAACCAGCAGTGAGTTGCGAACTCCGCTTTCTCTCTTGGAAAATATTATTTTTAGTTGCTGTCACTTCAGCCCAGAGGATTTCTGAGCTCCAGGCTGTAATGAATAAAGAGCCATATTTGGTTTTTACAGGTACTGGGTGTCCCTTCGCATGAATCTTAAGTTTCTTCCAAAAGTGGTACCTGAGTTTACCCTCAGCCGGGACATCAACCTGACGGTTTATTACCCGAAGTACTCCAACAAAGGAAAACCTTGCTGCATACGTTAGATGTACATAGAATTCTTAGATACTGTATCGACCGTACTCGGTCCATCAGAAAGTTGGACCAGTTGTTCATTTCGTTTGCTCAATGTATGTTGGGAGCACCAGTCACCAAACAGACCATGTCATGGTGGCTGGTTAACTGCATTGTTTTCTGCCATGAAAAACATGGTAAGCCCCTACCAGGGATCTCGACATCCTTCGCTTCACTCAAGAATGTGTCAGCAGCAGATCTGTGTGCTACAGCCACCTGGAATTCGGTACACATCTTTGTCCTGCAGTACAGTTTGGACATTGCTTCCAGAAGGAGGGTTGACAGTCCTCCAAGACCTCCTTTCTTAAGAGCCATGGGGTATTACAGTTTCCACCACCCTTCTGACCTGGTACATTCAGGTACTGCTTGGAACTCAGTCCTATTAGTTATTACCTGCTGCAAGAGCTCTATCTGGAAGTAAGGTAATACAGCTACTTAACAGTAGATCTTCGAGAAGAGCTCTTGTGGCAGGTATACTTTGCCTCCTTCCCCCAGTGCTTCTCTCTGGTTATCCTTTTGGGATGACAAAGCCTCCTCGGTTTGTCCCGTCCTTTATGCTAGCTGGGTCTCCAGTGGGCGAACTGAGGTGGCGCTGGGGAACCGCCCCATATATACAGTGGCTGATGTGGGCAGAGCCGACAGGAGTGGTCCCCCGCCTTGGACTGCTAGCTAGAAGTTTTCTGTGAGGTCCTAGTGCCTGACGGCAAAGTCCTATTGGTTATTACCTGCTGCAAGAGCTCTTCTCAAAGACCTACTGATACTGTAAGTTCTTGTGTAACTGTACTTTTATTTGTACAGTTACCGTGTCTCTTATAGTTATGTGTCTTCTCAAGTCATAGATACCTAGACTGTGACACTGAATAAGGCGCTGCTGGGCCCACCTAGTCTGCCCATTCTTTTCTTTTTAACCTTCACTTTTGCTGAAGATCTGCTGCTGATTTATGGTGCCATTGCTTCCCTTCCCTTCCTTACCTCTACGATTCCCTTGTGCCTGTCTCAGGCCTTTTTGAACCCCACCGTGGTTTTCATCCTTACTACCTCTACTGGAAGACTGTTTCAGGCATCCACCACCCTTGCTGTGAAGACGTGCCTTCTCACATCCCTCCTGAATTTCTTCCCCTCCAGCTTTATAGTATGCCCCCTTGTTCTAGAGCATCTTTTTCTCTGAAATATAACCCCCATACCTTATTAGCCTCTGTGAGGTATTTAAAAATCTCTATCCCACCTCTCCTCCAGGGTGTACATATTTAGCTCCTTAAGCCTCTCCTCATAGGGCTTTAGATGCAGACCCTGCACCTTTTTGGCAGCCGTCCTCTGGACACAGTACTTAAGGTGAGGTCCACCAACACCTCCCTCATCCTGCTGGACTGCCTTGTCACACTGCCTGGCCACCTTTAGGTCATCCAATATGATTATCCCTAGATATGTTTCCTGCTTGGTCTTTCAAGTATCAGTCTGCCAGTTTGTACTGCACTTCCGGGTTTCTGTGGACCTAGTGCATTATTTTGTACTTTTTTGCATTAATACTCAGTTGCCATACCCTTGACCACTCCTCCAGTCTTTTCAGACCCCTACCCATCCTTTCCACACACTCACACACACCCCGCCGGAGTGTCCACTCTGTTGCAGATCTTAATGTCCATCCTTTATACACACACACACACACACACACCCTGCCTGATTGTCCACTTTTTTGCAGATCTTGGTGTCATCTGCAAAGAGGAAGATCTTTCCTTTCAGTTCCTCTGCTATATCACTTACAAAGACATTGAAGAAGACCGGTCCCAACACTGATCCCTGAGGTACCCCATTGGTCACCCTCCCCTCCTCGAAGCAAATTTTGTTTACCACTGCCCTCTGCATCCAATCCTCTTAACAGTTTTTCACACAGGTTGCCGCCTTATTTACCCATCCTCAAGTTCCCCAACTTGCTTAACAGTCCTCTGTGTGGAACAGTGTCAAAATCCGTGCAGATATCCAGGCAGACCACGACCACCGCTTCTCCCTGATCCAACTCCTTGGTCACCCAATCAAGGAAATCTTCAGATTTGTTTAGCGTTACCTTCCCACTGTGAAACCATGCAAAGTACTTTGTATGCCAGAACTGCTCCGCTTCACAGTTCTCTTACTGAAAGAACTCCATAAAGCACTGTTATGACTAGGGCCCCTGCAATTCTTTCTCTGCAGAACTTGCATCCTGCTGCAGAATATGTGTACTGTTGCAGAGTTCATTATTCTTGGCAATTTCTTATTTAAATGTACATGATTTTCACAGTAACTGACTCCCTTCCCATCCTTTTTTTTTTTTTTTTTTTTTTCTGAAGTCCCCCCTCATTGTTCCACATGTAAATTCACATATATTATCTAATAATAGGACTGCATTTTGTGACAAGAATGAATAATTTATGCCGCAGAAATGAGCAAATGCCGCTGTACTAGCTCAGGATTCCTGCTGCAGAAATTAGGACTGAAGTGCCCCAGGTAAGTAAGGGTCCTGCTTAGAAGCATAAGAGACACTTAAAGGAGTAGTACGCCCTCGTATCTTGTCAATGTTATTTGTTTCCTTGTCACCAGGTAACTTTTTGTGTAGCTGCTGGGGATATATGTGTTTAGTTTGTTTTCACTGTTCATACCAGCCCCTGTAACTAGACTGGGGGTTGCCATTTTCTGGTTGTTGAAATCTCATTGTCCTGAAGAGCTGCATTAGCATATGAGAACATGATGCCATGGCACCATGTATCTCTATGTTGAAAGTACTCACAACCTGAAAAACTCTCTAGAAACACACAGATTGATCGTAGTTTAACTCATTGTAGTTTGTGTGGCCATTTTGGGTCAGGTTAAATAATGGATGGTTCCAACACCATATGGTGCTACCGGTAAGAAGGAAAAAACCTTGCATTACATGTAAGATAGTTTGTAACGCTAATTGAAGGTAAATGTGGTATTTCACACCTTGCTGCAGTTTGTTTTGTTAGATTCTAAGTAAGCAGACAGGCATACTGTGGAGCCTGAAGGGTGCTGACACATCTTGTTCTCATATGCTAATGCAGCTGTCAAAGATTGAGATTTCAGCAACCAGAAAATGGAGACCTCCAGGCTAGTTATAGGGGCTTTTGTATGAACAGTGAAAAACTAAAATAAACACATTTATTTTATTTTACCAGGATAGTTCCATTGAGCAAGCTCATTTGCAAGGATGTCCTGGGTAGGACAGAAGCAATACTGAGAGAGTGCTACAGTAAAGTATAGTAACAAACACTATACATGATACGCTTAGGGGAAAATGGTAAGATAGAAAAAGTAGCAGGTAAAAATACATTTGTAACAGTTAAATATAGTATACAGAGAACATAAAATGGTAGGTCATAGATAATAGAATGAACAGCTGTTGCTGAAATGTCGGATATCAGGGTGCCTAGATAAAACAAGGTTCTCTCAAATTAGTTATAAAACAGTAATACCACAGAAGGTCATGGTAGGTGTCTTAAGAGCAACAGTCACAGCTGTCTTTACAGTGCAGTTTAAGGAGCATGTGGAATAGTGACGGAGAGACCAGATAGGGGGAGCTTGGTTAACCTTTGTAAGGCATTCCATGCAGATGGGAAGGCAAAACTAAATGCCATTTTCCCATACAGTGAACTATGTTGTGATATATGTAGCAAAAGGGCGTTATGTTTCCTGAGTGTATAAGGGCTAGAGACTCTAGTAAGAAGTTCAGAGATACCGCCTGGTAGTGCATTTCTGAGCGCTTTAAACATCCACAAATTTAGATGTCTTAACCTTCTCATGCGGAGAGCTGTCCATCCCACTGCCTTATGAAGGAGGCAATGATGTATGAGGGAGGGGAGATCAGTAATGAACCACAGAGACCTATGGTATAGCACATCTAGTGCATCTAATAAGTTTGCATATACATACTTTTTCGCAATTGATTACAATGAAAGTGCTAATCAAAAAGTGACTTGTACTATTGTCTTCCGAACATCATAGAAACATTGAAGGTGATGGCAGAAGGGAACCACAAGGTCCATCTAGTCTGCCCAAGGTGCATATATACTATCTATCAGAGTTGGGGTCAATTCCGCTAAGTCAACTCCAATTCAGTTCCCTCTCTCCACATCAATTCCTTCAATTCAAGTTTCCTCTCCAGATCAATACCTTCCATTCAGATTCAGTTCCATCTAATTCTTTTAGTTCCTATTCCAATGTCAATTCCAAATCAGTTTAGTCAATTCCAATTCCAGCCATGTATATATTCCATTCCCTTTCAATTTTGTCATTCCAAATCCAATTCTACCTCTAGTCCATGAAAGTTTATAATTTTGTATTAAAAGATAAGGGACACTCACACAACCTATACTTTTTATTTTCATTTTATTGCCACTTCTAACAGCAATAATGATAAGTTACATTTATTACTGTACAATATGCATGTGCACATCCAAGAAATACAAAAGAAAATAAACCATAGACAAAGTTGTACTGTAGTATGTATTGCCTCAAAAAGTAAGTATCAAGTTATGCATACAGCCATAAAGATTATCATCACTTATCAATTCTGTTACACCTGATCATCATAAGCTCTTCAAATTTTGCATCACTTAGGTTGCACCGCTCAGGCCTGAAAACTTTGCCTGCCACACTAAATAGTCTTTCTACAGGTGCAGATGAAGCAGGTATGGTTAGATGCTTGCAGGCTAGTTGGGCTAAATGGGGGGAACTCCATCTGTTTTCCTTCCAATAAGCCAGAGGATCAGAATCTTCTGGCAGACAGGGTTGGCTCAGGTAGTTCGACATTTCAGAAGAGGCATTTGAGGTGGTGATACTGCTGCAGATTTCAGTGGAGCAGTTGGTCATATATGAAAATGAGTTTGATGCATGTGTTTGGTGGAGGGTATGTAACCATGTCAGCAACTCTTGGTAGCAGGGAGGTGACTTTGTTAATCAGCAGTTCCCTCATGCTGTGCACTTCTTCATCCTTGCACCTGTCCAATTTGAAACGAGGATCCAGACATGCAGCCATCTTGAAACACTCCATCTCCTCAAACTTTGCAAGGCGTGTCTCCAAGGATGACTGCATGGTTACCACCATCTTGTTGTTTCAGGCGATGACATAGCTGGCAGTGATTATCTGGTCTCCCTGGACCTTCTCAGTGACCTCTTCAAAGGGCTCCCATATTTCACAGAGTTCCCCAATGATTTTCAATTTGTATGGTGTGAACTTGCATGGGGCATGAAGCTTGGATAGGACTTCTGCAGGAACTTTCAAAATTGACCTCAGCATCTTCAGCTGTCTATTCCACCTTGTGGCATTTGAAATTTGCAGTTTGTAGTGTCCCTCAAGTAACTATGTTGCTATGATGGATTTATGGCAATTAGATACTATTCTGGACACCTTTGCCATCACCTGTCTTAAAGGGCCAGCCTACTCCAGGGCATCATGAACAAGCAACTGTAGAGTGTGAGCGAAACAGGGCTATGCTCAGATGGAAAATAATCCAGTTTGTCGCTCACACTCACCACTTCAATATCAACAGCCTCATCTTTGTCTTCATCACCATCTTGGACATCCAGTGGTGGGAATATAGTGAATGCCTTTGCCATGTTGGCAGCATTGTCAGTCACTATGCCTGAAACTTTGTCAGCCATGTTGTAGACTTCAGTAGTCTCCTCATATATTCTGTAGATGTTCTCTGCAGTATGCACATCCTTAAACCGCTGACAAGCCAACATGACACTTTCTAGTGTGTAGTCCACGATGAAGTGGCCCGTGATGCCAATAAAGGACCTCATATCTCGACCACAGATCTGTGGTGAGGTAGATGTCCTGGGCTTGCTGCATTTGACTCCTCAGTTGATCTTGGACACCGGAGGTGCCTTCAGGAAGTAGCTTCTGGCTGAGGTGTTTCCTGCTGGGCATGATGAAGTGTGGTTCAGCTGTGCTAAGGATGTCAAGAAAGGCTGTGCTGTCTACAACAGACGGGCATGAGATCATTAGCAGTGAAACTAACAATGTTGTTGGTAAGCTGCACTTGGCGAGGATCTGTGGCCTCCCACTAATTAGGGTCTGAGGTCTGGCCAGATTGATCAGCAAACTCCCCAAGGATGTCAGGGTGCTGTTTCTGAAAATGCACAGAGAAAAAATCACACATTTTATGTGCATAACACATTGAACAACAAATCTAGCAAAATAACCGGTATTCAAGTACCAGGTGAAGCTTAGCATTTAATCATCACCTTACAATAATGAACCCTAGATTCAAGATGGAATATCTAATTCTCTGTATTTAATCTGGCAAGATAGGGTAGGATACACATGATCATACTAAATCATTCAATGAGACCTGCTTAGTACACAGGCACCATAAGATATGATGCTTGCAACCTATGCAAAAAATGTAATCAGGCAAGAGCTACCCATTGAAATACAGCTTTCCCTTGAGGAGTGGATACACTTAACCAGTTTATTACAAAAACTATTAATGTATTATGGAAATTGAGTAGTTTTAGTGAACCTCTATTAGTTAATCAATTATATAACCACAAATCTTTTACACAAATTTGCACTAAATATTTTCTACCTGCATCATAAAATTCACTAATTAAGCATAAACACACCAGACACTAAAATAATAAATGTATCCATCTAAGAAATTTAGACATGCAAGATATGGATTGTCACATAATATACTTACTTTGAGGTGCCTTATGAAGTTGGAAGTAGCTCTTGTTGAACCAGAGACAGATGCTCCGCAATGTTTACATATAGCACAATGGTTTCCCACTTTGCTACCTTCACTTGGCTCATCAAATTGATCAAAGACTGAGGTCTTCCTTGACATTATGGCACTTAAAGTAAAGACAACAGTGTTTAAATCGTCAGGCAAAGTTTGTGGTCAAAAAGCAAGCAAAATGGGCTTTATTCCGTTCCTCAGTTCCTCATCCAGTTCAGGGTCAATCACACGATCAGGGTTCTCCATTCCAGTCCAGGTCCATAATCCAAGCAATCCTTGAAAACCTCTCCAACACAGCCAACTACTCTCCAAATCCTAACACTCCCAGTCACCCTCCTCGTCTTTCCAAAAATGTACTCAACAAAGATTGAGTGTAAGGCTGGGTCTTAAATAGAGTTGTAGAGCAGGTTGGCTCATTCCAGTTAATTGAGAACAGGAGTTAACATTCACATCACAACTGTCATCCTAATAGACTCGCTTGTAAAGATGACAAGGAGCAATTTATCAATAGAAGTGGCTACTAGTGATCTGCCTATCTCAGGCTCCTCTTCCTTGTGGAAACTTAAGCTGTAATCAGCTAATCACTCAACACCTGTTGTTGTGGTTGTATGAATTACATACAGGTGTGTTGACTCTTGAGCCAGGCTACACTGGGAATACTATTCCTCAGGTTTTTGACACCAATTCGGTGCAATAGTTTTGTGCAAAAATGGGTGGAGTTCAGTGGAACTGAAATGGAATTGACAGTTCGTCACTAAAAAATGCCAATTCCAATTCAGTTCCAATTCCAAAGCTTTGAGATTTTTCTCAATTCCAATTCATTACCAATTCCACACTTAATCACACTTGAATTGGAATTGCCCTCTGCATTTCAATTCAATTTGGAATTGACCCCAACTCTGCTATCTATATATACTATCTACCCCCCCATTTGCTCCCCTGGTATATGATACCTTTGTGTCTGTCCCAAGCTTTCTTGAAACGTCAGACCGTTTTTGTTCCCAATGTCTCTGGAGGTAGGCTGTTGCAGGCGTCCACCAGCCTCTCTGTGAAGAAGAACTTCCTGGCATTGGTCCTGAACTTTCCTCCTTTCAGTCTTAGATCATGCACCCTTGTTCTACTCCCTTCCTTGACATGAAATAGTTCCTGTGTCTGCACCCTATTAATACCCTTAATGTACTTGAAGGTCTTGTTCATGTCTCCCCTCTCTCTCTCTCGTCTTTGCTCCAGGGTGTACATGTTTAATTCCCTCAGCCTATTTTCATAGGTCATCTGGTGCAACCCCTGTATCATTTTTGTTGCCCTTCATTGTATTGTTTCTGTCCTATCAATATCCTTTTTGAGGTGTGGTCTACGGAATCATGACGTAGAAAGCATTTATTGGGGAAAAAGAAGCCTAATTTCTGCCTAAGTTTTTTACATAGCCCTTCTGTGTGGGCCTGGAAAGTGAGTTTTATCGATTAACAGACCAAGGTATTTGAAGTTGGACACTGTCTTGGTTATTTCCTGATTAATGGTATGGATATTAGCTGGCTGAGAAAACTGGGTCAAGGTAGGATAAAGAAAACATATATTTCATCTTGGCCGCATTGAGGAGCAACTTAGATGCAAATAGATTTGCCTGCAAGAGGTTAAATTCCTCCTGTAGTGTATGTATAGCTGACGTCGTGTCAGAGTCTGAAGTGTACAGCACTGTGTCATCAGCATAAAAGTGGATGCTGGCCCTAGTTATATTGTGACTGAGGTTATTAATGTAAATAATAAGTAGGAGAGGGCCTAAAATGTATCCTTGTGGTACACCTTTACTGATGGACACATAGGTGGAAGTGACTCCTTCCATCTTGATTTGTTGTCTTCCTCCCATCAGGTAGCTATTGAACCAGCCAACCCATGGTATTAGGGATGAGTCCTATTTTGGCTAATTTGTCCGTCAGTGGCTCAGCAGGTTGCACACTCTCCTCTGAGGCCAGAAGATCAGAAGGCTGTGGGTTCTTTCCACACACCAGGCACTTGGGTTAAATCTCAATACTGACACTGTGGTGCAGCATGAGGGGGTGTGCCGCACTCCTGAGGTGCCATCTTTCGGATGAGATGTTAAACCAAGGTCCCATCTGCCTGTTCTGGTGGTAGTTCAGGTGGATGTTAAAGATCCCATAGCACTTCTCGAAAAAAGCAGGGGAATTCCCTGGTGCAATGGCCAAATTTCCTCCATTCACAAAAAATTACCACCAACAGCTTAATCTGGTTCAAGGTCAGTTGGCATTCATCTGTATCCCCCTCCCCCAGGTCGTGCCTGAAAATAGGCAGGATTTGTCTAGTGCACTTAACCGGTCAACAAAAACTAAATAAATAAATAAAAAAAATGAGTGACAGTGTTGAATGCTTTGCATAAATCAGGAAAAAAGAGATGATTTGATACCTTTTATTGGCCCAACATAGATGTTACAAAAGAAAATCGGTGCTTGAGCTTTCAGTTTATATAGAACCTTCATGAGAAAAAAGTTCTGGATCTTTTGTTACAAGAACCAGTTAAGCAACTTAACTAATTTTCTGTGTCTTGCTTAAATCAAGGAAAGTAGTGGTGTGTTTATATTCCAAAGCAGCAAGCTAGTCATTAGTGACTTTAATAAGAGCGGAGGTGATGCTGTGTTTGAAGTAGAATCCTGACTGTAGTGGGTTTTTGAGTGAGTGCAATTCAAGATAGAATTTTACCTGGCTGTGATTAGCTTTTCAAAGGTCTTGGCAAGAACAGGCAGATTAGAGATGCATGCCCAACAGCTACATGGAAAGAGTTGTCTGTTGACAAGGAAACAAATAACATTTACAAGATATGAGGGTGTACTACTCCCTTAACTGTACATATTGTATATTATAAAGTAATGGTAAGAGCTAGGTTAATGGCTGGAAACCCTCATGTACACTGAAACAATTAGAATAGCGACTATAAAAACATTAATTTGAAAAAAAACGAAAGCATGTTCAGTAACAGCATTAAATCACTCCAGATGTTGGGCTAATATCTTTGTTAATCAAACTCGTAAGGAAATAAGGCATTTAGCTACATCTCGAGTCTCATGACCTCCTTAGGTTGAGTGACTGATGATAACCTAAGGCCTGGTCATGCCCTAATGCTTAAAATATACAGTTCAACCCTACCGGAAAATCCTGTTTTTCAGTGACTAACAACATTAATTCTACAGTAGGCTGCTCAGTTGCTGACAGGACAGTATCTGCTTGGACTGTTCTACATAAGCTTGCCATTAGCTTGTAGTTTCTTTTGCAGTACTTTATCTGTCTATATAGGGCACTGTTTGAAAGTAACTCTTTTAAAGTGCGTGGCAGTGGTGGTTTAGTGGATTCTTTCTTTGTTTGAAGTCTGAGGAAGATTTCCTTGAAAGAAGGAAAGAAGTAGAAAATATCTTGAAGAAAAATGCCGACTGGATTTGGGATTGGTCGAGTAGGCCAGAAAACATCCCACCAAAGTAAGTCATACTTTGCTTTTTGTACACCCCACAGTTTTTTGTTTTATGTCAGTAATGTTTTTTATTAATTTTATTTTTTATAGGGAATTTTTGTTTAAACACCCAAAGCGTACAGCCAATCTTAGCATGAGGAATACTAGTGTTATGAAGAAAGGAGGCATTTTCTCAGCGGAGTTCTTAAAGGTGTTCCTTCCTTCACTGCTCATTTCCCATTTGCTTGCTGTGGGTCTGGGGTAAGTTGTGAAGCTGCATTTGAGAAGTTAGTGTTAAATTGTAAAGGCATTACACAGACAACATTTTGAAAATGGCCAATATTTTGTAAGCAATAACCCACAACAGTATATGGTGTTATAGGGATTTAGTCCACACCCCGGGTGCATTGCGAGGCACGAGGCTGCAGGCAGAGTGTGCTCACAGCATCTGGGGTATGGATTAAATCCCTATAACCCCATACCCTGGAGTTGGTTATTGAGCTTATAACATGGGTTATGTTTAAAAAAAAAAAAAAAAAAAAAGTCGACATAGGTGTTTCTTTGCTCTTTGAATAGGGAAACTTTTAGTGTATCCTGCCAACTTGAAAATGAGTCCCCAGAACTCATGCATATGTTGTATAGTTTATGAACATACAAATGCTAGAAATGAGTACTGAAATGATTTTTGACATTTGTATGTTCATAAAATAAATCGCATGAGTCACTTTTCTTTGAAGTTCCAGCACAGTGAGCTTCTGCTGTCTCTCTCTCTCTTTTCCCCCCTCCCCACAACCACACGATGATGAGGATCCTGGATGTTAGGAGGTCAGATTTCAGGAAAATTGGAGATTGTGCCTGAGAGATGCCCTAGCAGGGGTAGGGAATATGGGGAGAGTGGAGGAACAGTGGGAAGCTATCAAAGAGGGAATTGAAATAGTGATGCATCTCTGTGTCAAAAAGGTCAGCAAGGGCAAGAGGAAAAGAAAACCACTATGGTTCTCCGAGGAGGTGGCGGAAAAAGTAAGAGTAAAGAAGAGGGCATTTAAGAAATACAAACACTGGAGAAGAAGGATAGGGAGAGTTACCAGAAAAAGCAAAGAGAGGCATGGAAGGCGCAAACAGAGGAAAGCATTACAAATTCAGTGAAAAAAGGGGATAACTCTTTCTATAGTTACATAAGGGAAAAGAGGAAGGCAACGGGAGGGTATAGTAAGGCTGAAAGATGAGAGTGGGTGGGTGTGTGGAGGAAGACCACCAAAAGGCAGAAATATTGAACAAATACTTTTGTTCAGTATTCACGGAGGAGGAGGAGGCAGGTAACAGGCCAGCAATAAAAGACAAAAGCATAAAGGGGCGGGAGGTGGACACAAGTCCTTTTTCTGAGGAAAGGGTCCTTAGGGAACTAACATCACTAAAAGTTGATAAGGCAATGGGACCAGATGGGCTGCACCCCAGGATACTGAGGGAACTAAAGGAGGAGTTAACTGTACCTCTGATGGCACTGTTTAACCTGTCATTAGAAACAGGGGCAGTCCCAGGGTACTGGAGGAGGGCAGATGTAGTCCTGATATACAAATATGGGAGTAAGGAGGAGGCAGGAAACTACAGGCCAGTCATCCTGACCTCAGTGATGTGCAAGGTAATGGAAACACTATTGATGGAAAGGACAGTGGAACACCTGGCTACTAATGGTCTGCAAGACTTGAGGCAGTATGGTTTCACTGGAGGGGGGAGGGTTCCGCCAGACAAACCTCATAGAGTTCTTCGACAGGGTAACCAGGGAAGTGGATTGGGGGGGGGGGCAGTGGATATGGCATACCTAGATTTTAGTAAGGCCTTAGACTCTGTTCCGCATTAAAGGCTAATAAACAAACTGGGGAACCTAGGAGTAGGTTCTAAAGTAGCGAAATGAGTGGAGAGTTGGCTGGACAGTAGGACTCAGATGGTGGTGGTAAATGGCATACACTCTGGTGGTAGGCAGAGTGACCAGTGGAGTGCCACAGGGATCAGTGTTAGGCCCAGTCCTCTGCAGTGTCTTTATCAGTGACATTGCAGAGGGTCTAGAAGGGGAAGTATGCCTGTTCGCAGACGACACAAAGCTCTGCAACAGAGTAGACACACTGGGGGTGGCGGAATAGAATAAGGAGAGACCTAAAAGAGCTGGATGAATGGTCATGGGATTGGCAGCTGGGGTGCAGTGCTAAAAAGTGCAGAATAATGCACATGGGGCACAGAAACCCAGGGGCAACATACCACCTGGGAGGGGAAGCAATAGCAGGCTCAAAACAGGAACGGGACCTTCGGGTAGTCTGATGACCTGAAGGTAACAAAGCAGTGTGACAAGGCAGCAAGGAAGGCTTGCAGGATGCTGGGTTGCAAGGCAGGGGAATCACCAGCAGAAGAAAGGAGGTAATAATCCTGCTAAATAGATCATTAGTGAAGCCACACCTGGAGTACTGTGTCCAGTTCTGGAGACCCCATCTTCGAAAGGACATAAACTGAGTGCAGGCAGTGTTTGAGGAGGGCAACCAAAATGGTGCGGGACCTGCACTAAAAACCCTATGAGGAAAGGCTGAAGAAGTTAAATATGTACTCCCTGGAAGAAGGGAGGACAAGGGGGATATGACTGAAATATTCAAATACCGCACAGGAAAGAGCAAGGTACAGGAGGGGTATCATTTTCCAAAGAAAAGATGCTCATGGATGAGGAGGCGCAATACGAGGTTGGGGGTTAGAGGAATTGTGAAGAACTACTTCTTCATGGAGAGGGTGGTGAACAAGTGGAACAGCCTACTGGCAGAGGTGGAGGGGACAGAAATAGTTACAGGATTCAAGTACGCATGGGATAGACGCAAAGGGATCTTGGAAGTTAAGGGGGGACCTTAGGCTGATTAGGGCCTGCAATGTCACTATAGGTAGGGAAATATGGCAGACTAAGTGGGCCTGGAGGCCCTTATTTGCCATCAACTTCTGTGTATCTGTGTATCCCCCAACAAACAAACCCAAACTAAGCTACGAGAGAGCGAGACAGACAGACAGACAGACAGAGCTCACTGTGCTGGAACTTCACAGCAAAATGACTCATGCATGTGTTATTTATTTTATGAACATACAAATGTCAGAAATCATATCAGGACTCTAACCTTCACATAATTTGTTCTACAACTGTAATATGCAAGTAACTAAGAAGAAGTTCACAGTCAGGTAACATAAGCGTTGCTTAAAGTATCAAGGAAACACTTCACATTCAGGTAACTTAAATAGTGCTCTAGGTGCTTAATATGCCAGTAACTGTCCAAAACAGTAACACTACTGCTGCATGCAAAAGCACCATACTGCTGCTCCTTATCTACTATTGTGTTTCTTCTTTTCTTTCTTGGAGGTTCACCATCTGGAAAACTAATTTAGCCACTGATTGATTAACATTGCCAAAAAGACAAAAAATGACCTCCATGGTAGCACTGCTGTTTTGTTTCCTGCTTACAGATGTGGAATCCTCGGTTGCTTTTTTCCTTTGATCTGACCACGCCTGGGGTTTCCCTTTGTTCTGTGTCTCTGTGGAGGGATATTTCTCAAGGGACATTCACATGGGATTTTCTCAACAAAGTAGTTCAGGCACAGTAACTGTTGATTAAGTAGGAGACTTAATCAACGGTCACCTGATGCTCTTTGACCAATTGGGTTGCCTCCTTTTTCAAACCCATGTTATAAACGGTTTTAAACCACTGCAGTTGTAAGAAAGAAATCATAGCGAAGTTGGAGTCATACCATGGATTTTATAGAGCAGCATTTGAAATCACTCATTTAATACAGTGTAAATCTCTGAGTCAGCAGATTTTCTCCAGAAAAATATATGGATTTGTAGTTTGCCATTCTTTTCATAGAACATTTATTTCAAACATAAAATAATATGATTGCCATGCTTTGCACTTCTTCAGATCTTCCCTAAAATCCATCTTCCCCATGGAGTTCCAATTCTTGTGTCTAAGCTGGTGGTGGTGGAACCCTGTTGGGGCAGGTTTTTTAGCCAAGGAGCCAGCAACAGTTGTTGCCCCATGTGGCCTGCTTGACACAGCTTGATGACGCGCCATTGCTAGCTGTTGCTGGCTCCCTCACCTACCTCAGTTCTGTTTTTTCATCTGTGGAGGATGCATCATGGGAGTGAGTCCTCATCTCAGTTTATCACCATTGAGATTCATTGCCATTTCTTTCCCTTATTTTCTTTTTTTTTTTTTTTTGGTTTGTATAAATGTTTTATTGATTTTCCTTTTTTAAAAGCAAATCCAACAACATAAAAACTATTCATAACAATACAACATAGTCTGGCTGAGGAATATATCCCCATGGAGTTACAACTCTATATAGAAAGACAAGCAGGCGCGAATAAAAGATTAAATAGTTAAACTCGAACATTCAATAGTTACAGGTTAAAGTGTAGAACCCATTTATAAACAAAGATAGCAAAACAAAAAGTCAATATTAAGGAACAGCCCTCGGAAGAAGAAATTTCTGTATACCAGTTCCACCACATGTAAACTCTTGTATCGTTACTACTAATACATCTATAAACAGGTACTGTTGGAATACACCATTAACTGACCCACTCACAGATGCTCTGATGCTTGGTTTCCTTATACAAGATGTGTGTAGATGCATGTCACCAATACCCCCCTCCTCCAATGGGATAAGGGAGTCTCCTTCAAATCCCATAACCTTCTAGCCCAGCTGGTGGACAAGCATAACATGGTGGCATATAATAGTTATGTCCATAAACTTAGCTTTGGAGGTATACTTGAAGATGGATTTGAGGGGGGGACTTAGACTTCTAAAACAACCACCACTCAGTGGGTCAAGGTTTATCCGCTATCCAATTCCTTTCCAACTCCCCAGGTCTGAGTTGGTCAGCCAGACAGCCCATATTTTATCGAATTTTTCTGTAGCGCCTCTTGTTTTGTATAGAACTCTGAGGTAGGAAATGTTGGTCATAACCTCAGTGTACCATTTAGCCAAAGAATGTACTGTGGGGGAGTGTCACCCCATTAGCAACTGCCGCTTAGCCTCCATCGCTAGTGTATGAACTTGCCATTTAAGACATACATCTGCTCCTTGGAGAAGGGTGTAATCACCTAGTATCAAAAGTGCACGGGAGGGAAGTAGTGGCATTTTCAGTTTCTTCTGTTGTATGGATAACCTCTTCCCAGAAGGGTCACATTGCCAGGCAAGCCCATAGGATGTGACCAACCTGGCCCAGAGAATGATGGTATCTTCAACATTCGTTAGGAATATTGAGACCCGTGTTTACTAACCTGTCTGGCATTCTGTGCCACTGGCCTAATATCTTCTTTTGTATAAGCTGTGCTTTGGGGTCTGGGGACCTTCAGTATTCCATTGCTCAGCACTTCCACCAGGTTTCTGGCAGTATCGCCATTTGTAAATCTGCCTCCCATTTTAAGCGATGGAATTTCCCAATTTGGAAGAACCAGCTCCTGAAAATACTTGTATATTCTATGGTTCCCTGCAGATGCATACCGGATCCAACCAACCACAGCCACACCCATAGGTGGGAGATCGTAATAAAGGGATCTTCCTAGCCAATGTTGCAGTGCATGTCTAAATTGTAAATACTTCAGATGATCTGTGCCTGGTAATTGAAAATCTGTCTTCAGTTGTTGAAAGGACTTGAATACACTCAAGTGAGGACATATAATGTCCCCCAAGGTTCTGATTCTTTGCTTGCCCCAGAGGGTCCAGTGAACTGTCTCCTGCAATACACAGTTTGGGATTATACAAAAGGGACTCTGAAAGTACGCCATATTGACATTTTCGTAGTTGTTGGAAGGAGGACCTTGTAAATTCCATGGCTGGAGTGAGAAGATCATCTGGAGGACAGGTGCCCTGAAGTAACATCTGCAATAATGAGTTGCTCCTCAGGGCTGCTTCAGTTTGCAGCCACAGGGGGGATGGGCAAATTTTTGGAACCATGCCAAACTGCTTCTGATGCCTTAAGTGGTATGGTAGGTCCACGGCCAAGGGGCGTTCCTCCCTCCCATCCCAAGAGGGGCTCTGAGGATCTTTTTCCCAAATATGGGTGTACCTTGTCCCCAAAGGAAAGTGGAAAACAGCTTGTCCAGCCTGTTCTACCAGCAGGCCAAAATTTTCATGGGTTGATTAGACGTACAATAATTAATCTTGGGGAGGGCCATGATTTTAAAAGCAGCTGTCTTGTCTGGGAGAGTGAGCTGCAGCTTATGCCACCTGTCAATGTCTGGTTGCAGCTCAGAGACCAATGGTTGCAAATTTAAGGCTACCCAATTCCCAAATCAGGGGGCGATAACGCATACCCAGATATTGAATTTCTTATGTAGCCCAATTGACCTGAAAATCCCACAAAGAAGGAGGTGGGGATGAGCAGCCCTTCAGTAGCAACAGCTCTGTTTTCAGCCAGTTCACCTGCAAGCCAGAGAGGGTGCCAAAGAGTGATGACAGAGGAAAGGTAGCAGGAAGGGATTTTCTCTGTGTCTGACAAGGTCAGAAGTAAATCATCTGCATATAAGAGAAGTTTGTGGATGTCCGTACCAACTGTGGTCCCCCTTATTTCGGGGTTCTGCTGTATAGCCACTGCTAGGGGTTCCAGTGCCAGTGCAAAGAGCAGTGGTCACAAGGGGCAGCCTTGTTGCGTGCCCCGATAGAGAGAGAACTTATCAGATATTATGTCATTCGCCAGCACAGCAGTGGTGGGAGTGGGAAGTACCCCAAAGTAAGAAATGAAGCAACTGCCAAACCCCATTGCTTCCATAACTGCGAAAAGGTAGTTACACTCAGCAGAATCAAAGGCCTTTTCCGTATCAGGGGCCAGCAACACCGCTGTAGAAAGCCATTTGTGTGCTAGTGCAGTCAGGTTTACCAGTACTCTAATTGTGTCTGATGCCTGTCTGCCTTTCATGAATCCCATTTGTGATGGATGGACTAGTTTTGGAAGTGTGTTCTGTATTCGTGTGGCCAGTATTTTAGCACAGATTTTTGCATCCACGTCTATCAAGGATATTGGTTTGTAATTTCCACACAGCTATCTGTCCTTGTGTGGTTTAGGGAGTACAGTGATGGTGGCCTCTAGCATTGATAGAGGGAGCACTCCACCAGCAGTCACCTCTTGCAAAAGAGTATGAAGTTGTGGGGCCAGATCCTGTGCAATCACCTGGAAGAGATCCACGGAAAAACCATCTGGGCCTGGTGCTTTCCCTTTTGCCAGAGCTCATATGGCCCCCGGTACTTCCGTCAGTGTGATGGGTGCATCCAGGGCGGTTTGCTCCACTGCCATGATGCTGGTCAAATTTGGTTCCTTGAGGAAATTGGCTGTCCTGTGCTCAGGAGGGTGTGGTCTTTTAATTCTGCATAGAATTCCTTGAAAATGGTACTAATCTGTTGGGAATCGGTGACCATTTGGTTCATGGATGTGCACAGAGCTGGGATCTGAATGTCCACAGCTCGCTGCTTCAGTCTGTATGCCAAAAGTATTGAGGATTTTTCACCTCCCTCCAGTAATGGTGGTGGAGAAAAAACATTGACCTTTCTGCTTGTTGATGTATTGTTGGGTTCAGTTTGTGTTTTTCTGTGTGTCACCTGACGTTTGTGCTCTGAACCAATATAAAGAACTCTCTCCACTTCCTGTAGGTTGTGCTTCGGAGAGGTGAACTGCACTTTCCGCTCTTTATTCAGTTTTGCCAAATAACTGATTATTCGGTCTCTGGTGGTAGCTTTGAAAGCTTCCCAAAGCATTTGTTGTGAAGCACCTGGTTGTCTGTTGATTTGGAAGTAGGTGTGTATCTCCCCTCTGAGCCAAGAGATAAAGTCCTGCAATTGCAATAACAAAGGATTTACTCTCCATCTCTGTGTTCGAGGGTAAGTGCCTGCTAGAAGTATAATTGATACAAATGCATCATCCGACACTATCAGTGAATATCTGCCCATATTAACTCTGTTGAGGCATTAGTACTCAGAAGGAAGTAATGCAACCTGCTTTGAGAGAAGAAATGCGGGGAGCAGTATGTGTAATCTGGTTCTGAGGGGTGTAGAACTAGCAGTATAGCCTAGAGGTTACAGTAACAAGCTGTGAATGAGCTTGGTACAACTAGCAGACCTGGGTTTGATTCCCACAACCTCCACTTGCATACTGTATGACTCTGAGCAAGTCACTTAACCTCCCCAGTGCTCTCGCATTGCCCCTGAAATCAGGCACTTGTGCCTAGCAGGCCTTACCTGGTTACCAAAAGAATAAAATAAAACACTTCCTGTGATGCTAAATCGGCACACATCTTGATGAGAGCTTGTCTAGCCTTCGCATATGGTGAGGGACCCAGCTCTGATGGAGCCCTGTGCAGAATAGGATCAACCACCAAGTTGAAATCCCCCCCAGATTAGACCACCTAGGATCATATGATCCATTAGTTTCTGTGACAGCACATGGAAGAAGTCTGGCCTGTCCTCATTGGGAGCATATATGTTTAATAATAAAATGTCCCTGAGTGGCACCTGACGTTTAACTAGGACCCATCTACGTACATTGTCCTTTTCTGTGGCCAGGACTTGAAACAGGAAGCCTCGCTTAATGAGGACAGAGATGCCTCTTGTCTTCATGGAAAAGTAACTAGAAGTCTCAACCCCAACCCATTCTCATTGCAGTTTGGCAGCCTCCACAGCGAGAAGGTGCATCTCTTGCAGCAAGGTGACATCACACTGCAACTTTTTAAGCTTGGACAAGATTTTCTTTCTTTTAATGGGGTGATTAACATCTTGAACATTCCACGATATGCATTTGCAGTCTGTCATTCACGTTTGTCTATTTGATAATCAAGTCTTGTATTGATATTCTTTGACTGGGCTAGAGAACTATAGATGCATTGTGATCTGAAGGAGGTCATGTATAGTGGATAACCTACTGTATGTCCCAAGTGAGTGTGAGAACCACTGCTGGTATTGACAACTGTGGGAGTGAGACTTAGATAATCATACTTTCATGTTGGGCCAATATGCTGTCCACCTCATCAAAGCTGAGCATCTGAGGGGGCGCTGCTGAGCAGCCTAGCAGGAAGCAGCATTTAGATCGAGCTCCCAGGAGATAATTGTTATAAATTAAACAAACTAAGTTTTCTGTAGCCAAATTTCTTTGCTGAAACGATTGGAGAGCTGTACAATACAGACCTACTCAGAAAAGCGCCAAGATGGGTAAAAGTAAAGGAGTAGCGGCTGCAGCAGGCGATTTCTTCACCCTGAGGAGGCAGAATTGAGAAGAGAGACCTGTGCAGCATCAGACTCTGCTTCCGAACCAGTGGAAGATGCCTCACTAACCAACATCCTATTTACTTTACACCAGCTGGTTAAAACTGTACAGGATTTAGACAAGAAGCTTGACACCCTCACACCTCTGGTATCAGCATTAGAAGCAAGAATGGAACAATGTGAGGCAACCGTACAAAGATCGGAGGCGTCTGTACTTAAATCCATTGATGCTACCACAAAGCTTATTGAAGAAAATTCGCTCCTCTGATTGCACATGGAGACGGTTGAAAACCAGGCGAGGGAAAATAATCTGAGAATAATTGGTTTGTCAGAGGGTGCTGAAGGAGACAACCCTCTGGCTGTTGCCAGAACTATGCTACCGGCTATCCTGGGTGTTGATGAGTCAGATCCCCCACTACTTCTTGAAAGCCTATCGTATCACCACCCCCACCTCCCCCAAATCAGCGGCAGTCGACTCTACGGCTGCATGGACTTTCTTGATTATTTGTACTAGTATCGGGGATAGAGATCAGGCTTTGACAGTAGCCAGACGCCCAGATCCCTAAAATATGGCGAAGACACCTTGCAGTTGTTTCTGGACCTTTCTTACAGTGCTCGCCAATGGCGCAGAACCTTCGATGGGCTTAAAGGGCGGCTTCGATTGCAGAAAATACCCCACCAACTGTTGCTGCTGGCCAAGCTCTGCATCATCTGGAAAGGTCAGCAGTATTTGTTCAACAAAGTGAGGGAAGCAGAGAAGCTGATCTGTCGTCTGGAGTCTGAGGTGGCTGAGGTCAACGAGATTTCCTCTTCGGATGAAGATTAATGCAGTCAGCAGGTCTGGTAATGTACGCTCTGGACCTGTGGGGACTGAAGAAACATGTCTTCTTTAGCTTTTTGTGGAACTTGAATAATTTCTTAATTAAATTGTGGACATGGCCTGTTTGATCTCTACAGTTACATCCCCTTGGACATTCGGGACTTTATGCAGCCCTGCTGACAATCTATACTGCCTGTGTAACTTGAAAAAGTACCTTTACTATTTAATTAGAACAATGGCTAAAATTTACTGTTTTCTTATAGGAAGGTTCTGTGCTTTTCCTCTTAAGTTTTATAAGCTGTTTAAAGATAAGCTTAGTAATGGTCTAATCTGAATAAGGATACCTAACTAGTCCCCTTTTGACCAAGACGGGAACTGAATTGTTTTATGGGTTTTCCCTCTTGGGAGTTTGGGAACATAAAATTTCTTTTAAAATTATTTGTTCAGCATTGAGCTCCGGGGCTTCGCTCCGCCAGTGGGCGGTCGGCAGCACCTAGCCGAACTTGGGAACCACAAGGCCGGGAGGAACAGCGTAGGAGCAGTCGGGAAAGGCACAGCCAATCGGTAGCAGCGCCTCCACCAGGCACACGCAGCCGATTGGCTTCTCCTGCCCCATTGACTTACACTGGCTCAGTTTGCATTGTGAAATCTGTGGGACTTGAAAATTTGTTTTTCTTTTTGTCTTTTACTCTTCCCCTGGTGTTCTACTGCAAGTTTCCCAGAAGAGCTGCTTCCACTCTGGTGAGACATCTATAGAGGGCAACTGCTGTTGATTCTGTTGAATTCTGCTGGACTCTGTTAGCAGCAGTAGGCCAGACGCTGAGGCACCACTCTCCTTCTAGTTTTATATGTGTAAATCATCAAAAAAAGTGCTGTTATCCACTATTGTATTGTAAGGGGAAACTACTGTTTTACTGCTCTTTAAAGTAATTGCAGCTCCTTGTCTGAATATGTAAGGTGGGCCAGACGCTGAGGTGCCACAGGACACCCCCCCCCCCAACAGTCCTTTGTAGTGCAGATTTGGTCAGTGACGCTCAGAAAAAGGCTTGCTACTGCCTTTATTAATTGCTGCACCCTCCTCTGTCTCTCTCCAGCCTGCTTACTTCAGCCCACAGCAACCAGCTGAGCGCCGGGGCTTCGCTCCGCCAGCGGGCGGTCGGTGGCACCTAGCCAAACTTGGGAACCACAAGGCTGGGAGGAACAGCGAGGGAGCAGTCGAAAAGGCGCAAAATTTCTGCCCACCCGCCCTTCCCCTTCCTGTGTGTTAATTTATAGGCATCTTCCCGCCGAAATCTCTTCCCCGCCCACAGCACTTTTCTCTAAACCAATAGACAGTCACACCAGCTTGCTGACCCAACCAATCAGCAACTTTGCTACTCCCTATTGTCAATTGTCAACTATCAATATCCCCCTCAGAATGGGGAGCTTGCTACTGATACTCCTGTCACTAATAGCCATAGGGTTCCACAATGAAGATGACCCTATTATACAATCTAAAGTGGTCAACCCGCCTAGTTTCTCTGGAACATCCCCCGTGACTGACACCCATACCCTCATATATGTCTTGCCATTGCTGCATCGACTACAGTGGTACAATCACCATAAAGTTACACACATCACCACATATATATGTCTCAGACAAGGCCCTACTACTGGGTATATAGATCCCACTAAGCCTAGTCATCAAACTGCTAATTGGTATCCCAAACACTACCTTAAATCCACAGGGAGCACCCAAAACAAAGAGTGGCAACAGAATAAAAAGGAGGACCAAAGACAGCCCCCTCTCCCTATCACTGGCAGCCCTTATGAAATTACTGATCTTCCTATTGCTCTGTATTGGTAATGTAGAAATCAACCCTGGACCTCTTGAAAGCATCACCTCTCCCTCAGACCTATCCTCAATTAAAGGCCTCAGTTTCCTGCATATTAATGTATGCAGTCTGTTGAAAAAATTTACATTACTACAATCCTGGGTTGCCCATACCTTGCCAGACTTTCTTGTGATAACTGAGACATGGCTCAAGACTACCACAATGGACAGGGAAGTTAACCTACCTAACTATCGGCTATTCAGAGCTGATCACCAAACAAGGGGAGGCGGAGTAGCCATATATGTAAAAGCTGGTTTAGTTGTATCCTGTACTGCTGCAACATCTATGCCCAAGGAATTTGAGTGTCTATCTCTAAAAGTCTCTCTCCCCAATACAGCAGCTTTCCATTTAATTGGATGCTACAGACACCCCTCTGCTAAACACAAGCTCTTATCCCACCTGGGAAACCTGATCAAGTCCTGTATTGAAGAAGTCATTATCATAGGGGACCTGAATTTCAACTGGCTCACCCAGGCAGCTACACCTCTGGTATCATTCTGTGACACCTATGGGCTCACACAGTTAATTAATGAACCAACAAGACTAAATGCAAGGAATAGTAGTAACAGTACTCTACTTGACATCATACTAGTGAGTAAACCACATCTATTCACACACGCTGGAGTGCTCCTATGCGACATAAGTGACCACTGCCCCATCGCAGGGTAAGATCCAACAGCATTAAAACAGATCCTGCAAAATTCCTCATGAGGAGAGCCAAGAAAAAATCAATATTGAAGGATATCTGCATGATCTAGCCTACTCTCCACACTGGCAAAGTTCTATCTTGCACATTCTGTAGAAAAGCTCAGCAGGTGCTAAATAGCATTATATTAAATGCCCTTAACACCCATGCCCCAATCTCTAGTATCCGAATAAAAACAAATCCTGTCGCTGGTTTTCACCTGACCTCAAAGCTGCACTGCTGGAGAGAGATAAACTTTGGAAAGTAGCAAGAAAACTAAGAATATCATGGACTGGATGATCTTTAGGAAAGCCAGGAATAAATGCACTAGGAAAGTTAGGGATGCAAAGGCTGCCTACTACCTGGCCCAGCTCGACTCCTCCTACCATAATACTGCTAGATTTTGGGGCACCATCAAGGGTATGATGGGCCAGGATGTTAACAACCCCCTTCCAACCCATTTACACAGTAACTATGGCCCCATTACTGGCACATTGGAAACTTGGATGCATTCAACAACCACTTCACAATAGCTGGCCTTGCCTTTGACTCCTCCCCAGCTAACCTATTAAGGATCATTTAAGCTCCCACTATACTGGTGAACAAAGAGTTGACTCCTCCTTTAGCTTCAAACCTATACTGTTGAAACAAGTTGAGGATCTATTATGGCATCTAGATACCAAAAAAAGTGCAGGAGCAGATCTTCTGGACCCATTCTTTCTAAAGATTGCGTGTCATGTGCTTGCAGTCCCCCTAACTCACCTCTTTAACCTTTCCCTAAACTCTGGCTCTATTCCCACGCTGTGGAAGACAGCCCAAGTGGTCTCCCTTCTAAAATCAGGGGACCCTATGGATCTTAATAACTACAGGCCCATTTCCATCCTACCTGTGTTATCCAAGATGCTGGAGAAATTAGTGAGTATTCAGTTAAGGGAATATCTGGACAATGCTAATCTATTAAATCCAGCTCAATCTGGATTCAGGGCCAAACATAGCACTATCACTGCATTAGCCAGGGTCACCAATGATTGGCAAACCGAACTGGATAAAAAGAACAATGTCTGTGCAGTATTCCTGGACCTGAGCAAAGCATTCGACACTGTGGACCATGAACTGCTACCTCATCCCTACACTCCATTGGCCTAGATCCATCCTCCCTTAAGTGGTTCAGATGCTACTCTCTGGTAGATCACAGCAGGTAAAGCTGAAGGTGACCTCTCCCCATTAAGACCACTGTCAAGAGGAGTCCTCCAAGGCTCTATTCTGGGTCCTATCCTTTTGCCATTTATATAAATAAAATTGATTCAAACCTTACCAAGTCCTCAGTACATCTCTTTGCTGATGACACTGTACTGTATGTCAGCAACCCTTCACCTAAAGTTGCTCATGAAATCCTACAAGCAGAAGTCTCCCTGTTACAACATCAGCTTCTCGAGAAAAAGCTTCTAAATGCAAAGAAAACCAAAGCAATGATGTTCACAACCCAAAACTCCACCAACATATCCTCTTCAATCAGTCTCCCCCAGATATGCACTATACTTGGAGAAAATCTGGAGTATGTTGAAAATTTCAAATACCTAGGTGTGTGGATTGACAACAGACTTGACTTTACTCAGCATCTAGAACAACTGCTGAAAAAGCTTCGCCTAAGGCTTGGCCTCCTCTACAGATTAAAACCCTTCCTTAATAGAGATTCAAAGATGAGATTAGTCCAGGCCATCTTTCTATCAGTCATTGACTACGTAGACTTCCTCTATAGTCACTGCTCCACTCCCTACCTTCAAAAGTTGGATACCTTATACCATAGAGCAATAAGGTTAATTACAGACCTGCCATATAATACTCACCATTGTTCTTTCTATGATTCAGTTGGATGGGTTTCCCTTCATGTCAGGAGGAGCAGAAATGCAGCTCTATGGATCTACAGAGCTTTATCAAAAACTCCCAAGCTATATCCTGGACTGCTTCAACCTGACCACTCCCAGCTCCTATGCCCTAAGAAGTAACAATATCATCCTGCTCAAATTGCCCAAAGTCAACACCAAAATAGGGAGGGCAGCAATCAGCTACTCTCTAGCCATAGCATGGAACACCCTACAAAAATCCCTAAAACTGTCCATTATTATTCCATTTACATCCTTCAAGCAGCACTGTATAGCCTTCTTCACAGAGAAATGCAGTTGCTACCGCTAGAGATAGAATAGTCATCCCACAAAACCTTATTCCAATCACATATGGCATATTCCTTCCAGCCAGACACCGCCAGTATATGGCACCCAATATTCCCTTCACCATCCTTGTACTCATTATGTGAGTGACTGTCATGGCCCTCATTGTGATATATATGTATTGTACATATTGTAGATGTTAGTTTAACTTTCTCTTGCCAAGCTTTAACATGTGAATTCTCTGTATATTATTGTGTTATAAATAACATTTTCTTGTTTCTGTATGTATAACTGTCTCATAAGTATGTGATGTAATTGCTGTGCACCAACTCGAACCTTGACCTTATCAGGTCCATCTTGTAAATGAGCCTTGCTCAATGATGATCGCCTGAATAAATAAAGATTTGATTGATTGATTGATTGATTGGGGGAATCAAGTAGACTTTTATAGTCATTATGAAAATAGGGTACCTGGTATAAAATCCATCCTTGGCATGTTTCTCCTTTGGCCTTCCTGGCTGCATGCATTACTATAATTCACTTAAATGTTGAGTATTATGTTAATTCCCCCTATGATGTACCACTAGATGGAGTGTCTTTCATCAGTACTTTGTAAGAGAGCAATTGTGTATCGCACTGTATTTTGCTATCCTCCTATGTACAGTTGTGCTGTAGGTTTTACTTACAAAATCAATAAACATAAATAAAAAAAAAGCTAAGCATCTGTGAGAGGAGGCTTCTAAATTTTAGAAACGTGGACTGTTTTATATCATGCCGTACTAAAGAAACTACACGCACATTGTCTTCCCTAAGGATGGCAGGAAGGGTGTGCTTCTAGGAAGAGCAACCCTTAGCTACCTACTCTCTCCACCCTTTTGTCCCTACCTATCTACACTAGAGGAGACATACAACCTTCTGGGCAAAGTAGTAGACTTCTGTTAAAAGAACATAGGAATCAACCTAGAAGTTAAGACAAAAATGTGAGCCTCATAAGTGCCGGCGCCCAAATTTGAGAGGCTCCCATATGATACCAACCTATTAATTGTTAACTTCCAGAGTGTGACGGGGGTGAGATGAAGGAGGTGTAATGAAATGTGGGAGGGGGACTGGGGGTTGAAGGGGGATGAGCAGGAGGTGAGCCCTATAGCTGCAGTCAGAACTAGGAGGAATTAAACCTATTCTGACCTTGGCCAGACTGGGGGAAGAATGGACTGGGCCCTACAATTTGGTCATCAGGCTGACAGTATTTCACCACTCTGTGGACAGGTGAGGTGGGAAACGGGGGTGAGAACAAGGACTCATACAGACTGTGCACCAGTTACCCAAAATTCACCCTGCTAACATCCGAAGGCTACTCCTGTGAGGCCCATCATAACCAGGCCCTAGTCAACCTCCATTATATCGGTTGAGAAATATTCATTGAGTGGGGAGACGTAGTCCCAGGCAGGTTATTATAACCTCAGTCTCATGAACATAGACTAAGTCCTTTTCGGACTTCCCTACATTCCGAGAATATCTTTCCGGTGCTATATCATGATTGTTGCTATGCATGGCTTAATCGAGGCTATATTGTATTGCTCAGGGCCACCTTTTAGGTGGGCTCCTTGACCAAAAGCCTCCATTGAGGGGAGGTGGGGGGGGATTGTCCAGGCTAGAATCACGATGGTGCAAATGCAGTGCAAGGACCCCATCACCTTATCCTTTATTTAAATAGAAAAAAGGCACTTGTACATGCATTCCAGACCTCCATTGGAACTGCAAGTTTGTGGGCTGTGGCTACAGCAGAGTCCAGTTTGCACCCCCTGGCCTCCCCAAACATTCCCCACTCCAATCCTGCAGGCCCTCAGTTGTGTCCCTTTAAGGTAGCGCATATTATTGCCCAGCTAGCCATCGGGGTAGTCCGATCTGGTGTAAAGGGCATAGCTTGTCCATTCATGAGGGCGTCTTGGGGGGGGGGGCATTCCTAAATGACAGAATAAAAGGCAGAATTAGGGAAGGGGGAGAACCCCACAGGACAAACATGCATATATATGCAAGGGGGTGCTTCAAGCGGGCTGGTTCCACCCAGTAGTACATCACCTTCATGGGGACCAGAAAAGGGCATTTCTCTTTGGTGTTGGATTAACCGTTCGAATGGCGCTGTATGAGCAAACTAAATTACAACTCATGTTGCGGCACCAAAATCCAATAGCCAGAGCCACTGTCTGAGAAGCAGGAAGCACATCGCAGCGCGACCCCTTAAGAAGCGGACTCATTATATTCAGTGGATGCTGGGGGTTGGGGGAGAGATGCTTATTCCAAGGGCTAGTGCACACCCATTCTGGGGACTTAATGGTTGCCGTGGAGAGTAAGGGTCAGATGAGGGCAAGCTGTACTCCCCATGACAAGTTAAATGTGCATAAAATAGAAACAATTGTAGAATAAGGATATGCTGAACAGCTTGAAATCACTACCTCCCACATGGTTATGATTATTATATTTATTCTGCACAATCGAGCTGCATGAACATGCAAACTCCTTGGTTTCCCACCAGTGAGACCACTCGCCTCCCTCTAGCCCTAAATTTGCCTCCTACCCTAACAGTTTCAATTCTGCCCCTCACTGCTCGCATCACATGAATGCTGTTACGGGTCCCAGCTTCCCTGATAATATAACATCAATGAAGTCTACACCTGGGAATGGTGGACATAGCTGCCATCACAGAAACATGGGACAACCAGTACCAGGACTGGGACCTGATGACCCCAGGCTATAGGGTTTGCAGGAAGGATAGGAGCAAAGGGAAGGGGGAGGGGTAGCAGTGTACATAAGGGAAGGGATAAAGTGTGCAAGGGAAGAGGGAGAGGACAGAGGCCTTGTGGATGCAATTCCAGGACACGAGGAATAGGATTCTCAGGATGGGGGTGGTATACAGGCCACCGACTCAAAGGGAAGACCTGGACAGGGAGCTGGCGGAGCAAATTAGGAAGATGTGTGGGAAAGGTAACACAGTGATCGTGGGGGACTTAAATCTACCAGGAGTGGATTGGAGTACCCCAGCCACCTAGAGTGCTACGGATCAAATACTCCTGGATGCCTTCCAGGACTGCTTCCTGGCACAGATGGTCACTGAGCCGACTAGGCTGGGGAATACACTGGATCTAGTTCTGGCCAACAGGGAGGCTGTAATGGAGGTAGGGGTGGAGGACCCGCTGGCTGGAGTGACCACCACTTGGTGTGGTTCACACTTAACATGAGCAGTGAAGCAGCAGGTGCAGGGACTAGGGTGGTGGACTTCAGACTTTGGTAGGATGAGTGAAATCTTAAGGGAGCCTCTGGAAGGAATACAGCCACACTGGGATGCGAATTAGAAATGGGAAAAAATCAAATTGGGTATATTCGAGGCTACTGAGTCATGTACCAGATTGCAGAGCAAAAAGGGAAAGGCTAAAAAAAGAGCTGGTTAAGTAGAGGGGTCTTAGAAATGGTGAGGGCTAAAAAAGCAGCATTCAAGATATACAAGAAGTCTGGGAATGGAGGAGGATAGGGAGGAGTATGTGAAGAGGTCCAAGGAAGTTACTAGGGGAATCAGAGCAGCTAAGGCCTCCAGGGAATTGAGGCTGGCGCAGGGCATCAGGGATGGGGAAAAGAACTTCATCAGATACACACAGGAGAGAAGGCACTGCAAGGACCAGATAGTGAAGATCAGGAAGGGACGGGGTGGGCAGAGGAAGGGTGGATCAGGCAGAAGCACTGAATGAGTACTTCTGGTCTGTATTCATGAGTGAGAAAGGAGGGCAGCTACCGCAGGGGTGGGCGGGGATAATGGACAGGGTAATCACTGAGGGTAGGCTATTGGAGGGGTTAAGGGCTCTGAGGGTGGATAGGGCACCAGGACCGGATGGCATACACCCCAGGATGTTGAAGGAAATGGGCAAGATCCTGGCTAGACCACTGACGGAACTATTCAGTACCTGCCTGGACACAGGGTGCATACCACATGACTGGAGGATGGCCCATGTGGTACCCATCCATAAAAGTGGACCAAAGGATGAGCCGGGTAATTACAGGCCAGTAAACTTAACTTCCCTTGTGGGGAAGCTGATGGAGACAATACTTAAGGAAAGGCTGGTGACCTTTATGGCAGACAGCGGGCTCCAGGACAGTCACTAGCATGGGTCTGTCTCTGGAAAATCCTGCCAGACGAACCTAGTTGAGTATTACGACTGGGTCACGAGGGAATTGGGTAAGGGTCATGCAGTGGATGTCTTATACTTGGACTTCAGTAAGGCCTTTGATTCAGTGCCACATTGGAGGTTGGGAAGGAAGTTGAGATACGAGGGGGTGGGGACTAAGATGGTTAAATGGATTGAGAACTGGTTGCTGGGAAGACAGCAGAGGGTAGTGGTAGTGGAGGAAGTCTCATCTCCAAGGGCTGTGATGAGCATGGTACCACAGAGATTGCTACTGGGGCCAGTGTTTGGAATATTCATAGCAGACAGCTCGTATGGCGTCAGAAATAAGATAATTATATTCGCTGACAATACCAAATTGGGGGCAGTGGTGGACGATACAGCAGGTTGACAGGGGCTGCAGGATGACCTGACCAAACTGGTGGAGTGGTCGGAAGTGTGGCAGTTGGGGTTCAGTGCGAAAAAGTGCAGAGTCTGGCGCTTTGGAGCAAAGAACCCAGGGAGTGGTCACCAGCTGGGAGGGGTGCAGCTAGATTCTGCTGAGGAGGAGAAGGATCTAGAGATGGTTGTAACAGGGAAGATGAACAATACAGAGCAGTGTAGGAGGGCAGCAGCGAAAGACAGCAGGATGCTGGATTGTATCGCAAGAGGGATCTCCTCCAGGAGCAGGGAGGTGACCCTGCCTCTCTACAGGGTACTGGTCAGGCCGCACCTGGAGTACTGTGTGTAATTCTGGTGGCCATATCTGAAGAAGGATGTGAAATTACTGGAAGGGGTACAATGCAGGACAACCAGGATAGTCCAGGGATTGGAGGACAGGCCATACGAGGAGAGGCTGAGAGTGTCAAACATGTAATCCTTGGAGGAGAGAAGGGACCGGTGGTATATGATTGAGACCTTTAAGTACGTAAAGGGGATAAACAAGGCAGGCACGGAAGAGATACTCAGGCTGAGGAGGGGGAGGGATACCAGAGGGCAGGGCCTTAGATTGGAGGGGGGGGGATTTAGGACAGAAATGAGGAGACACTTTTTCATGGAGAGGGTTGTGGCAGAATGGAATGCTCTACCAGAAGAGGTGGTAGCCTGTAAGACAGTGCGTAGCTTCAAAAGGGGATGGGACAAGGGTTGGGGGGGGTAATTGGGAAGTGGGGATGGGGCAGCTGCAAGGTGAGGGTGCTAGCTGCACATTCGAGCAGACTTGCTAGACCAAGTGGCCTATTTCTGCTGGCAAATTCATATGTTCGTATGGGGGGTCATTCACTTCGGAGTTGATGTTCCCCCACAAAAGTTATCAGAGACAATACTGTGTTCATTGGGGAAGGGCAGCTGTCTGTAAACAGCATCTCACCTCTCCATGCTTGAGGGCTTCAGTTTTGTTAGTGCTGGGAGGCATGAGTTAGAATCTTGCTTCCTCCTCCACCAACCTGTGCCTGATTATATGGGGAAAAAAGAGGTAGGAAAGCAAGAAGTGTAAAATAGAGTGGGCTAGGGACACCTCCCTAGATTCTGTGGAGACCAGTTCTCAGTGGCGTGTAAATACCACCTACCACCTCCCCATTCAGTTTAATCGAAGACAAAGCAGAGACATTCATGAGAGAAGGGCCCACTGAACAGCTGTGAGACAGTTTATCTATCACATTTGCAGTCGCATCTTTTCCTTCGCACAGTCGAGCTGCTGGAACATGCAGACTCTCTGGTTTTCAGTAAGTAGCGTCAACATGCGAGTGGTCCCAACTGCCATTTACTACAAATTTCTTGTTGAGACCACTCATCTCTGGCCCTCGTAGTAGAAGAGGAGAATGAGGAAAATAAATAGTACAACAGAAAAGCCAGACCTCTGGGACAAATCCAAGGTGGCTTCTATGCGCCCTACCCTCTGTCTTCTTAGCCCTTGATTTACCCCTATCCCTACTATTTCCAGATTTGCCCCTTATGTTATTCACTATATGAGGCCAATAGGGGTCCCAGCTTGCCCAGCCGTAAAACACTGAATAAATCTGCAGCTTAGGGAACATGCTAATGGCATTGATGGCTCCTTATAGAAGTGTCAGTAACTATACCGTTAACAGTGGGACAGGGGATGGTATGGTATGGTAAAATTTTATTTATACAGTGATACAGCCATTAGGGTTCCGAAAATCCCTGTTCACAAGGCTTACCTGTTTACATTATACAAAATTATTACAACTATACATTTATAACAATACGGGTTACAGAAAAGTACAAAACAATACATCAGAGTTTACAAACTCATCAATAGCAGGCATATTAGCATTTTTCAGATTTACATTAATGGATGGGCTGCCAGTGGGGAGTATCTCACCTCTCCACTCATCGGTGTGGTGGGGGGGGCACAGAGGTAAGGGCAGTGCACAAAAACCATGGTTCGGATCCTGCTCCCTCTGCCACCAAACCCTGGATCCAAATCTAAGATGGAGAAAAAGTGGGAGAACAATGATAACCAAATGGGGTGGGCAAGCTAGGAATGTCCCCCAACCTGTGAAGAAAAAGTGCAGTCATATAATAGATGCCTAACAGAATGTAAAGTATTCATTATATAAAGACTAGGAAACAAATCAAACAAGACCAAACAGCAAAGGATACTGTGGTGTGTTAGTTCAGTGTTCTGCAGTGTGTCCATTCATGGACATTGGTGCAGGCTTGCAAAATGTTTTGTTGTGACTCTCTGACATCTCGACAATTGTTTGCTCAGCTGGGGCAGAAAGAGACCTCTGAGTCCAAGATGGGCTCCACGTCTGTGTCCATTAAATCTTTGTCTGGATCCTCTCTGTCTTGTTGGCTGGTGGGGATGGGTCTTCAGTCTTGTGGAGGGGGTGTCCCTGGATACTTTAGATGGAGTGTTCCATCTCTGACATAGGAGGACTGGATTCAGGTGTGGAAACTTGGGAGCTATGGCTTCGTGATCGGTGTTGTATGCTGTTGTTGGCTTTAGGGGTTTGATTCTTGCCTCTGGCTCTCGGGTGCTTCAGTTTAGCAGACTATCAGACATCCTGGAAGTCTGTTGGTTTGGACTGCTTCTCTGTGGTGGCTGTCTTGTGGGTCTGTGTCTTTCAAGTCCCTCCATCCATAGCTGATGCAGGTGTTGAGGTCTGCTGCATACCCGCTGATGTTTTTGCAGAGGAACGAAGAAACTGACTGGCTTCTTGAGGTGTGCTAAATGAGTGCCACTTCCCTTCATATTGTATGTGGAGTGTGTTTTATTTTTTTTAATTCTGTTTATCCCCCTCGTTCTCTGACCCCTTAGACCTCTCTTCAGAGTGGATGCTAGGCTCCGGCTTTCTCCCGCTCTGCCAAGGTCCTCTATCCAGACCTCCGTCCCGGGACTGCTCTCTACCCCTCACTCCGACCTGACCTGTCCCCCGAGGTGGGACAGCCACTCCTCTGGCCCTCTATCTACAATCTAGTAGGCGGCCGGAGGGCAGTGAGAGCCGGAGGCTGGTCGGAAGGGTCCGGCGTTAAATGTGGGTACCGTGCCATGGGTCCTACCTTCGTCTGTCCAGGTGCCAGGGTTTTCTGCTTTTTCTCACTCCTGCCACACTTCTCCCCACCTATGTGACTCCTTGGCTGCGAGGCCCCCAGTCTCCACTGGGAGCCGCTAAACCCTTGGAGCCCACAATGCACCCTCCCCAAGAGAGGAGAGCAGTCCTCTAGATGCTGAATCGTCTCCTGCCCCGACCAACCCCAGGCGACTCATGTCCACTCCCGAACACGGGTTGCCAGCGTGGCACGAGGTAAGGCGGATGCCTCAGCCCTTAGTGCCATTGGGCCTGGGTCAGTATGTGGAGTGTTGCCAGATATCTTAAGGAGTACGGGATGTGACTGCTAGCTAGTGCACTTTTGATCAGGCCATATGCTTTTCGCCTGTCAGCTAGATCATTGGAGAAGTCCTGGAATATGTAAATGCAATGGCCGTTCTTTTTGAGTACCTCTTTCTCTCTTGCCAGCCTTAAGATCTGTTCTTGATGCTGTATCGTAGAAAGTATGCCAAAATGGGACGGGGAAGTGCTCCCCTGCCGGGCTTGGGTGCTAGGGTGCGATATGCCCGTTCTATCTCAAGTGGGCCTTCCCAATAGTGGACAAGCAGTTTCGGTATCGTAGTCTATAAAAAGGCACACAAAGCTTTGCCTTCCGTGCCTTCAGGTAGACCAACGATCTGGATATTATTCTGTTATCCTCTGTTTTCTAGGTTGTCTACCTTCAACCATAGCAGATAACTTGCAGCTCTAAATACTCCATCCTGTCAGACTGGATAGAAACCTAGGTGTCCAGTCTTATAGAGTTGTATTCAGCATCTGCCACCCAAAATTCAGCTGCCTCCCCCCTCTGGCCAAGCTCTTGAACTGTGCAATGAAGGTGATATCCTGCTTTAGAGTTCTTCGCATGGCTTTAATCTCTTCCATGTCTAATTGTTGGGCTGAAACCACTCTAGATGTTGTGGCTGCAGCTGCCATCCTGCCCACTGCCTGAGGACATCTGAGGAGATTTTAAGATTAAGTACTTGCAATGGAATTCTGCTCGGATCACTGAACAAATTACAGACTTTCTTAGCTCCTGCTATTACAAAACCAAAAGTAATCAAATATAGGTGAACCACACACTAAAAGTGGGTGAAAAAAGTAAATTTAAAGTCATTGGCTATGGAGTGCGGTTTTTACACTGTCATCTTGCCGGTGGCCTGTGCATGCAGCACTTTCCCTTATTTTCTGATATTTTCACCATGTCTCAGTTGGTAAAAAAATGGAGGGACAAACAGGGCCCTCTGTTTTGAGTGTGCACATATTGCAAGAAGATTAGTACCAACAGTCGGCATCACAGGTGTGTCTCATACTTAGGAGCATGCCACAGGCATGGACTCCTGTGAAGCCTGCTTCAGCATGGACAGATGCACCCTCAAAATGTTGGCTTTGAAGTTGGGGAGACAACCCACAACTTTTGGAGGTGGTCTAACGGGCAGTGTTTGTGGACCTAACCAAGGCATTCAATTTAATAGATCATACCATCTTATTGAAACGTCTTGAGCACGTGGGACTTGGAACCCCCACCATTAATTGGTTCAGGGATTACCTTGACAATAGGTTCCAGTGTGTTAAATTTAAAGTTGTTTTTTTTTTTACATTCCGCAGGGTCCTGTGTGGTGTCCCTCAGGGCTCCATACTGGGCCCTTTACTTTTTACCCTTTTTATTGACCCTATCTCACAAGTACCACATAACTGCGACTTAATACTCTACGTCGATGACGCAGCATTGGTGTCTCATAGTACATCTGTTCTAGAAGTCAGTTCTGCATTGAGCCGTGAGTTTACTAAAATTCATAGTTGGTTTTGTCAGAATAATCTGGTCTTAAATAAAATAAAAACTAAAGCTATGTTGTTCGTATCTGATGTTAAAAGAAAAAAATACTCAAGTGACTTTTCAGTTTATTCATGGGGGAAGCCCAGTTGAGACTGTAGATTAGTTAAAATATTTAGGTATCACTTTGGACCCATCCCTAAAATTCAGTGTTCATATGGACAAAGTCACTTCCAAGTTACATGCAAAGATAGGAACATTATACCGATTATGAAATTTCTCAACAAAAGAATGCGTCTTGGTGTTGCTCAACAAAATCTCCTCCCAGTATTGAACTATGCATCCCTGGTCATTGATACTGCTCCTGCTTGTACTGTTTCTAGAAAAGAAACATTATTACAAAAAACAGGGAAGTTTGCACTCTTGGTTTCCCAACACACACACCACTGCCAATTACTAAATCAACTCAGTTATTTTTTTGTACAAAATAATTTCAGGTTTACACTCTCCCGCTTTTCATACAAAATAATAAATACTGAATTCCAGTCAGATTACGAAATTCACTCATCAGATATTCTTCCTTTTACATGTCACAATCATCTACAAAGTCTCAAGTGGTCTTGCTCCTCGTACGATCAAACGCAAGAGAACCTTTGCCTACTGTGCTGCTTCTGTCTGAAACACCTTACCTCTCAACGTTAAGTAATCTACATCTGTTAATACCTTCAACAGGGGAGATTTTAATCATTTTAAAAGTTTGAATAAATGTGCATGTAAATGAACGTATTGTACTACTGTTATTTCTGTATTTCTTCATTGTTAAAACAAGTATATTTGCATATTGTACCTTTACTTGATTTCAGGTCATGCCTGAAAACAGAATGTAAATTCCAGAGTACTTGCCTGCAATTTCAAAATAAAAGAAATGAAATGGAGGTAGGCATCATTCCAGAAGGTCACAGGAGAGGATGTTGGACCCTTCCCAAGGTCCCTTCACTGCTCTGTGGGGCCAGCTAAGTTATTAGGCTGTCCTCCACTCCACCGTGCTGAGGTTGTGTTGAAGCCCTCAGTGGTAGTGTCGAGTGGACCGCTGGCTCCTTCTAAGCAGCTACTAGAGAACCTACCACAGACCACTTGCCCTGAGCGGCGGATGTTCCGGAGTTCCGATTCGAGGTCTTTGACCGTGTCCAATCCTATGGACCCTTCAACGCCAGCCAGTTGTCATTGCTGCTGCTATCACCAGTTGAAGTAAGGACTCTGTAGGTGACATGGCAATGCCAGGCCTACCACTGACACCATTCGCAGTGTCTGTGGTGGGCTTGAGGATGGTGTCCATGCCGATGACAGTACCATCCAGGCTGCTGTTCCTGACATCAGGGGAGGGGCTGACACCAGGCCTGAAGTCGGTGCTAGGGCCAGTGTTGATGTCTGCATAGAGGTCTCCCAAGGAGGACCTCGCTGCTTGGGAAGTGAATCCCTCCATGGTCAGTGCTGCGAGTGACACTGCCATGGAGACAGAGCTCGACCCTCAGGTGCCAAGTTTTCTCCTGGGTTTGATTCCATCAGCACTGCCAGGCTTGGGCCAGGCCTCCCAGTGTGGCTTGCTCCTCAGTGAGAATTCCTTGCTGCTGCTAGGGTCTCACACCAAGGCCACAGTTATGCCCTGCTCCTCCATCATAGGAATGTCAGAAATGGAAGTCTCCACTCGATCCTTTTCTAGGGCGAGGGTGTCGCCAGAGACTTGAGTTCCTTCCTGAGGTTGAGGTACCACAGATGTACCTCTTCTCCGGGCTTACGTGCCTCGGAACTGGCTAGATGGGTAAACCCATGTTTTTCAGGCCTCCTGTCACTTGGGACCAATACCATGGCAGGGTTAACACTGTAGAGGTGTCTTACCAGGACACTGATAGGGCCCATATTAGGATCCCTGCCCCAGTGCCAAACCTGGCCGGTCCCTATGCCTCCTCTCCCTCAGCGTCCTCCTCAGAGGACAGTGAATCTTCTCTTAACTTAGCCTCATCTGCTGAGTATGTTCTATACCAGCGTTTCATAGGGGAATGATGCAGACAATGGGTTTTATTGCCCTAGCATGTTGCGATCCTGTCACCCTGCCAGTGGGTCTCCTAGAAGTTCCCAACACTGACTTCTGTGTTGTGCCTTTATGGCCAAGGGCCATGGATGAGACTATCAGGACTCTTTGGGGGTGCCCTTATGCCACATCTCCCGCCCCCTGGAGACAGCCGAATAAGGTATCATGCACCCACGGGTCTGTAGGTGCTATAGCACACCCCTCAATGCTTCAGGTCATCCAGACCACCGTGGGGCTGTGTCGCCCAAGATGTAACCAGTATTTAGTAGGTTTCTCTGTCCTGACGAGGAAGGTTTTTTCCTCAGCATAGTTTCTCGTTACCATTTTGGAGCATCAGGCATACATGATAACTTACAAGTGTTGCTTGTGGTTGCAGATATATTCTCTATCACCTGCAGTGCCTGACTTCAAGGTTGCGAGACAATCCATAGATGTTTCGATTAGGGGCCTAGAGGCAGCAGAGCACCAGTTAGGGCATCGAATAATGCCAGTGAGTTGGCTTCTGGAGTCGTTGGATCTGCTGTGTGTATCAGGTGGATGTTGTAGCTTCATCTCTCACAACTGGCACATTTTGCCTGCTGTAAGGTACTCATCTCCCACTACCAGGGGTCACATTATTTGCCCTAGTGAATGAGGTGTCAGTTGTTGGGGGACCCTCCCGCTGCTATGCCCCAAAAAGCCACTGCCTCAACCCAAGCAGTTCTTGGTCCCTCTGGACCAAGAGTAGCCCCCTCTATCAGGATGTTGGTCCCCACACAGAGGGCTGAGACCAGTTTGTAGCATCAGGTTGAGTAGGCTTCTCCCTCATTGAAGGGCAGCCTGGTGCACTGGACCCAAGAGTGGGACTTCATGTGAAGATTGATTCTGGAGAGGTAGAAAAGTTGTGTACTTACCATAACTACTGAAGATTTTCCAGAATATCTTCTCCATGGATTACCAGTCACCTGCACACCATTTTTCTCTCTGTATAGGTGCTAGGGCTACCAGGCAACTCATCCATATCTGTTCTTACCATGCCTGGCAGGCACAGTGCATTTTTTTTCCCTCTGCCCCCAACCTAGAGCCACTGCTGCTGGAGGTAATAGTTAAAAAAAAAAAAAACATGAAATGTCAAAGGGAGGGAGTGGCACAGCCTTAAAGAAAAAAAAAAAGTAGCATTACACATATCCCCATAATGCAGAGCATCATGGGACATGTATCCAAACCATCATGAAAGAGTTTAGACTGGTTCCATTTTAAATAATAGTGTGTGGTGCCTAATGGCCCATATCACACTCTGCAAAGGCTGAAAGCAGAAAACACAAAACACATGTTTTGTGCTACACAGGATACACTGATGAGTCTTGTGTAGGGTGAACCGCATGAGTGTGTCATTGTCTTCTATTTTCAGCCTTTGCGGAGTGTGTGAGAGGCCATTTTGCCGGCTGCCACATGACAGTTGTGGAGTGTGATCAGTACGTATCTGAATATATGTATGAATGTAGGGGTGTTTGTGTGTGTATATCTGTGTATGTGTGTCATGCTATATTCTGTTTTGGTAGCTGGATTATATTCAGTTTATTTTCTTTTCGTATATCCTGTTTTGTAGCTTTTGTCCTAGCCATTCTACAAGCAGAGCTTGTCCCCAGCTTTTCTCACTCTTCTGGCAAACAGAACTGAGATAGGTGAGGGAGCCAGCAACGGGTTATTGGCAGAGGTGTGTCACCACACAGTGTCGCATAGGAGCTGTGGGCCAGTGACCGTTGATGGCATCCTAGCCAAAAGACATGCTCTCATGGGGTCCTAGCACCTCCATCTTAGATCAGAGTGGTACTCCATAGAGAAGATGTTCTGAAAGATCTTCAGTTATGGTAAGAATCAAACTTTTGTTTTTAGTAGCAGGGATGGAAAGTTACAGAAACATAGGAAATGCTAGATGAAAGTTCCTTTGAGTCTGCCTCCTGCCATCCAGTTAGCCACAGCACTAAATAGTACAGTAGAGGCCTCTTAAAAGGGACACCTCTGTGGACGCCCTATCATCCCCTTTAAGCAACTGTCCCGTTTATCAGAAGCAGCCTTTTTTCCCCATTACAACCAGAAAAGACTTTGCTCATGAGACACACACACACATATATATTACAGTAACGAGCAAAACAGAGAAAACAAACGCAACATCAAGAAGTACTGGATACCAGTACTTCTTATGATTACAGCTCCTTTTTGTAAAGTGAGTTTGGTTCTTGATGTAACCTATAGATAATTGGTGAAAGCAACACACTGAGCTTTAATTAAAATCACTTAGCTTCATTTAGGAACTTTTGAGAGAGGAGTTGGGCAGCTGTAAAGCCTCGATAACTTTTATTTTCTTACTCAGTGGGAGGTCGAATCTTTTTGTTATTGCTTGTAGATGCCATCCTGCAAACCAAACACTCCAGAGAGATGCTAAGCAGGTGGGAATGTGAAACAGCTTAAATGCAGGGCACTTAACAAGCACTTAACGAGGAACGATTACATTTTAAGCACCTTTTCCTACACCTGTGACTAGATAATCATCCCAATTAAGCAACAAAACCATCCCAATTAAAGAGAAGCTGGTCCCATTGAATAACATTAGCCAAAAATCTGTGTCGTGGGGATTGTCCCAGTTAAGCAGATGTCCCCTTTAACTGCATCCCCTTTAAGTGGCTTCTACTGTATGAGAAGTGGTTGTAGACGTGGTTTAAATGGCGATGGTGCCAGTTGATTTTAAGGACACTGGCACAAAGGGGAGGAAATTGCCTGTGACAGAAACTTTTTAGCAAGTAGGTGGACCGGCACATATTGGTCATGGTATGCAATGCTGACATTAATGAAGGTGTCAGTTGTTACTAAAACTTAGCAAAAACACTATAATAAACTTGACCAACAGGCCAATTTCAAACGTGTTTGTTTTAAACAATATATGTAAAATATGGTGAAGGTTAATAGACAGACAGACACTTTAAGAGGCAGTGTTGTCTAGTGGTTAAAACACCAGCTTCGGCACCGGGAGATTCATTAGAGCCAAAATACTAGGTGACCTTAAAAGTCACTTAGTGGTTAAATAGTTTCTTGCGGAACGGTGACCTGTTGGCATTGCAAGTCTCATAACATTAAAAAATGTTTTTCTGTGTTACATATATACATGAAAACAATGCCTTTTGCCTTTAGACTTGATCTGCCTCTGTTGCGCTTTCTGCCTTGAAGTCACAAGCCTTTGCATGTGACATCAGTCTTTTCCATGGCAACTGGTTGTGATTTCATAAGTAGCTTCATGGCAGGAACAGGTAGCATGAACAGATGAAGTGTAAGGGAAAAATGTCGTGTTTTAATGGAAATATATTCAATCTTATTAAATTTAAGGTCCTAAAATTTTACATTTTGAAAAATGTGGTTAAACTGAGTTTCTACTGATGTCAGCTTTTTTTCTGCAAACCTGTAAACTTTTCTAACCTCCCGCTGCTCCAGTGCACCCAGCTGAATACATGTGTAGGAGCAGGACCCCACTAAAAACAAGATGTTGCATCCCAGCTGAGCTTTCTTGGGTTAATACATGAGAACAGAAGTAATATTAATTTTTCACATAAGTAATTAGAACAGCTAGTCCAACTCTTGCATCATTGTCTGTGTATAGAATGGTGCCATGGAACTTAGAATGTTTTTCAGATGAAGCCTTCTCTCTGAGCTGACCTTGTGCTGCCAGCATGTCCCTTACAGATCCTTGGTTTATGCTGAAGAGAGTGGTTGCCCAGGATGGTGCTGTTGCCATTTTCGATGGCTAAGTTTATAAAATTTGCTTATTTCTTTATTTCTAATTCAAGTTGTTTTATTGATGGTAATATTTCGCTGTTATCTGTTTTTTGTATTTCGTATCAGAACCACTATTTTTCCCCATTTCCCTAATATTTCTCTGTTTTCTGTTTTAACATATTTCATATCAAAACCACTGTTTTTTTTTCTATTTCTCCTTGGTTCCAGGGAACCACAGAGTGGGTTTCAGGTACATCCTCTTCACAAAGACTGTGCCAGAGTGACAGTTCACTTTAAAGCCTCGCAGTTCCCATTTCTGTGTTCAGTTTTAAAACTTTTTTCTTTGGTAATTTGTCAGGTTTTGACCGGCACAAGATGACTGTGGTTGGCATCGAGTGCTTCTGCCACTGTTTCTGCAGCACTCTTCACCGCCTATTGGTGATCTAGTAACAAAATTAAAATTAGCCAACAAGGGCTGGCCCGGTGGCGCTGAAGGTTGAGGCGCTGGAAGCCACACCTTGCGCTACGCCGGCAACCCGGGTTCGGGAACGAACTCGGTTGGCCGGGTCGGCAGGAGAGAGAGGATCGAAAGGCCCCTGTAACGGATGCTGTCCTCTCTCAGGGTGGGAACCAAGAACGCATCTGCGTTCTGCATCCCTTCGCAGCCGGTGGAAGCACCGACAACCGAAAGGATGGAGGCGCTCGCTCGCCGGAGCCGAGGGGGGACGCCGACGGCAAGATGAGGGTTGGCGGCATCAGCACGCCTCTCTCGGGATGTACGCCCCAGCTGAACATTCCTGAGGGCAGGGGAAAACCAGGGGAGAAATGAGAAAATACTCCCCTCGGCCCTAGATGATAGCCTCTCAGGTACCATCCAGGCCACCAGAGAGGGACAGACCCCAATGTGCAGGAGGAAGGAAGGAAGGAGGCACTCTAGGGGCAGATCCCACCGAAGGTGGTACGGGAGGGAGAGAGGAAGGAAGGAGAGGGCTTCGGGGGCAGGCAAGGAGGATTTAAAAAAAAAAAAAAAATTAGCCAACAAGTCTGTGGTTGAACTTTGAACGGTCTGTCAAAGGCTGAGGTCATAGAAAAATAGAACTTGATGGCAAAAGGAGAACAAAGTTCCATGGAGTGTATCGAGTCTGCTCTTACTATACTGCCTCACTCCACCAACCTACTGCCCTGGTGAGCTGTATCCCTTCCCCCTGGCTACCCACCCCTCAAACCCTTGCTGCTTCCCTTGGAGTCTATGAACCCCCTTGCCATGTTTAAATCCAGTAAGGATACCTGTCCCCACCACTTCCACCAGCAATCTGCTCCATGGTTCCAACACCTCAGTGAAGTGGAACTTATCAAGTTTCTCCGTATTTGCCTCCCACCAACCTCCAGTCTTGCCCCCCTAGTGACTGTATCCCTATTTCTTACAAGTAGGTCCTCACTGTTTACCTTGTTTATACCCCTAAGAAATGTTTCAGTCGTGCCCCCCTCCCCCCAGGCCTGACCTCCAACAAATACATGTTTAGGGCCTCCAGCCATTCCTTATAGGATCTACTGCATTGGCCCTGGATCATCTTGGTAACCATTCACTCTACTGACTCTAGTCTGTCAGTGTCCTTCTTTGAGTGAGGGCTCCAGAACTGGGCACAGTATTGCAGATGAGGCCTCACAAGGGACCTATGCAGTGGCAAAATCGCCTCGCTTCTCCTACTGTGAAAACCCCTCCCTATACTACTCAGCATCCTCAAGGCCTTGCTGTATACATTATTGCATTGTCTTGCTTGCTTGCTTGAGAGAGTCAGTGATTATGACCCCCCCCCCCCACAAAGATCTCTCTCATCTATTGAACTGGCAAGACTGACTCCTCCAATGTAGTATTCTGTGTGTGGGTTCTGTCTACCGAAGTACGTTAACTTGCACTTCTTGGCGTTGAACTTGAATTGCCAGACCTTAGACCAGTTTTGAAGTTTCTCTAGATCCTCCTGGGGCTCCTGCTCCACTTCCTCTTGATCCACTCTGCTGCATAGCTTTGTGTCATAAGCAAAGAAACACAACTTTCCCTAGATACCCTTCCCACTGTCACGTATGCTCATATTAAACAGGAGAGGTCCCAGGACCAATCCTTGTGGCACTCCACCCATGACCTCTGTGTTCACTGATTTAGCCCTATTCACCACTTCTCTCTATTGCCTCTCCCATAGCCAGTTTCCTGTTCACTTAAATAAACCCGACTCTATACCCAAGTCCTCCAACTTCTTCAGCAACCTCCTGTGTGGTACTAAATCGAAGGTCTTTTGGAAGTCGAAGTAGAGCATATCTGCTGCCTGTCCTCTGTCTATTATCTTGGTACCCCAGTCGAAAACAGTATTGGGTTGATCTGGCAGGATTCCCTGGCATGATCTCCCTTACTAAGGAGACAGGGGAGGTGATACCCAAGGGGGGGCAGGAACAGAGGAGGAGGGGTGATGGATGAGGAAATCACGGAAGGCAGGGCTCTGGAGGGTTTGAGGGCACTGAGGGTGGACAAGGCACCAGGCCCAGATGGCATCCACCCCAGGGTACTGAAGGAGCTGGCAGAGATCCTGGCAGGACTTTGGCAGACCTGTTCAGTGCCTCAGTACACTCAGGGTGTGTACCCCGGGATTGGAGGATGGCTCATGTGGTGTCCCTCCACAAGAGTGGCCCAAGGATGAACCGGGGAACTACAGACCAGTGAGCCTCACATCCATTGTTGGTAAGCTGATGGAGACTATCCTGAAGGAGAGGCTGGTGTCCCTCCTGGAGGCCAAAGAACTACAGGACAGCAGACAGCATGGCTTCATAAGTGGCAGATTCTGGCAAACCAACCTGGTGGAGTTCTATGACTGGGTAACTAGGCAATTGGATGGGGGCCATGCAGTGGATGTCCTGTACCTGGGCTTCAGTAAGGCATTCGACTTGGTGCCGCATGGGAGGCCGGGAAGTAAGTTAGAAGGCACAGGGGGTTGGTGCAAAGCTGGTGTGATGGGTAGGGAACTGGCTTCAGGGAAGGCAGCAGAGGGTGGTGGTGGGTGGGGAGCTCTCCTCCCCAAGGGTAGTGACGAGTGGTGTTCCGCAGGGCACTGTATTGAGACCAGTGTTGTTTGGGATATTCATTGCAAACATATCATTGAGTATCAGGAGCAAGACCAGTCTGTTTGCTGACGACACCAAGTTGGGAGCGGTGGTGGATGACCTAGTGGGATGGCAGGGGTTGCAGGATGACTTAGCAAAGCTGGAAACCTGGTCGGACACCTGGCAACTAGGGTTCCCTGTCAAAAAGTGCAAGGTGCTGCATTTTGGGGCGAGAAGCCCAAGGCTGAGTTACCAGCTGGGGGGAGTGCAGCAAGCCGAGACAGAGGAGGAGAAGAATCTGAGGGTGCTCTTTACAGGGTCAATGAACAACTCAGCACAGTGTAGGGAGGCAGCTGCAAAGGCCAACAAAATGCTGGGTTGTATTGCAAGGGGTATATCCTCGAGGATGGGGGAGGCGATTCTGCCACTGTATAGATCATTAGTTATACCACACCTGCAGTACTGCGTGCTGTACTGGCACCTGTGTCTGAAGAGGGACATTAAGTTACTGGAGGGGGTGCAGTGCAGGGCAGCAAAGATGATCCAGGGGCTGGGGGACTTATCATATGAGAGGAGGCTGAGGGAGTTGAACATGTACCCGCTGGAGGAGAGGAGGGACGAGGGATGTGATTGAAATCTTCAAGTACATGAAAGGAATAAACAAGACAGGTACAGAGGGGTTGTTCAAATTAAGGAAGGGGAGGGACACCCGGGGCCATGATATGAGACTGGAGGGAGGAAGGTTCAGGAGGGAGATGAGAAATTTTTTTACAGAGAGGGTAGTAGCTGGGTGGACTGCATTACCGTCGGATGTGGTATCTAGTAGAACAGTGGGCTGCTTCAAAATGGGCTGGGACAGGGCAAGGGGGAGGGTCGAGGGGGAGGGAGGGGCAGCTGCAGAATAAGGGATGCTAGTTGCACATTTGAGCAGACTTGATAAACCACTAGGCCTTTATCTGCTGGCAAATTTTTTATGTTCGTATAGGGGAAAAAGGTATCAGGAAGAATGGGGAGAGTACCAAATGAGAACAAGGGAAACCAGAAGGGCGGTCAGAGAGGCAAAGGCAGGTTCAGAGCTGTATATTGCAGAGGCAGTCAAGGGCAAAGAAAAACAGTTCTTTAGATATATTAGGGAAAAACAAGGAAGGGGGGAGGAGGAATTGTTAGGCTAATAGAGGGAGGTAGGGTAATTGAGGAAGACAGGCAAAAAAGCAGTCGTTATAAATGACTATCTTTGCTCTGTATTGCTATAGGAAAACAGAAGGCTTCTTCCAGACAGTGGCATTAAGACAGCTGTAAAGGGAATTCCTGAGATGAGGCAGCAAATATTTACCAGTGAAAGGGTTTAGAAAGGGCTAGCAACCCTGAAGACAGATGCAGCCCAGGGACCAGATGGGATGGTTCCGAGGGTGCTCAAGGAATTAGCAGTGGAACTGAACCCCTTGTAGGGTTATTCAGTAGCTCATTTCAGACAGGGGTATTTCCAAAAGACTGGAGGGCAGCAGACATAGTCTTGCTTCATAAGTGGGTTGGGGGGGGGGTTAGACAAGGACCAACCAGGTTACTAACACACCTGTTAGTCTTACCTCTGTTGTGGGGAGACTGATGGAGATATTAGTCAAAGAGGACCTCATGAGCTACATGGAGAGCAGTGAACTCCAGGATAGTAAACAGCACAGTTCATGGCTGGAAGGTTTTGTCAGACCAACTTTGATGATATTCTTAGACTGAGTAAAGGGTAGTGGATATTTATTTATTTCAGTTTCGGAATTACAACCTTTGCATCAAACTGGCTCTTTTACAAAGGCTCCAAGTCAGTAGAAGAACAGACAAAACAGTACAATTTACATCCTATGACAGGAACAGACAATAGCCAAGTGACAAGACTATTTTACAAGCAAGATAAATGTGGGGTATAACCTCAGATACAAATACTTGTATTGCAGAAATATCTCTAGTCTGTAGGTCTAGTTATTAAGTGCAGGTTGCTTGTAGTTGGCAGCCAAAATCAGCTTTGTCAAAGAAAAGGGGAGGAAGAAGGAGGTATAGAGAGTATTGGCATGGGTATAGTGGAGGCATATTGTATAATGTTATTAGGGGATAGGAGAAGGGGGTATGGTGATGAGGGAGAACAAGCTAATAAGTGCTGTATGCACGGGACAACCTAGGGGAAGTGTAAACCGAGGGGAGGGGGCGAGGAGTCGTGGGGCAAGAGGGGTAAGAAGGTGGCTAGGTAAGGGTTGGAAGTCTAGGGCAGGGGATGGAACTCCTGTCATTATGCACAGCAGTTGCACTTTTGGGATTCTACCAGGAGGTGATGGAGTTCTTTTTTGAATTGGCCAAGTTTCTTAAGGTGAAAGGGTGGGGGAGGTCGTTCATCCAGAGAGGGCCTCGATAGGAGAGGGACCTCTGGGCGAAGGAGGTTTGTTTGTAAGGTACATGCACTACCCTTCTAGTAGAGCTTTGGGTTGTTTCAGTGTTGGGGTTACGTTGGAAAAGCTTCAAAGTTGATTCTGGGACCAGTCCTAGGAGGGCTTTTTTTCCTATGATACATGCCTGGTACTGGGACCTTAGAGGTAATGGGAGCCAGCTAGTTGTGGAGTAGAGACTACAAGAGTAGGAATACTGATTATCTCCTAGAAAAAGTCAGTAGGCTTTGTTGAGCAGGAGTTTAACCCTTTTGAGAGCAGTTTCAGTGGCCACACTATAAATAGTCCATAGTCAACGATGGACAGTATTGAGCTTTTGGTGACAAGGCTGAGGGCTTCAGTGGTCATAGCATTTCTGTGTTGGTAAAGGAGTCCGAGTCTCATGTTGGCTGTTTTCATGACATGGTCAGTATGGGTGTTAAAAGAAAGGGTGTTGTCTAGGAATAATCCCAGGTATTTAAAGGTAGTAACCTGTTTGATTATGTCGCCTTTGTTACTTAGTATGGTAAGTGGGCCACCCTGCTTTTTTGAACTTTGTAGAGCAAAGTGCATTGCTTTTGTTTTTCTGTAGTTCAGGAGGAGTTTGTTGTGAGCAAACCATGACTCCAGTTTGGTAAAGCTACTTTGAAGGATAGCTGTTATTTTGTGGAGGTGTGTTCCTGGTACGGATATCACTGTGTCGTCTGCATAAAGCAGCATCTTAACAGGCCATATGGTTGGCAGGGAATTGATAAAGAGGCTGAATAGTAAGGGCCTTAAAATTGATCCTTGTGGGACACCCAAAGTAACATTCCGGGGTTTGGAGGTTACACCATTTATCCTAACACACTGGGACCTGTGCGAGAGGTAGCTTGAGAACCAGGACAATGTATTGGTGAAGAGGCCAAGGGCTGCGAGGCTGTTGAGCGAGATGTGATGATTGACCGTGTCAAACACTTTGGTTAGGTCAATAAAGATTGACCCAGTCATTTTTCCACTATCTAGGGAGTCATATAGGTGTGAAGTAAAGTCAGTGAGTACAGTAATAGTGCTGTGGGATTTACAGAACCCATGCTGCTGAGGGCAGAGGAGGTTATATTTGTTGAGGTAATCCCTGAGCTGATCTGACACAATTCTGTCTAGGGCTTTCAAGGGGGTGGTAAAATAGATATGGGGTGGTAGTTGCTTATGCTGGTCCTGTCTCCACTTTTAAAGACTGGAGTGATGAGGGCAGTTTTCCACATGTCAGGGAATATGTTTGACTTAAGGGATATGTTAAATAGCTACGTTATTAGGTGGGCAAGTTCTTCTAGGGTGATGGCGAGAAGCTTCATGTCGAGCATATCACTATCTATTCTAGTTTTGCCAAGGATCTTCTTCACATATTTAAAAGTGTCTGCCTTCGTGATCATTTTGAAGTAGAATGGGGGTTGAGTGGTGTTTGCGGTGGTAGCGGGGTTTGGGGGCCAGCTGTTAGGGTCAGTAACAAGGAACTCTAGAGGGAGGATGGAGCTGAGTTCTGTAAAGGCCAGATTAAAGGCATTAGACCAGCATTAATGGCCTTGCTGTGAATTTACTTTACTTTGATTTTAGCAAGGCTTTCGACTTGGTGCCTCACAGAAAGTTGCTGAAAAAGCTAGAGAACTGGGTACAGTGAAGGACACAGATGGGTGAGAAACTGGTTGCAAGGGAGACATCAGAGGGTTATGGTTAACAGAGTCAAATCAGGGGAGAGAGAGAGAGGTCACCAGTGGAGTGCCATAAGGATCGGTCTTGGGTCCAGTCCTTTTCAGTATGTTCATTAACGACATGGAAGAATGAATCCAGGGCAAGATGTATGTCTTTGCAGAGAACACTGAGTTCTGTGGCAGGGTAGACAGGAATGAGGGGATTAGGATGTAGAGAGACTAAAAGCTAAAGAAGTGGTCAGAGGTTTGGCAGTTGAAATTCAGTGACAAAAAGTGCAAGGAGATGCACATAGGGAACAAGAAATCAAGGACAGAGTACTGGATTTGGGCGGGGGGGGGTTAAGACTGTGCACGACCTCTGAGGAGAGAGACCTAGGGGACATCAGCAGTGACTCCATAAAACAAACCAGTGTAACAAGGCCTTCAGTGAGACAGCCTGGGTGCTGGGTTGTAGAGGAAGGGGGTATTGCTAGTAGAAGGAATGAGGTATTACTACCTCTCTGTAGATCACTGGTGAGACCCCACCTGGAGTACTGTGCCAAGTTCTGGGGTCCTCACCTAAGGATAGGCTGGAGACAGTGCAATGTAGGGTGACAGAAATGATTCAGGGCCAATAGAGCAGATCTGATGAGGATCGAATCTAGGCACTGAACATGTACTCCATGGAAGACAGACAAGAGCGGGGACATATGAGAGACCTTCAAGTTCCTGAAAGGAATGAACAAGGTAAACTGCAAGGAACTATTTAGCATAAGTAGCATATCTAGAAGATGGGGGCACAAGTGGAATCTGATGGGAGGATTCAAGAGGGAAGTGAGAAAGTTTTATTTTCAGAAAGAGTGGTGGAGCTGTGGAACAGTCTGCCAGCTGATGTGGTAGGTGCAAAAAGTATCAATGGTTTCAAACACAGCTGAGACAGAGTGAAGGGCTTAGAGGTTGCTCCGGGTAGTAGAGGTAGGATGGGGAGCATGGGAGTGAATAGTGTGGGTAGAACTCTGTATATACAATAAGTCCCAGGTTTGTCAGGGTTTATGGGCAGACTGGATGGACCAGTAATCTTTTTCTTCTGTCATTGTCTGTGTTTCTAAGACTTTCTTCAGGTACATACGTGAGAAGAGAAAGGCAAGGGCATGGATAGTGATGATTAGAAAGGCGGAGGGGGGAGACTGCACAAAAGAGGGCCAAGAAAAAGCTGACATCCTAAATGGTTATTTCTGCTCAGTATTCACAGTGGAGGGAGGGGTGATGGACCACTAGGGAGTGATAGGAACAGGGGAGGGGAGGTGGGGATGAGGGCACAAGTCAATTTTCAGAGGAAAGAGTCTGAAGGGGACTTGCAGCTCTGAAGATGGACAGAGTTATGAGACCAGGTGGTACACCCAAGAGTTCTAAAAGAACTCAGGGAGATACTAGCTACCTCACTCACAGCCTCATTCAACAGCTCACTGGAACTAGGCATGTTTCTAGAGGACTAGAGAAAAGCTGGCATGGTCCCTGTTCATAAGAGTGACAGCAGGGAGAAGGCTAGCAACTGTAGGTTGGTCAGTCTTCAGTGGTGGGAAAATTGATGGAAGCCTTGCTAAAGGAAATACTGGTAGAGTATCTTGAATCCAGTGGGCAGCAAGAACACAAGCAGCATGGATTCGTGTTTTTTTTTTGGGGGTTATGCCAAATGAATCTGATAGATTTCTTTGACTGGGTGACCAGGGAAGTAAATCAAGGTAGGGCAGTAGACATGGCCCGTATGGATTAGTAAGGCCTTCAAAACTGTGCATCACATGAGGCTGGTAAAGATACTGAGCAGCCTAGGGGTGAGATCCAAAATGGAGAATTAAGCTACAGTAGAAACTAATGAATAAGAGACAGAGGGTAGTGCTAAACGGCACTCACTACCAACAGTGGCATAGTAACCAGCGAGTTGCCACAGGGCTCTTTGCTGAGACTGATCCTCTTCAATGTCTTTACGTTGCTGAAGAACTAGATGGGAAGGTATGTCTTTTTTGCAGATGGTACCAAAATCCGCAGTAGGGTGAACTCCAAGGAAGGGGGTGGAGAGAATGTGTAGGGATCATGGGAAATTCGAGGAGTGGTCAAGAGCAAGGCAGTTTGAGTTCAGTACCAAAAAGTGCAAAATCAAGCACCTAGTGCATAGGAACCTAGCAGCTGAGTATAAGATGCGGGAGGTACTGACAGTCACTAAACAGAAAAGGGAAACATAGAAATATAGAATTTGTTGGCAGAAGGGGAGGTACTGACAGTCAGTCAATTCAATTTATTGTTCATCTTATAAAAAAGTCATTACAGTACATATATCAATACATCATCATAATAAATCAATAATCTTAACAGTTCCTTCCATACCATTCATATTGCACAGTAATTAAATATTAACAATAATAAGATCAGATAACCCAAAACTGGATAAAAACAATACGTATTGCCCTCCACTCCAATTGCCTTATTCCCTTAAGTTATTTTATTTTTCTTAATACGTCCTTGCAGAGTCCATATAGGCTTAGAAAACTTGGGTATTTCCCAGTGAAAACAGCACTCCTTTGAACTCTAGTCTCATTTCCAGGTTTCCGGGAGTGTCTGTATTCTCATTTCCTAATTAGGACAGTTATTTTATCTGACTACAAAGTCTAATGGCTTCTGCTACACCCTAGTTCCTTTCTGTGATATGTAGTTTCTTTTCTTCTGTTATCTTTAGGAGGGAGGCCACAGAGTTCAACAATTGTTTTTTATTGATTTTCAGTAAATGTGTCATCAAATAATATGGTTTGTATTCCAACTTTTTAAAATATTCCTTTAAGATTTTTCCCCGGAATTTTTCATACAGGGGGCAGAGCAGCATTACTGTAAGTGTACCAAATCGTCTTTTCACAAGTTACATTTACATAGTCTAGTCTTCCTCTCTTCTTTCTTTTTGAAAAGTTCTCTTCTCCAATTGCTTGTATGACATTCAAACCTAAATCTTATTATATTCCTGTGACTTGAGTTTTTGATTATCACCAAGTAGGGTTCTAATCTATGTTCACTTTTATTTTTTACTGTTTGCTCACTTTGTATTGTTTGCAAATTTCTATATCCCTTTGAGAGTAAGTGTCCCTTACCCTGCTCTTAACCTCATTTGTAACCTGCTCAAGAGGGACTTAAATATATCTAGATTTAGTAGTTGCCATATTGGTCCTTGCAAGAATAGATCCAGAAGCAAATGATTTGATACCTTTTAATGGACCAACATAGATGTAACAACAAGAACAAAGTGCTCTAGCTTTCGGACCAACCAGTCCTTCTTCAGAAGCTCACGGCAGATGTTTAGAAAATACAGTACTTATAACAGCTAGATAATGCAGAGAAAAACAGAAAAAAATCCCCATTGGTTTAAAATACTCATTTAAAAAAAAAACAGAAGATGATGTCAGAGAAGTTTAACAGTACAATACTGCCTTCAGCCAGAAAGACCCTCGGTCAGATGTGCTTGGTGGAACACACATACAAAGAATCCTACTGCATATAAATTTAATTGACATAAGATAACACTGCTGAAGCAGATAACTCCTAAATCAAGCTATGAGTGTCACAGTTAGTATAAGGATGTGATTACTGAAAGGCAACCCCACCCAGATTAAAGACAAACTAAGATTGTTATAGGGTTCATGAAATTTCAATGTTAGCATTATAGACAAGAATTTACCAGTAAAGTTGTCTTAAAACATCAGTGCACACAGTGTGATGTGTAAAACCTAGCTGGACCTGTCACCCAGCTGTATTCTCAAGCTAGATATAAGGCCCAAGAAATTTCAAAAACCTCAGGACTATATAAATGATAATTTAAATATAAATTGATAATATTAGTGTCAAACAAAAAAACTCTAGTCGAGGAACCTCAAGGAATTAAGAACATGTAGCCTGATATGTACTGATGTCAATATATACTGAGAATGTAGCAGCTTGATATACCACAAGTGTCTAAGGAATCTGAAAAAGAGATAAAAATGTAATTTCTCTCCTCCTCCTCTTCATACAAACAATACAACCTAACCCACCCCACATCACAATAATGTGGGTGGGGAGATATATAGCAAAGGAGATGTTGTCTCTCCCCCTTTTCTCTCTCTCTTCCCACAGACACACACACACACACACTCTCCTAGTGAACCCACAGCCTCAGTCACCGCAATTGTTCCCCAAAGGAATTCAACTTGTCATGAAATCCTGAGTAAAAGGGCTTATGTCTCCTAATATCTACAGAGTAAAAATAACACTATTTAACCGTACTACTATCTGCAAAGTAACATTTCCAAGGATGCTAGATAGAACTACCATGAAATAAACCTGCCACCCTCCCCAGGATAAGGTAACTAGAAGTAAATATAAAGTATATGTGTAAGACCAGAGGTCTAACATACCTACATATCCACAAATTACTACAGTATTAGCCGAATGTAAAAAGATCTGTGCAGGACCCCCATGCAAATGAGATCACACACCCCACCCAATATGTACAGAGTTACAAAAATTATATATAACAGTATATGATAACACTTCTGTATGTACAGTAGCAGGCTGGGTAATCTGAATATGGTGCAGGTGATATCAGGTTTATTTCATGGTAGTTCTAGCTAGTATCCTTGGAAATGTTACTTTGCAGATAGTAGTACGGTTAAATAGTGTTACATTTTTACTCTGTAGATATTAGGAGACATAAGCCCTTTTACTCAGGATTTCATGACAAGTTGAATTCCTTTGGGGAACAATTGCAGTGACTGAAATTAATATAGGTTCACTAGGAGAGAGAGAGAGAGAGTGTGTGTGTGTGTGTGTGTGTGTGTGTGTGTGTGAAAGAGAGAGAGAGAGAGAGAAAAAGGGGGAGAGAGAGAGACATCTCCTCCTTTAAGCTATGTATTTCCCCCACCCACATTATTGTGATGTGGGGTAGGTTAGGTTGTATTGTTTGTATGAAGAGGAGGAGAGAAATTACATTTTTATCTCTTTTTCAGATTCCTTAGACACTTGTGGTAGATCAAGTTGCTACATTCTCAGTATATATTGACATCAGTACATATCAGGCTACATGGTCTTAATTCCTTGAGGTTCCTCGACTAGAGTTTTTTTGTTTGACACTAATATTATCAATTTATATTTAAATTATCATTTATATAGTTCTGAGGTTTTTTAAATTTCTTGGGCCTTATATCTAGCTTGAGAATACAGCTGGGTGACAGGTCCAGCTAGGTTTTACACATCACACAGTGTGCACTGATGTTTTAAGACAACTTACTGGTAAATTCTTGTCTATAATGCTAACATTGAAATTTCATGAACCCTATAACAATCTTAGTTTGTTTAATCTGGGTGGGGTTGCCTTCAGTAATCACATCCTTATACTAACTGTGACACTCATAGCTTGATTTAGGAGTTATCTGCTTCAGCGGTTTTATCTTATGTCAATTAAATTTATATGCAGTAGGATTCTTTGTATGTGTGTTCCACCAAGCACATCTGACCCAAGGGTCTTTCTGGCTGAAGGCAGTATTGTACTGTTAAACTTCTCTGACATCATCTTCTGTTTTTTTTTTGTTTTTGTTTTTTTAAATGAGTATTTTAAACCAATGGGGATTTTTTTCTGTTTTTCTCTGCATTATCTAGCTGTTATAAGTACTGTATTTTCTAAACATCTGCCATGAGCTTCTGAAGAAGGACTGGTTGGTCCAAAAGCTAGAGCACTTTGTTCTTGTTATTACATCTATGTTGGTCCATTAAAAGGTATCAAATCATTTGCTTCTGGATTTAAATATATCTGTTACACGTTGTAATAACCCATAGGGTTTTATAGTATTCTCCACTATTGAGATACTGCGTAAGATTGTATTCAAACAACATGAAGTCTTGCTATATTCTGACTATTGCAGTTAGGTTCTGCCTTTCAACTGCCCCGGAGAACAAAGAGTTAACTTTCCATGGCCAGCATGGAACATTCAGCGCGACCTCGGTTGAAGCCCCTTTCTGCTGTTGTTTAAACTCCAACCGTCAGATTCTTTACTCCGCCTCACTGAACAGTCGCTCCGGAGATTTCTCCTTTGCTCGGTTCAAAAAAGTCGGTTAAAGTTTTGTTTTTCGCTCAGTTTCTAATGAATTTCTGCTACCGGATCTGTCGGTTTAAGTCTCTGTCTGTGGTACCGTGAGTACTAGATAGGTTTTACATTTAGTTTCTGTGTGAAACTTGTAAATTTCGGATCGGTTTGGTTTGAACTGATCAGTTTGGTCTAAAAAAAGTTTTTGAATTTGTTTAGTGTGTGGTAACCGGTCTGTATCGGTTCTAAAAAAAATGGATTTAATTACGGTTTATTCCATGACCTGTAACACGGTCAGGAACCGATAGCGGAGTCTTGCCTGGCGGATTGCCAAAAAAAGGGTAAGTTTTGGATAGGATTGGCCATGTCTGAGAAACCCAAGAAAAAAACCGGGCCCACTGGGTTTCAACACTGCAGTATGTGTGGGGAAGCCTTTTCTAAGGCTGATCCCCACACCACCTGTGTTTATTGTCTGGGGTTTGACCACCTCGATTCAGACTGCCAAATTTGTAAGTTTTCCCAAAGCTACCCTGGATAAGAGAGTAGGTAGACTGAGGGAAAGGGAGGCCGAGAAGTCCGCTGACCCAGATGGCCAGCCCGGTTCGGTTCCGACCGAACCAGAAGGAGTGCCCTCTGACCAGGGCGAAACTTCTTCGGGCAAAAGAAGAGCCGATTCTGAGGAGTCTGTTCCGGTTAAAAGAAAGAGAAGAGAAAAATCATCCGGTTCGGATCCACAAGTTCTTTCTCCGACCGCTGATGAAATAGCCAAAGCGATAAAGATAGTGCAGTCGCTAACTTCGGTTCCGGCCGAACCGGCACCATCTGGCAGGGGCTCTGTTCGGTCGGTTCCCCCGGGTCCAGATTATACTTTAGAAGAATTTTATGAACCGGAGGAGGAGAGTGATGATGATGGTGATTATGAAAGTCTGGATTTGTCTATTGACCTGGACATCTCCCCAGACAGACCTTAAGGTGTTTCTCCTCCTAGGCTTTCTGAGTCCCCTTCCCACTTTATGTTTTACAAGAAAATGGCGGAAACCCTCCAGCTTCCAATGGAAGAAGCAGTAGAGGATCAGGAGGAGCCTGATTTTGTTGAAATGATGGACATCCCAGAGTCCAGGAGGCTGTCTATTCCCCTCCACAAATCTTCTGGGAAACAGACATTTAAAATTCTAAAGACTCCTAACTCCATACCTCTTATAGGCAGACGAATGGACAAGAGGTATACCGTTTCAGGCTCAGACACGGAGTTCCTTTCTCAGTAATGCAGTCATGTTGGGATAGTGCAGGCTGCTGCCTGTGATAAGGCAAATATTCCCTTGGCATCACACCCCCCAGATAAGGACTCCAGGAGGATTGATGCCATGGCAAAGAAGCAGTACATGGCAGCATCTTTGGGACTCAGGCTGGCTAACTATATGGCCTACACAGCTAGATACCAGAAGTCCAGGTGGGACACTGTGCTGGCTCTGGCTAAACAGGCCCCTGCCCAGCTTGCCAAGGAGCTGGAGCAGGTGGCTGCAGATGGGATTGAGGCATCCAGGGTGCAATGTCATGCTGCTGTGGACTCCAGTAATGTTTCATCTAGAGTCATGGCTACATCTGTGGCCCTTCGGAGGACGGCTTGGCTCAGATGTACTAGCCTATCACAGGATACGCAGGCTAAGGCCATGGATTTCCCTGTCATTGGTAATTCTCTGTTCAAACAACATGAAGTCTTGCTGTGTTATAGACATTAGCAGTTTGATCCAGCTCTAGAACTGCCCCGGAATGAAATGATTAAAACCATTCCAAAATAGAATTTTGGCATGAGAGCAGCTCTATCTGTGTCATTTCAAACTTGAACGGTCAGATTCTTTACTCCGCCTCAGTGAACAGTCGCTCCGGAGATTTCTCCTTCTGCTCGGTTCATTTCGGTTTAAAAGTGTTTCGGTTGATTTAAGCAGAATAGTTTTATTTAACCAAAACCGCTCGGTTCAAGCTCTGTCTGTGGTAACCGTAAGTAAATGAAGGTTTTGTCTGTGTGGAACTTGTAAGTTATTGGTTCGGTTTTGAACCGATCAGTGGGTTTAAACTCATTTAAAACTAAAAGTTACTATTTTAGAGTGCGGTTCCCGGTTCTTATCGGTTCTAAAAAAAACGGATTTATTACGTTTTTTTCCAATACCCGTGACACGGTTAGAACCGATAAGGGTGTCTTTGCCTGCACTGCGCGTAAAAGGCAAGTTTTGGTTAGGCTGGCATTATGTCTGAGAAACCCAAAAGAAAAACCGGCCTGATTGGTTTCAACACTGTGATGTTTGGGGGAAGTCTTTGCCAAGGCTGACCCACACACCACATGTGTTTATTGTCTGGGGTTTGACCACCTCCAGTCAGACTGCCAGGTATGTAGAATTTCCTGCAGCCACCCTGGAAAAAGATTGGGCAGGCTCAGGGAACGAGAGGCCAAAAGTCCGCTGACCCGGATGGCCAGCCGGTTCGGGTGCCAACCAACCAGAGGGAGTGCCCTCTGACCAGGGCCATACTTCCTCGGCAAAGAAAAGCTGGTTCTGAGGAACCAATTCAGTAAAGAAAACAAGAAAATCAGCAGGTCTGGAGTCCAAAATCTTCTCCAACTGCTGCAGAGATAGCAAAGCCATACAAATTGTCCAGTCACTGTTCAGGGTCCGTCCGAACCACCACTATCTGGTAAAAGGTCGGTTCGTCCGGTCCTAGTGGTTCAGGATTATGATATTGAGGAATTTTATGAACCAGAGGAGGGGGAGGAGGATTATGAACAGTATGAATGTGGCTGGGAAGGTCTGGGTGTGCCCATTGAACCGGACATCTCCCCAGACAGACCTTTAGAATCTCCCCCTATGCTGTCTGAGTCCCCATCTCATTTTATGTTTTATAAAAAAGTTGCTGAAACCCTCCAGCTTCCTTTAGAAGAGGCTGTGGATGAGCAAGAGGAGCCTGATTTTGTAGAAATGATGGATATTCCAGAGTCTAGGAGATTGTCTATTCCTTTACATACGCTCTTTTAGGAAACAAACAATTAAAATTTTAAAAGCTCTAATTCTGTGCCTCCTGTAGATAAAAGATGGACAGAAGGTATACATTGTCAGGCCCTGATACAGAATTCCTTTCTCAGCAATGCAGTCATGTTAGTAGTTCAGGCTGCTGCCTGTGATAAAGCTAATATTCCTTGGCTTCACATCCTCCTGACAAGGATTCCAGGAAGATTGATGCCATGGCAAAAACAGTATATGGCAGCCTCTCTGGGACTCAGGCAAGCAAATTATATGGCTTATGTAGCTAGGTGTCAGAAATCTAGATGGGATACTGTTATGCACTGGCTAAGCAGGCCCATGGCCAGCTGGCTAGTGAACTAGAACAGGTGGGTGCTGATGGCATTGAAGCCTCTAAGGTTCAGTTTCATGCTGCTGTGGATGTTAATGGTGTTTCCTCTAGGGTCATGGCCACATCTGTAGCTTTTCGTAGGTTGGCCTGGCTCAGGTGTACTAGTTTGTCACAGGATACCCAGACTAAGGCTATGGATTTTCCTGTGGTGGGAAATTCTCTGTTTGGAGAGCAGACAGAGAATTACAGGAAGAAGATGGATGAATATAGGACTACTTACAAGAGTGCCCAGGCTAAGGAGCGGCAAGCCACTCCTCAAAGGCATCACCCCAGGGGTGGGGTAGGGTGAAGGCCTTTTCACAGGCCTTTCTACCAGACTCAGGCCTCCTCTGCCTATGCTCAGAGGGGGCTTCTTCAGAGGCAGGGGAGACGAGGGGTGGCAGACCTTCTCCCACCCCCAGCCTAAACCTCCTATAAACAGGCACCCTGATGGGGTGCCCAGGCCGATTCTCCTGTACCAGTGGGGGCAGGCTGGCTTACTTCAGTCAGAATTGGGCTTCTTTAACCTCAGACAAGTGGGTTCTGGAAGTAGTAAGCCAGGGTCTGGTTCTCAGCTTAAAAAGTTTCCCAAGTTGAGAAGCAGACTTTTCTACCTGCAAGTGCTTCAGAGACCTCGCTCTGGAAACAGAGGTCTCATCCCTGTTAGCTCTCCGAGCAGTAGAAAGGGTTCCTCCCCTGCATCAGGGCAGGGGTCTGTATTCCAGATACTTCCTTACCCCAAAAAAGAAAGGAGAGTGGCGGCCCATTTTAGATCTCAGATATCTGAACAAGCATCTTTTGAAACCAAAGTTCAAAATGGTAACTCTGGCAATGATTTTACCCTCCCTAAGGCCAGGGGACTGGCTAGCCTCCCTGGACCTCAAGGATGCCTATTTCCATGTCCTAATCAGAAGATCCCATCGAAAGTACCTCGGATTCGAACTGCCCTCAGGTCATTACCAGTTCAGAGCAATGCCCTTCGGCCTTACCTCTGCTCCAAGGGTATTCACAAAGTGTCTAGCAGTGGCAGTGGCCTACTTAAGGAGGCAGAGGATTGCTGTTTTTCCCTATCTAGATGACTGGCTCATTGTAGGCCAGTCCCCAGAACAGGTAAAATCTCACCTGCAGGTCACCCAGCAGCTTCTCACCTCCCTGGGTTTTCTGCTAAACCTACCAAAGTCGGTTCTGGAACCAGTCCAGGTACTACGCCTTTATAGGGCAGAATTGGACACAAAGCTAGCCAGAGCCTTTCTTTCCCCAGAAAGGGTAAGGAATTTAGTGGCTCTGGCCTCTTCCTTCACTCTGCAGGTCTCTCGACCAGCAAGACACTTTCTGCAGCTCCTGGGGCACATAGCTGCATCCACAGCTGTTGTACAGGGAGCCAGATTGCAGATGAGAGACATTCAGTTTCACTTGAGAGCCTTTTGGTCTCAGAGAAGAGACCCCCTTTCCAAGTTGGTCCCAGTGACTCTAACCTTGATCCTAGCTCTCCAGTGGTGGCAGGATCAGAGCAATTTAAGAGCGGGGTTCCCCTTCATTTCCCCTTCTCACGACTTGAGTCTCACTACAGATGCTTCCCTTCTGGGTTGGGGAGCCCACATGGGCGACCTTTCCACTCAGGGAGTTTGGTCCCCCCAGGAATCTCTGCTCCACATCAATTTGCTGGAACTCAGAGCTGTCTTTTTAGCCCTTTGAGCTTTTTCTGCCTCTGTGGGATCTTACGCTAGTATGGGCTTAGCTCACGGGCAAGCCATTCGAACCTATGCACAGGTGAGACTCCCCACCTGTTGTGGAAGAACACATTCTTGGGGGCTACCATGCCAACCAGAAGGCTGGGAGAGCGCCAGGTGCTCCTTTGAGTCTCCCTATCTGGTCTTCCACAGGGACAAGGTTGTCCTGTGCCCCACCCGAAGTTCCTTCCGTAGGTGGTGGCGGAGCTTTTCCCTAACCGGGTATTGTCTCTGTCGGGGTTCAATCCCATTCACACCTCGGAGGCCGCATATAGGATCCATTGGGACCCTAATTTAGCGCTCGCCTTCCCAGGGAGCGTAGGGCTGAAGTTCGGGAGAGGTTCGCCAGCTGCTTGTCATCTACGCTGAAGCCGCACCTGGCAGACCTGCAGCCAAGCGGACGATGAGCGGGTGGGTCACCTCCTGCATAGGTCTCCGCTAATAGGCGGGTGGGCATGGAGCCTCCCAGAGGGATAACTGCTCATTTTACCCGCCCTTCCGCTGCATCGGTGGCTGCTTCCGAGGATACCGCTGTCTAGGATATCCGCAGGGCTCCTACCTGGAAGCTGGCATATACCGTTTTTACCCCCTACCACATCGACCTTGGGTCACGCCGGGATGTTGGTCGGGGCCTCGGTTCTCCAGTCTTTATTCCCTAAGTAGGTGGTGTGCGCCTTGCCTCCCTCCTCCCGGAGAACTGCTAGGAATCTGCCAGATAGTGTGGATGAACAACATATCCATGTCCCTAGAAATACAGGTTACTCACCTGTAACAGGAGTTCTAGGAATGGTATGTGTTGTTCATCTGTTCCTAACCTCCCGGCCGGCGCACAACCTGGCTTCAGCGGACTAGATCTGGCATCATGGGGCGGAGCCAAGAGTTTTACCACCCGGTTGGGTGGGAGGAGCCAGCTTGAAGACATTCCGGCAAGATTTAAAGCGGCAAGGAACCTGCCAGATAGTGTGGATGAACAACATATACCATTCCTAGAACTCCTGTTACAGGTGAGTAACCTGTATTTTTTGTCAATGCCCTCCTCCTCTTCCAGCCACCATAAGCATAGGGAAAAACATGCTTATTGGTGAGATCAAGGTCTCTATTGAAGGAGGGTAGGTGGTCTTTGTCTGCTCCTGGGAATAGTGGGAAAAGGGCATGCACTGGAACTGCTCTCTAGACCTCCAGTGCATGCTGCACCTCATTCTCATTATCCTTAGGGATGCCTGTCCCTGTTGAGGGATGGAGGTCAGTCCCTTCTTCAGAAAAAGGCCGTAGAACCTGATCCTGCCAAAGGAAGGAAGGAAGAGGGTTTTACTCTAGGTATTTTCTGGTCCCAAAATCCACAGACTTGCATCCGGTTTTGGACCTCAGAACCCTGAACAAATTCATCAAGTCCAAATGTTTTGAACGGTGTCTCTTCAGGCTCTCTTTCCCTTCCTGCAAAAAAAAGGGATAGATTTTGTGCTCTAAACATGCAGGACACTTACCTTCATAATGGAATCCAAACATGCCACAGACAGTACCTCAGAGTCACACTGGCGGACTGCCATTATCAGTTCCAAATATTGCCCCTTGTAATCGTGGATATTTACCAGATGTTTTACAGTTGTGGCAGCAGCCCTTCAGAAGGGAAGGGCTTTATGTCCCCACCTCCCATTTGGACAGCTGGTTCCTGCAGGGCTCATCCAGTGAAGTGATCCAGCACACAGTATCTTGAACTCAGCAATTATTTGAGGGCCCTGAGTGTCACAGTCAGTAAACCAAAATCTGTTCTCTCTTCATGCCAGCAACTCCAGTGTAGTGGGGTGGTACTGGACACTGCAGAGGGCAGTGCATTCCTTCCCCAGGACAGAGCCAAGGCCCTGATTGCTCAGGTCTGTCTAGTACACAAGGACCACTATATGTCCGCTGGGACTATCCTCCAACTACTGGGAATTGCATTGTATTCATCCTGTTTGCACAATATGAGAGTTCCACAGGGATTCTTTGGGTGGAGTGGGACCAGCTGACAAATTAGTTGGAAAAAATTATTCTTGTCATGTCCCCTCTCAGAAAGTCTTTAATGGGATGGATGGAACCTCTGCATATGTTGCAGAGTGTCCCATTCTTTTCTTCAACTCCAGAGCAAATCTTCACAACAGATGCCTATGGCATGGGCTGGGTGCCCAGCTGGGACTGTACCAGACCCAGGGGTGTGGACAGACTTCGATTCGGATCTCCACATCCTGGAGATGAGGACTGTTCTTCTTGGTCTCCAGACTTTTGAAAAACACCTCTTTCCAGGTATCCTGTGAATCAGAACAGACAACATCAGTGTGATGCGCTATATCAACAAGCAAGGGGGCACTTACTTGTACCCTCTGTGCACAGAAACAATGAGATTGTGGCAGTGGGCACTTTCTCATGGCCTGCTGTTGTTTTCAGCCATTTTTCTCCCAGAAACATCTTGGCAGAAAGGCTAAGTTAGTCCCAGTCTCGGGTACGTGAATGGGAACTTCTGACCTCTTTGGTAAACAACATCTTCACAAGATGGGGTTGTCCAGAGTTGGACCTTTTTGTGTCCCCACACTATACAATACTGTCTCATTTTTGCTCGCTCCAGTGCCTCGTGTTTTTGGTGAGATGCATTGTCCCTCTCCTGGAGAGAGAGGTTTCTTTACACATACCCTCCAGTCCCTCTCATTCAGAGGGTGGTGCTCAAGCTATGGTCAGAAAAGGCTACCTTGATATTGGTTGCCACCCTCTGACCTTGCCAGATCTAGTTTCTACTCCTGCAACATTCATGCTTCAGTTGCTCGTGTCAGGGTCTACTGTTCCAGAATGGCGGGGGTGGGGGGCCTGGTCCACCCAGACCTCTGGTCCCTCCATGTGCACACTTGGCTCCTGAGGACATAGCCTTGCAGAGATGTGGTGTCCACTCCTGGAGCATCTGGTAGAGGAACCTCCAGTTCAGTTGCCCCTTGTTGGGGTCTGTTGTCCCAGGACAAGAGTTCCCTGGTCAACCCAGACCTCTGGTCCCTCCACCTGCATGCTTGACTCCTGAGAACATATCCATTACACGTTTTGGAGTTTCTCCCCAGGTGACTGATGTCTTGTTGGCAGCTAGGAAGTGTTCAGCTAGACGTACTGTTTTTGAAATGGAGGTGTTTCTCTATTTGGCCAGCTTCCCGTTCTGAGGACCCCTTTGTATCCTGTCATTACTGTACTAGCCTACATCCTACCTTTATCAGATTGTGATCTGCAGTACTCATCTCTTAAGGTGCACTTGACTACCATTTGGCTTTCAATGCCCCTACTGATGGATGCATGGTGGCACAACTTGAAGGTTCACTTACCTTCCTGAAGGGTATTCTGTACATGTGTTCCCCGATTCGTAAACTGGTTCCACCCTGAGACCTTAATTTGATCCTTGAAAACTTGACTTTGGCTCCTTTTGAGCCCGCTGCATCTTGTGAACTGTGCTTCCTTTCATGGGAAGCTCTTTTCCTGTTGCTGTTACCTCGAACCGAGGATTTCTGAACTTCAGGCTCTCACGAGTGTGCACCCCTACCTGATTTTCCATTAGGATAGGGTGGCCTTGTATACCTATCCTAATTTTTTATCCAAGGTAGTTTCTGATTTCACATTGAATCAGACCAGTAACCTACCAGTGTATTATTCTGAGCATGCTAACAGGGGTGAGGCATTGCTCAGTACCCTCGATGTATATAGGACACCTGCATTTCGTTCTGGAGCGCACAAAAGACTGCAGAAAGTCCTTGCAGTTGTTTGTCTCATTCGCCACTGGGAGAAAGAGCATACCGGTGACTAAGCGATACCTGTCCAAGTAGCTGGCCAACTATATTACCTTCTGTTGTAGGAAGTACATTAAGGAACTTCCTAGTGATGTTTGTGGCCATTCTACTCAAGTTATGGCCACATCTGTTGCCTGTTTCCAGGCTGTGTCTGCTGCTGACATTTGTGCTGGTACCACATGGAGTACTTTACTGCCAGACATTGTCACACGCAGACATGCTGGCTGTAGTCCTGCAAGTCCTTCCATCCTAATTTCATATCACACTTTGCCCTCCTCCCTGGGTGCTTTGTGCTGCTTGGAATTCATTCCAAAGGTGTGGCCCGTTGGAGGAGATATCCTCAGTGAAGATAGAACAGTTACCTGCCAGTAATAGTAGATCTTCATGAGAATCTCCTCCACTGGGCCAAAGCACACCCACCCTCCGTCCTCCTGTATAAGGTGTAAGCTGGCAGGATGTTTCACTGCCTTTGCAGAACATGTCCATATTGTGTTTTCTGTCACCAGTCTTACGTCTGTCTTTGTGTGCCTGGTCCCCTGGTTCCTCATGGTAAGTGGCCCTCCAAGATTATCTCCGGAGGGAGCAGTAAGGGGGGTGCCCGCATTATATAGGCGCCGACGTCGTATGTCATCGTGGGCGGCTCGCAGCTTGCAAAATTTCCATGTGGTCCTGAACCCAAAACCTTACGATTCCGAATGGTCCAATGGAGGATATTCTCCTGTTACTGGTAGGTAGCTGTTCTTTCCAGAGTGCCCCCCTGTAAAGGCTGCAACCCCTTTGTCAATAATGGAATCTAAGTCAGCATTTCTTAAAGGACATAGCCAGTAAGGCAGAATTCATTAATTTTTTTGTCTCTATGTCCCCTCATTCATTATTACTGATGACATTTAATTAGGACCTAGGGGTGCTTATAACGGGGAGCATGAACAACTCTGCTCAGTGTAGGAAGGCGGCAGCGAAGGCCAACAAGATGCTGGGTGCATAGCGAGGGAAATCTCCAGAAATAAGGAGATAATCCCCCTCCCCAGGACACTGGTCAGGCCTGACCTGGAGTACTACGTGCAGTTCTAGCGCCAGTACCTAAAGAAGAATGTCAGATTGTTGGAGGGGGGGCAGCGTAGAGTGACAAAGATGATCCAGGGATTGGAAGGCAAGCCCCACAAGGAAAGGCTGAGCGAGCTAGGTATGTATTCCTTGGAGGAGAGGAGAGGAGAGATGGGGGGCATGATTGAGACCTTTAAGTACTTGAAAGGGATAAACAAGTCTTGAACAGAGGAGATCTTCCAATTAAGAAGAGGAAGGTACACGAGAGGTCACAGTCTTAGACTGGGGGGGGGGATTCAGGAGGGAGGTTAGGAGACAGTTCTTCACAGAAAGGGTGGTGGGCAAGCGGAACACACCACCACAGGAGATAATGGCCTGTAAGACTGTGGTCAGTTTCAGGAGGGGATGGGACAGGGACAGGGTAAATCTAAGGAGGGGAGGAGTGGGAGGAGCAGCTGCGAGATGAGGGAGGGTAGCATCTTTTAGAAAAAGAGATGTGTAAGAACAAGGCGGCACAATTTAAAGATAGAGAGGGGATGGCTCAGGGGTAATGTGAGGATTTTTTTTTCACAGAGAGAGAGAGTGATGGATGCATGGAACCGCCTTCCTGGGGAGGTTGTTGGGTCTAAAACAGTGAGGGAATTCAAACATGCATGGGACAGACATAAGGCAATTGTAGTGGGGGTGGCAGGAAGTAGGCTGTTGGTTAACTAGAATCTGCAGCTTATCCAGTAGGTAGGGAAATGAGCAGACTGGCCAAGTGGTCCTTCTCTACCATCAAAGTCTATGTTTCTATGAGGGGCTAGCTGCACAATCGAGAAGACTTAACAGACCGTGAGGCCCATTTCTGTTGGCATTTTCGTATGTTTATATGATGTGATCTCCTTGTTTCAGACATAATCTCATCCTCCTGCGCTACCCCACTGCATCCTGCTTCCTTCCTACTCCATGCCAAAGTCATACTGCTCTTTTTATTATTTCGCAGTATGTTGCTATAGCAATGACTGTGGTCTCACAAACAGCATTATGACTTCAGAGAAGGGTGAGCAGGAGGATGAAATGAAGTCTGAGGGACAAAGATTATATTTTCATGCAAATGTCCTCCAAAATAAGGAATGAAGATATAAATGCAGAAAATGATGAAATGTAAGTTGAATTGCGTCTGAATGTTATAGTTCTGTGTTGTTGTACATTGCTGTTGGGCTACTACCTAGACCTCTTAAGGAGTAGAATGGCCATGTCCCCTGTAGAAATGTGCTTACTTACTGGATGATGTTATACTGGCAAATGTTTCTTCTTGAGAAAAAAAAAATGTTATGTGACCGGACACCATCAAGAATATAATGACATTGTCATTTTACTCCCTAAGACTTCTGTTGGCTAGTCATTTACTGCTGGATAATATGCTCACCTACTGGGGGCGAGCACACTTCAAAGCTGTGACATCAGCATCATAGAGCCCCTGATTCTGGGAACATGGATATGGTTCAATTATCCACATGCTGGCAGGTCTTCCTGAAGAGCTGATTCATCAGAACATCTTTAAGTAAAGCTCCTCCCACCACCTGGGTGGTATATCCCTCTGCTCTGCTCCATGAAGTCAGATATTCCTTTCTGCTGGAAGACTTTAGTCTCCTCCTTAGTAGTTCCATACATTGTAGGGTCTAAAAAGTGCACTATTAACAGACTTTGATTATTTTCTTCAACTTTCAGTATTCTGCTAGTTCATCAATTCTTCTCTAGCTCTTGGCAACGGAAGATGAAACACAAAGCAGAGCAAGCTCCCTACTTCAAGAACTGCATCACATACCGGCAGAAAATGCTGCGGGTGGTCCCACACGTGCCATGCCTTTACTGCTTAGGGAGGGCACATGATGTTGTGGGTTGCAGTCTCTGTCAGACTATGCTACCTTCATCTTTACATGAACTTGTCCAGAAGATGATCCTCCCCATCTCTGACTACTGCAACATAGTCTATGGTGCTGCTCCCAAGTCCTCCCTAGCCAGATTGGAAACTTTCCTTAACTCCTTCTATAGCTTCGCTCTTGATGCTCCCTCTTGGACTCATCATTGTGATTTCTATCATGCCTTGTCATTTCCCCCGCTAGCAAACCGGTGGCTCTCCCATTGCACCAAACATGCCTCCAAATACTGGCTGCGTAAACTCCCTCCTTACCTCACCACATTTCTCTCAACCCCACTCCCACCCCGCACTCCCTCAAATCTACTGACACTTCGCATTTTGGCAGTCCCCGCCCTCCACACTCATGGGATAGTCTGGCTTTTGTATAGGTTCCCTAAGGTCTGGAACTCCCCCTCAAAATAAGCCACTCCTACTCCCTACTTCCTCGAATCTTCCCTACACAACTACCTCTCCTCCAGCTATTCCTGCTTTAATACACCTTAATCTCCCTACTTTAATTTATGCTCTAGTTTATCCAACCCAAATCTCCCAGTCCTCAAAGCTTATCCCTACTGCCTCTATCCCCCTTCTCCGCTACCTACCCTTTCTTCCTTCCTCCCTACCATTATCTTCTATCCTTCCTCTACCTTTGCTTGTTCCACCCCCTGGCAGGGTTCTCAGCATCCTGAAGGGGCCAGATCATGGCATACCTCTCACCCCCTATTTCTCCTCTTCATCACCTCTATCTTTGACATGCTCTGCCCCCTGGCAAGGTTCTCAGCATCCTGAAGGGGTCCGACCTTGGTATGCCTCTCTCCTTCCTTCCTTCCCTTCCCCCTCCTCTACTCCCCCACCTCCCTCCTCCTTCTCTCTACTACTCTGTACTATACTGACAGCCCCTAAAATTCCATTGCTCTTGTACTTTATTTTGCACTTCTGTTGTACTGAAGCTTATTGTACTGTTTGTGCTGATACCAGCCCACCTTAGCCCAAAACTGTTTGTATTCTGTTTATCGCACCGTCTTCTAGCTACTCCCTTGCTCTCTTCCCCTCGTTTGTCATTGTCTACTTATACAGTCTATGTATTTCCTAGTTGTATGTAATCAGATATGAATTTTGTTAAACTGTATCAATCTCTGTAGTTTATCCTCATGTTCCCTCACCCACCAGGTCGCACCGTGAGATGAGCAACTTGTTGTTCAGTGTGCCCTCTTGGTGAAACATCTCAATAAATAAATAAATCTTTAAAAGATCACAAGGCTAGTCTCCTAATTGACCAGCCGACTGAGACCAAAAATTGTAAACAAAGGGTGGTCACAAGGCAGGCTCAGCTACAGCGTGGTCTGCGGCCCAACTCACGGCCATGGAAGAGGCACAGCTAAGGTCGCAGTGGGCACTTCAGCCTTGGCACTGTTCCCGGTTGGGACCAGTGTTGGAGCCTCCTTTACAGGGGAGTTTCATGAAATGTGTCTGGCCCTCCAGACCTTCAAACAGTTGTCAGAGGGTATTGACGAGGAGTCAGTCTCCAAGACCCCAGTCTTCTGGTCCTCACCCAGGAGGACATAGAGTGGTTGGTGTCCCCGGGTGCTGCTGCTCGGGATCAGCCCCCACTGGAGATCGACAAGAAGTCGGTCTCCAAGACCCCAATCTTCCAGTCCTCACCCAGGAGGACGTGGAGTGGTTAGCGTCCCCGGGTGCTGCCACTCAGGATCAGCCTCCACTGGAGATTGTGCAACCAAATCCAGTTTGCGTCATTTATACGGCATCTTCTGCAGCTTTTCCTTGACTTAGGCCCCTGAGTTGATGGTTGAGATCGAGACATCCCTCGTTCTCGATCCAACTCCACCAGGAGGTGTCGCCATCAACACTCCTCATCCTCATCTTTCTCACATGGTGAGAGCCTCTGCCAGTGTATGTGGTGGCACTGCAAGGAGCTGCTCTGGTAACAGTGGACCTTGGTGGGGCAGGGTAGGGTTCTACCCCGACCCACTGCGGTCAGCTGGCCAATGCCAGTCCTTCTGAGACCACTGTCATCAACCCCTGTCTCTCCATCCTTGCAAGTGGAACCACGTCCTCAGCAGCCCTTGTGGGTAGTGCCATCTAAGAACTCTCATGCTGCATGCAGCTTGCTAGGTCAGTTATCTGCAGAGATCACCCAGTCAGATAACTCAGTGGTGGTCCACGGTGGTAATGGTTGAGGACAGTCTTGGACGAGTCCACTGACCATTTAGGTGGTTCCTCTGTGCAGTCGTCGAGGATGCATACTTTTTGACTGGGTATCGGTTGAGGAACTGACCACAAACAATGGGCTAGTGCCATTTGGGGCTCTCCTCAGAATTATGCTCGAGTCTGTGAATGTCCCTCTGTTGAGAAAAGGGCTAAATAACCCTTTACTGACATCCTTGATAAAGATGAATCCCAAGGGGTTGCCTTTCCCATGGCTGAGGCCATTATAGGACTGGCCCTGGTGCTTTGGCAGCATCCAGCATCCTGTTCTGCACTCTTAGCCCATATGGTCTGTAAATATTCACTCCCTGCCGGCTCTCTGTCTGCCTCGACCAAGGGTTTGGTCTGATTTCATCTTCCTGAAATGTGAAAATACTGGGGACATGGACCAGCCCCCTGACAATGGAGTCGAAAAAGCTTGATCATGCAGCTAAAAAGGTCTAAGCCACTTCTTCCTTGGTCTCTGTCAGACGAATTACACCCTGATGCTAGTTTACTTTGGTCACTCACTGCTGGGAGTACTCCATAATCTCCTCCCTTACCTTCCTGCTGACAAGCAGTTACTGGTAAAAGTAATCGGAGATTAAGGTCAAGCGCTGGCTAAACACCAGCTCCAGAGGGCCTTGGACGTTGGCGATTCCTGCGCCCGTGCCATGGCAGCTGTCATCATGACGCATCGCAGGGCCTGTCTGAGGCTCTCTACCTTTATGGCAAACACCCAGGATAAGTTGGCCAATATTCCCTTCCTGGGCACTGACCTCTTTGGCTGGGGGGGTGGATGGGCATCTCAGTAGGACTGAGAAGTCCATTGTCACCCTGGATTCTGTGGTTTTGTCCCAGAAGGATCTGGAAGGCCAGAAGCCTTTCAGTTTTGGCTACAGCAGCCTCAGCAGCAATAGCCCCAGTAGGGGCAATTCGAAGCCTGACACTCCAAGGCCAAGTTCTCTTGTCAGGGGCCAAAATATGGTGGGGGTAGGGGATGTGGTGCCCCTGCGGCCGCAGCATCCAGCGCTCCCTACAAAGCTGCCCACTGACTGGTCGGGGGATGTCCACCTCCTGCCTGTCCACTCCCTGTGGTGGGGGAGTGTCGGCTTCACCACTTCTGTCCTCACTGGTCCGTCATTACTATGGACAAGTGGGTTCTAGTGGTGGTAGGAAGAGGGTTGCCACTCAACTTCAAGGCTGTCCTGCCTTACCGATCCCACGCTCTGAGGGAGTCCTTGGTGCCGGAAGACAAACTGCCCTCCCTCAGGGATGACGTTGCATAACTTCTCTCAGAAGGAGCCATAGCCCATGTCCCAGGTGCCTTAGCAAGACAGGGGCACAAGTCCAGGTACTTCCTGGTCCTGAAACAGATTGGGGGGGGAGGGTCTGGCACCCCATACTGGATCTGCACAATCTAAAATAGTTCCTAAGGGAGCGCTAGTTCCAGATGGTCACTCTGAAACAGATTATACCACCTCAGGAGCAGGTTATGTGGTTCTGCTCCCTGGACCTCGATGCATTATTCCACATCCCAGTTTGTCCATCTCATTGGTGGTACCTTTGATTCCGCGCAAAAGGGGTGCTTTATCAGTTCCAGGTCATGTCCTTCAGCCTCTTGTCTGTGTGCCTAGGGTCTTCAACCAGTGCATGGCAGTGGTGGCAGCCATTCTGTGGAGCAGGGGCATCTGGGTTTATTCCTACCTAGATGACTAACTGATAGCTGGGCTGTCCAAAGAGGTTGTGGAGTGATGCAGGCATCTGGTCCACCACACCTGCAGAAACAAGGGCCTCTTGGTCAGCCCAGCCAAGTTCATACTGATCCCCCTCACAGGCGATTCAGTACATTGGGGCAGAGCTAGACTCCTTACAGATCAAGGCCTGCCTCTCTGCAGACCAGGCATTGGATCTTACCTCCTTTTCCTGATCACTTAGTTTGCGCATACACGCCCTGCCCAGTACTTCCTGTAGCAGGTGGGGTACATGGCATCCTGCATCAGCTTGGTCCAGTGGTCTCACTGGCGGATGCGTCACTTGTAGTGTGAGCTGGGCCATCAGTTGTCCCAGCGCCTAGGTCACCCAGACCATCTGGTCACAGTGACCCAACCGATGTGGGATGCCATTCAGTGGTGGCTGATCCCAGAACATCTGGAGGAAGGAGTCTGGTTTGTCTGCTGAGAACTGACTGACACTCTCACGACAGATGCATCCCTGGTAGGATGGGGAGCGCACCTGGGGGCCACAGGACCCATGGGTGCTGGAGCTCCATGCAGTGCAGCTAGCTTTGACAGAATTTACTTCTCTAATCCGGGGTCAGGTTGTACAAATCCAGACAGACAATATTATGACCATGTTCTACCTGAACAGGCAGGGTGGCACGCACTTCCTTCACTTGTGTAGCCTTGTGCAAATGGGCAAGCCCTCCGTACCTGGACCATCATGCACTACCTGGGTGCAGATCTTCTGGCAATTCTTGTCAATGGACCAGACAGTCACCTGAAAGATACTTTCAGCTGGGTGGATGAGACTTTGCATGAGTGGTCCCTGCATCATCAGGTGGCGAGCCACCTGTTCTTCCTGTGGGACACACCTCTGATGGACCTCTTTGCCTTTTGGGAGAACAAAAACTGAGGCTCTTTTTTGCCCCCTCTCCACATTCTGGAACACTGGTGGGGGACGCCTTTGCAATGCCCTGGACCCCAGGCCTCCTTTATGCGTTTCATCCCTTTCCCCTGATCCAGAAGAGGTGTGGCAGGACAAGGCATGGATGATACTGATAGCTCTGATCTGGCCTCTCCAATTCTGATACCCAGATCTCCTCAGCCTCAGATCTCTGTGGTGGTTGCCTCTTCACCCGGATCTGCTGACCTGACAGCAGGGGAAGGTTCTGCACCCAGACCTTCAGGCCCTGCACCTCGCAGCCTAATTCCTGAGTGGCTAGAGTTGTAGGCTTTGGGTCTTCCTGAGAATGTGCCCCACATTGTGAAGGTCTCCTGGAAAGATCTGACTTGTCAATGCTATGTCTTTAGGAGGTTGTATAGAATAGTGGTTAAGGACATCGAGCTGCAAATCTAGAGAACTGGATTTGAAAACCATCCGCTCCACTTGCATAAAGTGTGACCCTGAGCAAGTCACTTAACTTCCTTGTGCTTCCAGGTTACACCTGGAAATGAGCTCCAGCATAGTGTGCCTTTCCTGGTTAAACCGTTTCCCTTTCCCTTAGATGGACAAGATTTTCAATTTGGTATCAGGGCAAGGAGCTTAATCCCCTTGCTTGCCCTGTAGCTAGCATCCTTGAGTACCTCTGGTCCCTATCCCAGCTGGGGCTGTGGTCTACAACCATGAAGGTGTACCTTCAAGCCATCTCTGTATACGAGGCGCAGGCTGGATACTGACGGTGGTGCAGGAGAAGGTGGTTGGTGCTTCGTTAAGGGTCTTGCCCACTTGTCCCGGCGGTGCATGAGCCACGACCACCTTGGGACTTATTGCTGGTGCTGGCACTGCTCATGGGCAAGCCTTTTGATCCTGTGCACAGCTGTGAGATTTCACCCCTGTCGTGGAAGACTGCCTCCTTCGTCGCCATCGCATCAACCAGAAAGATTAGTGAGTTTCAGGTGCTCTCAAAGGAGCCTCCTTATGTGGTCTTCCACAGGGACAAGAAGGTCCTTTGCCCCCACCCAGAGTTCCTCCCAGAGGTTGTCTTGGAATTCCATCTTAAGCAGACGATGAACCTCCCAGTCTACTTTATGAACCCACCTTCTGATGCCAACTGCAGGCTCTGTATGTTGGACCTGAAATGGGCACTCTCCTACTATGTGGAGCACACGGCTGGAGTTTGGAGTGAGGCTCACCAGCCATTTGTTACATACACTGAAGTTGCACCTGGCAGACTGGCAACTAAGTGGATAATTGCAGGTGGATTATATCCTGCATCAGCCTGTGCTCTGGGTTGGTTGGTAGGGATTTATTTTTTTTATTTTATTTTATTTGATGATTCGGAATACAACCTTTGAGTCAAGGACTCTTTTGCAAAGGCTCCATGTCAAAACAAATGAACAAATTTACAACAGAGTACATAGTAGGCAAGATTAATACAATAGATATAAAAGTTAGACGTATTTTATAGCAAGTTACACAGAGTGACACAGCAGGCCACAGTGGGCCATAGTTAAACAGTTAACTATAGGTTGTACAGGACTGTACAGTTAATACAGAGTGGTACTGCAGGCCATGGGGCCCTAGTCATACAGAAAGATCATACAGAAACAATTTCAGGGTTTAAAGTGACCCTCGGTCATTTACAGTATAGGAGATATCAACCATAACATGATAGTGTGAAATACATGGTCAAGCAAGAAATAAACATTCCAAGATGGTGCCAGTGGCTAAAGATCAGAGGCATTCGCAGTTGGAATGCTCAAGAAGATGGCTCCTTAGGGCCGATTTGAAAGGGCCAAGGGTGGGTAGGTGGGTGGTGGCTGCTGGGAGCCCATTGAGTGATAGGGGGGCCTGGTATAAAAAGGCCCTTTGACACAGTGATGTACTGCAGTGGAGGACAGAGAAGGCAGACCTAGTGGCACTTCTGGAGGTGCGGGCCGTGGGTGCTATGAAGACCAGGGAGTAAAGGCCAGGAGGGATTGATTTGAGGGATATCTTCTTTCCGAGGATGCATGTATAATATTTAAGTCTGGTGTCTCGGTTTAGCCATCCTGCAGACTTGTACAAGTTGCAGGTGTAAGTCATTCTGTTGTGACCCATGACCAGCCTGCAGGCCTTATTCAGGAAGTTCTTAACCCGGTCAAGGAAGGTTGGATCGGCTGAACCAAATATCACCAGACCATATTCAACCAGAGAGAGAACATATGACGACTCAGCCAGTTGGAGAGCCTCAGCCGTCAGGAAGTGTTTATGCCAATAAAGCAGGCCAATCCTGGTGTTGAGTGCGGTCAGGAGGCCTTGGATATGGTCGTGATAGGTGAGGTGGGTATCAAGGGTTAGCCCCAGGTACCTGAAAGAGTAAGCCTGCTCTAAGGGGACATTTGTGGAGTTACAGATGGTACTACTGTAGTGCTTAGGGCTCATTCTACCAGGAATACTGCTGCTTTCGTGGCTGCTTCCAGGGACATCCCTGTCCAAGAGATCTGCATGGCTGCTATCTGGAAGTTATCACACACCTTCATCGCTAATTTGTTGGGAGATCTAAACCTCGCTTTCAGATTCTTGACGATATTGGGAATGCAAGTAATCACAGACACGTTGCATTAGAGTAATAAACAAGTTTGTTACTACCAATGGGATAAATCACAGTTGCCCTAAGCATTTCTTACCAATACGAACCGGGAGCCAGTGCTAAGCGTTCCCTACAGCTCGAGGTTCCTCTGTGTCTCTTGGGGTCTCTCAGGTCTCCGAGGTATAAGGCTTGTGCATTACATTATTTACCTATGATAATTACTATGGTTACCAAAAGATGGAAACATTTCTAGTTACAGAGATGAGCCCTATTGGCTAAATTAGAGGTGGCTCCACGGTCCAAGATAACATTATATAATTCTGTAAATTCATCAGTTTGAGAACAAAAGAGTTCTTATACAGAATCTTACATAACTCAGTGTAGTGGTACAGATCACCAAAAGGTGGCAATGGCGTCTTACATATTATAATTACTCTAAGGACACAGATGTCCTGGCATCTTACAAGTAAATACACAGAAAATACGTAGCAGGATATATGTATTAGCAAGCAAAGTGTATTACAACAATATGCATTCATATCCTGACATCTACTCTTGTACGGTAGGTGCTCTTAGCCCAATATGTTAGTATAACATATACCTAAATGCTAACTGTCTATGGTGTACCTCTGAGGGTACCAGTTAGGGTGCAGGGACCTCGTGTAACATATTACAGAATCAACCTGGAGTCTTATCAGGAAGCTGCATTTAGGACCTCAGTTTGCCAAGTAGGATTGCACGCTTTGCCCCCTCCTCCAGGAGGATGCCAGAAGTCTACCATTGTGTGGCTAAGTGAACCATATCCTCACCCCTAGAAAACTAGGTTACTCACCTTGTAGCTGTAGTTCTTGGAGTGGTGTGTGGATCACATCCACACAACCCACCTGACCTCCCCTGGCAAATGTCACATGGATTCCTGCTTCCAGCATGCAAGATCTGACGTCACGGGGCAGAGCCGAGGGACATACCACCCGAGTGGTGGGAGGAGCTTTGCTTAAAGATGTTTCAACAAATCAGCTCTTCAGGAAGAACTGTCATCGTGTGGATGTGAACCATATACCACTCCTAGAACTATGGTTACAGGCGAGTAACCTATTTTTCTACTCCATTCATAGCAAGGAACTCTCCTTCTTGAAGACGTTCTTCGAAACTTTTGTTGTTTGTTTCTGCTGTTGTAACTGTCAGCAGACTTCTTTTTGTTTTTCTTAACAGAATTTCTAAATTGAAACCATAACTATTGTTTGTTTGCTTAATTGACTTCTGCATTAACCCCATATTCCCATTAGATGTAGGATTTTTTTTACATTTTGCCTGAACTCTGCTCAGAATTCTTCAGTGGGTGGTAAGATACTGCAAGTGCTATACGTCTTGCTGTTGTAGTTTACATTTAGTCTGTTGCCTAGGTAAGACTTTTTTACTGTTTTTTTTTTTTCTTCAGAACCGTTTTTTTCTCCATCTGTGTGCTGTTCGTTCTTTCCACCCACACCCATCGTGGGATTTGCTCAGGATGGTTTATTTTCCCATTTCTGAGAGTTTTAGGTACCCGTCCAGGTTCTTTTGATATTTTTGGAATTTAAACTGATTTTTTGACTGCTTTTTTTTTCCCTCTTAATAGTCACTGCTGCCTTTTTGATGCAGTAGTGGCATTTTTTACCAGTAAGCATCATTTTACTAAGAATTGGCACAAGGTGTGTAAAAAGTTTGCTGTAGGTACAGAAGAATTGACAGACGTGCACAGATTTGATGCAAGTGTGCAAAAAATTTGATAGAGGTGTACAGATACTGATGCAAGCACACAATAAACTTGATACAAGTGGCCAAAGCCTCTGAGTCAGATCTCCTTTTGTTAATTTTGGTGGGAAAACAATTCCAGAAGGCAGCATGGCATTCGGCAAGCCATTTTTCAGTTAATAAGAAATGTAAAGCATGTTGTAAGACTTTAAGACAGTCTTCGTATGGGATGTTCTGTCTGTACTGGAAGACCAATGCTAATTTTTTCATTGTTTCTCAAACTGCTGGTGACACTGGTGAAAGTACATCTGGTTTTAATTTTGGCAGTGGCAATAGAGATTAAAGAAATGCATCCATTTTATCCCAGCACAGTCTTTTATAAGGAAGACCTAATGATTAGGGTGCAGAAGAGCGTTCCTCCTCTTACATCTAATTTGCAGCAGACCACTCCCTAGGTATTGGGACAGGTATACCCATAAATATTGGGACATCCAACATAGAACTCAGGTGGAGCAGATGTTCTTCCCTTTCTGAATGTATTCCCAGGCCAGTTCAGACAAGGGAACACCCCTCAGTCAGATGACTTGGAAGGCTCACAAGGCAGTAGTAATCCTACTGAACCTCAGATCCAGAGGACTTTCAGGTTTCTAGAGAGAATGAAGAGGAAGGGGAATGGGTAGAGGAGAATAGGTCTTCTTCAGTCCAAGTTCTGTTTGATCCGAAGCATTGTTCCTTCCTGCTTGAGGAGACCTATAGATTTATAGCTACTGGAGACATAGTCAGTCACTACACTGAATGTTAATCCTATCCTGTCCACCACAGGGAGTACACCTAAGTGTTTCCCTGAATTTGAATTTGTTGTACAGAGTGTAGGATAAGTGAGATAATGTTGACAAGAAGAAGCAGCTTTCTAAGTCATGGGCAAAATACTACTCATTCCTTCCTGCATTGATCAACAAAGTGTGAGGCTCCTCCTGTTACAGATGCAGCCATTTCTCCAGTAGTGAAATGGTTATGCTTCTCAAGGCACAGCTTCTTTGTAGACTCTAATGAAAAGCATCTAAAAATGACTAGAAAACTTGTACTGTATACTCTGGTCACATAAGACACTGCATCGGTAACATGAGCACTAGGTGAATGGTCAACAGCAGTGGCAGGTGAGGGTCCAAAATATTTTCCAGTTAGAGATTTCCTTCCTTTGGTACATATGCTGCCTGCTATTTTTAGGAGATTCCATGGTAAATCTCCTACATGCCTCAGTGAGAGGGTCCGCCACATGTGTGATAGTCCTTAGATCAGTTTGGCTGAGACATCGATTGGTATGTGACACACCCAAGTCTCAGTGGGCTTTTCACTAGTGGCATGTTGTTTAGCTTGCAGTTGGAAGATGGCCCGAAGGGACTAAAGGAAAAGTAAGGGTCTGTTCCGAGTTCCAAGAATCCACAGCATCTCTAATAGTTGCTTCAAAATTCGGGGTTTCAGTCATGTTCACAATGCACATGATAAATTTCATGCCTTTTAGGGATATGGAAACCAGCAGAGAAGTAACACATACTGTGGCTTTAAAGTTTTTGCAGAATCAAGATAATTTCTCCCCTAAATGCTTTGGGGAAGCAGACCACAGAGGTGGTTACAATGCCTGAGGATTGCGGGTTCATCTTTGCTCACAAGCTCTGGATGGATAGCTACAGAAATTTATTAACACATCAGTCCAGGCCACATCTGACACCTGAATACTGGAAATCATTTTGCAAGGTTATGCAACACGGTTTTCTTCTGTGCCCTACAGGGTGTATTTTTTCCTAGTTGTCGGTTTCTACGAATCCCAGAAAACATCAAGCATTAGACCAGACCTCAGCTCATCTGCTTATTAACAGGGGCAGTGATCCTGGTTCCTGCAGCAGTAAAACAGGGGTTCTACTCCATTTACATTTTTGTCCCCAAGACATCTGGAGGAATGCATCCAATCTTTGATCTCTTCAGTCTGAACCAGTTTGTGAGATCATTTTGGTTTAAGATGGAGTCCCCAAGATCAGCCTTTGTTGCGATTCAGCACTTGATTTCCTAGAGTCTGTAGACCTATTGGAATTCTCTGAACTTTCTGAGTCAGCAGTCACACCAGAAAATATTTGGATTTGCCATCCTAGAACAACACCTCCGGTATCAGGCTCTACCTTTAATAGTCATTTTGACTCCCTTTTGGTGGGAGGGACATCAAATGTAGTGAGTTATCTCTCTAACTCACTACCTCTGCATGTGACTGATCAAACCCTGTCTTTCTTTGTATTCAAATCTAAATTGTTGGACAGGTTATGTAACATAAACACATGTAAATGCCTGTAATCTGCTAGGTATACACATTGTAAAGGCACTTTTACTGTTTGCTTGTAATTTTCCTATTTGAACTGCATCCTATGTCTCTCCTTATGTCTGGTCGTTTATGAAAATGGACAGAGTTTTGCCCATAGTCTCACCAGACATTAATTAATAAATAAATAATAACAAATAAATTTACCTGCACTATTCCTGTTCTAGACAGATTAGGAGCATTTGGCTCACCATTCAGTATGCAGGACATTACAGCGTTCTTGATCTCTGGAACACCTCTGAGCATACTCTCTACAGACCTGGAGAGAATTTTTCTGTTGCAGAGCAGAATGAACAGCCTTATTGAACAGATTTTCCAAGTTAGGACGCACAAAGCCATGTCAGCCTATAGGTGTTCCGATATGTAAGGTTTGATAACAGCTACCATACAGATGGTTCCTTGGACAGACTACACAAGAGCACTCTTCAAATCCTCCTGCTAATGCCTTTGCCATCACCATTGGAGCAGTACCAAGCCTCAGTCTGGCTCCTGAGATCAGTGCGCCAGTCTTTGAAATGTTGGGCGAACCCTCAAGACCTGTTTAAGGGGTCTCCATTAGCTTTGCTGCAGCAGCTCACCGAAGTTGAATGCTAGTTTAGGTTATGGTCCGGGGGTATGGTCCCTGGAGGAGCAGAACCTCCAAATGTTTTAGAGAGCAGAGTTGTCTGATTGACCTTCAGGCATTTCAAGGACAGAGTTCTTCAAAAGTCAGTAAAGGTCTGGTCCGACAACACAGTTACCATTGCTTACATAGGCAAGACAGCACAAGAAGCAAGATGATGTTGGAAACATACTCACTTCTTCATGGGCATCAGCCAGTCTAGAGTCCCAGTCTACAGTCCATCTTGTGGGTCAGCACAGCTTCCAGACGTACTGGCTCAGCTGCTGGTAGGTGCATCTGGGAGAATGATGTTTGAATGAAAAGCTATTTTGAGTCTTTATCTCTGGATGTCAGAATCTGCTACAGACCTCCTGCCTCCTGAAGCAGTGATCAGGTAAAGAAATGCTACAGACAGTACAGATGTCCTGTAGCTGAAACAGTAGATGATGTGGCTCAACTGTAGATTATCAGCAACTTATATCCTTTCTCACCATTTCCTTTACTTTGGGCAATCTTAAGAAACCTCTGTCAGTCACATAGCTCATCCTAGTAGCCCAAAGTAGCCAAGAAGACCATGGGTTTTCAGAGTTAGTCTGGCAATCCAAATGCCCTTCCGTTTCCCTCAGCAGCATGATCTTGTGTGTAAAAGTCTGACTCTGAGGGACAGGGGCTTCTCAGACTAGGTTAGTCTTAGAGAGTGGTTAATAACTTTGATGTCATCAAGGAAGCGTTGTTCATCGGCAGATTATAGTAGAGGTGGACTTTTTGCTGTTGAGCCAGTCAGGCAGGTGTTGGACCATGAAAAGCATTTGTGCCCCAGATTTTAGACTTTCATCAGGAGGGCCGATCCAGTGGTGCTAGAGGTTGAGGCGATGATCACTACACCTCGCACCACGCCAGCGACCCGGGTTTGGGAACGACCCAAATTGCGGGTGGTTGGCAGGAGCGGGAGAGGATCGAGAATCTGGAGGACTGCTCTCCTCTCTCGGGAAGGGAGGGTTTGTTGTCCCGCTCACTGACTGCCCTCTGGTGATGGCGGGGGGCAGTACGGGTTGGGAGGCATGTACCGATGCCCTTGCATCGGTAGGGAGGCGGGGCAGGGATAAAATGGTGGAAAAGAGCCTGGCAGGCTCCTTGATGGGCCGCCATGTCCCGAGGGCTGTCCCTGGTTTCTGGATTGGGTCTCCAGTAGGGGGAGGGCAGAAGCCGGAACCCTTCTCCCTGGCCCCACCATGGGGGGCAAGCTGCAGGGGAATTTCCGGGGATGAGCAGGAGCGTGCAGGACTGGAGAGTGAGTCCCTCCGCAAGGAGGGCCATAGCCGCCTGCCAAGGCTCTGGGTGGAAAAATACAACAATTAAGAAAAAGAAAAAAAGACTTTCATCAGGAGAGGAAACAAAGGCTTGGCCCCACAGTACCTTGCAAGTAGGCTTGGCCTGCAGTACCTTGCAAGTACAGGTCCCAGCTTTGAGTGCAGTGCTCGGTCCTTGTGAGGGGCACCCCCTAGGTTGACACTCAGAAATTACTTAATTTTTTACACTCTAAAGAGAACCAAACTATTCTATACATCTCCAGTTTCCCCTTGAGATTTTAATGTGGCCTTTTATTGCACTCTGTAGTCCTCCATTCCTGCCTCTGCTGCAGGATTCAAAAGATATTCTGTCAGTTTTAGACATGTTTTCTAGAAGCAATATGCTCTGCCAGTCCGAGAGTTGCAGGCACTTTCATACAGAGTCATATATGTTTTTTCATCAGGATAAGGTAGTATTGCCAGCCCGTCAGCCCAGCATTAGCGGTACCACTCATAGTGCTAGTGACCCAGGTTCAGGAATGAGCCTGGATGATCGTGGACTGGCCAGGGGAGGAGCACTGAGCATCCCAGGGGCTCCAGGTAGACTGCTCTTCTAAGACCTGGTCTGAGACCAGTTTCTTTGTTGCACTTTACACCCTACAGTGTAGATTTACTATTCCAGCACTGCACCACCATGGAACAGCACTCCTGGATCACAGCTTTGTGCCCTAAGCATTAGGCTGTGCTGGCTGGTGTTTAGCAAGCTTGCTCTTAGACACATGTGTGACACTAGCTGATCCTAGACCAGATAAAAAAAGAAACTGGTCTCAGACCAGGTCTGCTAGGAAAAAAAAAAGAGGAAATTGGTCTCCGACCAGGTCGTGGAGGACTAGACTTCCTTGACTGTCCCAGAGAATGCTGTCTTCTGTGGAGGGAGGGCCGTCACACCCACTGTGACACTGCCACCTGTGGATGTATGGGTGTCAGAGCAGGGGCAGCGGTGTAGGGAGGGAGAGGACGCCATTAGGTGCTTGGCTGGGGTGTGCATCATCATGCCAACAGCTTGGACATTCATCCTTGTGCTGGCATGCTCGGGCAAGGAAGGGGGGGGGGCTAAGGGAAACAATGAAGTAAATACCCCAACACCACAGCATCATGATGGCTGCCACCGAGGGGGCTCTGACAGACAGTATATCCGTCCAACACCGCCGGCAAAGGGAGCAAAAAGTATATCCAAGGGGGAAAAGGTTATGATAGTGTGAAGTACAGCCCCTCCCTCTCCTACCGTGTTTCGTGTTAACCAAGTAGTAAGCCTTTCTTCCTTTTCTCCAGATCCTGCGCGTGCAAAAGCAACTGCACACGCTATATGATCGCAGAGCAGTTGACATACCATATTCAAATGCAGTCCTGTTAGAAATCTGATAGCCGTTTTCCACTGTTTGGAGCAGTAAAAAAGAGCCACGTGGATTCTGAGGTGGCCTTGGCTAGATAGAGCAGAACAATATTTAAAAAGGGCAACAGGGTCTGTGTTCAGAATTATCGTCCTATCAGTTTGACTTCCGTGGTTGGTAAAGTAATGGAAAGGGTCATGAAGACACTAATCGAACAAGAATGTGAAAAACTCGGTATCCATGACTCTCTTCAGCATGGGTTCACTCCTAAACACTCATGTACGACGAATTTGATATCTTTTTATAATATAAGTGCTTTACTGGACGCAGGTATCCCTTCTGATATTATATTACTCTATTTTAGTAGAGCTTTTGATAAAGTACCTCACAATAAACTAATAATTAAAATGCACAATTTGGGCTTTTCTTCTGATATTGTCAATTGAATATCTGATTGGCTGACTAATAGGACCCAGAAGGTTAGAATTTATAATGCATTGTCTGTTTTGGGTAGGGTGTCGAGTGGTGTCCCTCAGGGATCAGTATTGGGTCCTACATTATTCAACCTCTTTGTTAATGATCTACAACCTGGGCCTAACAATTACATGACTAAATTTGCAGACGACACTAAATTAGGGGGTAAAGTTAATAATTATGACAACATGGCATCACTAAAGGCTGATCTGGAAAGATCTGTGCTTTGGGCAAAACAAAATAACATGCACTTCAATCTAGATACATGCATGGTCATTCATTTTGGCAAAAATAATCCAAACTATGAATATCATATTAATGGATTATTACTTCAGTCTTTTAATTGTGATAAAGATTTGGGTATTTACATCAACAATAAACTTGCGTCTGGAAGTCACTGCACCAAAATTGCGCACATGGCTAATGGGCTCCTGAGGCAAATCAAGAGAACATTTATTAACCATTCCAAGCAATGCCTTATTCCTCTCTTTAGGGCCTATGTTAGACCGTATCTTGATTATGGATCCCCCTTTTGGAACCCAAGCCTAAAAGGCGATATTGCTATTCTGGAACAGGTCCAAAGGAGAGCAACAAAAATGGTACCCAGACTAGCACAGCTGGACTGTCAGGACAGACTCCAAGCTACTGGTCTGTTTTCACTTCAGAACAGAAGATTGAGAGGCGACATGCTCTTAGTCTTTAATTTGCTCGAATCACCAGATCTTATGAAACAATGTGGGTTGCTATTTTTCAATAGATTAGTTCCAAGACTACACAATAAACAGTTAGAGGGTAAACCATATAAAACATCTAGAAGAATAAACTTGATGCCTGGATTTAGGAAAATTATTAACATTTGTCCTACACTGTGTGGGGAATAGTCTCGATGGGCTTCGGCCTTCTTCTGTTCTATCAAACCAAGTAACATATATAAAAAAGACTTGTGCAGGGCGAAGTTGACACTGCCAGCTTTGATCAAAGCACATTCAGCCAGGATTAGACACCTCAATATCTGACTTGTACTAGCCAGGAACTGGGTCTTCCTTCAACACATTTACAAAGGTTTGCAGATTAGACACTCAGACCTCCGCCAGTGCGACGTTCAGGTACAAGTCACTTCAAGTGACAGTAAAGCGATAAGCAGCTAAAACTGAGAGAATAATGACAAAGTAGAATGACACAGAAAGAAGAAATTCTATCAGACTTACCATAATTTACTTTTCTGCTAATTCTGACATTGTCATAGGGAGGCACCCTAGAGAGTGTTTACTCTATAGAGAATATTCTATTTCTACAATGAGTGTCATGGCAAAACTACCCAGATAAAAGCCGTATCCCAGCTGATGAAGAACCCCGACTCCTAAGATAGCAATGATATCTTATTAATCGGATTTGTCACACCCACGATCTCCACACTCTGGTTCATCATAACCACTGATCAACTGTTCCAGTCCAGCTGAGCGTCTGGTGAATGGGAAAGAGAGATCCTTGCACTCACATAAATACATTTTTTTTTTTAAATCTATCCACTAAATCACTGATCTGACTTTGGCAGCACGCTCATCGTATAAACTGGACATGGTATGGTTGAGTGTGTCATACTGTTTTTATCTTCATTCGAAATCTGCGACCTCTTGATCCCTTGCTCGTGGCTACTCCCCTCATGAGGGGTCAGGAGGTCACAGATCTTTCATGAAGATTAAAAAAAAGTATGACAAGCTCTCCCATACCACATCCCCCATAACAGAGATTTGATCGGATTTCATAACTGTCTTACTAGGCAAGTTGATGCTGTTTGTTTTAGACACATATTATTTAGTGCGTTCTTTTACTCAGAGTTCATTTGAAGAGTTCAGTGTTGAAGCTGCCATTGCAGAGATTATATTGGAGAAGTTGGATACAATTTGAAGAGATGATGATGGAAAGTTTGATGTTGCCTACAAATTCCTGTATTGTAGGGCTGAGATTTTTCTATCTTTTAAGGAATGCATAAGTTAACCCTGCCATTGTTATATAGTGTATGAGAGAGTGCTGTTGTGTATAGAAAAATCGATGACTGGAATCAGTCTGTTGTGCGTTAGTAGTGACGTCAAACTCCTGTTGTGCTTCACTGAAGAATTCTCTACTAACGCACAACATTGAATCAGTGCTCACACTGAAATCTCCTCAGTCATGCTGACTGTTGCCAGAGCTGTCACCTAGTAAGCAGACCTCCGAGTGGATGCCCTGAAAACAGCAACAGATAAGACAATTTTACGTGTCTCTCTCCCTAGGCTACTTGTTTATTTAAAAAAAAGGCATTCTCGCTAATCCCGATGCCGCTGTATGTGAGTGCCTTCTCATACACTATAAAAGATTATGTATGAGCAGGCATACACAGACATGGGTATGCTTGAAATCTTGAGGTTTCCTTGGTGACAGGAGACCCCTCTACTGTCACTAAGGAAACCTCTCGATGCCAGCATACCCTTGTTGTGTATGCCTGCTCATACACAATCCTCTATATAGTGTATAGTGGAATGCTGTTATGCATGAAATTCCATGCCTGGAATATGCTTGTTCTGCTGCAGTAGTGATGTCACTACTGCAGCAGAACCACTTGGAATCCTGGCACATTGTTGCTTTCCTCTATTTAATTCTGTGGTGACAGTATTCTAGAACCTCTAGAGACTTTTCAAGTCAGCTTCATTATGAAAAAGAGAGAAAAAAAACACAAAGCACACATTTCACATGGTACTGCTATACATTATAAAAAATACAGGATGAGCAACTCTATGCACAACCTGTGTGTTCTGTCACCTCGGGGTTCTGATTCCCATGGACCTCTCGAGCTTCGCTCTCAAGGTCAGAGGGAATCAGAACCCCTCTGTGGCAGAACACACTCATTGTGCATAGTTGCCCATCCAGTATTCTCTATGTTGTCATACAGACAGCTCTGAAAGACTCATTACTGAACATTCTAAGTTATCTGACTCAGAATGGGGTGGGGCCAGGGATTCTGTGATATCACAACTTTGAAGTGTGTTGGCCCCTAGTAAGGGAGCATGTGATACCTGGCAGTAAAGAAGTAGCCAGTGACACGGCTGGAACTAACAGAGAAGGAAATTATTATAAGTCTGATAGAATTTTTTTTCTTTTATGGAGCTTACTTAGATACTAGAAATTTATTTTTAAAGAATTGCTTTTTGTCAACATAAGTGCTGTTTTAAATATATCACTGACTGTACTAACACAGTGTTTGTTTATGATCATGCATGAAATGGTACAGTTCACTGTCCTGCTGTAGTTAATAAGCAAGTAATCATAACATTTCAGAGTAAACTTTAATCAAAATTATTGTTTTCTTTAAGGATTTATATTGGAAAACGTTTGACGACTTCAGCCAGTACCTTTTAAGTGTGAAGGAAAGTCATAATCAAGAACGGATTAATAATTGTGGCTTGCATCACACCAGAAGAACTTTCAAGATCCTGTGAATGCGTTTCCAGCAAGAGATTGCTGACCATTTCTTGTGTTCTGTAAATGCTGTGTTGCTCACTAGATTTTATTTACTTACTACAGTGATTGTACACCTTTTTATTAATTGTTGCATTGTGCCAAAGAGAAGCTGATTTCTAAGTTAACTGATTAAATTATTGAGTATAATTTAGTCCAAATACACAATTTTATGCAATATTGCAGTGTTTAGACTATGCTATAGAGGGTACATTACTTAGGTTTCATAATTCAGTGGCAGTGAACCTCTAAATCACATTGTTGTTGTTGTAAATGGATAAAAGAGAGAATAAAGAGAGAATATCAATGATGAATGGTGCTGTATTGTATATGGTAAGAAGAACAATAGTCAGCAAATAGGAAACGTGCATGTGTTTAAGGAAATAGTGCATATGGCCGGATTTGTGGCTATTGCAGTGAAATTGTGATAGCTTTGGCTGGAAAGGGATAGGGGAGAGAAAATTGACTCGTCTTGCATCCATTCTGGATCTGTTGTCTTCAAATGAAATCTCCTGCCTTCATAATAACTAGACTGAAGCCTTTATATTTGGAATAAACAATAGTTTCCTTTTTTTATTTGATTTGTTTATATAAAATCTAGTAAGTCCAAGAGCCATTGGCCCATTTTCAAGGTCAACCAGAGTCACATTCATACAACAAAACAAACTTTTTAAGCAATATAGGCAGACTTGAGAATCTGGAATAGATTTGTCTGCATATATTTCAACGTACTGTATAAAGGTGAAAATAAATACAAGTCCTGTGAGGCTGTAGCCTTTATATCTGGAATAAACAGTTTTATTTTTTAGCAATATATGCAAAATTGAGGATCTGGAATAGATTTGACTCAAAATATTTCAGTGTACTGTATAAAAATAAATATAAAAAGGCATGTGTTCATAACTACTGGCTGAAAATGTTTTTGTTTAGTTATAATCTAATATAAAAAGTCTCATCACTGGCCTGTTACTTTTTTCTTGTCATAAAAGTGAGACTGCTTGGGTCCGATATTCAAATATGTGCTAAATAGAGCACAGAATGTTGCGCTGCACCTTGCGCTTGCCCAGGTGCCTGAAGATGCTGTATTCAGTGTAATAGCGCATCAGCACTATTCGACTGAATATAGGGCCATGTCGGCCCATCACTATGCCACTTAGCGCTGCCCTGACAGGGCTCCCAAAGTACACTGCCAGAATGGATAGTGCCAGTGCGTAATTTCTAATATTCAGAGGGACCCATGCAAATGAGCCCATTGGGCATGCAAGGCACTAAGGGTCAATTTGCATACCCACTATGGGCTAATTTGCATGGGTAGTGAGACAGGTTAGCATTGTGCCATCCCCTCCCCAATTGTCCTGTCCCAGCCATGTATACATATCCTTGGTGCTAGTGGTAACACCCCTCCCTCAGATTGCCAGCCCCTGCAGAATGTACAATGTCCCTGGTGCTAGTGGTAACCCCCCCCATCCCAGCCCCTGTAGAATGTACGATATCCCTGGTGCTAGTGGTAAACCACCATCTGGAAACAGCCCCTGCAGAACAGGTCTTCTGGTGCTAGTGGTAACCCCTCTCGCTTCGATGATCGATCCCAGCCCTACCGTCCAGTTTGATATCCCTGGTGGTAGTGGTGCCCTTCCTCCCTCTGATCTCAGCCTCATCATATAGTGGCATACCCTGGCTATTGCATCTCCCCCCGCACTCGCCAGCCCGGAAGCTCATGCAGCCTCACCCTGGCACCCAGTGGCCCCCTGCAGCACCGAACACCACAGCCCCACTCACTGTTTCTTCAGCATTGGTTTCAGGAGTGCATACAGTAAGCAACACAGCCCACCTCAGCTGGACGCCATTTGTCCAGGCAGGGAGCATGCCTCTTATTTATAGGACAGGGTTATGCGCCCTGTCCTATAAATAAGAGGTGCACTCCCTGCCTGGACATATGGCGGCTGGCCGAGGAAGTATGTGGAGGGCTGTGCTGATCGCCATATGCACCCGCAGCACCAACACTGCGGAAATGGTGCATGGGGGGGGGGGCACTGGACACCAGGGTGGAGTTGTTTAAACTTCCGGGCCAGCAATCAGAGGAGATCCAATAACCAGAGTATGCCATTGTATGGGACGGGGCTGGGATCGGAGGAATGGAGGGCACCACTACCACCACAGATCTCAAACTGTACGGTGGAGCTGGGATTGGAGGGAGGGGGTTTACCACTTTCACCAGGGATAGTGTACATTCCACAGGGGCTGACAGTTGGAGGGATGGGGTTACCACTAGCACCAGAGATAATATTGATTTATAGAATGGGCCAGCAATCGGTGGGGGGGGCCACTAGCACCAGCAGTGGGGGGGGGGAGGTACCACTAGCACCAGGAATATTGTGCATTCCACAGAGGCTGGCAATTGGAGGGAAGGGTGTTATCACTAGCACCAGAGATATTGTACATTCTGTAGGGTCTGGCAGTCGGAGGGAGGGTGGTTACCACTAGCATCAGGAACATTGTACATTCCACAGGGGCTGGCATTCGGAGGGAGGGGGGTTACCACTAGCACCAGGGATAATACTTGTGTATAGAATGGGCCGGTGATCGACGGGTGGGGGGGTGCGATGGAACCCAGAGGCGATTGTGCTCCCCCAGTGGCCAACCAGCTAGGTGGCTTCATTACCTCTGGCAGCTGCTATGGTTGCCTGGAGTTGAAAGAGCACTTTTCATGATGGTCCAAAAAGTTGCATCTTGTGGTCATTATATGCAGTACTAGACCTGAAAGGGTGTGTGAATTTGTTTTTTTTTGGCCGAGGTTTACTCTGCTCTCCATAATTTGGATTTGTTTTTGTTGTGCTTTAGCCCTGCTGCACTCACCTTTGCTGGGTTGCTGGCTGCTGATGACATCACTGTAGGGCAGAGGAGTGACTCACACTGTGTAGTACAGTGCAGTCACAGCAGTTCTGCAAGGGAAAACTACCAATACTCAATGTACATACTGTGTTCCCCCTTCCCCAAGACACCCTGTTAGCAATGCATTATGCCAACATCCAGATGCCTTGTCAGTATGTTTTTTGTAAGATTGGCTTCCTTGTGCCTCTGTAACAAAGCATGGGGACTGAGAGAAGATAGAGTTGCTGTCAGCACCTTTCCCAGTCCTTTTGACTTTCATGCATAAATTACTCCATTTTGTGAAAGACAGGACATGAAACTTACAAGAACAGGAAGCAGAGCTTCAACTGCTGGGAAAAGACATCTTATAAAAGAGGGCAATATTTTGTTGAGAGATAGAGATTGAGGTTTAAAGAGCACCTTTTCCAGTCGTTTTGACTTTCGTGCATAAAGTACCCCTTCTTGCATTGATTTTGGAATTGCATTTTTTACTGTCCTCTGCAGTTAGTTTTTATATTGGCGTGCTTGGGTAGCCAACATCTTGAGGTAGTGCAGATTTGGAGGCGCGGTTGCTGTTGGGCGAATGCAGGACACACACCAGTAGGTGCGTCTCTCATTCCCCAGTCAGCCTGCATGCCGGCACCACACCATGCATACTAATGTGGTGAGTACATCTAAGGGAAGGTCCACTGCAATGCGAGCAAAGCTCATCACATGCAACGGACCCTTCCTACGTGCTTTGCCAGCTAGAAACATGGTGGCACAGTGGCCGCTAAACTGCCGACTTCAGGGGTGCCCAATCCCCCGGTCGGCTTACCCTGTCCTTCAAGTATGTGCCGGCTGGAGAGCCCACTCCCCATCGGCAGAATGTGCCCCCCACTTTCAGTGCACCTGCCGCATCCGCCCCTTCACTTTATCAGTGCCGACGGGGAGCCCACTCTCATTGGCATGTTGTCCTCCTTCTTCTGAACCGACGGGTGCTCCAATCCCCTGTTGGCTACTGTACCATCCAAAAAGAAACCACATGTAAAAAAGAAAACTGTCCGCAATGTTTTAATTTTTTTTACTACCTGTAAACAGAAAATGGTCCCTCGTAATCTCCCTACCCACCACCCGCATCCACCCACCACACACCCTGCCTCCCCACACCCCTCACTCCTATACTTTCTCCGGAGCTCGCAACGATCTTCGGTGGACCGGGAACATGTCTTCTCTCTTCAAAGCCGACCGCGGACTGAGGAAATGCCAGTAAGCTGTATAATGGAATAAATAGGATTTGTTCAACTTTGATGCATATCTTAAGCATTTTTTTGGAATTTTTGCACCAAATTTTCAACATGAGATTTTTGGGACCCCTCCTCATGAATTCTGTCACTGTTATGACGTTAATCGGTCACGAAAGGTGATTTTGCTATCACTGCGCGGAATCACTTTTGGGACCGATTAACTCTGAGACAATGGCAGTGTTCATAGTTGAGCTCTCAGAAAGCCTATGTTGTAAATTTGGTGGGACAAACTCAAAAAAATGGCTGTTTTACGAGCGTGCATTGCGCAGTTGCTACGCACGCTTGTAACTTCGCGAATTCACAATATTTTCATGCTAGATTTTCAACATTGTCATTTTTCTACACCTCCTTGTGAACATTACAGCTGTCATTTTTCACATCCTGGCCGAAATGTGTTTCTGCACTTCCGGCGCACAGTACCGCAGTCGCTGTGGGAAATCAGTGTTCGGGGTAGATTACAAAAATGACAGTGACACTGTTCATGAGCAGAGGTCCTAAAATGCCTATGTTGAAAATTTGGTGACGATACTCCATAAAATGACTGTATTACGAGCATGCGTTGCGCAGTTTGCACGCACGCTCATAAAGTTGTGCATTTGTAATATTTTCACTCAGGATTTTCACCATTGGCATTTTTCCACACCTCTTGATGAACAGTACAGCTGTCATTTTACATATCCTGCTCGAAATGTGTTTTCGCATGTCTGGCGCAGTATAACGGGGTCACTGTGCGAAATCACTTTTTGGGACAGTTTGAGGAAATGATAGTGACATTGTACATGAGCAGAGGTGCTAAAATGCCTATGTTGAAAATTTGGTGCCAAAACTCCATACAATGACTGTGTTACAAGTGTGCGTTACGCATTTCCCGCGCACCCTTGTAATTTCGCAAATTTGCAATATTTACATGCCACATTTTCACCACTGCCATTTTTTCCACCTCCTTATGAACAGTACAGCTGTCATTTTTCACATCCTGCCAAAAATGTGTTTCCGCACTGCACTACGAAAGCCAGTGCCAGCGCCACAACATTCGGCATTGACAAATGCTTATTGCATTCTGAGCTGCTAAAAACTGTAGAGTGTACCAGAACTTCTATAGCAAGACTGGTGTTTCTGTGGACCTCAGGACTGTACTGCTCACATTACTATATGGCTGAAGAGTGACTCACACACAAGTTAATGTTACAAAAAACATACTGACAAGGCATTTGGATTTTGGCATAATGCATTGCTAACGGGGTGTCTTGGGGAAGGGGGAACTCAGTATGTACATTGAGTACTGGTAGTGTTCCCTTGCAAAACTGCTGTGCCTGCACTGTACTGCACAGTGTGAGTCGCTCCTCTGCCCTATAGTGATGTCAGCAGTGCAGCCCTGGGTCCACAGCAACACCATGCTTGCTGTAGAAACTCTGGTACACCCTGCAGTTTTTAGCAGCTCAGAATGCAAAAACTAACTGCAGAGGACAGTAATGAAATGCAATTCCAGAATCAATGCAAGACGGCGTAATTTATGCATGAAAGTCAAAAGGACTGGGAAAGGGTTTTGTTCAGCAGTATTAGCACTGCTCAAAAGGACAGGGCTAATCCCTTGTGCTCAGCACAAAACCTCTGAGTATGGGGAAGCATGCACATTCATGGCCACTCTCCTCCCCTTACCCACATGCACACATTACGTTTTGCATGGGCACTAACCCTTTTTGAATATGGTGCTGCAGCACAAACCCCGGTTTGCACAGGCAAATACCTTTAACACCTGCACAAACTTGAATATCGAGCCTCTTATGGTTTTAAAGGAAAATAGGGAAAGAATTTTTTGAAAGTCAGAAGGTAGTGAGATCTGTACTTTGCTGGCTCTGTACAGGAGAGACTGCTGTACAAGGACAGTCCTCAGTGGTGTGTTGAGCCTACCATTGCATGTGTAATGTGCCCATTGGTTATAAAGGTAAAGAAGTTTTGAATGCCGATTGGCATGAGTCCTAGTATGGCCTTTTTGCACAGCAGTGCCAGCTGGATGGGCACTCAGTGGTAGAAGGGCAACCAGTTTAGGTTAATGTAGACATTGCACATGTGAGCATTATGCTTGAGATCAAGCACAATTTTACAAGCCTGATTAAAAGTCAGGGAGATTTTTTCAAGGTTGACTTTTAAACGCAGAATACACACCTACACTATAGTCAATAACTGGTACTATTAGACTCCAGACCAGCATCAGTTTAACCTCCTTTGTGAAGTTGTTCGTTTTACAGTAAAGTAAACAAAACCTTTAATGAATTTTTCCCAACCACAGCATTAATATGCGTAGAAAACAGTAGCAGTGGATCAAGAAAAACACATATTTTAACACCTTGACTTGTTCAGTAGGGTCCTCAGAGGGAGTGGTCATGCACAGGTGGGGACTGTCTTGTTTTAGTTTTCTTTGCACTGTCAGTTTACTAGCAGAAAACCGGTTGCAGACTTTATTAAAGCTGTGCTGCAGACATTGTTCAGTGGTAGAGAGATTCTGGTTTGTAAGGAAAATAACCATACCACTTTCATACAGTAAGGTTGTGGAGTAGTCAGACTCTAGAAGTGTTGTTAACACACTGAATAATGGGGCCAAGAATAGAGCCCTGGGGAACCCCAAAATTAAGGGACAGTTTCTCAGAGAGGGCATCACCATACTATATTCATTGTGATGTGTTATCCAGATAGTCTGAGAACCATGCGGCAGTCTCATCCAGCAAGCCTGACTCCAGAAATGTTTTTATCATCAGGTCATGGTCAACCAAATCAAGGGTCTTAGAAGGGTCCAGAGGGACCCTCTACTCTCTGTCCAGGGCCACGTGGAGTTCCTCAGTCAATTCAAGGCAGTACCAGTACAGTGATATTTACGAAAGCCATGTTGTTCCTTAGCCAGGAGATCATGCCTGAAAATGTAATCCAGCAGTGGATCGTTGACTATTTTTTCCAGAGTCTTGGATAGGCTGGGCAATAGGGAGATGGACCTGTAGTTAGAGGCAGCAGCATGGCCACCCAGCTGATGCACAGGCACAATAGTGGCTTGCTTCCAAATATCAGATACAATCCATACTGTAATGAAAAGTTAAACAGCTTTTTGATCAGGACTACAAGTTCATCAATAGCCTAAACGGTTTCATGTGTATTTGATCAGGGCCCACTCCTGTCTTGTTTGAGGATTTTATCAAATGCCAAAAGTAAAAGATACAGTAGGTGCATGCGAACAAGACTCACAATGGGGGTTATGAGTAATCAGCACTTGCTGAAAAATCTTAGTCCACATTAGTAAAAACCTGATTAAAATGGTTAGCAGTAGCCATAGGATCAGTTAAACTATTGTTTTTAGCCTTTAAGACAATAGGGGATTGAGGGCAGTTTCTGCCTAGCATACAGTTTAAATTGTTACATAGTTACGGAGGGTCATTTATGGCATTCAGCAGCCTGGTCTTACAGTAGTAATTTTTAGCCTTCCTGGTTGGTTTTGTACAGCAGTTTCTCAGCTCCTTGTACTCTATAAGATGGAGTTTTCAGCCAAAATTTCTTTGACGTTCCCAATATTTATCGTTTCCTTAAACTCAGCTGGCAGCTCAGGAAGTCAGTCAGTCATATGATTAGTCAAACATTAATATATCATTATCATGCTGTAAATATCGAACCAGCATGACCCAGAAAATCTCAGCACTGGCTTTAGACATATTTTTTCTATAATCTGGCAAATGAAAGTTACAAGACTTTGTTAAACTACTTTTTAGTGTGTCACAGACTTGTTCTGTCCCAGAACTCCGCCTGCGACTGTTACAGTTTCACACCTCCGCAGATACCTGAAAGGGTTACCTTGGTATGCTGCCACCACTCACTGCAACCTCACTCTGGGCATTTCTAGGCCTGAATGCCACCAGAGCCACTGCTCACATGCAGTACAGTGCTCCTTATCTAGGGCAAATGACCCACCCCTTCTGTTACAGCTGAGAACACTTTTGCTTTAGATAAGGTATCTGTAGTCTGCCTATTTGGAAACAGATCAGACTTGCCAGTTTACCCCAGTTATCAGTACCTAAAATGACTCCGTCACAGAAAGCATGAATTATATTTTTTTTATCACTAATTTATTTTACCACCTCCGCGGACCTGGCAGGGACTACAACCCCCCCCCTTCACAGTGGTACGTCCTCCAGCCCATTGGGGACATCATAGGTCCTGCCAGGTCCCAGTATTTTCCTCTGCTTTTTCACACCCGTGCCTGTGAAATGGGCGCAGCAGCTGTCTCCACCTTCGTGGAGGCAGCCAATCACCCTGGGCGCAGGCCGAGCCCCTCTTGTTGTGCTGATGCACGCAGCACAAACCCCCCTCCCCGAGGAAGGAGAGCAGTCATCCAGACGCTCAATCTTTACTTCCCCCAGCTGACCCCAGAATGACCCAAGTCCATTCCCAAACCTGGGTTGCCGGCATGGCACAAGGTGTGACGTCCAGTGCCTCAACCCTCAATGCCACCGGGCCAGCTAAAGCATGAACTATATAAAAATAATATATATTACTCCACGATATTTACATGTTACAGGATAATACACAGTAAAGGCTACGGGGAATGCATCATTTCTACAGAGATGAAAATAAAGACTTTTGAAAAAGATAGTGATCACTCAGGAAAAATCTAACTCACAGCTATCTAAGTTCTAAACAAGAGTAGAACAAGCTTATCCATTGTGGCAGACTTTAATCCGTGATGTTGTTCGTTCGCAATCCTGAATCACCATGTACTGTATAACTTGCACTGTACTACTTGTATTGTAATTGTACCTCCCGGGTCGTGCCTGAAAATAGTCACCTGCTGGCTAGTGCACCTACCCGGTTAACAAAAACTAAATAAAAATAACTGACATCTCCAAGCTGACATACAGATATGCCTTCAGCTGGCTGTCTCACTATGCCACATCATCATACATGCCTCTCTGACATCACAGGTTCTACTGTTTCTTTGTTCTATGTGGACCACCCTTTTTCAGAAAAGGTCCAAACTGGATTTGTTATTTCTAGCTCGGTTATGTGGATTGTATCCTCAGTCCTTGTTTTCCCATTTAGCTCAATCTGTGGGGGTTCCGTCTTCTCTACCTGGGCCTTGTTTAACTTCAAAACATGTCCTTTTTTTATGAAGGCGATCCAGCCCTTTGATGTTCAACCAAAAAACAAAACATGTTATAGGTCAGGAACTGAACTGCTTACACGGCTCTTCTGTCTGAGTGCTTTCAGGACATGAGCTACAGTAATGTAACTTTCAGTGTCCTCCAGGCTCCCCCTCCCCCCAGCAGAAACACTTTACAGAGCCAAGATTGTAAACACAAAATAATAAAAAATACATTGCAAGTTGTTACATCTCCATCCCCTGGAAAAATGAAAAATAAATATTTTAGCCACCCAGAATAATACCAAAAAAAAAAGGCTGCTCTTGGGTCTGCGAGGTGCTCCCATTCACTATTCCAATTACATATTCCAAAAAAGAGGAACATTCAACAGCCTTTTGTAGATCAGGATATACCCTGGAAGAGATATACTCTACAGGGGCCCAATAGGGATACACCATTGCACTAAATAATGCTCTACAATTGCCCATTAGTATGCAAAAAGAACTTTAACATTTGTAAATTGAATATAATTCACGAGTCGTATCACAACAGATCAGAATTACATTTATTTATTTATTTTTTGTTGACCAGGTAAATGCACTAAACACATTTTACCTATTTATAGGCACGACCCGGGGGAGGGGGATACAGATGAATGCCAACTGACCTTGAACCAGATTCAGCTGTTGGTATTTTTAGTGAATTGGGGGGAAATTTTGGCCAGTGCACTGGGGAAATTCCCCTACTCTGTGTAGGGGGTGCTAGTAAGCTTTGGAGATCGAACTGCTCTGCGATCAGTTGGCTGGTAGTCCTGCAGGGGAGTGGACCTCCCTCCCTGTGGGTCCAGTGCAAGAGAAACGTTTACTGGATATGGAAGTAGAGATGGAGACCATGGCTTCTGATAGTAGCGAGATAGTGCTACAGGAAGATGATCTTGTGAATTTACAGGCGGCGGGTCTGTAGCAGGAGATTGATTTTGTACAAGCTGTTAATGAAGAACAGCAACAACGTCTGTTAACTGTGCTTTCCACCCCTGGACGAGATGCCAAGAAAAGTTTGCCTTCTCAGGAACGCTTTCCTGCTACTTCAGCGGCTGTCAGTGAAGGACCTTCTCGGCCTGACAGCAAGTGTGATGCACTTGCCTCACAGAATAGCATGACTCAGTGGACTATGCCCAGCGACTCTAAAATCGAACAAGGAGAACTTACAGATGCTGTTCTTGAAAGACCCCAGGTACCAAACCCAATTGTAGTACCACCTGTGCTAACGGTGAGTATGCCACCTTTATTTCAGTCAGAGACTGAGACTATTGACCTTGTTGTGCAGGATACTGTTTCAAAGGTTGAACAACTGTTGGATCTATTTATGGGACTTTTTACAGAGAATGTGGCTGGTTTGGGTTTGAGACGGGTCAGAAGAGACGAAGAGGGAAGTGCAGTCATGGCTCTGCTGCCCAAACAGTGGTCTGTTCAGTCTGCTCTAAAAATTGCTGGGTGGAAGGAGTCTGATAAAGGGGGGTGGGTTCCTGACCCTATGGACCTATCTATCCCTGGTAGTTCTGATTCTGCACAACAACCTCCAATACAGTCTAGGTCTGCTACTCACTCTATGCACACTGGTGTTGATGTGGATGTTACTGGTATGGACACTGTACCCCCCTCACCCTCCAGCACTGGACATGCCGAAGTCTCTTCAGGGGTCTGAAGAAGGGAGTCAGAGAAAGAGTTTGTGGGGAGATAGGATGGACTGTGAGGGGGTACGAGATACAAGCCCTAGATGACACCAACAGGCTTCTCAGTTGTGGAGACAGTTTCGACAAAGGGACCCAGGTTTCACACACAATGTCCCGGCCCAGTGGAAGAACACTGTGCGTCTACAGTATTTGAGAGGTTTACCACACACTCCTGATAGGATATATGTGGGAAAGACTATGATTAAAGAATCTTTAAGGTTCTTTTCAAATGAGATCTGTGCTCTGATACATGCCTCTGGAGACGTGAACATTGAAGTGAGCTTTAAAACCCCTGCAGGACTGGATAGGTTCTGGTCAACTTATGAAAAAAAGTGTCACTCAGTATTGTGGATTCCATTCCATGCTATCCCCATTACCAAACCTGCTATAAAACTTGTGACTGTGTTATTTCTCAACAAGAGTGTGGCTGTTTCTGATGCCCAATATTGGCTACAGCAAAAATGTGACGTTTTGGGTGATCTGTCTCCTATATTTCCTATATTAGATAAGGAACATATCTGGACGGGGGGGCTGGAAATTCAAAGTAAGGCTGAGATTGGGCCTACAGGGTCCAAAGCATCTCCCAAGTGCTTTTTTCTTGGGATCTGAACGGGGCCATTGTTTCTACCAAGGCCATCCTAAAATCTGTTTTCGGTGTGGGTCACATCTTCATCTTAGTAATGCCTGTGACCGGGTGAAGTGCACCTTGTATGGAATGTGGTCATACTAGCAATAATTGTACCAGTGAACAGACCTGTAATTTCTGTGCACAACCAGGACATGTATAATGGGCCACCCACAACCGTCAGTATCACCATAATCAAGAATTGATGGTGGAACGGGCTCAAAAATTGAGCATTGAAACACACAGAACTGTTTGGGAACGTAATGCTGCAGAGGAACAGGCTTTGATTGCTGCACCTGATGTGGAACCATGTCCTGTAATACTTGACCCTGCTGTGGTAAGAAAATAACCCCCCAACAGCTGCAGCCTCCGAATCACTCTAATATGGATTCCGCTGATACGGATGTGTCTGAGATACCTGACTCTGTGGAGGATGCTACCCTGGTCCAAGTACAGTGCCTCCAGTGGAAGATTCGATGCTGCTGGATGTGGATTTAGAAGTCCCTGACATGCCACCCCCAGAATCAACTGTTATTGCCTCAAAGAAGAGAGCTTTGAAAATCTCAAACCCCAAAGCTAAAGTACAAAGGAGAGGAGGGTTACGGGAAGCAGTACCCCTCTCCAATGCATATGATGTCCTCCAGTCCCCTGACTTAGATCTTGGAGAAGACTCTGAAGCTTCTTCTACTTTCTTGTCCTAGAAACGGCTCTCTATGGATTCTGAGGATGATTGACTGATAAAGTGCAAGCGGCCCACTCCAAACAAAAACAATTGGGAGTGGCACCCAGACAGACAAAAATAATTGGGAGTGACACCCAGATGAGCCATAGGTTGGGGAAACAGACTGGGACTTGAGGGAATTCTCAGTTTGGTCATTTTTGTTTTGTATCCCTTCTTCCATACTTTTCTTTAAATGACATCTTGTCAAGCATTCAATATTGCTTCTATTAATGTCAATAGTATCAATAATGCTAGAAGACATCTGGTAACCTTTTCTATATTAAAAGACCATAATATTGATATTGCCTGTTTACAAGATGTTCAGTTACGTACAGATACTGATATCTTGGCTGCTTGAAAATGATGGTGTTGGGGCCCATCCTTTTATTCAATAACTCTGGAAAGATGTGTAGGAGTGGGCATGCTTTTTCGGGGATATGATTATGTGGTGACCAGGATGCTGGATATTAGTCTAGGGAGGGTCCTAATGATAGATTTTACCCATAGTAAACAGCAGTGGAGACATCACTTTATATGCTCCCCAGACGAAGAAAGAGAGGGTGGCTCTCCTAGCTAAAGTAAAACCCTTTCTCTTTACTGCACGTCTTCTGATTTGGGTGGGGGATTTCAGTTGCGTTATGAATCGCTAGGAGAGGGGTGCTGCAAAGCCAAAACTGTTCTGTGATACTAGTGCCTTCATAGGTCTGTTATCTCAGTCAGGGTTACAGGACTCATATAGGACAAAACATCCGATGGGAGGCTGTACCTTTTTTAAGGCTTGCCTGGCTACCCGGATTGATTTTATTTTTTCCTCGGCCTCACTGTATTGTGAACATGCATTCACAGTCCTTTTTGAGACCTCTGATCTTTTAATGGTGAAGGTCCGTCTCACGGTGGGTACTGATATTAATAAGGGCAAAGGACTCTGGAAATTGAACAACACGCTTCTTTCCAACAAGTTCTGTATAGATAGACTTCGGGAGCTCCTTCAGGCCAGAAAATCTGTGGCTTGCATGGAAGAGGACCTCGGTAGATGGTGGGTCCAGACAAAAAAGGATACTAAGGTGGATCTCCAGACATACTCATACTCCACCCACACTGGGAAGTATTTCACATATCTGACTTTATGGAGCCAATACACTAAGATTGTGTCCATGGTAAATAAGGGTTATGGTGAATATATGGGACTGCTACAGCACATACAATCACAGATGGAGGTATTACAGTATGAACGGGCTAGTTCACTGTTATATGAGCATCGGATTGGTACCCTGGGTTAGACTGTGTTTGGAGATATCTGTGAGAGTTGTAGACCTAGGGTACAACAAAGAGCTATGTCAGCTCTCTGAACCTGGGGTGTGAGTTAGTCACAACACACAGTTCCATAATGGAAGAAGTGCTCACTCACATGATACGTATATATGCTGCATCTCCGGTCATGCAAGACATGATTTCGGATTTGCTAATGCCCTGTACCATTCCAGACATCCCATTATAGATTAAGTTACAGATGACGGTGCCCATCACAGCACTAGAAATTCAGACTGTGATATCTTCCCTTAATAATAATACCACTCCAGGTCCTGATGGCCTTATGACAGAATTTTATAAGACCCTGGTGAGTGACCTGACAGAAATGTTGTTGATTGTGTTTAATACAATATTGGATGGGATGATGCTGGCTCCACAGTTTGGGCAACCGGTTCCGCTGTTCATCCATAAGAAGGAAGACAGGCAGAACCTTTCTAATTGGCGATCCTTGAGTCTGTTAAATACCGATTTGAAAATATTAATGAAAATTTTGACCTCTAGATTGGGGCTGGTAGCACCTAGTGTAATTGATCTTAGACCGTCCTTTCATATTACAGGTTTGACTATCACTGATAATCTACTCCTTCTTAGGGAAGTGGTGTTCCAAGGCCAACTGAATGCTTTAGGCAGTTACCTGATTAGTTTGGACCGGGAAAAAGCCTTTGATAAAATCTTGCATCTCTATTTACGGATGGTGCTGCTGATATATGGGATCCCGGATAAATTTACGAACTGGGTCATGAGGCTTTAACAAATGGCATCAACGGTGCCACTGATAAATGGGTTCTGTGGTCCAGATGTTCATATCTATTAAGGGGTGCATCAAGGGTGCCCTATGAGCCCTATTCTATACATTTCTTGTTTGGATCCTCTTTCAAAACTTATTTGGCAAAATCTGGAGATTCGTGCAGTGACCCTCCCGGGGAATGTCATCATTACTAAATCATTAGCATATGTGGATTATGTGTGTCTTCTTTTGGCAGATAAACAATCAGTGGAGTTAGCATTGACGTTAGTCCAGCGTTTCTCCGACCTGACCGGGTCAGCAGTAAATTTTCAGAAAAGTGGTGGATATGTGTTAAGTGATGGGACTGAGGCAGTGACTGAAATTCAAAATATTACAATGACTAATATGACAATAAACTTTTTAGGAATCATATTTGGCAATATTGATATGGCTTACCAAAACTGGATGGAGAAGCTGACAAGTAGTGATCTGAAGGTTCAGGTTTGGAAAAAATGGCAACAGTCCAAGAAAAAGAAGGTGACTGTGGTGAAGTCCTTTTTTCTTCCATTATTTACTTATGTTGGTTCTATCTCCCCACCCCCAGGTACACTTGATGTCAGGATTTTGAGCCAGACATTCCAGCTTATCTGGGAAAGCTGTTTGAACCCCATTAAGCGGGAAGTTTTATACAGGACCATTTGGTTGGGGGCCGAATATTATCAACCCTATCCGTTATTTCCATAGCATAGTCAAACAACATGAAGTCTTGCTGTATTCTGACATATGCAGCAGTTAGGTCCTGCCTTTCAACTGCCCTGGAGAACAAATAGTTAAACTTTCCATGGCCAGCATGGAATGTTCACCACAAGCTCGGTTGAAGCCCCTGTCTGCTGTTTAAACTCCAACCGTCAGATTCTTTGCTCCACCTTACTGAACAGTTGTTCCGGAGATTTCTCCTTTGCTTGGTTCAAAAAAGTCAGTTGAAGTGTCGTTTTTACGCTCGGTTTCTACCAAATTGCTGTTACCACTCAGTCGGTTCAAGTCTCTGTCTGTGGTACCATGAGAACTAGATAGGTTTTCTGTGTAGTTTCTGTGTGGAACTTGTAAATTGTGGATCGGTTCGGCTGAACCGATCAGTTTCAGGTAAAAAAGTTTGTGATTTACTTAGAGTGTGGTAACCGGTCCGTATCGTTTCTAAAAAAAAAAAACGATTTTATTACGTTTTTTTCTCAAGACCCGTGACACGGTCAGGAACCGATAGGGGAGTCTTGCCTGGCGGATTGCCAAAAAAAGGGTAAGTTTTGGTTAGGATTGGCCACGTCTGAGAAACCCAAGAAAAACCGGGCCCACTGGGTTTCAACACTGCAGTGTGTGTGGGGAAGTCTTTGCCAAGGTTGATCCCCACACCACCTGTGTTTATTGTCTGGGGTTTGACCACCTCGATTCAGACTGCCAAATTTGTGAAATTTTCCCAAATCTACCCTGGAAAAGATTAGGTGGACTGAGGAAGGGAGACCCGAGAAGTCCGCTGACTTGGTTAAAGCCAGTTACGTTCTGACCGAACCAGAAGGAGTGCCCTCTGACCAGGCGATGCTTCTTCGGGCAAAGGAGAGCCAATTCTGAGGAGTCGGTTCTGGTAAAGGAAAAGAAAGATAAATCATCCGGTTTGGACCCAGAAATTCCTTACTCCGACCGCGATGAAGATAGCCAAAGGCGATAAGGATAGTGCAATCGCTACTTTAGTTCCAACCGAACCGGCACCATCTGGCAGGGGATCGGTTCGGTCGGTTCCCCCGGTTCCGGATTACACTTTGAAAGAATTTTATGAACCGGAGGAGGAGGAAGGAGAGTATGAGGATGATGATGGTGATTATGAAAGTCTGGATGTGCCTATTGACCCGGACATCTCCCCAGACAGACCTTCAGGTGTTTCTCCTCCTAGGCTTCTGAGTCCTCTTCTCACTACATGTTTTACAAAAAAGTGGCTGAGACCCTCCAGCTTCCTGTGGAGGAAGCAGTAGAGGATCAGGAGGAGCCTGATTTTGTTGAGATGATGGACATCCCAGAGTCCAGGAGACTGTCTATTCCCCTCCACAAATCCTTTGGGAAACAGACACATAAAATTCTTAAGTCTCCTAATTCCATACCTCCTGTGGACAGACGATTGGATAAGAGGTATACTCTTTCAGGCTCAGACATGGAGTTCCTTTTCCAGCAATGCAGCCATGTTGGGGTAGTGCAGGCTGCTGCCTGTGATAAGGCAAATATCCCCTTGGCATCGCACCCCCCAGACAAGGACTCCAGGAAGATTGATGCCATGGCAAAGAAAAAGTACATGGCAGCATTTTTGGGACTCAGGCAGGCTAACTATATGGCTTACACAGCTAGATACCAGAAGTCCAGGTGGGACACTCTGCTGGCTCTGGCTAAACAGGCCCCTGACCAGCTTGCCAAGGAGCTGGAGCAGGTGGCTGCAGATGGGATTGAGGCATCTAAAGTACAATTTCATGCTGCTGTGGACTCCAATGATGTTTCATCAAGAGTCACGGCTACATCTGTGGCTCTTCAGAGGATTGCATGGCTCAGATGTACTAGCCTATCACAGGATACCCAGGCTAAGGCCATGGATTTCCCTGTTATTGGTAATTCTCTGTTTGAGGAGCAGACAGAGAACTACATGGAAAAGATAGACGAGTACAGGACCACTTACAGGAGTGCTCAGGCCAAAGAAAGGCAAGCAACTCCTCAAAGGCAGCAGTCCAGGGGCAGGCCTTTCCAAAGGCCTTTTTACCAAGCTCAGGCCTCCTCTTCTTACTCTTAGAGGGTGTTCTTTAGAGGGAGAGGCAGACGAGGGATGAGCAGGCCTGCATCCACCCCTCAGTCTAAAGCCCCTGCCAAGCAGACACCCTGATGGGTCTGCTCAGGCCGATTTTCCCATACCAGTAGGGGGCAGGCTGGCTTACTTTGTCCAGTACTGGAAGTCTCTAACAACAGACAAGTGGGTCCTGGAAGTAGTAAGCCAGGGATTGGTTCTCAGCTTCAAAAAATTTCCCAAGATGAGAACCAGATCCTTTCCACCTGCAAATCCATCAGAGACCCTTGCCTTACAGGCAGAGGTTTCTTCCCTCCTAGCTCTCAGAGCTATTGAGAGGGTTCCCACCCTATACAAGGGCAAAGGATTGTACTCCAGGTACTTCCTAACCCCCAAAAAGACAGGAGAATGGCGGCCCATCCTGGACCTAAGATATCTGAACAAACACCTTTTTAAACCAAAGTTCAAAATGGTGACTCTGGGAATAATCCTTCCCTCTCTAAGGCCAGGGGACTGGCTAGCCTCCCTGGACCTCAAATATGCCTATTTTCACATTCCCATCAGGTGCTCCCACAGGAAGTACCGCAGGTTCAAGTTGCCCTCAGGCCACTATCAATTCAGAGCAATGCCCTTTGGCCTAACATCAGCCCCAAGGGTTTTCACAAAGTGCCTAGCAGTAGTGGTTGCTTTCCTAAGGAGAAAAAAGATCTCCATCTTCCCATACTTGGATGGCTGGCTCATAGTAGGTCAGTCTCCAGACCAAGTCAAGTCACATTTGCAAGTGACTCAGCAAGTGCTCACTTCTTTAGGTTTCCTTCTCAAACTTCCAAAGTCAGTTCTCGAACCAGTACAGCTCCTCACCTTCATAGAGGCAGAGCTGGATACAGTAAAGGCAAGAGCCTTCCTTCCCCTGGAAAGGGCAAGGACCCTCATGGAACTGGCCTCTTCATTCACCCTTCAGGTGTCTCAACCAGCAAGGCATTTCCTTCAGCTTCTGGGCCACATGGCAGCTTCCACAGCAGTGGTCCAAGGAGCAAGATTCCAGATGTAGGACATTCAGTTCCACTTAAGAGCCTTCTGGTCCCAAAGAAAGGATTCCCTTACCAAACTAGGCCCAGTGACTCGAACCCTGATCCAGGCCTTGCAATGGTGGCAGGATCAGGATAATTTGAGACAAGGGGTTCCTTTTGTCACTCAGTCTCATTCAGTGATTCTCACCACAGATGCTTCCCTGCTGGGCTGGGGAGCCCATTTGGGGGATCTTACCACCCAAGGACTGTGGTTGCCTTAGGAATCTCTGCTTCACATCAATCTCTTGGAACTCAGAGCAGTGTTTTTGGCACTGCAAGCTTTTTCCAAATATGTGCAGAACAAGGTGGTCCAGGTCAAAACAGACACCACCACCACCATGTGGTATATCAACAAGAAGGGAGGCACTCGGTCTATGGCCTTGTGCACAGAAGCAATGAAGTTGTGGTCCCTGGCCTATTCCCTGCAAACCTCTCTGATAGCAGTTCACCTCCCAGGGAAGGACAATGTCCTAGCAGATGCTCTGAGCAAAATATCCCAGGGCCATCATGAATGGACCCTAGATCCTCTAGTTTTGAAAGTGGTTTTCTCGAGATGGGGCACTCCAGAGATAGATCTTTTTGCAGCCCCAGACAATCACCAACTTTCTCTCTTTTGTTGCAGACCCCCAGTCTTGGGCTCAGTCCCCCTGGATGCTCTGATCTTGAATTGGGAAGGGAAATTTCTGTATGCTTTTCCCCCCTTCCCTCTCCTGTTCAAAGTGTTAGTCAAGATAAGGTCACAACCATGCAAAGTGATTCTGATTGCTCCAGACTGGGCCGCGTTGCTGTCCTTAGCAGTCCACCTTCCCCTGTCTCTTCCCAGGAATTGCAACCTGTTGACATCCTCTCAGGGAGGATTTGGTAACCCTAATCTTCGGTCTCTCAATCTCAAGGCATGGCTCTTGAAGAGTTAGAGTTTGCTGATCTGCATCTTTCCCAAGGGTTCTGGATATCCTTAAGGCTTCTCGAAAGCCTTCCACCAGAAAGACTTACAACTCCAAATGGAAAAGATTCAGCATTTGGTGTTCTAAGAAAAATATTTCTCCAAATTCTGCTGAGTTGCCTACGGTTCTGGACTATATGGTCCATCTTAATGGCCTAGGCCTCAGGCCAGCTACCCTTAAAGTACATTTGGCAGCTGTTTCTGCTTTCCTGTCAGTAGTCAAGTCATCCCCTCTGTCAGCCCATCCTGTGTTTTGTAAGTTTTTCAAGGGATTGCTTCACACCAATCTCCCTTTTAGGGATCCTGCTCCTGCTTGGGACCTTAATGTTTGCATTGCTCAGCTTATGCAACCCCCTTTGAGCCTTTGTCCTCCATAGAGCTTAAGTACTTGACTTGGAAAACTGTGTTTTTGGTGGCCATTACCTCTGCCAGGCGTATCAGTGAATTGCAAGCCCTGTCAGTGGAACCTGATTTCATCTCTTTCCATAGAGATAAAGTGGTCCTAAGAACTAACAGAACGTTTTGCCTAAAGTGGTTTCAGATTTCCACCTCACCAGTCTATGTTTCTCCTGTTTTCTTCACTGACCATTCCTCCTCTGGAGAGAGGTTACACAACTAGATGTTAAAAGGGTCCTGAGCTACTACATAGGCGCACCAAGGGTCACAGTTTTGAATCCTCAGTTGTTCCTCACGTATGGAGAGGTTGGTGAAGGCAAACCTGCCACTAAGAGATCTATTGCCAGGTGGATTGTTTCTTGTATACAATTCTGCTATGAGAAACTGGGTAGAACTCCACCCTCAGGCCTGAGGGCTCATTCCACTAGAGGTACAGCTGCTTCCCTGACTGCTGCCAGGGATATTCCTCTCTTAGAAATTTGTCAAGCAGCCACCTGGAAAACAGTCCATACATTAACCAAGCATTACTCTCTGGATATCCAGGCTAGGAGTGATGCTCGGTTTGGCACAGCAGTACTTCAGAGCCTGTTTCCAAAGTAGGTTCTGTCCCTTCTCCATGGAGGTACTGCTTGGTAGTCTGCATATGTCAGAATACAGCAAGACTTCATGTTGTTTGAAGAAAAAATTACTCATCTTAGTAATGTTGTTTCTTCTAATGGAGTCTTGCTGTATTCTGACCTCCCCCCCCTCCCCTCTCAGAACCTAGTTTTTGAGATGTGGGTGGGCAGGAGCCATGTTGGCACCCTAGGGGTGTCCTTTTTTCACCCTCTTTTATTTTGGGTGAGTGATTGTGTTTTGGATGTGTTTTGTTTTTTGGGTTTCCTGACTTGAGTCTTCTTTTTGAAACCAAAAAGCCCTTTTATATAGATATAGTTGCCAGTTGGCTAGTTTTGAGTTTTACAGTTTCCACACAGAACTTCTAGTGAGTATTGCTCGTGAAGATCTGACGGTTGGAGTTCAAGCAACAGCAGACAGGGGCTTCAACCGAGCTTGTGGTGAACATTCCATGCTGGCCATGGAAAGTTTAACTCTTTGTTCTCCGGGGCAGTTGAAAGGCAGGACCTAACTGCTGCATATGTCAGAATACAGCAAGACTCCATTAGAAGAACAACATTACTAAGGTGAGTATTTTTTCCTTTTTGTTCATTACTATTTCTGCCTTCCTGAAGCCAGGGGAGACTGATTGGAAGAAAGTAGCTGCTCTGTGGATGAAACTGCTGCTTCACCAGTGGGGTCCAGGCTCGTTAGTAACCCGTAAACAGGGCTGTTGGCCACCATACATGTGGTATGCTATAGAAAAAAAATGGCAATGACGCTGACACAAGTCTCCATCTGGCATAGAAAGGTGCTGTATGAGACAATTCAGTTGGGCTGTTTTCAGACTCCAGTTGTTTATAAGGATATCGGAACGACTGCTTACCAGGCTCTGGAACACTATTTTTTGGATCAAAGGACCCCCTCTGGAATGTGGAATGTGGGATGTGGTGTGGCTCAGTGCACACGGTAGGTTGGGGGTTAAGGGTAACTCCAAACACAAACGTATGGAAGAGAGGATGTGCCCTAGAGACCAGTGTAAGCAACAAATAGAGACTCTTGTGCATTTTTATATATCCTGTACTCATGCACAGGAATTGTGGCAGGCACTGGGTCTTGTTGGCAAAATCGAGGTTGGGCTGGGGTGACTTATGAGAATGTCATTACTGGGACTATGCAGTTCATGGATGCAGACACTTTGAGATTGATATTCACCTGTATAAAATTTGTGATGTGGCAGGGACGCTGTAAATTTGTCTTGCAACAAAAGTTGATTGTTCCCCAGATCTTGATGTGTATGATTGAAAAGGAGATTAATTCACAGGCACAATATGAAAAGGAAATGCTATCTTGGGAGCAATGGAAAAAGAGATGGAAGGGTTTGCCAAAATGTATTATGGAATAATCTGTCTTTTCTTTCAAATGAAACACAGGGGGGGTTGGTATGGAGTGGGTGGTGGTTTCATTATATGTTTGGTTTACATGGTGGTAGTGGGGTCTTGTTTTGTTTTCTAATGGTTTGTATAGTACTATATTGCGTGATTATTTACTGTATGTGTTGTTTGTTGTAGATTCTTTTTGTCCCAGCATGTATTTTTGTGATTTTCAAAAAAAATTCAAACAGGCAAATGGGAACTCGGTTTAACATCTCGTCTGAAAGACGGTACCTCAGGAGTGCTGCACTATGGTGTCAGTATTGGGATTTAACCCAAGTGCCTGGTGTGGGGATAGAACCCACAGCCTTCTGATCTCCCAGTCTCAGAGGCGAGTGTACTACCTGTTGAGCCACTGACATGCCAGACCAAAATGTTTTTGCTCTAAAAAAGAGCTTCATCAGAAGTCTGGTTATCTTACAAAACAGTGCATTTAAATAGCGCTAACATAAAACCTGTCCTGTGAATTACATGAACATATCATATGCAGCGCATAAGGTACGTGCTAAGTAAAGTGCTCAGTAGTTGAAAACATAGCCAGTCTGTTAAAAACAATTTAAAAAAACAGCTAAACACAATAATAGATGACAGTTCCTTGATTCAGTGTTCTGCAGGAGCACTCAAGTTCCAATGAGATGGCTCTTTTCAAATTGGGCACATCTTCATTTTGTTAAACTCAAGGTACCTTTTTTAGCAGACAGAGCAAAAACAAGACAAAGTTACAATGTCATATTATAACTTAACATATTACTTACAAACTTCAAGCCCTCTAATGAAAACAGTTTCCTGTCAGCCACCACTCATTTCGAATATCATTCAAGGTTCTTAATGCCTAAGAAAAAGGAGGGTGGGGGGTTTCCTAAGATTCAAACCCACTAGTCTGGATGTCAGAAGGGATACTCATCAGGTGCCTCAGTGCACTGCACCACTGCTTCTTACTGTTAGATGATATCTTTCTCCTTTCTCTTATAGAGGTATCCTATATATTCAAGCCCCAGGAAATCTTTACTGTATTCTGACATATGCAGTTAGCCTTCACCATTCAACTGTCCTGGAGAGAAATGAGTTAATAGAACCTATGCTAATAGTGGAATGTTGTTAGGCTTGAGCTCGGTTTTCAAACCATTGTCCCTGGTGCATTCTATGCAACCGTCAGATTCTTTACTCTGCCTGCCTAGTAAGACGCCTTGGAGACTTCTTCAGCCTTCTTAAAGATCTTCCTTTTTTTTTCGGTTTTTGTAGTTACCGATTAATTTCTTAAAAGTTTTCAAAGCACTGTCCTTGGTTACAGGTAGACTAGTCTAGATTTAGCATTATAGACTATTCTAGATTTAGCATTATTTTGGTAAGTTTTGCAGTTCCTTGTCGGTTTCTCACAACCAGGAAGGAACCGGACTTTCTTTGCTTTTCTAAAGTTTATATATTTTGGTAATCTTGCTTCAGTTCTCTGTGGGACGGATTTCTCCCTGTTAAATTGTGGGGTTGAACTGAATTTTCTTGGTTTGTTTGGTCGCTGAACCGACTGCAAAAAAAAAAAGAGGGCAAAACAAAACACAGAGAACTTTTTGGTTATTTAGTGTGTTGCTCTCAGAACCCACATATTTAGTGTCTTGGGTTATGTCACAGAAACCTAAAAAGAGAACCAGCCCTACTGGTTTCCAACACTGCACCCGAGTGTGGTGAGCCATTTGCTAAAGCTGACCCACACTTAATTTGTGTAGTCTGTCTGGGGTTTGACCACCTGAAAACAGACTGTGAGATTTGTAAGAATTTTCTTCAGTCCACACTTGATCGGCGATTAAACCAACTGAAAGAAAAAATATCTGAAAAAGCTGCTGACCCGGCTTCAGGACATACGGTTCCTTCACAGAGCAAAGATAAACTGAAGGAACCGGAGGGGAAGCCTTCTGACAAGGGCGAAACTCCCCAAGTGCAAAGAGAACTGTCCGCTAAGGAAAAAGAAAGAAAAGCATACAGTGCAAGAACAGCAACCGAAAGAACAGACAGCTATTTCTACTCCTCCCGGTTCATTTGAAAAAGACCCTTATTTTGAGGAGGATGAAGAAGAAGACTATGGGGAACCTATTGAACCAGAGGTTTCCCCAGAGGGAGGAGTCTGAATCCCCTCCCAGACATCCTGAGGATTACTCCTCACATTTTTCCTTTATGAAAAAGGTGGCAGAGACTCTGGACCTCCCCACTCAGGAGACCACTGAGGAGGAGGAGCTGGATTACATGGAGATGATGATGCACCAGCGACTAAGAGAGTGCTTCTACCTATCCACAAACCCCTGAAAAGGCAAATCACCAAGATTCTGCAGAGTCCCACTTCTATCCCTCCTGTGGACAAGAAGATGGAGAGAAAGTACCTGGTGGCCAGAGAAGGAGGAGGAGCTGAATTTCTCCTAGGCCACCCCAGCCATGAGGGGGTAGTGCAGGCAGCTGCCTGTGATAAAGCAGGCATACCCCTGTCCTCCCATCCTCCTGATAAGGATTCCAAAAGGATGGACTCCATGGCCAAAAAGCCCTATTTGGGAACTTCCCTAGCCATTACACAAGCTTCCTATATGGCTTATGTTTCCAGGTATCAAAAGAACCTGTGGAATTCTTTGATGGAGATGGCTAAGGCAGCTCCTTCTCCACTGGCAAATGATCTTATGGAAGCTGCAAAGCGTGGTGTTGAAGCTTCCAAGTACCAATTCAACATGGCAGTGGATTCTAATGACACTGTGGCCGGGGTAATGGCGACCTCAGTGTCCCTGAGGAGGTTTGCTGGCTCAGGGCTACTAACCTGTCTCAGGACACCCAGATTAAGGCCCTGGACTTTCCTTGTGAGCCAACCTTTTTGTTTGGTGAACAGACAGAGGCCTACATGAAGAAGATGGATGAATACAGAGTAACCTAAAAGAGTGCAGCTGCTGAAGAGAGGGCATCCACACCCAGAAACATCAGAGTAGGGGAGGTAGGGGAAGGCCTTATCCCAGGCCTTTCTACCAGACCCAGGCTTTCCCAGCCTACCAGCAGCAGAGAGGATACTTCAGAGGCAGAGGAAGAAGGGGCAGCACTCCTGCTGGACCCAGTCCCCAGCTCAGTGCACAAGGAAAACAGAACCCCTGATGTGCTTGTCAGGGTCGCCTCCCCAGTTCCAGTAGGGGGCAGGCTGGCTTACTACGTCCAACCATGGCAAAACATCACCACAGACAAGTGGGTCCTGGAAGTGGTAAGCCAGGGCCTTGATCTCCTCTTCAAAGTTATACCGAGGTTGAGGGCAAGGCTATTCAGACCTCCACCTCAACAGAAATAGTACTACTGGAATCAGAAGTAACCAACCTTCTCCTCGAGAAGGCAGTGGAACCTGTACCCGTGGCTCAGAGGGGAAAAGGTGTGTACTCAAGGTTCTTCCTGACACTAAACAAAACTGGGGAATGGCGACCCATACTAGATCTCAGACACTTGAACAGACACCTTACAAAGCCAAAGTTCAAGATGGTCACTCTGGCATCTATTCTCCCCACACTCAGGCAGGAAGACTGGCTGGCATCTCTGGACCTTAAGGACGCATACTTTCATATTCCTATCCAGCAATCCCACAGGAAGCATCTCAGATTCAGATTGCCATCAGGACATTATCAGTTCAGAGCCATGACCTTCAGCCTAACCTCTGCCCCAAGAGTGTTCACAAAGTGCTTAGCAGTGGTGGTGGTGGCACACTTGAAAAGGCAGGGGGTGACAGTGTTCCCTTACCTAGATGACTGGCTTGTCATGGGCAGTCTCCTCAGCAGGTCAGAGATGCTCTAACTCTTACACAGGATACCCAGCAGTCTCTGGTGTTCCTGGTAAACCTGAAAAAGTCTGTCTTGCAGTCGTTTCATCTCCTGGAGTTCATAGGAGCAGAGCTGGGTACACTGCAGGGAAAGGCATTCCTTCCTCAGGGAAGGGTAGAAGGAAACATTTCCTACAGCTGTTGGGCCACATGGCTGCCTCAGCAGCAATGGTGCTAGGAGCCAGGTTCCAAATGAGGGACATACAGTTTCACCTTAGATCCCATTGGTCCCAGAAAAAGAAGACTCTGTGGAAGCTAAGGCCAGTCACAGGGACTCTCCTTCAGGCACTCCAATGGTGGCAAGAAAGGGGCAACCTCAGGGAAGGTGCGCCATTCCTGCAATAGTCACCAATGGTAGTGTTGACAACCGATGCCTCCCTTCTAGGGTGGGGTGCCTACCTAGGGGAGCACACTGCACACGGTACATGGCTTCAGCAGGAGTCACTGTTGCACATAAACCTGCCGGAGCTCAGTGCAGTTGTTCCGGGCATTCAGTCCTTCACCACAATGCTCCAGGGCTAAGTGGTGCAAGTCAGGACAGACAGTACAACCACCATGTACTATATAAACAAGCAGGGGGCACAAGGTCAATCTTGTTGTGCATGGAAGCTATGAAAATCTGGAGTTTAGCTTACTGTCTCAGAATTTCCTTATCAGCAGTTCATCTTCCAGGAAAGAACAATGTCCTGACAGATGCCCTCAGCAGGATCAACCAGAACCACCACGAGTGGTCTCTGAACAGACAGGTCCTGCAAACTGTTTTTATAAGGTGGGGCACCCCAGAGGTGGACCTCTTTGCATCCCCAGACAATCACCAGTTGGCACAGTACTGCTGCAGTTCCCCTAGACTGGGCACAGTGCCACTGGATGCACTTCTGCTGGACTGGACAGGGAAGTTCTGTATGACTTCCCTCCATTCCTTCTGCTGCCCAAGGTACTGAACAAACTCAGGACTTGGCCAACAACAATGATCCTCATAGCACAAGACTGGGCCAGGCAGACTTGGTACTCGCTGCTCCTGTCCCTGTTAATCTCCAGCCTGATTTACCTCCCCAGGAGGCACATCTGCTGACATCCTCCCAAGGGAGGATTCTATACCCCAACCTCAAGTCCCTCAGGCTCAAGGCCTGGCTCTTGAGGACCTAGAGTATGCTAGTTTGCACCTCTCTGAAGGGGTCCTGGAGATCCTTATGATCTCTAGAAAACCCTCTTCCAGGAAGACTTACACTTCCAAGTGGAAGAGGTTCTCCATTTGGTGCCAACAAAAGGGCATAGATCCTCATCGGGCTGATCTGTCAGTCTTGTTGGACTACTTGGCTCATCTCCATTCCTTTGGTCTGAAGCCATCTACCGTCAAGGCACACCTGGCAGCTGTTTCAGCCTATCCATCAGCAGGGAAGGGCTCTTCCTTGGCCTCCAATCCAATTTTCAGGAAGTTTTTTAAGGGACTGCTGCATTTGCACCCCCACACAGGGAACCAGCCCCATCGTGGGACCTGAGTATATGCATTGCACAGCTGATGCAGCACCCCCCCCCTTTGAGCCCATGTCTTCAGCAGAGGTCAAATATGTGACTTGAAAAACTGTGTTCTTGGCAGCAGTCACTTCAGCCAGGAGGATCAGTGAACTGCAGACCTTGTACATAGAACCTAACTACATTTCAGTCCACAGGGATGAGGTAGTGCCCCAGACCAATAGGAAGTTCCTCTCAAAGGTGGTTTCTGACTTCCATCTTAACCAGTCCATTACCATGCCTGTCTTCTTTACTGATCATTCCAGTTCAGGGGAATGTAGGCTATATAGCCTTGATGTCAAGAGGGCTATTAGCTACTGCTTGAATCACACAAAAACCCATAAGCAGAATAATACTCAGCTTTTCCTGACCTATGGGGAAGTGGAGAAGGGCAGACCAGCTTCAAAGAGGACTATTGCATGCTGGATTGCTGCCTGTATTCAGTTTTGCTACAGCAAATTGGGCAAGGAACCTCCTGTGGGCCTCAGAGCCCACTCTACCAGGGGTACAGCTGCCTCTATAGCAGCTGCCAGAGATATTCCTTTGTTAGAAACCTGTAAAGCAGCTCCCTGGAAAACTGTTCACACATTTACTAAGCGATGTTGCCTGGTTGCCTGGACACCCAGGCTAGAAGTGATGCCAGATTTGGCACAGCAGTACTGCAGAGCTTGTTTCCTAAGTAGGTTCTCTGCCTACCTCCAAAGGTACTGCTTGGGTAGTCTGCATAAGTCAGAATACAGTAAGGATTTCCTGCGGCTTGAAGAAAAAATTACCTACCATAGTAATCTTGTTTCTTCCAGGGGAATCTTTACTGTATTCTGAGCTCCCACCCTACCTCCCCTACTAGAACCTACTGGACACTGCATTCCAGCTGTCCATGTTGATGAAACCTGTTTTAATTGGTTGTTTTAGGCATCTGTGACTTGAGTCTTTAGGATGCCACCTTGTATAAAGGGAGGGACTATTGGTTGTGGGTTAATTTATTTTCTGTAGTATAGTATAGTTAGTATTTTTCATACATGCTTCATAAGAATCTGACGGTTGCATAGAATGCACCAGGGACAGTGGTTTGAAAACCAAGCTCGAGCCTATCAGTGTTCCACTATTAGCATAGGTTCTATTAACTCATTTCTTCTGGGGCAGTTGAATGGTGAAGGCTAACTGCATATGTCAGAATACAGTAAAGATTCCCTTGGAAGAAACAAGATTACTATGGTAAGTAATTTTTTCTTATGGGCTTAAAGTGCTAGTGAAACCGAAACAGGCAGACAGGAAAATAATACAAATTTTAAGTAGTAGTTGTAACTTTTTATTTCTGAAGGTTTTTTTTTTTCCTTTTGTTCATCAGAAAGTCTTCTATGCGACAGTATTGCACTGGATGTGTGGAACAGCTCTTAGCCTGACAGTTCACATATCTAACTCCACTGCCCCACACTACATCATCAGCATTATGACCTCACTGACAGTGACACCACAGGTAAATGATCTGGCAATAACTCGCCTGCTGTTCCTAAGTAGCAGTAATGTCACAGTGCTGATGATGTAGAGTGGAGCAGTAAAGTAAGATATGTCAGATGCCAGGTTAAGAGCTGTTCCACACATCACACCTACTAACATCATGTAAATAATCTTCTAATTAAAGGGAAAAGAAAATGTACCTCAGGGGCCAGATATTCAAAAAGGTTGCGCATGCTCAAGTCCTAAATTACGCCATTCTGCGATATTCAGCAGGAGGCAGTTGCACTACTGAAAACAGGCTGAGCAACAGCGCAATGCAAATGAATGCATGCTCAACTGGAGGGGGAGGAACCATGCATAAACTGCACAGCCCGATATTCAGCCGGGCTGTGCAGAGTTGTGCAGGCGCAACCCCCAGCCTGAGCCTGCAGGACCTTGAGCCAAAAAAAAGGCTTAAGTCGAGGCCACCCACAGGTGAGATGTGTATTGCAGGGCGCTCACAGCAGCTGCCACCTGTGGCTGACCTAACTCAGTCCCTGTGCCCCCGCCAGCCGATCGCGGGCAGGTAGTACCCACCAGCCGATCGCGGGCATCAATGTAGCTCCCCTCCTCCGTTCACATCCCTGGTGGTCAGTGGACCAAAATGCCCGATTGCAGGCAGAAAGTAAACACAACACCCCGAACATCCCCTTGTGCCCGATCGCGGGCAGAAAGTAAACACAACACCCCGAACATCCCGTTGTGCCCAATCGCGGGCAGAGTACGTGAACCCCCAAAACATCTCCCTGGTGGCTAGTGTCCCCCAACCACCTACGGCCCCACCACCGCTCCCGGCAGCCAGCGGGCGGCAGCATCCCACCGCCTGCCACCCGCCGCCCGCCGACTGACTGCCCGGTAGGGCTGCATGCCATTGGTGCAGAGCAAGAGCCAATGGGCGTGCAGCCATACCATATGACAGTAGATTTGTGAATGATTCGTTCACAAATCTGAACTGTCATATCTGACTATGACGCTGCGTCCGTGGCTCTCCTGTTGCTACGGGCGGCGGCGGGCGGCGGCGAGCTGAGGTGCTGTGCGGGGGGCAGGTGGTGAGGCTTGTGGAGGTGGAGTGGTAGAGACACTAGCCTGAGAAGGCCAGTTCATTACATTCTGCCAGCAGTCAGCTTATTCGATCCACTAGACCACCAGGGAGATGTTGGGTGAAGGTTCAATGTACTTCCTGCCGCGATCGGGCACAAAGAGATATTAAGTGTTCGTTACTTCTGCCGTGGTCAACATTCGTTCCGCACCGAAAAGTCTGCAGGAGGAAGTCTCGAGGGCTCACATTGCTGCCATGATCGGGCTAATCGTCGGTCCCGGCGGCTGCTGCCTGGCAGGCGCCAGGCGCCAAGTTCACGGATGGGCGCACCTACATGCTTATGGCATGCAAATGGGGCCACAATCAGATGCAAATGGCCCCCCCGCACCTTGCATGAATTATGGCCCCATTTGCATGTCACCTTTTGAATATCGTGATTTTGCACGTGGCGCAATGGTACTTGCGCCGCCGCAAGTTGAATGCTCCACTCTGACAACTTGCGGTGGCACAAGTTCCACTGCGCCATGCACAGTGGCTGTGGCTGGGGGGTGATATTCAAAGGAGTTGCTCAATAGCGCAACTCCTTTGACTATCGCCCCGGCCACACCCCTACGCAACTATTTTGCGCAGCGCAAGGGCTTGCGCCTCAGAATGGCGCAGTTTGAATATCCGGCCCCAGATATAAAAGGTAATGGTTGTCTGTTTTTAAAATCTAATATTAGTTGTAGGCAGCACACTAGCTCTTTAAAAGTTTTAAACACCAACTCTAACAGGTTAGTACAGTATTACAAAATTCCTCCCCACAGCACCTACAATATTTTCTTGTTATGTTTCACAAGCACTTAATATTTAATCAGTCTTCCCAACTGTTACATAATAAAAAAAAAATAGAACTAGATATGGCATACAGAGACACATGACAAAGAAAAATCCTATTCTGTTCATGAATTTCTATACCTATATAAGACACATTCAGAATAATCGCAAAACAACGTATTCCAGAGACTATTGTGATCGAACCATAATTGTAATGAAGCAGATACTGCGGACAGTATTGTAACCCTCCACACCATGTGCACATTCAACTGGTACTTTTTTGCATTTGATCTGGGTGTTCTTAATGTTGAACCAAGGACGATAACCTTTGATATAATTAGTAGTCAATTTTGTCCTAGTCAAGCTTCTAATACAGTGTATATAATATAGCTGTTGGTTATGATTGTAAGAATTCCGCACATTAGCATAGCTCGAGTAAGTTTCTCACCACACCTGGAGTACTGACTTCATGGCATCAGGTACGGATCGTTTCAGGGCCACTATCAGAGATGGAAAAAAAGTAGTGCATCACATTTTCTCATTTTAACAGAGCTTCTGTCTTGATTTTGTTTTCTCTCCAGGAAAAAGATACACACCATTTGGCAACATCCTCTCACAGCCTTGGGGTGTATCATTAGATATATATCAAAAATTAACCAGGCTTTCCAGGCTATTGAGAAGGATCGTAGAAAGTGTAATAACTCTAATTTATCATTCAGACCTAGCTTAAATCATGCCCATTTTAAAAATTCAAAACATTTCCCTCTGGTTCAGTTTTGTCTTCTAGTCTCTCCCTCTTGCATTTTGTTTCACCTTTTCCAAGTCTATGAAAACAGTATTTATAATTTCTTCTACTTGTACATTTATATGCCTAGCAAAGGCAAAGTCTGATCATTGTTTAACTAAAAAGGAAAAACAACTGCCGTGGCAGGTTGTTCAGAAACCAAGCTGCACTCTGTTTTACATGTGAAGTTTTAAATTTATCATAGGCATACATACTTTATTTATTTATTTATTTAAGTCTAGGATTACAAAAATACCTTTGAGCCGAGGCTCTTTTACAAAGGTTACACGTCACAAGAACAGACAATACAGTTTATGAAATTACAGAGTAAGACAGTCATGACGCCAAGTGGTTATAACAACTTGGTTTCAAGTACAAATTACATGACATATTACAATCACAATAGGAGGTGTATTAAAACATAAGTGAGGAGAAAGAGAGAGAATGGGGTGGTACAGAGTATAGCAGCCTAGAGGGCTTTGTCAGGACAGAGTATTTTGAGTGTAAAGGTTGAGCAAGGGGAAAAATAAAGCATAAAGAAGTGCTAGGGAAGGGGTCAACATGAGCAGTGGAGGGTAGGGGCAGCTGCAGATATGATAGTTGCTCAGCTAAGACAATCACAGGTACTAGAAGCCACGAGGGAGTGATGGAGCTTCTTCTTGAAGGCACCCAGAGTTGGTGAGGCAGTGATATCACTGGCAAGATTATTGAGCCAGCTGGGGGCCCTGTATGAAAATGACCTTTGTCCTTGGTAGTATGACAATTAGGGATTTGCAGTAGTTGTGGTTTTGAGCTCCTGGTGTTGCAGTTGATTACTCTGGTCTTAAGAAGGGAGCAGACTCCTGGGGGGGCATTGCCTATCATTATTTTCTTGGCTGTGATGCAGGTTTGATACTTAAGTCGGTTGTTTAGTTGCAGCCACCCAGTTTGAGAGTAGGGGTCGCAAGTATGGGTGAGACGGTGGGCTCCGGCGATGAGACGACATGCTTTATTTAAGGAGGTGGCAACTCGTTTGAGTATGGAGGCAGTGGCAGAGCCATAAACTATGGGTCCATAGTCAATAACACTCACAATGGAGCTTTGAACGGCAATAGACAATGCTTCAGAGGTTAGATGTTTTTGGTGACGGAACAGTAGGCCCAGCCTGGTGTTTGCCATCTTAGCAACATTATTGATATGGGCGGCATAGGAGAGTTTGGAGTCAAGCATGATGCCAAGATATTTGAAAGTATCAACTTGATCAAGGGTGACTCCTTGTTTGGTATTAACAGTGAGGAGGAGGGGGATACTGGGGGAGCCTTGACTCCCACTTGCTTATACACTTTTACAATTGTTGTTTGTATGGATAAAAATACTTGCAGTTTACCTATGAAATAATTTCTTACTATTGTCCCAAAGCACACATCCTTCTTGGCTCAGTTGCCTAAATCCATGATGGTGTTAAAGTGCGAGAAAAAGGGTCCCAAATTTAATTTTGTATTCATTCGCTGTTTCTGACATAGGGATAGGATTTGATATTTAAAGCGTGCTTGGAGCGTGTAAATTCCCCATCACTATGCGCTTCCTTCTCCTGCTTCCTGGTCCTGGCTGTGACGTGGAACAACCATGGTGTTAAACTGACATTTCTGATGTTGTACGTCTTCCTCAGAGTTCATGGATTTAGGCAGTTGAGCCAAGAAGGATGTTTCTAAACAACCTGCCACGGCGGTTCTTCTTCCTTTTTAGTTTAACATCCCTGACAAAGCAGCACCTGCTATTGTTGAAGTTACAGGGACACAGAAGTAAACAGAATAAGGAGTAAACCTGTGTAATTGTGCTCCTGCAAAATTCTTTTAATTTCTGATCATTGTTTCTTACAGCTCTCAGATGTTCTGTTATTCTGATTTTCCATTCTCTCTTTGTTCTTCCAATATTAAAATGCACTGCAGTCACATTTAGTCACATAAATAATGTCCTGAGTAAAACTAGTTACAAAACCCTTAATGGTGTAAACCTTTCCATTCCTGGAATTTGTAAAATGTTTGGCATTGTTTACCCATTCACATTGGTTACATCTTCCACACTTAAATGTTCCTGTAGAGGATTGTCCTAAACATGTGTTTATTCTTTTTGATAGAAGCCATGAACTAATCTGTCCCATATATTCCTTGATCTTTTGCAACTAAACTGTGGTCCCATTTCATAGGTAAGCAATAACCCACGACAGGGTTTACTGTTATTGGGGATTACCGCACACCCGGAAGCATTGAGGCACTAGGCTGCAGGCCGAGTGTCCTCACAGCACCTGGGTGTATGTAATCTCCAATAACAGCACACCCTGGAGTGGGTTATTGTGCTTATAACATGGGGTATGCAAGAAACACAACCAAAGCCAGGAAACATGCCATATTTCCCACTTAACATAGCCAAAAAGGTTATATATCCTGCCACCTTGGAAAATAGACCCTTTAAAAAAAAAAAAAACATGTATCATGCTATTTTTCCACCTAGAAGTGTGACAGAGGCACGCCTGACATAACCTGTCACATTTTTTTTCAGAATATCCTGTGCAGTCATATCCAATGTAGGACAGTGAGCCCCCTCACCCCCACCAGAAAGCACACATTGGTGTTGTGGACAGGACTCGCACACAGCAGAACAACTGCCTGCAATGTTGCAGTGCTCTGTGTGTGTACCTAGCAGCTGTGTTGCACAAACAGTAAAAATGTTCTGTGCTGTTGGAATCGGTGTTCTGTCACTGTCTCTCGCTGGCGGTGGCCACAAAGTACAGCACCGTTGGCTCTGTGTATGTCCTGCGGACAGAAGCACACCAAGTGGCACATTAGCAATGCGGAGTTGCCAAACTGTTCTAACGACTCCCACACCCTGCCCCTTCCCCAACCCACACAAAAAACATGATGAGCTGGCAATGTTACCAAAATGCCACACATACCATCACACAGAGGCCGCATTCTGGGGCTTTCTGTGATGAATTTGGGCTGTCACTGGCTCCGTCTGCTGCGGCGACTGCGACGCAGCCTGCAGCACTTTTGTCTGCCTTTCTGTCCTGCAGATAGAAATCTCCACTGTGTGTACATCGTGCCCCCCCCCAAACACAATTACAGAAGGGGACATCTATGGTTGCAGCAGGAATTTTTGACGCTGAATGCTGCTGACTTTACCGACTGCTTTCGACCCCCCAACCCACCCCCGGGAATAGCACAATGTGCTGCCATTGTCCCACTGATTGCACAGACGGCGACAGTCAGGGTGACTGTTGCAGTGCACTGCTGCTCTGCGAGGGGTAATGGTGACTTGTGCAATACTTGGGCTGGCACAGGGGTAGCCGTAGTCAAATATGGACAGCCACAAAAGACACCACACTCATCACCTGCCATCTCTGTGCTTTTCTACTCAAGTATGTGGCACACCAAATCAAGTGTCATCAACTGTGCTGAAAGGGGTACCTACATGCAGCATATGGCAGTCAACGAGAGGAGCTGGGAGGGAACAAAACGGCGTGTCTCGGGCACAGGATGCCAGACTGCTGGATACCTAGTATGACAACACTGCACTCATCCTCTCGATTCAGTGTGCCATCGGTCCCCAGAGATCTGCGGGCGGGTGGGTGGGGAGGCATACACGCCATGGACATGACATGTCACACAGAAGGAACATCGTGGTGTCACTCGCTGTTGGCACTACCGATTCACCACAGCACTGGGGACCCATACAGTGGGGACCCGCACTGTGCTGTTGGTGCATGGAGCTCTGCAGGGTGGGTGGGTGGGAGGCATATATCTCTGGCGACAGGCTACACGGAGATCCGCGGGGCGCGTTGGTGGGTATCCAGACAGCTGCAACTGTAACAAGCTGTCGTGCTGCAACTCTTTCTGATATTAACACAGCTCTAGCAGGTGACAGTATAGTGCTTGCTAAGCTGGCTCTGACAAATGGCTGCCATTGACGTTGCTGCCGCGAAAGATAAAATGAGCCAGTTTGCCCACTGATACTGTATGGAGCAGACCGCATCACTTCAACAGTGCTGATAAGTAAGCAATAACCCACGACAGAGTGTGCTGTTATTGGGGATTAGAAAATGGGCTAAATTGTAGGAGCTCTTTGATTGGCTGAGAGCCACAGCAGGGGGGTACATTAAGTTTCAATAGATGCCCGCTCCAAAACAAGAGCCAATTCAGGGTGCCCTATTACTTGTGTTAACCTTGGGCACCCTAGATTTCAACAGCCGCCATTTTTCTCCTCGCTTAGCGGACCAGTTGAAAGCCGAGCAGTTCCTCCATACAGCACGTCCTCCATCCGGCCCCCGCCATCGCAGAAAGTTAATTTTTATGTTCTTAACAAAAACAAACTGCATACTGTTTAAAAACCTTAAAATTATGCACCTCATATTTTCTTTCCATTTCTTTCACCCCGTGCCGTGACTCCACTACCACCGCTCACATCCCCGATCCCGATTGACCTCCGATGTAAAAAACAGAAGGTCCTCATTCAAAAAAAAAATGCTGACCTCAAAAAAAAAAGAAAAACCATAGAACACTGTGGCGCCAAATCGGACCTCATATTTTCCACTTCCTGCTTTCAATTAGCAGGGTCACGCAGGCTCACGCATGTAACTAGCGCATTCTCCGACCACAAACTAAAGAAAATAAACAAAGCGCTTACAGAAACTGCACTGAACATGTGCTCAACTATAAACATGATGGCAATATAGTTCTGAGGTAAAATTTAATATCAATGGCATGTCTTCCTCTGCACCATTAGGGTGGGGGGAGTAGAACAGAATGGCTCTTTGAAGGGTGGCAGACCAAAAATTGAACAGCACTGTAACAGAGGGACTACTTTACCACATATGTGTTTTTTTTTTTATTTCTATTCATTTTAAATGCCAGTTCCTCTATTATTTTGACTATTTAATGAAAATTGACATACATGCCCATTTTCTAAGCACAATAATACCCTCCAGGGTGGGCGGTATGGGAAATACTGGACCTTCCAGGGGCTATAATGCCCTCCTCCTGCGGCGTCAGGCTCATTATGCCCCTGGGCGGTCCGGTATTGCCCAATACTGCCCACCCTATCAGGTATTATTGCTTGCTTAACGCACACCCGGGTGCATTGTGAGGCACAAGACCACAGGCTGAGTGCCCTCACAGCAACCAACTGTGCATTTATCTCCCATAACAGCACATCCTGGAGTGGGTTATTGTGCTGATAACATGGGTGATGTTTAAACAAGGGACAAACCCACATAAAGGTTTTTTTCCCCGTTTAAGTAGCAAAAATGGTACTGTATCCTGCCACCTTGCAAATTAGTCCCGAACAAAGAATGCAGATCTGACTGCTGTTATGCACATACAAATGTAAAAAATCCAGTACTGACAGGATTTGTGACATTTGTTGTGCATTATATGCTCTGTTACAGTTCACATATTCCAAACACTGTGCCCCTTCCCCCAAACACAGACATCCAACAGCGTCACTCTGCTGACATTGCAGCCATTCACAGTTATATATACAACTACTGCCCAACACATAATGGAGCACTACCTTCTGTAATGCACATAGAAATGTCAGAAATGCCACCGGTGTGCTACTTCTGTAACCGTCCCCCTCATGAAAGAGAGAGAATAATGCAAACTGCAGCCACATACCACTGCTGTCTCTCTCTCACCAGTGTACGATTGCTTGCTTACCTCCTCCGGTGCACCACAATGGCACATGTGCTACCACTCTCTGTCTGTTGCTGCCGCTGGATCACTCTCTCCCTGCAACATGTTGCATAAGTGCCCTGACTGACACAGTGTGTTGCACTCACTGGCTGCAGTGCTCTGTCACTACCTGGGCATAGGAGGAAGGTACAGAGAGGGGCCATCGAGATGCACTGCTGTCGGTGAGCGGAGGATGGGGAACCAACATCATGGGGAGGTGACTCTCTCTTGCCCTCTCTGTGCTGCTGTTCTCGTATACTGTTGCTCACGGTTGTCACGCACACTGACCATGGTTATGCATCACTACCCGTGTGTACCCTACTGTGCACATCCCTGAATATCATGTGTCATTTGCTCGTATTGTCAACAATGCTGCCACAGAAAGACACACCATGAGGACAGTAGGATACCTAAGTGGCAGACTATTGTGAGGTGTCTCTGCTGCTGAAGAGGAGTGGGCGGTTGGCCGACAAGGACAGAGTGAGAGACAGACAAATGCAGCAGTTTGCAGCTGCAATTCACTCAAACAACTGTGCTGCAATATCAGAGTTCAGGGTCAGTGACGTGGTACAAATGAGCAGGGAACTGCTACCACTGATAAGGGCTGTCTGTTTCTCAATGCCTTGCTGCTACTCCAGCAAAGGCATCTGCTGCAACTTGAAAGCATTTACCAGTGCAGGGATTGTATGCAACGGTAACTGTGCAGTCGGATGCAGTGTCTCTGTTTTGCTGTCTGTAGTAGTGCTGTAGCATTTATATTTGCACATTCACAGACAGACGAGACTGTTCAGGGCTCAGTGCAGATGAGTAGAAGCATGAGTGGACACAGGAAGTACACATCAGACAGCGCAGTCCAGGACATCGGACGTTCACTCTCTTGCTCACTAAGACTGTGTCTGTCCCACTGTGTCTTGGTGTCCTATGCCGCAAGAGAAATTTGCTGCAAGCTGTACTGACATGGTGCACAAAGGGAGGGGGGCAGTAAACACTGCCACTAGGGGGCATGGCAGCGATAGCATACGAATGGGGCCATGGGACCTACATATCAGGTCTGTGGGGTGGGTGGGTGTGTAGGCAGAGAACATGGCGTGACACAAAAGGGGTGGGAGAGTGCCAGATGATGTTCCTGGTACACACTGAGCAGTAGGCGCTTGACTGTGTGCTTGGTCCCCAGAGATCCGTGGAGCAGGTGGGCGGTGAGCCACACAGCTGCAGGGGGAAAATACTGTAAACATGTACATGTTCAGTTCTGCGGCTGTAAACATTAAGTAATAGTGAACAGTGGGAGCTGCACTGTATGCATTTCTGTGCACTGCCTGCCGGCAAGCTCTTGCCTGAGTTGCTCACGCTAAGCTGCCTATTACAAATGGCTGCTTTTCACGTTCCTTCCATCAGCCAGAAAAAAAGAGCCATCCTGCCCACTGATTCTGTGGTCTTGGGGACCCCTTCACCCTAACTGTGCCAATAATGTGCATTAATACACTGTCACCTGACGTCACTGTACCAATCACCTAGCTCCCTCTCCCTACTCCATGTTATAAATTTCTTTTAGATACGGCTCTATAGCTAAAATTCCCCCATGTTTGATTATTTTGCATATTTCCCATGTCCTAGTGTTATAGGTTGTAGTGAAACTGGTACCCCTTTCCTCTCTTTCTCTTGCTTCTCTGTATACAAGAGTTCATTCCTGTCTTGTGCTGCATGGTCCCTTCCTTGATCAATATATTCCTCTGGGTATCCTCTTTCTACTAGTCTGTCTACTAATTGAGCTCATCTACGTTCAAAAAGCTCTGGTGTGCTGCAGTTGTGTCAGTATCTTAGAAACTGACCCTTTGGTAGATTTTTAATAACATGCCCTGGGTGATGATGGTCTGCTCAGAGTAATGTGTTTTTGTCACTTGCTTTCCTGTACAGGTCTGTAAGTACCAACCCATTGCTTGCTCTTGTGCTTCGATCCAGAAATTCAGTATTACTGGTCTCCCATTTCAAGGTGAACTTTAAATTTGGATTGTTTCTTTCTAGATAACCTTTAAAATGCAGAAGTTGTTCTGTTCATGTCCATATAATAAACATATCATCTATGTATTGACAATAAAGGTCAATGCATGCATAAGTTCTAGGAGTGTGGCTATAATTCACTGTTCACACATTGGCAGTTACACTGGACCCCCTGATGAAGGTGCCGGATAGCTCTGAATGTGCATGGGGTTTGTTCTGTAGTGGAGTTTTTTGCACCGATTACGCTTTAAAGTTACGAGTATTTAAAACAAATCAGCATTTAGCACCCTTGATTGCGGTCCATTTTTTATCCTTGGTTTTGGTTGAGGACTACAATTTCAGACGAGCGGTGCAGATTGGTGCCTCTGTTCTGCTCCCAGTGGAAATGCAGATTCATTGGAATGTCTTCAAACTAAGCTTCTCCCACCTCCGGGGTGGTATATCCTCTGGCTCCGCCCTGTGACATCATATCTTCCTTTCCGCTGGTCTCCTCCTTCACATCTGTGCAGTGTTATAGGCTACCAAGTGCACCATTGTTGCTTTCTTGATTTACTTTCCGCACTTAAGGTTGTTCATCAACAACTTTCTCTCCTTCACTCTGGCTCTACCTTGACGACAGAAGATGAACCCCGAGGAAGGAAAGCCAGTTCGCAGCTTCAATTTCTGTGCCACGTACGGACAAAGTCAAAGACAGACCCACATGTGTCTCCTTTACTGCTTAGGGTCTGTACATGACATTGCTGGCTGTGGTTTGTGTCAAGCAATGCGCCCCTCTTCTTTGAAGGATCACTCAGCCTAGCTGTTCTTGTCCTGCTGGCTGACGGGGATCCAAAGCTTTGGCCGAAAAGTCACAACTCAGCCTCTACAGCAGAAGGATCGGCTGCTCATCTCACGGTCATGGAAGAAGTGGCAGCTGCTGCAGTGGGCACCATGTTGGCCTCAGCGATGCTCCTGGCTGGGGTAAGCATCGGAGAGCCCTTCACTGAAGATTTTGGAGAGATATGTTGTGGTCCTCCAGGCCTACGGGGAGTGCTCTGTCCGCCACAGTAAGAAGCACAAGTGCCGTTGGCACTGGTCATGGGTTCAGATAAGATCACAGTCCTCCCATTCCCTCGACTTTCCCTGATTACTCAATTCATGTCGAGCTGAATGTGGTCAAAGGCTCAGAGGACAGCTCCAAAGCACCCCCTTTGGACTCTTCTACCTCGACACTGGCCAGTCAGGTGATTGAGATAGTTCTCAATCTTGTCAACCAGTTGTTAGAGGGGATTGATGAGGAGTTAATCTCCAAGACCCTGTTTTTTCCAGCCCTCACTTAAGAGGATGTGGACCGGTAGGTGTTGTAACCAGCTCCACTTGGGAATAGCCTCCATCAGTGATCATGCCACTGAAGCCAGTGCTTGTTCATGCACCATGGCATATGACTTACACTGACCCGCTGGTGGCTTCTCATCATGTTGACGGTCGAGGTCATGGTTGAGACACCACTCGTACTCTCGATCCCACTCAACAGGGAGGTGCTGCTGTCTATGGTCCTCGACCTCCTCTTCTTTGGGCGAGGAGAGGCACCAGCACAGATTGTGACTACACTATGAGGAACTCCTCTGGCAGCAGTGGACCATTGTTGGGCAGGGTAGGACCCTACCCCTGCACCTGTGGTTGACTAGCAGGTGCCAGTCATGCCCATGGTGGTCCACCTTCAACAGATGTCTCCAGCAACTGTCTCACCATCCTTGTGGGTGGAGCTGCCTCCATCGCAACCCTTGGTGGGAGTACTAACAATGGACTCCCATGCTGCAGCTGGCTTACCAGGTGGGCTGTCAATGGAAATCGCCCAGGTGGAGGATATTCTGGTGGTCCACAGTGGCAAATGGTAGGAAGCCATTTTTGAAGCATCCTTGGATGACTCATTTGGGTTGTCTGTGTTGTCATCAGGGGCACATACCTTTAACAGGGCTTCGGTCAAAGAGCCGACTACAGACCACGGGTCAGTGTCATTTGGGGCTCTTCTTCAACTGATGTCAGAGTCCATGAATGTGTCCTTGGAGCCAGTCCAGAAGTGGGCTAAATGCCCCTTTGCTGATATCCTGGACAAGGATGATTCCCTGTGGGTTGCCTTTTTCATGGCAGAGGCTAACTTGGGACCAGCCCTGGAGTTTTGGCAGCATACAGCATCCTGCCCAACACCCTTCACCCATATTGGTCCACAAGTATGTGCTCCCTGCTAGGTCCCTCTCGAGGTTCTTGGACCTTTCCTTGGCTGAGGGACTATCTCAGACTTGGCCTTTTGGAAGTCTGAAAACCAAGGGGATGTGGACATGCCCCCCAGTAAGGAGTCTAAGAAGCTTGACCACACGGCCAAGACGGTTTGTGCCGCTTCCTGTATCAGTCTCCGCCTGGTGACCTACACCATGATGGTTGTCAGTTTTTGTAACTCCATGGTGGGAGTGCTGGATGAAGTCCCCCCTCAGCTTCCTGCTATCAAGCAGCTGCCAGTGAACTTGCTCAGAGCCCAGGATCAAGCGCTGGCAAAACACCAGCTCCAGACGGCCTTGGACATGGGCATCTCCTGCACCCATGCCATGGCAGCAGCTGTCACGATGCATCACAGGGCCTGGCTAAAGCACTCCACTTTCCGGGTGGACACTCCGCACAAGCTAGCTGATGTCCCCTTCTTGGGCACTGATCTCTTTGGCACTGGGGTGGAAGGACATCTCATCAGGACTGAGAAGTGCAACACCATCCTAGACTCAATGGCTTCTTTCTAAAATGATCCTAAGGCCCAGAACCCTAAAAGAAGGCCTTTCAGCACCAGTCTTTTCAGCTACTACAGCCTCGGCAACAGCTCCAGCAGGGCCAAAACCCAGTCTGGCATCCCAAGACCTAGTTAGCTAGCCAGGGACGGAAAAGAGGCAGGGGTGGGAGAAGCAGTGCCCCTCTGGCCCTGGCAGATGGTGCCCCTTCCAAAGCTGCCCAGTGATGAGTTGGGGTGTCAGCCTCCCACCTGCCCAGTCCCTGACCCAGCTTTTTGTGGGAAGTGGGCTTTGCCACTTCTGGTCATACTGGCCCATCATTAACATGGACAAGTGAGTGCTAGAGGTGGGCGGCAGAAGCTTGCCTCTTGATTTTGAGGCTCTGCTGTCTTTCCGATCCCACACTCCAAGGGAGTCCTGGGTGTTGCAGGACACGCTGTCCACCCTAGGCAAGGTATGGCAAGGCAACATTATTTCTATAGTGCCCTTTCCCAAAGGCTCAGGACATTTTACAATAAATACAAACTACAGAACTATTAATGTAAAACTGGCAGCATGTATAAGTCATAGATAAATAATGATTAAAAAGTTCAGAGGGAAACTTCTGCAAAAAAAGAAAAAGGTTTTTAAATTAGACTTAAAGACCCCTACCTTGTGGGCAGATATGCTATAGTTTGGCAAAACATTCCACAAGGTAGGTGTTGCCATACAAAACTCATTGTCCCCAGATTGCCAGAGCCTAGAAATAGGGACAAAAAGCAAGCCCTCGTTGGAAGAGCGGAGTAAGCAAGTTGGGTGGTATGGAACTAGGAGGCCTTTTGAGTAGTCGGGTCCCATACCATGTAGGGCCTTGAAAAATGTCAAGCATATCTTAAAGGTTTTGTGCCACTGCATAGGCAGCCTGTACAGGACACACAGCACCGGCATAATGTGGTTCCTACGAGAGGAGTCCACAATCAGCCAGGCTGAAGCATTCTGGACTAGCTGCAGGCATTGTAACAAACCTCCAGAGAACCCTAGATATAAAGCAATGTATTAGTCGAGCCTAGAGGTGACAAAGGCATGCACTGTCATCACCAGGTCAGCAGGGGCTAAATGCTGTTTAATCCTGGCAATGTTACGAAGATTTGAAAAGCCAGCCCGAATCACATCTAACACCAGTTGATCAAATGTCAACTTGCTGTCCAGGATGAGCGCAAGATTCTTAACCGCTTGTACCGTTCTGAGCGACAGATCACCTAGCGAAGGAAGGAAGGTCAAGCCACCTGTCATTGCTGGGCCCTGCCTACCAGGCTTAACAATCATGACCTCCATTTTAGCCGGGTTAAGACATAGCCAATTTGAGGACATCCAGTTTCAGTCAAGCATCTCTCTAGCACCAAGACCACATAAGACCCACCAAAAGTTCCTGACAGGTAAAGCTGAGTCTCATCTGCATAGCAGTGAAACTCAATGACATACCATCTGATAATTTCATCCAGCAGGAAAATGTACACGAAGAGCAACACAGGAGCAAAGATCGAGCCTTGAGGAACACCACAGAGGAGCCTCGAGGCCCTGGAAAAAAGATTTCCCAGGGCCACCAGCTGTGTTCTGCCAGTTAACTATGACTCAGAATAGCACAATACAGTGCTGGTGAATCCCATATAGTCCCTGAGGTGATGCAAAAGCACACCATGGTCAACTGTCAGATGCGGCTGAGAGATTTAATAGGACCAAGATGATACAAACCCCTGATCCCTCCCCATGAAGAGATCATTCGTCACTTTGATGAGGGCAGTCTCAGTGCTGTGAACGCGCCCAAAAACCTGACTGGAGAGGCTCATAAATGTTAAAGTGCTGCAGGCCTTCAACAAGTTGCTCAACCACCACCTTCTCAATAAACTTCCCCAAAAAGGGAATATTAGAGACAGATATGTAGTTCCCCAACACATCAGGGTCCAAGGAAGGTTTTTTTAAGAAGGGGCCACACCACTGCCTATTTAAGGGAGAACATCGCTTAGCTTCTTACAAAAGGCTATAGCCTAAGTCTCAGATGCCCTGACAAGTCAGGAGTATATGTCCAGGTACTTCCTGGTACCGAAACGGATGGGGGGGGGGCCTGATGCCTCATACTGGATCTGCACGATCTCAACCAGTACATATGGACGCATACGTTTGGTGTGATAACCGCGAACCAGATCTTGCCATCTGTGGAGCAGGGCTTGTGGTTCTGCTACCTGGACCACCAGGATGTGCTCTTCCCACATCTCAGTCCGCCCGTCCCATTGGCTGTACCTTCAGTTCCACACAGATGGGGTTCTCTGTCAATTCTAGGTCATGCCCTTCAGCCTCTCGTCTACACCCAGGGTCTTTATCAAGTGCATGGCAGTTCTGGCAGCCTTCCTGCGGTGCAAGGGTGTCAGGGTATACCACTTTATGGAAGACTGACTGATTTCCAGGCCATCCAAGGAGGCTATGGAGCAGTACAGGGATCTGGCCTTCCAGACCTGCAGAGACTTGGGCCTGCTGATGAACACGGCCAACTCCAAACTGATCTCCTTGCAGGCAATTGAGTTAATCGGAGCAGAACTAAATTCCCTGCATGCTATGACCCACCTCCTTGCTAACTAGGCACTGGATCTTACCTCCCTTACCCAATCATTTCAGGTTGGGCTCTCGTGCCCTACTTGGGACTTCTGCGGCTACTGGGGTACATGACGTCCTGCACCAGAGCAGTCAGGTGTGCCTACTGGCATATGTGCCACCTGCACTGGGAGTTGGGTCATCAGTGGTCCCAGCCCCTAGGCCACTTGGACCAGCTGGTCACAGTGACCCAGCCAATGTGGGATGCCATCCAGTGATGGCTGATCTCAGAGCATTTGTAGGAAGGGGTCCTGTATGTCCTCCCAGAACCAACCATGATGATTATGACGGACGTGTCTCTGCTGGGGTGGGGAGCGCAACTGGGAGACCACAGAACTCACAGGTTCTGGTTACCCTGGGATTCCAGTCACCCCATCAACTTGCTGGAGCTCCGTGCAGTGAGGTTAGCTCTGACTGAATTTGCTCCTCTAATCAGGGGTCAGGTCATGCAGGTCCAGATGGAGAATGCCATGACCATGTTCAACCTGAACAGGCAGGGCAGAACCCACTGCCTTCCTTTGTGTCACAAGGGCTCTCTGCATCTGAACTGTTATACGCAGCTGGGGTGCAGATCTCCTGGCAGTCCATACCACCAGAGCAAACAGCTGGCAGATGCTCTCAGATGGGTGGGTGAAACGTCACAAAAATGGTCTCTGCATCAGGAAGTGGTAGACCACCTATTCTCCCAGTGGAGAACCCCTCTGGTGGACCTGTTCACCCCTTGGGAGAATGCCAGACTTAACCTGTTTTGTGCCTGCCCCCCCATAGTCCAGCATACTGATAGGGGATGCTTTCATGAGGCCCTGGACCCCAGGCCTTGTGTACACCTTTTCTCCTTCCTCTTGATCCACAAGGTGGTGGTCAAGACCTGGAAGGACAAGGCGTGGATGATCCTGATAGCTCCAGACTGGCCATGGCAATTCTGTTATCTGTATCTTCTCACCTTCAGCAGCAGGCCTCCGTTGTGGTTGCCTCTTTGTCTGGACCTGCTGACTGGACAACATGGGACAGTCCTGCACCTGGACCTTCAGTCCCTGCACCTCACGGCCTGGTTCCTGAGTGAATAGAATTCCAAGCTTTAGGTAATTTGGAAGCTGTGCTCCACATTGTGAAGGCTTCCCGGAAAGAGTTAACTCACCAGTGCTATGCCTTTAAATGGAAAAATATTTTCCATTTGGTATCTGAGCAAGGAGCGCGAGACCCTTTCCTGCCCTGTGGCTAGTATCCTTGAGTACCTTTGGTCCCCCTCTCAGTTGGGACTGTGAGCGATGATCCTTAAAGTGCACCTGGCAGCCATCTCTGTGTACTGGGCACTGACTGGTATACCAACAGTTGCCCAGGAGAAGGTGGTCATGCGCTTTTTTAAAGGGCCTTGACCATCTGTCCCCACCGGTGCATGAACCACCATCACCATGGGACCTACTACTGGTGCTGGCTAGTCTCAAGACAAACCATTTGAGCCTATGCACAGGCATGAGATGTCACACCTGTACTGAAAGACGACCTTCTTGGTGGCTGTTACGCCAGCCAGAAGGATCAGTGAGCTCCAGGCGCTCACGGCGGAACCTCTATATCCGGTCTTCCACAGGGACAAGGTCGCCCTTTGCCCCCACCCGAAGGTTCTCACGAAGGTAGTATCGGAGTTCCACCTTAACCAGGTTATGAATCTTTCAGTGAATTTTACCAGCCCATCTTTGGAGGTTAACAGCAGGCTCCATACTCTGGACCTGTGGAGGGTGCTGGCTTGTTAAACGGAGTGCATGGATGGGGTTCGGGATGAGGCTCACCAGCTGTTTGTAACATACACTGAAGCTGCACCTGGCAGATAGGCAGCAAAGTAGACTGTTGGTAGGTGGATAATGTCCTGCATTGACCTCTGCTATAGGTTTTCTGGTAGGGATCCTCCCGTTGGGCTTAGGGCTCATTACACCAGACATACTGCTGCCTCAGTGGCTGCTTCCAGGGACATTCCTATCCAGGAAATCTTTAAGGCTGCCACCTGGAAGTCAGTATACACCTTCATTTCCCATTACATCATCGATGTTGAGTCTCATTAGGATGCTGCTTTCAGGACCTCGGTTCTCCAATCTTTGTTCACCAATTAGGGGTGTGCACCTTGCTGCCTCCTCCAGAACTGGTGGAAGTCTTCCAGTGTGTGGGTAGTGAACTGTATCCATGCCCCTAGAAAAATAGGTTAGTTCTGAGAGGGGTACATAGTTCACATCCACACCACCAACCTGGCCTTCCCTGGCAAGTGGCATATGGATCGCTGCTTCCAGTGTGCAAGATGTGACATCACGGGGAGGAGCCAGAGGATATACCTCCTGGGTGGTGGGAGGAGCTTAGCTTGAAGACATGCTGATGAATCAGCACTTCCAGTGGAACTGGCAGTGTGTGGATGTGACGTATATACCACTCATAGAAATATGGTTACAAGTAACATATTTTGTTTAGCATTCCCATTTACCTAAATACAGTTTTACCAAATTAGAATCATAGAATTTGATGGCAGATAAGGACCGCTTGGCCCACCTAGTCTGCCCATTTGCCTACCTAAAGGATAAGCTGCAGATCCTAGTTAACCTACAGCCTGCTTCCTCCTACCCCCCACTAGAATTGCCTTATGTCTGTCCCATGCATTCTTGAATTCCCCTACTGTTTTTGACTCTATGACCTCCTCAGGAAGGCCGTTCCATGTATCCACAACCCCTTCTGTGAAGAAATACTTCCTCACATTACCTCTGAGCCGTCCCCCCTCTATCTTCAAATTGTGCCCCCTTGTTTTTGCACATCTCTTTTTCTGAAAGATGCTACCCTCTTGGACTTTGTTGATTCCTTTGAGGTATTTGAAAGTTTCTACCATGTTCCCCCTCTCTCTCCTTTCCTCGAGGCTATTCATCTTTAGTTCCTTTAGTCTCTCTTCATATGTCTTCTGATGCAGACCCTGCATCATTTTGGTTGCCCTCCTCTGGCCAGCCTCCACTCTGTCTATGTCTTTGCGGAGATGGGGTCCTCAGAACTGCACACAGTACTCCAGATGTGGTCTTACCAACTCTCTGTACAGAGGGCCAACAACTTCTTTTTCTACTGGTGATGCCTCTCCCTATGCATCCCAGTATCCCTAACCCTCCTTACTGCCTTCTCACATTGCTGGCTCCACCTTTAGGTCGTCTGATATACTACCCCAGGTCCCTTTCCATTTTTGTTGTTGTCAGTATCTCACCCTCCATTGTATACTCTTCCCCTGGGTTTTTGTTTCCCAGGTGCATTACTTTGCACTTCTTTGCATTGAATCTAAGCTGCCATACATTTGACCATTCCTCCAACATTGCCAAATCCCTTTTCATCCTTTCCACCCCACCTTGTGTATCAACCCTGTTGCAGATCTTTGTGTCAACTGCAGAGACATACTTTCCCTTCCAGTCCCTCTGCAATGTCACTTATAAAGACATTAAAAAGGACCAGCCCCAGTACTGAACCCTGCGGTACCCCACTAGTAACCCTCCTTTCTTCACTGTGGACTCCATTTACTATTACCCACTGTGTCCTGTTGTCTAACCAGTGTTTTACCCAGGCTACCACCCTGGGACCCTCTCCCAGGCTGGCTAATTTGTTTATTAATCTTTTGTGTGGGACTGTGTTAAATACCTTGCTAAAGTCTAGGTAGGCCATGTCCACAGCCCCTCCCTGGTCTACTGCGTTGGTCACCCAGTCAAAGAAATCAATTAGATTTGTCTGACATGACCTTCCCACTGTGAATCCATGCTGCCTTGGGTCCTGTGCCCTACTGGCCTCTAGGTACTCAACAGTTCTTTCCTTCAGAAGTGATTCCTTCATTTTTCCTACCACTGAGGTCAAACTGACAGGTCTGTAGTTTTCTGCCTCTGTCTTGCTCCCACTTTTGTGCAGGGGAATCACATCCACCCTCCTCCAGTCCTCAGGTTCCACACCATCCTCCCGTGATTTATTAAAAAGGATAGTCAGTGGTGTTACTAGTTCTTCCCTTAGTTCTTTTAGAATTCTGGGGTGAATCCCATCAGGCCCCATTGCTTTATCCACCTTCAGTTTTAAGAGTTCTTTCAGAACCCTTTCTTCTGTGAAAGGACTGATATCAACCCCCTTATCCAGAGTGCTTCTATTGACCGGATTAGGTATTTCCCCCTGCTTTTCCATTGTGAATACTGAGCAGAAGTATTCGTTCAGTATCCCTGCTTTTTCACTGTCGCTCTCTGCCCAAGCACCTTCCTCTTTGTTCAGCCTCAGTATCCCTGCCTTAGTCTATCTTTGCTCCCTAATGTACCTATAAAAGGTTTTATCCCCCCTTCTTAACTGAGTTGGCTATCTTTTCCTCGGTTTGGGCCTTTGCTATTCTGACTGCCTTACCCGCTTCCTTCTGTTTTAACTGGTACAGTTCTCTGTCCTGCTCCTTCTGTGTTTCCTTATACTTCCTGAATGCCATCTTTTTCTCCCTTACCTTCCCTGCCACTTCTTTTGAGAACCATAGTGGTTTTTTCTTTCGTTTTGATTTATTTGCTTCACACAAAGGCCTGTTGCCTCTATGATGGTGGTTTTGATGTTTCCCCATTGCTGTTCCACCCCACCTTCTTGCCTGTTTGCTAGTGCTTTTCCGAGGCACTCTCTCCCATTTTGACAAAATCAGCCCTCCTGAAGTCCAGTACCTTCACTTTTGTGTGGCTTGATTCTACAGCTAAGTTTATCATGAACCACACTGTTTGGTGGTCACTTGTTCCCAGATGGCTACCCACTTCAAGATCAGAGATCCTCTCTCCATCCCCATTTGAGAGTACCAGGTCTAAGATTGCTCTCTCCCGAGTGGGTTCCAAAACTAGCTGTCTGAGGCGTGCCCCCTGTAGGGCATCGAGAATGGCCCTGCTCTTGGATGTGGCTGCAGCAAAGGTGCTCCAGTCAACATCTGGCATATTAAGATCCCCCATCAGCAATATCTCCCCTTTCTCTACCATCCCAAGGATGCCTTCTATCATTTCCTTGTCCATTTAAGTGCATTTCACTTGCAAGCAGAAAATTCTATAAAACAAAAGTAGTAAGTACCAGTTCTGGTAATTGCAATGGGAAATCAGTCAGAGGCATTTGATTCTGTTCCCTTTTGTTTAAGCTTCTAAACCACCAGTGTGTGTGATGCTAGTATACAGTGACTGTACATCGAGTCATTAACAACCAGTCATCCTGCATTTATTTTCTAACACCCATAGTATGTCTGTAGAAATGGGACAAGAGTATTATTGATTTTTTTTGGACCTAAGCATAACAAAAAGGGACAAGAGTAATATTGATTTTTTTTTTGGACCTACGCATAACAAAACCAAGCAGTGGGTTGGTCCTTACAGATCTGCACAGGAAAGCAAGTGATATAAACACATTACTCGGAGTGGACAGTCATCACTCAGGGTGTGTTATTAACAATCTGCCTAAAGGACAGTTTCTAAGATACAGCTGCAACTGCAGTGCACAACAGCAGCTGACCTAGTAGATAGATTAGTAGAGAGAGGATACCCATAGGGATATATTGATCAAGGAAGTGACCATGCAGCACAAGATAGGAACGAATTCTTGCATAGAGAGAGATGAGGAAGATAGGGGATGGGTACCAGTTTCATTACAATCTGCAGCACTAGGACAGGGGAAATATACTATAAAATAATTAAAAAACATTGGGGAATTATAGTATGTCTGTAGAAATGGGACTAGAGTAATACTGGATTTTGTTTGGACCTAAGCATAATAAAAGCAAGCAGTGGATTGGTCCTTACAGACCTATATGGAAAGTCATTTAAATTAACATTTGAAATATGAAGCCATGACTCTGGAAATGCGCCTTAGCATGACGCTGATGCGCATGCCTGGAGTCATGGCTTCACATTTCAGACATTAATTTAACCAGGTTACAGGCTCGGTTTTCAGCAACAAGTACTTTTCTGTGCTGAGCTCAGTACCTGTAATTAAACACAATGCTTCTCTTGTTGCTTACAATATGTAAATTTGGTCCATGCACGAGTTTGCTGAGCTCCAGCTCCATGTTGGCAAGTGAACGCACTGGAGCATTGGTTGGCTGCGCTAGGAGCAGGTCGCCCGAATTGCAGTAGGAGATAAAGTAAAAAATGTACATGAAATTGAAATAAATATGAAAATTAGGGGCAATATTTCACTACAGTAGTCTGGAAAATGGCTACAGGGACACATTTGCCATGGGAAGTCAGACACGAGTAAATGTCTGATAGTGTCCCTTTATATATTGAGTGCTTGAAAGATACAACATGTAAGTAGGTAGCATGGGGAGCAATTCTGAAGTATTGTACTAACTAGTAAACTAGGGTTGGTGTTTAAAACTTTTAAGCCCATAATATATAGTATATCTCTACAAGAGAAAGGAAAGAGATGTCATTGAACAGTAAGGAGTGGCGCATTGCACTAAATCACCTGATGAGTATCCCTTTTGCCATCCAGGCTAGTGGGTTTGAATCTTAGGAACCCCATCCACCCTCCTTTTCTCAGGCATTAAAAGCCTTGAATGATATTAGAACTGAATTTATAATTTATTTGATTACTGGGTAAGTGCACTGGCACTGAAGTGCATTAAAGGAAAACTCCATGTTAAAATCAGAAAAAGATATGTACTAGTTTTCTTTTCTGTGTTCTAACCAGTTCCCAATGTTTTCTTTTCCTCTGGCTGTGAGAGATGTTTTTTCTAACTTTCCCTAACTGTTTTATTGCCCTTGGAGGTTGCCATTCTGGTTTCTTTTATGGCCTCTAGTCTTCCCAGAGTGCCCTTTGGTGTGATGTCTAATTGCCCCTGCAGGAAGCCAATGTCTTGTTACAGGGTCTGTCACAGCTCAGCCACAGAGAAATACTTCTTCCAGAGAAGACACACTACTACATTTTGGGTGAGTGTAATCATTATTATTTTTTGATATCAGTACCTTGTCCTGCTATGTTCTGCTGTGGGTGTGTGTGTGTGTGTGTGTGTGTGTGTTTGAATCATGTCACTGTTTACTCCATTCCTCTCAGTCACTTTCAGTTTTTGCACCAGTATTAAGTAATAAAAATTGAACATCACCTTATAGGTTGTAACATAGCAGGACAAGGTACTAATGTCAGCAAATAATGATTGCACTCACCCAAAATCTAGCAGTGTGACTTCTCTGAAAGAAGTATTATCTTTGTGGCTGAGCTGTGACAGACCCTGCTAAATCTAAGGACATAGCTACATCACTGTCACATGAGCCAAGGTGCATCGTAGGAGAAAGAAAGCCAATAAACTTATTTGTGATGGAGATCCCAAGGGGTTGTAAAACTACCATACAGCTAGCAGGCTAATTTAGGAAAAACTCCTAATAGCAGACAGAGGGAAGGACACACTAGGATTTAACATACATATCAAAACACTCTAAATAACATATGTTTTTGCACATTCTGGGTGGACTTCTCCTTTAAGGGCTTAAAGTTTGTAAATAATATGTTAAGTTATGATTTTCTAACTTTATCATGTTTTTTGCTCTGTTTGCCAAAAAGGGATCTTGAATGTAACAAAATGAAGATGTCTATCATTGATAAATTCTATAAGAGCCAGCTGATTGGAAATCGAGTGCTTATGAAGAAAATTGAATCAAGAACCTATCATCCATCAGTGTGTTTAGCCATTGTTTTAATTGTTTTTAATTGTTTATGTTTTCAACTATTGAGCCCTTTACTTAGCACATATCTCACATGCTGCATGTGAAATTTTCATGTAATTCACAGGATACTGGTTATTGTTAGCACTATTTAAATGCACTGATCATTTTTGAGGCTATCTCTTCCCTTTAGCCACACCTTTAAAATTATACCCACATCAGCACTAGGATCACAAGAAAATGTTTGCTAGCTGGGGGCTGCCCACGAAGACATCAAATGTCAACATATACATAAACATGGGCGATCCCATCTTTCCTTAGTTCTTTTCCCACCGTTGATCGTACTTGTCGGACCTACAGTAGAAAAGCCAATCATCTAGCCATTGTCACTTATTATTTCATATCTAAGTAATCATTACATTTTTAGTGATATTGCCGCCTCTGTATGCCACAGAAATCAACAACATTGTTCCAGTACTCTGAATGTGGAGAAACGATTTATAAGGACAATGCACATGAAGTGTGTGTCTGCTGTTTAGCCCTCTCTCACAACGTCACGACCAGTGAGATTTGCCAGGGCTTCAATCAAGCAATCAGGCAACAGAGAAGAAAGGCACTGGAGAAGTTTTTGCTGTTAAAAAACTCTAGCAGCCATGGAAAAAGCCTGGGGTCAGAAAGCAGCATTGTCAGCCCCATAGACCAACTCGCAGTTAATGAAATCAAAAGACTACGAAAAATACTGGTCATCGGGACACAAGCATAAACAGGATGAAAACAAGTCTGCTTCCCCAGAGAGGTCTAGATCACCATAGTAGCCTACAGGTACTTTACCTTTTCCATCATCGTCTGCCTCAGTGGCAGTGACACCAGCCCCCTTGACTGTTGACCAGACACCAAAGTCGGGGCTTGTCTCAGGCACTACCATACCTACTACGGATGGTATGTCACCATCATTGATTGTTCCAGGCCTATCATTGACTCTAGCAGTCATGGCCCTTGGCTAGGGCATCACAGACAAATAGGCAGTACTGTCCATTTTCAAATATGATTCAATGCATACTTCTGGGCTCACCTATGCAACCTGTACTGCCTTTGACAGGTGTTCCCGCATCGCATCCCCATCAACATCATCGGATGCTTCACAGGAGATAACTCTTGAGCAGCAGCCTCTGGCATTGCCAACAAAGTTATCAATTCCCATTGCTAACAGGGACATTGACAAGGAGGAGAAATATAATCCAAACCTCATATTGGAGGAGGATTATGAACAGGAGGAGGGCTATGTAGAATAACAATATGTAGCAAGTTCTAGCTCCACTGTATCTTCTTGTAGTGAGGATTCTGTGTTGCACACACCCAGATCTCTGCCTGAAGACCCTACCTTCCAAACTGTGATGCAGCAAACGCAGAATGCAGTAGGCTTTGCTGTGGAAGAAAAGGATTCCACAAAAAAGAATCTGATGGATTTCTTGGAGGTACCATGTACTCCCTCCATTATTGTTCCTCCAATTTACCCTGCATTGGAAGATGCCACATTTGCTGCACAGGCAAAATTCAATACCAGCTGTACCTTAGGCTGACAGCCAATACCCTGCTGCTGCCATGCCTCATTATGCCAACCAGCCTGAAAAAGACTATTTGGTTATAGTGGCTGCTCATGATAGATCCAGTGCACCAAAACACTTGAGTACCCCTGATGAGGAATCCAGGAGGCTAGATGTGGTGGGCAAGCGCACATTTCCTGCTGCATCACTAGGTCTTTGTATTGTAAACTACCAGGTCCACATGATCAGGTATCAGAAGAGCCTGTGGAAGGCTGCCAAAGCAGCAGCTCAGGCTCTTCCAGAAGGAAATGCTAAGAATGAGTTAATTAAAAATCTTAATTCTGGGTGTGGGCTTGGCAGACATTTGCAATGCTCAGCGTATGGTGTTTCTGACCCCAGGCTATCTGGCTGATGATCTAACACCTGCCACCTCAGTACACTCCCTTCACTCCTCGACCTGGGGCCTCCTTGCTGTTCCTAGGGTCCGACTGAAAATTTCCGGCAACCTAGCTTTTCCTGTCACCAGACCGGCCCTCTGGAACTCCTTTCCAGCTTGCATGAGGGAGGCCCCGATGGTCGAGAGCTTTAAAAAGGGTCTAAAGGCTCATCTGTTTTGATTGGACTTCCCTGATGAGGGTGATTAACCAGCACTAGTGTGTATCTTAATTATTGTTAGATTTTTATTTTTATTTATGATTTTAAATGACTCATGCATGACATATGTGATGTGTATTTGTGTTCTAAACCTACAGATACATGTTTTATTTATTTATTTAGCTTTTGTTGACTGGGTAAGTACACTAGACAAGTATTATGCCTATTTTCAGGAACGACCCGGGAGAATACAACATAGGGATACAGAGCGGTACAGAGAAAATACAAGTACATCATGACAGCACAACAACATATGGGAGTACAGTGGGTAACATTATCCAAAGGAGTAGCAAGTCATAATACAACTTATAGCATATTAGTTAAGGCACAACCAAGGTAATTGGTCGCAGACAATTATAACAAGTCATAAACACATTATAACATATAAGTTAAGGCATGACCAGGGTATGTGATCGCAGACAATTATACCCTCAGTCAAGTGCCCAGGTACGTGATAGAATCGTGGGTACAAGCAAAGTATTTCAGGCAGGTCCTGTGAGAGGCAAATTGGGTCAGGTTGACAGGTGACGTTGCACTAAGGAGGCTTTGGGTAGTCACACACTGAGGCTTGTTTTATGTGAAGCGTCCAGAGCCTCAGGGATTGGGCGCCATATAAATAAACTTTGCCTTGCCTTCTGATGCAACTGCCAGGGCCACTGCCAATGATATTTGCATGATACGGTATTCTTTACTCAGGGTTGCTGGGTTTGCAACTGATGTGCAACAAACAGTTTTGAATGCCCCTTTTAGAGACACCAATTTGTTAGGCTGTTACGTGAAAGAGGCATTAAGAGGTCTTCAGGTCTCTAAAATGATTTTTAAGTCAGTTAGATCCCTGTATGCCACACCTGGTAGGGGTCATGGCAAGGGATCCTTTCATCAGCCTGCTGCCAGAGGGAGCCTTCAAGCCTACCATCAGCAAGGCCAGGGTAAGGGTGGTGGAGCGTTCCCAGCCTCCCTCTCCCCAGGAGCCCATTCCAAAGCATCAAATCTGCCCCCAGCTGCTCAGCATGACCTGACTCAGACTCCCCCCATACCACTGTTGCCTTCTGAGGTGATCACTTCTCCCTTCATCTGACATAATGGAGGGAGATTATTGCAGACGAATGGGTCCTGGAGATAATTACAAAGGGACATGCTCTGGAGCTCTTAGAGGCCCCCTCCAGAGCACATTCCACCTCTTTCTACTTAATCCTCTGGGACATTTGTCCATGCTGAAAGAAGAAATACAAGCTTTGCTAAATAAACATGCAGTAGAACCAGTGCCTTCTCATCAGAAGAACAAAGGGTTCTACGCTAGATACTTCCTGGTCTCCAGATGGACAGGAGATCACAGGTATGTGACAGATCTGAGAGACCTAAACTTCTACAAAGAATACAAGTTCAGAGTATTGCCCTTTGGCTTGTTTTCTGCACCATGGGTCTTCACCAAATGCTTGGCAGTGGTGGTAGCAGCCCTTCACAGGGAAGGCCTGTATATCTTCTTGTACCTGGACAATTGGCTCTTGAAAGCATTGCACACCCTGTCCCAAAAAAGGCAGTTGTTAGAAAACCTGGAGGTTACAGTGAATGTGCCAAAGTTGGTACTGATTCCTTGCCAAAGGCTGCAGTACGTAAGTGCTGCCTTGGACACATAACAAGGCTTATATGTTCCGGCCCCAGGACAGGGAGCAGAACAACTCATCGCACAAGCACAACTGGTATACAGCAGTCGTCACTTCCCAGCCAGAACATTTCCGTGTCTCCTGGGACTCATGGCATTAGCCACTGTTACTGTGCCATTGGCCCACACACACACACACACACATACACATACACATACACATGCTGATGCCACAGTGGGCACTGAGAGTGCAGTGAGACCAATTGACAGATGACATGGATCAGAAGGTGCTCATCACATCCCTCTTATATAAAACACTGATGGGGTGGATGGACCACCCCAGCCTCTTATGGAGCATTACATTTCTAATAACAACTCCAACTCAGATTCTCAATTTGGATGCATCCAGATCCAGGTGGGGGGCACACCTGGACCCTTATCAAACCTAAAGTTCTTGGACAGACCAAATTACAAATCAATGTCCTAGAGCTGAGAGCTGTCCTGTACAGTCTCCAGACTTTTCAGGAGCATCTGACTCTGGGTTCTCTGCTATTACAGACAGACAACATCAATGTCATGCATTATATAAACTAAGTGGGGACTCATTCCTATCCCTGTGTCAGGCAGCAATAAGAGTATGGTACTAGATGCTGGAACATGTTCTAGAGCTACCACCAGTGCATCTCCCAAGTGTCTAAAATGTCTTAGCAGATAGGCAAAGTAGGTCACAGTCCAAGATGCATGAATGGAGAACTGTTTACCTCCATGGTAGAGGACCTCTTTGCAAGGTGGGGTTGTCCACAGCTGGACCTTTTTGCATCCCCACACAGTGCAAAACTGACAAGTTTTTGCTCGCTCACTCCAGAGCCTGGAGTTTTCTGGCAAGGTGTGTTGTCCCTCTATTGGAAAGGGAAGTTTCTGTACACATTCCCTCCCATTCCATTAATACAGAGAGGATAACTGAACTGCAGATGGAGGGTGCAATCCTCATCCTCATTGCACTTCTGTGGCCTTGGCAAGTATGGTGTCCACTGCACCATCAACTAGCAGTGGAACCTCCAGTACCTCTGCCTCTGTGCAGGGGCTTGTCACAGGACAAGGGGTCTTTGGTGTATCTAGACCTGAAGTCCTTGCAGCTGCATGCATGACTCCTGAAGGTGTAGCTATTGCACAGTTTGGGGTGTCACCTAAAGTTGTTGATGTGCTGGTTGTGGCCAGAAAGCTTTCCACCAGACATACATATTCTGTGAAGTGGAAGCGTTTTATTTGTGGGCAGCTTCCAGACATATGTACCCTTTCATCTGTCTGGTAAAGGGGGTATAGGAATACTTGCTGTCACTGTCAGGTTCTAGTCTGCAGTATCCCTTACTGAAGGTGCATCTGTCAGCTATATTAGCTCTCCTTGCCCCCATTGAACAGCGTACGGTTGCCCAACAGGAGGTCTCCTGTACCTTTTTGAGAGGTAGTCCACACATGAAACCTCCAATTTGTAATCCAGTCCTGCCCTGGGACCTGAATTATGTTCTTGAAAAACGTACTTTGACTCCTTTTGAGTCTGCCGTGACTTGTGGCTTACACTTTTTGTCATGGAAAGTGGTATTTTTATTTGCAGTTACTTCAGCTGAAAGGATTTCAGAGCTACATGCTTCAGTGTGTGCACCTCCTTATTTGATTTTCCATAGAGTTTCTTTGCATACTAATCCTAAGTTTTTGCCAAAGGTGGTGTCTGGGTTTACACTAAATCAAACCATTCACCTTCTTGTTTATTATCCTGAGCATGCCAATTAGGGTGAGGCATTGCTCAATACTTTGGACATACATAGAGTTCTAAGATACTATGTGACTCACACCAAGGACTACAGAAAGTCCTCTCAGCTGTGTTTTCATTCACTCCTGGGAAAGAGGGTGCCCTGTGTCAAAACAGTGCTTGTTCAAATGGCTATCAAGTTTTACATTCTGTTGTAATAAGTACAGTAAGGAACTTCCCTGGTGCAATTCATGGTCATTCCACCAGGGATATGGCCACTTCTGTTGCTTGTCACCGTTGACGTCACCAACCCTATATAGGCATGAGTGGCTCCATTCCCTTCTCAGTTCCTTCCCACCATCGACTCACTCGCATGGATCTCCGCTGAAGCTATGTCACAGTATTTGCTCCATTTTGTACTAGTTTACTGGGTTTTTAAGACATGAGAGGGCCGAGACCCATCGAGGATGTCTCCCACTTGAATTCTGGGTTAGCACCAACTGACTGGAAGAGATCCAAAGTAACCCCAATATATAACAAAATCTGGTCAGAGCCGATATGGCTGTGAAAAGTGTTTGTGATGCTTTTACCCATTATTTCTAATGAATTGCACAATGCAGATCTGTGGAGAGGCAGTTTCAATGTGGTCTTCCTTTACACATTTTTACAATGCGTTTTCCTGGAATATGCCTGCTGATTGCTATATATTTAGCCTGGATAGTTCACAGAAGAAATGGCATCTTATTTTCAGTGGGGCTGTACATCTACACAATATTATGCTGAATTGTGTAAAATCAGAACACACTAAAAACAACATTTTACATCCGAGGGGATCTATTAAGTGCCGGATCGTTGCATGAGCAGAAAGATGCATTGCACAAAGAGGGTGCGCTGGTCGGCACTGATGCAATATTCAAAGAGAATGTGCCACTGGTACAGGGTGTGCATACAGTGAAGCCCACCAGGATGAAGCGCAGCACTGCAGAATTCTGCAGTAGAGGTACTGCAGCAAACAATGCAATTTCAAAGGGAGTTAATCCCTTTTGTCATGCAGTAAACCTGTGACACTGTGCTTCATCCTGGCAGGATTCACAGTTCCTGTTGAAAATGTAACCCTGGATGAGAGTCGCAGTGCAGGCGGCCACCAAGTCAGGTGCATCCAGGGTGACCCCGACTGAATACCTTCCAGGGGGGAATGCGTGGAACATACCAGTATGCACCGCAGCCCCCATGGGCGATATTCAGCCCAGGAATGCAAATGAACTAATTGAGCATGCAGGGTGCAAAGGGGCCTTATGCATGCTCATTACCAGCCCATTTGCTTGTTGCCATGGGGATGAATGCACTGGAGCAGCTCTCACCCCCAAGCCCCGACCCTGATTGCTCCCATGTGGAACAGGCCCTGAAGTCTCTGGTGGTGTAGTGGCACCCCCCAACCCATTCCACCAGGCCCAATCGTACCGGAGTCCTGGCTCTATTAGTTCCATATTGTAGGGACCCCAGTGCCCTCCCTAATTGCACCTAAATACACCTACAGTCCATGTCCATAGTGTAGTGGCCCCCCCCACTCCCCCTCAATGGTGCACAGACACCCCATCCCATTGTGACAACTGGCTCTATAATGGGATCGTACCACTCTATTGGCGGGGGGTGGAGCACTCGCAGTAGGATGCTGGAATGTGTTATATGTAGGCACGAGCTGTGTGTGGGTGATGACACCCAGTGGTCATACTCCTCAGGCACTGTCAAGTGGATCCATCATCCCGGTGCCATTGCACTGCTCAGTGTGGGTGATGGCCGATGCTGTACCCACTCACACAGATCCCAAAACAGGCATCTTACAGCTGACCTCCCATTCATTTGTACAACTGGGGAACTGCAGATGAATTATCTATAGCCTAAAGTGTACACTGAAAATGGCATTACAGGATACTGCACCCCATGACACCCGGGATACTTCAGCAGTCCGGAGGGTGGCATGTTACATAGGGAAACAGGGGAGAGAGTGAACCTGCAGCAGGGTATGACAGCAGGAAGATACAGTATCGGCAAGGCATGCATTGGAGGTATGTAAATTCCCTCTTCAGTTTGCCAGGGACATACACACGGCTGCATTCACTGGTGGATCCATAGCTGGCATGATGACTTAATGCATGGTACAGCCAGCTGGATAATTCCAGAGTGCAGGTCCCCAGCCCAGGTTCAGTGTAGTCAATGGCTGGCCATGGCAGGGTGTGGAGGGCAGTGCCAGTCTTTGCAACAGGTTGAGTATAGGGGGAGTGAGGGTGTCTGTGTACAAGAGCAGTGGATGGGAGTCCTCTAGACTATGGATATGGACCATGGTTTAATCTGGTGCAATCAGGTCTGGGGTGGGCCTACACTATGGAGTTCTTCTGGGATGGAGTTGGCTAGATTGGGGATGGAAAGGGGGTACTTCTAGTCCACCAGGGCTGCCAGGATGCTGGATGCACATCTGCAGCCTGCCTATGGGTGGCTGGCCAGGTTAGACCAGCTATTCATGGCCTAACTGTGGACTGCGGTGCTCTAGACTGTAAGGGGCACATTCCCACTGAATATGCTGCAGCCCAGCATATGCGTGGGATTGCCCCCTCAACTTGAACGGCATACCATTTGTGTGTGCCCTGGTCCATTCCCTTGTGGCCAGTGCATCCTGCATGTTTCAATATTGTGCTGCTTTGCATTGTTGGAGTTGTGCAGCACATCTCCCTTTTCCACTGGGATGCACTGCTTATCTCCTTTCAATACAGGGGCCCTGGACTAGCTAGCCTGAATAAATACATTATAAAAATGGTAAAATCATGACCCCACTGAAAACAAGATATTGAATCTAATCTGGGACAGTCTGAGTAAATACAGTGCAAAAATGTATAAATGAACATCCCTGTGACAATGAGATGTAACATCTCCCCTGCCCTATCCAGGATACAAAATATAGGATAATAAATATTCAGTGCTCCCAGATCCAAATAACCACTGCTCTGTAAGAAGCCTTCATTGTCCCTGTGTTTTTCCCACGAAGGCAGAATCAAATTCCTGTAGATTTTTCCATAAGCCACTGGTTCCTTATTTATGACTTTGCTCTTTATTTATTATATCAGCAGCCTTTTATTAGGAAAAGAGCTCTGGTTTGCTGCTCAGTATTAATATTATATGTCACGATGGCCTTGGAATGATTTGGATTTATATGCTATGCATAAGGCATAATGGGGGACTATATGAAATAACTATCACGCTCATTATTTCATGAACTATACTCAAAATTAGTACTCACAAGTCAGACAATCTTTCAAAAGATACTAGTAGTGCCTGTAAACAAATTTATTGCAAATAGAGACATATATATATACACAAATGCTATTTTTTAATCTTATAATTGTTAGTTTTCAGACAAATTCTTATAGACTTTTTTCTGTCCACCTGATGGAATCTTGAATGAGTTAAGTAAATGTTACTTTTTTATCAAGGCCCTGATCCAGCAACTCAGTAAATACACACTCAGTATGTCATATTATAAAATGACAAAAAAACAGTCTTCTGTTTGCAGTTGTTTGATCAGAATTTTATAAATGGTATAAGTTATTTTTGTTACCTTTTATTGGACCAACATAGATGTATCAAATCATTTGCTTCTGTATCACTCACAGTTTGTCAGCAGTTAATTCATTAGATGAGGTCTCCCTTGCCAGGGTTTAACTTTCTCCACCCCTCCCCCAAACACACACTCTCTTACTATAAGAGATCTCAGTAGCTCTTATCTATTATGTTTGGGAAGCAGGCCGCATCCCTTAGTGTCAAAAATACATTTATGGATTTAGTCTGGGTAGTTCACTGAAGACCTGGCATTTTATCCGATAGGTCCTGAGAAGTTAAAAACAGTGTAAATCTTTACAAAATTTGCTGGGAAAGGGTAACATTTATGAGGTATGACACTTTCTTGAAAGATATTCATCCTCAACTGAAGGTAGTAGCAAAAAATGTTTAAATGCTAATCATTTAAATGTGCAAGCTGTTACATTTCGAAGGGGGTAAACAAATCTCCAGTTTAATAAGCAACAAATATTTAACAAGCTGTTTCAGTTTCCTAATGGCCATCAGATAAGCAGCTTGGAGTTATGTCTCCAACATTCTAAGCAGAAAGAAGGGATTATTTTATTTTAGTTGTCATAGTGATTTGTAGATGTGGAAGTATACATTGAAAAATCCATAAATTGTGTTCCATGAAACTCCATTTTCAAGCTACAGATAGCAAAATGGCTGTAGGCTCTGCCCACAGCCATAAAAATGGTAGCAAGATGAACACAAAAAATTATAGACCGATAAGTTTAACTTCCATTCCATGTAAAATTCTTGAAACTTTAACTGAAGAGAAAATCCAACAACTTTAAAGCATTCCCTACTTTGATATAAACCAGCATAGATTCATACGAGGTCACTCATGCATCACAAATCTGGTCTGTTTTTATGAATGAGTTAGTAATTACTTAGACAATTCTATTCCAGTGGATGTCCTTCTACTAGACTTCAGTTGCGCTTTTGACATTGTACCCCATTGGGTAATACATGAAAAGCTTAAGAAATATGGTATAAACATGTTAATTATTAGATGGATTGACTCCTGGTTAAATGGTAGATTACAAAGAGTAATCATAAGAGGGCATTTGTCCTCTGAAGGAAGTGTCATAAGTGGTATACCTCAGGGGTCAATAATGGGGCCAATATTGTTTCAAATATTCATTGCTGACATAGATGAAAACATCAATAATTACATAACCAAATTTGCAGACAACGCCAAAATAGGCCCATGTTACACAAAAGATCAAACAGATTCACTTCAGAAAGATCTTGACGCCATAGTCATATGGACTGAAAGACTGGGTATGAAATTAAACATAGAAAAAAGTTGTGCGTTACATTTTGGGAGAAAAAAATCCATGTCACAACTACACAATATATAATCAAATAATGCAAAAAAAACTACAGGAAAAGATCTAGGTGTCATGATAGATAAATTGGAGTGAAAAGAATGTCGTACTACAATAGCAGCAAGAGCTAATGGAACACTGAGGTTAATAAAAATAAATATTAAGAGTAAAACTCGGTATGTACTCATGCCTCTATATCTATCCTATGTTAGACCGCAATTAGACTATGGCAGTCAACTGTGGAACCCGTATAACAAAAAGGACATACTTAAAATTGAAACTGTTCAGTGCAGATTCACAAAAACCATTAGAAGTCAAGAAGACTTACCTTACGAAGAAAGATTACTAAACTTAGGACTGTACAGTCTTGAACTCGAAGGCAGTGTTATGAATGATGATATCTTGATGTCCGAATTGAATATAGAATACAAGGTTAATCTACTTACCGTCGGGGGACACCCATTACAAGTAAAACAAGGGCACTTTAGGACAAAAAAAGACAATATTTTTTATATACAAAGGGCGGCTAATCTATGGAATAGATTACTGGAATCTATTATTCTAAGCACAGATGAAGAAACATTTAAAAAGTGCTTGGACAGATACATGTGGAAGGACAAAATATGAACTTTTACACCTTGTCCTAAAAGGAGCTGTCCTTGGGCCTTGCCCTTTCTGCTGCTCAAACTCAAAGTGAACACAACAGTGTGGGTTTATTAATTATGTCCAACTGTCCAGATAAGATAGCCGTCAAATCTGGCTTTGAAAATGTTGAAATTATTGGCTTCAACCACATGATGGGGTAGCAAGTTCCATTGCTTTGCTGCTCTAATGGTAAAGAAATTGTCCCTTTTCTTGGTACTGACCCTAGGGATGAATAATTGATACTTGTGGCTTCTTAAATTAGCATTATACTTTTCTTACCTGACTGTGACAGGGTAGAATAGGACCCTGTCCCATTTGTTTTGGAGAAAGTGTTTAAATGCAAGGATCTGTATTCTTTCCTTTTCTGTCTCGTCTGTCCAGTTGCGCAGCCAAATTTTCCTGTGAGACTTCAGACTTGATTAACCCGACCAGTCTCACAATCCTTTGCCTCTCACTGTCTGTTTTCTCTTTCTGTCTTTCTTCCTTGCATATCTATATCTGCTAATATAAAATATATGAGAATCAATGTATGGAAATGTAGCTGATATTGGGATCACTTTTGTTTAGAAAATGTTGTTACTGTGGAAATGTATATATTTATAATTTGAGATAACTGTAAAAAGCTAGAGGTTACTTGGGTGCAAATGCCTGAGCCTTTTGCAGTTGCTATGGGGACCTCAGGAAGTTCTCAATGTTTTAGCAGCTCATGAAGTTTACAAAGAACAGGATGCTTGCAAAGGATGGGGGTTGAAAAAGACTTACAAAAACAGCTAAGCTGAGCTGCAAAGGATATTTTTTTACAAGAGATTTTATTTTGCTTCTGTATATAGTTATTTTGAAAAAGGGTAGAATAAGACCCTGTCCCACTTACCTTTTAAAAATCTCTTTTTTAAAGAGATTACTTCTTTTTATGTCGAGAGTTAATCTTTCAACTTCTCTCTTCCATCGCTGCCGCTGTGGAAAGAAGATTGCCTCCACAGATGAACACTCCATCTGTGTCTGCTGTCTTGGGCCTGACCACGATGTTTCTGACTGTGAGCTCTGCCAGAAGTTTAACCAAACAATCCTCAGGCGATGCAAAAAGGCTCTCAAAAAAATCCTAATGGATCAACAGGTAGCCAGTTCCCAGCAGGGGTCCTCCGGGATCTCGGCCTCTCAGTAACCCACTGGTTCTTCGAGCTCATAGGCCTCCAAGGCCCGAGACATGTCCTCAGGGGGGAAAAGTCACAAAAAAGACTGAGATTGCAATCGTTCACACACCCCCCGGTGTCGATCTTGCTCCCCATAGGCTTCTCCTTCTGGGGGATTTTCATTAGCTGCAGCCACACTGATGGAGAGAACTGCTGTCCAGGTCTCTGTGCCCACCAGAACCATACCGACAGCACCTCCAGCTGATTCTCAGAGCAGCCAGCTGTCGACCTCCAGGTCACCGATCCCTCCGTGATCAACAATGGGCTCGTTATTGATGAGTCTCCCATCGAGACCTGCCCCTTCTCCCTTCAGGGCTACAAGCTCATCAGGTCCTCAGGATACAGCAGATGGATTGTCCACACCTGTGTCATCGAACCCCCCTCCATCAACGTCCAGCTTCAACTTGAATGAAGTCCTGATTAAGTTCACTAATGTGCTTGTACAGCAGCTGGGTGCCTTAAACAGGCCCCCCTCGCTGACACCATTGACAGCTGCTTCATTGGCCCAGGGAGGCTCCCCATGGGTTGCTGGCAGTGCACCCAATGACAGACCTAGATATTGAAGACGTCTAGGAGAAATATCATCCAGACCTCATTCTTCCTGATGAAGTGGAGAAAGAAGAGAAATAGATCCTGTACTCTGACAGATTTACAGCCTCGTCTGTCAGTGAGGACTCTGTGAAGCATACTCCATGGTCTCCTTCTGAAAACCCGACAGTTTTCAATGTAATCAAACAACTGTCCTCATCCATGGGCTTCCACACTGAGGAAGAGGATGCCACTAGAAAAGATCTGGTGGATTTCCTAGAGATTCCTGAATCTCCCCCAGAGATCATTCCTCCAATACTACCAGCCTTGAAGAATGCAGCCATGGCAGCCTGGCAAAGACCAGATGTGCCAGCTATGCCATGCAGGACAGACAAATTTTATCAGACCCCTCAGGGTCTTCCCTGTTATGCTGCCCAGCATGAGACTGACTCAGTGGTAATCAAGGCAGCTCATGACAGATCTAAGGTGCCTAAGCACCTTAGTTCCCTTCCCCCAGACAAAGAGTCTTGTAGAATTGACCTCTAAGTAAACAGGTTTATGCCTCCTCTACTCTAGGTTTGAGGATTGCAAACTATCTGTCACACATGGAAAATACCAGAATGCCAGTTGGAAGAAGGGCAAGGCTGCCACCAGGCCCTTCTGGAGGGCACTCAGAAGTAGGAGCTGCTACAGTGCCTCCAATTGGCTGAGGATGTTAGCAAACACCTCCTAAGAGCCTTGTATAATATGGCTGACACAGTTGCCAGGGCATGTGCACAGGCAAATGCCTCCAGAGACACTCCTGGCTCAGAGTATCTGGGTTTTCAGCAGATGTGCAGCAAAAAGTGCTTAATGCCCCCTTCAGTGGCAACAAGCTGTTTGGCCCTGATGTCCAAGACATCATAAATGATCTGCAAGCCTTGGGCAGGACCCAGGCTCCCTTGCCCACCTCCTCCAGTGCCAGAGCGGTGGCCAAGCACACCAGAAGTAAGGGACCAGCCCCTGCGGCTGACTCAACCTCTGCTTGACTCCTTGCCAGACTCCCTTCCACTGATCCTGGAACAGGAGGCGGTGGTCAGAGGTAGGTTCTCCCTCCATCTGAATCAATGGAGAACCATAACTTCAGATGAATGGATTCCGCAGATCATAGAAAAGAGTCACACCTTGAAGCTCATCGAACAGCCTCTAGAAACGCCACCTCTGCCCTCCTGTTAGCCCCCCCCCCGGCTCATCTGTCTGTTCTCCAGGAGGAGTTGCAGTCCCTTCTGTACAAGCAGGCCATCGAGTCAGTGCCCAGGCACCACAGAAACAAGGGGTTTTATTCCAGGTGTTTCCTGGTCCCCAAAAAGACCGGAGATCTGAGGCCTATTCTTGATCTAAAGGACCTCAGTCTTTATGTCCAGTACAAGAAGTTCCGGATAGTAACTTTGCCAGGTCTAATGCCCTTCCTCAAGACAGGACTGGCTCTGTTCACTGGACATGCAGGATGCTTACCTGCACAATTTGGTCTTTCCTTTTCACAGGAAGTTTCTCCATTTTGTCTTTCAGGGTGAGCATTATCAGTTCAAAGTGCTGTCCTTTGGCCTGTCCTCTGCGCCGCAAGTCTTTACCAAGTGCTTAGCAGCAGTCACAGCAGCTCACAGAAGAGAGGGACTGTATGTCTTACCTTATCTGGACGATTCGCTCCTGAAGGCCCCATCCAGGGAACAGCTTTTGCTGACTGTGGAGTGAACTCTCCAGCTCTTCCACTCCCTGGGCATTACCATCAATCTGCCCAAGTCAGTTCTAGTACCATCCCAAAGGTTGCAGTATATAGGGGCAGTTCTGGACTCGGCACAGGGGAAGGCCTTCCTGCCCTAAAACAGGGCAGAGTGCCTCATTGCCCAAGTTCAGGAAGTTGCCCAGAGCTGGTAGATTCCTGCCAGGGTGTATCTCAGATTGCTGGGCCTGATGGCAGCTGCCATATCCACTGTTCTGCTGGCCAGACTCCATATGCGTATCCTCAGTGGACCCTCGTGTACAGTGGGACCAGCGCACAGATGAGCTAGACCAACCAGTCCTGGTCTCTTCCCCAGTATGCGAGGTACTGCAGTGGTGAATGGACCCCTTGAATCTGCTTCAGTGCATCCCTTTCCAGATCTCCTCCCCACATCAGATCCTAACCACAGATGCTTCAGGTCTGGGCTTGGTTGGGGGGTGCACCTGGGTCTCTCCCAGACCCAGGGCTCTTGGTCCTAATGGGAAGCCTCCCTGCATATAAGTGTCCTTGAGATGAGAGCGGTGCTCTACGCCATGCAGGCCTTTCAGGAACACCTTGCTCTGGGTCAACTGCTGGTGCAGTTGGACAATCTAAGTGTAATATACTACATCAGCAAGCAGGTGGGACTCATTCGTCCATGTGAGTGTGGTACTGGGTGTTAGATCCTAGTCTGACACTCTCTGCAGTCCACATGCCAGGCATACTAAACACCCTGGCGGGCAGTCTCAGTCAGACTCAGTCCAGCATGCATGAATGGGAGCTTCTCTCATCCTTCGCAGAAGACTTGTCTGACAGATAGGGTCATCCAGAGCTGAACCTTTATGCGTCCCCACTCAGTACAAAACTGCCCAATTTCTGCTCACTAGATCCAGGGCCTGGAGTTTTCTGGTGAGGCGCATTGTTCCTCTCTTTGAGCTGGAGGTTTCTTTATGCATTTCCTTCATTTCCTCTGATTCAGAGAGTGCTAATCAAGTTGCAGATGGAGGGGGCATGATTCTGGTAGTTCCATTCTGACCTCACCAGATATAGTTTTCTCTCCTTCAACAGATGGCAGAGAAACCTTCAGTCCCTCTTCCTCTTTGCAGGAATCTGTTCACCCAGGATCAGGGGACGCTGGTCCATCCCAACCTCAGGTCCCACCATCTGCATGCCTGACTCCTAAAAACATAGCCACTGCTAGATTCGGGGTCTCTAACAGGGTGGCAGACATCCTAGTGGCCACCCGGAAGCCTTCCAGTTGAGCCACATAAGCCATGAAGTGGAAGCGGTTTGCCATCTGGGCTGTCAAGCATAGCCTAGACCCTTTCACCTGCTTGGTGAATCATATCTTGGACTACCTGTTCTCACTGTCCAATTCAGACCTCCAGTACTCTTCCTTCAAGGGCCACCTTTCGACTATTTTTGCATTTCATGAGCCCGTGGGTGACCAGAAGATTCTATTATTTATTTATTTATTAATTTAAAAGAGATTTACCAGGAAAGCCATACAGCTCATTTCCAGATGTGTCCTGGGGAAGGGAATAAGTATATAATAGCAAATAGAAAGCACAACATATAATAATACAGAGGCATAGTAATGTACAGTAATACTCAGTATAGCATAGTCATAAATTAATAACAGTACAATTAGATTAAATCAGGGGAGTGAGGCACCAGACACTCCCAGGCTGAACTTCTGAAACACTGAACATAAGAATATAAGTCGGAAGAGTGGGAAGTGGTGACGGTAAAATTGGATGGTAATGTGAAGGAGGAGGTGATAGAGAGGGTGAGGGTAGGAGGGTGGGACAATGAGGTAGTATGGGAGGAATAGAGAAGAAGAGATGGACGAGAGGAAGAGTATAGAGGTTAGAATACACGGAAAAGTAAGAAGGGTGCAGAGAAGTGTAGGAGGTAGGAGACTGGAAGTGGGTAGGTAAAAAGAAGGAGGAGGCAGGATAATTGGGCTAAAGACATTTGCAGGAGGGAGCGTGGAGTAAAGAGGAAAGACAGCGTTTGCAGGGGGCAGAGCGAATATAGTGGAAGAGAGTTCCAGATATTAGGTAAGCAGTAAGAAATGGCAATTTGTCCAGCAAGGGATTTATGAGAGGGGGCAGTGGGAGGCGATGCACGATTTATGGAGGCGTGAATGAGGCAAGGGAGAGAAGTGAGCTGAGGTAAGGGGGGAGAGAAGCAAACCAGAATTTAGAAATGAACGAGGCACAGTGGGTTAAGCGGCGATCATCCAAGGAGGGAAGTGAGAGAGCAGAGTAAAGAGAACAGTGGTGAGAAAGGGGAGAGCAGGCTAAGACAAAATGGCAGAAGTAGTAGAAGAGGAGGGTCCAGTCTGGCCAATGTTGACTTAGGTGCAGCACCGTAGACAGTGTTGCCATAATCAAAGATGGGAAGAATCATCTTAGAGATGATATCTCGGTGAGCAGGTATAGGGATGCAGCTTATGTTCCTATGAAGGGCACCGAGCATGGGATGGATATTTTGTGAATGGCATCTACATGCTGAGAGAAGCCAAGGTGCCAGTCAATCCAGACACCAAGGCATTTAAATGCGGGTACATCGTCAATTATACCCCCGTCTAGGGTGTGGAAGGAAGGGAGTCTAGAAAACCTCTGTCTAGTGCCGAAGCACATGGAAATTGTTTTTTTATCATTTGGGGATAATTGATTAGACCTGAACCATTTCTGGACCATGTCAAAATCAAGTTGAAGCTTGGACGTTAACTCAGAAAGAGAAGACCCAGATGCAAACAGAACAGTGTCATCTGCATACATGTATATGGACATAGAAGAGCAGACTGAAAGGAGGTCATTGAGGAATATGGAGAAGATTCTCAGCTGGATGTCTCCCATACCTTTCTAAGGGGCATTCTGCATCTGAAACCTCTATCCTGTTCTCCTGTCCCAGCTTGGGACTTGAATTTTGTTTTGGAAAAATTTACTGTCTCCTTTTGAGACAATCGCAACTCATGATTTGTGCTTTCTCTCTTGGAAACCGTTGTTTTTAATTGCAATTAGTTATGCTCAAAGAATTTCAGAGCTTCAGGCCCTCTGTTGCGAGGAGCCTTACTTGATTTTTCACAAAGACAGGGTGTCTTTGCGCACAAATCCTTAAGTTTCTCCCTAAGGTGGTTCCAGAGTTTACATTCAGTCTATCCACCTTCCTGTTTATTTTTCTGAGCATCTCAATCCAGGGGGAAGCACTGCTCCATATGTTAGATGTATACAGAACTTTGAAGTACTACCTGCTTAAGACTGAGTCCAGAAAGTCAAACAGTTTGTCTCTTTCACCCCAGGTAGAGAGGGTGTTTCATTTTCTAAGCAATATTTATCGAAATGGTTGGCTAACTGCATCGTGTTCTGCTACAACAAGTATGTCAAAGAATTGCCTGGTGCTGTCAAAGCTCATTACACCAGAGGAATGGCTACCTCGGTAGCTTGTTTCAGAGGGGTCTCAGCCACTGACATTTGTGTGGCTGCCACCTAGAGTGCAAATCCATGCTTTCACCAAGCACTACAGTCTGGACATTGCCTCTAGAGCCTGTGCAAGATTTGGCAGGGCAGTGTTACAGGGATTCCTGCCTTAAGTTTATGGAGAGCCCTCCTCTCAGACTGTGTGTTATGCACTTGTAACTGCTTGGGACTCATTCCTGTGGTGTTACCTGATGACAGATACCACCAAAGAAGATAGAACAGTTACATTAGAACTTACCGTAACAGTAGATCGTCGAAGGGATCTCAGTCTTTAGGTCTGTTTTTCCTCTCACCACCCACCTTCTTGGAGCTTCTGTCTAGGAACTGGCTGTCTGGTGTATCCAGCCTTTCATTTAGGTCTGGGCATCACTCTCTCTCTCTCTCTCTCTCCTCTGTCCTCCATGGCAAGAGCCTAGCTCCCTTAGTCTTTATGGGAAAGAACTGAGGAGGGAGCAGAACCGCTCACTCCTGTACAGTCAGTTTTACTGCTGAAAATCTTGCATGTGGATTCCCCTTCACCAGTGGTGAAGGTTCCTACGGTGTTACGTGATGACTGAGATCCCCTCAAAGATCTGCTGTTATGGTAAGTTCTTACATAACTGTTCTTTTTGTAAGATAACCAGACTTCTGATGAAGATCTTTTTATTTTGGAGCGAAAACATTTCGGTTTGGCATGTAATTCCAATCCCTGTTGTGACGTGGCTCATGTGACTTGCATTCTACTTATAAATTTTAAATAAAGTTTTTTGTATATTTACCGGTAGATGTAGAGTATATCTTTTTCAGGGTATATCCCTACCTACAGGAGGTTGTTGAGTGCACCTCTTTTGTGGCATTTGCAACCCTAAATGATCTTTGTTTTTCATGTTAGCAGGTTTTCTCTATGGCTGTGCCCCCAGTTTTCTCTGTTTCAAACAAGTCATGAATTCTTTGAAGCACCGCACTTTCTTCACTGGGCTGCTGCGTTATTACCTAGAAAAAACATCTGCATTGCCATGCTGTAACCCACTGGGATGCCTGATCTGATGTCCACATTATAGGACTGCAGCATCAGACACCATCTTACCAATTTCGGGTTCTGCCTGCTGGTCCTATGGATCCATGGGAGGGGGTTGTGGTTGGTGACCAGTGGAAACACCCTCACATACAAATATGGTTGCAGCTTCTTCAGAACCCAGATGATACCCAGACACACTTCCTTGATTATGGAGTAGGTCTACTCTCGGTAGCAGCTTCCTGCTTGGGTACACAACTGGGTCTCCCTCCTCTGTGTGCTTGACCTGACTCAGAACTGCACTGAGCTCATGATCAGATGTATCCACTTGCACAGTGAACTTCAAAGAGTAGGGCTTGCAAGCACAGTTGCTGGACACACATGCTTCCTTCATCTAGTGGAGCGCTGTTTCACAGTGTTCCATCCACTGAACATTTTTCAGAAGTTTCTTCTTTGTGAGCTCAGACAGTGGTTTGGCCATGCTGCCGAAGTTTGGTTCCAACTTACAATAGTACTTTGTTGTCCCTAGGAAGGCCTATAGTTTCCTCTTTGTTGTGGGTGTGGACCATCCCTGTATGGTCTAAATTTCTACTGGCTCAGGCCAGATATACCCATTCCCCACAATGTGCCCAAGGTATGACACCTTTACCATGTCAATCTGGCACTTCTCCACGTGGACTGTAAGCCCAGCAGCCTTCACATGGTGAGCACCTCAGTCACGTGCCTGACATGATCCTCTTATGTCTGGCTGTACATGGCGATGCCCTCGTATGCCAGAGCATAGTCTTCTGTCCCAGTCAGAATGCAGTCCTCAAACTGTTGAAATGTGGCTGGCGCATTCTTCTTCCCAAATGGCATTACCTAAAAGATGGACAGGCCAAACGGAGTAACGAAGGCCAAACTCTCTGTGGCTTCAGGGGTCAGGGGTACCTGCCAGTAGCCCTTTGTCAGGTTTGTGGTGGTCAGGTACATGGCTCCCCCTAGCCTCTCCTGGACCTCATTTGTCCTGGGCATGGATCTGAGTCCGTATAGCTGTTAAGCTTGCGGTAGTCAATGGAGAACTTTGTGGTCCCATCCTTCCTGGAGATTAGTACCACTGTGGAGGTACCACTGGACTCCTGGGTTACCCTAAGAGCCAGCATTTCCTTGATCTTCCCCTCAATGACATGTTTCATTCCCCCTGGGACTCTGTAGGGTGACTGCCTTAGTGGGGCCTGGGACCATATATCCATGTGGTGCTTTGCCAGTGTGGTATACCACAGTTTCCCATGGACATTTCCCCAAATATGTGCAGTGCCCCACACATTTTGGCAGCTTGGGTCAGTGTCAGATGCTCTGAGAGGGTGACAGCATCCATTGAGGATTTTACCTTAACCTCTCCCAGGAGATCCACCAGTGGGTCTGCTTTTGCCTTCACCTCCACATAGCTGTACATAGCCAGAGCCATCTTGTCCCGGTCATGGTATGACTTCATCATGTTTACATGGTAGATTTGCTGCTAGCACCTCGTGTCTGGTAGATCTTAATTCGAGATACAGCTCTTGCAGCAGGTTACACCATTAGGACTGAAGCCAGCAGGCGTCAGGAGCCCACGGAAATTTTCTAGCTAGCAGTCTTCAGCAGGGACTGCCTCCGACATTGGTCCCGCCCCCAACGTCAGGTGTAGTACATAAGGGCGCCCCCCAATCATAGTTCTTTTCCACCATCGACGCCATGAAGTATCAGCCTCTCGGTCCTTTTTCTAGTGTGCAGCGACCTTTGAGCTATGGCGATTTAGTCTTTCTTCATGACTTTGGATTCAACTGATGTCCTCTCCAAATACTTCTCTGGAGGGTCACCAATCGAAGTGTGCCTGCGGCAAACAGATCCCTTTCAAGGATCCACACTTGGCCTGCGTGCACTGCCTAGGCCCGGAACATGACACTAAGGCCTGCTCCTTCTGCCAGGGCTTCAACAGTCACACCAGGATCCGCTGCCAGAAGGCCCTTCAAGCATTTCTCTTTGAGGAGAAACTGAAAACCATGGACAAAGAACCTTCCTCCAGGGGGGGAGTCATCAGGTAAAGCCCACAAGCACCGGGAGAAACACCGGAAAAAGGAAAAGCCCAGGTCCCCTGTGAGTGCCTCGGACTCCCGAAGCTCCGGCTCACGATCGGACCGCTCTCCTTCCAGGGCTCATTCGCAACCTGCCCCAGTTCAGGTCAGATCCTCCAGCGGTTCCTCTTCTTTGTAGCCCCTGAAGACTTCCAGGCCGTCGGCATCTTCCACTCCATCTAAGGCCTCATCGAAGTCTGGGGAGTGCCATAAACCTTCTTCCGGCCGGTGGGACTCCGACGCCAGGTCGGTTTCCCAGCCTCCACGTGGGTCGGATCCAGTTCCTCGCAAGACCAAGGACCTGACGTCCCTCAAACGGACGTCAGACCCAACGTCGGCCCACCCGACTTCAGCCAAGCATCACCGGCACTCCCAGGAACCGGCGACACCAAAACACCCATCGCCGGCCAGGCACTCACCTACGAGGGCATCGGCCAGGGGACCGATGTCGGCTACCCCAGAGAAGAGGACTGCACCACCGTCGCCGGCTGATGCCGGTCGGAAGGACTCCTCGGAGGAGGATACCACACGGCCCAAGGACCAGGCGGGCGACACCGGAGACGCCGGGCTCCCACGGAAACCTTCCGCAGAGCGAGAGAGACCTCCAGGGACCCGACGCCAAACCCCGGCGACAGGCCACTGGTGCCGGGCCCGTCATCAGGCATGAACTTGGCAGAGGTAAAGGAGCTCTTTACCTTCTGGTGGGACACCATCAGAAAAGATGTGGTCGCCACACATCCTCCTACTCCGACTCCGCCTCCTCCCACTCCTTCACCGCCTATGCCCCCTCCTTTGCCCAAGGGACCAGTAGGACGTTTGCCAACCCCCAAGGAGCAAACACCACCTCCTCGGGGCAGATCCTCAGACAGGAGAAGACCTCCCTCCAGATCCACCTCAGGGTCACCCAGTCCCAAGAGACCCAGACGATGCCGGTACACCCCGTCTGGGGAGGATTCTAGATCTGACACCTCAGGGTGCTCCAGATCTCCTTCTCCCATCAGCATTCCCTCTCCGGACCCACACGACCTACCTAGGTCTCCTCCGGATGATCCCTCTTTCACAGAGATCATGAGGCACATCCAGGAGAATATGGAGTGGGATGCTGAAGAGCTCGACCCCGAGAGACAATGCCTTGCCCGCTACCTTCGGCAGAAAGACCCGAAGCCTGTGGTAGTGCCGCCCTTGGTGGATACCTTTGCGGACGTCACCAAGGCTGCCTGGAAACATCCGCATTCCACTCCAGCAGTGCCGAAGAAGGCTGACCGCCTATACAAGACCCCTAGGGAGGACCAGTATCTGGTGAACCATCCTCTGGCTGACTCCTTGGTCTCAAAGACCTCAGCATTTGAGCACACAGCCACCGGACCAGGAATCCAAGCAATTGGATGTCCTGGGTAGGCGCATGTATGCGGCTGTGACTTGTGCCATCAGGTCACTGAATTACCACACCCACATGGTTCAATTCCAGAACGCACTGTGGGAACAGGGACAGGACCTGGTTGAGAAGATGCCCGATGGCGACCAAAAGGAGGAGCTCTTGAACCTCCTCTGCACATGTTCGGATGTGGGGACCCAGCCGCATATGATTCTACAGATTCTTCAGCCAGAGCTGCAGCCTCAGGCGTGTGTCTCCGGAGACACTCTTGGCTCCGTGTCTCCGGTTTTACCCCGGACGTCCAGAAGAACATCTTAGACGTCCCCTATAATAGCGAGGTCCTATTTGGTGAAGCCTCCAAGAGAGTAATCACCAAACTTCAGGACGCAGGGAAGGCAGTCCGATCTGTACAGGCCATGTACAGGTCTTGGCCCAGTTCCTTTTGTAGGAACCAGAGCTGCTTCCGTGGCCAACTACAAAGGCAACAGCCATGTTCCGGCCAACAGCAGAGGGGAACTTTCGCCCGTAAAGCCCAGGCCAAGTCATCACCAGGCAGAGTTCAATGATTTGCAAAGTCGACACAGCCTGCCGGATCAAACGCTGCCACAGTATGACTCCTTCCCGGCCCCAACCCCTCTTCAGGATCAACGGGTAAAGAAAGTCGGGGGTCGCATCACATGCCACTTGCCAGGGTGGCAGTCGATTACCACCGACAGGTGGGTTCTGCAACTGGTCAAAAAAGGCCACTATACAGAATTTGTAGGCAGTCCACCCACAAGACCTCCCCTGCCTTCCTGATATTCGGGTCAGCATGCCCTGCTCATACAGCAGGAGGTGCTCGCGCTTCTGGAAAAGGAAGCCTTAGAGCACGTTCCAGAGAACTAGAGAGGACTAGGGTACTATTCTCACTTCTTCCTGGTTTCAAAGAAAACAGGGGACCTCCGTCCAATACTGGTCCTCAGCGACCTCAACCTGTCGGTCGTTTACAAATGCTTCCGCATGGTGACCCTTCTGGGCCTAATTCCCATGCTGAAGCAAGATGCCTTTCTGGCATCTTTGGACATGCAGGACACCTACCTGCATATTCCGATTGCTCAAGCGCACCAGCGGTTCCTGCGCTTCGAGTTCCAGAGCCGCCATTATCAGTTCTGAGCTCTCCCCTTTGGGCTGTCATCGGCACCTCGCATATTCACGAAGTGCATGGCTGTCATAGTGGCGTCTCTGAGGAGACAAGGCCACTACGTGTCCCCATACCTGGACGACTGACTTCTCATGGCGCCCTCCAGGAAGGCACTGATGATGGCCATTCACTGCACCCAGTCCCTTTTTCAGTCACTGGGTATTCTCATCAACTCCGAGAAGTCACTCCTGGTGCAGTCCCAGAAACTGCAGTTTATAGGAGCAGTTCTGAACACCGTCAGAGGGAAAGCTTTCCTTCCCTCGGACAGAGCGGAACACATCAGATCCCTCATCAGGGACTTGTCGGTGAAGAAGACCGTCCTGGCCAGATCGGTCCTTCGCCTGCTCGGACACATGGCTGCGGCCATTGCAACAGTCCCACTGGCACGTCTCCACATGCAGGTAACCCAATGGATGCTAAGGGTGCAATGGGATCAAAGGCAAGACCATCTGCAGCAGCCAGTCCGAATCACGAATGCCGTAATTTGGGATTGGCAATGGTGGCTAAACCCGGGAAACCTCTCTGCGGGGATTCCCTTCACAGCACCGTATCTGACTGTGACACTCTCCACAGATGCTTCAGGGCTCGGTTGGGGGGCACACCTGGATGGTGTTCGGTCTCAGGGCCTGTAGACAACCCAGGAGTCTCATCTCCACATCAACATTTTGGAAATGAGGGCAGTCCTTTACACTCTGCAAGCCTTCCAGTCGGAGATTCCACCAGGTACACTCCTGTTACAAACAGACAATACCACGGTGATGTATTACCTCAACAAACAAGGAGGCACTCACTCCTGCCCGCTTTGCAGGGAGGCCATGAGAGTGTGGGAGTGGATATTGCTACCCGGCGCAAGCCTTATTGCAGTACACATCCCAGGAGTGGACAACACCGTCGAGACAGTCTGAGCTGCTCTCAGGCCAGAGTCCATGAGTGGGAACTTCTACAGGAGGTAGCAGAGGATCTTTTTCACAGATAGGGCACTCCAGAGTTAGACCTTTTCGCGTCCCCATCCAAAGCAAAACTGCCCAATTTTTGCTCGCTAGATCCAGGGCCTGGTGTTTTCTGGTGAGACGCGTTGTCCCTCTCCTGGGCGGGCAGATTCATCTATGCCTTCCCTCCTTTCCCATTGATCCAGAGAGTTCTCTTAAAACTTTGCAGGGAGCAAGCGACACTCATTTTGATCGCGCCCTTCTGGCCCAGACAGATTTGGTTCCCTCTTCTGCACCAGCTATCCCGGGAACCTCCAGTTCCATTGCCATTCAGCTCCCATCTATTGTCTCAGGAGGTGGGTTCATTGGTCCATCCAGACTTACGTTCATTGAACCTGCACGCTTGGCTCCTAGAGACATATCCATGATGCGATACGGGATCTCGCAGGAAGTGGCAGACGTACTCTCTGCCGCCAGAAAACCGGCAACTCATGCAATGTACGCCATGAAATGGCGTAGATTCTGTTTGTGGGCTCAAGAGCATGGTCTTTCGCCATTAGACTGTCCCAAAAAGCTGGTTCTGGACTACCTGCTTTCCCTCTTTCACTCCGGAATGGTTTACTCCTCGATTAAAGTGCACCTTTGTGCAATTTTGGCTTACCATGCCCCAGTAGGCCATCGGATGGTGGCCCAGCTGGACACTACTCATGCCTTCTTAAGGGGAGTACTCCACCTTAGACCGCCCATCAAAGATCCAATTCCTCCTTGGGACTTACTTTTTGTCCTGGAGCAGCTTACACTGCCACCTTTTGAACCAGCCGCAGATTTTGAGCTACGTTTTCTCTCTTGGAAAATGTTATTTTTAGTTGCCGTTACTTCGGCTAGAAGGATCTCGGAATTGCATGCTCTTATGTGCAAAGAGCCTTATTTGGTTTTCCATCAGGACAGGGTATCCCTAAGGACAAACCCAAAGTTTTTGCCTAAGGTGGTTTCAGCCCTCACCCCTAACCAGGATATTGATCTACCAGTGTATTTCCCAAGGTACACTAATCGAGGAGAAGCCCTTCTGCACACCCTCGACGTGCATCGATCCCTCAGATACTATCTGACCAGAACCAAACAGCTCCGAAAGTTGGACCAACTTTTTGTCTCCTTTGCTCACAGGATGAAAGGGGCTCCTGTCTCCAAACAGTCACCCTCGAGGTGGCTCATCCAGTGCATCACTTTCTGTTATGACAGGTGCAATAAACCCTTACCGGGCATGGTCAAAGGTCATTCCACAAGAGGGGTGGCTACTTCTTTTGTGGCGTTAAAGAATGTCTCCACCTCAGCTATTTGCGCTGAAGCTACTTGGAGCTCTGTGCATACCTTTATCAGGCATTACAGTCTGGACATTGCATCGAGGCGAAGAGCATGGTTCGGTCTAGCCGTCCTTCAGGGACTTCTGTCTTAGGCTTGAGTAATATCGAGATCTCTGCCTTTCCTCCTCCCAGTGGCGCATGATTGCCACTATTGCTTGGAAATCAGTCCTAATGGTGTAACCTGCTGCAAGAGCTGTATCTCGAAGTAAGATAGTACAGTTACGTAGAACTTACGTAACAGTAGATCTTCGAGAACAACTCTTACAACTGAGTCTACTCTCCACCATCCCCTTCTTTTGGAGGTAGGTCATAGTCAAACACCCATCTTATGGGATGGGTCGTTCTTATTCTATAGTCTTGGCCATCTGGTAGCGGATACTCGGTCTCCTCTTCTGATGTCATCCAGCGGCTGGGAGTCTCCAGCAGGAGAGCTGAGGATTGTGGGGGGACCACCTCCTTATGTACTACGCCTGACGTCGGGGGCGGGACCGACGTCAGAGGCGGTCTCCGCTGAAGACTGCTAGCTAGAAAATTTCTGTGGGGTCCTGACACCTGCCGGCTTCAGTCCTAGTGGTGTAACCTGCTGCAAGAGCTGTTCTCAAAGATCTACTGTTATGGTAAGTTCTTATGTAACTGTACTTTCCACCATGTAATTAACATCATTCACTCTTCTGACAACATAGTAAGAACCCTCCCAAGCCGCCCATAATTAATTCTGTCTGACAGGAATTAGTGTCACCACCCTTTACCCAACTTCATACTCCCAGGCTCTGACCCCACTGTCGTACCACATCCTCTGTCTCTTTTGTGCAGCAGCTAGGTACACTTGAGTGAACCCCATGAGTTCCTTGAGCCATGACCTGAAATTTGGGATGTACTCCACAACAGATTTGCCTTGGGGAATAAGCTCACTCTCCCATTCATCCCTTACCAAATCAAGGGGACTCCTTACCCTGTGGCCAGATATGAATGGTGAGAACCCAGTGGACTCCTAGAGGACTTCCCTATATGCAAATAAGAGATGGAGTAAGTAATTGGCTCACTTGCATGCTGGTCAGCGAATGCCCTGAGCATTGTCTTAAGTGATGCATTAAATCGCTCAACCAGTCTGTTAGTCTGGGAGTAGTATGGGAAAGCCTTGAACTTCCTCACCCCACTCTTGTCCCAAAGACTAGCCATCAGGGCAGGTTCATTGTGTTGGGGCCGGGGGGGTTGTACTATGTATGATGAAAGGAAAATAACTTTGTAAAGTCACATCAAATGCTCACTCCAAGATACGAAACCATACACTATAAAAGACAATGTATAGTACTGTATATCCAAGAAGTGTGTGTAGCAGTCTCAAGGGTGCCATGGCAACCTAAACCTCTCAAGCTTCACTCTCAAGGTTTGAACGGTCAACATGGCACCCTCTTGATGGCTACGGACGCTTGTTGCAGATACAGAACCATACATTATCCTCTGTGTTGTGCACACTTGGACTTTGACTGAACATCACAATCGATGACTATTTCTTCAGGATCAGCAACAGACACAGCTACATCATAACTTTGAGGATGGGATTGATGAACAGACTGCTTACAAACAGCCACCTTCACTTTCTTTTTGTCCGGTTTCCAAATGGGGCTGCTAGCATCATCATCATCATAATCATCATCCACAAGTTTACTTTGGATGCCATCCTGTGGAGATATTCCAACAACAGCCTCAATACTATCATCCACACTTTTCTCGTCAACATCTGAATGTTTGGATGGCCTAACCTTAAGATCAGTGGAAACATGAGACTTTGAGTCATTAGCATGATCAGAATCATGTTCAACTACTGTGGGGAGTGGGACATCAACTACTCTCAAGTCTGCAGATTCAACATTTTTCCCACCTGATAAGTTTGCCTGGGTTGAACTTGAAGCAATACTCATGCTGTTATCAACCATGCTGTCGCTAACCGGGGTCCATAGCAGGAGCAATCTACGTCGACTTGACCAAAGCTTTCGATACAGTCAGTCACGCACTTCTGCTCCACACCCTTCCTTCCCTACATTTCTCCCCTGAGGCCACCTGCTGGTTCAAAGACTATCTCTCGGCCAGACGCAACAGGTCAAAATTAGCACCAACCGGTCCTCTGAAAGATCAGTCCAATCGAGCGTCCCCCAAGGGTCCATCCTCGGCACACTGCTCTTCACCCTCTTCCTAAATTCCCTCCCTCAGTCATGCAATGGAAAGCTCTTGCCCTATGCAGACAATACAGTACTGCTCTGGAAACATCCCCATCCTGAATCCCTTCAATCAGCTCTGCAAGGCTTTTTTAGAGAAATAGAATCCTGGTTCTATGAGCATTGCCTAGTACTCAACTACAACAAGACAAAATTGATGATCTTTGCCCATCGCCAAAGCCCACTCAGGAGTGCTTCGCTACTCATCTCAAATTCCCATAGTCTCCTTCTTGAACAGGTCTCTAGCTTCAAATATCTGGGTGTCACTCTGGACACCTCCCTTGCCTACCACACACACACATCCAACAATTTTCCTCTGCTGTGAACACCAGATTGTGGATCCTACACAGATATAAACATTGCCTACCCCCTCAGGCCCTAAATATTGCCGTAACTTCCTCTGTCCTATCATTGATCGACTATGGCATTCCGATTTATAGAGCTGCCGACCAAACAGCCCAATGCAGCATCAACATAGCTCTCAATAAAGCCTGCAGGCTGGTCACTGGGAGTGATGGAAACACCCACACGTGTGAGCTTTACCAACGTGCAGACTGGCTCACCTTCGAAGATAGGCTTAAGTACCACACTATCCTCCAAGCCAAAAAAATACTCTTGAATCTAGCACCCAAAGGCCTCCACCCCTCATTCAGACAATCCCACACAGGTGGGCCCCCAGACGCACCACTGGCACCTCTCTCCTAGTCCCCCACTGCAGGACCTCACTTGGTCATAGGTCTTTCTGATACCCGGCTCCCCTCTGGCTAAATAACCTACCAGCCTCTATCTCCCTAGCCCCTAGTCTTGGCCTATATAAATCTGGCCTCAAGAACCACCTCTTTGCATCAGCTACCTGTGACTGCAACCATAATGCCTCAGCCGTCTCCAAAACACAAGAGGAAGCCCTTTGCTAGCAGCCTGTATAGCACCATCTAATGTAGAAAATCCATAATGGTCGGGATAAAATGCCTAACCTTACACCTTTACTGCATCTTCAGGTCCCTCTACCACAATGTATATATAAAACTGGCTTAGGGTTCAGTTAGGACCCCCTGAAACTGTAATCTACCCTGTGGTCATAGCTAAGACCAAAAAATCTATTTCAGGATCCTTGACACATTGTATTTACTGTACCATGTGACCTATGTAAAATACGAGTAATGTAATGTTTATGTTTTTTTTTGTACTGACGTAGAGCCTTTGCAAAGGAGTCTAAGACTCAAAGGATTGTAATTCCGATTCTCTTTAATAAATAAATAAAATAAAATAAACTTTACTACCAGCATGGACAACAGCATCTCCAACCAGTATTGAAGCAACTGCTTTTGCTGTGAAAAACAGAGTCTTGTAGCAACTGCTACCTTTCCCTTCTGCTGTGTACTACTCTACCATGGCCACAACCACTACTCTTAACACTGTTAGACTTGCTACTAGCCCCTGATGAACCTGCCTCATCATCACAGCTTCTACTGCTAATGGTCTTATTGGCAGCAGCGCCACAGCCAGAAACAGCTTTGCATGAACATCTCTTCGTGGGCATTTTTTAAGATTACACAGACAATTAAGAGCAACTTATTATTTCGGCTGTTGTGGGATGGGAAGCAAAAAATAGAAAAGATGCAGCCACACAGGCACAAGTAACAAGACCTGAACCAGTCTTAAAAAATTCAAAAGTCACAAAACAATACCTTGTTTTGTGGGGGGTGGGGGGTCAGCTTTAGCTACACAGGCAGAAGCAGGGGAAAAAATTCCAGACAGGCTGAGAAATTCAGAGTACTGTTATTGCAGTGTTGCGTATCAATTTACACAACGAACACACATTAAAGGTCAGCCACAGACATTTTAACTGTTCAGTAAACTACAATACAGACAGTCTTTTAAAACGACTGAAAAAATGCCCAGCAAACAGAAAAAAACTATAAAAAATTAAGTAAAGTTGTACTGTGTTTACCTGAACACACGAATAATAAAAAACTAGCCAACAAAAGAAAAACTACCTTTCTCACTAATTTCCCTTCTACACCACAGATCAGCCCCTCCCCGAAGCATACTTCCACAGTGTCTGTCACTGCAGAAATTGAATGTACTTAATTAACATTAAATATTCATACAAAATCAATAATTGCTCGATGATATAAAAAAGGGTTTCCTACCATCGATGTACTAAATTTTGACACACATTTTTGTGGCAAAAATGCATTTTTAAAGGTTTTTTGATGGTTTGAATCTCAGAGCCCTGAGAGCAAACTGTCTCCAGCTTTCCACTACACATACTCACTACATTGAACTGAGGCTATGCAAAACAATATAGAGCCCATGTGACTTTAAATCCCATGAATTACTGCAAAATTAGCCTTAAAGAGCAAAAAACACAAGGGAAATGGCAGTAAAGTCCATAGAGAATAACGGAACTTTACTGCTACTTTGATGCAAAGTCACTTCAAGAATGAAAAAATTAAAGAAAATTGATTCTATGCAAAATACTATGCATAGTGAATTTTAGCCATTTTGCTCACCTCTACTAATAAATATAAGAAACATTTTTTAATTTTTTTTTTGCAGAGCCACCTGTCTGCCCCTACAGTGCAAGTTTTTGAAGTGGCAGCAGCTCTTTACAGTTTGTATGTATGCAGGGAAAGGCTGGTATGGTCTGCAAACCTTTCCAGTACTGTAATGTTTCCACTGAAAATTAGTTGCTGCACTTTATCAGAAGATGCTCGGACTCTTTCAGTTACCAATTTTTCATGTCAGCTGACAAGATGGACGCTTCAAAAACTAGCACTACATGGGTAGACAGGCGGCTCAACAACAACAACAAAAAACAGTTTCTTATATGTATTAGGCAATATACCATTTTTTAAGCTTCCTATCTCACAAACACAGCGATCCCTTCTGACAATCACAGTACTAATATGAGGGGGGAAAAAACTACGAGTAACCAGGGATGAACATCACAGAAGAGATTCTCATTAGTGGTTCAGGGAACACCTACAAATGACGTCAGTTGCATCGTGAGTGGAATAAAGACTGCAGGCAGAATGATGAATAAATACTCTGGGACAGGGTAAGATACCAGAGTCAGATACCAGATTCCCTAACAAAACCTATCTTAAAATGTAAGAATCCACACACAATACAAATCTCATCAGGGGCTCTTTAAAGATCTTCGAGGAGATTTCCTTCATTAGACCACAACTTTGGAACTATAGCCACCAGGCACTAGGACCACACGGAAACTTTTACTGAGGGCCACCCTTGACAACATCCCATGTCTGCATTTTTATAAACATGGGCTGCTCCTCAGTTCTTTTCCTGCTGTTGATCATCCTCATCACACCTGCTGAAGGAAATGCCATCAACTAGCCATTTTGGTTATTTTTTTTTTTTATTTGATAGTCTCTGCATGCCACTGAAGTCGAAAGAGCCTTTATTTCAGTACTGTAAGTGCTGAGAGAAAATTTACAAAGAAGGCACTCAGAGTCTGTGTGTGCTGCTTGGGTCTGACTCACAATGTGAGGACTTGTGAGATTTGCCAGAGCTTTAACCAGGCTACAAGGCGACACCGCAGGGAAGCTCTAGAAAACGTCCTTCTCTTAAAGTGTTGAGAGCTATGTAGAAGGAATGGCTCAAAATCTGTGTCTCCCTCGCCATCAGCTGAGAAACGTCTGCTGAAGTTGAAAGACTGGGACAGGGTATGGTCGACGTGGCCTCCTCATCATCTGGCCACAAGCACAAACACAGGGAAAAAGAAAGATCATTGGGAATATTATCAGGTTACGCCTACAGAACTTAGCCATCAGGCACTAGGATCCCACGGAAACCTTTTTCTGTAGCAGTCTATTAGGGCCACCCACGCCGACATCATCATTCCTATACAGGCGTAGGCAACCCTGCTCCCTCCTCAGTTCTTTTCTGTTGTCGACTTCACTACACAGTCTCCTTCAGAAGCCTCATTGTTTAGCTGACCGCCAAAACCATATATTTCTTTATTTTCCCCGCTTTGTATGTCTAGAACCATCGATTTGTCCTCTCTTTTCCATCAATGCCGCTGTGGAAAGATTTTTCGGGAGGATGACCACAATCTCTATGTTTGCTGTCTGGGGCCTTCTCACAACCCCAAGGCATGCACCCTATGCCAGAAGTTTAACCTCACAACTCTTCAGCACCGTAAGAAAGCCTTCAAAGTTTTCCTCATGGAGCAGCAACTAGTCAGTTTGGAACAGGGGGGCTTGGAGCTTATTCTTCCCAGTCTCTGGCATGCTTTTGTTTTGTCACAGGCAACTAAGGCCCAAGACAAGTCCTCAGGGAAGCATAAGGACAAGGACTGGTGAAAGGATGGTTCGCCAGGCCTCCGGTTCCTGTGCCCAGGTGCTCCCCACCAGTCCTACAGGACTTCCTCATCGGCTCCTTGAAGACTGACCCCTCCACAACCTCGGCCTCAGGTTCTTCCAGGCCAATCCAGCTGGGGGACTGTCCTCTGGCTTTGCTGGAGGCCCATCCATCAACCTCCAGGTCATCGATCACTGCTCCTCAGGTTTCAACAGCCTCTTTGCAGACTCCTCCTGTGCTTGGCCCTGCTGTTCCTGCTCAGGGAAGCGGATCATTGATGGTTGGCCTTTCCTCTGCCTCATCACACCCTGCTTCTGCAGGCCCATCGATGTCTGGACTGTCTCTAGCTCTGTCACCCTCTGGACCCTGGGGGCCATCGACGGCAGGTTTCTCACCTTCGCTGTCGCTCCCTGTCATGGTGTTTTTTCCTCAACCCGTCAATCACCTTAATACTGTTTTGACTTCCCTTACCACAGCACTGGTCAAGCAGTTTACCCTTGCACTTGCCTTGCCATCGGTGCCTCCTTAAGGCCCTCCTCTAGCTTTTTCACCAGTTCGGTCCTTTCGCCCAGTGGCCTCCCAGGCATTATCAGCATCTGTAGTGTCAACCTATGGCTAACACCAGGTTGATGTTGAAGAGGAATATCACCTGAATTTCTCCTGCCTGAGGAGGAAGGGGAAGAAGGGGCCTACTTCTCAGATAGGTCCACTGTCTCTTCCAGGACCAGGGCCTTGGAGCATCAGACTCCCCAGTCTACCCCACCCAAGGACTCCAGCTTTTATAATATCATGAAACAGCTGCAGTCTGCCATGGGTTCCAGACTGAGGAAGAGGATACCCACCAGGAGGAAGCTGGTAGACTTATCAGAGATCCCTGAATCTCCTCCTAAGATCATCCCACCCTTGCTCCCAGCTCTGGATGATGCTGCCCAGGTGGTCTGGCAGAGGCCCCACTCAGTGCCTGCCATGCCCAGGAAGGCAGACAAGCTTTACCATACCCCACTGGGGAAGCCATATTAATCTGCCCAGCCTGAGATGGACTCTGTGGTCATTAAGGCTGTCTATGACTGCTCCAAGGCACCTAAGCTTCTCAGTTCCCTACTCCCTGACAAAGAGTCCAGGATGTTGGACTTATGGAGCACGAAGACATTTGCTTCAGCCACCCCAGGCCTCAGGATTTCAAACTACCTCTCTTACTTGGTAAAATACCAGAATACCCACTGGAAAAAGGACAAGGCCACGTCTCAGGCCCTCCCAGAGGATTCACAGAGGCAGGAAATCCTCAAGACTGTTTAGGTTGCTGAGGATGTCAGTAAACACCTCCTCTGTGCCATTTATATGTCTGACACTATGGCCAGAGTGGCTGCCTTGGGCATTTGCCTTAGGAGGCACTCCTGGCTCTGGGTTTCCAGGTTCCCTGCCGATGTACAGCAGAAGGTCCTGGACACCGCTTTTATGGGCTTCAAACTATTTGGCCCTGAGGTTCAGATTACTATCAACAAGCTGCAAGCCTCAGATAGGGCTCTTAAGTCTGTGAACTCCCTGTGCCATACCCAGTCCAGAAGCCACCCGAGGTCTTCCTTTCGGAAAGTCCCTCATAAAATCTGGCCCTGGCCCCCATCCACAGGGCAAGCACAGAGTCAGTGCTTCTTTGCCCACCCCCTCCTTCACTTCTGGGACCGCTGCCAAAGTCCCCAGGGTCAGAGTCACTGGAAAGGCCACAGTCCCGTTTCAGCATGACTCCTTGCTTGAACCCCGCCCTCTTGTTCCAAGCTAGGAGTAGGTGGTAGGGGGTCATTTTTCTCTCCCTCTTGACCAGTGGGGGGCAGTCACTTCAGATGCTTGGAATTTGCAACTTGTGCAAAGGGGCCACACACTGAAGCTTCTGAAACGGCCCCCTATGGTTCCTCCTGGGCATGCCAGTTTTCCCCCAGACCATGTTCCAGTCCTAAGGGAAGAGATGAAGAGATTCACTCTCTGCTGTGCAAACAGACCATAGAGCCCATTCTACATGGACAGAAAAACAGGGGCTTCTATTCCAGGTTTTTCCTAGTGCTGAGGTGGACAGGAGATCTCCATCCCATCCTGAACCTAAAGGGGCTAAACCAGTACATTCAGTACAAATGGTTTCGCATGGTCACTCTACAAGGGCTACTGCATTTGATCAAACAAGGCAAAGCAACTGCTTTGTTCTCTAAACATGTAGGATGCGCACCTACATATCCTGGTTTACCACCCCCAACCAGATGTACCTCAGGGTCTCATTCCAGGGGGGTCACTTTCAGTTCAATCTTGCCCTTTGGCTTGACTTCTGCACTGGTGGGTCTTTATCAAGTGCTTTGTGGTGGAGGCTGCAGCTCTCCATCACGAGGGCCTGTATTTCTTCCTGTATCTGGATGACTGTCTCTTGGAAGCCCCGGCCAGGGAGCTCTTGCTAACCACCCTGCAGAGGACCCTGCAGATGTTCCACTCCCTGGGTGTCACCGTGAACTAACCCAAGTCCACTCTCTCCCCATCTCAGTGCCTTCAGTATATAGGCACAGTTCTGGACTCTTCCCAGGGTAAAGCCATTCTGCCACAGGACAGGGTGGACTGCCAGCTGGAAATAGCCTCCCTTATAGCCCAGGACTGGTATGTCATAGCCATGTCCTATCTCTGGCTCCTAGGCCTTCTGGCAGTGGCCATAGCCATAGTACCATTGGCCAGACTCCTTATGCAAGTGCCCCAGTGGAATCTGCATGTTCAATGGGACCAGGGCTCCGATGACTTGGACCAAATGGTCCTAGTCTCCTCTCTGGGTTGCAGGGTACTGCAGTGGTGGCAGGACCCTCTCAATCTGTTGTGCGGAGTCTCCTTCCTCATCCCTTCTCCTGAGCAAGTCCTTACTACTGACACCTTGGGCACCAGGTGGGTGCCCACCTGGGCCCTCTTTGGACACCAGTGGAGTCCTGGTCTCCAGTGGAGGCCACTCTCCACATAAATGTGCTCGACATGAGAGCAGTTCTGTACACCCTCCAGGCCTTTCAGAGCCACTTGTCCCCTGGCCACCTGCTGGTGAAGACAACCTTAATGTGATGTACTATATCAATGAACGGGGGGGGGGGCACATTCTTACCCCTCTGCTGGGAGGTGATGAGAGTCTGGTACTGGGCTCTGGACCACAGCCTTGAGTTGTCAGCCATCCATGTTCTAGGGGAACAAAATGTCTTAGCAGACAGCCTAAGCAGTTCACAGTTCCGGAAACTTGAATGGTAACTGCTGTCATCCATGCCCGAGGATCTGTTCGAAAAATGGGGTCTCCCAGAACTGGACCTTTTTGCATCCCTACTCAGTGCAAAACTGCCACTTTTCTGATCGCTAGATCCAGGGCCTGGAGTTTTCTGGTGAGACGCGTTGTCCCTCTCCTGAAAAAAGGGAGATTCCTCTACACTTTTCCTCCTTTCGGCTGATTGAGAGGGTGTTCCTTAAACTGCAGATTGAGCGTGCCTCCCTCATACTGGTGGCACCCCTCTGGCCTCAGCAGATTTGGGTTCCTTTGTTACAACAGCTGGCAGTGGAACCTCCAGTCCCTCTCCCGCTCTGCTGGGACTTGCTGATGCAGGCTTAGGGGACCTTGTTCCATCCAGATCTCAGGTCTCTTCGACTGCATGCTTGGCTCCTGAAGATGTAGCCATAGCCCATTTTGGGCAGAGGAGTAATTTTGGTGTAAAGGTTGGGAGGAACAACCTTGCTCTCAACCATCCTTTGATCATGAGTGCTGTGCTACCCACCAAAGAGTAAATTATCTATGGAAAAATACCATCATTTCTATCAACATACCTTTGAAAGCTAATACATGTGGGTTCAAGCTATCAGGGTGGGGCAGAGCCTGTCATGGGGGCACCTGCTGCTCCTTCTAATGCAAATGTGTCCATAAAGGGCATGCAAATGGCCCCTTAACAGCTTGCATGCCCAATGGGCTCATTTGCATCTGAGCCTATCTGAACATCCCACCAGGAGCTACTAGTTCTAATGGGTCTGGTGGTACCGTTCCTTGCAGTGGGGATCCATGTTGGGGCAGAACTACTCGGCTTATTCAATTGGTGTGCTACTCGATTGAATACTGCATCCTTAGGGTTGTGTGCAGTGGGCCAGCACAGGGCAAAACTTTGCACTCCATTTTGCCCATTGTTGAATATCAGGCCCCTTGTTTTGTAAAACAAGCTATGTAGGTGAGTAGATGAACAGTGTGTGGTACATGGGGGGCTTGGAAAGGTTGGGCCTTGGCTAGTTTGTTTATTGTTGATATAATAAAGAAATTACACAGTGTGGCTGCTCCTTACAATTATTGTGTTTAAAGCAGCAATAAAATAAATTACAATAAAGCTGCTCACCAGCTTCAGCCTACTCCTTAATATTATTCTGTTTTAAAAGCAGCAACAATTACATGGTGTGGCTGGCTGCAGGGGCAGCGCTAACATGCAACAGAAGGGCAAAAGTTGCATCCTGCCCAGAAATGACCCCCCCCCCCACCTTCCCTCTGTCAGTGAGTCCTCATTCATACACCTACTCTATAACAATATCTAAAGGAAGGGAGCATGAACTGTTCAGAATTTGACGTTGATTATGTTTTGACCTATAAGGATCTTCATTAGGCCCCAATTTTTTTACACCAATGGGTCCAATTCAAGCCATGTTTTAAACCCCCTAGTGCTGACACTGGAAGCAGCAGTTACTGCTTCTTTAAACATATTAAGGCAGGAGGAATAGGTACACTAGGTAGTTTTTTTTTTGTAAAACAACAAACAATGAAATACGCCCTGCCTTTCAAGCCCTCCTATTGTCCACACAAGTGACACCACACACTGTTCATCCACCCACCTACAATTAGGTTTAAATTTGTTTTAATTACTTTAATTTTGGTAACACAGAAAACACTTGCTGAAAGAGACTGGAGTTGCATGTTAGGCTAACCATATAACCACCCACCCCACCCCCAGCCAGCAGCCACTACCAAAGCAGACACAGTTAGGTGGCATGCAGGAAAGACGCTACACAGCATTTTAAATCAGACACTATAGTCTAGACATGATCAACATAGCACAGCAGACCACCAATAAACATAATCACCTACCCTTGACCTTGCAGACTACCACTAGAGCTATGTTAGCTCAAGCTGAGAGGTTTGAACTGGTTGTGCTGAGCTGGTCACTGGTACAACCACTCGAGACACTACAGTAGCAAGGAAGAGGGAATGCATTGCAGGCTGCAGCAGACTTCCTGGGTGCTCCCTGACTGGCACCAGATCCATAAGTGGCCATTAGCCTGTGACACTGCTAGTTGACAGAACTGCTCTCTGCAAACTGGATTTCCTTCCCAGTCCCATCACCTCCTCTGCTGTGGTGTGCATACCCCGCAGCGTGATGATGTGCCCCCCACATCCACCAAGCAAAGCAGACCCATTCACTCACACCCTGACCCCCCCAGTAACCTCATACTTCGCAGTCCATTCCAAGTAAGTTAACTTCCAAGCGATCGGCACAGCAGCATAGCAAGATCCCCTGACCCCAGTCCACACTCAGATGCCACATGCCTGATGGCTTCATCTGATTCTTGGACTCCTCTGATGCCGACTGATTCAAGCTCCTTGGTAGCAGTGGCAGCATTCGTTTTTAAGTAAGGAAGACACAGGACAGGAGGAGGAGGGGAAATGAAGCACAAGCACTGCAGTTCTCTCCCGACACCAGCAGTCTCCTGCCTGCTTGTCCTGACTCATTGTTCTCGTGCACTAACGCTACTTATGAGTGTGGTCCATCACTTTCTCCTTCCCTACTGCATTTACTCCTGCTCCTCCCAGTTCTGGCCAGGCCAGCTTGTGTAGCGATGCCCCCCCCCCCCGCTCTGTCTAGACTTGGTTGTGCTGCACTATCTTGCATCTCTCTCTCTTTCCCAACGATGCACTTGTTTTGCCTGCTGCTTTTGCCATATGGTGCAGATGGTGCCTGCACTTCTGCTCTGACCCACCAGTGAGACACCCCCCGCAGGCTCCTGAGTCCCTCCCAGCCCACCAGCAGGCAGCAGCAAAAATAAGGGTCTGAATGTTGGGGGTGACAAAAGTGATGATTTGAATTGTTGGGAGGGACTTGTGTCCCCCGTCCCCCCTATAATTACACCTCTGATTTTGGGGTTTCTCAGATGGTAGCTGGTGTTCTGGTGGCCACCAGAAAACCCTACACTAGAGCCACATATTCTATGAAGTGGAAGCACTTTACAATTTGGACCTCCGCGCAGCACCTAGATCTTTTCTCCTGTCCAGTGAACCAGGTTTTGGAGTACCTGTTGTCCCTATCCAACTCTGGGCTTAAATACTCATCCATTAAGGTGCACATGTGTGCTATCTCTGCCTTCCATGTGCCAGTGGACGGTGGCCCGATCACCCAATTAGAGGTGACTCATACATTTTTGAGGGGCATCCTTCACCTGAAGCCCCCTATTCATAGTCTTGTCCTGGCTGGGACTTGAATTTTGTGTTGGAGAAGCTGTCCCTGCCTCCTTTTGAACTGGTCGCATCATGCGAGCTATGCTTTCTGTTGTGGAAAGTGTTATTTTTAGTTGCCATTACTTCTGCTTGAAAAATTTCAGAGCTACAGACTCTCATGGACGAGCAGCCTTAATTGTTTTTCTACAAAGACAGGGTCTCTTTGCATACTAACCCCAAGTTCTTTTCTAAGGTGGCGTCTGAGTTTACCTTAAATCAGTCCATCGACCTGCCTGTTTATTATCCAGAGCATGCCAATCCAGGGGAAGCATTTCTCCATACTTTGGATCTGTACACACCGTACGAAGGACTGCAGAAAGTCCAAGCAATTGGTTGTCTCTTTTGCCCCTGAGAAAGAGAGCATCCCAGTTTCAAAACAGTGCTTGTCCAAATCATCGGCCAACTGTATCACTTTTTGTTACAAGAAGTATGGTAAGGAACTTCCTGGAACTGTCAAGGGCCATTCAACCAGGGGTATGGCCACTTCTGTTGCCTGTTTCAGGGGTGTGTCTGTAGCCGAGATCTGCACTGCTGCCATTTGGAGTACTGTCCACACTTACACCAAGTACTAAAGTCTGGATAGTGCTTCCAGAAGACGAGCAGGCTTTGGCCTAGCTGTGCTTCATGGCCTTCCTTCTTTGGCACTTGGCCTCCTGCCACCCAGTCTGTCCTTGCTCTCAGTACTGCTTGGAACTTGTTCCATAGGTGAGACTTGATGAAAGAGATTTTCCCGATGAAGATGGTACAGTTATGTAAGAACTTACCGTAACAGTAGATCTTTGAGGGAATCTCTTGCATCAGGTCATGTCGTCTCACCCTCCATCCCCCTTAGGAGGCTCATCTGTTCCAGACTGGTTAGTAGTGTTTCTGCCTTATGTAGGGCTAGGCACTCTATCTCTCTCTCCTTGATTCCCCAGAGATAGCCAGAGGGCAAATGTCTCTGGCAGGAAAGAACTGAGGAAGGAGCAGGGACACCTACGTCTATATAGGGATTATGACATCAGCAGGGGACGTTGGCGTGGGTGGTCCTAATAGACTGCTATAGAAAAAAGCTTCCGAGGGATCCTAGTGCCTGATGGCTAAGTTCCATAGGTGTGACTTGATGAAAGAGATTCCCTCAAAGATCTACTGTTACGGTAAGTTCTTACATAACTGTACTATCTGCTTCGCTGGTGAGGTCCCAGTCACTGTTGAGATAAAGTAAATCTACTGCATCATTATCCACTCCAGTGCTATTGACAACAGCCCCCCTGACCATCGAGACACCAGGGTTGGGGCAGTTTAGGCACTGTCGTATCTACTATGGAATGTAGGATACCATCGTTGTCGGGCCAAGGCCCATCATTGCAAGTAGTCTTGGCCCCTGTCATAGGTGCTTGAACTAGGGGTTCTGAGGATGCTGCAGCACCCCCTAGTTTGAAGACAAGACCCTTCACCCCCAAAGACCCATGGCACACACTAATTTCTGTGATTTTGAGTGATCCTGAATGACCAGGAGAGGAGCTAAAAAGACCCATGCAGGAACGCAGCTTCAGATGGAAGGCAGTTAATGGCAACTGTTTTTAAGACAGAAAGCTGGAGGTCCCCGATGAGACATTTTCTACACAGCAGCTGAGTTAATGCTACTTTAATGCAGAGCAAAGTCGTTTCCAGGTGCTAACTACAATTGAGTCAGCAATATTTCTAATTAGCTAGCATAAGCATAAGTCAGTCTTTGAGTTGCCATGCAGCTATGCCCTGCCAATGACAGCACTTGCTTCCAGTGTTGATAACTGGTTGGCTATGCCCCTTCATCCCCCACAAACAATTATATGGAGTGATCATATTTTTTTAGCCTCAACTGTAAGTACTGATATTATTATCTTGCACGGTTATGTAATTGATGAACGTGTGTACCTGGAAAGTACACATGTGATGCACTGGGGGAATAAATGGAGCATATGTACCTAAAGTACAGTACTGTATATGAGTGTGTAAAAAGGCTATGGTAGCAGGGCACTGAACACTCCCACAGTTAGTCTCAGTTTTATATGGTTAAGTCTCTGTATTTCAGTCAGTGAGCTAAGGCATAGAAGGAGTTGCAGACGGCTGAAGAAACTGAGAAGGGGAGAAGGCCTTCTTTCACTATATAAGCGAGAAAAGGGACATGAAGGACAGGATTGTTAGGCTTAATAAAGGAGAAGAGTGGGTGGAAGATAATGGGGGGGGGCAGGCATACTAAATGAAGACTTCTGTTCTATCTTTACCTGGGAGAAGGACGGACCAGTGCCTTCAGGAGGGAGAACAGAAGCAGGGGGAGGGGAACACAGATATAGTAACAGAGGAGGATAGCGTGAGGGAGGGGCTGGTAGGAATGAAGGTGGACAAATCACCAGGCCCAGACAGAGTACATCCAAGGGTACTAAGGAAACTGGCTGATGAGCTTGCAGGACCACTGGCAGGCCTATTTAATAGTTCACTGGAGGGCATTGTACCACAGGACTGGAGAACAGCACATGTGGTGCCCCTCCACAAAAGTCCCAAATATGTCAGTCAGACCTCACTCATGTGCAAGCTCATGGAGACCATAATTAAGGAAAGGTTGATAGAATATCTAGAGGAGCAGGTCTCCAGGATGTGAGGCAGAATGGGCTCATGGGGAGTGGAGATCGTGTTAAATGAATCTGACTGACTTCTTTGACTTTAAACAGGGGCCAAGGGATAGACATCCTCTATTTGGATTTCAGCACAGCCTTTGATTTTGTGCCCCACAAAAGGTTGATAATTGTATTTTCATTTCATTTTTCATTTTTATTAGGGTTAAACCATTGAGCAAGCTGATTTGAAATTGTGACCTAGAGTAAACAATGTACAAACAATAAAGCCTTATTACAGCACATTTAGTATCAATCCCAAAAAATGCTAGGCCCATTGGAGTTGAAGACTATTGACCTATTTCAATTTTAAATCCCTTAGGGAAAGTCTTTGAAAGATTGTTGACTGGTCAGTTGAATGAATTTCTGGGGGCAGCTGATGTTCTTTGTGAAGAGCAGCCTGGTTTTCGGTGGGGTAGGGGTACCGGTACAGCACTGGTCAGGTTCATGAATGCCGTCTTTAAAGGTTGTAATGATGGAATGTTGATGGGGCGGTTTTCGTGGACCTGTCCAGGGCTTTTGATTTACATAGAAACATAGACTTTGATGGCAGATAAGGACCGCTTGGCTCATCTAGTCTGCCCATTTCCCTACCTAAAGGATAGGCCGCAGATCCTAGTTAACCAACAGCATATTTCTTCCTACCCCCCACAAGAATTGCCTTATGTCTGCCCCATGCATACTTGAATTCTCCCACAGTTTTAGACCCCACAACCTCCTCAGGAAGGCTGTTCCATGCATCCACTACCCTCTCTGTGAAATAATACTTCCTCACATTGCCCTGAACCGCCCTCCTTCTATCTTTAAATTGTGTCCCCTTGTTCTTGCACGTCTCTTTTTCTGAAAGATGCTACCCTCTTGGATTTGTTGATTCCACTGAGGTACTTAAAAGTTTCTATCATGTCCCCTCTCCCTTCTTTCCTCAAGGGTATACATATTAAGCTCCTTTAGTCTCTCCTCATATGGCTTCTCTTGCAGACCCTGCACCATTTTAGTTGCCCTCCTCTGGACTACCTCTATCCAGTCTATGTCCTTGCGGAGATGGGGTCTCCAGAACTGGACACAGTACTCCAGATGGGGTCTCACCAACTGTCTGTACAGAGAGATAACAACTTCCTGTTTTCTGCTGCTGATGCCTCTCCCTATACATCCCAGTATACCCCCAGCCCTCCCTACTGCCTCCTCACATTGCTTGCTAACCTTAAGGTCATCTGATATGATTACCCCCAGGTCCCTTTCCTTTTTTGTTGTTGTTACTACCTCCACACCCATTGTGTATTCTTCCCCTGGGTTCTTGTTTCTCAGGTGCATTATTTTGCACGTCTTTGCATTGAATCCTAGCTGCCATACTTCTGACCATTCCTCCAACCTTGCCAAGTCCCTTTTCATCCTTTCAATCATTCGCTGCTTAGTCAGAAGCTTGCTTCTCTTGGAATGGCTGTTTTGGCGGTTGAACTTGTTTCTGATTTTTTGTAGGGGCATTCTCAGTTTGTTTCTATTGGTTTGGTTAACTTGTTAGTTTGTTATACTACATGTGGTGTGCCTCAGGGGTCTATTTTTGGACCCCTGTTGTTTTCATTGTTTATTAATCAAGTCCCTTCTATTTTTGATAAGTGTAAATGTCTTTTGTATGCTGATGATCTGATTTTGTATTATCAGGGAAAGTCTGAATTATATAAATATGGTGTCGAAAGATGAGTTTAAGAAGTTGTGTCATTGGCTTACTACCAATTTGATGCTTTTGAATATTCGTAAAACCAAGGCTATGTTGTTTGGAAGTCCTGTAAGACTTGGCGAATGTCTTCCTCCGACCATACATGATGTTCAGGGGAATTTACTTGACCAGGTGTCAGAATTCAAGTATCTGGGGGTTCTTTTAGACCCCTCATTGACATATCTTTCTCAGGTAAAGTCAGTAAAGAAGAAAATTAATTGTAAATTGGGCCAATTATATAAATATTAACCTTATCTATCATATGATTTGCGTTTGAAATTGGCAAATGGTGTTTTAATGCCATATTTTGATTATGTTTTTTCTTTGTATGTTAAGCTGGGAACCAAAGAGAAACAGATTCTAAATGTTGGTTATAACAGCATTTGTAGGTTTGTTTTGGATGCTCCTTTTTTAACCCACCATTGCCTTTTATATTCTTCACTGAAATGGTTGTCGCCTCAGTTTAAATATGAATTTGCCTTAGGAAAATTGGTTCATCAGGTCATTTATTAGAATTGCTTATCTCCATTACTTGATTTGGTTCAGGTTCGTGAAGTAAAGGCAAATTTGAGAATGTTTCAGGGGGTAGTGTTGGTAGTACAAGGTGCTAATAATAACTATGGCTTACAAGCATTTGATCACCAGGCTTCTTCACTTTGGAATAGGTTATCAGTTGCGTTAAGGGTAATTAAATCTTATTCATGTTTTAAAGTAAAGTTTAAACAATATTTGTTAGCACAGTCTAATTGTTTGTGTAATTTGTAAAATTGTATGTATTTGATGTATTGTTTGTTATGTTTTATGTGCGGGTCGGTCCTGAAAAAGGGCTTTGGCCCAGCGTTCTAACCCGGTTAACAAATAAAAATGAAATGAAAAATTTAACAATACATTATAAGGAACAACAATCATACACAATAAAACCATCCAACAGTCATAAAATCAACCACAGCGACATTTAATCTGACAAGTACTATTATCTAAAAAGCATTGTTTTACTGCATTTATTGAGAAGGGGTTGATGTTAAACAATTGAAACTTGTGTGGTAAATTATTCTAATAAAAGGGTACTATTTGACTATAGAAATGCATTGACCTTTGTGTTTTGGATATAGGAACAGTCAATTCACAGTAATCCAAATTCCTGAGAGATGAGCTTACCTTTCTTTCCTGCAATATAACTACTAAGTAATCTGGGACTTTATCCAATCCACTTTTGTAGGCTAAGACAAATTTATGTTGATGACATCTGTCTGTAAGGGGAATGCACCCTAAACATTTATACATACTACAATGATGAGTCTTTTTTGGACATTTCAAGATCAGCCTGGCCAATCGATTATATATTGTATCTAATTTCTGTAGTTTACTTTTGTTTGCATAGTCATACAAAACATCGCCATAATCATGTAACCAAAAAATCTCTAGTTCTCTCCTCAAATTAAACAATATCCTTGGTCAAGACCCCATTTTTTGTAACCACCCCGCCCACACTACTTTATACAGTGAGCTACCCATTGGTACCCTTGACTGGGCACCCAAACTACTCTTGACAGTCCAGTACCATCCCTAGATTTGGGAATGTATACCAGGCTCATTATTTCTAGAGGTCAGGAAGGGGTGGGGGTGTACAAAAGCAAATCTACACAAATGACCATAATAAAACCCAGGTCCTGAGAAGAGAACATTTTGCTAGGGCTATGCTAGGTCTGTACTTCTGGAGGGGTACCCAGTAATTCCACACAGGAAGCAGTAACAAGAATGTCCAAACCAAATTGAGGTTCTAGCATGTGGCTTCATTTCAAAGATAGTACACTAAAGCAAAGGTGGACCCCCCAAGGGTTTACACATCGTGGCAGAACAACAGAAATCTGTATCAGACAAAAACTCTACATATCCCATATTGCATAGGATTTAAACATTTTGGCAATGTGGCAACTGGCCATGATGGAGCACACTGGTGCTCAAAATTAGCACAACCCACACAAGGGGGTAAACTTTCTCTTCAAGCATTGGCCACCATGTCCTGAATAAACAGGCACCCTTATGGAACCTCTAGTGCTGAACTGGTCACTCCAGATGGGGGGATGCCCACCTTTTGCTTCCACATCCATACCCAGCCATTCTTTCAAAGTTACACCTCAAACTTTTAGTAAAACAATAGAACTATGCATCCTGGAATGTCTGTCAAATCCAGCATAAGAAAACACTACTGCTGAGTGTAGAATTAAAGTCCTAAACAATGTGCCAAGTCTCTCTGGGGACTCCACAATTGTCAGCCAACTGGAGGAGTGAAGAGCTGCAGTGTGGGCTGGCAGTATAGCCTAGAGGTTAGAGGAATGAGGTTGAACGAGCTTGGTACATCCAGCAGACCAGACCTGAGTTTGATTCTCACAACCTCCACTTGCATACTGTATGACTCTGAGCAAGTCACTTAACAGCCCAGTGCTCCCAGGTCGCCCCTGAAAACAGACACTTGTGCCTAGTGGGCCTTACCCAGTTACCAAAGACAAAAATAAATAAATACAAAAAATAAAAAATAAAAAGCATGAGAACAGACTCAAGTTAGAACAGACCTGGTGTATATTTCCCTTTATCAGAGTACACCCCAATATAAGCAGGTACTTTCCTCCTTGGAAGCACAAAGTCAGATTACTCACAGTTGATACAAAAACAGGCAGCTTCAAAGTCCTGCATCAAATCAGGGAATTTCCCCTCGGATCCAATCTGGCAGTCCTTCTCATCTCGCAGGGGATGAAAAATCATGAACTCCTGCTTGACAATGGTTTCCACCACTTCTCTTGGCAGGCGGATGTTTCTCAGCACTAGGGTGAGAAAATAGGCTCTCCACACAGAGCCCACACTGCAGCTCTTCACTCCTCCAACTGCTCACACTGAATTCCTTTCACAGACTAACTGAAGATTCTAAAACTCCCCTCTCACAGCCAGCTGTCATGGCTTATGCTGCTGTGAGAGTTCTAAATAACATCACCTCTCTCATCTCATCTCAGCTGAGACCAAGTAAACAGAGAGGGAGCAGGTGAAAAACCATTTAACCAGTTATTCACCTGCTGCCTTCCCTACCTAGCACTGACACTAATGGGATTCTAGTAACCCCAGGGGACTGGGTGGTTGCAATCAAATAAAGGAAAAAGCTGAGTTTCAACTATTTTTGTATAGTACAACTACCCAAACAGTTTTGGTTATGGTACAAAAGCCCCACTCTCCTGCCAGTCTGTGCAACAAATTTGTCTACATGAACATTGCCAGAGCCCAAAGAATCTAACCAATATCCTAAATACTTATACGAATCTACCTGTTCCAAATGTGTCCCTTCAGCCTCCAGAATGGTCAGGTTTCTGCTGCTCCTTATTTTAGTTGTGGTTCCAAACAATATGCAGTTAGTTTTACCTATGTTCATTTTAAGTTTAGATCTTCCAAAATAGGCTTGGAGACCATTACAACTAATCTGTTGTTTATTTTGAACTTCAGACAATGATGATGCAGCAACAGAGTATTGTATCATTGGCATATAAATGATATGCCATGTCTGGCACACTTTCTCCCAGACCTTTTAAATAAATCAAAAACAATAATGGTCCTAGGACCGAGCCCCATGGGATTCTTCAGATTACTGGCAATGGTGTAGATTCAATGCCATTTATAGCAGTTAATTGCTTCCTGGATTGGAAATATGGCAAAACCATTTCAGAGTTACTCTAGTAACTACTATTTCTGTTAGCCTGTGTAGAAGGATTTGGTGGTCAACTGTATCAAAGACCTTGGAGAGGTCACCAAGGATGGCCCCAGTCAACTGTTCTGAGTCCTTAGCTTTGTTGACATCATCCAAGACCCTTGCCATTGAGACCACCGTACCATGAGCTTTATGGAATCCTAACTGATATTTATCAAGTTGATTTTTTATGTAAAAAATTGGTTAGCTGCCTAGTCAGTAGTCTTTCAAATAACTGTGAGACTTGAAACAGTAAGGATATAGGGAAGTAGTTGATTAACTTTCCAGAGCTTCCCCTCCTTAGAAATGGGGACAACCCTAGCCAGTTTCCATTTCTGCAGGACTGCTGCCTCAGACAAAGACCAAATGAACAAATAATTGAGTGGTTCAGCAATCTGGCATGCAGAGTATTTTAAAAGTGGTGGTGTTCATCCGTCTGGTCCACTACTATGTTGGTTTTCAGTTCCAGCAAGAAATATATAACTTCATATACTTCCATCATTCTAAATGAGAAAGATGGGGCCTCTTCTCCTTCCTGGACTTCAAGGATAACTAGGTTAGGGTCAGAGTTGCCAGCCTCTAAAAAGTACTTATTAAATTTATCAGCTGCAGACTCCCCATCAAAACTACCTGTCGTCTCAAAAAGATGTGCATTAGTCATTTTTTTGGTTGGCTATTTATTTCTTTTATTATGGACCAAATGTTTGGGGTCACCCACCGCATTATCAATTTTTGCAATATAAAATACTCTTTTGGCATCTCTGATCAAGGTTGCATATGCATTTCTTAACTTCCTATAAATTCTCCATTCTTTGGGCAGCCTTGTCTTATGTGCTCCATCCTATGCTAGATTTTTAGCCGTTTTTTTAAATTTTCATAGTAAGGTGATAAACCTAGTGGGCAGATTTATTTTTAATTTTCTTTGTTTTGACTGGCAGATACAGGTTATGCACCTTCTCTAATTCCGATACAAAGTTAGCTGATTTCAGGGTTGGGGAGAAGATGACCAGATGGGTGGAAAACTGGCTGAGGGACAGAACCCAGAGGGTGGTTTTGGGGGGGAGTTATCTGGCACCAGAGAGGTCACCAGCGAGGTCCCACAGGGCTTGGTGTTGGGGCCGCTGTTGTTCAATGTCTTCATCAATGACATTGGGGATAGCATTATGGGCAAAATGTGTCTATTCTCAGACAACACCAAGCTCTGTGGGATAATTGACACAGCTGAAGGGATACAGGACCTACAGGATGATCTGGAAAAGCTGGGGAGGTGATCCAGGATCTGGCAGCTTGGCTTCAATGCCAAGAAATGCAACGTTGTGCACATTGTATTAAAAAAGATAGCTGGATGTCCAAAAACAAACCTCAACATTCACATGGTTTTGAAGGAAACACAGTGCTTTTGAGCCCGCTTAGAAACACTGGAACACAAAACCAGGGCTGTGAATTTCTGGACCATGGGGCTGCCTGAGGACATTGAGGAGGATCACCCCCTAATGTTTGTGAAGGACTAGCTCAATGAAAAACTGTTTTACAGCTTTGGGAAGTATTTTGAACTCTTCTGTTTTTTTTGGGGACTCATTTATGGGACTCAGTGTAACACCTTGGGACATTTTGTTTCTATCATTCGGTTCCAGATCCTCGCCAATAGACTTTTGTCCTCAGTGTCCTTTATGCTGTAACTGATGATTGTACATGTCAAGTTCTTTTTTGAAAAGAAGACCTCTGCAGTTTTAACATAACTTACATTACACTTCTTAAACTATGTTTGTAGATCAATGTTACCAGCCCTGTAAACTGTTTTACTTTCGGGTTCTCTTGAGTTATCTGTTTCTCCCTATATAATAGTTTAGGGACAATTGGGGTTTGCCTATTTAATGTATTTATGGGTTTTTTTTAGCTTTAGGCTGAATGAATGACAATATTTTTTGTTCCTCTGGGATAAGTACTCTGTTGGACTATCCTAATATGGACTTTTTCACATCTCACTCACAGTCATGCTGCTCTTGGGCACCATATCAGTGAAAAATTGTTATTTTAGTGTGTGTTGAAATTAGGTTTCTCCCCGTGTTGTACCAGAATATGGTGAATGCATCTTACCCTTTGATTAAGGAGCCTTTGTGCTTCCAGAGGTACAACACTGTATTTGGACTGTTTATCATATGTGAATGTATTCATTGTTACATATGGGACATTTTAGAAGAACAAAATTTGAAAAAAGACATTTCTAAATTGCAATATCTAAGTGGATCATAAAATGATATGCTACTTTTCAATTTGTTTGCTGGGTCTGTTCATGAAAAGGGGTTACCAAAGTGTGACATGAGGGTCAAATTTTCAAATTCTTTCTAGATTACATTTGTGATGCATTTCAAGATATTATGACCCACGAATGAAAAAAAGAAACATATTGGGAGATAAAAGCCCCACAGGTTCCTGAGATAAAAGAACTGTATTGTGGTGAGTGTAACAAGTGACACCACACACCGTGGTGAATGTAGCACCTAACACAAAACATTTGTTTTAGTAGTAAAAACTTTAATAAACGTAATGAGTTGTATTAAAACATATGAAACAAATATTTATAAGAATTATATTACATTAATTGCAAATGTGATGTTTTGCACCACATACTGTGGTGAATGTAACAAGTGACACCACACTTATGTTTCACTTACTAAAACTATACTAAACATGCCTAACAACTAACATACTACTGCTACTGACTGACATACTACTATAGAACATGAAAAAAATTGATAATTACATTACTGGCAAGTGTGATGCCTAACACCACATACCGTGGTGAATGTAACGAGTGACACCACACATTTGTTTCAGTTTTACAAAGTTTAGTGAACATGCCTAATGGCTAACATGTTACTAACAATAACTGACACAGTGCTACAAAACCTGGAAAAATCTGACAATAATAACAGCAATGACAGGTGTGATGTTTGATACCACATACCATGGTGAATGTAACAAGTGACACCACACTTATGTTTGACTTACTAAAACTGTACTAAACCTGCCTAACAACTAACATACTACTATTACTGACTGACATACTGCTATAAAACATGAAAAAAATCAACAATTACATTACTGGCAAGTGTGATGCTTAACATATAACGTGGTGAATGTAACAAGTGACACCACACATTTGTTTCAAGTTTTAAAACATTTACTGAACATGCCTCATGGCTATCATGCCACTACTAATAACTGACAAAGTGTTACAAAACCTGGAGGAATTTGACAATAATAACGGTACTGGCAGGTGTGATGGTTGACACCACATATCGTGGTGAATTTACAAGTGTCAGTGGCTCAGCAGGTAGCACACTTGCTTCTGAGACCAGGAGATCAGAAGGCTGTGGGTTCTGTCTTCATACCAGGCATTTGGGTTAATATCCCAATACTGACACTGTAGTGCAGCATGAGGGGGGTGCTGCACTCCTGAGGTGCCGTCTTTTGGATGAGATGTTAAACCAAGGTCCTATCTGCCTGCTGTGGTGGTAGTTCAGGTTGATGTTAAAGATCCCATGGCACTTATCAAAAAGAGTAGAGAATTTTTTTATTGAAATAACATCAAAAGTACATAATAATCATAAGTGTTACATCACACAAAGAGAAACACAATTTTACGGAAAAGAAATGGAAAAATAAATAACTTTTTATACCTTTTTTAACTTCTTGTTTTACTTGGTTTATTTAGAGGTTATTTAATATGCTTTAAATAAAATGACTATTGTATTTTAAACTATGTTTTAATTCATACTTCCTTCATTTGTGTTTTATAAAAATATAAAAATCCTTCCACCACCGAAATACTTTTTGAGTAGAATGAAACCCCACATCCAAGTTATACTGCTTTGTCATTGCCTGTGAAACCAAAATTCGTACAGTATCATAGGGCATCATCCTTTGATAAAGAACCCATTGGCATCTACTTTGCCACAAATAATACTTTAAGCAACATAGGAACACTGCTAATGTTTCTGAGTGATAATTGGCACCTAAATGGTCATAATGACCTAAAACTGGAAATTGATAAGTCACGTTAGTTAACCATTGCATATTCCATGCTGATGCTAAATAGGCCCATAAAGGTTTAGAAAATGAACAGTCTAATAAAAAGTGCTCTGTTGTTTCCTCCTTATCAATACAGCCCATATAAGGACAGTTCCGTTCATCTAATGCCTTATGTTTGGCATTCCCCCAAACATTTATTCTTCCATAGGTGTTCCCACATTAAAGGGGGGATTCTAGGATTACTAAATTGAGCTAAAACCCAATGATTATTCTGAGGAAGACAGTTCCTAAAGGTGGGTTCTGTTGGAAAAAACGAAGACATAACAAAGTCATATAATTGCCGTCCAGGACTCTGAATAATACATTGCTTAGAAATCCCCCATTTATATAATTTAGTCACTACTGGCTGAAATAATTCAGGTATATGAAGATGAATTGATAACCGGGGGGGGGGCAGTTCCCCACATGGACAGATATCGTGATAATGTCTTCTGAGTCCATTGATTGTGGGAGGCTGGAGATATAATGAGCCCATTTTTCACAGTTTGGGAAATGAATAACGTATGGAAAAATACTATTGGGTCCACCATACCAAGACCCCCTTTTCCTCTGGATAAGTAGGTAAAACACCATTTTATGGGGTTAAGCCTGTTTCCCCAGAGCATCTGAAAAAACAGACTATATAATTTAACCTCTAAATGACCTGGAGGGGGGGAAATCATAGCTACATAAAGCAAAACAGGAATTAAAAATTGTTTAATTACATTCACCCCCTTAATTTTGGACATTTTCCAGTGTTTCCAATGACACACTTTAATTTCTACTTTCTGTAGCCCTAAATCCCAATTTAAAGAAGGTAAATTTTGGGGACCAAAAACAATTCCGAGGATCTTTAAGGGTTCGGCAGAAAAAGGAATTCCTTCAAAAATATTGGGGGAGGGAGCACCTGCTCCTAAAAATAAGCCCCTACTTTTCCCAATGTTTAGTTTTGAATTTGAAATGATAGAATACTGCTGAATTTCTTGTAATATAGGGGCTAAACATGTAGAATTTAAGAAAAAACAACACAGATCATCTGCATATGCTTGCACCCATAGTTCTCTCCCTGAACCTGGTTCTTCAATAGCTGACTAAAAGGGGGGACACTGCTAATTTCCTCAAAAGAGGATCTAGGGCAAAAACATAAAGGAGTGGGCTAAGAGGATACCCTTGCTGAACACCGGTAGGTACCAAAAAGCCCTTAGTCATTTGTCCCTGAATTACTGGGTGTACCATAGTAGATGAATATAATAATTTAATTTGTAATATCAAAGGATCAGGGATCCTGAAAGCTTTAAGAACTGCAAACAGAAAGGGGGGATATACTCAATTGAATGCTTTCTCCTGGTCCATAGAAACCAGGAAGGCTGACCTACCATTTAATGATAAAAATTCAATCAAGTCCCTTACAATCATTAGGGCTTGTTGAATTTTCCTTGAGGGTATCTCGCAAAACTGTTAAGGAGAAATAACCAATGAAGCATAAGCTTTAAACGATTATTTCAAATTTGTGCTAAAATTTTATAATTGGAGTTTAGAATTGTGATTGGTCTCCAATTTTGGAGAGAGGACTTATTCCCATTTTTGAACAAAAATATCAAAAGACCTGTCAGAAAGGCAGGATGTACTTTATTTACCTTAAAGAAATAGTTAAAAACCTCAACTAAGCATTGAGAAAGCTTGGGGCTAAAAGTTTTATAGAATTCAAATGGCAAACCGTCCACACCTGGAGAGTCGCCATTTTTTTGGATTTTTATTATTTGTTCAATTTCAACAGAACTAAAACTGCCTTGAATAGCAGGTATTTAAACTAACATATTACAAATATCTGTAGACTCCAAATATATATGAATAGCTCCTTCTGAGGGGGGGGTTTAGGGGACTATGAGATTTAACAAAGGAGACTATAGTCTCATGAATATCTCCCACAGAATGAACTGTTTGCCCTTTAGAATTTACCAAAGAATCCATTTGAATAGTTTATTTAAGATTTTTACAAGCTAAAAAAGGTTCCCCTAATGGGGATTTTTGGGTACCAAATTGTAACATAGCCTGTACTGAATTTGCCCTATCATACTGGTAGAGCCACATTTCCTTTTTTAAATTATATATTTGAGAAGAGTAATCAAGTTTGGAAGTGTTTGCCAAGGTAAATAGTTTAAACAGTTGTTGTCTTAAGGATAGATATTTAAGGAATTTATTATTTACAGAATTTTTGCAATACCTCTGAAACTAATATTTAAAATCTGCCTTAGTGTCCATCCACCATTCTGATATATCTGAATAAAGAAACCTAACAGAACACCTGGCTGCTGTTAACCCACGGATCCCTGGCTGAACCTGGGGGTCATTTAATACGGAAGAATTAAGTTTCCAATGATTAGTTTGAGTTTACTTCTTTTGATGACAATTTACTTCAATGACCAATATTAAGTGATCAGAAAATTCAGTGGGTTGAATATGAAAAGAAAAATATGGCAGGTTCCTAGATAAAAACATGTGATCTATAGTAGAACAGTAATTATGCCTCATGTAAGTGAAACTAGGCACAGTTCTTTGAACGACAGAGATATAACTCTGTAACTGAAAGCCAGGAGGTGTGCAGTATTACTGTGTGTTACAAGGGAAAGTGTTTTGTGTTATATTTTAATATTGACTGAGCAAGCCAGTAGGAGCCCTATACCTGGTAAACATGTGATAGGTAGAGAGTGCTAAAGTGTAGCCAGAGCCCTGTTTTGACTACAAGACATGTTGTTTTTTAACAGGCTTTACTTTAAAATCATCTGCCTTGTGCCTGTGTCTCGGATGAGAGGCAGACACACAGAGGGGAAAAGCTAAATCAACACTTTTTTGAGCAGTAGCACTTTAAAAATAGCATGATCCGCAGCTGACACTTCCGGGTACTTGGCCCTATAAAAATCGGCCCTGCAGCGAGCGACAGAGATATAACTCTGTAATTGAAAGCCAGGAAGTGTGCAATATTATTGTGTGTTACAAGGGAAAGTGTTTTGTGTTATATTTTAATATTGACTGAGGGAGCCAGTAGGAGCCCTATACCTGGTAAACAGGTGATAGGTAGAGAGTGCTAAAGTGTAGCCAGAACCCTGTTTTGACTACAAGACATGCTGTTTTTTAAAAGGCTTTACTTTAAAATCATCTGCCTTGTGCCTGTGTCTCGGATGAGAGGCAGACACACAGAGGGGAAAAGCTAAATCAACACTTTTAGAGCAGTAGCACTTTAAAAAGAGCACGATCCCCAGCTGACACTTCTGGGTACTTGGCCCTATAAATAGCAGCCCTGCAGCGAGCAGGTTGAGCGACGCCGTGCACAGAGACACGCGCAGAGACACGCACATCGGCATGTGTCAGCTGTGTCCGCTGGGGCACTGGGGTATGGGGTTAAACATGCTGCCTGTAAGAATAAAAGGATAGAGTAAGTAATGAAGAAATGTACCACGTGTGAAATGTTTGAGGAGGGAGGAGAGAGCCTGGCATTTGTGTGCAAAAATTGTGTGTTAATACAAGCACTACAGGCGGAGATCATTATGTTAAGGCTTGGGGTGAGTGTTCAAATGGAGATATCTGCATTGGATCAGTTCATAGATTCAGCTGTTAGCGAACAATCCATATCCCAACATCCAACCCTGGATAATATGTTACCACCACAAGAGCCTATATCTGAGGATTTTAGAAATGACAACTCATGGTCTTTAGTACAAAAAACATCAAGTAAAAACAAGCATAGGAGGAATATAGGAGGAGCCTCAAACATCTTATCCCCAATAGATTTAGTGCCCTTGCAACAGATCAAGAACTTGGACAGGAAAGAGATGTTTTTCTTCCAGATGCTCCTGTTAGGAGTTTACAAGATTCAGAACATCGTGACAAACAGAAAACTATCAGAGAACCACCTAGGGATGTACTAGTAATAGGGGATTCCATGATCAAATACACAGGCCATATTATATGCAGAAATAGGAAAGAATATACTACAGTGTCTGCTTTACCAGGGGCTGGCATTGGGGACATTAAGAAATTACTCCCAGGTCTACTAGAAAATACATATGCACCAGTAACCCTCTTGCATATAGGTGTAAATGACATGGAAAAAAGAGATAGTATAGATATTAAAAGAGATTTTGAGAGGGTTGGGGAGGAACTTAAAAGTAGGGGATGTGAACTGATTATATCAGGTATTTTGCCAGTACCCAGGGCAGGACGGCTTCAAAATGAGAATATTGTAAGTTTTAATGTGTGGTTAAAGAGGTGGTGCCACAGAGAAGGCCTATTGTATATAGATCATTGGCAGAAATTCCAGGAGCATAGATATTTCTCACAAGATGGAATGCACTTAAATAGGCATGGGAAAGAGTATTTTCTAGTAAGATAAGACAGTGCATAGATGATTACTTAAACTAAATGATGGGGGTCTGGGGGTAGTATTAAAAGATGTGATACACAAGCCAAAAACCAGTTGGAATTGTTTGGTCATAAATGCCAGGAGTGTTATAAATAAAATGGATAAACTAAAAATAAAACTATATGATTCAAATGTTCATTTATGTGCAATTACAGAAACATGGTGGAGGGTTGAGGATACCTGGGATAAGCAATTAACTGAGTATACTTTATATAATGAGGACAGGACACATGCTAGAGGTGGAGGCGTGGCATTGTATGTCTCAAATGATATAATATCTGAGAACATAGATTGTTCAGCCTGGGACACATCGGAGATACTATGGATAAAAGTTATCCCCCCAAGATCATCTAAAATAACTATAGCAGTAGTCTATAGACCCCCAACAAACCCTATATTGAAGGATAGCCTGTTACTGGATTTTATTAAAAATATCACACAGAAGGATAGGGTTATTATGATGGGGGATTTTAATTTGCTAGGTATAAATTGGAATGTGGCTCAAATTACCTCCAGGATTGAGGCTAGATTCCTAGAGACCTCCTTGGTGGCTGGAATGGAACAGTTGGTTATGGAAAATACAAGGGAGAAGCATATTTTGGACCTGGTACTGAGCAATATACCAGATAATATTTATGACTGTGTTGTGGAAATTCCCTTAGGTACCAGCGATCATTCCATGGTCGGCTTTAAGTATAAAGTAAATAGCGAAAAGTCTGTGGGAAGTACAGTAGTTTTCAACTACAATAGAGCAGATTACAGTGTTATAAGGAGAGAACTGTCTAAATGGAATTGGGAGGAGGAATTTAGGAATAAAAATGTGGGAGAAATGGGAAGTACTTAGTACCAAAATAAAGGAACTGACCTATAAATATGTTCCTACCAAAACTAAATATCATAATTCTAAGAAGGCTACCCCTCCCCCCATGGCTGACATCTGCAATTAAAAAGGAAAAAGCAAAGTGGAATAAATGGTGCATGCTTTACTTAAAAATATTGGTTAAAAAAGGTTAAGCAAACCATCTCTAAGGTAAAGAAGAAATTTGAATACGAGCTGGTTATAAAAGTACAGGACAATTATAAATCTTTTTATGCCCATATAAATAACAAGAAGGGTACAAGAAGTAAGGTTGGCCCCCTTAAAGATAATAGCGACAACCTAATATTAGAAAATAAGAAAATGGCAGAAAGGTTCAATACATACTTTGCTACTGTATTCAATGTAGGCCAGAAGAGTGTCCTTCCAGAAAGTACTGTTCAAGGAACAGAATGCCTTAAAATTGAAGTTGAAGATGTAAGGAGAAGGTTGAGTAACCTAAATAAGAATAAAGCCCAGGGACCTGATGGAATGCACCCTAGAATACTAAAAGAGTTAGCAAATAGTTTGGCAGAGCCAGTAACATTGCTGTTCCAGAAATCCCTGGAAACAGGGCAGGTAATTGAGGAATGGAAACAGGCTATAGTAGTCCTGATACACAAGAAGGGTTCAAAACAAGATGTGGCTACCTATAGACCTATTAGTCTGACCTCGGTCCTAGGAAAAATACTTGAGGGCATTGTCAAGGATTTTATCATGAATACGGCAGCTTCAGAGGACATTATAGATGTGACATAACATGGGTTCACACAGGGATGATCATGCCAAACTAACCTATTGGAGTTTTATGGGAAAGTCAGTAGTGCATTGGACAAGGGAAGATCAGTCAATGTGGTGTTCTTTGACTATGCCAAGGCTTTTTTGCCTTGAATCTTGTGCCGTGGACTGCAATGCCGCTCGTTAGCGGCTAGGAATGGGAAGGACTGCTGTGCCCCCTGTATGTTGGGCGTTGAAGCCTGAACATTATCCTCTACTGAAGGACCTGCACGGCGTGAGAGGCTATGCAGTGGGTCCTTTGGTTTTCTGTCATCAACAGAGGTGTTTGCGGGGAGCTAGGACCCGAGAGTCCGAGGGCAGGGATTTTATTTGTTTAAATGGCGCTGCTACTTGGCGGCTATAATTGTTTGCCTTGAATCTTTTACGATGGAAAACGTCATTGTTAGCGGCTAGAACTGAAGGATCAAGGTGCCCCTGTATGTTGGACGTTGAAGCCTGAAAAACTATCTCACTGGTGCGCCCTGCACGGCGTGAGAGGCTGCAGTGGGTCCTTGGTTTTCTGTCATCAACAGAGGTGTTTGCGGGGAGCTAGGACCGAGTCCGGTGGGGATTTTATTTGTTTAAATTGCGCGCTGCTGCTCGAGTGCAGTGTACGAGCATATGAGTGGCGCGGCACCACTCAGGACTGAAAACTTTGTTAGTAATGGATGGAGTAAAAAGGGTAGGTCTTTCTCTTTATCCCTTCTAAGTAGTGCTAAAATTTACTAGTTTATACTTTACTGTTTAAAAATTATTTTGAGAAGGGAATATCCTAGCCAGGGTTCATTAGTGTGAAGCAGCTGTGGTTTGTTTTAAATATTAATAGATAGTAGAAGTTTTGATATTTAAGTAGGCTAGGCAGATATTTTAGATATAAATTGTGTTTGTTTTTAGTTACATAGCTACATACTGTATTAGCTGTTTGGGATGTGTAGAGGCTATATGGGAGGATTTAAGGGGGCCAGGATTATCTATGGGAGCTCACTGTTGCATGACTTGTGCCCTTTTATCCCCTTCCCAGTGTCAGATACTATTGTCAGATGCTGCTGGGAAGTGGGGATTGGAAGGGATTGTGCTGGTCAGGGACAGTGGGGAGACCTATGTATGGGTGGTGGTAGAATCGAGGTTGTTAAGTCCAGAAGGTGCCCTGGGTTTTGACAGGCATCTGGGAGAGGCCAGACATGGTTGGTGCCCATCCCAAGGGAGTTCACTAGACTGAGTGGCCTGGTAACCCGAGGGGCTGCACCACCCTCCAATCCCCTGACGGCAGTGCTTTGCAATGCCAGATCGATCAGAAATAAGATGGCAATTATTGCTGCCTTGATTTCTTCAGTCGATCTGGCTTGCATCATGGAGACCTGGGTGGGAGACGATGCAGGCCCGATTTTCGAGGCCGCAGTCCCTCCTGGATATACCGTGGTGCACTGCCCCAGAGTGGAACACAGGGGTGGCGGTGTAGCTATTTGTTTTAGATCCAGCCTGACCTTCACCGTGCACCCAGTGGGAACTCCAGGTTCTTTTGAATGTGTGGCTATTCGTGGCGGACCTGATGCGGGCTGCAGGATCTTCCTCATCTATCGCCCACCTAGGTCGATGGTGAATTTCCTGCAGGAGATCGCAGATTTCGTCGCCGACGGAATGTTGGGATCCCCCAGATGTGTTTTTCTGGGGGATTTCAATGTTTGGGTTGACGACGAGAATTATGGATGCAGCCGTAATTTTCTGCAGACTATGTCCTCTTTAGGATTGACGCAGACTATTACTGCGCCAACTCATCAGGACAGCCACATGTTGGACCTGGTGTTCTCACTGGGGCTTGAGATCAGTGATCTCAGGATTGATCGAGTACATTGGTCCGATCATTGCACGGTGCAGTTCATGCTTGGGGCTCCCACCATAAGCCCTTCCTGCTGAGATGATTAGCTGTCGCCTTGCGGGTTTGACCCCTGAGGGTTTTAAGGCAGCAAATTGTCTATGTGGGTGCTGCATGCGGCCAGAGGCATTGATGTCGGGGTTGATACCTATAATAGGGTGCTATCTGACACCATCAACTCCTCGCACCTGCCGTGTACGACCCAGAACTTCATACCTGAGGTCCCGTGGTTTGATGGGGAGCTCAGGAAATGAAGAAGATGGGTCGGAGATTAGAGCGCTGCTGGAGAAGATCCTGCCTGGAGGAGGACAAACTGGTCCTGCGTGCGCATTATAATGCATACCAGGAGGCAATCAACCATAAGAAGGCAGTGTTTCTGTCTAGGGAGATTGCTGCTGGGAAGAACCGACCAGCCTTACTCTTCTGGACTGTGGACAGGCTTCTTCATCCTGCCTGTCTGCAGCCTGGGAGAGTTTTTTCTGTATTAGATTGTGAGGAGTTTGCTCGGTTTTTTTTGGACAGGGTGTCCTCGATCCGGCAGGTGGCTTCTTCAGCCAGTAATATTATAGCTGACAGTGGTCACCTGATGTGTTCTGAGAGCACTCCGCCTAGCTGGGGAGAGTTTAAACCGGTGGAGGCTAGTGAGGTTATCGAGGTGGCAGCCAACATGAAGCATACCTTTTGTGAACTGGACCCGGTGCCAACGCATTTTTTAATGAGATGTGTTGACTCTATCGGCCCGGTGTTTGCCTTGATTGTACGGTGCTCCCTTTCTGAGGGGGTCTTTTCAGATGCCTTGAAGGGGACTCTGATGAGACCCCTCTTAAAGAAATCATCTTTGGACCCGGAGATCAAGGTGAATTACTGTCCTATATCCAACCTTCCATTTTTGGGGAAGGTGGTGGAAAAGGTGGTAGCGCTTCAGTTGGAAGAGCATCTCGTGACTCACGAGTTGTACGAACCTTTCCAGTCAGCATTTCGGGCTAGACATAGCACAGAAACTGCACTTGTTCAGGTGCAGAATGATCTCCTCAGGGCCAGAGATTGGGGGGACAAGACAATTCTTGTCCTCCTTGATCTCTCTTCTGCATTTGACACTGTGGACCATTGTGTGTTGCTTGTCTGCCTTAGGGAGCTATGTGGACTCACCGGTACTGTCATCAACTGGTTTGAGTCCTTCCTTACCAACAGAAGGCAACGGGTTATGATGAAGAATTCCTCATCTATACCCAGTCCTTTATTTTGTGGAGTCCCTCAAGGATCGGTACTGGCCCCAATGTTGTTCACAGTGTACATGCTGCCCCTGGGAGGGATCATTAGGAAATATGGTTTGAGCTTTCATTGTTACACCGATGACACCCTAGGAACATCTAATGCAGTAGATGTGCTTAATATCTGTATGGCTGAGATTAACGACTGGATGGCCTCCAGTTGGTTGCGACTGAACCCTGACAAGACAGAGGTATTGGTAGTGGAGTCGAACAGAGTTCATGATAGGATGGCCTCTGATTCAGAGACTGGGCTTGTCCTTGGAGCTGCGTCATTGAAGGCCTCCTCTTGGGTGCGAAATCTGGGAGTGATTCTGGACAGAAACTTAACCATGGAGGCTCAAATATCCTCCACGGTTCATACCTGTTTTCTATCTCAGAAACATTGCCAGAATTAAGCCCCTTGTTCCGTCTCTGGACCTCCCTACCTTGATACATGCCTTGTAGTCACATCTAGGCTTGGCTACATGTAGCCAGCTCTATCTTGGGGTCACGGAGGATATCTCCGTAGACTGTAGCTGGTGAAACGCAGCTGCCCGGTTAAGACTGGGCAGCAACATTTTGTCATATTACACTGGTTTTATGCGAATTGCACTGGCTGCCAGTCAGGTGGAGAGTCCTCTTTAAGGTGGGTCTTCTCACCTATAAGACCCTACACGGGCAGGACCCTGGTTACCTGTCAGACCTTCTGTTACCTACCCTCCCCACCCGCCCTCTTCGATCTTCTAGTGGCGGCTTCCTGGCCATTCCCAGAATGAGGCTAAAATCAGTTGGTGATAGAGTCTTTAGTGTTGCGGCTCCCGTTCTGTGGAATTCTTTGCCAACTTTGGTCAGGGAAGCCCCCACAGTGGATATTTTTAAGGCCCGTTTGAAGACTTTTCTTTTTTCCCAAGTTTTTGATATTTAGATTAGTATATATAGTAAAGATTGTGATTGTAATAGATTTATTTATTTAATTTGTATAAAATTCTGTGTTTAAATTTTTTTTTTGTGCTTTTAAAACTCTGTTTAAAATTTTGTACGGCGCCCAGAGCCTCCAGGATTGGGTGTCTTTTAAATAAATTTTGCCTTGCCTTGCCTTTTGATAAAGTTCTTCATAAACAATTGCTTTATACACTACTTAAGTTAGGGGTACAATCTAATTTAGTATACTGGATTAGGGACTGGCTAGCCGATAGAAGGCAGAGGGTGAGTGTTTTGGGAGAACTCTCAGAATGGACGGGTGTGACTAGTGGGGTGCCACAGGGTTCCGTGTTGGGGCCCTGTTTGTTTAATTTGTATATTTCAACTATGCAAACACAGTCGCAAATTTGGCTTTTGAAATTTGTGGATGATACGCGTATTGGTTTTCCAGTGGACAGTCTATCTGAAGCAGTAATGTTACAAGAAGCATTAGATAAGCTGGTGATCTGGGCGCAGTATAATGGGGCTACATTTAATACAGAAAAATGTACAGTAATGCACTTGGGTAGGAACAACTTGGGGGTGGAGTATTCATTGGCAGGCCAGGTGCTAAGAGAAGTACAGGAAGAACATGACTTGGGTACCATTGTAAGTAATAATCTAGAATTTAATTCTCACTGTAACTAAGTGGTTAAAAAGACTGGAGGTATTTTGAGCTGTATACACAGACACATTAAGAGTCGGATTAGTAGGGTCCTACTCCCTCTCTATACTTCCTTGGTGAGACCGCATACTGAGTATTGTGCGCAGTTCTGGGCACCTGCAAATAAAGGGGACATAGGAGCCCTGGAAAGGATACAGAAAAGAGCAACTAGAAGAATGAGGGAAGTTCAGGGTATGACACATGATGAGAGGCTCCAAAAACTGGACCTGTTTTCCCTGGAATATAGAAGGTTGAGAGGTGATATGTGCCTGGTTTACAGGGCTCTGTCAGATCACAGGCTATGGGAATTACTTGGCTTGGAATATAGAGACCAGAAATATAATACATGTGCTCATCCATTACAGCTAAAAGGAGTGTGTTGTAATACCCGAGTCAGAAAACATTGGTTCTCTGAAAGAGTGGTGGGTATTTGGAATACATTGCCAGTTGAAATGGTGGAAAGCAAGACAATGATGAGCTTTAAACATTCACTGGACAGATATGTTGGTACAAATAATATAACAGGGTATTATTAAGCTTAATTGGCGAGCCAAATGGACCTCTGTCTTATCAGTGCTCTGAATATCTATGACTATGACTATGTATTACAGTTTATCAATTCCGCAAGGTTTATAACCTGAAACAAAGCATTAGCATCACAATAAACTTTTTTTGTAGCAGGTCCCCCTCCTTTCCCATAAGGACAATTGAAATCTCCTCCAAATATAATGATAGATGAAGTAACCAGATATGGTTGTATTGCATGTAAAAGAGCTACCCTTTCTGACTTTAACTGGGGCCCATAGATATTAATAAAGCGGAAATGCATATTTTGCCATAACCCATCCAAAATTAAACACCTTCCAGGGCTCAGATCAATTAGTTTGGAGGGGGAAAATTGATATCCTTTAAATAAAATACCCACCCAATCCACAGTATCCAACCCAAAGGACCATGCTTCACTCAGGCGATCCCGGGTAAGAGGATCCCATTTACCCTGGGTAACAACAAACCTTATACAACAGCTACGAGCCAGAGACCACGCCTGGAAATCCTTCAAGGCCTCAGGTAGTCAAATGGCCCAGCAACACTACCGGTCACTACGCAACGCCTGCACTAGGCTCATAAGGCAAGCCATATCAAATTATTTTAAAACTGCTTTGAATAACAACTTCGGTCACCCAACTCAATTCTGGAAGTCAATAAAATCCCTTCTCTCCCCGCCAGCCCAACCCCCTACCCCCTCACTTAACATTGCAGGGAAAAACATCACGGATCCCAGCGTGGTAGCCTCCAAATTCAATTCTTACTTCTCCACTGCTGCATCATCCCTTCTTTCCTCCATTCCCCATCCCCCGCCCACTTCTCCCCCTATCGGACCCTCCACAGCTTTTTTCTCCCTATGCCCTGTATCATCAGCTCAGGTGCTAAAATTACTGATGTCTCTCGACCCAAACAAGGGTAAATGTCCCTCTGGCCTTGACTCCAAAATGCTCCTGCTCTCAGCACCTGCCATAGCTCACCCGCTTACCCTGCTTTTCAACCTGTCATTTAAACTTGGAACAGTCCCCTACAAATGGAAACAAGCCACAGTCATTCCCCTTTCTAAAGGAGGGGACCTCTCCTCACCTTCCAACTACCGCCCTATATCCCTGCTCCCCATCCTGGCCAAACTTCAAGAACGTCTTGTCCTCTCCCAACTCCACCACTATCTTGAGACTATAGCTTTCTTCACCCCTTACCAGGCCAGCTTCAGGAAGAATCACTCCACCACCACCTCCCTCCTCCGGCTCACAAACACCATCCTCACGGGTATGGACAAAGGGGAATTAACAGCTGCTATATTTATTGATCTGGTGAAAGCTTTCAACACTGTCTCCAACCCCTTGTTGCTGGCAAAACTTGCTCTATCCGGGCTGTCGGCAACTGCAAATAACTGGTTCCACTCATACCTGTCCAACAGGTTCCAATCTGTCCACGTTGGCTCGGCTACATCCACCCTACTCCCAGTCACCATCGGAGTCCCCCAAGGGTCGGTTCTCGGCCCACTATTGTTCTCTATATTTCTCAATGACCTGCCTGCAGCCTGCCCAAATATGGCCATCCACATGTACGCTGACAATACAGTGTTGTTCGCCTCTGGCCCATCCTCTAGTGCTGTGATAGCCTGCCTACAGAAGGACTTCGACTCCATCCAACGTTGGCTCATCTCAAACCAACTAGTCCTAAATTAAAAAAAAAATGTCTCCCTCACCTTTGGCTCCCGGCCCAAACTCACACGGCTTACTGCACCACCTATGGTCTACACTCTGGACAGCTCCCCATTGGAGGCCTGCACCTCCTATCGTTATCTAGGTGTCTGGTTAGATCAACACCTTGACTTCTCTGCACACATTGATGCTATACACAAAAAATTGAACCCCATGTTGGGAGCCCTCTACCGGAATAAAAATTGCATACCCCTGCCAACCAGGCAAGAAATAGTCTAAAAAATGATCCTCCCTATTATTGACTATGGTGATATTGTCTACTGTGCGGCCCCTCAAACCTCCCTAGTAAGTCTAGACCCCCTATTTAACTCCTTCTGCCGTTTTTCACTGGACCGCCCTCCCAACACCCACCACTGTGTCCTCTACCAATCCTTGAAACTCACCTCTCTACACAACAGAAGATCGCTTCACTGCGCTAGAACCTCGGCTAAGTTCTGGTCACAGTCACTCCCTTCCTACCTGTCATCCTCCCTAACTGCCCTACCCCCACCATCCTACGTGCTCCGTAACATCGGCCTAGGCTCCTGCATATCCCATAGATCCACCCGTCCGGCCAGGCTGCTTTCAGCTTTAGGTTGCCCAAATTATGGAATTCCTGGCAGCTGATATTAAACACTCCACAAGTACTCCCTAACTAAATGCCCTTCCTCAAAACGCACACTTCTCACCACCTGCTCCTGTAACCCCTCCAACACCCCCCTCACTCCCTGAACCTGCCCAGTGATAGAATCAAGTCTGGTCTCTCCACTGTTTGACCTGCTTCCTTGTGAAAATCTGTATACTGTACTATAATCTGCCTACCCTCAATTGTTTCCATCCACGTTATGTATGCTACCCACTGCTGTTCTATTATACATTATGTATGCTGTTTCTGACTATATCATGTTCCACTGTATGTTTTGTTCAGATTGTATCATGTTTCCACTGTAACCCCAAAAACCCCAGGGCGCATCTGGAATCGAGTGGTACTCAGCTCAGCATGCCTTCCTGGTAAATCTCTTAAATAAATAAATAAATAAATATGAGGGGCCCCAAGCCCATTCCCCCTGGAAAGATCTTATCTGATCCTCAGAAAACATCCAAGTTTCCTGTACATAACAATTATCAAAGTCTGAAACTTGAATGAAATCCAGAACTGCCTGGTGTTTTACAGGGTTTAATAAACTATGAATATTAACTGACCCCACCTTTAATGGGATTGCAGCTTAAGCTGTTTTTTTTTTTATCTTTTCTTTTTGTGCCCCCCCTATAACCCACTAGTTCAGGAGTGGAAGGGGTATGGAGAGCAGCCAAAGGTAGATCAACTGATTCAGCTTGGTCCACAAGAGGTACCATCTTCAGAAGCCAAAACCTCAAAGGGGTCAATAGTCTATTGACTCATGAAGAGAAACATATCTATTTTTAGAAATCCTAGAGGATCGCCTAGGAAGGGGAACAGGAGTCTCTGCAGAGTCTTCCCCTATGATAGGATCCTGATAACAAACTGGAACCAAAGAAGCATCAGTAGTGGGATCTGCGAGTGGAAGGGAGAGGAGAGAGAGAGAGCAATTTTCACTAAGGGGAGAACTGGGGGAGGAAGGGGTACCAGTTGAGTAGGACAAGGAGGGATAGGGGAGGAAGGGGTGCAGGATCTGAATGGGGTGTCAAACATTGGGCATGCTGAATTAAAAGATCAGGACTCCTACATGAGGCTTTGTTTTTGGCTGCCCATGGGCATACACCAAAAACATGTCCAATCTCTTTGCATAAATCACATTTGGTGTGGGAGGCACATTGAAGGGCAATGTGCCCCACCTCCCCACAATTGTTGCAATGTGGTTTGTCACAGGAGCTAGAAATGTGGGTTCTAGAGCCACACTTGTAGCATGCTTGAGGCTGACCAGCGTAAAAACATACACCTCAATACCTGCCCAACATGAAAGAATTAGGAACATGGGAAATCCCAGAATCTGACTGCCACAATTTAACTTTATATTTCCAACTGCCAGTCCAAAATTGCTCAGAGTCTAAAATAGCCTCTGTATCACTGAGAACATCACACTTCTGGGAGAGCCAATAGGTTATATCATCCACGTGGACCCCCTCGTTCCGAAACAGGACTGTTACATATTTAATTAGGGGTTTAGTTAAAGTAATAACCAAAAAGGGGGAGGGGTCCATGTGGGTGAGAATTTAGCCTGATTGTATCTCTCCCAAAAGAGATCTAGAGCATAATGTGTACGAAAGCTGATGTCACAATTATCTTCCCCACTGATATTGATAAAGGCAAAAACATCTCGTGGGGAAAAATGTAGGGAGTCTTTTAGTACATTTTTTCCCACATAGTGTCTGTCAGGTCAATGCTCATGGCCCCCTTTGTAGAGGATCCGTATCGCATTCCTTCAAGGGGCAGCTTCTTTTTTTATTTCAGAAAATAGGTCGGACAAAAGAGGTTTCTGAGCTTGGGGGAGGTCATGAAGGCCACCCTTTAAATCCTCAAAGTTGTCCTTTTGAAATTCAGTTTTAGCAAGTTCACTTGTAGAACAAACTTCTCCAGGATTACTTCTCTGGGCAAGGGTCTGAGGCTCTGGAACCTTTCCTGGACCAGGGTGCTTTATATCCAGAGGGGTTTCTAGAAAAATCTGAGACTCAGGTAGAGAATTAGAAAAGCCTTCAGGACACCAAGCAGGAGAAGACTGAGAGAAATTAAAGTTAGGATTCCAACCAGGGTCAGGAAGCCATATACCATTAGAAGAAAATTTCCAGCCTGCCCCACTAAGGGCTTTTTGGAGGGACCATGAATCAGCTGTAGGTTCTAAACCTTCTACCAAAGCAAAAACAGACTGTATTTTGTCCCCTGCTGGTTTTTTAGGCACATTATCAGCTGTTACTATTTTCTTAGGGGCTGACATGGAAGGTAAAGATAAATGCCTCTTTGCAGAGTTACAGCAGTCCCACGTTCTTTTTTTATTGTCCTCCTTTGTATTTGTAACTTGTCCACTCTCTTTGTTATTGAAAGAAAAAACTGACGTCCCTTCTTGTATATTCGGTACATGCTGATGCTTTATATTTTCTGGGATAGTACAGGAAGATCCTGATTCAAAAGTCCCGATTGTCAAGGGCTTTAGTACAAACCCTTTGTCCCTAGAAAGGGGTTTCAAAACCACCCTTCGAAAACACCTACTTACTACGCACAGCTGTGGCTGCCTCTAAGTTTACTCTGGCTCAATTGCTCTGACAAAGCTCCCTGAGTGGTTGCACTAACCCATCACTTACAGTATCACTATCTATGATCCTATTCTCTTCTCCGCACGTCTCGACAATGATTACGTCTGCTTAGTTCCGCCACTGTTAGCCTTCTGTACAAATTTTTCTGTACCTACTTGTGCTCTGCCAATCCTGTATTACTAAATTGTAACTGTTCAAACTACTCTGAACCAACTTGTGCTTTGCCAATTCCTGTATTACTAAAATTGTATCTGTCCTATGTCCTACAAATTTTTTGTACTCTGTTTTATTGTAAAAATGTTGTTTGCTCTGTTTTGTCCTCTGTGTGATGAGGTACCTTTGTAAATGAGCCCCTGCTCAAAGGTTGTAAAGTGATGTTCCAATAAATAAATAAATAGGGTCATTCTCTGTTTGTCCGGCCAAACGCCGAGGAGATTTCACTTCAGAAACAGTTTCAGGTATAACTAAAGGAATTTCTGTTTTCAGCTGTAGGCACCCGCCTAAAGAAGCGGACAGATTTCCAGCTGATTCAAGATTTAATTCACTTGTCAGAGGAGAATTATTGGAGACTGACTCACCCGGCCCTGCCTGGGCCAAAGCCTTTGATGTTGCTGCATCATGAACGCTGTCATCGGCTCCTGTCAAAGGTGAGGCGGGCTGCATTCCAGCTTGTAATTTCACAATCTGATCCCTCAGCTCACACTGTAGCTCCGAATGCCATTTTCTTTCTTTTTCGAGTAGTTGCTGAAAAAGTAATTCTGCAGATGCTGAAATTGGGATATATTCCTCTCCTCTTATTTTGGTTATACTGTCTGTATGGCTTAAATCCTCCGTGGACAAGAAAACATCCGGAGTTGCAGCTCCAGCTTCTGAAAAATCCAAATCCTATGCTTCGTCACGCTGAGCCTCTAGATGAACACAGGTAGGAGAGGAGGCTTGCTCCCCCACCCTAGAGATGTCCATCTCCTCCACAGGTACGATGGAAGTGGCCATCGTCTCAAAGATCCCCCACAAGGCAGTGAGGGAATTTCCCAGTGCTCTGGCCAAATTTCCCCATTCACAAAAACCACCAACAGCTTAATATGGTTCAAGGTCAGTTGGCATTCATCTGTATCCCACTCCCCCGGGTCATGCCTGAAAATAGGCAGAATTTGTCTAATGCACTTACCTGGTCAACAAAAACTAAATAAAAAATAAATAAATAAAAAATAAAACATAATGAGTGACACCACAAAGAAAATCCATTTTAACTCTCCACCCCATATACACTGAATAATCCCTATTACAATTGATGCCCAGCACTTTCCTTAGACATGCAGTTGTCACTGAAATATGGTCTCTGAAAATTTGCCCAGCAATTAGTGAATGATGTTAACCAAAGTCTACCTGTGGTGAATGTAACTGCAATCCCCGTTGTTGCATGCAGTGCTTATCTTCATGGAATGTAGCCCTACAAATGGAGGAGCCACGTGCAAACAATGGGTTTTAAACCACAACTCAGCTCCTCCCTCTATGGTTGCTCCTTGGTTCTGATAGGCAGGTTATGACTTTGCAACTGTCACAGACTGACGGGTAAACATTGGGCCTGATGTGACTCCAAGTAGAGTGAGGGTCAAAGGTTGCAGTTCCTTCTGTGGGAAAGATAGATCAGGCAGTAACACTGTCAGTTATCACAAGGAGGCAAACTAGGAGAGAAGCCAGAAAATCTTTTAAAGTGCTAATAGCACAATTACAGATTATGGGGCCATGAGGGTGAATGTAACGTGCTGTGACACCAACTATTACATTCACCACACTAAATACAAAGTTGCATAAATTAAAAATGGAGCATTACAATGGGCTAAAGAGTACAGATAATAAAAAACACAACTCCAGATTAGTAAGTGGACTTACTTTAATAATAGAAATCAGTAAATAAAGATTGCAAAAACAATTAGTAAAATGTGTTTTTGGATGTCACCCTTTTTCAGGTAAAAAAAAAAGCAGCAAAATGGAGTGGGATACGCCATCAAAAAAAATATGGATACCCTAGAATTCTATAGTTATGTTATTTATCTGCACATATAGCCAGCATTCAGATTTAGTCAAAAACATGTGCCTGACAGTTCTTGATTTTTAAAAATGTGGTATGCACTGTATGGTGGGCATTGGTAATCCCTTTTCATGAACAGACACTGCTCCAAATGTTTTATGGTAAGCATGTTGTAAACAGTGTAGCAAGGACTGTGGTTAAATCATTTTTACTTAAACACAAGTTGATGCTGTTGTCTTCATTTTATTTACATGGTTGGGGGGCTGCAGCTGCAGGGTGGGGGAGTATCCAACTGCAGGAGGGTCGGAGATACAAGCGCTGAACACTGTGGCAACTCGTGCAAGTTAAATTTATGTATTTTTTTCCCTGGAGTCAGGAATAGAGAAGACATAACAAAAGTGTGGTTTATCTTCAATAAAAGCCCCAAAACTCACCACAGAGTATCTAAAACCCTAGAGCTTCTGGGGGCTTAGTGGCCCCCAAACCCCCAGCCTTTGTATAAAAATCTTTCACACTGCATTACAGTAGTGTCTACGGGGTGAATGGTTGATGGCATTACTGATCAGCCAGTTGCCCACCCCAGTTGCAGCTGCAGACTCTAAGGCCAGCCAGAGTCTCCCACATCACTGGCTCCAGGGGGAAAAAACTTTTTTTTCTGGAGTCAAGCACAAGGAAGCCATAACAAAAAAGAGTGTTTTATTTTCAATAAAAGCACCAAACATCACCAGAGAGCATCTAAACCCCCAGAGCTTCTGGGTTCCAACCTCCAGCCTTTATGTGTCCCAGTTGAAGGGGTTTTCAGCACCCCCACTATAAAAACTGTTCCACTGCTACTGGCCCCTTTACAGGGCACCGTCAACTCTCAGGCTGTACTGACGTTCTCAGAAATGATCTGATGCATTCTGCCTGGACTACCACTACAGGCAGTTATTCTCTGAAGCCCTCATTAATGTCCTCAAATAGCATGCCACTGATTCCTTCCTCTCAGCCCCCATGGGCATCACCAGGGCATTCTGTGGCACCTGACATCACTATAGATGTCATGGGCAAAAGTTGGATATAAACCTGACCTCATGGTTTTAGAGGGGGGGAATACGAGGGAGAACAATATGTTGCACCATGATCTAGTTTTCCACTCTCATTCTGCAGTGAGGACTCAGTAGTCTATACCATGAGGTCTCCTCCTGAGGATCCTACTTTTCAAGCCATGATGCAGCAAATGCAAACTGCCATGGGCTTTGCTATGGAAGAGGAAGATTCTGCAAAAACAAACCTAATGGGATTTTTGGAGGTCTCTTGCACACCCTCCATTACTATTCCACCTATATATCCTGCATTAGAGGATGCTGCCTTGGCTGCATGGTACAGACCAAACTCATTGCCTGCAGTTCCCAGGAAGGTTAATAAGCAGTATCTTGCTCCATCTGCTAACCAGCCAGACATTGATTCTGTAGTCATCATGGCTGTTCATGATAGGTCTGGAGCACCTAAACACATGAGTTATTTGCCTCCTGATAAAGAATCTTGGAGGCTGGATATAATGGACTAGCATACATATGCCTCTGCCTTACTGGGCCTTAGGATAGTAAACTACCAGACCCATGTAATCAGATATCAGAACAGCCTTCGGAAGGCTGCAAAAAACTGCAGTGTAGGCTGTGCCTCGTGGCTCTGCCAACAATGAGTTACTTAAAACATTAACTTCTGGTGCTGTTGGCAAACATTTGCAATGCTCAGCCTGTGATGTATCTGATGCTTCTACCAGGGTTGCTGTCTCTGGCATTTGCATGAGAATATATTCTTGGCTTAGAGTTGCTGGCTTTACCAATGATGTACAGCAAGCAGTTTTGAGTGTCCCCTTTAGAGGGACAAAACTATTAGGTTATGATATCTTAAGAGGTCTTCAGACCTAAAAAAAAATGACTCTAAGGTCTGTAAAGTCCTGGTATCCCACTCCTAGCAGAGGTTGTGTTAGGGGATCCTTTAGTCATCCTGTGGCTAGAGGTGGCTGGTCCTACGGCAGCAAGGCTGTGGCAGAGGAAGTGGCACCCTGCCAGCCCCTCCCCCACGTGCTTATACAGAAGCACCCAAAGCATTCACTACTGGTGGCACTGCCCCCACTGGTTCTGCCTGACTCTGTTCTAGATACACCCCCACTGTTACTTCCTAGGGTGGTTGTGGGGGGGGGGGGGGGGGTGCAGAATCTCCCTGCATCTGAAACAGTGGCAGGAGAGTACAATGGATGTGTTGTGTGGGTCCTGGAGATAATTGCAAGGAAGCATGCCCTGGAGCTTCTAGAAACCCCTCCAGATCATCCTCTGCCTCCTTTCTTTTATCCTCTGGGCCATTTGTCCTTTCTGAAGGAAGAAGTTCAGTCATTATTCCAAAAACATGCTGTACAATCAGTTCCTCTATAACAGAAAAGCAAAGGGTCCTATTTCAGATACTTTCTGTCTCCAAAAATGGACAAGGAATCTGAGTCTTGTGTTGGATCTCCATGATCTTTTCCTTTGGCTTTGTTCTCTAGACATGAAGGATGCATACCTTCATGTCAAGATCAGAAAACCCCACAGGCAATACCTCCACTTTGTCCTGTAGGGAGAACATTACCAGTTCAGAGTATTGCCCTTTAGCTTATCTTCTGTGCCATGGGTCTTAGGGAAGGCCTGTATGTGTTCCCCTATCTGGTCAACTAGCTGCTGACAGCCATCTCCAGGGAAGCTTCTGTACATACCTTGTGTCAGGCAAAGCAGCTGTTTGAGGACTTGAGGATCACATTAAATGTGCCAAATCTGTGTTGACTCTCTGCCAAAGACTGCAGTACATATGGGCAATTTTGGACACAGAGAAGGGATGTGCTTTTCTACCACAGGACAGAGCAGACGATCTGATTGTCCAATCACAGATGGTATACAGCCATCACTATGTTTCTGTAAGAACAGTGTTACTTCTCCTGGGTCTCCACCACAGGACAGAACAGAAAATCTGATTGCCCAAGCAGAGTTAGTATACTGGAGTCACTGTGTCTCTGTGTTACTTCTCCTGGGTCTCATTGCTGCGGCCATTGTGCCTGTGTCATTGGCATGCCTACACAGCTCTAAACCACTAAAAGACATCTGCAATACTTATGGTCTTCAACTCATTATGGAAGCTACCCACCCAAACATTAAAAGTCCATTGCACAGTACCCTGCTAGACCTAATTCTTGTAAATAAACCCCATTTCATTACCCATTCTGGTGTTTTCTTTAATGACATAAGCAACTATTGTACTACAGCTTGTATAAGATCTATCCCAAAACCTGCCTCCACCTCTAGGTACATCTATAAAAGAAGCCGTCGTAATTTCAACCAATATGCCTTCCTCTCCAACCTTCAGCACTCTTTCTGGCAAGCCTTCTACCTCACCTCTACTGTGACTGAGGCTTATGAGCTGTTTCAGAATATTATCCTTGAGGTTATAAATAGACACACACACCCCTGGTAAAAATTTGAATTAGGAAAAAGTCTTGCCCTTGGTTTTCTGCCAGTCTGAAAGCAGCACTGCACAACAGGGATGCACTTTGGAAAAAAGCACGCAAAACTAAATTATCAGCTGACTGGTCAGCTTTTAGATGGGCAAGAAACCATTGTACAAAACTCACTAGGGCAGAAAAAGCTAAATATTTTTGTTCTGAACTGGACTCCTCAATCAACTGTCCTGCAAAATTTTGGAGGACATTGAAGGACACACCCAGGCCAAATCTCTCCTGGCAAAAATCTCCTCTGGTGGTTCTTCCACTACCAACAAGCAGAATGTCTTGGACCTCCTAAATAATCACTTTGCTACTGCTGGGTTAGCTTCTGATACCTCTCCCACTAATAAATTGTGCACTCATCTCTGTGCCCATGTCCCAACTTATCTAGCCTCAGTTGCCCTAAGCACAAGAAGCATCCTTGTACTCTGTGACCTTGAAGCAGGTGGAAGATCTTCTTCTGGAACTTGATACCAGAAAAAGTGCAGGCACTGATCAAATTGATCCCTTCTTTTTAAAACTTTGTTACCATGTTGTTAGGCTGTTTAGCCCCGATCAGATTCTCGGCAGTCAAAGAAATGCAAAAGAGACATGGACTAGTGACATATTTGGTAATAAAACTTGTTTATTACACAAAAGATAACTGTTGCCCTAAGCAGGCCTTACCATTAAACACTAGGAGCCGAAAGTTTCCCAAATACCCTAAGAAGTGAAGAAGGTATTGAGGAGAATACGTAATACAGTAAGTTATATACTACTGATAGTTTGTCATAGTTACTATAAGACTAGATACAAAAAATAAGCCCTAATGGCCAAAAGTTAGGTGGTACACAGTGTTATCTATCCTTATACATTATTCGTGAAGTCAGCTAAAATATAGAACAAAAGGCTCATAAAGAGTACAGGATGTAGTGCAGTAATACATAAATATGCAGTGTGGCAGTGTAGTCTGTATAATGACTCTTCAGAAGATAAAGACACAAGTGTGCCTTGGTACATTACATGCTGTATGTTACAAAGTAAAGTAAAACAAGATCATAATGTTTCCCTGGCTACTTACATTTGTACGGTAAGTGACAAACCCCTCAAGTTAGTAGTGGTTTGTCATAATATATATGTAACATAAGGTTTGTCTGAGGTGCACAGTGGGACACCAATTAGGGAGTGGGGACTTCTCAAAACATTCTCCCCTTTGTTGCCTTACTGAAAAGGCAACAACACTATGGGAAAATAGTAAGAACAATCTCCATCATTTACAGACATGATGCATGAGCCTTGTAAAGGAGCTTGAGTTGTTCAAGATGTTGTTTGAGCATGCGTCTTAGACAGCAAAGTGTTAGTATCAAAAATGCAATTAAAAATTCTTGAATAACTGCAAAACCTTTAAAAGTAATTTCTAGCTGGCCCGTTGTTGCAGCAGTTGGATTTCCGCTTGTGACGCCAGCGACCCGGGTTCAGGAGCGGACTCAGGTCACTGGAGGGCCAGCCGGGAGAGAGTGGCTTGAGCGTCTCATGACAGTTCACCCTCTCGGGGGGAAGGGGGACCAATGCCCATAACTTGTATGACCCCCAAGTGGAGGCTTGGAGTAATACAAGCCCCGCAGGGGAAGGGTGGCCAGACTACACTGTGGACATCGGTGCGTGCACCTTGATGTTGCAGTCTGCACAGCGTTTTGGAGAAAAATGGAGGATAATGCCTGCCAGAACCAGGAAGACAGGCTGCCCGGTGCATGCCTCTGATGTGCCCCTGCTCACCCAGCCACCTCCGGACCAACACAGTAAGTAGCTCGGGGTGTTGAGGCTGCACCCTGTCTCTGCCTGGGGGTAATCTGAGGTGCCATGGGGAATGGAGGTAGGCTTTTGTAGAGTGGGGTGGTAGGAGGATGACTCCTTGGCAGCCCCCAAAGGGTCAGGACTGGCAGGATGAAGGGAAGATAAACTGCAATTTCAAAAATAAAAAAAAAAAAAATTTCTAACCAAGTATTTGAGAGTGCAGTATTTAAATCACCATCATGAAAAAGTATGTTCAGGGCATCTCCAGCTATGGAGATATTATTGCTGATGTAGATGAGAAGGGTATCCTTTCTATCTAAAAGAGATTTGAAAGTTAACGTAAGTGAGTCAATATGGACATTAAAATAGGTAAATACTGAGAGAGAGCAAGCATATACTCAGGGTCACTGTCAGTAACATTTGGTTCTGCAATGGGAACAGGAGTAATCACTGTATGATCAATAACTGTAGTTTGATGAGGAATAAAACAGAAGTTAGGAAATTACACATTACAAGCCTTAAGACCATATGTATAATTTGTCACAATGTAGTACTGTCCATCAGAATTGTAAGACATTTTAACAGTAGGAATCCTCCATTTCCTCAGTTGAATTGGGCAGGTAAAAGATTGATTCGTGAGTCTTGCAGTCAGGGGGTGAACCTCTTCAGCATAGTTCTGGTAAAGGCATCCAGTGTTGCCCACTGGTGATGCTATTGATGGTGCCCTGGAAGTATCATTATCGTCTGATTTAATGCCCAAGTCCACTGTGAAGGACCAATCAATGCTGCCCAGTGAATAACCACATGCTGGTTTGATGACATCGAAAATATCACAATGACATAAGTAATGATATCCCTTTTTAGCACAACAGTCTGTATGAGGTGCCACCCGTACTTCAAGGGTGGGATCTAAAACCAGAAGAGGTGAAAGTTCGATGCATTCTCTGTAGATATCCTCGTCAAGGTGCCCAATGGAGTAAATGGAGGCTAATTGATAAAAAAAAAAATTGTAGTGGGATCAAAACATGGTAAAGATACAGTGAAAGTCACAAACATAGTGTCTCCGATGGTGCAATGATTTGAATTACAACAGGGTCCCCTATGGGGATGACGGGTGACATAACCTAAGTTACGTGCAGTTGACATGGGAATAGATGGCAATCTGGAGGTGATGCAAGCAGTGGCTTTACAATAAGGACAATACCATTTAGCAAGTCTTCTGTCATGAATAATATCTGGAATACATCCAGATTCCAGATCATGGAAGAGATTATTGACAGTGATTATGATATATGACCCATAAGCAGAGCACAGGAGTTCCCTGGCAATATATTGCTAGTCTGACTCTTTGTTATTCTGTTGGACAAGTTCATTAATCTTATTCTTAGTATCTGTAAAACTCTTAGCAATATCGTGCATGTTATACACAGTGAAGCATTCTTCCTGACTAAGCCCATCTACACCATGCGATAAAGGTGACAATATATAATTTCCATGCTATCCTGGAATTTGGACATTTGACTAGTGATGGAGGCAATATCTGCTCTGTTTCCAGATGGGCATGCCGGTTCTGAAGAGACTGGAAGTAGTGCTTGTGGCACCAGTGACATCAGCGGTGTCATGCCTCCTATGAAACGAGGAAGATTTTGACTTTTTCTTGTCATTAGGGATTGGCCTAGGCCTGAATAAATCTAAATGTTCAATAGTATATGTAACAGCTACTGGGTCTTGTGTACATGTCTGGTATGCCGCAAGGCTGTCTAATAACATATTACTGAAAAAGTTAGATGTGTTTGTATTATGGCACATACCAAATTCAGCCATATTCCAATAAGTAAGATTAAAAATAACCTAATAAGTTAAAACACTTCAAACCCAGGACTGATGTCATTTGAAACTGGGGGAAGGACAAACTTTTTCCCATTTTAACTTACTGCACAAATATATGCACACGATAAGAGAGAAACACCCTGTAACAAATTGATCTGCACAGTTTTGAAATGGTTGTATTGTTAATAACAGTGTTAAGAATGAAACATGATTAAGTTAACAGGAAAGAGCAGTCAGCCACCAAGAAATGATAAACAGAACTCACGTTTAAACCATAAAATAACAGTGGAAATATATGTAACGATAAGAGGAAATTAAATGTACGAGATATGAAGGAAATGTTGAATGACCTAAAATGTATGAAACATACAATGTGAAATGCTTGATGAGTTAAAGAAGTTAAAAAAAATAAAATAACTGGAACAACCATGTACTGCACATTGTTAACAAGGGTACCTGGAATACCCTTGAGGAAAGAAGGGAGAGGGGGGACATGATAGAAACTTTTAAGTACCTCAGTGGAATCAACAAAGTCCAAGAGGGTAGCATCTTTCAGAAAAAGAGACTTACAAGAACAAGGGGACACAATTTAAAGATAGAAGGAAGGCGGTTCAGGGGCAATGTGAGGAAGTATTATTTCACAGAGAGGGTAGTGGATGCATGGAACAGCCTTCCTGAGGAGGTTGTGGGGTCTAAAACTGTGGGAGATTTCAAGAATGCATGGGACAAACATAAGGCAATTCTTGTGGGGGGTAGGAAGGAATAGGCTGTTGGTTAACTAGGATCTGCGGCCTATCCTGTAGGTAGGGAAATGGGCAGACTAGATGGGCCTAGCGGTCCTTATCTGCCGTCAAAGTCTATGTTTCTATGTTTCTATGGATGTGGCAGTAAGACCACTGATTGGGCCAGTTGTCTGTGGGGGACAATCAGTCAATTTAGCTTCAGTAGGGGGTACAACAGTCAAGAACATGGCTGCTGTAGCCTTGTAATGATGATTACAAAAGTATTTTGTGGAGTCTTGTGGGAACCTCTCACAAAAAGCAGGGTCGATCAGAGCAGTTAGATTATATAAACCATGAAAATCCCAGCCTCTCCCTACAAAACAGGGTACTAAATGAGAAAAAGACCGAGGTAGAACGGTCAGTGGGGGATGCTGCAACAGAAGGTAAAGCCATCAAAAAATGGAGCGCAATGAGTACCAATGCCTGTAGTCTAGGTAACAAGCTTCCTGAATTAGTGGCCTTGTTGGAGGAGGAACATCTGGATATCGTGGCAGTCACAGAAACATGGTACACACAAAACCATGACTGGGACATAAACATACCAGGATACACTATCTACAGGAGGGACAGGGAGGGTAAAAGAGGAGGAGGAATAGTTCTTTACATAAGGGAAGGAATAAAAGCAACAGAACAAAAGGGTAAACAGGGAGAAGAAGAAGCACTGTGGGTAAATTTGGAGACAGGCAATGGCACCACAATCCATACAGGGGGTTGTATACGACCCCTTCTCAGGGAGAAATGGACAAGGAAATGATAGAAAGTATACTTAGAATGGCAGAAAAGGAGATATTGCTGATGGGTGATCTGAATATGCCAGATGTTAACTGGGCGCAGTTGCAGCTGCCACTTCAAAGAGTGCAGTTATTCTAGATGCCCTACAGGGGCATGCCTTAGACAACTAGTACTGGAGCCCACTCGAGAGGGAGCAATATTAGACTTGATTCTCTCAAATGGAGATGGAGAGAGGATCACAGATGTAGAAGTGGGTAGCCATCTGGGAACTAGCAACCATCGAACAGTATGGTTCACAATAAACACAGCAATAGAGTCAAGCCATACAAAGACAAAAGTACTGGACTTTAGGAGGGCTGACTTTGCCAAAATGGGTGAGAGCCTAGGAATGCACTAGCAAATGGGCAGGAAGGAGGGTGGAAGAACAATGGGAAATAATAAAACTGCCATCACAGAGGTAACGAGCCTTTGTGTGAAGCAAATAAACAAAACAAGACGATGTAAGAAACCACCATGGTTCTCAAAGGAAGTGGCAGTGAAGGTTCAAGAAAAAGAAAGCATTCAGGAAGTACAAGGAATCGCTAGAAGGAGCAGGATAGAGAACTGTATCAGTTAAAGCTAAAGGAGGCTGGGAAGGCAGTCAGAAATAGCAAAGGCCCAAACTGAGGAAAAGATAGCCAACTCAGTTAAGAAGGGGGATAAAACCTTTTATAGGTACATCAGGAAGCAAAGGAAGACCAAGGGAGGGAGGGATAGTGAGGCTTAATAAAGGGGGAGGGTGGGCAGAGGAGACTGTGAAAAGGCAGAGATACTAAACAAATATTTTTGCTCAGTATTTACAAATGAAGAGGGGAGGTACATAAAACAAACAGTAGTAACACTCTGGATACAGAAGTTGATACCAGCCCATTTACAGAAGAAAGGGTTCTGAAAAGAACTCTTAAAACTGAAGCTGGACAAAGCAATGGGGCCTGATGGGATTCATCCCAGAATTCTAAAAGAGCTAAGGGTAGAACTAGTGACACCACTGACTACCCTTTAACAAATCATGGGAGGATGGGGTGGCACCCGAGGACTGGAGGAGGGCAGATGTGATTCCCCTTCACAAAAGTGGGAGCAAGGCAGAAGCAGGAAACTACAGACTTGTTAGTTTAACCTCAGTGATAGGGAAAATGATGGAATCACTTCTGAAGGAAAGAATTGTCGAGTATCTAGAGGCCAGAGGGGCACAGGACCCTAGGCAGCATGGATTCACAGTGGGAAGGTCATGCCAGACGAATCTGATAGATTTCTTTGACTGGGTGACCAAAGTAGTAGATCAGGGAGGGGCTGTGGACATGGCCTACCTAGACTTTAGCAAGGCATTTGACACAGTCCCACACAAAGATTAATATACAAGTTAGCCAGCCTGGGAGTGGGTCCCAAGATGACAGCCTGGGTAAAAATTGGCTGGAGAATAAGACACAGAGAGTAATAGTAAATGGAGTCCACTCAGAAGAAAGGAGGGTTACTAGTGGGGTGCACTGAGGGTTCAGTATAGGACCGGTCCTCTTCAATGTCTATAGCGACATTGCAGAAGGACTGGAAGGAAAAGTATGTCTCTTTGCAGATGACACTAAGATCTGCAACAGAGTTGATGCACAGGGTGGGGTGGAAAGGATGAGAAGGGACTTTGCAAGGTTAGAGGAATGGTCAAATGTATGGCAGCTTAGATTCAATGCTAAGAAGTGCAAGGTAATGCACCTGGGAAACAAAAACCCAGGGGAAGAGTACACAATGGTGGGTGAGATACTAACAACAACAAAAATGGAAAGGGACCTGGGGTAGTCATATCAGATGACCTAAAGGTGGGCAAGCAATGTGAGAGGGCAGCAAGGAGGGCTGGGGGGATACTGGGATGCATAGGAGAGGCATCACCAGTAGAAAACAGGAAGTTATTATCCCTCTGTACAGACAGCTGGTGAGACCCCATCTGGAGTACTGTGTCAGTTCTGGAGACCCAATCTCCAAAGACATAGACAGGATGGAAGCTGTCCAGAGGAGGGCAACTAAATGGTGCAGGGTCTGCACGGAAGACATATGAAGAGAGACTTAAGGAGCTTAATATGTATAGCCTCGAGGAAAGGAGGGAGGGGACATGATAGAAATTTTCAAGTACCTCAAGGGAATCAACAAAGTCCAAGAGGGTAGCATCTTTCAAAAAAGAGGTGCAAGAACAAGAGGCACAATTTGAAGATAGAGGGGGTGGCTCAGAGGTAATTTAAGGAAGTATTTTTCACAGAGAGGGTTGTGGATGCATGGAGCGGCCTTCTGGAGGTTGTGGAGTCAAAATCAGTGGTGGAATTCAAGCATGCATGGGATAGTCATAAGGCAATTCTGGGGAGTGGGGGTAGGAAGAAGTAGGCTGCTGGTTAACTAGGATCTGCAGCTTATCCAGTAGGTAGGGAAATGGGCAGACTGGGTGGGCCAAGCGGTCCTTATCTGCCGTCAAATTCTATGTTTGTATGTTTCTATGTAAACCAGAATGTCTGACTGGCTTGGCGAGTGGACAGGGTACCATATGGGTCAATGTTGGTATTGTGCCAACCTTGGAAAGTGCCTTTTGCAAGGTGGGCAACAGGGAGTGTCTTTCCATTGTTGTCAGTTTGCCATTCAATTTGGAGGGAAGTTTTGTCAGGGTCCACAACTGAAGCAGTGAGGTAGGCATCCTTGCCTTCCTGGACAGTAATCAATTTGTTGGGAACATCTATGCTAATTCCTTCAGGGATAGTGGTGGGTTTTTCTGCTGGGGTCATGTATCTTCCCTGAGGATGATCAGGTAGTGGAAGGAGCTGCCTTAGATGTTGGTTGCTTTCAGATATAGTTTTCATATCATTGCCATGGATGAAGGGGAATGCACCTAATAGCAGGAGAGCAAGGTGCAAGATAGCCATCTTGCAGGAGTACCTGTAAGGAAAAAGAAAAGGTCAGTAGGTACAAATCCACTCAATGAGGTTAGGAAAGTAATTATGCTCCTTTATACAGTTTCAACTGGTTTGCATGCAACCATTTTTCAGTAGGTTTCTTTTGCTGAAGGAGTTTAACTTGGTAGACTGCGGGACTGAGTTTGTTGACAATGGGGTAGGGTCCTCCCCACTTATTTGAGGAGTGTGTAGGGTGAACAAATCTGAATACTATTACCTGATCTCTGACTTGCCAGTCCACTTCTTGTGCGTGTTTGTCAAATTGGAGTTTGGACTGTTGGACCTTGCCCATACGGTGTGCAGCAGACAAGTGGGTTTTAACAATATCATCTCTGAGTTTTGCAGCATATTTATCTACAGACACTCTGTCTGCAGTGGGTGTGTTCAAATCAAACAACAGGTGTTCAGGTAGTCTCATTGTTCTACCAGTCATCACCTCGAAGGGTGTCAACTGGGAGGTGGCTGAAGGAGTACCCCCTAATTGCCATAAGGAGTAAAGGCAAAAGGAAATCCCAGTCCTTGGGATTGTCCTTGATAAGTTTGGAAAGCATTTGCTTAATCCGTCTGTTGGCTCTTTCTGCCTAACCTGATGACTGAGGGTGGTAGGGTATGTGGAACTTCTGGTGTACCCCTAGAAGTTCAAGTGTTTCTTGCATCAACTCACCTGTAAAGCTGGTTCCCTTGTCAGAGTCTACCTTGAGAGGTAGGCCCCACCTGGAGACCAACTGTTCTATCAGAACTCTTGCAGTTACCTTGGCTGTACATTTCTTAGTGGGGAAAACTTCAACCCACTTGGAGAATGGGTCAGTAACCATGAGTGCATACTTGTTCCTGCTGGTACTGGTCAGGGGACCAATAAAGTCAATTTGGATTGCATGCCAAGGACCAGCTTGTCTCTGAGGAAGTAGTTTGGCATTTTGCTTGGTTGGAGTCAGACTGTTCCAAGCACAAATCAGGTAGTTTTCTATGTAGTGTCTGACATCCTTAGTGATGCCTGGCCACCAACCAACAGTTTTCAGTCTCTGAAATGTGTTTTCTACCCCCTGGTGTCCATCAGTCAGGGTGTCATGAACCTGGTGAATGAATTCAGATCTCATGGAGTCAGGGACTACCCCCACAGTTTGCAGTTCAAGTCATCAGATTGATACCACATCAGTTTAATGTCCTGGGACAGATGCAGTTGGTTTGAATGTCTTTTGTAAGGGCTGTGAGTAGGCAGTTCTTGTTCAGTTCCTTTGTCAAGGAATCTGAACACATCTCTCAACTGGGGGATCAGACTTTTGTGCTGTGGACAGGTCAAGTGGCACAAAAGGTTCAGGTTTCTTCTTTATAGCAACTACCTGTACAGCTGCTAGAGCATCAGGGTGAGCCATTTCCCATGTCTCCCCCCCCCCGAGCACTCTCTTTGGCAAGAGTGTCTGCTCGATCACTGAAAGAATGGTATGGATTGGACTTTGAGTGGGCCTTCACTTTATGAATGAACAGTTTATGTTTAAAATGACAAAGAACCTTAGTGCGCAAGTACTGAGATGAAGGTTACCCCAAAAGGTATCGACCAGGAAGCCAAGTTTCAAAGAAATACAAAATCACACATACCCCCGTAATGCAAAGCATCATGGGCTGTATCTGCAAATCACCACATAATATTATGCTGGTTCAACTTTAAGCAGAAATGCATGGTACCAAATGGCCTCTTACACATTCTGCAATGGGTGCCAACAGAAGACACAGACACGTGTTTCATCCTACCAGGTCTCATCAGTGTGCCGTGTCTGTATGACACCCCAGTGCAATGAACCAGCTACCCTAAGTTGGTCTATCTGGGTTGGGTTGTGGTGAGCCCAATAAAAACAAAAAACAAGCTAAAAGACAAAGAACCTTAGTGTGCAAGAACTGAGGCAAGGGTTACCTCAAAAAGTATTTGCCAGGAAGCCAAGTATGTTTGAAATGTTGGGTCAGTTCCTGAATACAGACAAAGAGTGCTTTGTACTTCACTGGGGAGCCATCAGAAGATGCAAAGGAGTTCTTCTGCCAGAAAGGTAAAAATTCAGTCAGAGAGCAACAGACCCAATTAAAATCTGTAAAGATGATGGTGTCCTCGATGCCATGTTATATCAGTTTGAGGGTACAGGCCACAGCTGCCAATTCTGCATACTGAGATGATGCAACACTGCAGTGCTTGGAAGCGCAAACAGTGTTACCACTGGGATGCATGATGAGAACTCCATATCCAGCTACCTGTTCTCCTTGATAGTATGAGGCAGAGCCATCAGTAAAGACATGACATAGGGAGGTGTCAGCAAGGAGTTTTGGAGTAGTGGGAAGAAAAGGGCCTGGTTCAAGCAAATCAGGTGGTTAGAGTGTGCAATCATGTGGGGCTCCTTGGTACAAAAGACCATGGGCTAAAATTGAGGGCATCTTGGCAGGGTGGACCTGTATATCACGGTCCTGGAGAGGAAGAGACCAGTGAGTTAGTCAGTCTGGTGTTGGATACTGATCCATTCTTTACTCTGTTTGATAGCAAAAAGGTTGTGGGGGTGTGGTTAGTGTTCAGAATGATAGGCGAGCACCCAATGATATACAGAAAATGCTTGACAGCCCAATAGGTAGACAGAAGGTTTCTTTCACAAAGACTACATCTGTTCCACTGGAGACAGCATTTGGGATGCATAAGCAATAGATCACAAGGTACCATTCACTTTCTGAGCAAGGACAGCAGACATGGTGATGTCTGAAGTGGCTGATTCTAGATGGAAAGGTAAGGCTGGCTGGAGTTCACTAAGGCTGGAGCAGAGGCCAGGGCCTGTTTCAGAAGTGTCACAGCCTAAGCGTGGATGGGACTCCAAGTCCAGGGGAACGTCCTTTTTGAGGAGCTCATACAGTGGGGTGGTCTTCTGTGCAAAATCACAAATAAAGTCCCTGGAATAGTTGACCATTCCCAGGAAACATCTGAGTGTTGCCACACTGGTGGATAGTGGCAAATCTTGTAGGCCTTTGATTTTCTTCCAAGCTGGGCTCCTGCCCTGTTCTGTTATGTGCAGGCCAAGAAAGATGACTTCTTTCTGGCAGAGTTGTGCTTTTGCAGGATTACACTTGAGGCCTGCCCTCTGTAAGAGGGTCAGTAGTTCATCAAGGAGGTCAAAATGTTGCTCCTTGGTGGCAGTTGCCAACAGTAGATCATCCACATACTGCAGAAGGTATTGTGGGGCAGAGAAACCCCTGCAGAGTGTCCATCATGTGTAGATAGAAAAGGGAGAGGCTATTGTGGAACCTCTGAGGTAAGCAGGTCCATGTGTACTGTCGACCCTCACAGATAAAGGCAAACTTACATTGACTTTCAAGAGCTAGAGGCAGTGACCAAAAGCCATCGGAGATATCAAGGGTGCTATACCATCCACGATCTGGGGTTAGCAGTTTGGGCACATCAGGTGCTGATGCTACAGTAGGTGAGCAACTAGGAGTGATTTAAGTCTCCTGTAATCAGTAGTGAGTCTCCAAGATCCAGTGGGCTTTTTCATTGGCCAAATGGGTGAGTTGGTGGGCGAGACACAAGACCTGATCACACCTTGTTTGAGGAATGACTGAATGGTTTCTCTGAGCGATGGTAAGGCTTCAGCAGGAAAGGGGTATTGCCTTTGTCTGTCATGTGCCGGGCCTGGAATTTCGATGACAGTTTGCATTCTCCCACAATCAATCTCGTGTGTGGCAAAAGCATCCAAATGTTTCTGCTGGATGGGTAGGAGTTTCTTGAAAAACTCATGTGTCTGGAATAGAGCTATGACATCATATTCCTTATCACTGGTGGTAATAGCTGCAACAATATGCAAATCAGAAATCAAGACCGTATGGTATTGCCCCCTGATCTGGATCAGGAACATGTTGGCCAGATCCACCAAACAGCCGAGCAGTGCAAGAAAATCAATACCCAGGATGCTGGGATGATCACATAATACCATGAGGTCAAAAGTATGGGTCATCTTGAGGTTGCCTATTACTACAGGAAGTATAATAGAATGGTAGGAGTATAGCCTTGAGCCATCCACACCTTGTGTGCTGGTCCTCCATCCGGTGGACTAGGAAGAATTTGCTGGATCTTCATCATGCAGTACAGACACAGTCACACCTGTATCTAGCAAAATAGTCAATTGGTAGCCCCCAACCATGGCCTTTGTGCAAGGCCTTCCATGTGTGTCAAGGGTGAGCTTGTTCACAATACAGACTGGGGCCAGTAGTTGTCAATCCAAGCTGCTGCTGCTACCAGGGAGTTCCTGGAGAAGTAGGTTTGCCTGCTCTTGTCAGACCTCTTTCAGGTCCTGCGTAGGTGCAATGAAGGGTGCAGCCTCAAGTTTCAAGCCTGGTGCAGCCTGATTGGAGGAGGCTCCCATATTTCCTTGGCCTAGTAAGGCCTGTTGTGCCAGAGCTAAAGCTGTGATGGTACATGGTGGGACTGAGTCTGTCACTGACCGGACATGTCCAAGGAGGTTGTTGTTCTTCTGCGTGATATCATGGTAAGAAGGACCTGATCAATGATTTCGATTGCCCTGACTGGAATTAGTGTTGTTCCAGTTTTGCTTGTTATTCCTATTATGGTTCTGATTTCCACTTCAGGATTGGGAGTGCTGCTTGTTATCCGAGGCTGCAGCTTTTTTGTCTTGATCTTACCCTCCACTGTGTAGTGGGTTTTGGACTCCTGGTGGATTGCACCGTGGCCACCTTCTTCGAATCAGAATTCAGATCTTGGGGTAGAGCTGGTAAACCTGCTCGGTCTTCCAGAGAATATCTGCAAATTTGTCCATTCTGGGGTAAAATCATGGGCTCCACTTTTTCACAGATAGCTGGAATCATGTTTCAGAAGTACAAGTTCTTGTACTCAATTAGGTCAGTGTCCACAATTTCACTTGAGAGATGTTTGCCAGTATGGCAGGCCATCCATAACCTTTGGTGGTATGTCGCTGGGCTTTCCTTGTCAGTTTGTTTTACAGGGTAGGCCAACACCATGCCAACCACACCTCGGTTGTGTGTGGAAATAAGTTCCGTTGCAATCTCATCAAAAGTCACATTCGTGGATTGGCAGGCCACCCTATGGTCTGCTGGAGGATCTGTATTTGGTAGGCTGCCAGCAAACTGAGCATTTCTCATTTGGAACACACTTTCCCCAAATGGCAACTGAGATTATCACTGGGGCTCATGCGGCCGATACTGTCAGCGATCTGCTGTACAGAGTGAGCCATCTGAAGGGAATTATTGTGTGTCCGGTCGGGGGAAGGGTTCACGTTTTGTGCTCCTCGAAGGACGACCTCAGCTATGGCGTCAGCCACAGTGCGGACGACAGAGATCTGAAAAGCAGCATCCTTCATCATCATTTCCAGATGCATTTTGAAGGCTTCTTTGCTTTCCTCAGACAAGTCTGTCTTAGCGACGGCAGCCTCAATCATTTGATCAATGATCTGCTTGTCAGTCCTTGACAGAGCGACAATTGGAGGGGACATTTCTAGGCCTCGACCTCCCCACCATCATGGGGGTTGCCATCTTGGTGGCACAAGTGATAGTCATTCTGCTGATGACGTAGGGTTGCACTGTCATAGCATGGGGATCTGCTAGCTTGTGGGTAGCAGCAAGACACTGGTCCACAGCAAGGGTGTGGCTGGGCGCCATTTTGGCAGATGTCACCAGACTCATCATCACTGGATGATGTAAGGCCAGTGGGTGTGAAGTGAAATCCGCCCATCACCTTGACGTGACCAGCCAGCACTTCTCTCTGATGGCGCAGTTTCACCATCTTTAATCTACAGCCTTTGTGACTAACTTTTGCAATGTTATGCTCTACACCTTTTGCAACTTCTTTCTGTAACACTCTATACATGGCACTCAACTCACAGTTGTCCCTGAGCTCCCTATCCAATTCTTCACTTAACCATTTCAGGTCCTCTCTCATCTCATCCATCTCCTCATGTAAACTCTCATTCATATCACTCAACAAGTCATTCATCTGCAACACCTGTCTCTTATCCTGCCTCCACTCTTCACATTCAACTCTCAGCATACTAAAATCTCGATCATTACCCTGTACAGAACAGTGCAAGAGAGTCTTGTTCTTAGTACGCAATGACTGAAATTCTGCTTCATGCCACTGCTCGGTTTTCAAACTTTCAGATGCCTGCAGGGACATAGATGTTACATATACTGTTACCACTTTGGAAGAATAGTAGGTTATAGAACAGGCCCCACGAGAGTTGCGGCCCAATATTTTACCTTTCTGAGGGTTGGAGGAATTCGAATTTAAAGAAGAATGGGTTGAGGCAGCATGTAGATGCACTAAAACATTTCTGGAATTACTTGTCAAGTGGGAAACTAATAAGCATGCTAAACTTACCGAGGAGTTGAGGGAGGCGAGAGAGGCAGCTCTGAGCTTCTTAGTGCAGATTACAAGGAGTGTGAAGCTGCTATGCAAAAGAGACTATTACAGTAAATACAAGCAAGAGATCACTGCTAGAAAGCAGTTCAAATTGGCCAGAGACGCGGAGGACTGTAGCAAGGGGACTATTCTGAAGTGGGGAAAGCCACAGAGCAGCTCTCAAAGCAGAAACGGGACATTCTAAGGTCCATTTTTCCAAACAAGACAAGCAGAAGTCAAAGAAAAAATCAAAAGGGGATGGGCAGAATGGGACCCAGAAAACCAAGAAAGTGAACCAGAAAGTTGAGCTACAGTGGGTGAGAGTGTGGAGGAAGAAGCTGAAGAAAGGGCTTTTTTAGACAAAGGGGCAGCAAAAAACAAAGGAAAACACAGAGGGATAAGAGGGGAGGAGCAAGCAAAAGAAAGACTGCAGAAGGTGCAGCGAAGAAAATGGGAACTTACAAATAATTAATATTTCTGATGTGAATCTTAATCCCACTCAAATTGCTGTCCTGAAATGCGGCCTTTCATACATTCCTACCCCGAAGGTCAATCCCTTTACAGTTAACCTTGATCTGAAAAAGTTCTTCCATAAACTAAGACTGAAGTTTTTTTTCTATAAGAAACAAATCAAGGAAACTGCTGCAAACACAAATATGGGAGTGATAGAGGAAACAGTGTCACATGGATCTTAAGATATGGATTTAATATTACAAGCTATTGCAGATTTGGATTTACCGTCTGGGCATGATGTAATAACATTGTCTGAGGGTGACTACAGCTTTAATTCAGATTTTGCTGGAAATGAGCTGATGGTTTCTGATGAACTAGCCTCAGTGCAAGAGGAGCCAGTGGGTATAGCCGAAGGGAACCTGTCAATCAATGAGGATGATGCCAGTGAAGACTTTGATCTAGAAAACACTTGTTTAAAGGCAAGCCTGCTTTCTGTCCATTAACCACCAATGCAGCACTACTGACTTATGAGAAAATGGTATTTAAGTACAGGAGCTTCTGGACAATATGTTGTCCCCCTTTTAACTTGTCAGCTGAAGAGATGTCAGCATTAAAATATCTTTCAAAAGACACAAGTATAGTTATAAAAGCGGCTGACAAGGGGGCAACATAGTTGTACTCAACAGGGAACATTATATTGAGATTGTTGAAGGGCTATTTAATAATGCTTCTAATTATAATAAATAGAGTCTTAACCCTATCCCTGTACACAAAAAAATCTCTTTTCAGTCTTCTAACTACTGCAGTGGATGTTAGGGGCATTTCTGAAAGTGAATTCAAGTTCCTTTGGTGTAAGTACCCCATTACCCTGGGCTTTTATATTTTGCTAAAGGTTCACAAAAGTTTGAATGATCTACCTGGTAGGCCCATTGTCTCAGGTAATGGGGCACTCATAGAAAATGTTGGACATTTTGTTGACTTTTTTCTTAAACTTTGTGTGGTTGAATTGCCATCTCACCTGAAAGATACCACTGACACTCTGATAAAGCTGAGTAAGGTTGTTTGGGATGAGCACAAAATCTGGCTGGACATTGACACAGAATCCCTGTATACCTCGATCAGACATTATCTTGTTATACATGCATGTAAATATTTTTTAGAGAATCATGCTAAAGCTAATGAAATGCCTATTGATTTTCTGCTACAATCCCTGGAATTTATACTTACAATGTTTTCAAATTCCAAAATGAAATCTTAATACAACTGTGTGGGACAGCGATGGGTGCCAGCATGGCACCCAGTCATGCTAATCTTTTTCTAGGGTGGTGGGAGCAGTTCATGGTACTGAATCCAGTAGTCAGCCCTTTTTCAAACATATCAAGGTTTGGAAGCATTATATAGACAATTGTGTCTGTATATGGGAGGGTAACCCTGAAGAAATAATTGAATTCATGGTTAAATGTTAATAACTTAAACAGATTCACCCATACCATGAGTAAGGAAAAACTGAATTTTCTGGACCTGGAATTAAAAAAAATCAGGACTACCTGTTTCAGGAAAGAAACAGCTACAAATTCTGTGTTACGAGCAGAAAGTTTTCATCCATCCCATCTCAAAAACTCTATTACCTTCAGTCAGATGCTGTGACTAAGGAGAAATTGCAGTGATCCAACTGTTTTTTTTTTTTTTTAAAACAGGTCACTGAACGAGAAGAGAGGTTTCTTAACACAGGGTATACCAGGGACACCCTTGCTGCAGCCAAAGGAAATGTCCTGTCTACTGATAGGGATACCCTGCTTCACAAAAAGAAGTTAACCACTTCAGCCATTTGAGCTGACCAACCAGTCACTTTTGTAATGGAGTACAACAGGCTAGCAGGCAGGATTGGCAATATTGTCCATAAAAACTGGACTATCCTTTCCAGTCATACAGAAACACTTGCAGCAGTGGGTACAAAACCCAGAGTATCATTTCAAGGGCAACTAATATTAAAGACATGTAGGTCCACAGCAGGTTGTCAGTCCCCCAACCCCCGGCCCGGCCTTTGTGCTTTAGGAATTGGTTGCCTGAAAGACTATCTGGCTTTTTCTAGTGCAAAAGGTGTACAATTTGTAAATTTACTAAGACAGGTGGAACTTTTAAACATCCTCTTTTGAATGACACCAGTGTTGAATTAAAATAGTGTATGGCTGAAGCCACACAACCGGGATGTCGAATTCTCAATACCTGGTTTCTCCCTAATCTGCCAGGATAGACGGGGCAGAAAGAAGGGTGGCGGCACTGCCATGTACATCTCCTCAACTCTTCAATTTTCCATAATCACCTTGACGGACCCCATACAACCTATAGATTCCCTCCTAATCAAAATCCCACTGCCCCATTCCATCCCAGTATACATTGCAGGGTCTTACTGCCCGCCTGAAACACCACTGGGTTGCATTCTTGACCATGTCGGCAACCTGAGGTCCCATACAGAGGGCGGCGAACTTCACATACTTGGGGATTTCAATCAGAACTGGCTAGGCAGCTCAGCCTCCAAATCGCGTCACCAAATAAATGCCCTACATTTGTCCCAGCAAATAGTGGAATCCACTCACCTAAACCACAAATCCAACAAACACACACTCCTGGATTGGGCTGTAACTACCCACCCTCATCGGATCATTCAAGCTGGCATACTACCTGACTCCCTTAGTGACCACCATATGATTTATATGGTGTGTAAAATCTTCAGACCCATGGCCCCTCACCCCACACGCTTCACCACAGAGTTTATAAGTCCCTTGATCTGCCAGCTCTCCTAAACAACCTCACCAGCATTGACTGGTCTTTCATTCCTAGGGCCACCTCCATGGACGATGCCCTGAAATGTTTCTCCACTAACTTCCTCACCATCTGGGACCTCCATGCTCCACACAGGAGATCCCGAGTAAGAGGATCCCATTTACCTTGGGTAACAACAAACCTTCTGCAACACCTACGAGCCAGAGACCGTGCCTGGAAAGCTTTCAAGGCCACAGGTGGTCAAATGGCTCAGCAACACTACTGGTCGTTAAGAAATGCCTGCACAAGGCTCATTCGACAGGCCAAATCAAATTACTTTAAAACTGCTTTCAATAACAACTTCACTCACCCTACTCAATTCTGGAAGTCAATAAAATCCCTTCTTTCCCTTCCGGCCCAACCCCCTACCCCCTCATTTAACATTGCAGGGAAAAACATCATGGATCCTAGCTTGGTAGCCACCAAATTTAATTCTTATTTCTTCTCCGCTGCCTCATCCCTTCTCTCCTCCCTTCCCCATCCCCTGCCCACTTCTCCCCCTACCATACCCTCCACGGCCTCCTTCTCTCTATGCCCAGTCTCATCTGGTCAGGTGCTAAATATACTGAAGTCTCTCAACCCAGCCAAAGGTAAATGTTCTTCTGGCCTTGATTCCAAAATGCTCCTGTTCTCAGCACCTGCCATAGCCCACCCGCTAACCTTGCTTTTCAACCTGTCATTTAAACTCGTGGTAGTCCCCAACCTATGGAAACAAGCCACAGTCATTCCCCTTCCCAAAGGAGGGGACCTCTCCTCACCATCCAACTACCGCCCTATATCCCTGCTCCCCATCCTAGCCAAAATTCAAGAGCGCCTTGTCCTCTCCCAGCTCCACCACTATCATGAGACCATATCATTCTTCACCCCCTACCAGGCCGGCTTCAGAAAAAAATCACTCCACCACCACCTCCCTCCTCTGTCTCACAAACGCCATCCTCACGGTTATGGACAAAGGGGAAATAACAGCTGCCATATTTATAGACCTGGCAAAAGCTTTCGACACCGTCTCCCACCCCCTGTTACTGGCAAAACCCACTCAAGCTGGTCTGTCGGAAATTGCAAATAACTGGTTCCACTCATACCTGGCAGACAGGTCCCAATCCGTCCGCATTGGCTCGGCTACATCCACCTCACTCCCTGTCACCAGCGGAGTCCCCCAAGGGTCGGTTCTCGGCCCACTGTTGTTCTCTGTTTTTCTCAACGACCTGCCTGCAGCCTGCCCACATACAGCCATCCACATGTACACAGACGAAACATACATAGAAACATAGACTTTGATGGCAGATAAGGACCGCTAGGCCCATCTAGTCTGCCCATTTCCCTACCTACAGGATAGGCCGCAGATCCTAGTTAACCAACAGCCTATATCTTCCTTCCCCCCACAAGAATTGCCTTATGTCTGTCCCATGCATTCTTGAATTCTCCACAGTTTTAGACCCCACAACTTCCTCAGGAAGGCTGCTCCATGCATCCACTACCCTCTCTGTGAAATAATACTTCCTCACATTGCCCTGAACGCCCTCCTTCTATCTTTAAATTGTGTCCCTTGTTCTTGCAAGTCTCTTTTTCTGAAAGATGGTACCCTCTTGGACTTTGTTGATTCCCTTGAGGTACTTGAAAGTTTCTATCATGTCCCCCCTCTCCCTTCTTTCCTCAAGGGTATACATATTAAGCTCCTTTAGTCTCTCCTCATATGGCTTCTCTTGCAGACCCTGCACCATTTTAGTTGCCCTCCTCTGGACTGCCTCTATCCTGTCTATGTCCTTGCGGAGGTGGGGTCCCCAGAACTGGACACAGTATTCCAGATGGGGTCATCATGGATCCTGGATAACACGATACGGTGTTGTTTGCCTCTGGCCCATCCTCTAGTGTAGTGTCAGCCTGCCTACAGAAGGATTTTGACTCCATCCAACATTGGTTCATCTCAAACCAACTATTCCTAAACTCAAAAAAAAACCGTCTCCCTCACCTTCGGCTCCCGGCCCAAACTAACCCGGCTTACTGCACCACCTACGTTCTACACTCTGGACAGCTCCCCACTAGAGGCCTGCACCTCTTATCGATATCTTGGTGTCTGGTTAGATCAACATCTTGACTTCTCAGCTCACATTGATGCTCTACACAAAAAAACTGCATCCCATGTTGGGAGCCCTCTACCAGAACAAAAATTGCATACCCCTGCCAACCAGGCAAGCAATAGTCCAAAAAATGATCCTTCCTATTATTGATTATGGTGATATTGTCTACTGTGCCACCCCACAAACTTCCCTAGCTAGGCTTGACCCCCTATTTAACTCCTTCTGCTGATTCTTGCTGGACCATCCTCCCAACACCCATCACTGTGCCCTCTACCAATCCTTGGACATCCCCTCTCTACACAACAGAAGACTGCTTCACTGCGCTAGAACCTCGGCTAAGTTCTGGTCACAGTCACTCCCTTCCTACCTGTCATCCTCCCTAACTGCCTTACCCCCACCTACCTACGCGCTCCAAAACATCGACGCTAAGCTCCTGCACATTCCACAAAGATCCACCCGGTCCGGCCAGGCTGCTTTCAGCTTTAGGTTGCCCAAATTATGGAATTCCCTGGCAGCCGATATTAGACACTCCACAAGTACTCCCCAACTAAATGCCCTTCTCAAAACACACTTCTCTACCATCTGCACCTGTAACCCCTTCCCCCAGCACCCCCAACACTCCATAATCCTTCCAGTGATAGCACCAGTCTGGTTCTCCATTGTCGGTCTGTTTCCTTGCATGAAATGTATAAAAAAATTGTACCTACGCTACTGTACTACAACTGCTTACCCTCAGTTTGTTCTAATCACATTATGTATGTTACCCACTGTTTGTTCTAAACACATTATGTATGTTTGTTCTAATTGTATCACTGTTCCACTGTAATCCCTTAACCCCAGGGCGCATCTGGAATCGAGCGGTACTCTGCTCAGCATGCCTTCCTGGTAAATCTCTTAAATAAATAAATAAATAAATAATGACATGTGACACCACTTTTACAATTTATGCTCTGTGGTGCTCCTGTAAGAAATTGTACATAGGGTGCATGGTCAGACCATTCAAACAGCGAATACAGGAGCACACCACATCAATAACCAACAGTAGATCTGACACCCCTGTAGGTGTCCATTTCTCCACCCATCACAACTGCAGTACTGACTCTCTGCTTCATGGGTATTGAAAATGTAAAACTGAAAACTAAGGGAGGAAACAGAGCCAATGAACTTCTCAAACATGAAAGTTATTGGATTTTTACACTTAGAAGTGTGAAACCTAGTGGCCTCAATAACATTTGGGACATTAAATTGTATTTATTAGATTGAAAGATCTTAGTTCCAACCAACACAGTAGATTCCTTTGAGGTTGTAAATTATGGTATGGCCATTTACACTTTAAGCTTATTTTCTAATAGCTTGGGACTTTTTTCTCTATCCTGGACTTTACTCCTTTGAAAAGACTCCATGAATTTCTGAGCAGATACCATACATTTTATGCTAAAACCTTCACCACTTTCTTGTGGTTAGAATGCTCTTGCATAGTCTCACTTGTTATTTCAACCAATAGTTAAAATAAAGTTAAAAACGTTACTCTTAATGCATTATTGATTTGGTTTACTGTTGTAACAATATTAATCTTTTGATCTGATAGAATGAGATGTTTATAATTTTTGTATGGATTTTGTTTCTTTTTTTGTGATTTGAGATATGCTCAGTGTTTAAATAATTACCCTTTGTTTTTTTCTCTCTCTCTCTCTCTCTTTCTCTCTATGTTTTTCAGGGCACCACTTGCCTTTTCTCCTTCGAAGTGATTTGTCAGGCTGATCGTAGCATTTTGGCAGATGCTAACTGCCTCCTTCGAGCACATGTGAAGAATCTATTATAAGAAATGTTTATGAATTCATTATATTTATTTATTTAACAGACTTTAGGATCACAACCTTTGAGTCAGGGACTTATTTACAAAGGCTCCGTGTCAGAAAAAACAAATGCAAACATTTAATACATATAGACATAGAATGGCAGCTAAAGGTTACATTTTTTTCAGTTATACAACATTGCAGAATTAAGATCAGCTATACATTGCTTTGAATGTTTTACTGAGAGCTGTATTTTACAGTTTTCAAGAGAACAAAAAGTTTGCTGATAGAGGGAGGGAGGGAGTAACAGGTTTGATATTTACAGTAAAGTAGAGAATTAGATATCTTGTGAGTGCAGCCAAAGGAGGCATTGTTAATAGGTAAAATAGGTAATGTTTGGTAGCCTTATCGGTAGGAGCTCAGTGGCGGGGTGGTCCCGTTAAGATGATAGATAGATGACTAGGCACTAGCTAGTACATTGGCAGCATCGTGAGGTGAGAATGTGCTCTTTGAGGGCTGACTTGAAAAGTCCTAATTTGGAGATGGAGAAGACGTCGGAGGAGAGTTCATTGTACCAGACTGGGGCCCTGTGTGGGAAGAAAAAAATGACTCACCATAGTAATGTTGTTTCTTCTAATGGAGTCTTGCTGTATTCAGACATAATGCAGTTAGCCCCAGCACTTGAACTGCCCCGGAGAGGAAAGAGTTAACTGTATGCAGAAGCATAGAACGTTGAGCTCGAGCTCGGTTTTCAAACCTCTGTATGTGGTACTTCCCAGTGTAACCGTCAGATTCTTATGAGCTAACTAACTAGTAACTAAAGTATGGAAATTGTTCAAATATAGCCAAAGGGCAAAATATATCTTCTTGGGCCCCAAAAGACTCAAGTCGAGAACCCAAGAAGGAAAGGTAGTGACAATATTTAGTAAAACACCAGAAAAAATAATAATAATAACATCTACCCTACCCAAGAGGGAGGGTACAAGGTACACCCCTGAGGTGCAACACTGTACCTGCCAGCCCACTTCCCAAAACCAGGTTCTGAGAGGGGAGGCGGGGGGGGAGTTCTGAATACAGCAAGACTCCATTAGAATAAACAACATTACTATGGTGAGTAATTTTTTCTTCAAACAACATGAAGTCTTGCTGTATTCAGACATAATGCAGACTACCAAGCAGTTCCCTATGGAGGAGGGAATGCAGAACCTACTTTGGGAAGAGGCTCTGCAGTACTGCTGTACCAAACCTAGCATCACTCCTAGCCTGGATGTCCAGGGAGTAATGCTTGGTGAAAGTATGTACTGTTTTCCAGGTGGCTGCTTTACAGATCTCTAACAAAGGTATATCTCTGGCCACAGCTAGAGAAGCAGCTGTACCCTAGTCAAATGAGCCCTCAGGCCTGAAGGGGGCATTCTACCCAACTTGTCATAACAGAATTGTATACAAGAAACAATCCACCTGGCAATAGTTCTTTTAGTGGCAGGCTTACCTTTCCCCACTTCACCATAAGAGAGAAACAATTGAAGACAGTCATTTCTATATGCCTTAGTATGCTCAATGTAGTAGCTAAGGGCCCTCTTAACATCCAGACTGTGTAACCTTCTTTCATCTGAAGAAGAATGATCAGTGAAAAACACAGGGAGAGATATAGACTGGTTCAGGTGAAAATCCGATACCACTTTGGGCAAGAACCTCCTATTGGTTCTTAGGACCACTTTGTCCCTATGGAAGGAGATGAAGTCAGGTTCAACAGACAGAGCCTGTAACTCACTAATCCGCCTGGCTGAAGTAATAGCTACCAGGAACACAGTTTTCCAGGTCAAAGTACTTCAATTCAGATGAAGCCAGAGGTTCAAAGGGTGGCTGCATAAGCTGAGCAATGCAGACATTAAGATCCCAAGGTGGAGTGGGCTCCCTAAAGGGAGGGTTAATCTGAACCAGGCCCTTGAAAAACTTTCTGAAAACAGGATGAGATGCCAGGGAAGAGCCCTTCCCTGCTGAGAGGAATGCAGACAGCTGCTAGATGAACCTTCAGAGTGGCAGGCCTAAGGCCTAGGCCATTCAGATGAACTAGATAGTTTAAGGTTGTGGAAATGCCTGCAGAATCAGGCAGGATGCCTTTCTGTGCGCACCAAATACTGAACCTTTTCCATTTTGAGTTGTAGGTTTTTCTAGTGGAAGGTTTCCTGGAGACCTTCAGAATATCCAGAACTCCTTGAGAGAGATGTAGTGCTGCATATTCTAACTCTTCAAGAGCCAGGCCTTGAGATCGAGAGACTAGAGATCGGGGTACCAGATCCGCCCCTGGGAGGAGGACAGGAGATTGTATGTCCTGGGCAGAGACAGGGGATGTGACACTGACAAGGACAGCAGTAGAGGATACCAAGGCTGTCTGGACCAATCTGGAGCCACCAGTATCACTGTGCAGGGTTGAGTCCTGATCTTGATCAGAACTCTGAACAGCAGAGGGAAGGAAGGGAAGGCATAGAGAAACCTGCCCTTCCAGTCCAAAATGAGAGCATCCTGGGGAACCATCCCCAGAACTGGAGGTCTGCAACAAAACAGAGGAAGTTGATGATTGTCTGGTGCTGCAAAGAGATCTATCTCTGGAGTGCCCCACCTGGAGAAGATGATCTTCAGGATGTGAGGATCCAGGGACCACTAGTGATGTCCTTGTGAAATTCTGCTCAGAGCATCTGCTAGTACGTTGTCCTTCCCTGGAAGGTGAACTGCTACCAGAGAAGTCTGAAGAGAATAGGCCAGAGACCACAGCTTCATGGCCTCTGTGCACGAGGCCGAGGACCGAGTGCCTCCCTGTTTGTTGATGTACCACATTGTGGTGGTGTTGTCTGTCCTGACTTGGACCACCTTGCCCTTGATTGAATCCAAGAAGCTCTGCAGGGCTAGAAAAACTGCCCTGAGTTCCAGGAGGTTGATATGAAGGAGAGATTCTTGTGGAGACCAGACCCCTTGAGCTGTCAGGGCTCCCAGGTGGGCTCCCCACCCTAGGAGAGAAGCATCCGTAGTTAGAACTACTGATGGGACTTGAGGGAGAAATGGAACCACTTGTCTGAGGTTGTCCTGGTCCAGCCATCACTGGAGAGCTTGGACCAGAGTCTGAGTCACTGGAATCAGTTTGGTAAGTGAATCCTTCTTTTGAGACCTAAAAGACCTTAGATGAAACTGAATATCCCTCATCTGGAACCTTGCTCCCTGCACCACTGCCATGGAAGCTGCCATGTGGCCCAGGAGCTGGAGAAACTGTCTTGCTGGGCGGGAGACCTGAGGTTGAAAGGAGGAAGCAAAATCCACCAGGGCCTTCACCCTTGCCAGGGGAAGGAAGGCTTTTGCTTGTACAGTGTCCAACTCTATGCCTATGAAGGTGAGAAGTTGAACTGGTTTAAGGACAGACTTTGTAAGACTGAGAAGAAACCCCAAGGAGCTGAGTAGGTCCTGGGTAGTTTGAAGAGCTGCCTTGACCTGTAAAGGTGACTGACCCACTAAGAGCCAGTCATCCAGATACGGAAAGATGGTGATACCCTGTCTTCTGAGGTAAGCCACCACTACTGCAAGGCACTTTGTGAACACCCTTGGAGCTGATGTTAGGCCGAATGGCATAGCTCTGAATTGTTAATGGCCTGAAGGTAACTCGAACCTGAGGTATTTTTTGTGGGAGCACCTGATAGGAATATGGAAGTAGGCATCCTTGAGGTCCAGAGATGCTAGCCAATCCCCTGGCCTTAGAGAGGGAAGGATTATTCCCAGAGTTACCATTTTGAATTTGGGCTTTGAAATGTGTTTGTTCAAATACCTTAGATCTAGGATGGGTCACCACTCCCCTGTTCTCTTTGGGGGTAAGGAAGTACCTGGAGTACAGTCCTTTTCCCTTATGCTGAGTAGGAACCTTCTCTATAGCTCTGAGAGCTAGAAGAGAGGAAACCTCTGCCTCTAGGGCAATGGTTTCTGAGAGTGATGCAGGTGGAAAAGACTTGGCCCTCTTTTTTGGAAATGTTTTGAAGCTGAGGGCCAGTCCCTGGCTTACTACTTCCAGGACCCACTTGTCTGAGGTCACAGACTTCCAGTCCTGGAAGTAGTAAGCCAGCCTGCCTCCTACTGGAAATGGGGAGTCGACCCAGGCTGACACATCAGGGTGTCTTCTGGGCAGGAGCCTTAGACTGAGAGGAGGAGGGAACAGCTGTTCTTATCCCCCTCCTGCCCCTCCTTCTGAAGAACCCCCTCTGTGGGAAGGGAGAGGAGGCCTGGGCTTGGTAAAAAGGCCTTTGAAAGGGCCTGTACCTGCCCCTAGACTGCTGCTTGTGCGGAGTGGCTTGCCTTTCTTTGGCCTGTGCACTCCTGTACGTGGTCCTGTATTCATCCATTTTCTTCATGTAAGCCTCTGACTGCTCCCCAAACAGAGAGTTACCTACTACAGGAAAATCCATATCCTTAGTCTGGGTATCCTGTGAAAGGCTAGTACATCTGGGCCAAGCATGTCTTCTGAGAGACACAGATGTAGCCATGACATGCCACATCACTGGAGTCCACAGCAGCATGAAATTGAATTTTGGATGCCTCAGTTCCATCAGCAGCCACCTCCTCCAGCTCCTTGGCTAGCTGGGGAGAGGCCTGTTTAGCCAGTTCCAGAACCGTATCCCATCTGGAGTTCTGGTACTTGGCTGTGTAGGCCATATAAGTAGCATGCCTGAGTCCCAAAGAGGATGCCAAATACTGTTTTTTGGCCATGGCATCCACTTTCCTGGAGTCCTTATCCAGGGGGTGTGAAGCCAAAGGAATGTTAGCCCTGTTACAGGCTGCAGCCTGCACTACCTCAACATGGCTGCAATGACTATAAAGGAACTCTGCAGCTGAGCCTGATAACAAATACCTCCTGTCCATTCTCTTATCCGCAGGAAGTATTGAATTAGGGGTTTGTAAAATGTTGTGTGTCTGTTTCCCCAAGGATTTATGAAGAGGGATAGACAGTCTTTTGGACTCTGGGATGTCCATCATTTCCACAAAATTAGGCTCTTCATCCTCCTCTGCAACTTCAACCAAGGGAAGCTGCAGGGTTTCTGCCACCTTTTTGTAGAATAAAAAATGTGAAGGGGACTGAGAGAGCCCGGGAGAAGAGACACCTGAGGGCCTGTCTGGGGAGATGTCCGGTTCAATGGGCATATCCAGACCCCCCTGGTCATCGTCATCATCATCATCATCACCAGGATAGTCTTCGTCTCCCTCCCACTCCTCATAATAAGCATCTGGATCATAATCCAGAGGAGACGGATCTAACTGAACCGACCGCCTAACTGGCAGTACCAGTTCGGACAGAACCGATCTAAGCGATTGAACAATGCTAATCGCTTTGGCTATTTCGTCCGTGGTTGGAGAGTGCGATACCGGATCCGAACCGGCAGACTTACGCTTCTTTTTTGATGGAACCGACCCCTCGGGGTCAGCTCTCCTTTTGCCTGAGGAGGTATCGCCTAGGTCAGTAGGCACCTCCTCAGGTTTGGCCGCAACCGAACCGAGCTGGCCATCCGGATCTATGGACTTCTCGGCCTCCCTTTCCTTTAGCCTACTCAGTCTTTTGTCTACAGTGGATTTAGGAAAGTTTTTACAGATTTGGCAGTCTGACTTGAGGTGGTCAAACCCCAGAAAATAAACACAGATGAGGTGGGGGTCAGCCTTAGCAAAGGCCTCTCCACACTCAGTACAGTGTTGAAACCCAGTGGAACCGGTTTTCTTCTTGGGTTTCTCAGATATGGCCAACCTAACAAATTACCCTATTGCAGCTTTCAAGCCAGGTATTACAATAACCAATCGGTTACAAACCATGTCACGGGCTTTTTAAAAGAACCGGCAAAACGTCTGGTTCTTTTGAAACTGATCGGTACTGGAACACCACTCTAATCCCAGAAATAAAATGAAACAGAATGGGTCAGTTCCAAACTGGACCGACCGGAAAGAAACGGAAGAAAAGAACAATTTCCAACTTTTTCACAGAAATAAAACAGTCACTACCTATCTACACACTACCTGTACTGTAGACAGAGGCTGGAAATCCAAAAATAACAAAAAAATACACGGTTTAAACTGAATGCTTTACTTTTACCGAACCGAGCAGAGGAAATCTCCAGAGCGACTTCACTGTTAGGCAGAGTAAAGAATCTGACGGTTACACTGGAAAGTACCACAGACAGAGGTTTTAAAACTGAGCTCGAGCTCAATGTTCTACGCTTCTGCATAGAGTTAACTCTTTCCTCTCCGGGGCAGTTCAAGTGCTGGGGCTAACTGCATTATGTCTGAATACAGCAAGACTTCATGTTGTTTGAATGACTTTTGGGCTAAGGAGGTTCTAACCCGCAGGATGGACCACACCTGTCAGTTGGCAGCGCGGGTGTTCACCGAGGTGTGGGAGGATAGGAGAGAGGCAGAAACCCCCAAGAGGGTAAGCCCCAGGTGTATTTTCTTTGTGAGGAGATATGTTTGATAAAATAGCCTTTCATCCAGGGTGAGGAGATTTGTCAGGGCATATAGGGTACAAGTAAAGGTACGCTTGCCTGCCCCGGAGAGGAGTCTGCACACTTTGTTTATGGCCAGGTGGATTTTGTTAAGGGCTGTGTGGTCAGCAGCAGAGTAGATAGTGAGCCCATAATCGACTAGGGAGAGGACTGAGGAGGTGACAGCCAGATTAAGGGCTTCCGGAGGTAGGCAATCCTTGTGCTGATACAATAGGCCCATACGGACATTTATGGCTGATGATAGAGTGTTAATGTGTGAATAGAATGAGAGGCTGGAATCAAATGTAAGGCCTAGATATTTATATGTATGGACCTATTCTAGAGGAAGGAGAGATTCTTCATATGCCTTTTTCTTTCTCTCTAAATGCAGCTGGCACACTTTGTGTTAAGCAACGTTGTCCAATTTGCTACCCATTGGAAATAGTTTGGGTCCCCATGATTCTATTTAATACAATGGAATCATAAATAATTAAATTATTAAAAATAGCAAATTCATTTGGCAGGGACATGCCAGTTTCCTTTTCAAATTATTTACACCAAATAGATCAAGAACATAAATCATGTGGAGATTGTTTTGGGTCTTTCCTGTTTTTTTTTTACCTTTTCTTTTGTAATATTTAAATATAAAGACAAGCAGTGAAAAAGTCTATAAAAATAACAAAATGTGTATTTAAAACTTTAAAGCTCTTTGGCTCTTTACACACAAAAAAAACAAAATAAAATATATATACTGTAGAAATGTTTGAGAGTATGTAACTTTTGTATTTAAATGAGCCTACGATGTCATGATGTGAAATCATATAAAAGTGTGTACTCCCCTCATTCAATTGCAATGCCTCCTGAAGAAGGGTTGGTGAACCCGAAGCTCGAATGGTGTGGTGTGCTAACACTCTGATTCTAGAAATAAAGCTGTTAAATTTGGAATCCATATGAGTGTCCGACCTGACTTTCTCTTGGTTGTGTGAGTCTGTTGGATTGCATCTTATGTGTAGGGCTGTCTGCCCTGTACTCGAACCCACCTGGACATTGAGCATTCGCGTCTTCACTGAGATTTTTCTTAGTACGCAATGACTGAAGTTCTGTTTCAAGCCACTGCTCAATTTTCAAACTTTCAAATGCCTGCAATCCCATCTCTTTCTTAAGAGGCGAGAGTTGCAGTTTGAGGGAATGAAACCTCGATTCGGAGGCTTCTAAAGTAGCTTGTAGAGCCACGACCAACAGCCCTTTAGCATCATGCTTTTTGACTGTTTGCCTTGCCTCAGAGTACTGGGTTAAAATCCCCACATGAGGTTTTCAGCGTGATTTGCATCCAGCGCAAAATCATTCCAGCCTCCATGGGAGGTAAGGAAGTTAGAGACATCGAGTCTCAAGTCTGCACATATATTAGACATAGTGGTACCAGTAAAAGTTTTGGGAAACACAAAATGTTAACCCATCAGTGGGTGCCATGCTGTGTATTGATCCACAACGGGCAGACCAACAGACGGTCAGGCTACTGTACTCTTGCAATCCTGCGATTCAAAACTGCCATTGAGCAAGGTGAGACAGCATTGATCAAGCCCAGTAAGCAGCCAGACTTTGCAAGATGCTATGCAGTTAAAAGCATAGGCGAGGTGATGGATACGTACACCTACTTACTACCCGCAGGGAAGGGGTAAGCCGACAAGTTGAGAAACTTTGCAAATCCAGACCGCCTGCACATGATTGCCAATATGTTAGGGTGCTTAGCCCTGATCAGATTCTTCACAGTCGCAGAAATGCAAAAGAGACATGGGCTAGTGGCATATTTGGTAATAAAACTTGTTTATTACACAGACGATAACAGTTGCCCTAAGCAGGTCTTACCATTAGACACTGTTAGCCAAAAGTTTCCCAAATACCCCAAGGAGTGAAGGTCATGAGGGAAATATGTAATATAGTAAGTTATATACTACTGATAGTTGTCATAGTTACTAAAAGACTAGATACATAAAATAAGCCATACTGGCCATAATGTTGGGTAGCTTCACAGTGTTATCTATCCTTATACATTATCCATAAAGTCAGCTAAAATTTGGAACAAAAGACTCATACAGAGTACAGGATGTAGTGCAGTAATACATAAATACGCAGTGTGGCAGTGCAGTCTGTATAATGTCTTCTCAGAAGATAAAGACACAAGTGTGCCTTGGTACATTACATGCTATATGTTACAAAGTAAAGTAAAACAGAATCATAATGTATCCCTGGCTACTTACATGTGCATGGTAAGTGCCAACACCCTACAAGTTAGAAATGATTTGTCATAATATATATGTAACGAGGTTTGTCTAAGGGGCACAGGGGGATACCAATTAGAGTGTTGAGACCTTGCATAACAATGTCCTCTCTGCTACCATCAGCCACCTTTTAAGTATGTCTCTTACCCAGGGTGTTCACCCATCGATATAGAAAACTTCCCATGTAATTCCTCTGTTCAAGTCTGGTGATCCCAGTGATTTAAACAACTATAGACCCATATCTCCTCTTCCTATTCTCTCCAAACTGCTTGAAGAAAATAGACAATTTTCAACTTAGAAAACATTTAGAAACTTTTCAGTTGCTTAATCCTGTACAGTCAGGATTCAGGCTGAACCACAGCACAGTATCTGCTCTGGCAAAGGTCGCCAATGACTGGCAGCTTGCTCTGGATGTTAACTATGTGTGTGCCTTATCCCTTGACCTGAGCAAGGCCTTTGATATGGTGGACCATGATCTACTTCTGACTATGCTTCGTAATATTGACCTTGACGCCACCGACTTGAAGTGGCTCACCACTTATTTTACTGGTCAGCAGCAAGTAGAGGCAGAAGAGGGACCTCTCCCTGTAGAAAACTCTTCTGAGAGGAGTACCACTGGGGTCTATCTTAGAACCACTGTTCTTTGAAATATACATTAACAGTATTGATTCTGGTATTAACTTAGCAAGCATACACCTATTTGCTGATGATACAGTCCTTTACATAGTCAGGCCCACCCCGATCTTGCTTGCAAGGACCTGCAACTTGACTTCAACTGATTGCAGCAGAACCTCTTGCATCTAAAACTATTTCTAAATGCTAAAAATTACAAAAGCTATGCTCTTTTCCCAGCATATTAATGTTTCTAATCAATGTCCCTCATGTACGTCACTTCAAGTAACCACCCTTTTGAGGGAGGCTCTAGAGTTCGTGGTCAGGTTTAAATATCTGGGCTTCTGGATTGACTATAAACTTTCTTTCATGGACCATATTGAGGAACTAGCAAAAAAAGCTAAAACAGAGACTTGGTCTCTTTTTCCGTATTATACATTTACTAACACAGGATGCCAAAACAAGACTATTTCAAACTACCTTTCCTCCTCTTCTGGACTATGCTGACTTTTTGTATGGATAGGGTCCCTGCACTGCTTTATCCAAGCTTGACGCCCTCTAGCATAAAGCACTAAGATTTATTACTGGGGCACTGTACTCCACCCATCACTTCTCCCTTTATGCCATTCTAGGATGGAAGTCTCTTAAATTTAGAAGACAAAAAAAAAATCGCAGCTGCTTGGACATATAAACACTGATCAGCAAGCTGCCCCAGTATATTTTGCATTGCCTGCCAATGTGTACTGTTGGAAGTTACTCCTTGAGAAGTCTTTCATACATCTCACTCGTTATTGCTAGTGTCAGAATGCACTTTGGTAGTTCTGCAATATGTCATGCCCTTCCTGTCCTGTAGAATAGCCTCCAGAAAACCATGAAGCTAGCCTTCTCTGCCAAATTGTCCATGTTTAAAACTCTGTTTACACGCTCCTTTAATGAGACTTGTAATTGTTTCTCTCAACTCCTAGTGGGCCTAGAACTCTATCCTACTGCTGTTCCTTCCCCTTGACCTTTCACTTTTACTGGACCTCCAACGCCTCCAATTTTCATGGGTTTTGTTATGATCATCTCAATTTTTTTGTTTTAGTATACTTCTGTTATACATTGTATATACTGTGTTGCAATATTTGATAACTTCATACTGGTTTGCTTTTTAACTGCTGATAATGTGTTGTATTCTATGTTCTTTAATGTCTTATGACTTCCTACTGTATTGTTTTCCTTGCTGATCTATGCGTACCTACCCAGGTCCACCTTGTAGATGAGTCCTCAATGGTGTTTCACCTGGTTAAATAAAGACTGATTGATATGAAAATCCCTTAACAACTTAGTGGCCACTCAAGGTCCAGTGGGATCAGCTGGTAGACAAGAAAGACCAAATGGTTCTCATCACATCCCCACTTCACTGTGCACTGCTGTGGTGGATGGAAGCAATGAGAATATGGTACTGGGCTCTGTCCCACAGCCTACTGTTGTCAGCCGTGCATCTCCCAGGTCTCCAAAACATGTTGGCAAACAGGCTAAGCAGGTCACAGTACAAGAGTGATGAATCAGAACTACTGACCTCCATGGTAGATGATCTCTTCTTAAGATGATGTCATCCAGAGTTGTACCTTTTTGTGTCCCCACACAGTGCAAAACTTCTGCGTTTCTGCTTGCTCCAGGGCATGGAGTTTTCAGGCAAGATGTGTTGTCCCTCTCTTGGAAAGGGAAATTCCTATATGCATTTGCCTCAATTCCACTGATACAGAGGATGCTGCTGAAACTGCAGATGGAAGTGTCACTCTCATCCTCATTGTTCCATTATGGCCTCGCCAGATATGGTGTCCACTTCTGCAACAGATGGCAGTGGAGCATCTTGTCCTCCTTTCTCTGTCTCGGGGTCTGTTGTCACACAACAAAGGATCCCTGATCCATCCAGTCCTGAAATCTCTACATCTGCATGCATGGCTCCGAAGACATAGCTGTTACACATTTTGGGGTATCCCCTAAGGTTGCTCATATTCTGATTGCAGCTAGGAAGCCTTCTACCAGACATACTTACCGTATTCCTTGAAATAGAAGTGGTTCACTTTGTGGGCTGCTTCCAGAAATTTAGACCCATTTACATGTCCAGTAAATGCTGTGTTGGAATGCCTGTTGTCCCTGTCAGACTCTGGCCTACAGTATTCCTCACTAAAGGTGCATTTGGTCACTATATCAGCTTTCCATGCCCCTATTGATGGTCATACGGTTCTCCGGTTAGCGGTGGCCCATACATTTCTGAGAGGTATTCTTCATGTGAAAACTCTTACCTGCAGTTCAGTCCTGCCTTGGGACTTGAATTTTGTGCTTGAGAAACTGATGCTGACTCCTTTTGAGCTTGTTGCGAGTTGTGGCTTATATTTCCTATTGTGGAAAATGTTATTTTCAGTTGCAATCACTTCTGCTGAAGGATTTCAGAGCTTCAGGCTGTAATGTATGAGCATCCTTATTTGATTTTGGTATACCATTCAAATAGCGATAGAAAAACAGCAAAGACCACTACAGTGAGGTTTGTCCAAAACTGCTGTCTCCAGGGAGTTCACCCCCCTTCCCGAAACAACTCAGACTCAGAGTTAATAATCTATAGTGTAGGGGGCAAAGCATAGGGAAAGATCAAAGAACCCAAAAGGGAAGCATACAGTAAACAAAATTATAAGCTAGGTGCCCAGTCAATATTGTTGTTCAGGCAACATCTAGTATCTGTGGATCTAAATCTGTCTATATAACATGCCTGTCTTATGAGGAGTTTTCTATTGAAGTCTCCACCTCTACTATTCTTAATCTTTTCAATGGCGAAAAATCAAAGATTTGGTAACTGGTGGTTTGCTTCAATAAAATGTCTTGCAATTGGTGATGTAGTGTCTTTGCATCTGAGGTAACCCTTATGCTCTCCCACCCTAAGTTCCAATTGCCTAGTCATTTTGTCTATACAGATTTTGTCACAAGGACATTTTAAGCCATAAATAACTCCTTCGGTTTGGCAATTAACATCTTTGATAATTTCCTAATTTCTACAGACATTTTGAAGCTTTTTAAGGCAGTAAGTGTTATGACAGCATGTACAGTGTCCACAGGCATGGTTCCCTGTGATATCCAAGCTTGTCAAAAAATTCCTTTCTGACTGTCCTGTTGGAATTCTATGTTCTGTATGCATTAGCCTATAACCTAATGATTTGCACCTTTTAGGAACTACCAAAGAAGGGTTAGCAATAATTATGCTACCCAAATCATATGATTTGAAAATGTTCCAGTGCTTAAGTATCACACACCTAATGGAATAAAAGGCATCATTATATGTAGTCACAAATAAAATTCAACCTTTAATGTCTTCCTTTCTAGTTTCACACTGAGATTGTAGCAGTTGTTCCTGAGTTCTTGAATTTGTCCCATCCAATGAGTTCTTTATATCTGCCCTATATCCCCTTTCTTTAAATCTATTACTCATTTCTTCTGCTACCCGATTGAAGTCCTCTGTTGTACAGCTATGTATTTTAGCTCTAACGAATTAGCTGTATGGAATAGAGGAAATTAAGTTTTTAATCAGGCAGCAGAAGAAATGGGTAATAGATTCAGATATTATACAGAACTCATCATTCTATTAGGAGTGTGGTGCTTAAGCAGTGGAACAGTGCACATTGGCACTGTAGTGAAGCACGTGGTTGCCTGCGAGGTCACGATGGTCAAAGCGAAAAGCAAAGTTTGAGTGCCCAGCAATCATGCAGCACCTAACAAAAATCCAGGCAAGGAGAGCAATCATTAAGGTTTGCTTTATTTGCACAATACTCACAAAAAAGTAGCTGCTGAAGTGGTTTTATTTGTGCCAAGACTCCACACTCAAGTGCAACACAAGCGCCTAGTGCCTCAAACCTCTGCAGGTTCTTCAAAGGGGGAGTGAACAACATAAGCAGTTACACTCTATTTAAAGCCAGATTTAAAGGGTCACATCTCCATAAAGTGCAAATGCAGTGCCAAACATACATGTTATTATCCATTTCTACTGAGATAATTTCTGAGAAAATGTTAAGTACAAAGCAGGTTGACTAACATTTATCATAAATATTATTTAAAGTTCAGTACTATGAAGAAAATTTCTTCTTCAAGTTGCATTTATAGTAAACTGGCAAAAGAGATGTATTTCCAACAAAGCGAGGTCTTCAAAAAGGAGAATGACAGACACAGTATCCGACTTTAGTGTATAAAAGTCTACAACAGAATAATAATAAAGTTACAATAAGGTACAGCAATACTATATTATAAGGGGAAAAAAAGGAGGAATCAAAAAATAAATCAAAAATAAGATAAAAGTACAATGACTGGAAAACAAGATTTGAATTGGAGAAGACAATAACAAAACATATAAGGGAATGAAATAGGGCAAATGGAACAAAGTCAAATATAAATACATGAACATACTTCAGTATACATGTAAAAAGGGAAAAAAGGAGTCAGAACTGTGGCTGTATCAAAATAAAACTATTATAAAAATGGCTTGAGGTCCCAAGCATTATTGATTCCCTCAGGATGACAAGCATCTAGGAGAAAAATGAGTCTACTTTCTCTTTGTCTTAACAGTTGCCATCTCTTAACTCTCGTGGGCTGTGTCTGAATGTGGTCTATACCAATAAAATGAAAACAGTTAAAATCAAGATTGTGGTATGCGCCCCAATGTCTCCCCACTGGGGCATCACAATGTCTGTTGGAAACAGAGCAGACATGCTCTTGAATGCATTCTTTATGGGTACGAGTGGTCTTACCTACATATAAAAATGGACAATCGCACCATAAAGCATAAATAACAAAAATGATCTTACAAGTTAGAAACTGCTCAACTCTTTGCCATTAGTGGGACTTTGAAAGATGAATCCAGTATGCATATATTTACAAACATTGCAAGCTCCACATCTGTGGCAACCAGGGGTAATTGTAAAGCCCAAGAGGTTTGGGTTAGAGGGAGAAAAATGACTTTTGCAACTTTGTTTTTAATACTTTTTCCTTTTCTACAGACCACTCTGGGGCGATTCCCAATCTGATCCTTGAGGTCTGGATCTGCATCAAGAACATGCCAATATTTCTTAAGGGTACCTATTTTTGAAGAAACATTGTTAAACTCTGTGATAAAATTAATTACTTCAGATTCACTTATAGGTTTGGGTAGAAGTTTTAACAGAGTATTTCTGTCATGTGAGTTTGCATGCTCATATGCAGGATCCAAAAATTTTACATTATACCCTCTTTCCTGAAATCTTTTAGTCAGTTCTTGGGTGTGATTTTCAAAATCCCTGATATCAGAACAATTCCATCTCAGTCGTAAGTACTGTCCTTTTGGTATACCTTTCAGCAAATGGGGAGGGTGACAACTGTCAAATTTCAGCAAGGAATTACCAGTTGATGGGTTCCTGAAAATTTTCAGTGACAATACTGCTGTCTGGGGCAGCACGCAATTTGAGGTCCAAAAAAGTTACAGTGTTGGGATCCACTTTATAAATGAAATGTAAATTAAAATTGTTCCTGTTAAGGATTTCAAGAAATTCATCGGCCTCAGACTTTGTGCCACCCCAGATGCATAGTACAGTATGTCATCAATAAAACACCCCCAGTAAATAATTTTGTCTAAAAACGTATTTACCTGGGGGTCGAAGATGGCAACCTCCTCCCAACACCCTAAAAATAAGTTGGTGTAGGAGGGTGCCATCACTGACCCCACTGCAGTGCCAAAAGTCTGCAAATAGCATTTAGAATCAAACATGAAAAAGTTACTAGTAAGCACCAGTTCCAAAGCCTCAAAGACAAATGCAGAATCAGTAATGACATTCATTTGAAAAAGATCCTTAAAAAATTTAACAACATGCAATCCCAAATGATGTCTGATACTGGAATATAGTGCTTCAACATCAATAGTTAACCGCAAGTGGCCAGTATCAAATCTCTGATGCTGCATGGCCTCTAGGACCACCAGGGTGTCTTCTCAGGTATGAAGGTAAACGTTATCACCATAGTATACAGAAAACCATCCAAGAATTTGGATAGATTCTCACACAGTGAGCCAATCCCTGATATAACAGGACATCCTGGTGGCCTTAGAGGATCCTGGTGCATTTTTTGTAATAAGTAAAATGTAGGAACCACAGGGTATTTCTGGTACAGGTACCTGAATTCCTGGTCAGAAATAATACCATCAGACTTGTAGAACATCAAAATGTCCTGTAGTTTAGCTTGATAAATGGCTATGGGGGTTATCCTTTTTGAAGACCTCACTTTGTTGGAATGACATCTCTTTTGCCAGTTTACTATAAACGCAACTTGAAGATGAAATTTTCTTCATAATATTTAACTTTAAATAATATTTATGATAACTGTTAGTCAACCTGCTTTGCACTTCAAATATTCTCAAAATGTTTTTAAATTATCTCAGTAGTAATGGATAACATATATGTTTGACACCGCATTTGCATTTTGTCACTTTATGGTGATGTGCCCCTTTACATCTGGCTTTAAATAGAGTGGAACTGCTTCTGTTGTTCACTCCTCCTTTGAAGAACCCGAAGGGGTTTGAGGCACTAGGCACCTGTGTTGCACTTCAGTGTGGAGTCTTGGCCCAATAAAACCACTTTAGCAGCTACTTTTTTGTGAGGTCATGATGGTGACTGACAATCTTTGTAACACAGAAGAAAACTAAAACTATGTATTTTAAAGTATTACACAAAAAATGTATTTATGGGTTAGAAATGCTACTCGGGGAATATAATTTGGAGGGCAATTATAGTTTTTGGGTTTTCCTTTAATCTCTAAAGGGTCAATCATGGATATAAAGTACTAAAGTGGAAATGGAAATTTTATCACAGGTAGCATCAGTCGGCACAGGGACTGTGCTACATTCTTTAGTAACACCATGCAGGTTACCACTTGTTTTCTGCATGGACTTGTTTTTTTTGCACTACACAAAAAACATTTATAAAAAGCATTATGGGGTAACTGGCATTTGAGGAATGCGCTGATCTCTGGTACAAAGACTGAGGTCCAGCTAGTAGTTAATGATGCTTAGTTGTCTGTTCTGTGAGGAATTCATTTTTGTGTAATGTACCTTAAAAAAAAGCACCATCTTGTATAAAAACATCAATACAGAAACTAAACATTTGGGCAAATGCAGTAACATGGGATTGAAAATACAAACTTCTCCAGTTTTAAAAAGCTTGCACATGCTAAGCTTACCAGACATGTCCGGGGAGGGGCGGGGCAGGAGTTATGGGAGTAATTTGAATGACCATGTTAGTTTACCTCTGTGCTGGTGATTTTTATCTTTTTAATTTAATTAAGATCAACACAAAATTAAATGTTCAGTAATGTGCTTTAACACTTTTGACCTTTTATGATTAAGTGCAATAATCCACTCCAGGTGTCTATCTGTACAGCAATAAGAAAAAATTACTCACCTTAGTAATTATGTTTCTTCTAATGGAGTCTTGCTGTATTCTGACTATTGCAGTTAGCCCCAGCACTCAAACTGCCCCAGAGAGTAGAGGGTTAATTTCTATGCAGAGCATAGAACATTGAGCTCGAGCTCGATTCAAGCCTCTGTCTGCTGCACTTTGAAGTGCAACCGTCAGATTCTTACAAGCTAATGCTAACTAACTACTATATGGAAATTGTAAAATTTTTACTAGCCAAATGGCAACCAAATATTTTGGATCCCCAAAAAACTCGAGTCAAGAAATTCAAAATCAAAAACCAGGTAGTGAACAACTTAAGACTGTTAAATTAATAATATAACCCACTCCCCCTCTCTAAAAGGAGGGAGTACCCAAATGCTCCCCTGTGATGCGACACTGCACCTGCCAGCCCACTTCCCCAAAAAAGGTTCTGAGAAGGGAGGGAGGTCAGAATACGGCAAGACTCCGTTAGAAGAAACATAATTACTAAGGTGAGTAATTTTTTCTTCAAACAACATGAAGTCTTGCTGTGTTCTATTGCAGACTACCAAGCAGTACCTCCATGGAGGAGAGAATCAAACCTACCTTGGGAATAGACTCTGCAGTACTGCTGTACCAAACCAAGCATCACTCCTAGCCTGGATGTCCAGGGAGTAATGCTTGGTAAATGTATAGACTGTTTTCCAGGTGGCTGTTTTAAAGCTCTAGCAAAGGAATATCCCTGGCTGTAGCCAGGGAAGCAACTGTACCTCTAGTCAAATGAGCCCTCAGGCCTGAAGGAGGTATTTTGCCTACCTTCTCATAGTAGAATTGAATATAAGAGACTATCCACCTGGCAATAGTTCTCTTAGTGGCAAGTTTGCCCTTACCCACTTCCCCATAAGTGAGAAACTACTGAAGGGAGTAAAACCTGTGAGCCTTAGTATGCTCAATGTAGTAACTAAGGGCTCTTTTAACATCCAAACTGTGTAAACTTCTTTCTCCTGAAGAAGAATGATCAGGGAGAGACAGATTGGTTCAGATGAAAATCTGAAACCCCTTTAGGTAAAAACCTCCTATTAGTTCTAAGGACCACTTTATCACTATGGAATAAGATAAAATCAGGCTCCACTGACAGAGCTTGCAATTCACTGATATGCCTGGCAGAGGTAATAGCTACCAGGAACACAGTTTTCCAAGTCAAGTACTTAAGCTCTGCTGAAGACAAAGGCTCAAAAGGGGGTTGCATAAGCTGAGCAATGCAACCATTAAGATCCCAAGCAGGGGCAGGATCCCTAAAAGGGGGATTGGTATGAAGCAATCCCTTGAAAAATTGACAGAATACAGGGTGAGATGACAGTGAAGAAGGCTTTCCCACTGACAGAAAAGCAGAAACAGCTGACAAATGTACTTTGAGGGTAGCTGGTCTGAGGCCTAGGCCATTAAGATGAACCTTGTAATCCAGAACTGTAGACAATTCAGCAGTGTCTGGGGATATATGCTTCTTGGAACACCAAATGCTGAATCTTTTCCATTTGGAGTTATACGTTTTTCTGGTGGCAGACTTTTGAGAGGCTTTGAGAATATCCATAACCCCTTGGGACAGATGCAAATCTGCATACTCTAACTCTTCAAGAGCCAAGCCTTGAGATTGAGAGACCGAAGATTGGGGTACCAAATCCTCCCAAGAGGAGGTTAACAGGTTGTAATTCTCAGGAAGAGACAGAGGAAGATGGACTGCTAGGGACAGCAACAGGGGGTACCATGTCTGCCTGTCCCAGTCTGGAGCAATCAGAATCACTTTGCAAGGCAGTGACCTTACTTTGACCAGAACCTTGAACAGTAGAGTAAAGGCATATAGAAATTTCCCTTCCCAGTTGAAAATCAGAGCATCCAGAGGGACTGAGCCCAAGACTGGGGGTCTGCAACAAAACAGAGGAAGTTGGTGATTGTCTGGGGCTGCAAAAAGATCTATCTTTGGAGTGCCCCACTTTGAAAAAATCACTTTCAAGACCAGAGGGTCCAGGGACCATTCGTGATGGCCCTGGGAGATCCTGCTCAATGCATCTGCTAGCACATTGTCCTTCCCTGGAAGGCAGACAGCTATTAGAGAGGTCTGCAGAGAATAAGCTAGGGACCACAATTTCATGGCTTCCGTGCACAAGGCCATGGACTGAGTGCTTCCCTGCTTGTTGATGTACCACATGGTGGTGGTGTTGTCTGTCCTGACCTGAACCACCTTGTTCTGTACTGACTGAGAGAAAGCTTGCAGGGCCAGAAAGACCACCCTGAGTTCCAAGAGACTGATATGAAAAGGGATTCCTGAGGGGACCAAAGTCCCTGGGCTGTGAGAGCCCCCAGATGGGCTCCCCACCCCAATAGAGAAGCATCCGTGGTTAGGACCACAGAGTGAGACTGAGTGATGAATGGGACTTCATGCCTGAGGTTGCCCTGATCCTGCCACCATTGGCGAGCCTGGATCAGAGTCTGAGTCACTGGAACTAGTTTGGTTAGAGAATCTTTCTTCTGAGACCAATAGGCCCTCAGGTGAAACTGAATGTCCCTCATCTGAAATATGGCCCCTTGGACCACTGCTGTATAAGATGCCATGTGGCCCAGAAGCTGAAGGAAGTGCCTTACTGGCCGAGAGATCAGAAGGTGGAATGAAGAAGCCAGCTCTACAATAGCCCTCGCCCTTTCCAGGGGAAGAAAAGCTCTTGCTTTGACTGTATCCAACTCTGCCTCTATGAAGGTGAGGAGCTGTACAGGCTCAAGAACTAACTTGGGAAGATTGAGAAGGAATCTAGGGAAGTGAGCACTTGCTGAGTCACTTGAAGGTCTGACTTGGTCTGGGAACTGACACACAATGAGCCAGTCATCCAGGTATGGGAATATTTTTCCTTCTTAAAAAGGCCACTACTACTGCTAGGCATTCTGTGAATACCCTTGGAGCTGATGTCAGGCCAAAGGGCATAGCTTTGAACTGATAATGGCCTGAAGGTAATTCGAACCCGAGGTATTTTCTGGGGGAGCACCTCATGGGAATGTGAAAGTAGGCATCTTTTAAGTCCAGGGAGGCTAGCCAGTCCCCTGGCCTTAGAGAGGGAAGGATTATTCCCAGAGTCAACATTTTGAATTTTGGTTTTAAAAGATGTTTGTTCAGGTATCTTAAGTCTAGGATGGGTCGCCACTCACCTGTCTTTTTTGGGGTAAGGAAGTACCTGGAGTACAGACCTTTGCCCCTGTGCAATGTAGGAACTCTCTCTACAGCCTTTAGAGTCAGTAGAGATGAAACCTCTGCCTCTAGAGCAATGGTTTTGGAGATGCTTGTAGGTTGAAAGATCTGGCCCTCAGCTTTGGAAATTTCTTGAAGCTGAGAACCAGCCCCTGGCTTACCACCTCCAGGACCCACTTGTCTGAGGTAACAGACATCCAGTCCTGGATGAAGTAAGCCAGCCTGCCTCCTACAGGAATGGTGGAGTCGACCTGGGCTGACACATCAGGGTGTCTGCTTGGCAGGAGCCTTAGTTTGAGGGATGGATGCAGCCCTGCTCATCCCCTTTCTGCCTCTCCCTCTGAAGAATCCCCTATCAGGAAAGGGAGAAGAGGCCTGTGATTGGTAGAAAGGCCTATGAAAAGGCCTGCCCCTGCCCCTAGCTTGCTGCCTTTGAGGAGTTGCCTGCCTTTCCTTGGCCTGTGCACTCCTCTAGGTGGTCCTATACTCATCCATCTTTTTCATGTAATTCTCTGCCTGCTCCCCAAACAGAGAATTACCCACCACAGGGAAATCCATGGCCTTAGCCTGGGTGTCCTGTGAGAGGGTAGTACATCTGAGCCAAGACATTCTTCGAAGAGCCACAGATGTAGCCATGACTCTAGATAACACATCATTGGAGTCCACAGCAGCATGGAACTGTACCTTAGATGCCTCAATCCCATCAGCAGCCACCCCCTCCAGCTCCGAGGCTAGCTGGGAGAAGGCCTGCTTAGCCAGTGCCAATACAGTGTCCCACCTGGACTTCTGATACCTGCTGCATAGGCCATATAATTAGCCTGCCTGAGTCTCAAGGCAGATGTCATGTACTGTTTCTTTGCCATGGCATCCAGCTTCCTAGAGTCTTTATCTGGGGGGTGTGAAGCCAAGGGTATATTAGCCTTATCACAGGCTGCAGCCTGCACAACCCCAACGTGGCTGCCTTGTTGATACAAGTACTCTGTACCTGAACCTGATAAGGTGTACCTTTTGTTCATCCTTCTGTTGACAGGAGGTACAGAATTTGGAGTTTTTAAAATCTTTTGTGTCTGTTTCCCAAAATACTTTTGAAGGGGAATAGACAGTCTCGTGGACTCTGGGATGTCCATCATCTCCACATAATCAGGTTCCTTTTGTTCCTCTACAGCTTCTTCCATGGGGAGCTGGAGGGTTTCTGCCACTTTTCTGTAAAACATGTAGTGAGAAGGGAACTCATAAAGCCTAGGAGGGGAAACACCAGAAGGCCTGCCTGGGAAGATGTCCGGTTCAATGGGCTCAACCAGACCTTCCACACCACCATCATCATCATAATCTTTATCCCCCTCCAAATCCGGGTCATAGAAATCTTCAGGGGCATAATCTTGAACCAGAGGAATCGACCGAACCGAGTGCCTGCAAGAAGGCGCCGGATCAGACGGAACCGGGCAAAGCAATTCTTCAGTCCTTATCGTTTTGGAAATCTCTTCAGCGGTCAGAAAATGGGTCTCTGGATCTGAACCGGCTGATTTTTCTTTTCTTTTCCTTTTTGTAGGAACCGATCCCTCAATATCAGCTCTCCTCTTGCCCGAAGAAGTATCGCCCTGGTCAGAGGGCACTCCCTCAGGTTCGGTCGGAACCGAATTGGGCTGGCCATCCGGGTCAGCGGACTTCTCTGCCTCCTTATCCCTAAGCCTACCTAATCTTTTTTCCAGGGTAGACTTGGGGAAATTTTTACAGATTTGGCAGTCTGAATTGAGGTGGGCAAATCCCAGACAATAAACACAGGTGGTGTGGGGATCAGCCTTAGCAAAGACCTCCCCACACACACTGCAATGTTGAAACCCAGTGGGCCTGTTTTTTTTTTTTTTTAGGGTTTCTCAGACATAGCCATCCTAACCACAAACTTACCCTTTTTATGGCAAACAACCAGGCAAGACACCCTTATCGGTTTCTAACCATGTCACGGGTATTGGAAAAAAACACAAGAAATGCATTTTTTTTTAAACCGATAAGGACCGGTAACCACACTCTAACTTTAGAAACAAAGAAAGAATATATAATTCACTAAACGGCCGGTTCAGCCAAACCGGTAGAAAAATGAATTTTTACAATTTCCACAAGTTTACTATGTCTAGTTCACTACCTAGTACTTACTGTACCACAGACAGAGATCTGAACCGAAACTTGTGAAAAATAATCAGTAAAACCGAGGACTTTAACAGACTTTCAAACCGCGAGCAAAGGAGAAATCTCTGGAGCGACTGTTCAGTTAGGCGGAGTAAAGAATCTAATGGTTGCACTTCAACGTGCAGCAGACAGAGGTTTGAACCAAGCTCGAGCTCAACGTTCTATGCTCAGCATAGAAATTAACCCTCTACTCTCCAGGGCAGTTTGAGTGCTGGGGCTAACTGCAATAGTCAGAATACAGCAGGACTTCATGTTGTTTGAACCCAAGTTTCTAGGTGCTGAAGACCCTTGTCTGTGCCTCATGCCTCACACCCCCCAACCCACAGCACTTGGTTACTATATTATATTATACAATATACAATATTGCCACACAGCTGACCTTGGATTATTCCTGACTTGGTGACCCCAGTACTACTGGAGCTCTCTTGATCAACAGGAGACATTTTAGGAATACACTTTAATGCATTCAGTGGGCAATACTATTAGAGCTATGTGGCGATTTTGGAGAGTCATTTGAGGGTGGGAGGTTAATGCTTACTATGCCCAGTACTACTAAAGATTGTGTACTCCGTAGTGGACATTTTAGGGATTTTGTGTGTATGCTGTTAAACAAGGGCATCAGCACATTACAAAAACTAGGGGGGGGCTGAAGTTTAAAAGGCCCCCTAAAGCTTACAATGGCTGGCAGAATACTGACAAGGCAGGCAATGCTTAAAAGGCTTAAATAGCATAGCACACATGTAAAATAGTGGGGGTGCGACTCATGCCTCCTCAGCCCTATGGTTCTGACATTCATGGGATTCAAATAACATTTATAGAGTACTGTATCTTTCAAGAATCAGTCTTCACTATAGAGTCCTACTCTTTGGTTTTAATGCAGGAGACACTAGGATCCTACGGAAGTTCTATCTTTGGAGGCCTGAACACACCATTCTTTGGCTTTTGACATGGTGGAACATGGGGTGCTGCTGGCTCATCTGAGGCAGTATATAGGACTCACAGGGACAATAGTTCAAGTCCTACTTATCTGGCAAGGTGCAGCAGGTGGCACTTTGCTCATTCATCTTAAGCAGTGCTGTACTCTGTTGTGGCATACCACGTAGGTCTATTCTGGCTCCCATGTTGTTCTCAGTGTATATGTCGCCATTGGAGATCATTAGACACCATGACTTTTTCATTGCTATGCTGCTGATACCCAGCAATATGCATCTTGTGCACCTGATGCCAGGGCAGTTGTCTTGGAAATGAGAGCGTTCCTTAAGGGAATCCAGGACTGGATGGTGGCCAGCTGGCTTAGACTGAACCCATGGAAGATGGCGCTGCTACTGGTGGAGCTGGTTCTGTTTGTTCCATCATTGACAAGTAGCAGCACTGTTCTACATTCCATAGATGGCACTGCACTGGAAGCTATGGATAGGGTGAGGAATTTGGGGGTTACTGTGAACTCCAAGCTGACATTAGAACATCAAGTGTCAGTTGTTGTCCACAGTGGCTTTTTCCACATTCGTAACATTTCCCAGATCAAGCCCTTTCTGGAACTGACTGACCTGGCAACACCTGTGAATGCCCTAGTGTCATCAAGGCTGGATTACTATAATGCTATCTGCCAGGTTGTTGCACTGCCTACAGCAGGTGCAGAATGACGAAGCCTGACTGGTGCAGGCCTCTTGTCTGTTCCTTCAGCTCACTTAGAATCTTCTGGTGATAGGGTGTTCGGGGTGGCTACTCCAATCCTCTGGAATACCCTTTCCTCAGAGGTAAGAGGTGCTGCGTCACTGGCATTAAGTCGCACGTGGAGACATATCTGTTTGAAATGTGCTTTAGACCTAGTGCTGCTGCTTGAATTATTTTTAATTTACAAATGTTATTGCCATGGTTCTAATGCACTATCTGATTGTGAGGTGTCCAGAGCCTTTGGGAATGGGCACCATAGGTTCATAATGAGCAGGGAACACAAAAGTCCATTGTGCTTGCACTTAATCAAGAATGTTTCTAGTTATTCTATTTCTAATGCAATAATCATCCAGCTTGGCCTTAAAGTTACTCATATCTTTGCTACCCCACTCTCTCTAAAGGGAGTAAATTCAATAGTGCTACAACCCTTTGGTTGTATCAAAATGCATGCCTCTGAACAAAAAAGGTCCCCTTTCAGTTGTAGATCATGAGATCTTGTGTTATGGTTCTGACTTTTCAAGCTAAAATTATATAAATAAAAATGCATTGCCTTGCACATGTGCATGGCAAAGAGTGTGGTGGTTTGGCTGTTTTTTTTTTTTTTTTTAGATCTGTGGTCAGTGGATTGGCAGTTTTTCAGATCTGTGGTCAAAGTGGATACCTGGAAAAACCTGAACACAGAAAGTACAGTTGCGTAAGAACTTACCATAACAGTAGATCTTCGACAGAGGTTCCTGCAGTATGTCATAACATATAGGTCTGTGCCCCCCTGGCATCAGAACCGCACAGCAAACTTTTGCTAGCAATGTCTGGCAGGAGACCGCCCATCCAACGTCACATGGCGGATGTCAGCGTGACCCTATGTAGTGGGCGGTCCCCGTGCCTGCATTCCAGTTCTCCCGCCAGAGATCCAAAGAGGATAAGACAGGAGAAAGGATGAATATCCTGGAGCCCAGTTCAGAATGATCTGTAAGAAATGCAGAGACTGGGGGAAGAAGGAAGAGAAAGTGTGACCTACTGCAGGAACCTCTCTCGAATATCTACTGTTACAGTAAGTTCTTACGTAACTGTACCATCTTACTTCGAGAGGGTTCCTGCAGTAGGTCATAACATATAGGACTGAATCCCAAGCACTCACTTTCAGAGAGACTAACAGAAGCAGGGAAGGAGGAAAGTCTGAAAACAACCAGGATAGGCCTAGGACAGTAGGCCCTGCAAAATGGTGAGGTCAAAACCTTCCCTGTGCCTAGAGGCAATGTCCAGACTGTAATGCTTTGTGAAGGTATGGACAGAACTCCAGATTGCTGCCACACAAATCTCTGCTGCAGAAACATTTCTTAGGAAAGCTGCGGAAGCAGCCATACCCCTGGTAGAGTGACCTCTGACCTCTCCCGGAAGAGGTTTGTTGTGGTTCTGGTAACAGAAGCGGATGCAGTTAGCCAGCCATTTGGAGAGGCACGGCTTAGAAACTGCTGACCCCAAGGATTTGGGGGCAAAGGAAACAAAAAGCTGTTCTGACTTGCATGTGTCCTTGGTCCTGTGGACATAACAACACAAAGCCCTATGTACATCCAATGAATGAAGGAGAGCCTCACCCCTATTCATGTGAACGGGGCAGTATACAGGGAATTCATCAGTCTGGTTTAAGATGAACTCAGAGACCACCTTGGGAAGAAAAATACAGTTACGCAAGAACTTACCGTAACAGTAGATCTTCAAGAGGAGCTCTTGCAGCAGGTAATACCATTAGGACTCAAGCCGGCAGGCGTCAGGATCCCATGGAAAACTTGCAGCTTGTAGTCTGAGGCAGGGGACTGCCCCCATCGGCTACGCCCAACATCAGACGTGGTATAAAGGGGGCGGTCCCCTGGCGCCATCTCAGTTCTCCCGCTGGAAACCCAGTTAGAAACAAAACTGGAGAACCGAGCAGGAAGTACCCACCACGTTCTGGTGATATAATAACCAAAATACTATCCTGGGGGATGAAGGGTGGGAAAGCCACCTGCTGCAAGAGCTCCGCTTGAAGATCTACTGTTACAGTAAGTTCTTACATAACTGTACTATCTGTCTTTGAGGGTGGAGCTCTTGAGCAGGTAATACCATTAGGACTGAGTCTCAAGCAGTAACCAAGGATAGGCCCAGGTCTGAGGGCGGCAGGGGGAGATGCTGAAAAGCTGAAAAACAGCTGGAAATGTTAGAAAGGCATCCAAGAGAGTAGGCCTTGCAGGACTGCTAGTTCAAAACCTGCTCTCCTTCTGGATGCAATGTCCGGGCTGTAATGTCTAATGAAAGTGTGGACTGAATTCCAAGTAGCTGCAGCACAAATTTCTGCTGAGGAGACATTTTTTAGTGCTGCGAAGGAGGAGGCCACTGCTCTGGTACAGTGGCTCCTGACTGTTCCTGGAAGTGGTTTGTTATGATGCTGGTAGCAAAAAGTAATACATTACACCAGCCAACGGGCTAGTGAGTGTTGGGAAACAGGAGCCCCTAACATTCGCTTGGTGAATGAGACGAACAACTGGTCCAACTATCTGGAGGATCGAGTCCTGTGGAGGTAATACCTCAAAATTCTGTGAACATCCAAGGTGTGCAACAGTGCTTCACCTTGGTTAACAAATTCCGGATAATAAATCGGAAGATTGATGTCCTGGTTAAAAGTCAGCACGGACACCACCTTCGGCATGAACTTAGGGTTCATGCGCAGGGTCACCCTGTTCCTGTGGAAAACTATGTAAGGTTCCTTACACATCAGGGCCTGGAGCTTGGAAACTCTTCGAGCGGAGGTAATGGCTACCAAAAGGAGGCTCTTTCGTGACAGGAAGCACAGCTCACAGGAGACTGCTGGCTCGAAAGGAGGAAGGGGGAGTTTCTCCAGGATGAAAAGTAAGTCCCAAAAATGTCTCCCCTGGGAGGTCTGATATGTAAGACCCCTCGTAGAAATGTCTTACAGACGTTGAGCTGTGCCAGTGTTTTATCTCTGATAGGATCATGATATGCAGAAACCGCACATGTGTACCTTAATGGATGAATAGCTCAGTCCTAAATCCAGAAGGTGACAGAGATATTCTAGCACGTGCCTAGCCGGGCAACCCAGGGGATTTAGCCCACAGACAGAAGCATTTCCATGTCAGAGCATAGGTGGCCCTGGTGGAAGGCTACCTTGCTGCAACCAAGATTTCAGCCACCTTGCTTGACAGTCCTAGTCTCTCTTCCGCTAAGGCTGCAGGAGCCACGCATGCAGGTGAAGAGCGTGAAGAACAGGATGGACGAGTGTCCCCTGCTCTTGTGACAGTAAGTGGGTGGAGAGTGGCAATTCAACTTGAGGCTCCAGTGACAGTTGCTGGAGCAACAGATACCAGATCTGATAGAGCCATAGAGGAGCCACCAGAATCATTCTGGCTCCCTCTGACTGTAGCTTGAGCAGTACTCTCTGAATGAGAGGAAAAGGAGGGAAGCCATACAGGAACTTCCCTGTCCAAGAGAGGGACAATGCGTCTCACCAAAAAACACCAGGCCCTGGAACGAGCGAGCAAACATTTTGCAGTTTGGCATTGCACGGGGATGCAAAGAGGTCCAACTCTGGATGGCCCCAGCACCGAACAGGTCATCTGCGACATCTTGAAGCAGTTTCCACTCGTGATTCAGAGAGGTAGAGCGGCTGAGACCATCAGCGAGAACATTATGAAGCCCAGGCAGATCAGCTGGCTCTCATTTCAGTTCATGTTCTACTACCCAATCCCACACTCTCATGGCCTCCATGAAAAGGGGGTATGAATGAGTCCCCCCTTGTTTGTTGATGTAGAAGACCACTGGTGTGTTGTCTGTCTGCACCAGGAGAGGACCCAGAAAGAGCTGGTCTCTGAATGCAATAAGTGCATTCAGCACGGCTCTCATTTCCAGAACTTTTATGTGTAGAGAGCTCTCTATGACAGACCAAGATCCCTGGGTCCTGTGATCCCCTAAATGAGCCCCCTAACCAGACAGAGAGGCATCTGTGGTTAAAGTCTGGAGAGGAGCAAATCTCTGGAATGGAACTCCTCCCACTAGACTGTCTTGGCAGAGCCACCATTTGAGGGAATGATGTACCGCTCGAGACATCTGGATTTAGAGATCCAGATTGTCCACTGATTGGTCCCACTGGACCCTGAGATGCCATTGGAGGGTCCTCATATGTAGTCTGGCCAAGGGTACTGTGGATATGGCAGCTGCCATATGGCCTAGAAGCTGTAGAACAGCCCGGGCAGGGGAACAGGAGGCCTTCTGAAGCCTGCTAGCCAAACCCTGAAGGCAGTCTGCCCTGTCTGGAGGCAGAAAGGCTCTTCCCTGTCCATTGTCCAGATTGGCCCCTATAAACTGCAGCCTTTGCGTTGGCCAAGTGTATAATTTTGGCCAATTTATTGTGATCCCAAGGGAGGAAAATAGAGCCTGTGTCTGTCATAAGGCAATTAGAAGCTCCTCCTCCAACCGAGTGGAGAAGAGCCAATCGTCCAGGTAAGAGTAGATGAAGAGGCCTCTCCTGCGGAGGGCCACCGCTACCTCCACTAGACACTTGGTGAAAACCCTGGGGGCAGAAGAAAGGCCAAAAAGAAGTACCAAGAATTGGTAATGCTCATCCTGGAAGCTCAAGCAGCTGTCTCCAATTACAGCTTCCGGCTGTTTCTAGCAGAAGAGGACCGGTTGCAGAGCAAGAAACAGAAGTCTAGAACTACAGATTTTTACTAGTTTCCTCCCCCACCCAAAGCCAGTTCTAGTTTTATAGCCACTGAATTTGACTGACAACAGGAACTTCCTGTTTGGCAGTAGGAAGGGAAGGATCACTGAGACATATTAGTTTGAGCAACCTTGAAGGGACCTAAAAAAAAAAAAAAAAACTCTTTATCCCCCCTGGAAGCTGGAGGTCTGATTCCAAGCACGGAGGAAGGAGACTACTGAAGACTACAAGAATTTCCTGTCCCAGAACAGGAAGGGTGAGAGTTGTAAGGGCACATAGGCAGTAAGAAGGTAAGTGTAAAAATACATAGAGGGAGGAGACAATAAGCATACAAAGCAACAGGAGAGGGGACACAAAATAAGTCAAGATGGGAGCGGTGCAGTGCAATGGCTGTGGAGCAGCAGTGTTCCGAGAGACATTCTGGAGGCTGCGATTCTGCCCTGTTTGCAGGCACCTCTCTGGTCTGAAGGAGGAGGTTGCCCGTCTCCAGGCTGACCTGGCTAGGATTCGTGAAACCTCTTCCCCCACCCAGGGACCACCAGGGCCACCACCGTTACCTCAGAGGTTGCCAAGAAAGAGGAGCGGTTGGACCAAGGTTGGCTCAGGGAGGGAGAGGGTGGTGGAACAGAGGTGCATCCCTCCAGTTGTAGCTCTCCACAATTCATATGCTGTTCTGGCAAAAAGTGGTTCCTCTATGGAGGCACCGGCAGTGGAGACCAAGGAGGATGCTGGGAACCTCCACAAGGGAGACCCACAGGAGGATGGCACGAGACCCCAGGAGAGAAACAACTCCTGGTGGGAGATTCAATCATGGGGGGTAGACGTGGGGAGGAAGGGATAGGGAGGTAGGTGCCTGCCTGGCGCCACGGCTTGGAGGGACAGGAAGCGAATCCTCAGGATCGCGGGAGCAGCTGCACGAGGGAGGGAGCTGGATGTCATTGTCCACCTAGGGACAAATGACCTGGCTGTAAATGGGATCAGAGCGGTGCAAGAGGAGTTTGTGGAGTTGGGGAGGGGCCTTAGACAAGTAGCATGTACGGTAACCTTCTCGGAGGTGCTGCCTGTCTATGGCAAGGATGATGCTAGGGTATTCCGCATCATGGGATTCAATGAATGGTTGAAAAACTGGTGTGGAGCTCAGGGTTTTGGCTTCATAGGGGACTGGGGAGCCACCTGGAGGGATACAGACTTATACTGGTGCGATGGTCTTCATCTGTCATGGGGGGGAACCAGGATCCTAGGTGACAGGTTTAAATGCTTCATTGGCAAGCATTTAAACTAGCCAAGGGGAGAGGCACTGAAAAGGAGCAGGGAAATCCCAGCCTCCCCCCACAAAGAGCAGTAGTTAGAGAGGTAAACACCAAGGCAGAGAAGTCAGTAGGGAGCAGGACAGGGATAAATGCAGAAGAAGGTGTTAAGGACAGGGATGGGACTAAAAGGGGTAAGGCCATAAAAAAATAAATGGAAGGTGATGAGTACCAATGCCTGTAGTCTGTGCAACAAGCTCCCTGAACTAGTGGCCTTAATGGAAGAGGGATGCCTGGATATTGTGGCAGTCACTGAAACATGGTACACAGAGAACCATGAGTGGGAAGTCAACATACCAAGATACACAGTCTACAGGAATGACAGGGTGGGTAAAAGAGGAGGAGGAGTAGCTCTCTATATAAGGGAAGGGATTAAAGCAACAGAACTAAAGAGTAAACAGAAAGTTGATGAGTCACTATGGGTCACCCTGGAGACAGGAAATGGCACCACAATCCGCATGGGGGCTGTGTACAGACCCCCATCTCAGGGGGGGAAATGGACAAAGAAATTATAGAAGGCGTCCTTAAAATGGCAGAAAAAGGGGAGATATTGTTGATGGGGGACCTGAATATGCCAGATGTTAACTGGAGTACCTTTGCTGCCGGCACATCCATGAGCAGGGTCATTCTTGATGCCCTACAGTGGGCATGCCTCAGGCAGCTAGTGTTGGAACCCACTCAGGAGGGAGCAATCTTAGACCTGGTACTCTCAAATGGGGAAGAAGAAAGGATCTCAGATTTAGAAGTGGGTAGCCATCTGGGAACAAGTGACCACTAAACAGTGTGGTTCACAATAAACACAGCCATAGAGTCAAGCCATACAAAAACAAGAGTATTGGACTTTAGGAAGGCTGACTTTGGGAAAATGAGAGAGTGCCTTAGAAAAGCACTAGCAAATGGGCAAGAGGGAGGAGGGTGGAGGAACAATGGGAATAATCAAAACAGCCATACTCTGAGGCAACAAGCCTTTGTGTGAAGCAAATCAATAAAACAAAATGAAGGAAAAAACCACTATGGTTGTCAAAAGAGGTGGCAGGGACGGTTAAGGAGAAAACGATAGCATTAAGGAAATATAAGGAAACACAGAAGGAGCAGGACAGAGAACTTTATCAGATAAAGTCGAAGGAGGAAGGGAAGGCAGTCAGAATAGCAAAAGCACAAACTGAGGAAAAGATAGCCAACTCTGTTAAGAGGGGGGATAAAACTTTTTATAGGTACATTAGTGAGTGAAGAAAGACCAAGGGAGGAATACAGAGACTTAATAAAGGGGAGGGAATGTGGGCAGAGGTGACAGTGAAAAAGCAGGGATGCTGAATGAATATTTCTGCTCAGTATTCACAACAGATGAGGAGGGGGAGGTGCCTAAACCAAACAAGGGGGAAACTCTGAATAGGGGGGTCGATACCAGTCCATTCACAGAAGAAAGGGTTTTGAAAGAACTCTTGAAATAGGGTGGACAAAGCAATGGGGCCTGATGGGATTCACCCAAGAATACTAAAAGAACTAAGGGTAGAACTAGTAACACCACTAACTACTCTCTTTAACAAATCATGGGAGGATGGAGTGGTACCTGAGGACTGGAGGAGGGCAAATGTGATTCCACTTCACAAAAGTGGGAGCAGGGCAGAGGCAGGAAACTACAGACCAGTTAATTTGACTTCAGTGGTAGGGAAAATGATGGAATCACTTCTGAAGGAAAGAATTGTTGAGTACCTAGAGGCCAGTAGGGCACAGGACACAAGGCAGCATGGTTTCACAGCAGGAAGGTCATGTCAGACGAACCTAATAGATTTCTTTGACTGGGTGACCAAAGTAGTAGACCAGGGAGGGGCTGTGGATATGGCCTACCTAGATTTTAGCAAGGCATTCGACATAGTATCACACAAAAAATAATATACAAGTTAGCCAGCCTTGGAGTGGGTCCCAAGGTGGTAGCCTGGATAAAAAACTGGCTGGACAACAGAACGCAAGAGGTAATAGTAAACGGAGTCCTCAGTGAAGAAAGGAGGGTAACTAGCGGGGTACCGCAGGGTTCGGTACTGGGACTGGTCCTCTTTAATATCTTTATACGTGACATTGGAGAGCACCTGGAAGGAAAGGTATGCCTCTTTGCAGATGACACAAAGATATGCAACAGGGTTGATACACAAGGTGGGGTGGAAAGAATGAAAAGGGACTTGGCAAGGCTGGAGGAATGGTCAAATACGAGGCAGCTCAGATTCAATGCAAAGAAGCGCAAGGTAATGCATCTGGGAAACAAAAACCCAGGGGAAGAGTACACAATGGGGGTGAGTTAATAACAACAAAAATTGAAGGAGACCTAGGAGTAATTATATCAGATGACCTAAAGGTGGGCAAGCAATGTGAGAAGGCAGTAAGGAGGCTGGGGGATACTGGGATGCATAGGGAGGCATTAACAGTAGAAAACAGGAAGTTGTTATCCCTCTCTACAGACAGTTAGTGAGACCTCATCTGAGTACTGTGCGAATTCTGGAGACCCCATCTCATAAAGACATAGATAGAGTGGAGGCTGTTCAGAGGAGGGCAACCAAAATGATGCAAGGTCTGCACCAGAAGACATACGAGGAGAGACTAAAGCAGCTTAATATGTATACCCTTGAGGAAAGGAGAGGGAGGGGGGACATGATGAAACTTTCAAGTATCTCAAGGGAATTAACAAGGTACAAGAGGGTAGTATCTTTCAGAAGAAGAGATGTGCAAGAACAAGGGGGCACAATTTGAAGATAGAGGGGGGACGGCTCAGCGGTAATGTTAGAAGGTATTTTTTCACAGAGAAAGTTGTGGACGCATGGAACAGCCTTCCTGAGGAGGTTGTGGAGTCGGGAACAGTGGGAGAATTCAAGAATGCATGGGACAGGCATAAGGCAATTCTAGTGGGGGGAGGGCAGGAGGAAGTAAGCTGTTGATTAACTAGAATCTGCAGCTTATCCGTCAGGTAGGGAAATGGGCAGACTGGGTGGGCCAAGCGGTCCTTATCTGCCATCAAATTCTATGTTTCTATGTAAGCACAAAAACTTTCTGTGAGACTTCAGGACCTTGATTTGCATGTAGGCGTCCTGCATATCTAGGGAGCACAGCCAGTCCCCTTGCTTGAGTAAAGGGAAGAGACCTGCCAGAGTGACCATCCGAAGCCTCTGGTATTTTATAGAGAGAGAGATTGAGCTGGCTCAGATCCAGAACTGGATGAAGGTCTCCCATTTTCCTCGGGACCAGGAAGAAATGGTAGTAGTAACCCTTTCCCTTCTGGGCCTGTGGAACCTTTTGGATGGCTCTTTTTTCTAGGAGCTGTTTCATCTCCGCTTCTAGAAGAAGACTGTTTTCCGGTGGACAATGGGCCAGTGGGGTTGTCCGGGGGGATAGAGATGAACTCTATCGTGTACCCTTTTCGAACGGTATCCAGTACCCATTGGTCCGCAGTGATACTGGACCAATCGAATGGGTAAAGCGCAAACCACTCTCCTACCTTCTCATTCTGCCTGTCCCTGGGGGGGGGGGGCAGGTTGAGGTGGTGGAGGGGCCCTGGGAGTTTTGGTCTGCTTGGGGCCCCGGAAACCTTGAGGGGCAGTGTGACCTCACCTCTTGAACCCCTTACCGTGGGACTGTTTACTCCCCTGTCCTTTACGAAAAGGGCGCCTGCAGGGTTCCTGTGGCTGGGATTTATACATGGGGTGCACGTCGGCCACCGCTTTTCCTGACTCCTTAAGTTGCTTAATCATTTGTTCAACTTCCGGGCTGAACAAAACGGGACCCTGAAAAGGGGAATCCAAAATGGACTCTTGTAGGTCCGGCTGGAAGCCCATGAGCCTAAACCAAGACTGCAGTCTCCTACAGACCCCTGAGGCGGCTGCTCTGGAGGCCATATCCACGGCGTCGTAAGAACACCTGAGGGCATGTTTGTCCACATCTAAACCCGACTGGGCACACACTAGAATTTCTTGTTTCGAGTCGGAGTCTGGCATAGCTTCAACGAGGTCCACTGTCTTCCTCCACAGCGACTGCTGGTAGGTAATCATGTGGGCCATGAAGTTCAAAGGCCTGATGGCCCCAGTGGCTGAGGAGAAGATTTTTCGGCCCCAATCATCTAACTTTTTAGAGATGGGATCCAGAGGTTGGGAACTCAAATGCTTTGGCTGAGACCCTCTGCCGTGGGCAGCCATGAAGACCAACAAATTGGCCTTCGGTTGTTCGGCCAGAAAAGGTTCAGACTTTGGAGGTTTATAAAGACTGTTCAGCTTCCTAGGGACTGCCAGAATGGAGGACGGCGTACGCCAGGTGAGGTGTGTTACATCCTGAAATGGTTCCATGAACTGTGGAATCACCAAAGGTTTGGGTTCCTTCTCTCCAAGAAACTGGGCCAGGCGCTTGCGCTCTGGGTCCAGATCTGTGTCCCACTCATATATATCCTGGATGTGCCTCATAATGTCCAAAAATGAGGGGTCATCTGGGGGGGACCTCAGGGAATCTTTAGGTCCCGGAGAGGGAGGACAGAATTTCCCATCTGAATAAGGCTCTGAATCCACGTCACCTTCATCCAAGGAGGACGTGACAGCAGGGGAAGAAGGAGATGGAGATGAGGGTCATTTCCTTCTCTTCCCCATAGGGTCCAGACATGGGTGCTCATCCTCACCCCCCCTGAGGCCCTGGGGTGGGCGGGGGACCCATGGGTGGCGGAGGAGGGACAGTGTCTGGGGGTCTATACAGAAGATCCGCTTTAACTGTATTCCATCACGTAGTGTACAGACTCCAGATATTTGCTACTGGGACAACCACAGGTGCTGGCGCCGGGTCTGAGGGGCTGGGCATCGGGTCTTTAGGTGCGGGCATCTGACCAAGCAGGTGTCAGGTCCAGGATCCCGGCATCAGTAGGCCGATGACCGGCAGTGCCTTCATCTGTATGTCTGGGTGTGGCTTTGTAAGGCATCTGGTCCCTCGGAGGAGGAGGGGTGGATGGCTGGTCTTCATCTGGCGACCGCCCCATGTCAGGCATCGAGGAATGGGTCGATGGAGTAGCCAACCGGCTAGGCTTGCGCTGGTCTGGAGGAGGGTGCACCTTAGTGAGATGGGGAGGCGTCCGAGTCCAGGCGGCCTCCTGCCTACCTGAGGGTTCTTCTGAGCGCTTGCATTTATCAGAAGAACTGGGCCTGTTCTGAGCCCTGGACAGGCTTTCCTGGGTCAACCCTGAAGGTTTTAGAGGTCGGTGAGCCAGGGTAGACTGATGGTGTCCTGACGAGGCCAACTCCCAATGTTTGCCCTGAGAGGAGGCGGGAGCGGACTTAGACGCGTGGAAAGGTTTGGACGGCTGACCTGGAACTGAACCGGACCTCTGGCTGGAGGACGAAGAAGACGAGGCCAGCATGGCTGGTGACTTAGGGCGAGATTCAGACCTGGCCCGATCCTTATCTTTGTGGTGATGCTTCCCCCCAGATGACCAATCTTTGGGTGGGGAATCCCTGGCGGAAGAAGATGAGCTGGCTCCTGATCCTCGCTGCATGGCTGCAAGTTTCTTTTCCAGCATTAAGGTCTTGAATGTGTGGGCCCTCCTGGCATGCATCTTCTGGTTGAGCTTCTGACAATGTGTGCAGGTGTTGGGCTGGTGATCCGGGCCTAGGCAGAGGAGGCAGGCCGCGTGGCAGTCTTTGGCCGGGATCTGCTTTCTGCATGGACATTTTGACTTCTGCCATGGTGGGGAGGGCGATGACATAATCAAGGTATTGAAAAAAGGATTCTGAAGAATTCTGACATTCGATGGCTGTCAACTGCTAAGGAAGGCGTCCGAGGAGCTGAACTACATGGGTTGACAGTGGGAAAAGAACTGAAATGGCGCCAGGTGACTGCCCCATTTATACCATGTCTGACGGGCATAGCCAACGTCGGGGGTGGTCCCCTACCTCAGACTGCTAGCTACAATTTTCGGTGGGGTCCCGACGCCTGCTTGCTTCAGTGCTAATGGTATTACCTGCTGCAAGAGCTCCACCCTCAAAGACAGATCTTATGATTTGTACGCAGGACTGCCCGGTCCTTGAAAAATCAAAAAAGGCTCTTTACACATATGGACCTGAAGCTCAGAAATTCCTCGAGCGGAAGTAATAGTAACCAGAAAGAGCGCTTTCCAGGACAGGTAACGCATACTACAGCTTACAGCCGGTTCAAAAGGAGGGAGTGTAAGCTTTTCTAAAATAAAATTTAGATCCCAAGGTGGGGTGGGGTTGCGCATAGGGGGTTTCAAATGGAGGACTCCTTTCAGAATGGTTTTGGAGGCCTTCTATTGAGCCATGTTTTTCCATCCACTAGGATGTGATAGGCCGAAATAGCCGACAAGTGGACTTTGAGGGAGGAATAGCTTAGACCAGAGTCAGACAGGTGCAACAGATAAACCATGACCTGTGGTACCGAGCATGTGAAGGGGTCACAACCCTTAGCTGCCACCCAGATGGAAAATCTTTTCCATTTCATCGCATAGGTGGACCTGGTGGAGGGCTTCCGAGCTTCCACCAGGACGTAAGTGACCCTCTGGAGACTCCAAAGCGTGACACAATTACATCTGAAGGAGCCATACATGAAGATGTGGGGTCCTGAGACTAGGATGCACTAGTCTGCCTGATCCTGCATCAACAGATCATGTTGAAGAGGGAGGGGAATTGGGGGTTCCACAGCCAGCTGCTGCAGGAGTGGGAACCAGATCTGCCTCGGCCAGAGGAGGGCTATAAGGAGCATCCGAGCCCCCTCTGCCTGAAGTTTCAGAGGGACACACTGTAGAATGGGAAAGGGAGGGAAGGCGTACAAGTACTTCCCTGTCCAGCAAAGAGACGTGTCTTGCCAGATCACACCAGGCTCTGGAATGAGTGAGCAAAAGCTGGGTAGTTTTGTGTTGGATGGGAAGGCGAAGAGGTCTACTTCTGGTCATCCCCATCGAAGGAATAGTAGCTCTGCCACATCCTGATGCAGTTCCCATTCATGAGCTTGTGTTGAGGTTCGATGAGGCTGTCTGCCAGGACGTTGTGGACGACTAGGACATGCAGGGCCATGGGAAAAAGGTTGTGTTGGACTGCCCAGAACCACATCCACATCATCTCCTTGCACAGGAGGGTACGATTGGGTGCCTCCCTGCTTGTTGATGTACCAGACCACCAACAAGTTGTGTGTACCTGCAGTATTCCCATAGACAGGAGGGTCTGAAAAGCCTGAAGTGTTCCGTCCTCATCTCCAGGATGTTTATATGGAGAGATGCTTCCAGCTGGGACCAAGTCCCTTGTGTCTGATGATCCACCAAGTGGGCCCCCAATCCAGACAAGAGGCATCTATGGTGAGGATCCGGGAGGGGGAGGGGGTACCCTGAAAGGTAACTTCCAAGATGGATTGTGAAGATCCTGTGAAGAGGTCTTTCTTGAGTGCACCGGAAACCAGTACCAGATGATCCAGGTCATCCAAACGTTGATCCCATTGGACTCGTAAGGTCCACTGTGTGACCCTCATGTGTAATCTGGCCAAGGGGACCATAGAAATGGTCACTGCCATGAGGCCAAGAAGGCGTAAGAACACCCTAGCAGGAATATGCTTGGAGGAGAGTAGCAGACTGACCTGCTCTTGCAGAGTATCCACTCTGTCCAGAAGCAAGAAGGCTTTGCACTGGACTGTGTCCAAGACCACCCCAATGAACTGGGGTCATTGGGAGGGGGTCAGGGATGACTTGAGGAAGCAGACTGTGATCCCCAATCTGGAGAAAAGGTCCAGTGTGAAGGACAGTGACTCCTCCAGGCTCTCTCTGGATGGGGCCACTAAGAGCCAATCATCCAAGTAAGAGAGCACTGCAATGCCCCGATGGTGAAGCGCTGCTACCACCACCGCTAGGCACTTGGTGAAAACACTGGGTGTTGAAGAAAGTCCAAAGAGGAGAGCTTTGAATTGGAAATGCTTCCCCTGGAAAAGAAAACGCAGGAACTGTTGGTGGCCGGGGAACACTGGGATGTGTAAGTAGGAGTCCTGCATGTTCAGTTCACAAAGCCAATAGTCTTGCTGTAATAAGGGCAGAAGACCCTGCACAGTCAGCATGCGGAACCTTTTGTATTCTACAAAAAGATTCAGCAGGCTGAGGTCCAGAATGGGCCTGAGGTCTCCCGTCTTTTTCGGGACTAGGAAGAAATGGGAGTAAAACCCTTTTCCGCTCAGAGATCGGGGGACTGGCTCTGTGACTGATTTTTGCAGTAGGGCCAGAATCTTCTCTGCAACCAGAAAAGTCTGGTTTGGGAAGTAATGGGAACGACCTGGGGAAGAGTCTGGAGGGATCTCCAGAAACTCTATGGTGTGGTCTCTTGAGATGAGTTGCAGGACCCATGCATCTGACAGTATGTCCTTCCACTCTTGCAGGTGAAGGGCGAACCTTCCACCCACTGGCTCCACGCAGTTTAGGGGTGGAGGAAGGGGAGGATCGTACAAGTCAGGAAGCAGAGGGACGGGAGGGCAGAGATCCTCTGGCTGCCTTCTGTGTTTTGGAGGCAGGAGGGGAGAAGACAGTTGGTCCCTGTGCTCTCCTTTTGTTCTGACACCTGGAGAAGGTTGTTTGTTTTGTCTCTTCTGCTGGTGCCGAAAGGGCTTTTTCTGAAAACCTGATCTATACATAGATTTCACGGATCTCAGGGCCTGGCCACTGTCCTGAAGGCCCATGATGAGATCTTTGGTACCCCCAAATAGGACTGATCCTCGAAAAGGGGCGTCCTAGATGGCTGCCTGAACATCTGCGGAAAGTCCGGAGATACGTAGCCATGCATGCCATCTTGGGCTAACTGCTGTGGTGGAGGAACGAGCCACTGCATCCACCGAATCATACATGGCTCTGAGTGTGTGTCAACAAGAAATTTTAGACAGGCGCAAGTCCTTGGTTTATTCCGCCTTGAGTTCAGAGTCCTTGATAGACTAGATGCGGGCTTCAAGTTTCACCATAGTGGCGTTTTGAAAGGAGACCATGTATGCAACGTAATTGAGTGAACGGAACGCACAAGTGGAGGAGGCAAAAATCTTCTTTCCAAATCGGTCAAGCTGTCTGGATTCCTTGTCTGGGGGAGAGGTGCTCATGTGTTTCTGTTTTACTGAATGGTCATGAGCCGATGCTATGACAATAGTCTGCCTTTGGATGTGAATCCAAGAAGGGAATGCCCTCAGGCGTGTGGTACATCCGGTCTGCCTTCTTAGGGGTGGCCAGAATGGAATGAGGCAGCTGCCAAATGGTAGTGGTGAGGTCCTCATGGGGGGCTGTTCAAGGAGGAACAGGAATGGGGGATACCTCCTCCAAGTCTAGATGTTCAGCTAGACGTTTTCATTTGGGGTCTTGTTCCTCCGCATGCCAACCATTAGACTGTTGGATAATGCAGAGTAGCTCGGTAAAGGAAGGGTCCTCAGGTGATTTGGGCGACTCCTTGCCCTTGACTGTAGTGGCTCCAGACTGCTCCCCAGATGAAGCATCAGAGGAATCTTCCTCAGAATCAGAAGAGTCCTCAACTTCAAGGGTTCCTATTTCAGGTAATGTGACCTGTGGAGTGGCACCTCCAGAAATGTGCACAGTAGTGGAACGAATAGAGTTGATCGGTGAAACTGAGCGGGGGATGGGGGAAACTACCGGGGCCGGCAGTCCTCTCTCGAAATCAGACACCAGCTGTGATCTGGCATCCTGCCACCAGGACTGAATCAAGGTTTGAAAGTCCTGTTGTGGCTGAGGAGGGGTGGGCGGAGGCTGGTAAATATGCATGCCCAACCCAGGATACTGACGAGGAGGGTATCCTTGATAATAAGGGTAGCTAGGAGCCTGATACCCAGGAAAGTAGGCCTGGGAAAAAGGAGTCATCGTTGGGCCTGATAAAGGATAGGCTGGCGTCTGAAGCCCTGGATGAGGGTGATAGCCTGGTGGGTGACCCTGATCCGCCGGAGGTCTTGATGGACCTGGAACATTGTCTGGTGTCAGGATAGCTGACATTAGGGGTTCTGGCACTGGGCCCGGCATTAGGTTAACTTGTGTCATGGGCAAATTTAAGGGTCCTGACGGCTAATGCAAGTTATCCGGCGGAGTCCCATGCGATGGGTTGGGGACGTCCGATGGAAGGAACTCTGATGGCGGAGTCAAGATCGTGCCTGTCGTACTACAGATAGTTCCCAGAGTCGGCGTGAGAGCTGGGTCTGGTGTCGATGTCCCCAGGAGGGTATCCGAGGGAGTGACTTGGGGTACAACCACTGGAGTGGGTGAGGAGAAGACCACTTCCAGGGTACCCTCTTTCTCCCACGTCCCAGTCGGAATGTCTGGGTTCAGAGGTTCCACTGAGGGAGGTGGAGCGGAAGGCTCCTGACCAGGAAATCTGGGAAGAGGGATGGCTGGGAGAGGTCAATGAGCTCAACTGGGCGTCGGCCCCCGATGGGTGAGCTACATCCAGACGGATGTCAGTAGCTCTGGTGATCGGCTTATCGGATGGAGGGGCCGGGTGGACAAGTGAGACACCCTCGACCGACTGATCAGCCAGCGTCGTGCGGGTTCCCACCTGGTGGGAATCAGTCTTAGCAACTACCAGGAGTGCTCCGGAAGAACTGGAGTCAGATTTATTGGTAAGAACCAGTAGTTCGCTGGAGGAGCCAGTGGACAACTTACTGGTAGAAGAAGTCTGAGTGAAGCCAGTTTTAAGGGGCTTGAAAGAAGCAGAGGTACCTGGAGAGGTTGCAGTCGCGGCCTAGACAACCACGAGGGCAGGTGGCGGGGGAACAGCCTTACTTGTAGAGGCCTTGCTGGAGGAGACTCGGTCCCGGTCTTCCAAACGCTCCCATTCCCTATGCTTCTCTATCTTTTTTTCTTTGTAGATTCCAAGGAAGGGGAAGAAGCAGAACCCTCAGTTTCTGCATCTCTTTTTCCAGGGTGGCCATTCTGGATTTGAGAAGATGGGCTTCCAAGGCTTGCTGTCTATGTTTGTGTGTGGCCCGATTGAAGGGCTTGCAATCAGGGCAGGCCGCAGAATCATGGTTTGGGCCTAGGCAATAAAGGTAGTTTTTGTGAGGGATCTGTGCACTGCACTTCTCGCACTTCTTGGCCTTCGAAGTTGGAGGTGGAGAAGACAAAAGAAAACCAAAAAAAAGGTGCTAGAAAATAAGAATAAAACTGACAAGATGGCGATCGACTGGAGCAACATTCACCGCTGAGGTCCTAGCGCAGGTCAACAGCGGGAAAGAACTGGAAGAAAAAAATTACTCACCTTAGTAATGTTGTTTCTTCTAATGGAGTCTTGCTATATTATGACAGATGCAGTTTGTCCCACCATTAGAACTGCTCCGGAGGTGAAAGAGTTAACTTCCATGCAGAGCATGGAACTTAGAGCGCAAGCTCGGTTAGGGTGGTTTCAACACGAAACCGTCAGATCTTCTACGAGCAAAACTCACTAAGGCTCTGTGTGGAGCTGTAACCTACACTAGCCAACTGGCTACTAAAATATTCACAAAAATTTCCTGGTCCCAACACCAAGACTCAAGTCAGGGGACCAGAAAAATAAGATAAAATAACTAAATAAAACACAACACCCAAACATAAAGGGGCATCAATAAGTGCCAACAGTGGACTGCCCACCCATACCCAGTAGAAGTTCTGAGAGGGCAGGCTGGGGGAGGTCATAATATAGCAAGACTCCATTAGAAGAAACAACATTACTAAGGTGAGTAATTTTTTCTTCAAACAACATCAGTCTTGCTATATTATGACGGATACAGACTACACAGCTGTACCTCCATGGAGAGGACAGAACCTACTTGGGAATAGGCTCTGAGCACGGCTGTGCAAACCGAGCATCCCTCCTGGCCTGGATATCCAGGGAGTAATGCTTGTGAAAGTGGTGTACTGTTTTCAAGTAGCTGCTTGACATATCTCCAAGATAGGGATGTCTCTAGCAGCAGCTAGAGATGCAGCTGTACCTCTGGTAGAGTGAGCCCTCAGGCCTGACGGAGACCTTACCCAGTTTTGATAGCAAAACTGGATACGAGAGACGATCCACCTGGCAATGGATCTCTTAGTGGCAGGTCTCCCTTTCCCAACCTCACCATAAGTGAGAAATAGTTGGAGGAGTCAAACCTGTGACCCTTGGTACACTCTATGTAGTAACTTAGGCCCTCTTAACATCTAAGCTGTGCAGCCTCCTCTCACCAGAGGAGGAATGGTCAGTGAAGAACACTGGAAGTGAAATAGATTGGTTAAGGTGGAAATCATGAAACCACCTTAGGCAAAAACTTCCTGTTAGTCTGAGGACTACCTTATCCTGTGAAAAATAAAGTCATTCTCCACTGATAAAGCCTGTAACTCACTTATCGCCTGGCAGAAGTGATGGCTACTAGAAATACAGTTTTCCAAGTCAAATACTTAAGCTCTGCCGAAGACAGAGGCTCAAAGGGGTTGCATCAGCTGAGCAATGCAAACATCAAGATCCCAAGCAGGGCAGGGTCCTGAATGGAGGATTGGTATGGGCAATCCCTTAAAAAACTTGGAAAATACAGGGTGAGCAGAAGAGAAGAGGCTTCCCTGCTGAAATGAAAGCAGAGACAGCTGCCAAGTGCACTTTCAGGGTAGCTGGTCTCAGTCCCAAGGAATTAAGATGGACCATATAATCCAATACAGTGGGTAAATCAGCAGATTCCAGGGAAAAATGCTTCCAGAACACCATATGGAAAACCTTTTCCATTTGGAGTTATAGGTAGCCCTGGTGGAAGGCTTCCTAGCAGCTTTCAAGATTTTGAGAACACTTTGAGAAAGTTGCAGATCAGCAAACTCTAACTGCTCAAGAGCCAGGCCTTGAGGTTGAGGGATTTGAGATTTGGATACCAAACTCTCCCCTGAGCACAGGTTAACAGATTGTGGTTCATGGGGAGACACAGGGGAAGATGGACTGCTAAGGACAGAAGGAGTGGGTACCAGGGCTGCCTGGCCCAGTCTGGAGCAATCAGGATCATCTTGCAGGGCTGAGACCTGATTTTGACTAGTACCTTGAACAGGAGAGGGAAGGGGAAGGCATGAGGAACTTCCTTCCAATCGAGGAGAAAGGCATCCAGGGGACTGAGCCCAACACTGGGGCCTGCAACAAAAAGTGGAAGTTGATGATTGTCTGGGGCTGCAAAAGATCTATCTGAGGTGCCCATCTGGCAAAACTATCCCAGTACTAGGGATCCAGTGACCATTAGTGGTGGCCCTGGGAAATTCTGCTGAGAGCATCTGCCAGGACATTGTCCTTGCCTGGGAGGTGAACTGCTATGAGGGAAGTGTTCAGAATAAGCCAGAGACCACAACTTCATCGCTCGGTGCACAAGGTCAAGACCGAGTGCCCCCTTGTTTGTTGATGTACCACATTGTAGTGGTGTTGTCTGTTCTGACCTGTACCACCTTGTTCTGAACAGATGCAGAAAAAACCTGAAGTGCTAGAAAAACAGCTCTGAGTTCCAACAGATTGATGTGGAGCAGAGATTCCTGGGGACCATAACCCCTGGGTGGAGAGGTCGCCCATGTGAGCTCCCCATCCCAAGAGGGACGCATCTGTAGTAAGGGTCAAGGAGTGGGACAGAGGGATGAAAGGCACCCCTTGTCTCAGATTGCTCTGATCCTGCCACCACTGAAGGGCCTGGATCAGGGTTCAAGTCACTGGGATTAACTTGGATAGGGGATCTCTTCTTTGAGACCAGAAAGCTCTCAAATGGAACTGAATGTCCCTCATCTGAAATCTTGCTCCTTGCACTACAGCTGTGGAGGCAGCCATGTGTCCTAGGAGCTGCAGGAAATGCCTTGCTGGTGAGAGACCTGCAGAGTGAAGGCAGGCCAGGGCCACCAAGGTCCTTACCCTTTCCAGGGAAGGAAGGCTCTGGCCTGCTTTGTGTCCAGTTCTGCGCCTATAAAGGTGAGTACTGGACAGGTTCCAAAACTGACTTTGGAAGATTGGAGAAGAAAGCCCAGAGAGGCAAGCAGCTGCTGGGTAACTAGCAGGTGTGATTTGACCTGGTCTGGAGACTGACCCACAATGAGCCAGTCGTCCAGGTAGGGAAAATGGCAATCTTTTGCCTTCTTAGATGAGCAACTGCTACTGCCAGACATTTTGTGAACACCCTTGGGGCAGAGGTAAGACCGAAGGGCATTGCTCTGAACTGATAATGGCCTGAGGGCAGTTCAGATCTGAGGTACTTTCGATGGGGAGCTTCTGATAAGAACATGGAAGTAGGCATCCTTGAGGTCCAGGGAAGCTAGCCAGTCCCTGGCCTTAGGGAGGTAAAATCATTCCCAGAGTCACCATTTTGAATTTTGGTTTTAAAGGTGCTTGTTCAGATATCTTAGATCCAGGATAGGCGCCACTCTCCTGTCTTTTTGGGGTAAGGAAGTACTGGAGTACAGACCCTTGCCCTGGTGTGGGGAGATACCCTTTCTACAGCTCTGAGAGCCAGAAGGGTTGAGACTTCTGTTTCCAAAGCAAGAGTCTCTAAAGGGTTTGCAGGTGGAAAAGATCTGGCTCTCATCTTTGGAAATTTTGAAGCTGAGAACCAGACCCTGGCTCACTACTTCCAGGACCCACCTGTCTGATGTTAAAGACTCCCAGTCCTGGCAGAAGAAAGCCAGCCCCTACAGGTAATGGAGAGCCGACCCTGGGCATCCATCAGGGTGCCTGTTTGGCAGGGGCTTTAGGCTGAGGGGTGGGAGCAGGCCTGCTCGTACCCCATCTGCCTCTCCCTGAAGAACCCCTCTGAACATAGGCTGAGAGGAGGCCTGGGTCTGAGTAAAAGGCCTGTGAAAAGGCCTGCCCCTACCCCTGGGGCTGCCTCTGAGGTGGCTTGCCGTTCCTTGGCATGCACTCCTATAAGTGGTTCTATATTCATCCATTTTCTTCATATAATTCTCTGTCTGCTCCCCAAACAGAAATTTCCCACCACAGGAAAATCCATAGCCTTAGACTGGGTATCCTGTGACAAAGTAGTACACCTGAGCCAGACCAATCTATGAAAAGCCACAGCTGTAGCCATGACTCTAGAGGTACATCATTAGAATCCACTGCAGCATGGAATTGCACCTTAGATGCCTCAATACCATCAAGAGCCACCTGCTCCAGCTCCTTTGCAAGCTGGCCAGGGACCTGTTTGGCTAAGGCCATGACAGTATCCCATCTAGATTTCTGGTATCTCGCAACATAAGCCACATAGTTTGCTTGTCTGAGTCCCAAAGATGCTGCCATGTATTGATTTTTGGCCATGGCGTCAATCTTCCTGGAGTCCTTGTCAGGAGGATGTGAAGCCAGGGGAATATTAGCTTTATCACAGGCTGCAGCCTGAACTACCCCAACATGACTGCATTGCTGTGAAAGAAAATCTGTATCAGGACCTGACAAAGTGTACCTCCTGTCCATCTATTTATCTACAGAAGGCACAGAATTAGGAGCTTTTAAAATTTTTACTGTTTCCTAAAAGATTTATGTAAAAGGATGGACAATCTCCTGGACTCTGGGATATCCATCATCTCTACATAGTCAGGCTCCTCTTGCTCATCCAAAGCCTCCTCTAAGGGAAGCTGGAGGGTCTCAGCAACTTTTTTATAAAACAAAAAATGAGAAGGGGACTCAGAAAGCCTAGGGGAGATTCACCTAAAGGTCTGTCTGGGAGATGTCGGTTCAATGGGCAATCCAGACTTTCAAAGTCACATTCACACTGATCATAATCATCCTCCCTCCTCTGGTTCATAAAACTCTTCTATATCATATTCTTGAACGGTGGAACCGACCGAACAGACCTTTTGCCGAGATAGCAGCGGTTCGGAGGAACCGGGACAGTGACTGGACAATCTGTATTGCCTGGCTACCTCTGCAGCAGTTGGAGAAGGAATTTTGGACTCCACACCTGCTGATTTTCTAGTTCTCTTTGCTGGAACTGGCTCCTCAGAGTCAGCTTTACGTTGGCCCGAGGAAGTCTGGCCCTGGTCAGAGGGCACTCCCTCCGGTTCGGCTGGCACCGAACTGGGCTGGCCATCCGGGTCAGCGGACTTTTTGGCCTCTCGTTCCCTGAGCCTACCAACTCTCTTATCTAGGGTGGCTGCAGGGAAATTCTTGCAAATCTGGCAGTCTGCAATGAGGTGGTCAAACCCCAGACAATAAACACATGTGGTGTGTGGGTCAGCCTTGAAAGGCTTCCCCAGAACACTACAGTGTTGAAACCCAGTGGGCCGGTTTTCTTTTGGGTTTCTCAGACATAATGCCAGCCTAACCAAAAACTTGCCCTTTTGATGGCAGTGCTAGCAAGACACCCTTATCGGTTCCCAACCGTGTCGACGGTCGTGGAAAAACTTAGTGAAATCCGCTTTTTTTAGAACCGATAAGAACCGAACACGATTTCTAACAAGCCTTAAAAGGCTTCAAAACCAAGTTTAAATACAATCGATCGGTTCTAAACCAAACCGATAAACATTTACAAGTTCCACACAGAAAACCTATCTGTACTTACAATACCATAGACAGAGCTTGAACCGATCGGTTTTGCGGTTAAAATAAATATCGCGGTTAAATTCAACGAGAAAAAGGCTTTAAACCAAGGAAATGAACCGAGCAGCAGGAGGAATCTCCGGAGCGACTGTTCAGTGAGGCGGAGTAAAGAATCTGACGGTTTCGGTTTGAAACCACCCTAACAGAGCTTCTTTAACCGAACTCGCGCTCTAAGTTCCATGCTCTGCATGGAAGTTAACTCTTTCACCTCTGGAGCAGTTCTAATGGTGGGACAAACTGCATCTGTCATAATATAGCAAGACTTCATGTTGTTTGAAGGTAGGCGTGGGGACCTCCCACTATATAGGGTCATGCTGATGTCCGTCACATGACGTCGTGTGGGTGGTCCCCCGCTAGACATTGCTAGCAAAACTTTGCTGTGTAGTCCTGATGCCAGGGGGTGCAGTCATATATGTTATGACCTACTGCAGGAACCCTCTCGAAGTAAGATCTGGACATTGTGCTCAACTTGAAGAAAACAAAAAGGCAGAAACAAAGCATTATCAGCCTAAGCCAGTTTGTATACCCTCAAAAATGTTTAATTACTACATTTTAAAGGGAAAGGATTATATTCACGTCCATGGAGTTGGCAGTCTAAGCTCGAGTTCCCAGTTCTACAGTCTCCAGCTAGTTGCGTCGCTGTCAGCACACGGAGGGCAGTACTTCAGAATCGGAAAGTGAAAGGCATCATGCTGCCGACTGCTCAGAACCAAAACACGGACCTTTCCAAAAATGCAGCTATTACAAATTTTGGAAGTTATTAGTCTTAGACTGAAGTAAGGCTACTTATGCATTTTTCTCTGGCATGGCAACACTTTTACTGAAACAAAATAAATGTAATTTTGTTGCATTTAACATGTAACCTCTCATTTACAAAAATGCTCCAGCTAACCCATGAACTGGCCAGAGGGAGTGGGTTTAATTTTTGTACACTTTTCAATATTTATTTTGGTTGACAGGAAGGGGCAATAAGAACAGGTTACTCAACTGTAACAGTAGTTCTAGGAGTGGTATATGTTGTTCATCCACACCTCTTGGCATGTCCCTTTCCCCTTTAAATCTTCCCAGAAAGTCTTCAAGCTGGCTCCTTCCACCCACCAGGGTGGTAAATACCTCAGCTCCACCCCATGACACCAGATCTTAGCCCGCTGGATGCAAGGTTGTGCGTCTAAAGCCGAGAAGGTCAGGTGGGTGCGTGTGGTTCCTAGAACTACTGTTACAGATGAGTAACCTGTTCTTCTAGGAGTGTGGCTATGTTGTTCATCCACACTTCTTGGCAGGCTCTTAGCAGTTCTCCGGGAGGAGGGAGGCAAGGCGCACACCTCCTACTTGGGAAATAAAGATTGGAGAACCGAGGCCCCAAAAACAGCATCCCGGCGTGACTCAAGGTCGATGTGGTAGTGGGTAATAAAAGTGTTTGCTGACTTCCAGGTAGCAGCCCGACAGATTTCCTGGATAGGGATGTCCCTAGAAGCAGCCACCGATGTAGTAGTATGGTGGGTAGAATGAGCTCTTATCCCTCTGGGAGGCTCCTTGCCCACCAACTCATAGCTCAGACCTATGCATGATGTAATCCACCTGGCAATAGTCCGTTTGGCTGCAGGTCTGCCAGAAGCGGCTTCAGCGTAGGTGACAAACAGCTGGCAAACCTCTCCACAAATTTGCGCTGTTCTCTCCTTATAGTATGAGAGAGCACGTCTCAGGTCCAGAGTATGGAGCCTGTACTCAGCATCCGAAGTGTAGTTAGGGTAGTATACTGGCAGAGTCAACACCTGAATAAGGTGAAACTCTGATACCACCTTTGGAAGGAATTTCGGGTGGGGGCGCAGGACAACTTTGTCCCTGTGAAAGACCAGATAAGGGGAGTCCACCAAAAGCACCTGTAGCTCCCTTGTCCTTCTGGCTAACTATGACAAGTGTGAGAGCTCACACTTGTGCATGGGTTCGAATGGCTTACCCATGAGCTTTTCCAAAACCAGCAACAGATCCCACGAAGGTGGATGTTCACACACCCGAGGGGATATGTGATCCAGGTCTTTGAAGAAGTGCCCGACCACTGTCTCCTGCTCCAATGTTGGCTGACCGGCCCGCACCCGGTAAGCAGAAATGGCTGCCAGGTGCACCCTAAGGGTCGATGACCACAGACCCCCTTTGGAGAGAGAGACCAAAGGTAGTCTAGAATGTTAGCCATGGAGCAGGATAAGGGGTCGAGACTCTACCCTGGCACCAAATGGAAAACCTTTTCCATTTGAAGGCATAACATTTCCTAGTCGATTCCTTATGAGATGCCTCCACCGCGGTGTAGACATCCTCGGAAAGACCCAGAGCCTGGAACTCTAGCCACTCAGGTACCAGGCTGTGAGGTGCAGGGATTGAAGGTCCGGATGGAATGTCTTCCCCTGGTTCAATGATATCAGGTCTGGGCATGTACAAAGCCGCTCCGGGGGCCTGCAGCTGAGGCTGAGGAGATCTAGGTACTAGAACTGGCGCGGCCAATCTGGGGCTACCAGGATCACTTTCGCCTTGTCCCTCCTCACCTTGAGGATCACGGGAAATGGAGGGAAGGCATAGAGGAGGCCTGGGGTCCATGGCCTTGAAAAGGCATCCCCCTGCAGTGAGCCCTGCTGAGGAGGGAGGGCATGGTACAGCCTCAGCTTGGTGTTTTCCCTGGAGGCAAACAGGTCCACCAATGGTTCGCCCCAATGGGAGAACAGACTGTAAGCTATCTCTGGATGGAGAGACCACTCGTGGGGTGTCTGGCCTATGCAGCTGAGAGCATCCTCCAGCTGGTTCGAGACTCCTGCCACATGAATGGCTAGGAGATCCACCTCCAGCCGGCTTACGAGGGTCCAGATGTGGAGCGCCTCCTTGCACAGCAGATGGGAGTGCGTGCCGCCCTGTTTGTTGAGGTAGTACATGGTCATGGTATTGTCCGTCTGGACTTGAACCACTTGACCTCGGAGCTGAGGAGCGAAAGCTGACACTGCCAGTTTGACTGCTCTGAGCTCCCAACAGATTGATGTGGCATCGGGGGTCCAGAACCCATGGGCCCTGCTGTCCCCCATGTGGGCCCCCCAGCCCATGAAAGAGGCATCAGTCGTGAGGATGACCGTCGGCTGGGGGCGGACAACTGGGATCCCTTCCTGCAACCATTCTGGGGTGGTCCACCATTGGAGAGCATCCCACATCTTCTGGGTTACGGTGCTCAGCTTGTTGAAATGACTGTGGCGCTGAGTCCACTGGGCGGCCAGCTCCCACTGGAGGGGGTGCATGTGCCACCTGGCCCAATGGACCACTGAGGTACACGCCGCCATGTAACCCAGAAGGCGCAGAAAGTCCTGGGCAGGGTGCAAGTGACCAACCAGAAATGAACGGGCAAAGGAAGAAAGAACCTCCGCCCTATCTGCCGGGAGCCGAGCTCTGGCTTGACAAGAGTTGAGCTCTGCCCCGATGAAGCCCATCACCTGAGAGGGCACGAGTTCCGACTTGGCCTCGTTGATCAGGAGCCCGAGTTGGGAGCAGGTTCAGAGAGCCAGATCCCTGGACCTCTCCACCTCCTGGAGGGAGGGACCTGCCAAGAGCCAGTCACCGAGATAAGGGTAGATTCGTACTCCTCGATGCCGAAAATGGGCTGCCACCACTACAATGCATTTGGTGAAGACCCGTGGGGCCGATGACAGGCCGAATGGCATGGCTCGGAACTCGTACAGTGTCCCTTCGACCCTGAAGAGGAGGAACCGCTGATGGAACGAATGGATTGGGACATGAAAGAACGCGTCCTGCAGATCCAGTGAACAGAACCACATGTTTCACTCCAGGGATGGTATGATCTGATTCAGAGTTACCATCCGGAAGGTGCGAGACCTGAGATATTGATTCAGGTCGTGGAGATCTAGGATGGGACGCCAACCCCCCATCCGCTTGGGCACCAGAAAGTACCTGGACTCGAAGCCTGGGTCTGTAGGAGGATCCGGCACTGGAGTTACCGCCTCCTTGCGGAGGAGCTGAGCTATGTCATCTTGGAGAGCCGAATAGGTGCAAGCTGAGATCCTTTCCTCCCAAGGGGTGCGGGCTGGGCTGGGAGGGTACTGCTCGAACTCTAGAGGCAGTCCCTGACCGACCACTTCGAGAACCCACCTGTCTGAGGTGATATCGGATCAGGCGGAAAGAAAGTGGCTGGAGCTGGCCCCCAGGACCAGCGCTGGCATGGCAGGTGTGGGGTGGCAACCCCCAACCCGTCACTGAGCAGGCTTAGAGGAGGAGGAGGCTCCTGGACCAGTGCCTTGGCCTTCTTTACGGGGCTGCTGAGGACCCTGCTTCGGCCTTGGGTGCCAAGCTTCAGCCTGCTGCTGCTGCTGCTGCTGCAGGCCTCCTTGAAAGAAGGGTTGCCTAACCGCAGGGGAAGAGTGCCAAAAAGGCTTCGTCTTATGCTTCTGCTGGTTCTTGCCCGAAGAACCCTTCGCAGAAGTAGTATCCAAGGTGGCACTGGACTGCTCTATGCGCTGAAGGTGACCAGCCACTCCTGGACTGAACAGGTCGGTGCCTAGGAAGGACACGTCAGCTAACTTGTGCTGAGTATCCGCCGGGAAAGAGGAAAGCCTCAGCCAAGCCCTGTGGCGAGTAGCCACTGCGGCTGCTAAAGAACGGGCACAAGAATCCCCGATGTCCAGGGCCATATGGAGCTGCTGTTTTGCAACAGCACGGCCCTGATCATGGACTTGCTTCACTGTGGTCTGCATGTCCGCCAGGAGATGAGGGAGAACTTCATCTAATGACCCAAGGAGGGCATGAGAGAAGTGTGCCATTATAACAGCCGAGCTGGCCTGATGAAGGCCTAAGGAAGAGGCCACATAGACCTTACGGGCAGAATGGTCCACATTTGTGGACTCCTTGTCCGGGGGTCGGTCAGTGTCGGCTGAGCTACCAGTACGCCTGAACACAGAAGCAGTCACCAGGCTCTCGGCGGAAGGATGTTCTGTGAACCCCACCATGGACCTCATGGGCACCGTGTACTTGCGGGCCATGCGGGCAGACAGTGCTGGGCAGGAAGCTGGGCGCTGCCAAAGCTCAAGGGCCAGGCCAACAATGGCTTCGGCCACTGGAAAGGCCTCCGTTGGGATATCCCCCCCTTTTGAGGATATCTGAAAGGGGGTACTCCGCCTTCTTCTGGATGGACTCCAGGGGCATTCCGGTGGATTTGGAGATCAGGCGGAGAATGCCCTGAAAAAAGGAAGGGTCTTCCTCCAAACCCGCCACGGACGACTCCTCAACCCCAGGATGGGAGTGCAATCTGGTGGTGTCAGAGTCCGAAGAGTCGGGATACAACGGCCTCCCGCCTAGGTCTCCCTCGATGCTCCGAGGGCGATCGGGGACGATCGTAATGGACAGATGACAGGGAAGCTCGGTGTCTGTATGGTCCTCTTTCGAGGGAGCCTCTCCCTGAGGCTGCTTAGGCGGTGGTTCCACCAAAATTGGTGGCGAGACTGAGACAGGCCGAACCGGGATACGAACCGGCCCCACGGGCTGGGGAACCAAAGACTTCGGTTCCGGAGGGGTCAGCGTCGGCCTAGGAGGTGGAAGCCAAGTGATGGCAGTGGTGGCTGCCGGGGCCAGCTTCTGCCTGGACAAAATCAGCTGTTGCCACATGAGATCTTCATAGCGTCGATGGGAGTTTCTGCTGAAGCCTCTCCCCGTCCGAGGATGATGAAGATCTGTGGCAAGGCCTCGTCTTAGAGTGTTTATGACTCTTTTTCGGCTTTTTGGCCGAAGGGGTTCTGGACCTTGATCGAGGAAGTCGACCAGATCAACTGGGAGACACCAGTGTCGGTGATAACCGAGGGTCTGGAACCATTTCCTCAATGGGGACACCAGCAGGCTGGGTCTCCTCATCCGGAAAAACAAGGACCGGAGTCCTTTCCAAGGAGTCGCCGACCCACAGAGGGTCGATTGGGTCGAGAGTAATCTCAGCCTCATCGGCCAGTTCGTTGGTCCCCTGGCCAGATGGGATATCCGAAAAGCCAGCGGCCGAGGATGCGATCTTGACCGAGGCCGAGACCCGCGTGCTCTTGAGACTCAAGGCCTCTAGGTCCCAAAGCGTCTTCGGCAAGCAAGACTTAAGATCATATCCCTCTTGCAAGGTGGGAGAGTGCAGGCCGAGGCGCCTCACCTCTGGTGGGAGAGACTTGCACAACTCCTTGAAAGAGCCTGTGAAGGTGGAGCCAGGGTTGAGCGGAACAAAAAAGCTTCGATTGGCCGAAGCTTGAGCTACTTCCTCCTCGAATGCCTTCATTTGCTCCAGCTGCTCGGCGGATCCCACGGCCACGGAAACTGCCCACCTCGCCTCCTTTGATTTCACCGGCGGGTTCCTTTTCTCTGGTCTCCTCAGTTTTAGGCGTGCCTTGCGGTTGTCCAGGACGTTGGGATGGAAGGTCAGGCAGAAAGTGCAAAACGAGGTGTCATGTCTGACACCTAGGTAATAAACGCACGTTAGGTGGGGATCGGTGTGCGACATCTCTGGCCGCAGGTACACCGGCGAAATCCAGGGGACAGTTTACCCTGCATGACCAATGTGCTACAATCGGAATCGCTAACTCAAACAAGTTTTAAGGTTAGTTTCAGTAAAAACCGACGCTTTGAATCCAGGGCCTACGAATTGCTGTAAGAGCACGAGGGAACCTGTATGTTCCAGCAGAAAGGAAGATCTGGCGTCATGGGGCGGAGCGGAGGTATTTACCACCCGGGTGGGTGGGAGAAGCCAGCTTGAAGACTTTCCGGCAAGATTTAAAGGGGAAAGGGACATGCCAAGAAGTGTGGATGAACAACATATCCATGCTCCTAGAAATGGAAATTATGTGCTCACCATAATTCTTGATCTTCCCAAGTATCTTCACCATTCATCATGATTGGGTCTAGACCAGAGGACTGGGAGCATGTCTCTTTAAAAAATTTTTGGAGCTGGGGAGCTGATGGAGCAGATGATGCCCACGATGCCAACATACTACGTGGCGCTCGCGGACTGGCCCGTAACTGATGCCGACCCCTCCCAGCTCCTCAGCTCTGTCCACCAGGGAGAAGAGAGAATAGGGTGAGGAGGGACGGCAAGAGAGCCCAAGGGATAGGGAGGGAGGGGGAAAATAAAGACGAAAGGCCGACTTGACAGAAAAGTATAGTTAAGTAGAGGGACTAGATAGGGCAGGGATGGCTAGCATGCTGGGTAGCCCTAGGGATAAGAAAGGAAAAACAGAAGGATATAGGAAGAGAGAGAGAGAGAGATAGTTAGTCGTCCTCCCACCACCTTCCTTCATCACCGAGGCAGAGGTCCTCAGAGAAGGCGCGAAGCCAAGATACCCAATGTTCTACCAGATCTGAGGCCCAAGAAGAGAAATCTTGTTTGTTGAGAAGAGACCGCGGGAATGAGCCCAGCAGAGGCCAAGCTAATGGGCATAGAGTAGACTGCATAAAATAGTATCTGTCCCCTTTTTTTTTTTTTTACACACACTGGGCTTTGGAAAAGTGGGCATAAGGAGGTGAGAGAATTTGGGGGGGGTAGGAGGAGGAAAACGCTAAGGGGTCACAGCATTAAGTGATCGCCTTGAGGAAAAGTGTCATAGAACCACCTGTCTCGTGTACTCTTTTTTTTGTAATATACCCAGAGGAGATGTAAAGGGGGTTGGAAGATAGTAAGGGAGGACCCCTGTAGTCCATATCCACCTGAGTGCCCCACTGAAGGGATCCCCCTTAGAAAGAGGAGGCTGACCTCAGGAAGGGAGAAGGAGGAGAACATGAGACCCTCCTGTTTTTTTTGTCCCTCCGAGGTCCCTCTATCACCCGACTGAGGAGTCACGCTGAAGAGTAGCAAGGAAGGCTGAACCTGACCTAAACAGGCAGGGTTTGCCAAGAAGAAAATGTCATCTCCCCTTAACTCCCACCCTTGTAAGCATCAAGGGAGGGGGATAAAGAGGTAAAGGGGGGGGACACTGCCCAGCGCCTGGCCATGGGGGATGGAGGGTGGGTCATGATGAATACTTGGGAAGATCAAGAATTATGGCGAGTATGTAATTTCCATATCTTCCCCATGCTAATCTTCACCATTCATCACACTTGGGTCAGACAGCCGAGTTGGCAAACCCTGACTGGAAAAATCCCTTAGCTTCCCAGGGGTGGGGGAAGAGAGACACAGGAGGGGGAGGCCCCTTATGGACCTGATGAGGCCCGCAAAAGATCAGGGGCCCTCGGAGACGGAAGGCACTCCTACAGCTCACACCTTGGCCTCTGTAAGAGAAAAAGTGGGCCCTCTGGAAAGGTGAGGACAGTACCTTACTCCGGGCCAAGGGTGACAACCTCGATAGGCGAAGCCATGCCATCAGCCTTATATAGACTGATGTTCCCACCAGCCTGGAAGCCACCTCATTAGCACCATGCACCACTCTGGAGAGGTGTATTGCTAGCTCCAGGCCCTATGTGGAAAGGCTAATGGCCTGCCGTGTTTCTTCACAATTACACACTGCAGCTAGGAGCTGACCTAGCAGCACCAGAGGTGCCTGGCAAAGGCTACCTGGTGTGCATGATGAGCCGTGATACACAATATAAGGTGCACCGCTGAAAACACTTCTTTCCCAATGGTCAAACTCAGCCGAGTCAGACTCTGGAGGGCAGTTGTGCCGGGGCCAATGATGCCAGGGTGGAGTATCCAGGAGCTCTACTCCCAAAGGGGGGGGGGGAATAGCACCTGGAGATCCCATAGCAGCACAATATCTACACATGCAGTCCCCTAGGGGCAGGAGCTGGGGCAGCAGGACGTTGTCAGACAGCATACTGTGCCTCTGCGAATGGCCAGGGAGTTATGACCAAGTGGTTAGCAGTGTATTCCCCCAGGAATGCCAGGTCATATGGGCAGGGTTATGTTCGTCGAAATGGGAGATATGAAGCTCCTCCAACATCTCTACCAGGAAGCGCTGATACAACGTGAAATCTGCATCAGCAGAGTAGTAAAAGGAGGCACCCTCTTCCTCAGTGGAGGAAGTGGAAGATTCGGAGCTGGGCTCAGAGGGAAGCAGCACTGGGATTTGAGGTCAAATGATAACTCGTTAAGTGCTCCATGTAGTTGGGAAACACAGCCACCGACCCCCCTGAACTTGTCCCAGTTAAGGGGCCCCCTTGGGTCAAGGAGACCCAGTATAAGGGTAGAGGATGAACAGTGGGAGCAGCCTGGTGAACCAGAGAATGTCCTCTGCAAGGGCTGCAAGATTGTGCAGGAGATCACTCCCAAAGAGGGAGGCTGCCTATCCCACCCACCTCCAAAGCGCCAAAAGCAGTGGGATGAACAGGGTGGTGCCTGGGGGAACCCAGTGAGGGAATAAGATCGTACAGAGCAGCCCGTCCCCCACTGCAGAACTCCCTTAAGAGGAGGGGAAGTCAAGGTGGCATCAGCATTATGGCTCCTCCCTGAGCCCCTAGAGACTCCACAGGAGGACCACGTCACTGACCAAGCCCTGCCAACCTCTGCCCCAGAAGAGAGACCTGCCCCTTGGAAGAGGCCTAAAAGATAAATCCAGGATAGCAGGAGAAAGACAGGCCCCAGTCACCGAGAAGGAGACCGTGGACCTCTTCTCGGCACAGACTCCAGCAGCTAAGCTCACCTCCACCATACAAGGGAACAGAGATGGCAGACTCGGCACCTAAAACGGCACCAACTCCCAAATCTGGGCCATCCCCAGAAGTGCTGTGGTCTGCAGTAAAAGAGTACCCGGCATTGGAAACTACTCCAGAGGGCTCAGGGGAGGTGGTGTCGTGGGTGGCACCAAGAGGAGAGCCTGCAGGCTCCAGAGCCACTGAAGACTTTGGGATGACCCGGGTAGCACACAGGGACTCCTCAGAGCCGGAGAGCCAGTTGGGATCATCCCAGTCTTCGCCCTCCTTGGCAGAGAAGAAAAAGTTACTCACATTAGTAATGTTTCTTCTATTGGAGTCTTGCTATATTATGACCTATGCAGTGAGTCCCAACCTTCGAACTGCTCCGGAGGTGAAAGAGTTAACTTTCCATGCCAGGCATGGAACGCTGAGCTCGAGCTCGGTTGAAACTCTGTCTGTTCTTCAAACTCAAACCATCAGATCTTTCGAGCTAAACTCACTGAGGTCCTGTGTGAAGCTGTAAACCTACACTAATCAACTGGCTACTAAACATAAGAACACATTTTTGGTCCCAAAACAAAGACTCAAGTCAGGAGACCCAAAAAATGAAAAACACAACACCAAGTCACCCCAAAAAAGGAGGGGTGAAAACAACAAGGTGGGCACCTACTAAGTGCCAACACTGCACTGCCCACATCCCAAAAACAGAGGTTCTGAGAGGGGCAGGCAGGGAGGGAAGTCATAATATAGCAAGACTCCAATAGAAGAAACAGCATTACTAAGGTGAGTAATTTTTTTTTCAAACAACATGAAGTCTTGCTATATTATGACATATGCAGACTACAAAGCAGTACCTCCATGGAGGAGGGACAGAACCTACTTAGGAAATAGGCTCCGAAGCACACTGTGCCAAAACAAGCATCACTCCTAGCCTGGATATCCAGGAGTAATGCTTGGTAGAAGTATGAACTGTTTCCAGGTAGCTGCTTGACATATCTCTAGAATAGGGATGTCCCGGGCAGCCAGGAAGCAGCTGTACCTCTGGTAGAGTGAGCCCTCCAGGCCTGAGGGAGGAACCTTACCCAGTTTTCATAGCCAAAGTGGATACAAGAGACAATCCACCTGGCAATGGATCTTTTATGTGGCAGGTTTCCTTTACCAACCTCACCATAAGTGAGGAACAGTTGGAGAGTCAAACCTGTGACCCTTAGTACGCTCTATGTAGTAACTGGGGCTCTCTTCACATCTAAGCTGTGCAGCCTCCTCTCGCCAGAGGAGGATGGTCAGTGAAGTACACTGGAAGAGATATAGATTGATTAAGGTGGACATCTGAAACCACCTTAGGCAAGAACTTCTTGTTAGTCCTGAGGACCACCTTATCTCTATGAAAGGAGATAAAATCAGGTTCCACTGATAAATCTTGTAATTCACTTATGCGTCTGGCAGAAGTATTGGCTACCAGAAACACAGTCTTCCAAGTCAAGTACTTAAGCTCTGCTGAAGACAAAGGCTCAAAGGGAGGTTGCATAAGCTGAGCAATGCAAACATTAAGGTCCATGCAGGGGCAGGGTCCCTGAATGGAGGGTTGGTGTAAAGAAATCCCTGAAAACTTGGAGAATACAGGGTGAGCTGAAGAGAGAACACCTGCTGAAATAAAAGCAGACACAGCTGCCAGATGCACTTTTAGGGTAGCTGGTCTCAGCCTAAGGTATTTAAGTGGACCATATAATCCAGGACTGTGGGTAAATCAGCAGATTCTGGGAAATATAGCTTCCAGAGCACCATATGGAAAATCTCTTCCATTTGGAATTATAAGTAGCCCTGGTGGAAGGTTTTCTAGAAGCCTTCAGGATATCCATTACACCTTGAGAGAGGTGTAAACCAGCAAACTCTTAACTCTTCAAGAGCCAGGCCTTGAGATTGAGAGATTTGAGGTTTGGGTACCAAACCCTCCCCTGAGCACAGGTTAACAGGTTGTGATTCCTGGTAAGACACAGGGGAAGATGGACTGCTAAGGACAGTAGAAGTGGATACCAGGGTTGTCTGGGCCAATCTGGAGCAATCAGGATCATCTTGCAGGGTTGAGATCTGATTTTGACTAGCACTTTGAACAGAAGAGGGAAGAGGGGGAAAGCATAGAGAAACTTCCCTTCCCAACTGAGAAGTAAGGCATCCAGAGGGACTGAGCCCAACACTGGGGGCCTGCAGCAAAAAAGGGGAAGTTGGTGATTGTCTGGGGCTGCAAAAAGATCTATCTGCAGGGTGCCCCATCTGGCAAATACTACCTCCAAGACCAGGGGGTCCAGTGACCATTCGTGATGGCCCTGGGAAATCCTGCTGAGAGCATCTGCCAGGACATTGTCCTTGCCTGGGAGGTGGACTGCCATAAGGGAGGTGTTCAGGAAGTAAGCCAGAGACCACAACTTCATTGCTTGGTGCACAAGGCCGTGAAGCCGAGTGCCCTTCTGTGATGTACCACATTGTGGTGGTGTTGTCTGTTCTGACCTATGCAACTTTGTTCTGAACAGATTTGGAAAAAGCTTGAAGTGCTAGAAAAACTGCTCTGAGTTCCAACAGATTGATGTGGAGCAGAGATTCCTGAGGGGACCAAAACCCCTGGGTGGTGAGGTCGCCCATGTGAGCTCCCCACCCCAAGAGGGATGCATTTGTAGTAAGGATTAAGGAGTGAGACTGAGTGACAAAAGGAACCCCTTGTCTGAGATTGCTCTGATCCTGCCACCACTGTAGGGCCTGCATCAAGGTTCGAGTCACTGGGATCAATTTGGTTAGAGGGTCTTTCCTTTGAGACCAAAAGGCTCTCAAATGGAACTGAATGTCCCTCATCTGAAATCTGGCTCCCTGCACTAGTGCTGTAGAAGCAGCCATGTGCCCCAGGAGCTGTAGAAAATGCCTTGCTGGTCTCAACACCTGCAGGGTGAATGAGGAGGCCAGACACACCAGGGTCCTTGCCCTGTCCAAAGGAAGGAAGGCTCTGGCTTTCTCTGTGTTCAGTTCTGCACCTATGAAGGTGAGGAGCTGGACAGGCTCTAGAACTGACTTTGAGAGATTCAGGAGGAAACCTAGAGAGGTGAGCAGTTGCTGAGTTATCTGTAGGTGTAACTTGACTTGGTCTGGGGACTGGCCCACTATGAGCCAGTCGTCCAGGTAAGGGAAGATGGCAATTCTTTGCCTTCAAGAAGCAACTGCTACTGTCAGGCATTTTGTGAATACCCTTGGAGCAGAGGTGAGGCCAAGGGCATTGCTCTGAACTGGTAATGGCTGAGGGCACCTCGAACCTGAAGTACTCTGATGGGAGCTTCTGATGAGAATATGGAAGTAGGCATCCTTGAGGTCCAGGGATGCTAGTCAGTCCCCTGGCCTTAGAGAGGTAGAATAATTCCCAGAGTCACCATTTTAATTTTGGTTTTAAAGGTGCTTGTTTAAGTATCTGAGATCCAGGATGGGCGCCATTCTCCTATCTTTTGGGGTAAGGAAGTACCTGGAGTACAACCCTTTGCCCTGGTGTAGGGGTGGAACCCTTTCCACAGCTCTGAGAGCCAGAGGGAAGAGACCTCTGCCTCTAGGGCAAGTGCCTCTAGGTGGTTGCAGGTGGAAAGGATCTCGTTCTCTCATCTTTGGAAACTTTTGAAGCTGAGAACCAGTCCCTGGCTTACTACTTCCAGGACCCACTTGTCTGATGTCAGAGACTCCCAGTCCTGGACAAAGTAAGCCAGCCTGCCCCAACAGGAAGTTGAGAATCGGCCCTGGCAGCCCCATCAGGGTGCCTGCTTGGCAGGGCTTTGGGCTGAGGGTGGAAACAGGCCTGCTGGCACCCTTCTGCCTCTCCCTCTAAAGAACCCCCTCTGGGCATAAGCAGAAGAGAGGCCTGGGCTTGGTAAAAGGCCTATGAAAAGGACTGCCCTGCCCTGGGATGCTGCCTTTGAGAAGTGGCCTGCCTTTCCTTGGCCTGTGCACTCCTATAGGTGGTCCTATCGCATCCATTTTCTTCTGTAATTCTCTGTCTGCTCCCCAAACAGGGAATTACCCACAACAGGAAAATCCATGGCCTTAGTCTGGGTATCCTGTGACAGGCTAGTACATCTGAGCCAAGCCATTCTGCGAAGTGCCACAGATGTAGCCATGACCTCAGATGGCACATCATTGGAGTCCACTGCAGCATGGAATTGCACCTTGGATGCCTCAATACCATCGGCAGCCACCTGCTCCAGCTCCTTGGCAAGCTGGCCAGGGACCTGTTTTGTTAGAGCCATGACAGTATCCATCTGGATTTCTGATATCTAGCAACATAAGCCACATAATTTGCCTGTCTGAGTCCCAAGGATGTTGCCATGTACTGTTTCTTTGCCATGGCATCAATCCTCCTGGAGTCCTTGTCCAGGGGTGTGAGGCCAAGGGAATATTTGCCTTGTCACAGGCTGCAGCCTGCACTACCCCAACATGGCTGCATTGTTGTGAAAGGAACTCCGTATCAGAGCCTGACAATGTACCTCTTGTCCATTCTCTTTATCCACAGGAGGTATAGTGTGAGGGTTTTAGAATTTTAAAGTCTGTTTCCCAAAAGATTTATGCAAGGGAATAGACAGTCTCCTGAACTCTGGGATATCCATCATTTCCACATAGTCAGGCTCCTCTTGATCATCTACAGCTTCCTCTATAGGGAGCTCGAGGGTTTCAGCCACTTTTTTATAAAACATAAAATGAGAAGGGGACTCAGAAAGCCTAGGAGGAGACACTACTGAAGGTCTGTCTGGGGAGATGTCCGGGTCAATGGGCACATCCAGACTTTCAAATCCATTCACTCTCCTCATCTCCTCTCCCCCTCCTCCGGTTCATAATATTCCTCTAAATCATACTCTTGAACTGGTGGAACCGGCCGAGCAGGCGCTTACCTGATGGTACGGTTCAGTCGGAACCGGGAAAGCGACTGGACAATTTGAATCGCTTTGGCTATCTCTCTTCAGCGGTTGGAGAGGAAAGTTTTGGCTCCACACCAGCTGATTTCCTAGTCCTTTTTGCTGGAACCGACCCCTCAGAGTCGGCTCTCCTTTTGCCTGAGGAAGTCTCGCCCTGGTCAGAGGGCACTCCCTCTGGTTCGGTTGGAACCGAACCGGGCCAACCTGGTTCAGGGCTTTTGGCCTCCCTTTCCCTGAGCCTACCAACTCTCTTTTCCACGGTAGCTGCAGGAAAATTTTTACAAATCTGGCAGTCTGCATTGAGGTGGTCAAACCCCAGACAATAAACACAGGTGGTGTGGGGTCAGCCTTGGCAAGGCTTCCTCCACACACACACTGCAGTGTTGAAACCCAGTGGGCCCGGTTTTTCTTTTGTTTCTCAGACATAGTGCCAGTCCTAACCAAACTTACCCATTTATGGCAATCCGCCAGGCAAAGACCCTCTTATCGGTTCCCAACGTGTCTGATCATGGAAAAAGCGTAATAAAATCGTTTTTTTAGAACGATAAGAACAGTAACCACACTCTAAATGACAGAATAAGATATTTTAAACAACCTGATCGGTTCAAAGCAAACCGATAAACAGTTTACAAGTTCCACACAGAGAAATTAATGTAAACCTATCTAGTAATCACAAATACCACAGACAGAGCCTGAACTGACGGTTCTGGTTTTAAATTCGATTAACACGAGAAAAACAATACTTTAACCAACAAAATGAACCAAGCAGAAGGAGAAATCTCGGAGGCGACTGTTCAATAAGCGGAGTAAAAGAATCTGGCGGGTTGAGTTTGAAGAACAACAGACAGAGTTTCAACCGAGCTCGAGCGCAGCGTTCCATGCCTGGCATGGAAAGTTAACTCTTTCACCTCCGGAGCAGTTCGAAGGTTGGGACTCACTGCATAGGTCATAATATAGCAAGACTTCATGTTGTTTGAATGAGACCAGGGAGATCTCCAGGCTGGCCACCCCCTGAATCCTAGACCCTCTGGCACCGAAAGCAGTGTCGGAGGGGAGCCTGGGTGCACAGCCAGCGCTGCCCCACTCACTGGTGCTGGAGTTGGCATCGGTAAATGAGGCAGTGCCGGTTATGGCTCCGAGGTGACCACTGGAGTAGACCCAGCATATAGCTGTGGCACTGCACCTGGGGTTGTCAGAGTCTTCGAGGAGACACTGGACTGCAAGGGGTGCTCAGTCGCCCCCCCCCCGAGGACAACTGCCCCAACCTCTTGCTGAGACCCCTTGTTTTAGCAAGATTTGAAACACAGAGGTTTTTCCCTCTACTGGGCCATATAGAACTTGGGAAGGGCTCAGGGGAGGAGCCCAGAGACCTTGTTTTGGCATCTCTAGTGCAATGCTTATCACTGAAGGTTGGGGGGGGGGGCTCTTCCTAACCTTGCTGCATGGATAAGTGTGCAGTAACCCACAGAAAAACAGGCGTTGCACTCGTCCATAGTGTGGCGGGGACCCAAACAAGAAAAGCAGCAGTCGTGAGGGTCAGACATGGTCATGGAGTTGCCACAGGGGCACCGACGCATGGGGGCAACTCCCACTTTCTTCTAAGACTTCTTGGGCCCTGGACCCGACATCATCGCTAATGGAAAGAAAAACAAAAATGGGCAAGGAAAAACTCTACGCTGCACAAAAAAATGCTTAAAATAAAAAAGAAAATCGATGCTGAAAACGGTACTGAACTTATGATGTTGAACTTTGTCATCAATGAAGCACGGCGTTGAGTGGGCTAAGGCATGGAACAGAGCGGACTCAGTTGCTATGAGACTTCCCTTGCTAAGATCCTTCTTCAACAGCAAGAAAAACAGAACTGAGGAGCTGGGAGGGGCTGGCGTCCGTTACGGGCCAGTCCGTGAGCACCACGTAGTATGTCGGCCTCTTGGGCGGCACTGTCTCCGACGACTCCCCCAGCTCCAAAAGGTTTTTTAAGAGACAAGCTCCCGAGCACAGTCCAATCCTCCGGTCTAGACCCACGTGTGATGAATGGTGAAAATTGGCTTGGGATAGATTACAAATTATGTATGTATGTTGCAATGGCAGTAATGATGCAAGGGTGATATCAGGATGGCTGTGTTAGGGAAGGGTCTGGATCATGTGTATGTAAGTAAGGGGCAATGAAAGTAAAATGGGAGGTGGCACAAGTTTCCATTCTAAATAAAAAAAAAAAACCTGTTGTACCACAGATGGGTACAGCAGCATTCTATGAACTTTGTTTAGTTCAGATTTATTTGTTCGACATATTTTGACAAGACAAGCCTGCTCATGTGAGTTTGCTAAAAAAAAGTGAGCTAAAAAAAGATTCCTTTGTACAGTACATCATTTGTGGGCATGTTAACAAGACCTCTGCAATGTAGTACAATGGCTCATTAGGATGGAACTCAACAAAGAACAAGGTATACCATGTACCATACTATATGTTTATATGCAGTTACTGTATCTTAAGATTATTCCATTTGTTCACTTGCTTCGATTACTGTTTGGATGTACTTACCTTTACAGCTTGTTTTTGCCTTCTGTATTTTAGCTTGTATATAACTATTCCTGTTGGACTATGTTAACCTGTTGACTGCCATCTTCCTTGGGATCCTCATTATAATGTGATGCTGCATCTCATGGGGTTACCATGGCTTGAGTAATTTCAAACAAATTAATACACTAATTAATGCTGATGAGTTTCTTCTCAAGTACCCAAGGAACTCATGAGATCGTTAACTATACACATTGTCTACACATGCTGAAGCCTGACTTCACTGCTGACTGGGACTTGATGCAACAAAGAAAGTTCCATGTCAGTGATTCAGTTGGTATGCTTGCCTCTGCGGCTGAAAGAATGGAAGTTCATGGATTTTAGTCCCACACTGTTTCAGTCCAATACTGACACTAGTGTACCATCCGGGGGGTGGCGGAGGGTCTGCACTGTTGAGAAACCTTAGCTCACTGTGTTTTTCCTGCCACCATGTGCTAATTACTAATGTACAATATTCTGTTCTAAGTGATGTGTAATATTTTTTATAAACTGAATTTTCTAAGAAGCCATTCCTTGCTCGGTCTTCATTTGTTCCAAAGGACCACAAAGCAGACACAGTGAGCATCGTCCTTATAGATTTTCTGACCACAGGTACAGAATCAAAATAATGGATTTTTTTGATGGTGGCATACAACTTTAAATTAAAGCTTTACAAAGTAATTAAAGTCGATAAATGATGGCGGTTTTTCTCAGTGTGATCCAATGAGCGGCTGACGACAGAAGAAAGAACTGAGGAGTTGAGGAACCGCCGACAATATATAGGTGGCAATGACGTGCATCACTGTAGGCTGCACCTGGCTTGCAAAACTTTCAGAGTGGTCCAGATGCCAACAGCATACACAGTACCAAAGGTGAGGACCAATGAAAGAGATATTTTTAATGAAGATCTCCTAGATGTGGAGAATAGGATGCATCACCAATGAAATGCTATTTAAGGCCACCTCTGGGGAATATTCCTTTCCAGAATGTCCAACAAGAAGAAGGAAGTGGGTTTCTGTACTTCTTCCAAGGTAGCTCAGGAACCTACACAGCCTACCTAGGAGTAGTATAAAGGATAAGTCGACAAGGGGGTAACTCCACTGGAGTAGAGGCTATCTTGATCATAGAAACCTCTGAAGGCAGAAAAGTTATCTGGGAACCAGAATTCGAATTGGGTAGGGCATATCTGGGGCTTTCTGTAAAAGTGGGAAACACGGTTGGTTACAACAGGCAACATCCTGCCTAAAAGTCCTTATGACTTGCCTGGTCTTTTGGTTGGAGCACCAAGACTGCCTGCAGAGGTGAAGCAATGACCTAAATAGACTGAGGGTGTGGTATCTAGACTGTTACCAGGTGGGTACCGTAGGGGATGACTCAGCAGATGATTTTCAGCACCGGCTGGGGTCAAACCTGTGGGTGGCTCTGGTGGACCAGAGCTTTATGCATTAATTGGTCCCCTGGAACTGACATGATTTCCACTGGCTTTACCAGTGGCTGCCCCACTAGCTGTTGACCAACCGGGCCTGAAGTTCCTGCACTGGTATCAACCACAGCCAGGGAGGCTGGGTTTGAGTAGTGCTGGATCTGTGGGACCAGGGAGATTTCCTGGGGAATTAACCCACTGTGGCCTAAGGGTTGAACTGTTATCTGGTGTTTAGTGGTCCAGCTGCCCTAGCAGAATCTCACTGGGGAGAAGAATGCATCCACCTGTGGTTTGTGCTCCAGAGATTGTGATAAGGCACAGCGTGGCAGCTTCTGATGATATCAAAAGCAACCTGCTGAGTAGCTCTGGCTCCTTGACTACTTATGAGACTTCTCTGAGAGCTTTAAATGATGAAGAGGCAACTCCTCATTGTAACAGACCATATACTTTGATTCCATTCGGTCAACAGAAGATAGCAGTAGATTTCCCATACAGTATTTCAGTTGAGAGATAGCACAAACAGTCAGAAATGATGCCTCATTTCATGTGAGTCTGGCTGTTCGATTTACAGATCCAGATCCCTTTCCAGGAGATCAGTCGCAACATGCTCTATGGCCTCTGCCATCAGCCAACACTAAAGCTGGGCCACAGAGCCCGCCACAACAGATGGGTTCCAGTGACTCATTCCTGGCCTCCTTTTAGTGCCCTAACCTGTCAATCTTCAGCAGACAGAGGGTGCATGGCACAACACCAGTGACAATTACATTGTAAGGCCTAAACACTGCAACCATGTATTGTGCACTTTTGTGACCAGCATAGTACAAAGTCTTAGCTGTCCTTTTCTGGTTCATTGCATTGGTGGAGCAGTGAGTTGGAGATGCAGGAACAGAATGAGTTGAGAGACAAACTGAGTATAAAAACTCATGAAATAAACTGCAACTGCAAATACCTAGGGATTCCATCTTACGGTGGTCTCTGTCAGGAGGACTGAATGAAATACAGGACCTGGACTTCATGACTGCAGCTACCCACTTAAAAAAAAATTAAAACAAACATTACTATTTCAGGGAAAAACATTTAAAATTTATTAAACTTTTTTGGTCAAAATAATTAAGTATATACAATCCCATTGTATTAGTTTCTATAATGCATTTAGGAACAAGGTCAAATCCAGTGTTTTTAGGTGACCAGTAAGTCCTAAAATTCAGGATATGCAAACAGTGTCACAACCAATATACAATATAGTCTGAGAATGCTTTAACCTTTTAGTTTTTAAAACCTCAACATTAGTAATTACTAATGCAATGTGAACCAGAGTGGCACAATATGGACAGAAACTAGGGGACACATTTTGTTCTTGCACGTCTTTAAGATGTTGGCTATTATACTGATATGCCCATATTTAATAAACAATGGAGTGTAAAACATTCCTAGATTTCTTACTAGAGAGGCACAAAACATGTTTAGCTTAACCTGTGTATACCTTATTTGGTTATAATAGCCTACTAACTGCTTGGCATAATTGGTTTAGAATCACATTCCTTAGCTTAATTTTTTAAAATAAAATCCAACGTATTTTACACCAGGCTCAGCAAGTCTTTAGTACTTATGAACAATGCAATTTGTTAAAACAAAAATTATTACTAAAAGGCATCAAAGTAATGCACATCAGGTATGTCCATTTAGTAAATATTACAGTGTCAACTGTTAAATGATCTTAATTTTGAAGCCAAAGATGCAATCTGTGGATGATTCTACCAAATGGTTGACTTCTTTGCAAAGGTGGGAATAATTTTGTGGTGTTAAGGCTGCAGAACACTTCAGGATTACAGAATGCTATTTGAAACAAGCAGGTTGACCAACCTCCATCTAGACATTTCTCCATTTGCATAAGACATTTTTCGAGTGAACCATTACTTAAAGGAAACAGAAGTACGAACACACAAGTAGCCGTTTGGTTGGAGCATTTGTAGCTTTGAATAATATCATATGACAATGCTAACCATGCTATTCAAATTAGTATTTGGGACAAACCTTTTTCAGATATATTCTTATAATTATTTTGTTTCTACAGTGTTAATACATGCAATAAAAAGAAAATGGAAAGACAATACATTTCCTCAGATTTAAAACCGTATCTCTTTATAGTCTTGTGGTTTAAACCAGATGGTGTGGTGACAGTGAGCTTATATTATAGCATACAAGAAAAAAACGGTCCACTGAGTTGACTTGACCTGTCTCCATGCTCTAAGCTAAAACACCCAAGCCTAAATAAAAGGCCTGAGGAGGAATGTTTACAGGCATCAAGCACAATATATGTTCATAAGTGTCCCCAAATCAGAAACGTTTGACAAAGTATCTTTCGTTGGGTTCAAGTTTTGGTCTATAAACTGGAAAGCATGGCTCAGTCTTGAATAAATAACTAACTTGAATGTTTGGCCTTTATTGAACACTGTCCGTCTGATCCATATCTTTTGAGCTTTTCTGTTTCGGAAAAAAAAAAGTTAATAATGTGCCTCCCCATCACTGAAGGCAGAAATAAACCATGAACTCAAAAGGAACAGGCCATTTTTTCTGTTATCCACAGAGAGAGGTAAGTGCATCAGATTCATCACTGGGAGAACAACAAGGCCTTTTCTTTATGAATAAACAGCTAAGCTTAACTATGCAAGAACAAGACTTTGTCCTCAAATAGGCCAACTTTAGTTAACTTTGTCCTGGAATATGTATAGGTTGTTAGTGGCAGCTACAGCAATGACATTCTCACTGGGATGCCAGGCTGTATGCAGAATCTTCTTATTGAAGTCCAGACTGTCAACATTTATCTCATCCTTCTTCCTCTTGCCCCCTGTACTAACTCTACGAGGCTTTAAAGTGGCACGTGGTTTGCTGCTCTCTCTTGAGGCTTCCAGTGTAATATCCCGTCTCGTATTTCGATCAAACATCCTAAAGAAGTTGTTGTATGAACCTGTCATGATAGCACTGTTGTAAACAAAAGAAAATGAACAGTATTAACATTCAAAATTAATAAAACTAACAGCACCTCTTTCTTCACTATCCACCTAATACGAATACTAGATATCAGTTTTGTCAAGAAATAACGTTTGGTTTGATGTAGTGCCTTATGCACACACCATCTCATAGCACTTTAGTGCCATGAGCTGCTGCTGCAAACATTGGGAACTAATGGGGGGGGGGGGATTAAACAGCTTCATGATCCCCAGAACAGTAAGCAGCATAGAGAGAGAGATTACAACATGGGTCATCAGGTTCAAAATTCTGCATTCTATCCACTAGAATACACTGCTTTCTTTAGCCTAGAGGCATAAAATGAAGTTAAACATGTTCACTAGCATGAGAGTCTGAGAATTGAAACCTTATTTTATAATGAATACACAAACTGGATTTTAGAGTTCAAACACTTTGCAGATACTGTATTTGTTCATTATAAAATGGCTTAGTAAAATTGTGCCCTGTGATTGGTGAAATGTCTTGTGACTGTGGTAAATCCTACAACAACCCTTGGTCTGGAACCTTACGTTGTTCTTGCATTCTGTTCAGCAAGGTTATTCTGCTCCTTTTTTTTATCTTTTTAAAACTGGGATTCATTTTGTAATTACAATAAGGCAGTCCAGGGAGTAGGTCATTATACCATTTACCCACTTTTAACATGATTTAAGGCACTTGGCTTAGCATTGTGCCACTCCACCCAAGAAACAAGTAAATCCAACAATGATCAACACCCTGTTGTGCTTTATTGTTTAATTCAGTCATTTTAACGGCTGCAAATCGTCTGACAGTGAAGTGCTGACATTCTTATTTCTGTTAACTTACCCCTATTTTAACTAAGAATTAGAGAAATGAGACCACGAGAAACAGTTTGAATATGCAGGCCCTTTCTGGGCAGCACCTTGTGCCCCACCCCCCGATTAATGTTTCATTACTATCAGATTTAACTCATGCGTGAGCCTAGGTAGAACTTGTTACCTTATAATGTGGTTATATGATTTAAAGTCTTGAATTCTCTTCCGAAAGATGTTCCTGACTGCACAAATTTCTCCTCTTTTAAAAATTATGCATTATTTTAGTTTCAGGATGAACTCATATGTTAACGTATACAGTTTAGAAGTTTTATGTTATTTTATGTAATTTTGTGTTTTTTCTGTTTGTACTGGTGTATTGTTTATAACTGACCAGCACTGCTTTGTAAAAGGCCTTTATTACCCAAAGTGATTCTGTAACTTGCAGTGTATTTTTGCTGTGTATGGATGTTGTATTTTTTTAATTACCGGCTAGGCCTCTATATATATTTCTGCTGAGGGGAAGGTCTGGTGTGACGTGGAAATTACACTCCTGGATTGTCACAGAGGTTGGATGGGGGCAGCTACTGTCTCTGTCCACTACACAGTCCTTCAGTTCTACTGAAACCTCAAGGGCTGGGCCCCATGTCAGCTAAAAGGTGTCTGTTTTGGGGTAAACTTCAAAGGGCTGAATTCCTTTCATAACCAAGGGCTATGTTTTGAATGTAAACAGCGATTAGATGCTTCCAATTGGGCAGACAGGGATGAGAACAAAGAACAATGTGACTGACAACTGCACTGTAAGCACTGTGAATAAACTATTAAAGAGGACTCCTGAAGAAGCCATAAGTACCTGGCAAATCTTTGGGCAGACACTGTTTAAAAATAAATAAAATTTACTGACCAGCAAGAAGCTGTATTACATATAGAATAAAGTATGGGGTGGTGTATGTAACGAGATGTTTACACACCCACGAGGTGTTAGATGCTACATAAACCCTGAGGCGAAGCTCAGGGGTTTATTAGCAACATCTAACACTGTGTAAACTTCGAGTTTCACACACCATCCCATTTTTATTTTATATAACTGCTGGGTTTCCCTTTTTCGCCACAGCAATTATATAAAATACTAGCCCTTCCGGTGCACTCATGCTCCGGTTTTGTTTTCCGCCACTGTACACATCCATCCCCCCTCTGAATTTTAAAAAATTCAGTTGAAGAAGTGCTTTCTTTTACCCCATTAAGTTTAAAATAAAAAAACAAACAAAAAAAAACAACATACAGCCAAGTTCTGCTTGTCTGGCAGTTTCATTTGGAGGGAGAAGGCGAGCGGTTACATAGAGAGTAACTGTAGGATGGACATGCACAGAATGAGGGAAACCGTGCACGTTTGCCATAATAAACACTCCTTAATTACGGTAAATTACGCCATGGTTTCCCTATGGGAAAAAGGGAAGCCCATTAATTACAGTGTTGTTTTGCAGCCCCCCACATCCTTTGTGCAGCTCAGCATTAGGGAGCTGGCAGCAGAGAAAGACTACTTCTGCAGGCAGACCCTTTTCTTGTGGTTCTCTCTTCACAAGGAACAGAGGACATTAGAAGCCTCTGCTAGGATGGACAATAAGGACTGTATGGACTATAACAGAGAAAAATGCCTCGTTAGAACAGTTTAAACCGACTCCCAAGGCCTATAGAGAACAATTTTGAAGTTTAAGGAACGCACTGTAAGATAGCTATTTGGAAATGTGTGTACAACTAGTCAAACTGTTAAAGCGATGGTTAGAGGGCGCAAAGGCAAGCTCTGTGGAACAGATAAAAGATTTGTTCCTCATGGAACAGTTTTTAAAGACTGTACCACAGAAGCTGAGAATAAGCTTGCTAGAGACTACTCTGAGCTCCATGAAGGAGGCAGCTGAGAGGGCTGATCAGTTCGTATCCAGCCTACCATCCACTCAGTGCAAAAACAATTGGGGAGGGACATCAGGTGGTTTTAAGGAACCCCAGAGAGGGGTACAACCTAAGCAAAGCCAGTCACTGCCTGAACCAAAAGGGAAACCAAATGATTTCAAAAGTATGAAGTCAGGGGAATGTAGGTGGTATATACTGGAACACCTATGTTATGACTGTCTAAAAAATATAGCAAAAAGGTCAAGTACAGCTGGAGAGGGTAGCTCTGGAAGCTCCCTACAGCTAATGGCCTGCACCCAGAGTGTAGTTCCCACTAACTCCACTGCACACATCACCTTGTGTTAGTAAATGGGATGGAAACCCAGGGATTGAAGGATACTGGGGCCTCCATTTTCATGGTAAAACAGGATCTGATTCACAAGGAACAGATCTTCCCAGGCCAGTTTTCCAGAATTAGAAGAAAGAAAGATACTGCAGTCTGTGCTGGTGGCCGAGATCTTTCTAAGTTGGGAAGGTGGCCAGGGCATACAGGACATGGGTGTTGTACTGGGCCTGCCCGTTCAAGTAATTATAGGTAATAAGTTTGACAATTGGGCTAACATTGTGTGTGTCACTACCAGTAGTAAGGCTAGGGAACCAGCTCCTGAGGGCACAGAGGGAGCACTGCAGCTAGAAGCAACCCTTCCCTCAACAGCAGGGCAAGTTGTAGCTGAACACTGAGCTGGTGAGCCACAGCTACAGACTGAGAAGAGCCCAGCTGTGGGAGGCTGTCCCATAGGAAAGTGTGTTTTAGAGAAGGACAGGCATGTGGAGCTGGGGAGAGCTCAGCAAGTTGACTCATACTTATAGAAATTAAGGGAGTCAGCCACCAGAGTGGAAGGAGACTCTCTGGGTTCAGAAAAAAAGACAAGTAGGTAATACTGGGAAAATGGGCTCCTATGTGAGTGGGTTCCAAAGAAAGGACCAGAGGAAGGTGTACTCTGGCAGACAGCAGTTCCTAGGAAGCAGCTTTTAGTCTCAACCCACAATATGAGGGTTACTCACCTGTAACCATAGTTCTAGGAGTGGTATTTAGTACACATTCACACTTAGGCAGTCTTCCTTTTCCTTTAATTCCAGTCGGAAAGTCTTCAAGCTAAGCTCTTCCCACCCATCTGGGTAGTATACTCCTCGGCACCGCCCCATGATGTCAGATCCTGCGCACTGGAAGCAGGGATCAGTGTGCCACTTACCAGGGGAGGTCAGGTGGATCGTGTGGATGTGAACCATATACCACTCCTAGAACTATGGTTGCAGGTGAGTAACCCTCATTTCTAGGGATGTGGATATAGTGCGCTATCCACACTTAGGTAGACTCCTGGCAGTTCTCCGGGAGAAGGAGGAGAGGCACATACCCCTACTTAGGAAAGAGGGATTGGAGAACTGAGGTCCCCAAACCAGCATCCTGGTACGACTCAAGGACGAAGTGGTAGTGGGAAATGAAGGTGTGTGCCGACTTCCAGGTAGCAGCCCTGCAGATTTCCTGGATAGGGACACCCCGGAAGCAGACACTGAGGCAGCGGTGTGTCTGCTGGGATCAGCGTTTAGCCTTACATGAGGCTCCCTACCAGCCAACCTATAGCAGAGGTTGATGCAGGATACAATCCACCTGCCAACTGTCCGCTAGCTGCTGGTCTACCAGATGCAGCTTCAGTGAAGGTGACAAATACCTGGCGAACCTCTCCCCGAACTCCAGCCCTGCACTGCCTATACTAAGTGAGTGCTTTCCTCAGTTCCAATGTATGGAGACTGTGCTCAGCCTCTGAGGTTGTACTGGTAAGAACACCAGGATTTTAATCACATGGTTAAGATGAAACTCCAAAACAACCTTCGGGAGGACCTTCAGGTAGGGTTAGAGGACAAAAGTAAATTACATACCTACCGTAATTCTTGATCTTCCTGTGTATCTTCTCCATTCATCACTGTTGGGTGTCTGCCGGAGACAGGAACCCCGCGGGAGATTTTTAATTTTTTTGGAAGGAGCAGCCAGCGCCAACACGAGGTCGACACACTGTGTGGCACTCGTGGGCTGGCCAGAAATGGCCGTTGGGTCCTCCTCCACCTTAGTTCTGCACGCCGGAGAAACAGAAGGAAAGAAAGTATAGAGAAAAGAAAGGCAAGGCAAGGGAGCCCAAGAGACAGAAAAAGGAAGAGGAGCAATTGAAAAAGAATAAGCCGATGAGAGGACAAAGAAAGGTTCCTGAGGGTTATGGGCTGGGAGGCCCCAGTCCCTGAATGACCAAGGAGGAAGGAAGAAAGAGAGGAAGGATAGAAAGAGATTTTAGGGAGCGCGGGATGGGAGGCAGGACCCATCAGGGCAAGGTTGATCAGAAGATCACCAGGGGATGATTCAAGGAGACTCTGAAGATTCAGAATTCTTGATGGGTAAGGCCACCCCCAGCTCCGATCCCAACTCCCTAGGGGAAAATCACACTCTTCACTCAACCCTTGCAGTTACCAAAAGGAGAAAACAGGTTTGGGGGGGGGGGTGAGGAAGAGAAGGGACTCACTAAAATTCACACCATCCCCACTGGGGAAGGTAAGAGAAAAGGCAACAAGAGCAAGTGAATTATGACCAGCCCCAATACCATCCTATGCTGGAACTGAGGGATGGACTTCATGGGATGAGGTATCCCAAGAATAGTCCAGGATAGAGGAGGGGCCCACCAGAAGACCCTAAGGGGCCTTACTCGCCCATTTCCAACATCCCCCTCTCCCTGAAGGCCTCCCGATGGCCTGCTGGAGAGGAGAGAATAACTCATGGTGGGGGGGGAGGAGGGCGAATAGGGAGGCTGTACAGCTCAGGGACTGAGGCCTTGTGAGGGGAAGGTGGGAGGGATTCAGTGATGAATGATGAGGATAAACAGGAAGATCAAGAATTACGGTAGGTACGTAATTTACATATCTTGCCTGTGTCAGTCTTCCCATTCATCACTGTTGAGTAATGCCGAGCTCCCCAGGCAAAGAAGACCCTGAAAAGATAAAATCCTCAGCCCCAGGAAGAGCGGGGAGGGACCCTCCGCTAGCCAGTTAGGCCTGGGATTGGTCAGGATGAGGTGGGTTCCCCTGAACCGTAAGGGAAGTAAGGGTCCCTGAAGTTCCCACTTCGCCCTGCGGGGAAAAAAGATGGGTCCTCTGGAAGGAGGAGGAGGCCAGTAACCTGCATCAGTCCAAAGGTGACAACCTTGAAAGGTGAAGCCATGCCATCTGCCTAATGCAGATCGCTGTCCCCTCAAGCCGTGAAGTGACCTCACTGGCGTCGTAAGATGTCCTTGACTAATGCCTCGCCAACTCCAGGCCTATAGCGGAGAGGGCTATCGCTTACCAGGTAGCCTCCAAATCGGGCAGGGATGCTAGTGCCTGGCCCAACATCGCCCACAGATGCCAGTTAAAGGCAGCATGATGTGCCTGATGTGAGATGATTGCAAGCATCATCCGCGCAGAGGAGAAAACTCTCCGTCCCAGCTGATCAAACTCCCGAGAGTCAGTATCAGGGGGCTGGTCGCCGACCAGGTGTCTATGCCCCGATGGGATGTCCAGATGTGTCAGTCCAGAAGGTGGATGAGACAAAGAGCCTGGAGACCAGCGGGTTGCACAATACCATCTCTGGCAGTCCATAGGGGCTGGTTCCAGGGAGTATAGACACTGCCAGGCACTGTACGACGCTTGCTGGAAGGGAACCAGCCAGGACGGAACCACCAAATGATCCGCCCCATATTTGACTAAAAAGCCTTGCGTCGTACGCTCGCTATTGTCTTGGGCATAACAAGAGATGTGCAAGTCCCTGACCAGTTTCGAGAGGAAGTGCTGATATTAGACCTGATCAGCGCCTGAGGACAGATGGACAGAAGGCTCCTCTTCCCCGTGGAGGAAGAAGAGGAGGTCAAGGAACTTGTAGAGTCAGATTCTGGCTGCAGCAGGGGAAGCGGTCGGAAGACCTGCTCGTCCAAAGCCCTAACATACTGTGGGAAAGCCGCAGCCTGAGATCTGTAACTGTTCCCAGGTCAAAAGTCCCGGAGGACCCACATGGCCTGGGAGAAGGGGAGCTCGCCGCAGAGGCATGGGCAAGCCTGTCACCTGACGTGACGCATCTCTACCAGGGCTAGAGGAACTTACAGGAGAACCTGGCATAAGTGGAAAATACAGGTTACTCACCTGTAACAGGAGTTCTAGGAATGGTATATGTTGTTCATCCACACTGTCTGGCAGGTATCCTTGCCGCTTTAAATCTTGCCGGAAGGTCTTCAAGCTGGCTCCTCCCACCCACTCGGGTGGTAAAATCTCAGCTCCGCCCCATGGCAGATCTGACCCACTGGAAGCTCAGGTAGTGCGTCGAAGCCGAGGAAGGTCGGGTGGGTAGTGTGGATGAACAACATATTCCTAGAACTCCTGTTACAGGTGGTAACCTGTATTTCTAGGGACATGGATATGTTGTTCATCCACACTGTCTGGCAGACTCCTAGCAGTTCTCCGGGAGGAGGGAGCAAGGCGCACACCCCCTACTTAGTGAATAGAGACTGGAGAACCGAGGCCCCAAAACCAGCATCCCGGCGTGACTCAAGGTCGATGTGGTAATGGGTGATGAAGGTGTGTGCTGACTTCCAGGTAGCAGCCCTGCAGATTTCCTGGATAGGGACGTCCCTGGAAGCAGCCACCGATGCAGCAGTATGGCGGGTAGAATGAGCTCTTATCCCTCTGGGAGGCTCCATGCCCGCCAACTTATAGAGATCTATGCAGGAGGTGACCCACCTGCCTATCGTCCGCTTGGCTGCAGGTCTGCCAGGTGCGGCTTCCGGCGTGGGTGACAAACAGCTGGCGAACCTCTCCCAATTTCAGCCGTCGCTCCTTATAGTAAGCAGGCGCCCTTCTAGGAGTCCAGAGTATGGAGCCTATATCGACCTCTGAGGTGTGACTGGGGTATAACACCGGCAGAGTCAACACCTGGTTAAGGTGACTCCAACTACCACCTTCGGAAGGAATTTCGGGTGGGGGCATGGACAACTCTGTCCCAGTGGAGACCAGGTAAGGAGACTCAATGCAGCGCGCCTGGAGCTCTCCATCCTTCTGGCTGGATGATAGCCACCAAGAGGCGGTCTTCCACGACAGGTGAGAGAAGTTCACACCTGTGCATTGATTGAATGGTTTGCCCATGAGCTTTGCCAGTACCAGCAGTAGATCCCACGGAGGTGGAGGTTCTCACCCGGAGAATGTGATCAGGGCCTTTGAAAAAGCGCCAGACCACCTTCTCCTGCGCCACCGACTGCTTCCTGGCCACGCCCAGTAGCGAGATGGCTGCCAGGTGCACCAAGGGCAGTCGGCCTAAGCCCTTGCTGAGAAAGGACCAAAGGTAGTCAATATGCCGCCAAGGAACAGGAGGAAGGGTCAGGCCCTTGCCCTGACACCACATGGAAAATCTTTTCCATTTGAAGGCGTAGCATTTTCTGGTCGACTCTTACGGGACACCTCAACTCACGTTGAGGACCTCGTCGGAAAGCCCAAGGCCTGGAACTCTGGCCGCTCAGGAACCAGGCCGTCAGGTGCAGGGATTGAAGGTCCGGATGGAATACCTTCCCCTGATTGACTGAGAGCAGGTCCGGGCGAGCTGGAAGCTGCCTCGGAAGCCTGGAGCTGAGGCTGAGGAAATCTGGGTACCAGTACTGGCGGAGCCAGTCTGGGGCTATCAGAATCACCTGCGCCTTGTCCCTCCTTGCTTTGAGCAGCACCTTGTGCATCAAGGGGAATGGGGGAAAGGCGTAGAAGAGGCCCGGGGTCAACGGCCTCGAGAAGGCATCCCCCAGCAGCGATCCCTGCTGAGGGGGGTGGGCATGGAACAGCCTCAGCCTCGCATTCTCCCTGGAGGCAAACAGGTCCACCTGAGGTGTACCCCAATGGGAGAATAGATCTTGTACTACCTGTGTCAGGAGAGACCACTCGTGAGACGCAGCCCCTATCCGGCTTAGGGCATCGGCCAGGGTGTTGGAGGCTCCTGCCACATGAATGGCTAGGAGATCCGCCTCCAGGCTGCACACGAGTGACCAGATGCGGAGAGCTTCCTTGCATAGAAGCATGGAGCACGTCCCACCCTGGCGGTTTAGACAGTACATGGTCGTGGTGTTGTCCGTCTGGACCCGGACCACTTGACCCCGAAGAAACGGAGCAAAGGTGGTGAGTGCTAGGCGGACCGCTCGGAGCTCCAGCAGGTTGATGTGGCATTAGGACTCCCAGCGAGGACCAGAGCGTGCGCTCGTGTTCCCCAGATGGGCACCCCAACCCATCAGAGAGGCATCGGTCGATAGAGACCGTCGACTCGGGCAGACAAGCAGGATGCCCTCCTGCAGATGAACTGGAGCGGTCCACCACTGGAGGCGTTCCACATCCCCTGGGTCACCGTCACTAGCTGGTCCAATGGATCGCAGCGTTGGGACCACTGGCTGGCCAGCCCCCACTGAAGGGGGCGCATGTTCCAACGGGCCCAATGGACTATGCTGGTACAAGCCGCCATGAGACCCAGGAGGCGCAGGAAGTCCCGGGCAGGGCGCAATTGCCCAACCAGAAATGATTGGGCAAAGGAGGAAAGAACCTCGACCCTGTCCGCTGGGAGCCGTGCCCTGGCTCGAAGAGAGTCGAGCTCTGCCCGATGAAAGAATCACCTGCTTGGCTCGAGTTCCGACTTGGCCTCGTTGATGAGGAGGCCGACCTGAAACAAATCTGGAGGGCCAGATCTCTGGACGCTCCACCTCCTGTCTGGAGGGCTGCTATCAACCAATCGTCCAGGAAGGGTAAACCCGGACCCCTCGGCACATGAGAGATACTGTCACCACTGCCATGCATTTGGTGAAGACCCTGGGAGCTGGAGATGAAGCGAAGGCCATGGCTTGAACTCGAAAGGGATCCCTCTGCTCGAAAGCGAAGGAACCTCTGATGTGACGGACGGATAGGGACGTGAAAGAAGCGCATCCTGCAGGTCAGAGAGCAGAACCACGCCGTGTTCAAGGATGGTATTATCTGAGCCAGGTGACCATCCTGAAGGTTCGAGACCTTAGGAACTTGTTTAGAGTCGTGCAGGTCAAGAATGGGTGCCAGCCCCGTCCGTTCAGAACCAGGAAGTACCTGGACACGAACCCGGGCTTGGGGGGGTCCGCCACCCTCTTATCACCTTCTTCTCGGGAGGAGGCGATGTTGGCTCGGCGAGCTGACAGCGGGGCTTCAGACCCAGTGCGCGGCTCTGAAGGGTGGAGCCTGCTTCGAACTCCAGAGGCAAGCCTTCCCACCACCTCCAACACCCACGGTCTGTGGTGATAATGGACCAGCGGAAAGAAAGTGGCGGAGCCGCCCCCATGGGGGGCACCTGGGAGTGAGGCGGCGGGTTGGGCGACACCCTCAACCCGTCACTGGGCAGGCTTGGAGGAAGGACTGGCTGAGGGACCTCCAGGGCCTTTACCTCCCTGCTTCCTGGAGGAGGAAGCCGGGGCTTGGGTTTGGGGCATGCCTGAGCCTGCTAGCCCTGATGCTGCTGGGCCGGACATGCCTCGGGCGCAGACGGACAAAAGGGCTTGGGTTGCGGTCTGCGGCCCTTGTCCCTCTGAGCGGATGAGACCGAGTCCAAAGTGGCATTGGAATTTTCGATCCTCTGGAGGTGGCCTTCCACTCTAGGGCCGAAGAGGTCGGTCCCCAGAAAGGGGACATCCGCCAATTTGTGCTGGGTATCCGCTGTGAAAGTGGATATCCTCAGCCATGCCGGCGCAATAGCCACTGCGACGCGACTGACCTGGCGCATGAGTCTCCAATGTCCAGAGCAGTCTGAAGTTGCTGTTAGCCACCGCCCTGCCCTGGTCCACACCTGCCTAACCGTGGTCTGCAGGTCAGCCGGGAGATGAGGGACTACCTCGTCACAGGAGCCCAACAGGGCATGGGAGAAATGTGCCATAAGCACGGCTGAGCTAGCCTGGCGAAGGCCAAGGGAGGAACATAGCGTGAACTTCACCATCGGCATAGTCCAATTTCTTGGACTCCTTGTCGGGAGGTTGTCCACGTCCTAACATTTCCGACGCGCACGAAAACGCTGTCGGTAACTAACCCCTCGGCTGAGGGATGTTCCAAGAAACTGGACAGGGAATTGGTAGGGACCGCATACTTCCTGGCTATCCTGGCCGAAGGCGCAGGGCAGGAAGCAGGGCGCTGCCAGAGCTCCAAGGCCGGGACCACAATGGCCTCGGCCACAGGAAAGGCCTCCGTAGGGGAATCCCCTTGGTCCAATATCTCTGTGAGGGGATACTTGGCCCGCTTGGATACGGGCTTGAGCTGCATCCCGGTGGACTCCGAGATAAGCCTGAGTAAACTCAGGAAGGACGAAGGGCTGTCGTCCAGCGACTGACCTCCAGAGGACTCCAAGTCCACTCGCCTGGAGAAGAGGGAGGAATCGTCGTCGGACTCAGAAGAGTCCGCAAAGAGCTGCCTCGGGCCTGAGCCACCCTCCACCTGCTGAGGGCGATTGGGAGTGAGGGTGACCGACAGCCTAGGGGCAGACCTGAGCCGACCGAGAGTTCTTGGTCGGAGCCCCAAACAGCGGCTGTGGAGGCGGAGGTTCCACCGAATCGGTGGAGCAGCTGGTTTGGCTGAACAACCGCCTGGGAACAGGCTCCTCGGTAAGACAGAGTTGTTGGCCGCCCGTGACAGCCACTTAATGGCAGGGGAAGGCGGCTTGTTCCCGGTCAGAAGGAGCTGTTGCCATGAGGTCTCGTATCGTCGGACGTAACTACGTCGAAGCCTCCCTCATCCGAGGAGGGACGGCGGCAGCGCCGCTGCCGTGGTGCCGGACCCGCCCATGACAGCGGGATCGGCTGGACCGAAAGAGTCCGAGACCGAGAACCTCGGCCTTCTGAGGCAGTGCAGGGGAGGGGACGGGTGAGCAGCTCTCCCTCGCTCGGAGGGTTCACCCGAGGCTCCGGAACTGGAGGCACTGGCAAGCCAGATCCTCAACTCCCCAGGGAGACCGTGAGAGGGATTTCGGCTTCGCCGGTCGACAACCCGTCCAACGGGTCGAGAAAGATCTCGACTGCGTCGACGGGAGTCTCGGTCAACTGACCTGACGGGGACACCGTGAGACCAGTGGCCGAAGCCGAACGATCGACCGAAGTCAATGGCCGACAACTCGGGGAGAGGGACCTTTCCCGCTCCCAAGAGCGTCGACGGAGGGACTTACCCTTGTCTTTCTTCTTGGACCGAGAAGAAGGTCCAGCAGACGTTGGTCCCTCTCCTCTAGTGGAGAGGGACAGACAAAGCTCCTTAAAGGAAGCTGTGTAAGAGGAACCCAGGGAGAGCGGGATAAATGCCGCGGTCGAGGAAGATGCGGCCCGCGCCTCCTCTTCGAGGGCGATCATCTGCTCTAGTTGATCCGCCGGAGCTCCGCCACCGCTGAAACCGCCCGACCGGCTCTTTTGACCTCACCGAGGAAAACGCTTCTCAGGGCACCCAGTTGTAAACAGGCAGCACGGTCTTGAGGACATAGGCTGAGAAGGAAGAGCACAGGTCGCAAGCCTGCGGGTCGTGCTCAAGGCCTAAACAGTAGACACACGTGGAGTGCGAATCCGTCCAAGACATCTTCTGCCAGCAAGGGCACCTCTGAAAACCGGGAGTCGATTCGGTCCATCGAGCCCGAGGATAGAAGACCAAAGTCTATAAATGCAAAAAACTTTTAAATTCGGAAAACCGAAGAATTAGGAACCAGTCTTATACTCAGAGCATTAAGGAGGGAACCTGAGCTTCCAAGCGGTAAGGAAGATCTGGCATCATGGGGCGGAGCCGAGAGTTTTACCACCCGGGTGGGTGGGAGGAGCCAGCTTGAAGACCTTCCGGCAAGATTTAAAGCGGCAAGGATACCTGCCAGACAGTGTGGATGAACAACATATCCATGTCCCTAGAAACCACAAGTCTGTAAATTCACCGACCTGTCCTCAGAATTAAAACAGTTGGGACTTAACACTGTAGGGTGAGCTAACCCATGAGGGGACCAGGGTCGCATGGATCCAGAAGGGCGAACCCCAGCCTCACCCAAAGAGACCTCCTTAGGAGAGGACGAATGGAGGGGACCGGGCTCAGCACTACGGCTCCTCTCCCGACCCCGGAGGGCCACGGGAGTATGCCGATGTCCATCACCCCATTCCCCCGACCCTGGGGATTCCTAGGAAGCTCTGTTCCTCGCACCCTGTGCCAAAGAGCCCCCCCAACTCAGACAACTTTCTGAGGGGGCCTCAGAAGGGGGGGGGGCTCGACCTTGATTCTAAGAGGAGGTATGGCATCAGGGACGGCAGCCACCCCCTCACTCAGAAACCTGATCGCCACACCTGCAGCAGTGGGACCGCCAACCTGCAGCTGACTCCCCCAAGCCGCCATCGGCATGAGAGTCAGCATGGGCCACAGTCACCTGTGGGGAGGCGCAAGGGTGCTAGGTCGTGGGGAACCCTCCTATTCCGAAGAATCAAGCCTCCAGTCCAGATCAGCCTCAGAATCATCTGCCTCCAAAGAAGAGACGATCAAGAAGGGCTCCTGGCCGGTGACCCCATGGACTCCCCCAGTCACGGTGCCATGACCTGGCACCGCACACCTTGCGGCGCCACCCCGGTCACCAGAGTCATGAACAGCCCCGGGATCAGAGGCAGCACTGTCGGGTGGCACCAAGGAACGCCTCACACCGGGACCCACAGCCGTGGGCCCAGAAAACGGGGGAGCCTGCTCCTCTGAAGAGGTGACTGCCAGAGCGGTGCTCCCAGCCCGACCTCAAACGGGGCCGGACTGGCCCCCTAGCACTGCAGTAGGAACCTCCCCTATGGCAAGGCATAAAGAAGAGGAGGCCCCCTCTTCACCGGACCATGTAGGCCCGGGAAAGGACCCAGAGGAAGGACAGAGTGCCCTGCGTTTGGACCACTGCGAGCAACGCCACCCCCCGAAGCTTCCATGGAGCCCGCTGACTTTCAATGCGTAGCTCAGAACCCAGCGTCCATTGAGAAGCAGGTGTCTCAAGAATCCATGTCGTCTTGCGGTCCAAGGCAGGAATGGCAAATGTCATGCCGGTCGGTAATGGATATCTGTTGGCCGCAGAGACACAGATGCATAGAGGGCTGACCTGTTTTCTTCGACCAGTTCTTGTCTCTTCATAACCAGACATGACACGTACGGTAACAGAAAAACAGAAAAGGACTCAACGCTGTAAATAAAAAGAAAGATCTTACCGGGATCTGGAATGGCGTCGAGTAGGCAGCAGAACTGAGGCCAAGTTGTGATGCAGAAAAAGAATGGCACTGAGGTTTTGAAGCATCGATGACTACTACCAGGCCGCACAGAGTACTCTCGAGCAGGGGTGCTGTCTCGACAGCAGGAGAAGCAGAACTGAGGTGGAGCAGGACCGAATGGCAGTGTCTGGCCAACCCATGAAAACGCCACGCAGTACAAATCTCCCACGGGGTGCCTGTCCCCGGCAGACATCCAATAGTGATGAATGGTGAAGTCTGACACAGGCAAGATCCTTGTCCCTGTGGAACACCAAATATGGAGACCCCACCGAGAGTGCCTGGAGCTCACCGACCCTTCTGGTGGAGGTGACAGCCACAAAGAAGGCAGTCTTCCATGACAGGTGAGAGATGTCACACCTGTGCACTGGTTCAAAGGGCTGTCAGTACCAGCAGCAAGTCCCAGGGTGATGGTGGTTCACGCACTGGCAGGGACAGGTGGTCAAGGCCTTTAAAGAAGCACCTGACCACCTTTTTTTGTGCCACTGTCAGCATTCCAGCCCATGCCTGGTATACAGAAATGGCTGCTAGGTGCACCTTGAGGGTCGTTGACTTTAGGTCCGACTGTGAGAGGGACCACAGACAGTCCAGAATACTAGCCAAGGGGCAGGCCAGGGAGTCTAACTCCCTGCCCAGGCACCAAACAGGAAAGCGATTCCATTTGAAGGCATAGCACTGGTGGGTCGACCCCTTCTTTTACTATCATTGGGCCCCTTGGCCCCCCTCTATTTTCTGTCTCTCTCTCTCTTCTCTCTCCCGCTGTGCAGAGCAGGGGGCTGAGGAGGGTTCGGCGTCGGTTGCTGGCCAGCCTGCGGCGCCATACAATGAGTCTGCCTCGAATGCGGTGCCGTCCCGATCTCGACTCCTCCCTTTGCCAAAAAAAAAAAAAGCTCCCCCGGGGTCCTGATCCTCTATTAAAGAAAGGCTGAAGACTTCTTCTGATGAAAACATTTTACTTTACTCTTTTTTTTTTTAAACTGATAATAAAACAATAAATCTAATCAAATTCAAAGTGACTATAGCTGCTCTAGTATAGACATGAAGATTTGATTCCCGTTGGGCGAGCGATGTCACTGAAGCGCATGACAGTGAGGAAAAAGGAACTGAAGCGACTGGAGGTCGACACTGAGGTAACCTATGTACGGAAGTCAGTCTCGTGGCACCACACTGCGGTCCTACCTCAGCGTCGGCCCTCCTGAGATATTGGCTTCCACTGGGTCCTAGTGCCTCGGCATAGTCCCATTAGTGTGAATGAGTGGTGGAGACTTTATGTCCAGGAAGATATGAAGTGCATGCATACCATAATTTCCGGCCTTCTTGGATAAAGTCTCCACCACTCACTCCCTATGGGACTTATCTCAGGATGTAGGACCAGCGAAAAAAATCTTCAAGAAGGCCGGTGCAGGTAGGACCACGCATGTCGGCATCACGAGACGCAGCTCGCACCGTATAGCCTACCTTGGCATCGACCCTCCAACTGCCTCAGTACCTTTTTTTACCGAGGAGGTACCGTGCAAGCTAACCTAATGAAACTTACCTATTTTTGGACTTAAACAGTCCGCATGACCAGTGTAAGAAGGGTCAACTCACCAGTCTTCACAGCCCAAACAATGAGGGGGTGAAGGCCAAAAACAGGATGAGTGAGATCGGGGGATGGTGGGTGGGCATGTGAATGAGTGGTGGAGACTTTGTCCAACAAGATCAAGAATTACGGTAGGTAGGTAATTTCCATATCTTCCTGGACATAAAGACTCCACCACTCATTCCACAATAGGAGATTACCGAGCTAAATAATCCCGAGACGGGTGGCAGGAGAGAGGAGCTCACTTAGGACAGAGGTCCATTAAGGATTGTCCTGCAAAAGGACTGATGTTGCCTGGCATGGACATCCAAAGCGTAGTACATTACGAAGGTTTGTATGGAGCTCCACGTGGCCGCATTGCAGATGTCCGCAATGGGCACGTTTCGGATTTCTGCCAGAGATGCTGCAACTGCTCTTGTACAATACGCATATACTCTGCCTTCCAGCTTAACCTGTGCCATGGAGTAGCACTGGTGAAGACATGCCACCAGCCACACAGAAATGCATCTGATGGCAACAGGTTGACCCAGCAGGGCCATGCTGAAGGAGACAAACAGTTATTTTGATGTGCAAATTTCTTTAGTCCTGTCTAAATAGAACCGCAAAGCCCTCTTCACATCCAGAGAATGCAGGATACGCTCCCCTTCATTCTGGAAGTCTGCCAAGTAGGTTGGGAGGACCAATGGCCGATTCAGATGGAATTCTGAAACAACCTTGGGAAGACACTTAGGGTGAGTTCTAAGAACCACCTGTCTTTCTGAAATACAGTATACGAAGTGTCTGTGACCAAAGCATGCATCTCAGACACACTGTGAGCGGAGGTGATGGCTAAAAGGAAGGTGGTCTTCCAAGTCAGAAACTTCAGCTCACAAGTAGCTAGGGGCTCGAAAGGTTTATGGCTGAGCACGTCTAGTACAAGATTAATGTTCCAGGTGGCTACCGGTCATCTGACTGGTGGCCTAGTATGCAGTATGCCCTTAAGAAACCTCTTGACCACAGGTAACTGAGCTAGAGACATGGCGTGTACAGGCTTGTGGTACGCCAAGATCATGCAAAGGTGAACTTTCAGAGTATTGCAGGTCTGTGTTAGGTAGATCTAGAAGATACACTAGGACTTTGATGGGCAGGAAAAAGGATTCCAAGAGGATTTTGCACACCAGATGGAGAACCGCTTCCACTTGGCGTGTAAGTTTTTTGGGTAGCTGACTTGCATGCAGCTAACAGAGTATCTGAGACCCTACATGAAACGTTAAACCTATTCACCTCTATCTCTTCAGGAGTCAGGCATGGAGGTGAAGGGACTTCAGGTTGGGATGGACCATGGAGCCCTGGGTTGGCAGGTTTGTATGAAGTGGAAGCTGTCTCGAAGTTTCCAATAATCTGTTGATTAATGTAAACCAGATCCGACGAGGCCAGAATGGGGTGATGAGGATCATTCTGCCCTCTCCCCGCGCCTCCAGTTTGAGCAGCACCCTCTGAACTAGGGGAAGAGGAGGAAATGTGTACAGAAAGCATCTTGTCCACACAGTCTGAATGCATCCTGACAGAAGATGCAGGTTCTGGATTTATGGAGCAGAAGAGAGCCAGTTTTGCTTTTGGGAAGCAAAAGGTCCTTGTCTGGGGTTCCTCACTCTTCGAAAAGCAACTGCATGACGTTTGTATCTAGAGACCACTCGTGAGGATCTGTCTCCATTCTGCTGAGACAATCCACCATATTATTCTGCACCCCTGGCAGGTAGACTGCCTGGATCAGTGCTTTGTCCTCCAGGCACCATGCCCACACTCTCATCACTTCCCTGCATAAGGGGTAAGAGTGTGCTCTGCCCTGTTTGTTGGTGTAGTACATCACTGCTTTGTTGTCCGTTTGAAGGAGAATGATCTTGTAACAGAGTATAACCTTCAAGGCTTGGACTACATACAGGATGGCTCTCATTTCTAGAACATTTATGTGAAGCAGAGACTTGTCCTGATTCCATTGACCCTAGGTATGGAGATCGTGGCAGTGAGCTCCCCATCTGATTGGGGAAGCATCCGTGGTGATGGAGATATGAGATTCTAGAGGGTCGAAGGGATAACCTTCCAGAAGGTTGTCTTTCTGAGTCCACCACGTGAGTGACCGTTTCAGGGGTTCCGTCACCTTAATATGAAAGGAATGTGGGTGCGTGGTTGGTGACCACTGAGTGCTGAGCATCCACTGGGTAGTTCTCATGTGAAGGTGAGCTAGAGGCATGGTGAACACTGAGGATGCCATGAGACCCAGCATCCGCTGCATTGAGAGAGCTTAAACAGAGTCGTTCTCCCTGATGAAGTGGGCCATCTGAAAGATGTCATTCCTTCTGTCATCTGGGAGAAAGGCTTTTGCGTTGGAGTTATCCAGAAAGGCTCCTATGAAGGGAAGCTGTTGGGAGGGCTGTAACTGCGACTTTCCCAAATTTAGCAGTACTCCCATGGACATGAGGAATTTTGAGGCCGCAGCCGCAGCTTCCAGAGTCTCTTGTCTGGAGGGACTTGCTAGGAGCCAATCGTCCAGATATGGGAACACCCGAATTCCAAGCTTCCTGAAATGCGCTGCGAGAAATGCAAAGCACTTTGTACAGACTCGAGGTGCCGAGGATAGCCCAAAGGGCAGGACTCTGAACTGGTAGTGCTGACCCATGGCCACAAATCTGAGGTATTTGTGGTAGTTTTGGTGTATGAGAACATGCTGGTAGGTGTCCTGCATGTCCGGGAAAGCCAGCCAATCATTTTGATGAATCAAAGGTAAAAGTGTACCGAGTGATGTCATCTTGAACTTTTCCTTGTAAAGAAATTTGTTTAACTTCCTCGTATTGAGAATTGAGCATGCATGCCGCCTGTTTTCTTTGGAACTAGGAAGTAATGGGAGTAGAAACCTGTGTACTGCTCATCCAGTGGGACTACTTCTACTGCCCTGTTGTTTAGAAGGCCTTGAATCTCGGAAGCAAGAAGGTCTGACTGAGAGACAGACAGCTTGGGCTGTCATTTGGGTGGGTGATCCGGGGGGGTTCTGAAAGGTTTACAGAGTACCCGTCGCGGATTATTCTGAGAACCCACTTGTCTGATGTGACTGACTTCCACTGGTGTAAAACTGAGTCAGACGCCCTCTTACTGCCGAGGAAGAGTCCCCCTCGGACAGCTGAGGTGGGACTTGGGCCGGAATCTCAGAGGGTGGCACTAGGCGCTTTGGGGCCCTGTGCCTTCTATTGCGTTTTCTTTTGCGGCTGAGGGGATTAGTTTCTGTTGATGCCCCCTTTGCCTTTACCACAAAAAGACGGACAGTTATGAAACGGATGCCGGTTCCCGCCCCTTTGAGGGGCTGTGGATGGCGGTCTGGCCGTTTTGATAGCTGTTCTAGTTTTTTGTGTGGCCTCTAGTGCCTGCTCGACCAGAGGACCAAACACGTACGTACCATCAAAAGGCAAACTCATAACTCTCTGCTGGGCATCATTCGTGAATCCCAGCGTGCGTAACCAAGAGTGGCGTCGGGTGCATATACCAGCTGCTGCTGCTCTAGAAGCAGTGTCAAAGGCATCCATGGCGGCTTTAAGCTGCTGATTATTGGATTCAGTGCCTCTAGTAATGGTTTGAAAGAGCTCTGTGTTGACTTTTGAATCTGGAAGAGCTTCTACTGTGGCCTTGAGCGAATGCCAGAATGTATACTCATACTGAGAGAAATAACCCTGGTAACTTGCAATGCGCATACCCAGGGTGGATGCAGCACAGACTCGCTTTCCCAAAGTGTTGATTTTGCGAGATTCCTTGTTTACTGGACGTGCCGTAGATTCTTGAGGAAGAACGGCCCTATCATTCTCTGCCAGGACAAGTATGGCATCAGCAAAGGCTTGTGAGGCCAGAATAGGACGATCCTTGGGAGGGGCGCATTTCCTATCTATGGACTTGGATCACAGAAGGAATAAGCGCCAGATTATCTGACACCATTTGTGAGAGGGTCTCAAAAGAGGGTTGTACGGGAGGAGTCAATTCCACAGGAATGTCCGGAACGTGCAGATACTACAGACGCAGCAATTTCCCAGGATCGCTCTCTGAAGCCGAGAGAGAGAGAGACAGAGAACGAGAGAGAGAGGTGTTCAAGTTTCTAAGCAGAGACTTAAAGGAAAGGTCCTTGACTAGAGGCTCTGCCGTAAGAGAAGGTTTATTTACACCCCTAGGGAGGAATCGTCATCAATGTTGTCCCCCAACCGAAGATCAGGATCAGGTTCAATATCATCTCCTACTAGTCTTAAAGGGACAGAATAGATAGGAAAGGGTGGAAAAAGAGGAGGAGCTCCACGATTCGGAGTTGAAAACCCCAGTGCCCCACATGGCACTCCTGGTGCCGGAACAGAAGGCAGCACCAAGAATACCGGTGGCGCCGGCACAGGACGTGGCACCGGCACTGCCAAACCAGAGGTTCTCAACCCGACTCGCTGAGGAAAGTCTGAGAAATTCAGCAGGAGATAAAGGCACCGGTGTTGACCCCTGCACCACAGCCATATGGGGGGGGGGGGGAGAGACACCTGAGTGTGGCGCTGATGGCACCAGAGAAGGCGCTGCACGACAAGGAAGCCCCAACCGCCCCTGCCCGCAGGTCTGGAAACCGAAAGGCCCGAAGGCCCAGGTGACAGACTCACCGGCTCAGGCAGACAGGACGACCACCGAACCCACTGCTCCATAAGAACAGCCCAATGGTGAAACTGCTCACTGGAGGACCCCCAGGGTGGGGAGGGACTCCGGAGTCGAGGATGCCGGTCACCAGAAACATAGGCCGGAGGAGACACCGGAGGGGACGGAGTTGGGCTCCTGCTGCCGGTAACGGATGACGACACGCAGATATACCAGAGGGTGACTTCAAGCGGCACAGTTTCTTTTTCACCAGGAGGTCAAGAAGAACTCAAGGCCGACGGTGCGGAGTCCCCAACGAGGATCGAGAATGGACTGCTTTTTTTTGTGCCGAGGACCGCCCATCCCGTGCACTGGATTGCCTGTAGTCAGACCTCCCCTCTGTAGAGGGCGACGGACCAGACCCAGCCCTGCTGACAGTACAGCTTTCATGCGAAGTCTCTCTACTGTCACCTGCCCTGTTCATGGTTGACTCCATTGAAGGAGGGCTGAAGACTTCTTCTGACAAAAAATATGTTACTTTATTTATTTATTTTTTTTTTAACTGATAAAACAATAAATTTAATCAAATTCTAAGCGACTATAGCTGCTGTCGTATGCACGTGAAGATATAACTCCCGGCTGGCGAGCGATGTCACTTAAGTGCACTCAACAGCGGTGAAAAAAGGAACTAAGGCAGCTGGAGGAACGACGCCGAGGTGGCCTATATGGCGTGAGCCAGTCTCATGACACCGCGCATGCACGATCCTACCCCGGTGCCGGCCCTCCTGAAGATTTTTGGCTCCTGCTGGCTCCTAGCGCCTGTGGCGTAGTCCCATTAGTGTGAATGAGTGGTGGAGACTTTATGTCCAGGAAGATCTTTAGTCGCTCAGGAACCAGGCTGTCAGGTGCAAAGATTGAAGGTCTGGGTGTAAGACCTTTCTCTTGTGATAAGACAGCGGATCTGAGTGTAGAGGCAAGTTCCACAGAGGCCTGCCTCTGAGATTGAGGAGATCCGGGTACCAAAACTGGCACAGCCAGTCTGGGGCTACCAGGATCATCCATGCCTTTTCCCTCAGCACCTTGACCAGCTCCATGTAGACTGGGGAATGGGAGGGAAAGCACAAAGGAGGCTTGGGGTCCAGAGCCTCAAAAAGGCATCCCCCCATCAGTGTCCCACACTGTGGGGGGCAGGCACAGAACATCCTCAGCTTTGCATTCTTCCAGTTAGCGAACAGGTCAACCGGGGGAGTGCCCCACTGGAAGAACAGTTGGTCCACTCATGAGATGCTTTGCTCACTCTGCTGAGGGTGTCTCCCAGCTGGTTGGAGGCTCCAACCATATGAATCGTCAGTAGATCGGCACCCAAGCTACACATGAGATTCCAGGTGTGGAGGGCTTCCTGACACAGCCGGAGGGAATGCGTTCCGCCCTGTCTGTTGAGGTAGTACATGGTCGAGGTATTATATGTCTGGACCCGCACAATCTGACTCCGAACAGATGGAGTGAATGTTGTCAGAGCTAGACGAACTGCACGGAACTCCAGCAGGTTGACTTGGTATCAGGACTTCATGGGGGTTCAGAGCCTGTGGGACTGAGGTCCCCCAAGTGGACTCCCCATCCCACCAGAGACGTGTCGGTTGTCAGGATGACTGTTGGCGCTTGGCAGACAAATGGGACTCCTTCCTGTAGGCGCTCTGGGACAAACCTCCACTGGATGGTATCCCACATCGGCTGTGCCATCACAATCATCTGGTCTAGGTGACTCAGGCACTGAGACCACTGGAGGGCCTGCTCCCACTGCCGGGGGCGCATCCGCCAGCTGGCCCACTGGACCACATTGGTGCAGGATGCAATGTACCCCAACATCCACAGGCAGTCCCGGGCTGGGGGCGAGCACCCAATCTGAAAAGATCGGGCAAAGGAGGAAAGATCCGCTGCCACGTCTGCTGGGAGTCAGACCTTGGACCGGAGGGAACTGAACTCTGGCCCAATGAAGTGGATGACCTGCAAGAGGTTGAGTTCCGACTTGGCTGGGTTGATAACACCACCCAGGGTTGATCAAGTCTGGAGGGCCTGGTCCCTGGATGGCTCTACCGCCTCCTGGGATGGACTAGCAATCAGTCACTCATCCAGGTATGGATATGCCCGAACCCCTCGGTGCCTCAGGAATGCTACTACCACTGCAATACACTTGGTGAAGACCCTGAGGGCAAAGGAGAGGCCAAAAGACATGACCGGAACTCATAAAGAACCCCTTCTACACAGAACTGAATGTACTGCCAGTGGGACGGCTGGACAGGAATGTGACAGAAGGCGTCCTCCTGGAGGTCCAGAGAGCAGAATCATGTGCCCTGCTCTAGAGATGGAATTATCTGATTCAGAGTGACCATCCTGAACTTGCGCCTTCTCAGGAACTGGTTCAGATCGTAAAGATCCAGTATGGGGCACCTACCACCTTCCCCCCCCGTCCGTTTGGGGAACAGGAAATACCTGGACACAAAGCCCTAGCCAGTCATGGCGTCTGGGACACAGGCTACAGCACCTTTCTCCAGAAGCTGAGTGATGTCCTCCCCGAGGGGGGACAGCATGTCCTGAGATACCACAGACTCCTGTGAGGCATGGGCTCAGTAGTGTGACAGAGCCTCGAAATCATGAGGCGATCCTCAGCCCACCACATCTAACTCCCATCTGTCTGCAGTGATGACGGACAAGGCGTACCAGAAATGGCGAAGCCAACCCCCCACGGGTAGCTGAGGCAGGGACTTGATGGGAGGGAAGCAGATGTCCCCCCCCAACCCATCACTGAGCAGCCTTGGAGGAGGCCCCAACGCAGGCCACCAGAGGGGCACTGCATCCCTGGCCTCCAAGTTTCTTGGAGCCGTGGATGGTGAACTTAGACTTTGGTCACCAGACCTGAGATTGCCCCGACTTGGGTGGCTGTGGTCTGGGCTGCTGGGACAGAAAGGGATGAAACTGAAAAGGCTTTAGTCTTTGGCTTCTGTCCCTTGGGGTCCCTTCTGCAAGGATGTGAATGAATCCAGGGTGGCATAGGACTTCTAGATTCTAGTGAGGTGTGATCCACCCGTCCTAAACAGGTTGGTGCCCATGAAAGGAATATCTGTCAGTTTGTGCTGGGTATCCACCATAAAGGTGGAAATCTGCAGGCACGTCTATGGCGCATAGCGACTGTTGCCACCACAGACCCAGCGCAGGAGTCATTAATGTCCAAGGCTATCTGAAGCTGGTGCTTGGCAAGGGCGCAACCCTGGTCTTGGACCACTCAGACTGCTGAGTGTAATTCTACAGAGAGGTGGGGAAGGATATGGTCCAGGACCCCCATAAGTGCATGACCAAAGCTGGCCATCATCACTGCAGAGCTCACCCACTGGAGACCCACGGAGGATGCAGTGCAAACCTTTTTCGCTGCATGATCCAACTTCTTGGATTCTTTGCCGGGGGGGGCGGGGCTTGTCGACATCCTCGACATTATCAGTCTTGCGGAAGATGGAGTTCTCCACCAATCCCTCGGCTGAAGGATAATCCAAAAAACTGGGAAGAGACCCGATCGGGACCGCGTACATGCAGACCATACTGGCTGATGGTGCCGGATATGAAGACGGATGTGCTAAAGCCCAAATGCAGGACCCAGAATAGCCTCTGCCACCAGGAAGGCAACCCCTGAGGAATTATCCCAGTCAAGGATTTCTGTAAGGGAGTATTTGCCCCACTTCTGATCCGGCTCCAGGGGAATCTCCATTGACTCAGAAATAAGAAGGAACAAAACCCCAAAGGAGACTGGACCCATGGTCAGTAGTGAGTTCTTCAATAAACCCGTGATTGAAGCCCAGGGTCCTAGAGTAGTGCATGGAGGACCCACTGGAGTCCGACACTCCTCAAACACTGCCCCCGCCCTGGACTCATCTGAGTGGGTGATCTGAATAATCAACTGGCTGGGAAGACCGAATGCAAGGGGAACAGTCTTAGATGGCGCCCCATGTAAGGGCTACTTGTGTGGAGGCTCCACTAGAATTGGTGCAGAAGCCGGCATAGGCTCGACTGGACGGGGCAATGGTAGACTGGAGTGGGCCGCACTGGGGGAGGACAAGGGAGTGCTGGTGTCTGCATAAGTGGCTGACCCTGGCTGAGGACCCACTGCTGCCCCATCAGCTCTTCATAATGTTGGCGAAACTTGCGGCAGAACCTCTCGTCGTATGAGGATGAAGAGGAAGAGGAGTGTCGACAGTGCTTACTGGTCGAAGGCCCAGTATGAGAACATCTAGATTCCTGAGACCACACTCTGGACCAAGACTAGGTCCTCAACCTGGACCTTGACTGGCGATGAGCATATCAATGGTAAGGAGAAGCAGGAGGAGGAGCCGTGTACTCGACACAGACCAGATCCTGCCGCGAAACCCCCCAAAGGGTTAATCTCTTGGGACACGACAGCCTGGTCAGCTGGCTCCTCCTGAGAAAGGGCCAAAAGGACCAGAGTCCTGCAGAGCGAGTCATCCTCAATCTCTTCCGATAATGGGTCGACTGGGTCAAGAAAGATCTCAACTGGCTAGTCGGTCTGTGTCTCGGCCAGCAAGCCCGATGGGGTTACCATGGAGCTAGCGGCCTTCCCTTCGACCCGAGGAGGACAGGCTGAAGCAGAGAGTTCGACAGCCACCGAACAATCGATGGAATCCCGAGTGTGGGTAGAGTGTGCCCTTTCCCAGTCTCACAACCTACGGTGGGTCTGTTTAGACATTTTGACTCGTCACCTTGGGAACGGCTCTCCCCGAGGGTCTGCAGAGACTGGCACATGACCCTGAATGAGCCCATGAACGAAGCCCCGACAGTGGTGCCCGCAGGGAGTAACGCGGGTGCCGAGGATGAGACCATCGCTGCCAGAGTTGTAACCTCCTTGAGACTGCAAGCTGGGAGCCCGAACCTATCACTGCCAAAACCGCTTTAATGGCATCCTTAGAAAGGACCAGGGAATCCTGTTTGTCTGGGCAACCTAGGAGCAGGCGAGCATACCAGTCTTCAAGAGAGGAAGGGAGCAGTGACTTGCAAAGCTTGCAGGCCCGAGGATCGGGGTCTGACCAGAGGCAGTAAATGCACAAGGTGTGCAGGTCAGTATGCAACATTTTCTGATCGCATGAGACGCGTCTTTTAAAACTGGTTATGGTTCTAGGTTCATCGTGCTCCATCATGGAGAACAAGTGCTCAACGCCTAGAAAACTGCTTGAAAATGGATGAGGAAAACTGGACAACACCGCACGCAGAGAGCTGCGAAGGAGGAAACCTGAATCTTTCAGCCAAAAGGAAGATCCAGTGTCACAGGGTGGTGCTGAGGAATATACCACCTGGGAAGGTGGGAGGAGCTAAGCTTGAACAGGTTCTGGCTGGAATTAAAGGGAAAGGAAGACTGCCTAAGTGTGGATAGTTGACCATACCCATGTCCCTAGAAAATATATGTTACTCACCTGTAACTGTTGTTCTAGGAGTGGTATATGGTGTACATCAACACTTCTGGCAGAAAATATTCCTTTCCCTTTTAATCTTTTGCGGAAGGTCTTCAAGCTGGCTACTTCCACCCACCCAGGTGGTATCCTTCTCTGCACCGCCCCATGATGCCAGATCTGACCCGTTAGAAGCCCAACCAGTGTGCCACTTGCCAGGGGAGGTCGTGTGGGTTGTGAGGATGTACAACATATATCGCTCCTAGAACAACAGTTACAGGTGAGTGGATATGGTGTACTTATCCACACTTCTGGCAGACTCCTTGCAGTACTCCAGGAGGAGGGGGCAAGGTGCACACCCCCTATTTAGGGAACAGAGACCGGAAAAAAAGAGACCCCAAAACAAGCATTCTGGCATGACTCAAGGTAGATGTAGTAATGGGAGTTGAAGGTATGTGCCGACTTCTAGGTAGCAGCCCTGCAGATCTCTTGGATAGAGGCATCCCTGGAAGCTGCCACTGAGGCAGCAGTATGTCTGGTGGAATGAGCCCTTACCAGCCAACCCACTGTGGAGGTCAATGCAGGAGACTATCGACCTGCCAATCGCCTGCTTAGCTGACGGTCTGCCACATTTGGCTTCAGCATAGGTGACAAACAGCTGTCGAACCTCTCCCCAAACTCCAGTTGTGTGCTCCTTATAGTAGGAAAGTGCTCGCCTCAGGTCCAGAGTATGAAGCCTGTGCTCAGCCTCTGAGGTGTGGTTGGTGAAGTACACCAGGAGATTGATCACCTGGTTAAGGTGAAACTCTTGAGACAAACTTCGGAAGGAACTTCAGGTTGGGGCGAAGGACAACCTTGTCCCTGTGGATGATCAGGTAAAAGGTCTCCACCGAGAGCACCTGCAGCTCACTGATCCTTCTGGCGGATGTGATGGGCACCAACAAGGCGGTCTTCCATGACAGGTGTGACATCTCACACCTGTGCATTGGTTCGAATTGCTTGTCCATGAGTACTAACAACAAGTCCCAAGGCAGTGGTGGTTCAGGCACCAGAGGGGAAATTTGGTCAAGGCTCTTAAAGAAACGCCCGACCACCTTCTCCAGCGCTACCGTCTGCATACCAGCCTGTGCCCGGTATGCAGATATGGCTGCCAGGTGCACCCTGCGGGTCACTGACCAAAGGCCCAACTGAGACAGGAACCATAAGTAGTCGAGGATGCTAGCCACAGGACAGGACAAGGGGTCCAGCTCCTTGTCCTGGCACCAAATGGAGAATCTTTCCATCTAAAGGCATAGCATCAGCAAGTCGACTCCTTCCGAGAGGCCTCCACTACATGAAGGACCTTGTCGGAGAGACCCAGAGCCTAGAACTCTAGCTGTTCAGGAACCAGGCTGTCAGGTGTAGGGAAATGAAGGTCCAGGTGATGGCCCTTCCCAGAGAGCAGGTCCAGGTGAAGGACATTAGGAGGGAGGTGGAGGAAATGCTGGAGTTAGGGGTAATCCAGAAATCCCACAGTCCCTGGGCCTCGCCCGTAGTCCTCGTCCCCAAGCCAGATGGGTCTACCCACTTTTGTGTGGACTATCATGGACGCAATGCAGTCACGAAGTCTGACGCCCACCCAATGCCCCAGACAGACAAGTTGTTGGACAAGTTTGGGGGGGGGGGCACCTACCTAACAACCACAGACCTGACAAAGGGGTACTGGCAGGTGGCGCTGACTGCCAGAGCTAGGGAACGGTTAGTCTTCATCACCCAATAGGTCTCTCTGAATTTAAGGTGATGCTTTTTGAGATGAAGAACGCCCCTGCCACCTTCCAATGGTTAGTAAATCAGGTGCTACAAGGTGCTGAACAGTATGCAGTGGCTTATCTGGATGATATTGCCATCTTCAGAACCAGACGAAAGGAACACCTGTCCCATCCGAAGAGGTGTTGGGCAGGATACAGAAAGCTGGCCTCACTGTAAAGGCCGAAAAGTGTCAGCTGGCCATGGCTGAGGTGTCATATTTAGGACATGTAGTGAGCAGGGGACAACTACGTCCAAACCAGGCCAAGATAGGCCACTGAGGCATGGCCCACGCTGAGACCCAGAACCAGGTCAGGAGCCTCCTGGAGACTGCAGGATACTACAAAACATTTGTACCAAATTACAGCATCCTGACAACTCCTCTGTCTAGCTTGTTAAAGAAAGTGCAACCCAAAAAAGTAAAATGGGACCCAGTATGTAACAGGGCCTTCACCCAGCTAAAAGCTGTGCTGTGCAGTGCCCCTGTGCTAGCCATCCCAGACTACACTAGACCATATGTAGTGCAGACGGATGCCTCGGATGTGGGGATTGGATCCGTCTTGAGCCAGACACCCCAACAGGGAAAAGATCACCCCACTGTGTACCTTAGTAGGAAGCTACTTTCCGGGGAGCAGGTGTACTCCACAGTGGAAAAAGAATGCCCTGGTGTGGTCGCTTAAGAAGCTAGAGCCCTATCTCTACAGGAGGCTCTTCGAGGTACAGACAGACCACAATCCTCTGGTGTGGCTAAACCAAATGGGAAAGATGAATGGGAGACTCCTTAGATAGAGCACTGCACTACAGGCCTACAACATGGACATTAAATATAGGTCAGGGTCTACTAATGCAGATGGCCTATTCCGCCAACTGGAGTAAGGGACAGAAATGGTGGAAACCCTTACTAAAAAAGGAGTGTGTTCCCCCCAGGTTCTGTTAAGGAGTGTGTCGATATAAGGCCATACCTTATTGTTCTAGTCATATTTCATGTTATTTTATGTGAAAAATGCATCAGACACCTTCACAGTGGCCCAGTGTAACTTGCAAGGGATCATGAGAACAAAGAAAGCCATGGGCCCAGAAATGATGTGATTTTCTCGTTACTGGGCAGAGAAACTTTTAGCTTTTAGCCAGGGACTGGATTTTGATTAAATCATTTAAAAGGCGATGAAAGAATAATTAAGCAGAGCTGGAAGCAGGCAACTCCATTTGTGTTTTAAGAGCCCTCAGCATCTAGTGGTGTCATTTCATCTGGATTCCTTTTGTCTCTGTAAGACTACCCTGAGCTAATCTAGTTATAGCTAAATGAACTAGCATTTTAAGTAAGTGACTGTACTGAGTGTAGCTTAATTACAGCCATTGGGAGGCTGGATCTGCTCCTGGAATTCAGGCTGAAACTGGTTTGCCTCTAAGCCCTGTGTTACCTACAGAGATGAATATTTGTTTCTTTTTGTAACAAAATATTAAAAGCTGATTGGTTGTGTACCCACGGAGATGGAATGTCAGCCAATCGTCACTGGACCTGCTCTTTGAGGAGCCCATCAAACAGGAGTGCAAGACTTTAATCAGGGCCTTTTTGCCATTTTACTCTTTGACTCTGGGGAAAGAACACTGCGCTTGGGACCCTGTCTGCTGATTTGAGCAGAGACATTTTTTTTTCCAAGCACTCTCCTGGACCAAAAATAATTACAATTTTCAGCTACTACTTTTAAGAACATTTTACACTTCAAATTCAGCAACTAAGGACTTGAGGTAGAAATTTCAAACAAGAATTTTCAAAGTTTATTTTTTTTGTATACTTTCATTTCATTTTCCATATACTGTAACCGATATCTAAAATTATCTGTCTTTAAGTTATTTCCTGCATTTATTAATTAATTAGTAAAGGCTTTGGCTTATTTTCAGATAAATCTGCCAGTGTCTTTTGTGTGTGTGTGTGGTGTGTGTGTGTGTTGGGAAGAGTTTGTTCAAACTATACTATGCCTATTTGATTGCTAAGGGCCATACACTACCAAAGTAAAGTACCACTAGGAACTCTGTGGATGAAAGGAGGGGAGGAAATACGAAAGGTCTCAAGAAGGAGTCTGTGGGGTTTGAACCAGTCTCTGCATTTCTGGGGAAAGACACAAAATAGGGTGTACAGGGCGTCCCCCAAAAGACTATACACGCCTGTGGCTTTTCTGGTTCGTTGGGCAGTGGCCAAGAGCGTTCTCTCCCAGAAACACACACTTGAGACTGTATTTTGTACCCCCTTGCATGGAGAGTGGGAGCCTTGGGATCCTCTGGCGTATGTTCAGTTGTGAAACAGCGAACATACTAAAAGGACAGAGGAGAGGTAACCCAGACCACAAAGGAATTCACTGTAGTCCAGGGAATTCCAGCTCCACAGGAGTGGGCTTGTAACACTAGATGCTGCCAAAGTTCTAGGGCTGGTCCCAATATGGCTTCAGCCACCAGGAAGGCAACCCTTGGGGATTCATCCTGGTCCAAAATGTCCGTGACAGGGCACTTAGCCCTCTTTTAGACCGGCTGAAGCGGGATCAACTTGGACTCTTGAGATAAGTCAGAGCAGTCCACCCAAGAAAATCGGGCCTTGCTCAGCAGAAGGCTCCTAGACCAAGCTACAGTCAAAGAGTTGAGTCCCTGAGGAGGCCATGGACTCCTAATCCAATGCAGCTAGTGATTCCTCAAAGACGGCCCTTGGCTACTGTTTGCCACGGACATCCAAGGAATTTTCACCCAGGATAATCCTAACTGAATCAGCCTGGCAATCTGGTGGCTGAATGGCTGACCTCCTTGGTCGGAGTGCCGACTGGCAGCTCCACCGTAATCAGTGGAGAAGTAGGTGTGGGGAGCACCAGCAGAACATATACCAGCAAGGTAACCACTGGCAGCTGCCAGGGGACCAAAGGACCTTGGGGAAAAACCCGGCATGCCCTGCGATGGCCCACTGCTGCCAAAGGAATTCCTCATAGCAGCAGCACATTTTAAGCCAGTGCCTCTCCTCACCCGACAATGAGGAAGATGAGGAATGCCGAGGGCGGCGCCTCCTGGTTGAGCAGGATCAAGTGTGGGAATGCCTCAACTGTGAGCTCGATTGGCTGGTCAGTGGCAATAAGGGTCTTACTGTGGTTGGCTGTAGACGGCATGCCTACCAACGCTGAGCAACAAAGGTGAAGACCCAACCCTAGGTGGAAGCTGGTCCCTGGAAGGATCCACTAGGGTCACCGACTGGTCCACATCCTCTTGAGTGAAGACTAGGAGCACTGAGGTCTACGAGATCAACTCCTCGACCTCGTCCAATAACCGGTTCACAGGCTCAAGAAAAATCTTGATGGCGTGGCTGACCAGAGCCGAGGGCGACTGGCTTGATGACAGAGCCAAAGAGCCCTCGACCATGGGGCACTCAACGCCATCAAGCAGTCGGGAGAGTCAAGGGAGCGGGAAGACCTCAATCTCTTCCCATCCCTATGACTGGCACCAGCGGCACTTGCATTCTGAACCACAGAGGACAGGGCTGTCCCCCAAGGTCTGGAGGGATAGGCACATGTCATGGAACTGGCCGTGAAAGACCTTCCGATACTGGCCCCAAGGAACAGTGTCGAGACTGAGAAGGTGCTCACCACAGCAGCCACCGCTTCCACCTCAAGGGCTGCAAGCCTGCTTAGCAGACCCAGCTGCAGTTGAGGCCTTTTTGTGACCTTTAGGGTGGTCCTTGAGACGCCTTTCTAAAGGCCAACCCAACAAGAGCCGGAGCTTACTCCCTCAAGGGACTCGGGAAGCAGTGATAAGCACAGGCCACACCTGGCCATGTCACGTTTCCCACCCAGGCAGTACACACGCACATGTCGTGGAAATCAGTGACTGACATTTTCTGCCGGCACATAACACAAAACTTGAATCCTGGTTTCTTGTGTTCCATTATTGGTCCAGAGACAGTCGACAGAACCGCCAAACTACAAGCAAGTCTTTGAAAACTTTTGAAATGGAAGTTTGCCTATGGCAAAGAAAATTTTAAGCGGGAGCGCAATGGAGGTGACCTGTTCTGTGAAAAAGAAAGATCTGTCACATGGGTGGAATCAGGGGTATACTGCTTGGGTGGTGGAAGGGGCTTAGCTTACAGATGTCTGAGATAATGACAGCATTCCAGTGGAACTGACAAAGTGTGGACAAGTAAACCATATCCACGCTGCCAGACAAAACAGCTTTCAGAAAGTACAAGGAGACCTAAATGGAGACAAATAGGGAGCTGTATGTAGACAAACAAAGGGAGGCAGGAAGGAGGGTAAGGACAGCAAAGGCTCAAACTGAGGAAAGGATCGCCCAGGAGGTCAAGAATGGAGGTAGGACTTTCTTCAGGTATCTGAGTGAAAAGAAGGAGCAAGGGGTGGTATGGTGATGAGCAGGAGACCAGGGGTGGGGGAGGGGACTGTTCAGAGGAAGACCAAGAAAAAGCTAGAATAAAAAAAAAATGTGTCTTCGGGGGGGGGATGGGCAGGCTGAAATGCACTACTATGCACCAGGGGAGTGCACACAAGTCCATTTACAGAACAGAGTCCACCGGTTGCTGGAAGCCCTAAAGGAAAACAAGATGAAGGGACCAGAGGAGATTCACCCAAAAGTAATTAAGGAACAGAGCATGGTACTAGCTGCACCTCTGGCAACACTATTTAGTACCCCATCAGAGATGGGTGGTTCCAGAGGAATGGAGGAGGGCCAGTGTGGTCCCTCTACACAAGAGCTGCAGCATGGAGGAGGCCAGCAATTACAGACCAGTCAGCCTCACATCAGTGGTGGGGATGTTAATGAAGTTCCTACTGAAAGAGATACATGTAGTACCTGGAGACATATGGGCTTCAGGACCACTGGTAGCATGGCTTCACTGGGGAGAGAAAAAGGGAACATCCAGCTCAGCCACCTCGGAGTAAAGACATGTAATAATTACGGAGTAGCTACCATCCAATCAAGGCAAAACTAACAGCAGGTTGGAGCAAATGGTCCAACTCACCCAAATAGATAAATTATAATACGTTTTTAGTTTATGTCAGAGTAAACCTTTTGTGCATAGGTTCTCTTAGCCAGTGAGCATTGTTTCACGTAATAGTTTAAATAGTTGACATTATTTGATTATTTTCAGACATAGTAGAATAGTATCATATCACTTTCATATTACTGCCACGTAGCAGATTAGTTACCTTGCTCTATCTCTGTGGCCTTTCGTTTATGCTTCCATTTGAATCCATCTGTATTTTTTTTTAGGCAAAATCTTTTGTTTAAATACATGGAGCACTGCCTCAGAATGACTCTCTTCCTGAGGCGGTGCTCCGTGGAAGTATACAAAAGATTTTGTCTTAAAAAAATACAAAGGGATTCAAATAATAGGAACATAAACAAAAAATACAGAAATAGGCATAAAGACAAATCTAACTAAACTGCTTTCTGTGGCTGAAACACAAGAATGTATTATATAAGTGAAAGTATGAATACTTGTTTCTACTTATGAAAAACAGTACAGGAATAATCAAATAATCCCAAGTAACTAAACTGTGCATTCCCTGAAGGAGTGCTCACTCCAAAACATAGGAATTTTATGCACGACAGTTTTACTCTGACAAAGGAATAAAAATATATTATCATTTATCTATTTAGGGGAGTTGGCCCATTTGTTCCAATCTGCTAATTCACTGGGGAGAGGTCATGTCAAACAAATCTCCTAGATTTCTTTGACTGGGTTACTAAGGAGGTAGATCAGAGGATGGCAGTGTATGTGGCTTATCTGGTCTTCAGTAAGGCCTTTGACACTGTATCAAACAGGAAGCTGATTAAGAAACTAAGCAGCCTGGGCGTGGGAGAGAAGGCGGTGAGCTGGGTATCTAACTGGCTAAAAGACAGGAGCCAGAGGGTGGTTGCAAATAGCAGTCACCCGAAGGATAAGAGTGACCATAGGGATTGGGACTGGGCCATGTCCTCTTCACTGTTATCGTAAGTGACACTGCTGAGGAAATGGAGGGGAAGGTGTGTCTCTTTGCAGATGACACAAAAATCTGCAAGGGGGTGGACACCCAGGAGGGGGTGGAGAGAAAGCAAAGGGATCTGAGGAAAGCAGAGTAGTAGTCTAGGGAGTGGCAGCTGAGTTTCAATGCCAGAAAGTGCAAACTCATCCACTTAGGGCAGGGAAACGCGAGGGCTGTCTATAAGATGGAGGGAGGTAATTACAGTTACCAAGCAGGAGAGGTACCTTGCGGTGATTCTATCTGATGATCTCAAGGTGGCAGGGCACTGCGATAGTGCAGTAGGCAAGGCAAGCCTGATGCAGAGGTGCATAGGGAGGGGGATCTCTAGCAGGTGAAGGGAGGTGCTGCTGCCTCTGTATCGCTCACTTGTGAGATCCCACCTGGAGTACTGTGTCCAGTTCTGGAGGCAGCACCTCTGCAAGGACATCAACAAGGTGGAAGCGGTCTACATGAGGGCTACTACAATGGTGAAGCGGTTGCATGAGAAACCATATGAGGAGATGCTGCAGGAGCTCAACATGTACTCTCTGGAGGAGAGGAGAGTGAGAAGGGACATGATTGAGACCTCTAAGTAGCACACGGGTATAATAAATAGAGGTGAGAGAGGGACACCTGTGAATAAAGAGAGTCCAGGGTGTAGTGTTAGGCAGTGAAAACAGGGCAGATTAGATGGGCCTATCAGTCCTTTTCTGCCGTCACATTCTATATTTCTAAAATAGTCACATGGGTACAATAAGGGTCAGTGTTTCTGTTAGTAGTTTGATGTACTGGCAGGTGGAAGCATGGTATAGAAAAGAAAAGTTACGTAGGAACTTACCGTAACAGTAGATCTTCAAGAGAGGTTCCTTCAGTAAGTCATTACATAAAGAACTAGCGCCACCTAGCATCTGGGCCGCACGGCAGACTTTTCTAGCAATGCCTGATGGGGGACCGCCCACCCGATGTCACATGACTGATGTTAGCGTGACCGTATATAGTGGACAGTCCCCACGCCCGCCCTCCAGTTCTCCCGCCGGAGCCTGGAAGAGGCCTGACAGCAGAAGTAAACAGGATTTGGAGCCCCTGCATATGCAATAAAAGGGGGAAGGAGGGAGGGAGGGAGAAATTTGACCTACTGAAGGAACCTCTCTCGAAGATCTACTTTTACGGTATGTTTCAACGTAACCGTACTATCTTACTTTGAGAGGGTTCCTGCAGTAGGTCATTACATATAGGACTGAATCCCAAGCAGTCCCTCAGAGGAGAGACCGAGAGAAACAAGGGAGGGGGAGAGAAACAAACTCCAACAAAACTGGGAACTAGAATGGACCCAGCCTAGGACAGAAGGCCCTGCAAAACAGCCAGGCCAAAACCTGCCCTCCGCCTAGAAGCAATGTCCAGACTGTAGTGTTTGGTAAAGGTATGGACAGAACTCCAAGTTGCTGCAGTGCAGATATCAGCTGCTGAAACGTTCCAGAAAAAGGCAGCGGAAGCAGCCATGCCCCAGGTAGAGTGACCTCTGATGGGACCTGGCAGAGGTTTGTCATATTTTTGTTAACAGTAGTGAATAGTTACCTAACCAATTGGAAAGGCACTGCTTAGAAACAGCTTTGCACGCCGACCTGGGGGCAAAAGAAACAAATAGCAGATCACTGTTACGGATATTCTTTGTTCAGTGTGTATAACACCGAAGGATACGATGGACATCTATGGTGTGCAGGAGTGCCTCACCTCTGTTCACAGGGGATGGAAAGAAAACTGGAAGCTCCACTGACTGGTTCAGTGCGACTTCCAACACCATCTTGGGTAAACACTTAGAATTTGTCCTGAGGACCACCCGGTCCCTGTGGAAAATTAGATAAGGTTCTTTACATACTAGAGCCTGAAGCTCCGAAATCCTTTGAGCTGAAGTAACAGCAACCAAAAATAATGTCTTTCAAGAGAAGAAGCGTAAATCACAGCTCATCGCTGGTTCAAAGAGAGGGAGAATAAGCTTCTCCAACATGAAATTCAAATCCCAAGGGGGTGTAGAGCTGCGGATGGGGGGTTTCAGATGGAGAATCCCTTTCAGAAAGGTTTTCAAAACTTCCAACTGAGCCACGGGATTACCATCCACCAGCTCGTGGTACGCTGAGATTGCCGAAAGGTGAACCTTCAAAAAAGAATATAACAGACCAGAGTCTGAAAGATGAGGAGGTATTCCATGACTTGCGGGGCAGAACAAGAAAATGGGTTTTAATCTTTGGAAGCCTCCCAAATGGAAAAACATTTCCACTTCATGGCATAAATGGAATGGTAAGGGTTTTTTCGGGCCTCTACTAAGAATTGAGCGACGCAAGAGGAGATCCCAAAGCGAGAAATCGCTATGTCTGTAGGAGCCACACATGAAGATGCAGTGTCCTGGGCCCTGGATGAACAAGGCAACCTTGATCCTGGGTTAAGAGGTCATGAGTCACTGGAAGTGGAACCAGTGGTTCTCTCGCTAACTGTTGCAGAGGCGGGAAACAAACCTGTCTCGGCCAGAGAGGAGCGATGAGAATCATCTGCGCCTTCTCTTCCTGAAACTTTAGGAGAACCCTCTGGAGAATGGGAAATGGAGGGAAGGTGTACAAAAATGTCCCTGCCCAAGAGAGAGAGAAACAGTGTGTCGTGCCAGAAAGCACCACGCCCTGGAATGAGCAACCAAAAACTGGGAAGTTTTGCATTGGAGTGGGAGGCGAAGAGGTCGAGTTCTGGAACCCCCCACTTTAGGAAGAGAGACTCTGCCACATCTTGATTTAGTTCCCATTCGTGACTTAGGGTCCAAGACCTGCTGAGACTGTCCTGTCAGGACATTCTGAACGCCTGGAACATGCACACCCACTAGGGCCAGACTGTGCTGGACCACCCAGTTCCACACCCGCATCACCTCCCTGCAAAGGGGGTACGAGCGAATTCCTCCTTGTTCGTTGAGGTATCAAACTACTGACATATTGTCTGCCTGGACAAGCAGTGATCCCTTGGGAAGGAAGGTCTGGATGGTCTGTAAGGTGTACAAGACCGCCCTCATCTCCAGAACATTGATGTGCAATGATGCTTCCAAGCTGGACCACAGTCCTTGTGCTTGGTGCTCCCCATCCCATATTCGATGCATCCGTAGTCAGGGATGTAGAGGGGGCCGGGCTCCTCAAAGGAAGACCCAAAGAAAGGCTGCAGTGGTCCCTCCACCACAGCAATTCTTTCTGAACTGCTGACGACACCAAGACCGGATGGTCCAGGTCGTCCAGGGGTTGATCCCACTACACCCGCAGGGACCACTGAGTAACTGTCATGTGAAGTCTCACCAGGGGAACGGTACTGATGGAGGCTGCCATCAGGCCAAGAAGGCGGAGGACCGCCCGGGCCGGGATGGTCCTGGACGAAGCCACCAAAGAAGCCTGACGGTCCAGGGCCTCCACCCTGTCTGGAGGAAGGAAGGCTCTGCCTGCATTGGACCGTATCCAAAACCGCCCCAATGAACTGAAGTCTCTGGGAACGGGATCAGGGATGATTTGGGGATACTGACAGTAATCCCCAGTTTAACGAAAGGGTCCAGAGTAAAGGACAGAGCTTCCAGTAAGGAAACCCTGGAAGGGGCCGAAATCAGCCAATCGTCCAGGTAACGGAAAACCGCAATACCCTGGCGATGCAGAAAGGCCACCACCACCGACAGGCACTTGGTAAACACCAGAGGTGCAGAGGAAAGACCAAAGGGGAGGGCCTGAAACTAGAAGTGCTCCCCCTAGAATAGGAACTGCAGGAATCGGTGATGACTTGAGAAGATCGAAATGTGCAGGTAAGCATCCTGCATGTCCAGAGTGCAAAGCCAATGGTTCTCCAGAAGAAGTGGGAGAAGGCTCTGGAGTGGCAGCATCTGGAACTTTTTGTACTCGACGAACAGTTTGAGACTGCTCAAGTCGAGGATGGGTCTCAAGTCTCCTATCTTTTTTGGAACTAGGAAAAAATGGGAGTAACACCCCCTTCCCCTTTGCCAGAGGGGAATGCGCTCTATTGCTTCTTTGAGCAAGAGGTTTTGAATTTCTTCTCGAACAAGTAGAGCCCGATCCCTGGAGTAGGAAGACCTTTTTGGCGGAGAGTCTGGTGGGATCTTCAGGAACTCTATAGTGTGTCCGCAACCTCCCCCCCCCGCCAGGAGGCTGAGGAGGTGGGGCTAGGAGTCAGGAGGTGGCAGGGCGGACAGGAGGAGGACCTCCTGAGCATCTCTGGTTCTTGGAGGCAGGAGGAGTGGCAGAACCCCTGGCCTTGCGTTTCCCCTGGCATCGATCCGGGCCTGCTTCCTCTACCTCCAGGTCCTTTTCCGAAAGGGCTGCTGCTGCTGCTGTTGTTGAGTGCCCAATCGGTACATGGACCTCACTGACCTCAAGGCAAGGCCTCTATCCCAGAGTTCAATGATGATGTCTTTGGTATCACCACCAAAAAGCACCGAGCCCCAGAAGGGGGTGTCATGAATCGCAGACTGCACCTCGTTGGCGAGGCCAGAAATGCGAAGCCAGGCATGCCGTCTTAATGTGACGGCTGTCACCGAGGCACGGGCTACAGAGTCGATGGAGTCATATGTAGCCCACAGAGCATGCCTGCAGGAAAAACGTGAGAGGCAGAGATCTTTGGCGAGCTCCTCCTTGAGGCTCGAGGGGTCCATAGCTTGGACTTGGGCCTCCAGCCTGGCCAAGGTAGCTTTCTGGTATGACACCATATGGGCCATGTAGTTTAGGGACTGCAGCGCACATGTGGCTGAAGAATAGACCTTTCTACTGAACTGGTCCATCTGCCTCGACTCCTTATCTGGAGGAGATGTGCTCATGTGCTTGGGTGCAGATGAGTGATCATGAGCACCCGAAATAATGATGGAGTCTGCCTTCGGATGTGCATTGAGAAATGGAGCCTCCTTAGGCGCCTGGTACACCCTGTCCTAGGCTAACAGTTAGATACTAGGATTAGTAAGCACAGTTCTTAAGCAATGCATTAAAAATACTCAGAAATAGAGCTGAACCTGACAGACTTAGGCTGGAGACTCAACAGGGGTGGGAAATAAGCCGACCAGAGGCCTGAGTCAGGGGAGGGAAGAGGATCAGTGGCAGTCACAGTTATATGAGGACTGGAGATGTTCCTTAAGCTGAGTTTTGAAGGTGCCAATTCAGTTTTCGTTAGCAAGAGAGGTGGACAGGCCATTCATCCAAGATGGGGCTCTGTAGCCAAAGGACCTTTGGAATTGGGAGGTACGGCAGAGGGGGTACTGTGAGGAACTGCTTAACAGAGCTTTGGGTGTGCTGAAGTGTCAGGGCCGAGTGGATGAGAGGTGTGAGCCCGGGGGCGAGGCCAAGGGTAACCTTCTTTGCCATGAGGTAGGCATGGTACCTGATTCTATTTTCGAGGTTGAGCCAATTGGTGGTATTGTATAGTGAGCAAGTGTGGGTGAGATGGTCACAACCCAGGGTAAGGCGGCAGGCTTTATTAAGGGCAATGCGGAGTCTGGAAAGGGCTGAGGTGCGTGACGTGCTAAATATAAGTAAGCCATAGTTAAGAAGGGAGAGGACCGAGGAGGAGACAGCGAGCCTAAGGGCGTCTTGAGTAAGAGACGTGTGTTTGGAAGCGATGCAGCATCCCAAGACTACTATTGAGGGTGGTGGACAGGAGGTACTGTATATGTTGATTGAAGCTTAGCGCAGGGTCTAAGGTAATGCCCAGGTATTTAAAGGAGTCCACTAGTTCAAGAGGGGAACGACTGACAGTTAGTGGAGGGGGGCAGTGTTCCCTCTGGGAGGTCTGTGGGTGGAAGACGATCATAACTTTCATCTTCTTATAGTTTAGTATTAGACGTTATGAGGAGAACCAGTTTTCAGCACCATTAAAGGAGGTTTGAAGGGAGTGATGGAGTTGAATGGGGTCAGAATTGGAGGAGTATAGGACAGCATCGTCCGCGTAAAGTAGCAGGTTGCCTGTGCAGGACATGGGGAGGGAGTTAAGGAAGAGGCTGAAAAGCAGTGACCTGAGAATTGACCCCTGGGGGATGCCGGAGAGAATAGGCAGTCTACTGGATAAGGTGTTACCTATTTTGACCTGCTGGAATTGGTCTGAGAGGTAGTCAGTGAACCAGCAGAGGGAGTCCCAGGAGAAACCAAAGTTGGAAAGTGTGGTTAGTAGGAGAGAGTGGTTGACAGTGTCAAACGCCTTAGTGAGATCAATGAAGACAGCACAAGTGATAGGGCCCCTGTCTAAGGTGGCGTGAACATGGGCAGTGAACTCCAGTTCAAGTTTATTGCAGGAAAACTCCATTGAGCAAGCTCATTCACAAGGAGGTCCTGTGACATGTACACTGATAACGAACACACATAAATAAAAATACTTGATAGACAATAATATAACATGTATTCATGTGAACACTTAGTACAAGCAGGATATTACATATGAGGACACATCGGATGACAATAGGTGGTGAGCAAACAAATGGTAGTCAGTGATAACATTTCAAGACAGCATACTAACAATATAAAGCATGGTAACTGGTGTTTGCAGGAGGGCAGTAGTGGTACTGTGCCCCTCGTGGAAGCCATGTTACTGTTTGCAGAGAAGGTTGTATTTGTTGAGGTGGTCGTGAGCTGATCAGAGACAAACCGCTCTAGGGCCTTGGAGAGGGGATGGAGAATGGAGATGGGGCAATAGTTGGTGATGCTGGTACGGTCCCCACTTTTAAATATCGGTGTAATGGAGGCAGATTTCCACCAGGAGGGGATTTTCCCTGACACAAAGAGTGATTTAGAATATGTTTGAGGGGGTTAAGTACCTCCTGTAGGATGAGTGGCTGAGGGCTTTTTTGAGGTAAGGCTCTGTAGACAGGTGTAATGCAGCATAGATGGAAGGGGGGCTTCTGTGGGGGAAAAGGGGGGGCTAGTTGAGGGTGGGTCAAAGAAATTAGGAGGTAGGACCTGGCTGAGGTTTGTGAAGGTGTCGAAGGCTGTAACTATATGTGCAGGATCAGTGGTCAGATACCCATCAACTAAGATCTGGTTGGGAACACTGTTAGGGACTTTGCCATAGATATTCTTTATGTTGTTCCAGAATTTCTGCCCTTCTGTCTGACTTACTGTCTGAAGTCTTCACTTTAGGCGGCGGCTGAGAAGTGGCCTTGCTCGTCGAGGGCTGAGAAGCCTCAGCGGAGCGCTCCCGAAGTTTCTCCTTTTGTTGCTCTTTTTTGGAAGGAGAAGATTTTTCTGAAGAGGACTCGCGAATCCGGTCCATCTGCTTTTCAAATTAAGCAAGACAGACTTTTAAAAGGTGGGCCTCCAAAGCCTGCTGCCTCCTTTTTCTGGTGGTCTGGTTGAAAGGCTGGCACTCTGGGCAGGATGAGACAGGATGGTCTGGGCCCAGGCAGATCACGCACTTAACGTGGTCGTCCTTGTGTAGTATTTGTGTGCTGCAGGATGAGCACTTCTTGGGTGAAGACATAACCAGGAAAAAAATTGAGAATTTTGTTAGAGAAAGGCGATGGAATAAATCTGACACAAGAACTTTCACGACGCTCGCTAATGGAAGTCTGCAATGCGACTGACACGAGGAGACAGTGGGAAAGAACTGGCGGGCAGGTGTGGGGACCGTCCACGATATACGGTCACGCTGATGTCAGTCACATGACGCTGGGTGGGTACAGTCCCCTGTCAGGTATTGCTAGAAAAGTCTGCGTGCGGTCCAAATGCCAGGTGGTGTTAGTCCTATATGTAATGACCTACTGAAGGAACCCTCTCGAAGTAAGATCGAGAGAGATTATGCCATTTATGGCTTCAATACCCTCAGGTAGCTGCATAATTGTATTCATTACTTTGACAGCACACAAGTGGTTGCAGGAATTGCAGGCAGCGAGGAGATGGCATGGCACAAGCAATTAGACTGAGTTTTTTTTTTTTTATGAAGTGTACGGCACAAAGTGTCCTTTAAAAAAAAGACAAAAATTCTGCAAACTGATTGTGCAAGCAGGTGTTAGGGATTGGGTAGTAGGTAGTAAAGGACAGAGGTTGTACAAGGTAGTGGTCAAGAAAATAGATGAGTATTTCAAGGAGTTAGATTAAAGAAAGAACAGTTACACACTTACTGTAACAGTAGATATTCAAGAAAATATCTTCCATTACGCCACACCTTTGGAACTATACCCACATCTACACTAGTACCACATGGAAACTTTTGTTAACCGGGGGCTGCCTATGACGATGTCACGTGTCAGCGTCTATATAACCGTGGCCAGCCCTATCTTTCCTCAGTTCCCTGCCAGAGATTGTGCTTGGAGGACCTTCCTTATTGGGTAACCAGGAGATCATACCAGCACCTATCACAGTAGGCAAGTGAAGGCACTGGAGATAACAGCTATGGAAATTCCAAAGGCAGAAACTGGATGCCATATTCCCTTACCGATTAGAAAAAGAGGAAGGAGGGAGGAACAGCATCGCTAATGGAAGAGATTCCCTCGAAAATCTACTGTTATGGTAAGTATGTGACTGTTCTACCTTCTTCCAGGGTTTCTCTTCCATGAAGTCACACCTTTGGAACGAGTCCCATGCAGTCCCAAAAGCTACTGTAATTGGAGGTTGGTGCAGTCTGGTTCAAGACAGTAGGCCCTGTAGAAAAGCAAGACCAAAACCTGCTCATCTGCAAAAAACAATGTCCAGACAGTAATGCTTAGTAAAGGTATGGACAGTGCCCCATGTGGCTGCAGCACAAATGCCAGCTGAAACAAGCAACAGAACTGGCCATTCCCCTTGTGCAGTGACCCAGAGCCACGTACCAGGAAGTTCCCTACCATATTTCCTATAACAGATAGTAATACAATGCACTAGCCATTTGGACAGGCACTGTTTCAACACAGGGTGCACACAGTATCTTAGTATTCTATGTACATCCAAAGTATAGACCAGTGCCTCATCCTGATTGGCATGCTCAGGAGAACAAACAGGAAGGTGGATAGTTTGATTTAATACAAACTGCAGCACCACCTTTGGCAAAAACTTAGGCTTGGTTTGCAAAGAAACTCTGGAAAATCAAATAAAGAGGCTCACATGTAACAGCCTGTAGCTCTGAAATCCTTTGAGCAGAAGTGATAATAACTAAAAATAACTCTTCCATGATAGAAGGTGTAAGCCACAGCTCGCAGCTAGCCCAAAAGGAGCCCAAGTAAGTTTTTCAAAGACATTGTTCACATCCCAAGGCAGGACCAGATTATAAATGGGAAGCTTTAATGTACAGAATACCTCTCAGAAATGTCCAGCTGGGCAACTGAACACACATTAACAGGAGCATGGAAAGCTGATACAGTGGCCAAATGTATCTTAAGAGAGGAACACTACAGACCAGAGCCTGGCAGTGACAGCAAGGATTGCAACGCTGCATTTACAGGACAGGTAAATGGGTCCAGATGTCTGGAAGTAGCCCACAAAGTGAAACGCTTCCATTTCAAAGAAATATGTAGGTTTGGTGGAAGGCCTTCTGGTCGTAACCAGTACATCAGCAACTTTAGGCGACACAAAATGAGCTATGACTGTGTCTTCAGCAGCCAGGCATGCAGATGCAAGGACTTCAAGTCCCGATGCACCAGAGACCCCCTGTTCTAGGATAACAGACCCCTACATAGAGGCAGAGGTACTGGAGGCTCCACTGCTAACTGCTGCAGCAGCTGATGCCATATCTGCTGAAGCCATAGGGGAGCAGTAAGGATGAGGGTTGCACCCTCCATCTTCAGTTTCAGTAATACTGTGTATTAATAGAATGGGAGGAGCGTACAGAAAGAACAGGTTACTCACCTGTGACAGCAGTTCTAGGAGTGGTATATGTTGTTCATCCACACTCTTTGGCATGTCCCTTTCCCTTTAAATCTCGCCAGAAAGTCTTCAAGCTGGCTCCTCCCACCCACCTGGGTGGTAAATACCTCGGCTCCGCCCCATGACGCCAGATCTTCCTTTCCACTGGAAGATTCAGGTTCCCTCGTGCTAACTCTAGCCATCGTAGGTCCTGGATTCGTATCATCAGTTTTTATCGAATTTAACGCTCAAACTCGTCAGAGTTTTCGATTCCGATAAGAGCACATCAGATACGGAGGACAAGTCGTCCCCCGGTTTTCGCCGGTGTACGTACGGGCAGAAAATGTCACACACCGAGCCCCACCTTACCTGCGTGTACTGCCTAGGTGTCGGTCAAGACACCACCACCTGTACTTTTTGCTTGGTTTTCCATTCCAACGTCCTCGACAACCACATGGCACGCCTTAAGCTGGGGAGACCGGAGAAAAGGAACCTGCCGGTGAAATCGAAAGAGGCGAGGTGGGCAGTTTCCGCGGCTGCGCGATCAGCTGAACAGCTCGAGCAGATGAAGGCCTCCGAAGAAGAAGCTGCCCAAGCTTCGGCCAGCTGAAGTTTCTTTGTGCCTCTCAACCTCAGTTCTTCCTTCACAAGCAAAAAGTATGGGCCCCTAAGGTGCAGGGGCACAGTCTGCACCTAGTTAAGTCTGGCCCTGGAAGGAATTTTCTGTTGGTCCTGAGGACCACTATGTCCCTGTGATATGAGATGTAGTCTACATCTGTGCACAGAACTTGTAACTCACTGATCCATATGGTGAAGTAATAGCAACCAGAAACAGGGTTTTCCAAGTGATATACTTCAGATCTGCAGTTGCCATGGGCTCTAATGGTGCATCCATGAGCTTGGCAATGCAGATATTCAGATTCCAGGCCGGGACCGGTTCCTACAAAGTAGGGTGCAGGAGGTTGAGGCCTTTAAAGTATTTCCTAAAGACTGGTTGAGAGGCCATGGACCTCTCTTTACCAGCTGTCAGGTAACCTGAAACTGAAGCCAAGTGAACCTTGAGGGTCGAGGGATTCAGGCCTAATGAATGCAGGTGTGTCAGATAATCCAGGAGAATAGCCAAATCAGCCCTGAAGGGGTCAGTACCCTTACCTGAACACCATATGGAGAACTTCTTCCACCTAAAAGAATATGTTTTCTTAATGGAAGGTCTCCTGGGACCCCTAATGTCAGCACCTGTTCTGACTGTTTAAGTTTAGCAAATTCTATGTCCTCAAGAGCCAGGCCTTGAGTCTCAGTGATTTGAGGTTGGGATACTGGATCCTGCCCTGATAGGAGGTCAGCAGGGTGTGCCTCCTGGGCAAGTGAATTGGGGAAACTATTGACAGAGTCAGCAAAAGCGAGTACCAGTGTTGCCTCGCCCAATCTGGTGCCACCAATATCACTGTTGCTGGTTGGGACCTCAATTTCAGCAGGGTCCTGAATATCACTGGAAAAGGAAGGAAGGCATACAGAAACTTCTCTGACCAGTCCAGGGCCGTCACATCTAGGGGAAGTGTACCTCTGAGAGGAGGCCTGCAACAGTACATTGATAACTGGTGATTTTCTACAGAAGCAAAAATATCCACCTCTGGAGTGCCCCACCTCCTGAAAACTGTACTGAGTATCTGGGGATTCAAACACCACTCGTGGTGGTCTTGACTTAACCTGCTGAAGGAATCTGCCAGCACACTGTCCTTCCCTGGAAGGTGTATGGCTGATAGGGATACCTTCACGGAGTATGCCAGGGACCATAGCCTCATTGCATCTGTGCACAGTGGGGGCTGATCTGGCTCCTCCCTGTTTGTTGATGCAATACGTAGTGGTGGTGTTGTCTGTTCTGACCTGCACCACCTTGTTTTGAAGATTTGGGGCAAATGCCTGTAGAGCTAGGTATACTGCCCTGAGCTCCAGCAGATTTATGTGCAACAGGGACTCTTGGGGAGACCATGAACCACTTACTGTGTGGTCCAGCATGTGTGCTCCCCAACCTACAAGGGAGACATCTGTTGTGAGAATTAAGGAAGGCTGTTCTTTTAGAAAAGGTACGCCTACCCGAAGGTTGTGCTTGTCCAGCCACCACTGTAGTGCATGTAATAGGCTGTGGGTGACTGGAACCAGTTTGGACAGTGGGTCTGTCCTTTACGACCAGTACTGTCTCAGGTGAAACTGGATGCCTCATTTGGAATCTGAAGCCTAGCACCACTGTAGTGGCAGCTGCCATATGACCCAGCAGCCTGAGGAATTCTCTGGCTGGCTTGGGTTTTCCTGGTACAAGTGAGTTTGCAATCTGCAGAATGCTGTTTATCCTGTCCTGGGGCAGAAAAGCTCTGCCTAGGCTGGTGTCCCGTTCCGCTCCGATAAACTCCAGTACTTGTACTGGTATTTACTGAGACTTCTGCTCGTTTATGAGGAAACCTAGGGACTCCAGAACAGATTTTGTTAGTGCTAGGGCGTGCTCTGCATACTGCAGAAACCGACCCACTACTAACCAGTCATCCAGGTAGGGAAAGACTGTCACCGTTTTCTCAAGAACTCTACCACTACGGCCAGGCACTTTGTGAAGGCCCATGGTGCAGAAGTTCGGCCAAATGGAAGTGCTGCAAACTGATAATGGCCTGAGGTTAGCCTGAATCTCAAGTACTTTCTGTGAGATGGTCGGATAGGGATGCGGAAGTAAGCATCCCTTAAGTCTAGGGAGGCTAGCCAGTCTCCCTTCTGTAATATGGGAATGATAATTGAAAGAGTGACCATTTTGAATTTTGGCTTCAGAATGTGTCTGTTCAGAAGTCTTAGATCCAGGATAGATTGCCAATCCCCATTTTTCTTTCTTGTGAGGAAGTATCTGGAGTAGAAGCATTTGCCCCTCTGGTTTAGGGGCACTGCCTCCACTGTTTGGATTGCCAGATGGTGTTTTACTTCTGCTTCTGGTACGATTCTGTCTGCAGATGTAACTGGTGCACAGGTTCTGGTTCTCAGCTTGGGGAATGATTTGATGCAGAGTGCCAGACCCTGGCTCACTACCTCCAGACCCACTTGTCTGTGGTGATGGTATGCCAAGCCTGGAGGTAGTGAGCCAATCTGTCACCCACCGGCAGTTCTACAATAGGGGACACAACCTGTACCAGCCCATCAGGGGTTCTGTGTGGGCTGTGCCAGAGTCTGTGGGGAGGGAGAAGCTGTTCTCATAACTCTCCTGCCCCTTCCTCTAAAACAGCCTCTAGGCTGCTGTTGCAGCTGAGAGGCCTCTGCTTGGAAGAAGGTCTGGGATAGGATCCCCTACCCCTGCCTCCCCTAGTTTGGGCTCTATAGGATGTAGAAGGTCTAACCTTACAGTTTCTTCTATAGGTAGCCTTGCATTCCTCTACCTTTTTCATGTAGGCCTCTGTTTTGTCACCAAACAATGAATTCTTCTCAATTGGGAAATCCACTGCCTTGGCCTGAGTATCCAAGGTCAGGTTGGTGGCTCTGAGCCATGCAAATCTCCTGAGACAGCTAAAGCCATTAGTCTGGCTGCAGAATCATTAGATTCCACAGCCATGTGGAACTGGTATTTGGTGGCATCCAGTGCAGCTCTTGCTGTATCCTGCAAGTCGACTGCCATTTTACCTGGCACCCTGTCAGCCAGGGCTAGAACTGTATTCCAGAGTGCCTTCTGGTATTGCACTGCATAAGCCATACAAGTGGCTTGCCTGACTATCAGGAAGGCAGCCATGTATCCCTTTTTTCCCATGGAATCCATCTTCTGAGAATCTTTGTCAGGAGGATGGGTAGCCAGAGATATCCTGGCCTTGTCGCAGGCAGCAGCCTGAACCACCCTTTAGGGTCAGGGTGACTGAAAAGGAAATCAGCTGTGGTCCCATCCAGCTGATAGTTCCTATCAACCTTTTTATCTACTCCAGGAATTGAAGCTGGAGTCTGAAATATTTGCAATGCTGCCTTTTTAAGGGCTAATGCATAGGTAGTAACAGGTGATTTGTGGGAGCTAGTCCCATCATGTCAAGGAACTCTGCTTCCTCCAAATCCTCCTCTGTCTCCTGCAGAGGGAGGTTGAGGGTCTCTACCATATTTTTTACAAAAGCATAGTGGGAGGTATAATCCTCTGGTCCCCTAGGAGGGGATCCAAACTCTTGTTCTGGGGAACCCCCGGGTCTATCGGTTCCTCATCAAAATCATCCTCATCCTCCTCCTCCTCCTCACCAAAGGCAGCCTGTGGTTCCTGAGGAGCTGGTACTGGCCCAGGAACCGGTGTAGCTGGTGTGGGAACTGGGACTGCAGCCTGCAGTGCTTGTAAGACCTGTAAGGCCTTAGCAATGTCCTCAGCCAAGGGCATATTGTGTTTGTCTGCTGGGAGCTCCTTAGCCTACTCGACCGGAGGCACAGCAAAATGCTTTTCCTTGCATTTTTTTTCTTAAGTGGGACAGGTTCAGATCCTGTTTCCACAGCCCTTTTTGACTTATCCTGCTCAGTCTTGTCTGACCCCTTGTCAGGGTCTTTAGCTTTATCTCCATCCTTTTTAGCGGCTGAGGCAGCGGGATTACTTTCCCCAGTAGTAGCAGAAGCAGAGGTCATTTCTTCTAACTTCTTGGATCTTTTTCTCAATGTTTTAGGACAAAAAGTTTTACAAATATCACAGTTGGCAAAAATATGGCTAGTACCCAGACAAAAAAGACAGAGAGAATGTCTGTCTGCTTTTGCTATAATCTGCCCACAAGACTTACAATACTTAAAACCAGTGGGTCCTGTGCATTTTTAGGTTTGTCAATGGGGACTTCTGTCATTGAGCAGAAAGCAGTAAAATAAATCTAAAGAGACTGATCGGTTCCTTGGAACCGGAGATTTCAAATATAAACGATCGCTAATGTTTCTGGGAACCGAACACTACTCGGTTCCTAAGAGGAAAAAGGAACCAAAAATAATTGTAAATCTAAATATGGTAAAGCGGTCAAAGAAACTGACCGCAAAATTACTAAATATACTAAAGAATGAGGAAAAACCCTCGCCTAAAACAGCAGAACCCTCGGTTCTTAGGAACCGTGAGGGAACCGCTAACCATTTAAAATTTTAATACAAACTACAAAAAATGAAGATTACATACCTATCGTAATTCTTGATCTTTCTGTGTATCTTTACCATTCATCACGATGTGGGTATAGCGTCCGGAGCTAGGATTCCATGGGAGACTTTTTTTTTGTGTGGACAGAGCTGACACAGTGACAGCGCCGCCCTCTAGGCTGACGTACTATGTGGCACTCGCAGGTTGGCCATTAACTGTAGTCGGCTCTGCCCCAACGTCAGTTCTGAATCGCCGTAGAGTGAGAAGTAAAGGGACGGGGTGGGCAAAGAGAGCCCAAGGGATAGATAAAAGGAAAAGATATACAAATCAAAGGAGGAATAAATGACTGAGCGGACAGAATGAAGAAGAGAGAGGAAACTTAGGGATTGGGAGGGGCCCCAATCTCTGGGAAAGAAGTGAAAGGAAGGGAGAAGAAGAGGGGAAAATATTGTGAGGGGAAGAGGACAGTGTCAACCGACCCTGCGGTCTGGACCCTCAGAATGTTAAGGAGAGACTGAACAAGGCTCAGACAGTCTGCCTATGAGGAGTAGAAGTTAAGGAGGCAAACCTGGCAAGGCAAGCAAGGTTAACCCATAAGGAATTTGAGAAACTCCTGGCAGAGAATGACTAACCCAGAGGGATTAGTCATAAGGTTTCTGTAGGAGCAGCTTGAGGGAGCCAGGAGCCGTGACATGTTCTCTCCATCCAAAAGAAAAAGGGGGACTTCGAAAGAAGAACCTCCCTCAAAATTAAAAGAATCGTATGGGATTAGTCCCGAAGGACAGCAGAAGGGGGAAAGAGGGAGTTCCAATCCCACTACCCCACCCGTAACAAGGGGCAGGAAGGCCGCAAGGCGATAAAAGGAAGAAACCCCCTCTCACCCCCCCCCACCATCCAAGCTGTAAAGAGCTGAAGTCCACCATGTGTGTCTCCAGGGTCCCCTTACTCCTGGCCAAAGGGAAGGAGGGCGGAGAAAGGTAACAAGAGAGACACACAGAGGGAGGGGGAGCCCAGAGACTGAGGCCCCACGGGGATGATGGGCGGGATTTAGTGATAAATGGTGAAGATACACAGAAAGATCAAGAATTACGGTGGGTACGCAATTTTCATATCTTATCTGTGTCAGTCTTCACCATTCATCACTATGTGGGTGAGTACAGAGTCTCCTGAAGGGGGCCCAATAAGACCATAAGGGACTAAGCCCCTTAGCCCCCAGTGGGGAGACACTGGAAGGGAGAACCTTTACGGGCCTGGAGAGACAGGTCTGGGTGAGATAGGGCCCCACGGGGATGATGGAAGGAAGACGCCACGACAGTTGCCGTCTCACCCTTCGGGAGAAAAGACGGGTTCTCCAGTAGGCGGAGGAAATCACCCTACACCAGGCCATGGGTGACATCCGGGAAAGATGAAGCCACGCCATCCGCCTAGTGCAGATCGCTGTTCCTACAATCCTGGAAGTTACTTCGTTGGTGTCGTAGGATGCCCTCGCTTGGTGCCTTGCTAGCTACAGGCCCTGAGCAGAGAGGGCGATGTCCTGTCTGGTTACCTCCGAATCAGGTAGAGAGGCTAGGAGCTGATCTTGCCTGGACAACAAGAACCTGTCATAGGATGTATAGCGAGCCTGATGTGAAGCAATGGACATCAAAATCTGTGCCGAGTAAAATGTCCTCCTCCCCCAGGAATCAAAATCCGCAGAGTCTGAATCTGGGGGCTTATCACAGTAAGGGTTGCGAAACCCAGAAGGAGTATCCAGCTGCATCAAGCACACAAGTGGGTGAGGCATGTGTCCTGGAGACTCTGGGGGAATGCAATACCACTGGCGCAGATGCCTTGGGGCTGGAACTGTGGAAAAGGGACGCTGATGAACTGCAGTGACGCTTCCTAAAAGGGGACAGGCCAAGTGGGAACCACCAGGTTGGCCGCACTGAACTCACCTAGGAAGGTGCGCGTCACACGCGCGGGATTGCTTTCTGAGGCAGGGGTAATCCGGAGATTGTCCATCATCCTCGCGAGGAAGCGCTGATATGAGATCAGACGCAGGGGAAATGTGGATGGACAATTCCTCTCCCTTCGAGGAGGGGGATGAGGATGCGGACGAGTCTGGAGATTCAGGGTTCAGCTGCGTGAGAGTGGGGTGGAACACCCTCTCGTCCTTGGCCCTGAGATAGGTTGGGAAATGCGCAGCCGATCCCCTGAATTGCTCCCAGGTCAGAGGCCCCCCTAGGACTGGAAATACCTGTGAGAGAAAGGGATGGAGATGGACGGAGACAGAGGAACAGGGGCCATACTCCTCACAGGAGAAGAATGTCCTCTGCCTGGGCAGGTGGGCCTAGCAGATGCTCCCACCTGGGAGGGAGACCGGGAAAGCCCACCAGCCAACAGCTGTTCAACTAGGTCGGAACGGCTGTGACTGTGCCCAAGGGAATAATCCCCCCTTATGAGGCGACTGGGACCGTGAGAGTCCAGAAGGACAGTCCCTGGCCTCCAAAGAAAGGTCCCTCTTAAGGAGAGAGAGGGGGAAGGGGGAAGATCCACACTACGACTCCTCCCCGAACCGGGGGTCCCAGGGGGAGGCCGCCACACAGAACCCAGGCCCCCCGACCCTCGAACTCCAAAAGAGCCCTCTGCCTCGAAACCACCAGCCTAGGCAGCTGGCAACTCAGGGCAGACCCCGAAGAGACCACCCAGGATGCAGCACCCTCCCCTTCTATGGGTGTTCCGGGCTGTCCCAAACTGTCCAGGCATACCAAGGGAGGGGGTGTCCCAGCTGAAGGGACAGACAACACCCCCTCCCGACTTCAGGCTGCGCAGCAGCGGCCACCTGGACTACTGCCTGCTGGTCAATACCACTAACCCCAGAATCGGCAGGAACTGCCCACCCCACAGAGGGAGGCTGAGTGGGGGCCAAAGTGGTGGACATTGAGGGGCCAGAAGACTCCGAGGAGTCCAGGAGCCAGTCTGGATCCGACTCCAAGTCCTTCTCCGAGGGAGTGAACACAGAGGCTCGATGTCGGACTACTCTCTGACCCCTGCCCATTCCTGGGTCTCAAGCAGTACCAACCTCAGGCATGGCACCGCGGCTGATGCCGCATTCCCCCTTGCGAGTGGTACCAGAGTCGGAAGCGGCACTGGCCATGGTGGCCGCTCTCCTCCCGGTGCCGCAAATAGCCAGAGTCAGAGAGCGGCAGTGGCTGGCTGAGCTGTTGCAGAACTGTTCTCAGTCTCGGCGCCGCTAGTTTGGCCACCAAGACCAGGAATGGTCCCAAGAATGTCTGGTACACCTCCCATGGCACCGCCCCATCACTGGTACCTAGAAGGCGTCGACTGCAGCGAGAATGTGTGAGGGACAGCTGGCGCTGTTGGGCCCTGATGCCATAAGCAGAACCAGAGCCCAAATGGCACCAGCGGACAGCGTCGAGGATTGCTGCCCGGGCCCGCAGGCCCTAGGATGCAATACCGGGGGAGCCCTTGCCTCCGAGGAAGCGATTGCCGGGGCGGTGCCTCCCACCCAACCGCTGAGAGGGATGGACTGGGCCTCCTGCGCTGCAGAAGAAGCCCCTGCCGTGGCAAGGCTGAAAAAGGCAGATGCCCCCTCCTCTGTGGTCCATATAGAACCGTGAGGGGATCAAGAGGAAAGGTCAGTGTCCTAGCCTTGGCCTGCCAACTGTGCACCCATCCCCCGAAAGTCGGCGGTGTGCACCCAACTTTTAACGTGCGCAACTCGAGAACACAGCAGTCCATCGAGAAACAGGTGTCACAGTTGTCCATGTCATGGGCCGGGCTGAGGCAACGGTCATGCTGGTCCGTGATGGAATACTGGCAGCCGCAGGGGCACTGACACATGGGAGGCCGCTCTGCCTTCTGGGATTTTGTGCCCCCGGAATGAGACATGACTGGACAGAAAACTAAACATAAAAACAGTACTCAACATCGCTGCAAAATAAACAAATAAAAGGAACGGTCTTACTGGGACCCAGCAGCGTCGAGTAGAAGCTTTGCGAAACAGAACTGAACTAATGCTAAACTAGGCCACAAAACTATGGCACAGTAAACGAAGTGCTCCACATGAGGTCCTTACTCTACGGTGGGAGAAGAATGGATGTTGGGATGGAGAGGACAACAGTTAACGGCCAACCTGCGAGCGCCACGTAGTACGTCGGCCCCGAGGATGGCACCATCATAGCATCGGCTACACACACATACACAAAAAAAAAAGAAAGTCACCCACAGAGTCCTGGCTCCGGACGCTATACCCACATAGTGATGAATAGTGAAGACTGACACAGATAAGATCTAACGCAAAGGCAGCAAATTGAAAATTAAACTTAACACGTTACTTATCACCATGATAAATGAATCTGAAGTAGTTGAAGAAGAGCTCTCTGGGACGTCTTCACTAGGCAGACGGAGTAAAGAATCTGAAGCACTTAGAGTGCAGCAGTTACTAGGGCAGCAGTTTGAAATTAGCACGGGCCAACTGAGAGTTCCATCATTTGCATAGCATTTCATCTCTCCGGGCAGTTCAACACAGGAGGCTGACTGCATCGGTTTAATCATAATAAGTGATCCCATTGAAGACGACTGCTATTTTGCGGAGCAGGAAGGGTTCTTGGGGGAGGGGAGGAATCCTTCGGCTAAGGTTCCCCAATGGGCGGGGTCTGAAACCCTGAGGCCCTCGATGAGGAGCAGACGGAGTCAGAATCCTGGCCCTAATCCAATGAGTGGACGCTGGGATGACTCAGTTCACCAGAGTCCATGGGCAGCCTCTCTAGTGTCCGGCCTGACAGCAGCTCCTTTGGAAGGGCTGGTGTAGGGGGATGCTGCGGTGTCGGTGCTGGCCTAACCGGTTGAACCCCTGGGGATCTCCTTGGGAGGTTGATGTCTCTCCAGCTCTGAAATGAGCGGCGCCTTGGTTTCGGACCACCAGGATTGGAGAACAGCTTTAAAGTCCGTTGGGGTCTGAGGAGGAGGCTGTGGGGGCTGGTAGGCCGGTGTACAGCATGAGGCAAAGCCCAGCGCTAGGTACCTCGGTGTATGATGATGACATTGGGTACCCTGGCGAAGGATAGGCAGGCACATTCTGTGGCACATGAAACCCTGATGGGGGTAGCCGAAGGGTTATACGTCAATGAATTAAGGCGTCTGGTACCCCAACGCCGGGAACCCCAATGGAGGGTAGCTTAGCGTAAGGCCTGATGGTGGTGCCAGGGACCCTGACGGGGAGGACCCTGTGTCGCTCTAAAGCCTGCGCCTGAGGGGCCCGGAAGAAACGGATCGGACGTCAGCCTGACAGGTGGCAGATGTGGAGGAGGCAGGGGAGTCCCTGACGGGGGAACAGGTGGCTGGGTTCTGTAAGGATTGCCAGAGGTGCCTGAGCCCAGGTCTGGAGGCGAGCTAGGCGTAAACTGCCTGCTGGAGGTTCCTCATCCTCCATCCCTCTGGGAATAGGGGAGGGTGGAGGAACCACTTCCAGTGGTGAGGAGGGGGAGACCAGAGTGGGAGAACCCTCTGGGGGAGGCTGAGAAAAGTCTGCCAACTGAAATTTGTTGGGTCCGTCGCTGGACCCCGACAGGTCGGTCGAATGGGCATCGGCAGAGCAGACACCCGACTTATCAGCTGTAACGACTGTGCGGATGTTGGGCAAGCTGACGCCCAATGAGCGACTTAGCCCCTTTCGGCACGACAGAAGAAATGGATCTAAATGTAGCTGAGCCCTCGGCTGAGGTGCCCACGGTCACTAAGACTACTGGCAGAGGGAGGCCCAAGCACTGCTCCTTAGGGGGCAGACTGGGCCGCAGCGGCGGATTTCCCAGAGGAAGAGGACTGCCGCTTGCCCAAGGGGCCCGCAGGTGGCCTCAGGTGGGAGGGGGACCTGTCTTGGTCCTGCTGCTGCTGTTGCTTCTTTTTTTTTTTGTTAACTTCTTTTTCCTCCGACACGAGACTGTCACTAGCACAGGGAGACGATCCTCCCAACCCCAGGAGAGGACAGCTGTCGCCGGACGCCTATCCTTCTCCTCCCGCCAGCCCTGGAGACCCGAGCTCACTCCCGAACCTGGATCGCCGGCGTGGCACGAGGTGCGGCGTCCAGCAACTTAACTCTCAGCACCACCGGGCCAGCTCCCTCCTTCTCCTTTTTGTGCCTGGATATGGCTGGCGAGGATGAAGCGCTGCAAAGTTTTTGGAGCGCTATCTCCTTGGTGGCCATTCATTGCTTCAGAAGTTGAGCTTTGAGGACCTGTTATCGGCGCTTCCATGTGGCCAGGTTGAAACTGGCGCAGGTCTCACAGTCCTCTACCTTGTGCTCCGGGCCTAGGCAGAAGAGGCAAAGAGAATGCAAATCCTTATGCGGTAGCTGTGGGCCGCAGTAATCACACTTGTTCTTTGTGGTCGACGTTAGACAACGACGACATGCACAAAATTACAATAATTTGCTTAAAAAATAAATAAATAAATAAATAAAAATCAAGAAATAAACGGATACTTGTCCGCAAAGTAGTCGATTTGCAGCACATGATCTCCACGAGGTCTGACGTGATCAGGTCTACTGCAGGAAAGAACTGGAAGGCGGGGTGGGGACCGTCCACTATATAGGGTCACACTGACATCAGTCATGTGACGTCAGGTGGGTGGTCCCCTGTCAGACACTGCTGGCTAAAGTTTTCCGTGTGGCCCTGATGCCAGGGGTTGCAGTCCTCAAGGTGATTACTTATTGCAAGAGCCCTCTCGAAGTAAGATATGAAAATTACGTACCTACCGTAATTCTTGATCTTCTTGGACGAGTCTCCATCACTCATTCACACTATTGGGATCTGCACCGGAGGCACTAGGACCCATCGGGAGCAAACTTTTTCTTGCTGGAGGGTCGGCGCCAGAGACGGCGCCGCGAGGCAAGGCACCACGAGCCTCAGCTCGCGCTGTAATGACTATCTCGGCGTCGACCCTCCAACTGCCTCAGTACCTTTTTTACCAAGGAGGTGCAGCTTAACTAACCAAGAAGGGTAGCCTAACCTAAAAACCGGACATAAGATAGTCCGGACGACCCGTATAAGAAGGGTCGACAAAGAAGTCTTCACAGCCTAAAGATTTGAGGGAGTGAAGACCAACAACAGAGGTGAGCTCAGAGGATGGAGGGTGGGCGTGTGAAGAGTGGTGGAGACTCATCCAAGAAGATCAAGAATTACGGTAGGTACATAATTTTCATATCTTCCTGGACATAAGTCTCCACCACTCATTCACACTATTGGAGAGCACCAGCTAATAATCCCGAGAGGGCGGCAGGAGAGACCAAGAGCTCACATTTCTAAGACAGAAGTCCATTAAGGATGGCTCTGCCAAAGGAAGAATGTCGCTTAGCATGGACATCTAGTGCATAGTGTTTAACAAAAGTATGCACTGAGCTCCAGGTGGCCGCGTTGCAAATATCTGCAATGGGCACGTTGCGAATTTCCACTAGGGATGCCGTCACTGCTCTAGTAGAGTGGGCGTAAACCCTACCCTCCAACTTGACCTGCACCATAGAATAGCAGTGGCGAAGGCATGCCACTAGCCATGCTGAGATACATCTGATAGCGACAGGCTGACCCAGCCGGGTCTCGCTGAAGGAAACTAACAATTGCTGGGCTTTGCGAAAGTCCTTAGTTCTATCCAGATAGAAACGCAAGGCCCTCTTAACGTCCAAAGAATGAAGAGAATGCTCTCCTTCATTTTGGAAGTTCGCAAAGTAAGAGGGAAGGACCAAAGGTTGGTTTAGATGAAATTCTGACACAACCTTAGGAAGAAATTTAGGATGAGTACGAAGAACTACTTTGTCCCTATGGAACACATTATACGGAGGGTCTGTGACCAGGGCATGTATCTCAGAGACCCTACGGGCTGAGGTAATGGCCACTAGGAAGGCAGTCTTCCAAGTGAGAAATTTTAGCTCACAGGAAGCCAGAGGTTCAAAAGGTTCCGAGTGAGCATATCTAGCACAAGATTGATGTCCCAGGCTGCAACTGGACGTCTTGTAGGAGGTCTGGTATGCAGAATTCCTTTAAGAAACCTCTTAACCACAGGTAACTGAGCCAGATACAAGGAAAGTACTGGCTCATGATAAGCTGAAATGGCACAAAGGTGAACTTTGACTGTAGAGTACTGTAGGCCTGAATTTGAGAGGTCTAAGAGGTACTCCAGAACTTTATCTGGTGGGCAGGAAAAAGGATTCAAAGAGGACTTTGCACACCAGAGCGAGAAACGCTTCCATTTGGCTGTGTAAGTTTTCCTAGTGGCTGGTTTCCGTGCAGCCAGAAGAATATCTGAAACTCTTCGAGACACATTGAACCGGTTTACTTCTACCTCTTCAGGAGCCAAGCGTGAAGGTGAAGCGATCTCAGATTGGGGTGGACCACAGGCCCCTGAGTCAAAAGGTTCATCTGTAGGGGAAGTGGTCTCGGAGGAACTGCCAACATATTGTTGAGAAGTGGAAACCACAGCTGTCGAGGCCAGAAGGGAGCAATGAGGATCATTTTGTCCCCCTGGGATTCGAACTTGAGGAGTACCCTCTGAATTAGAGGAAGAGGTGGAAAGGCGAAAGAAAGCGTTTGTCCATCGCAGCCTGAACGCATCCTGACAGAAAATGCCAGGCCCTGGATTTCTGGAGCAGAAGAGAGGCAGTTTTGCGTTGAGTGGGAATGCAAAAAGTTCCAGGTCTGGAGTTCCCCACTCTTCGAATAGTGACTGAACTATGGTTGAGTCAAGAGACCACTCGTGAGGGTCTGTCTCTGTTCCGTGGAGACGCTCTGCCAGTTCGCTCTGAATACCTGGCAGGTAGACCACTTGAATTAGAGCCTCGTGCTCCAAGCACCATTCCCATACCCTCATTGCTTCCTGCATAAAGGGTAAGAATGAGCACCGCCTGCTTGTTGATGTAATACATCACTGCTTTGTTGTCCGTTTGAAGGAGGTTCCTGACACAGAATGTCCTTCAAAGCTCGGACGCATAAAGGACTGCTCATTTCTAGGACGCTTATGTGGAGCTGGGACTCGACTTGAGTCCACGACCTTGAGTGTGGAGAGCCTGACAGTGAGCTCCCCACCCCATTAGGGATGCGTCCATGGTAATGGAGATCTGATGGTCCAGAGGAGCAAAGGGATACCCCTCCAGGAGATTGCTCTCTTGAGACCACCAGGTGAGCGACCTCCTTAAAGGTTCTGTCACCTTGATGAGATAGGACTGCGGGTGAGTGGTTGGGACCACTGAGTACTGAGCATCCACTGAGTGGTTCTCATGTGCAGACGTGCTAGGGAACAGTGAACACTGAGGAAGCCATGAGGCCTCAGCATCCGCTGCATCGAGAGCAGTAACTGAGGTGTTCTCCCGATGTGACGGGCCATTTGAAGGATATCGCCTTCTGTCTTCTGGAAGAAAAGCCTTCAGACAGGAGGTGTCCAGAAGAGTCCCTATAAAGAGGAGCCTCTGGGAGGGTTGTAGTTGCGATTTCTTGAGGTTCAGCAGAACTCCCATGGACGAAGGAGGCGAGAAGCCGCCTCACGGTGTCCAGAGTCCTTGCCTGGAAGGGGTTTGCAGAAGCCAATCGTCCAGATAAGGGAACACCTGTATCCCGACCTTTCTGAGGTGCACTGCGAGAACTGCACAACACTTTGTAAAAACCCGCGGCGCCGAGGATAGCCCAAAGGGTAGGACTCTGAACTGATAATGCTGTCCCAGAGCCACAAACCTCAGGAATTTGTGATGCCTCAGGTGAATAGGAATGTGCTGGTAAGCATCCTGCATGTCCAGGGAGGCTAGCCAGTCATGTTGATGAAGCAAAGGTAACAGGGTTCCCAGAGAAATCATTTTGAATTTCTCCTTGGGGAGAAATTTGTTTAGCTTTCTGAGATCTAGAATGGGGCGCATACCCCCGGACTTCTTTGGAACCAGAAAGTAATGGGAGTAGAAACCTGTGTTCTGTTGATGCAGCGGCACCACTTCTACTGCCCTGTTGTTCAGAAGGCCCTGTACCTCGGCGACGAGGAGGTCTGACTGAAGGGTCGACAGCCTGGGCTGCCGTTTTGGAGGACGATCCGGGGGGGTCTCCAGAAGATTGAGTGAATACCCCTCGCGAATTATCCGAAGAACTCATTTGTCTGAGGTTATGGACTTCCACTGGTTGTAGAAGTGCATCAGATGACCTCCCACCGGAGAGGAAAAGTCCACCTCGGGCAGCTGAGATGGGACTTGGGCAAGACATTCATAAGGTAGCGCTTGGGCCGCCCTGGCGCTTCTGTTGCGCCTTCTTTGAGGTTGGGCAGGTTGGTTTTAAGTGAAACCACCTCTGCCTCGAAGGACTGGATGATTATGAAACTGGACGCTTATTGACATGCCTCGAGAGGCAGGAGGGGTCGAGCCAACTTAATGGCTGACCTAGTCTTTGAGTAGCTTCTAGAGCTTGCTCTCACCTGAGGACCAAAAAGATACGCACCATCAAAGGGCAACGCCATTACCTGCTGCTGCGCGTCATTCGTGAAACCCGAAGTGCGCAGCCAGGAATGACGGCGGGTGCAAATACCAGCAGCCGCTGAACGGGAAGCAGTGTCGAAAGCATCCATGGCTGCTTTAACCTGCTGGATGTTAGATTCGATACCTCTGGTAATGGTTTGAAGAAGCTCCGGCTTTGCATCCGACTCCAGAAGAGCTTCAACCATCTGCTTGATAGAGTGCCACAGGATATACTCATACTGAGAGAAATAGCCCTGGTAGCTGGCAATACGCATACTTAGGGTAGAAGCAGCAAAGACTCTCTTACAAGATTCTTTGTTAATAGGTCGAGCTGTAGTAGTTTGAGGAAGAACGACCTTATCTTTCTCTGCTAGGACTACAATAGGATCCGCAAAGGCTTGAGATGCCAAAATGGGACGATCCTTGGGGGCTGAATATTTCCTATCTATGGATTTAGCCACCGAAGGGGTGAGAGCAGGATTATTCCATACCATTTGAGACAGCGTCTCGAAGGAAGGCTGAACCGGAGGAGTCAAATCCGTAGGGATCTCCGGAACATGAAGGTATTGGAGTCTTAATTTCCCAGGATCGATGTCTGTAGTCTGGAGAGAAAGAGTGGAACTCAGATTTTTCAGCAGAGACTTAAATGACAGGTCCTCACCACAGGCTCTGCAGCAGAGATAGATCCTGCTTCGTCCACTTCATCACCTAAGCGAAGGTCTGGGTCAGGCTCAATGTCATCTCCTGACAGTCCAGGAGGGACTGTATGGACAGGAAAGGAATGAAAATCAGAAGAGAAGAAAGAAGGACACGAGAGAAAAGAGGAGTCCTGAAAAGCAGGGGGAGCCCCGAGAGCCCCCGGCGCCGAGGAAGCACACGGCACAGAGAATGACCCCAAGGGACCACACGGCGCTGAGGGACCATGCAGCGCCGAGAAGCCACACAGCACCGGTGAAGCCGCATCGGCGCAGAGGACGGCGCCAAGCAACCACCGGCACCAAGACGGCCCGAGGATGCCGAAACACCCCAGACCAAAACAGGTTTTGAAGGAAGAAGAGCAGGAGTTAAAGGCATCGGTGTGGCCCCCTGCGCCGTAGCCATGTGAGGGGGGGAACACCTAAGCGCGGAGTCGACGGCACCGAAGAAGGTGCCGCGCGACCAGGAAAATCCAACCACCCTACCTGGTCTCTCAATGAGCCCGGAAGCCCACGAGAGACCGAGCCAGGTAGCTGAACTAACCTCCGAGCCCATTGCTCCATAAGAGCAGCCCACTGATGAAACTGCTCATCTGAAGACCTACCTGCGGGCGGGGTAGGACTTCGATGTCGAAGCCGCTGGCTACCAGAAGCCGAGGTTGGCAACTCCGGCGAGGAGACCGCAACTAGCTCCTGATAACCTGAATGTCTACGCTAAGAGACATATCAGAGAGTGACCTCGAAAGTGATGCCTTCTTTTAGGACCTGTGGGCTGAAGAAGAGTCTAATGGAACGGTGCCGAATGCGACCGCTTATTTTTTATGCTCGGGACCGCCCATCCCCCGGCACTGGATTGACCGCTGTCAGACCCCTCTCCGGAGAAGGCAACAGACCGGACCCAGCCTGACTGACTGAACAGTTTACAATGGGTCTCCCACTGGCCACCCGACCTGGGTTCATGTCGACCCGCCAAAGTAGGCTGAGACTTCTTTATTTTACTTAAAATAAGACTAAGCGATACTGTATCGAGATAAAATTACAAAATAACAACCTGAAAACTATGCTGCTAGTTGAAGTTTGACTCCCGGCGGGCGAGCAACGTCGTCACTGAAGCGCACTCGATGGCAGGAAAAAAGGAACTGAGGCGGTTGGAGGGTCGACGCCGAGATAGTCATTACAGCGCGAGCTGAGGCTCGCGGTGCCATGCCTCACGGTGCCATCTCTGGCGCCGACCCTCCAGCAAAAAAAAGTTTGCTCCCGATGGGTCCTAGTGCCTCCGGCGCAGATCCCAATAGTGTGAATGAGTGGTGGAGACTTATGTCCAGGAAGATCAGTGGATTTTCTGAATGTTTAACTTTTAGTAGGAACGACAGTTGGCCGAAAGGTTACCTACAGAATCAGGCAGGACAGATATGACATCAAGTATGACTAGAGTTTGAAAACTGAAAAAAATATAATTGCTTTGTAGGTGATGAAATCATGAACTACGAGATATTAGAGTGCTACTGAGATATGGGATCATTCCTATTTCAGATATATGGAAATGTGTGGGCAGTGAAAAAACCAGGGGCTTCATGAAGTAAGTTAGAGATTCAAAATTGTTTACATCAATATGCTGGAAAAATGACACTAGGTTAACAGTTGATGCATGGATATTTGAGTTCCGTGTTTGGTGTATTTTAGAAACTGCTGACAAATACTATACTTAAAGAGATTCATCTCTATGGAGTTGGTGGAGAGTTAGGGGAGATTTTTTTTTGTCAAATTTAGCAACAGTTTTAAATCAATATTTTCAGTGTTCAAAATTAGTTCTACCTAAAAAATATTTTATTTAGGAAAGCACTTAAAGAATATGCCTTAGCAACCACGTTTACGGATACTGTACCACTAGCAACAAGGTGGGCTTTTCTTGATACAGTACAACCCCGTTCACCTGAACCTCAGAAAACCGAAACCCTCAGTTATCCAAAATCCGGACATGTCCCCCAAGCTGTCTGGCTCTTAAGTGGCTGTCAATTATAGTAACTGAAAAACTCATTAGTGATAATGTAGCAATCGGTGTAAAACAATTACAGTAATTAACAGACAACAATACAGGCTACTACCAAATAATTCAATGTGATTAAAAAAAAAAATGGTTGTAAGACAGTCACACCAGTCTGTAGTCAGTCTGCCTACTGATGCACAGTAACAGCATGGCTAAGTGAAAGAGGTCTGTGCTAGACATCTCGTAGAAGGTCCATGTTTTGAAGTCCTTAGAGGCTGGAAAAAAGGTTGCAGATGCAGCCCCATGTTTTGGAATTGGCAATGCCACAGTTTGTGACATACGTCAGGCAAAGGGAAAAAAAAAACAAAAAAACTGACTTTTCTGCATCAATGGAAACTGGTGTGGAGGCTTTATCCCGCAAAACCATGCATACATGCAGGGACAAAAACCTTGACAAAGCAGTCTACATGGCGTTCATTCAAAATCAGACCAACAGCACCCCCATCTCTGGCACAATTTTAAAGGAGAAGTCAAGGCAATTCAACCAGCAAATGGGTGGTGACTCGACCTTTGCAGCAATGAAGATTGCCTGGACCTTTTTAAACACCGGCATGGAATCTGCCAGCTATCACTTGCTGGTGGAAGTCTGACCTCCCCCTCTCACTCAATTGACCCATTCAGAAAAAAACTGAAAGAAATGATTTGTGAGGGTCTCACTGAGCAGCAGATTTATAATGCTGATGAGACCAGGACCTACTAGAAATTGCTCCCAGAGAAAACTCTTGCTGCAGTGTGTGAAACGCATGCCCCAGGGTTTAAGAAAAAATAAGGGGAGACTGACTGTGCTGGCATTTAGCAATGCCACTGGAAGCCACAAACTACCCCTGCTAGTGACTGGCAAATCTCAGAAGCTCAGGTGCTTCCAGCATGTAACTATGAACAATTTGCCTGTCATGCAACAGGTGCACAGAAGTCCTTGGATGAATTCTAAAATCTTCAAAGACTGTTTTTTCTAGCCGGCCCGGTGGCGCTGAGGTGCTGGACGCCACATTTCGCACCAGGCTGGCGACCTGGGTTCGGGAGCGAGCTTGGGTCATTGGGGGTTGGCAGGGTACAGAGAGGATTGAGCATCCGGAGAGTAGCCCTCCTCTCCTGGGGTGGGTGGATGATTCCCCGGCATGAGCGGCTCCTAGTGGAGGCTGGGAGCGCCGCAGTTCGGGAATCACGCTAGGTGCAGGGGAGGAGCCTCGGCAGCCATCCGCGAGCTGGGTGTGGGCATGCGCCCTGCAGCACTGGATGGCACTGCACGTCCAGGCTCCTAGGGGGAGCTCTAGAACAAGGGAAACCACCCACTGACTAGGGGACAGACATCGCCTACCCCCATCTCCACTGCCGGATCCTGCCCAGTGTGTACTGGTCCTGATATCGCCTCCGCCTACGGAGCACCGGATAAAAGCGCCGTGAAGCAGAAGGCGGCCCCACCCTGGGGGTGTATTCCGGGGGGACTGGCTCCATCAGGTGTGTCGTGGGCGAGTCGGGAATCCAGGCACAGATGGGAGGATCTCAGGCTGGAAGGGATAAGGTAGGTCGACTGAAGAAGCCCCAGTGGGTGGTGACCGGAGGGAAAAATACTTTTGGGAGGGACCTTTTTCTCCTGTTTTGTGCCCAGTGTTAAATCTCACCTCGGATCCTGTGGTCTCCCAATCGTGCTGTCCTTCTAAAAGACAATACAGATGCCCACCCAAGCATGGAAACAATGACAACTGCAGACGGGTCCATTTGCTGTGAGTTCCTCCCCACTGACACTATGGCAAAGATCCAGGCTCTGTATGAAGGGATCCTGGCAACCCTCAAAAGGCTTGGACAGATCTCTGCACAATAATAAAGGATCTAACAATTTAGGATGCCATTTAAATGCTGGCTGAGAGCTGGACAGAAATCCATGCAGAAACAATGTCTAAATGCTGGGAAAAATCAATGATTCTTAAAACTGAGGAATTTACAGACACCCCCTTAGATGAGAATGATCAGGTATGGCGAGCGGAAGAGGAACTGAACAGAACAGCCGAACAGGTTGAAACTGACATTGAGGTATGGCAAAAAGATGGAGTACACAGGACATGAACAACTGTCAGACACAGAAATAGTTAAATCTGTATCTTCTGAATCTGTCAGACAAGCATAGCAGCAAAAGCTAGGATGAAGACGACAAACCGCCGTACATACTGACCAGTGTTGAAGCTATGGAGTCGTTCGAGTGGTGTATGTGGTGGATGGAAAGCCAGCCCAAGACAGACCCACTACACCTGCTTCTACTGCGACAGCTGCGGGGAAAAGCTATGAAAATAGCAAACTCAAACCCCCCAAAAAAAAAAAAACAGCAGGAGGGCATTAAGGACTACTTCAAAGTGATGAATAAAGAAAATACTGTAGACGAAAGCTAAGTGACAGTTTTTTTTCCCTTTGTGCTCGGTTCTGTACAGTATCGACTTTTAAAAAAATTATTACAGTATCGTTCTCGGTTCTGTACAGTACTGAATTTTAATTTTTTTCATCTGTATTTGCAGTACTATATTCTTATGTTTGGAGTTGTAAATAAAGGTATGAATAAAGATTCACAATTCTCCTAGCATTGCTTAATGTTTGTCTGCTGTACACTTGGTAGCTCCTGCTAGACTGACTTGCTCCCTTGTTTAACCAAAACCCCGTTTATCCAAAAGTTTTTAGTGTCTGCCCCAACTTTTGGATAAATGGGGTTGTACTGTATTTATATTAGAAAATATAAGTTACTACACAGAAAAAACTTCTGAAATTATGATGTTACTAAGAGGTATTAGTCAAATAATTGTTGGTTGTAGGGGATTTTGGCTCAACTATTTGTGACAAAATAAGACGCAAAAAAATAATGTTGAGTATTGTGGTGAAAGATGACACTTCAGACTGCTGATTGAAGGTGCATATTTAGATTTATGTATTTCACCATTTATAGATCCTGTAGTAGTAGTGGGATCACTATGAAACGTTGATCAAAGTGAATGCTAGTATTTGGTGATGTGGAATTTTGAGAACAAAATTATTAGAACTTTATACTGGTGAGTGGGTCATTCATCTCCATTCCTGTTTTGATCTTATATAAGGTTGTTTGGAGTTTGATCCCTCCTGGTTGTATATTTTTTTACTGTGGGTGCAGGGGTGGGCCACACTGCCTTTGTGTGTAGTACAGTAGTAATTATTCAACCAATGAGTCCTGAATAATCAGGACGCAGTATTTTCTCTACCCATTTCATAAGAGTCCCTTTCTTTTGCACTATTTCTTTATACCTCTTCCGACACGCCTGCTGTTGTCCCTCTCCTTCGGATGGCCAAGTCCTGCTGTTGCCTCCTTTCACAGATTTACCATCCAGCTGCTCCGATGACTCAGTCAATTCCCTTCGCCGGGAGGCTCTCCCATATTCTGCCGGACCATTGGGAGGAGAGATGTCGTGCTTCCTTGCAGCTTTACCGGGGCACGGCAATGCAGCTTGGAGGTATCTCGGCTGGGAGACGCAGGGAGGCAGGCTGCCATCATCTAGATGGCATGCACGCATTTTTCATGCTTTTCTGGTCCCCTCTTGTGCACTGCTTCTTGTAATACCTCCCAGTTTCCACTACAGAGCAGGGCTTCCCACTCAACCCACCCCAGGAGAGGAGAGCAGTCCTCTGGACACTCAATCCTCTCCTTCCCCTGCCAGACCCCAGCGCCCCGAGTTCATTCCAGAACCTGGGTCGCCGGCGTGCTGTGAGATAAGGCACCAACGCCAGCCCTTCTGCACCACTGGGTCACAGCGCTTTTCGGTACATAAATTAAAGAAAAGTTTCAGAGGGCTGTACTGATACTGAGAAAGAACAATACTCAACTCATGAGTATTTAAAAATGTAGGATAGAGGACAAAGAAAGTGTTGGTGACCTTGTAAGTAGTGCCATGCTTAAGCATACTGTATTTCATCTGAAATCTTCCGAAATTATCTCTGTTTCAACTAATGTAGGAGTTAGAGAAATGGGAGAAGAAACAGCTCAAGTAGTTTGAGTAAGGAGGCCATGTGTATGTGTGTATAAAGCAGTTCAGGCTGTGAGAAAATGTTTCTACCTCTACTTTAAAATTCCATTTTATATCACTTTTACCATTTTCCATTTTAAGTGTGTTTAAGCAGTCTTTACATTTGAAATACTTTACATTATTTATCATCAGGTATGGCTGCCACAAGGTTTTGATTAACATTCTCAGCTACTGTATATTTGAATATAGTATAGCTACGTAAGAACTTACTGTAACAGTAGATATTCGAGAAGAGCTCTTGCAGCAGGCAATAACCTTAAGGACTTCTAGCTAGCAGTCTTCAGCGGGGCACTGCCCCCGATGATGGCCTGACCATCAGCCAATAGTATAAAGGGGGCGGTCCCCAGTCCCATCTCAGTTCTCCCGCCGGAGACCTGGAGTCTAGGATGGAAGGAGAACTGGGCAGGTTCTTGCCAAAAGAAAGGCAGAAATAAGAATACTAGGGAGGAGGGAGGGAAAGCAATGCCTGCTGCAAGAGCTCTTCTCGAAGATCTACTGTTACGGTAAGTTCTTACATAACTGTACTATCTTACTTCCAGTTAGAGCTCTTGCAGCAGGCAATAACCTTAAGGACTGAGTCCCAAATAATCAAGGAAGAAGAAACAGACTAGCATGGGAGGAGGCGAAAAAAGTCAGCCAGCAAGGTTTAGGAGAGTAGGCACTGGAGAACTGCAAGGCCAAACCCAGTCCTACATCTGGAAGCCACGTCCAAGCTGTAGTGCCTGATGCATGTGTGAACAGAGCTGCAGGTGGCAGCTGCACAAGTATCTGCAGCAAAAATGTTCCTCAAAGAGGAAAAGGAAGTTGCAACTCCCCTGGTGGAATGGCCTTTAACCGTGCCTGGTAAAGGCTTGTCGTACTTTTGGTAACAGTAAACTATGCAGTTAACAAACCACTTAGTTATGCAGTTAACTAACCACATAGACAAAGACTGTTTAGTAACTGGTGCTCCCTGAGACTTGGGAGCAAAAGACACAAATAAATGATCAGTCTTCTTTAAAGGATCAGTGTAGCTCAAATAAAAAAAAATTAAGTATCCAGTGGACATCCAGAGTATGCAATAACGCGTCTTCCCCAGACCGCCCATACTCTGGATAACAGACAGGCAGGTGAATGTCCTGGTTCAAACTAATTTCAGACATCACCTTGAGCAAAAACTTAGGATTGGTCCGTAAAAACACCCTGTCCTTATGGAAAACCAAATGGGGCTCTTTACACTTCAGAGTGTGGAGCTTGAAATCCTCCGAGCAGGCGTGACTGCAACTAAAATAACGCTTTCCATGAGAGAAAGCGTAGCGCATAATCAGCTGCTGGTTCAAAAGGGGGCGTGAGTTTCTCCAACATAAAGAGGAGGTCACATGGAGGAACAGGGTTCCTGATGGGAGGTCTCATATGCAAAATGTCCTGGAGGAAGGTACGAGACAAATCAAGCTGTGTAAGGGGTTTACCCTCTACCAGTGCATGGTACGCAGAGATGGCACAGAGATGCACCTTGACAGAAGAGTAGCTCACGCCTGTGTCAAACAGAGAGAGGAGATACTCAAGAATGGAGTTCACTGTGCAGGAGAAGGGCTCGAGGTGGCGGGCGACTGCCCACAAACAGAACCTCTTCCACTTCATGGCATAGATGGACCTAGTGGAGGGGTTATCTTGCCGCCACTAGGTCATCGACCACTCTGGGAGAAACCCCATACCTAGTGACCGCTAGGTTTGCAGGAGCCAAGCGTGCAGATGCAGGGACTTGAAATTGGGCAGTTTGGTGCTGAGTGGGGACGCAAAGAGGTCCAACTCTGGCCAACCCCATCTGTTGAACAACTGCTCTGCCACTGACTGGAGGAGCTCCCACTGGTGGGTCTTGGACCAAGACCTGCTGGATGCCTGGAACATGAACAACAGTGAGTTCTAGGCAGTGTTCCAGAGCCCAATACAGACCCTCACTGCCTCCCTGCAGAGGGGGATAGGAATGCATCCCTCCTTGCTTGTTGATGTAAAACACCACGGACATGCTGTCCGACTGGATGAGGGAGAGGGCCTGGTAGTAGATCGGTCTGAAATGCTTGCAGAACATTCAAAACCGCTCTTATCTCCAGGATGCTGATATGCAGGGATTGCTCGTCTGTGGACCAGGAACCTCGTGTCTGCCTGTCCCTCAGATGAACACCCCACTCAAGTTCAGAGGCATCGGTCGTTAAGATTCTCCTCGGAGGTTCCTGTCGGAAGAGGACCCCTTTGGACAGCTTGGCTGGGTCCATCCATCAGGTCAGGGTCAGACGCACTGGATCTGAGACTCTATTTGTTCCTGGTTGTCTGACCATTGGGTCCCACAGCACCCTGGGCATCCACTGCAGGACTCTCATGTGGAGGCGAGCCAGGGGAATGGTGGCTACTGCCGCTGCCATATGGCCTAGAAGCCTTAAAAAGGCTCAAGCCAGGATGCAGGGAGCCGTAGAAACCATTTGGGCCTGTCCTTGCAGGTGATTCACCCTGTCCTAGGGTATAAAGGCCTTGCCCTGCAGTGTGTCATAGACCGCTCCTATGAATTGGAGTTTCTGGCTGGGACATGGGGATGACTTCAAAAGATTCAGGATGATCCCAATTCTCGGAAGATAGTAAAGGAGTCTCTGAGGGTGCGAAGCAGCTGTCCCTTTGTGTGAGCTGTCAGAAGCCAGTCGTCTAGGTAAGGAAAGATGAAGAGGCCTTGTCTTCTGAGGTCTGCAGCCACGACTGCTAGGCACCTGGTTAAAGACTCTGGGAGTGGAGGATAGGCCAAATGGTAAAGCCCCGAAACTGGTTGTGTCGCCCCTGGAAGAGGAAGCGCAGGTACTTTCAGTGGGGTGGGAACACTAGAATGTGCAGGTACGCGTCCTGCATATCTAGAGAGCAGAGCCAGTCCCACTGGTGTAGGAGGGGATCAATCCTGGAAGAGCAACCATTCTGTACCTCTAGTACGTGATGTACTCGTTGAGAAAGCGGAGATCCAGGATGGGATGAAGGTCCCCCATCTTCTTTGGAACAAGGAAAAAGTGGGAATAAAATCCCTTTCCCCTTTGGTCTGGGAGGATTGGCTCTATGACCCGTTTTTGCAGTAAGGCCTGGATTTCTCCCTTCGATGAGGGAAATGTGAGAAGGAGGGAACTGGGAGGACACCAGAGGTTTTCTGGCAGCCTCTCAAGTAACTCCAGGGTATGTTCCCTTTCTATTAGCTGGAGGACCCACAGGTCTGTTGTGATCTTGCTCCATCCCTCGAGGTAGAGCGAGAAGCGACCCCCTACCGTTTCAACTACAAACTCCTGTTGGGGGGGGGGGGTGTCGAGCAAGGAGTCATTGAGAGGCTCCAGGAGTGGGCAGAGAGGCCTGGGAGGACGTAGAGGCTCTGGAAGTGGAACCTCCAGGGGTCTTTGAAGTTGCCTTATGCTTGTAGCCCCCTCTCTGATGAGGCTGGTTTCTGGGTTGCTGGCCTGAGGGCTTATGAAAGGGCTGTTTCTTGAATGGCATCTGGTTGCCTTATACATTTTTTGTACGGACCAGATGGCCCTGCCAGAGTCCTGGAGGCTGGTGATCAACTTTTCTGCCTCATCTCCAAAAAGGACGGAACCCTCGTAGAGGAGGTGCATTATGGAAGCCTGTAGGTCCTGGGTGAACCCAGAGACCCTAAGCCATATGTGGCACCAGAGACGCATGCGTGTAGCAGCTGCTCTGGCTGCCATGTCATTAGTGTCAAATGAGACACGCAATACATGAGTGCCCACATCTGATCAAGACTTCAGAAGGTCCAGGAGCTCAGTCTTTTGGGCAGAGTCTGGAAAGGCCTGAGCAATTTCTAACCCTTTCTGTCACAGGGCGTTCTGGTACTGAACCATGTGGGTCAGGAAATTAAGTGATCTAATGGAGCAAACCAAGGAGGAATATATCTTCTTGCCCAGCTGGTCAGTGATTCTGGATTCTTGATCAGGAGGCTGACTGCTTAAATGCTTCAGTCTTTTTGATCTGTCGTGGGCCGCGGTGATAACCACTGAATCAGCTTTAGGGTGCTCTGCCAGGAATGGCTAATCTCTGGGTACCCTGTAGAGCCAGTCCGATTTTTTAGAAACAGCCGAGGTGGAGGAGGGGTGCTTCCAGGTTAGTCTTGTCAAATCCTGGAAGGTATCCACCAAAGGAGTAACCACTAAAGGCTTAGGTTCATTCTGCCTCAGATATTCGGCTAGTCTTCGCCTTTCAGGATCCAGATCCTCTGTCTCCCATCCATTAGAGGCCTGGATGTGCCTCATGACATCCATAAATGACGGGTCATCAGGAGGTCATCTAGGGGAGTCCTTGTTATCTGGGGAGGAAGGACGACCTCTAGGCTCTGAATGGTCTGACCCTGAGTGAGATGAGCTCCGGTCAGAATTCTCCGAACTACTGGAGGAGGAGGAGGAGCCAAGCTGATGTCCGCTATGGGACCAACATCAGTGACGGCCTGATGAATGGGAGGAGGAACATCTATGCCTCCGTCCCCAGTGCTTGGACCTTCCGCTGCACCCATGTTTAGGGCTTGGGGAAGGGCTCCGTGGCTCTGGAGTCTGCTGTTTTGGCTCTGGCTCCGGTTCTGGTTCTAGCTCGACAACCACCGGTTCTGCTGGTTTTGGTGGAAGGAGGACCCCTTGATTTTGTTCCACCAAATGCAGAACAAGTCTTTCACCTCGCTGAGGGGTATCTGGGGGCCCGAAGGACTGGTGGGTGCCTGAGGTGGCGGCAGGGCTGGTGTCACCTTATTTGGCATCAGGGTACCTGGCGTCGGTACAAGAGTCGTCGGGGGACCTGGCTTCGGAGGGGCCAGAGTGGAGTGAACAGGCACCTCGTCGGGCTGCAAATTGGCTGGTGGGGAACCTCCCTTTGAAGAGGTATCCATGTTGGCTGGAGATGTCAAATGGGCCGGTGATGGAATTGGTGTTACCGGGTCCGACGTCAGGGTGGCTGACATCTAGGTAGGTGTTGGCTGGCGACGGTCTGGGGTAGACGTAGCCACTGGCTGAGCTGAAGCCCACGGTGTGGTCACTGGGGAGTGAAGGGGAGGAGTCGCTGGGTCTTGAGAGGAGGACGCCAGCCCCTGACGACAGTGTGTCGCATCCAAAGACTTGGCAGAGATCGTCGTCGGGACCGTGCAGGAAGGAGCAAAAGTCCTGCTGCCAGACTTGGAGCCGATCCCAGCCCTTGAGGTGGAGGCTGATGCTGGAGGTGTGGCCTTCATCTTCAGGGGCGTCAGGCCGGGAACTGAAGTCCCGGACCCTGACTTGCCCCCGCCTGACGCCAGCATGAAGGCGGGAGGTTTCCCCACCTGGTGCCCGGAGGAGGCAAGGGCAGACCGGAATGAATGGTCTCACTCCCCGTGGGAGGAAGAATCTGAGGAACTCTTCTTGAGGTGGGGAGACTTGAATCAGGAGCGAGTCCAGGCCTTCTCCCTATCTTTGTTCCAGGACTTATGCTTTCCAGAGTCCTCCATTTCCTTACGTGGCTTTGAAGAAGCAGTCAAAACCGAAGAGGATGAAGAGGACCTCCTCCCCGGAGCCTGTTTCTGCATTGCGGCAAGCCGCTCTTCTAGGACGTAAGCTTTGAGGGCCTTCTGGCGGCAGATGAGAGTCCTCTGGTTGAACTGCTTGCAGTGCTCACAGGCCGCGGTGTCATGGTTCGGGCCTAGGCAGAGAAGGCAGGCCTCATGGCCGTCCTTCGAAAGTATCTGCTTGCCATACGCACACTTCGATCTTTGTCGTTCGACTGATGAAATGGACGATGACAGGGAAGACAACATGCAGGAATAAAGTAAAACTTTCAGGAAAATAAAGGAAGAAATCGCTGAAATCGCAAAGGCGGTCAAACTGTAGCAAGAGGCATCCGAGGAATCAATGCAAACAGGTTGATGGCAGGAAAAGAACTGAGGTGTGGCAGGGGATCGCCCCCCTTCATACCACTGGCTGACATCCGGGCAGTCCCTCACTGAAGACTGCTAGCAGGAAGGTTTCCGTGGGGTCCTGGCACCTGGCAGCTTAGTCCTTAAGGTTTCTGCCTGCTGCAAGAGCTCTAAGTTGAAGGAAAACCCATTGTTAACAATTTTTCTTGTGACTAAGATGAGCTAGCATGGAACAGACATTGCTCTGTGATCTTTTGGGACACTGGGAGCATCAGGACTAACGACAGACTACAAAACTCAAAAGATCCAATACAGTAAACAAAAAATGAAACGCACCAAATCAACGGATTTTGAAACAAAAATGATCCTCAAGTATCAACCCCTGTGGGTTGCAAGGAGTACCCAATGATATAAATGATTTTTTTTTTTTTGTTAATACAAACTGCTTTCTTAGTTATTAATTTAAAAGAAGCTTTAGCAGTATGAGAAAGCCTTGTTCATAAGGTTTCATAAAGAATGTCACAATAATCTTTTTTTCACAACAGTTTTAATGGCCATATTGATTTTGTGTCTGTTCTTCTATAATACCATGTTTTTTATGATAAATCGTAGCATATTGTAAAATAAAAAACAAACAAAAAATGGTTCCAGTCCACCACCATGCCCCCTGAAATAACAAAAAACAAAAACAAAAACAAAACAAAACAAAAAAAACAAAACAAAGCTGTGTAGGATCCTTACAAAACACAAGCCACGGTTAACAATACATAGCTTACTCACCTATAACAGAAGTTCTAGGGGACGTATACAGTCACAGCCACATTCAGGCAGTTTCCTGGAACAGAGTGATCTGTCTGATGTCTTCAAGCTAAGCTCCTCCCATCAGCTGGGTGGTATATTATTTAGCTCCGCCCCGTGACTTCAGATCTGGTGCCACATTCCCAGGGGAAGCCATGTGGGTTGTGCGGATGTGAACTGTATACTACTCCTAGAACTATGTTACAAGTGAGTAACCTGTATTTCTAAGGGCTTGGATACAGTTCACTATCCACAATCTGGCAGATTTCAAGCAGTCCTTCGGTAGAAGGGGGCAAGGAATGCACCCCTATTTGGTGAGTCCTGACGAAAGGACTCAAAAGCAGCATCCCAACGGCTCAAAATGTTGATGTTTTGATGGTATATGAAAGTGTGTGCTCTATTCCAGCTAGCAGCTCACCAGATGTTATGTATTGGGGTGTCCCTGGAAGCAGCCACAGAGCCAGCGGTATGTCTGGCAGAAGAAGCGATGAGCCCCCTGGGTGGCTCCCTATCAGCCAACCTAAAGAAGAGAACGATACAGGATCTGATCCATCTGGCAACTATCCACTTAGCTGCCAGTCTGCTAGGCGCAGTTCCAGCGTACGTAACAAATGGCTAGTGAGCCTCACCTTGAACTCCAGGCATGTGTTCTTTGTAGTATGTATGTATGTATGTATTTATTTCAAAAGTTTCACTGGGAAAGGCATACTGAGCGGACAGCAGCTTGTTTCCAGATGTGTCGGGGGAGTGGGGGGAATTAGAGGAGGGCCTTCAGTAACAACAGAAAGAAAAAATTACTCACCTTAGTAATTGCTTTTCTTCTCATGGAGTCTTGCTATATTATAAAATTAGCAGCCAGCCACTGCAGCTGAACTGCCCCGGAGAGGAAGGAGTTAACTCCAGAGGATCTGGAGTTCTACAGCGTGAGGGCGCTGTGCCCAAAGCTCTATCTGGCAGTTTCAAATGAAACTGTCAGATCTACTGAAGCTAACATCAAAGAACAGAAAGTCTGTGTGGAAAACTACACTAGCCCATGGCTACCTACTAGTAGTAGTAACAATATAAACAACAAAGAAACACCCAGAACCATAATAACAAAATTGATGGTATTATGGTTCGTTTTACCACCCTTGACAAGCACATTATGAACCCCCCCTTCCCCCCAAGACTCAAGTCCAGGAAGGGGGCAATATAAATAACCTAAATGAAAGCAACCAGATCCCTAACCCAAAGGAAAGAGGGTAAAGGGATAACTACAATGGCATGACACAGTGCTTGCACCAATTCGCCACCCCTACCCAAGCAGAGGTTCTGAGAGGGGCAGGAGGGAGGGTGGTTATAATATAGCAAGACTCCATGAGAAGAAAAGCAATTACTAAGGTGAGTAATTTTTTCTTCAAACACCATGAAGTCTTGCTATATTCTATTTGATAACAGATTACACAGCAGTACCTCCATGGAGGAGGGTCAGAACCTACTTGGAAATAGGCTCTGAAGCACAGCTGTGCCAAACCGAGCATCTCTCCTGGACTGGACATCCAGGGAATAATGCTTGGTAAAGGTGTGAACTGTCTTCCAGGTAGCAGCTTGACAAATCTCCAGAATGGAAAGTTAAATACTTGAGCTCTGCTGAAGACAGAGGCTCAAAGGGGGGTTGCATTAACTGAGCAATGCAAATATTCAGGTCCCAGGCGGGAGCTGGTTCCTGAAAAGGAGGTTAGTATGAAGTAACCCTTTAAAAAACTTGGAGAACACAGGGTGAGAAGAAAGGGAGGCAGGCTTCCTGCTGACACAAAAGCAGAGACAGCTGCCAGATGAACCTTCAGGTAGCTGGTCTAAGGCCTAGGGAATTCAGATGGACCAAATATTCCAAAAGAATGGGAAGATCAGCAGATTCTGGGATAATCTGCCTCTCAAAGCACCAGATGGAAAACCTCTTCCACTTAGAATTATAAGTGGCCTAGTGGAAGGCTTCTAGAAGCCTTAAAATATCCATGACACCTTGAGAAAGGTGTAAGTCAGCAATCTAGCTCCTCAAGAGCCAAGCCTTGAGTGGAGGGATTGAGGTCCGGATACCACACTCTCCCTGTGCACAGGCCAGTAAGTGTGGACTCTGGGTAGGCTCAGGGCAGGGTGGATGCCAGGACAGAAGCAGAGGGTACCAGGGCTGTCTGGCCCAATCTGGGGCAATCAGAATCACTCTGCAAGGTTGAGATCTGATTTTTACTAGTACCCTGAAAAGAAGAGGAAAGGGAGGAAAGGCATACAGGAACTTCCCTTTCCAGTCCAACAGAAAGGCGTCCAGAGGGACTGAGCCCAGTACTGGAGGCCTGCAACAGAAAAGAGGAAGTTGATGGTTGTCTGGGGCTGCGAAAAGATCCATCTGAGGAGTGCCCCATCTGGCAAAACGGACCCCAGCACTTGTGGATTCAGAGCCCATCGTGATGGCCCTGAGAAATTCTGCTGAGGGCCCGCCAGGACATTGTCCTTCCCGGGAGGTGAACCCGCTATCAGGAGGTGTTCAGGAGTAGGCCGGAGACCACAACTTCATTGCTTGAGTGCACAAGGCTGAAGACCGAGTGCCCCTTGCTTGTTGATGTACCACATTGTGGTGGTATTGTCTGTCCTGACTTGAACCACTTTGTTCTGGACAGAATCTGAAAACACCAAGAGCTAAAAAGACAGCTCTGAGTTCCAACAGATTGATGTGGAGCAGAGATTCCTGAGGAGACCACACCCCTGGGTGGCAAGATCGCCAGGTGAGCCCCCACCCTAACAGGGAGGCATCCGTGGTGAGGGTGAGGGAGTGAGAAATGGAATGAAGGGAACCCCCTGTCTTAAATTGCTCTGGACCTGCCACCAGTGGAGGGCTAGGATCAGAGTTTGAGTAACTGGAACCAACTTGGTAAGGGGGTCCTTCCTTTGAGACCAATAGGCCCTCAATGGAACTGAATGTCCCTCATCTGGAATCTTGCTCCCTGCACGACAGCTGTGGAAGCAGCCATGTGCCCAAGGAGTTGCAGAAAATGCCTTGCTGGTCGAGAGACCCGCAGGGTAAAGGAGGATGCCAGGGCGATGAGTCTGTCCACCCTTTCCGAGGGAAGAAAAGCCCTGGCTAACCTTGTGTTCAATTCTGCGCCTATGAAAGTTAGGACCTGAACGGTTCCAGAACTGACTTTGGTAAGTTTAGCAGGAATCCCAGGGAAGTGAGAAGCTGCTGGGTGACTTGCAAATGGGTTTTCACCTGACCTGGAGACTGACCCACAATGAGCCAGTCGTCCAGGTAGGGAAACACAGCAACCCCTTGCCTTCTTAAGTGAGCCACTACTACAGCGAGACATTTTGTGAATACCTTGGCGCAGAGGTCAGGCCAGGGCACTGCCCTGAACTGGTAGTGGCCTGAGGGCAGTTCGAACCTGAGGTACTTTCGTGAGAAGGCCTGATCAGAACATGAAAATAGGCATCCTTGAGGTCCAGGAAGCTAGCCAGTCCCCTGGCCTTAGGGAAGGCAATATCATTGCCAGAGTCAACATTTTGAACTTTGGTTTCAAAAGATGCTTGTTCAGGTACCTTAAATCTAGAATGGGCCTCCATTCTCCTGTCTTTTTTGGGGTAAGAAAGTATCTTGAATAAAGCCCCTTGCCCTGATGGCAAGGAGGAGCCCTTTCCACTGCTTTGCAGTCCAGAAGAGAAGAAACCTCTGCTTCCAAAGCAAGGGCTTCTGAAGGATTTGCAGGTGGAAAATGTCTGACTCTCATCTTTGGAAAGTGTTTGAAGCTGAGAACCAGACCCTGGCCTATTACCTCCAGAACCCATCTGTCCGTAGTTAGGGACAGCCAGTTCCGGCTGAAATAGGCCAACCTGCCCCCCACTGGTACAGGAGAATCGGCCCTGGGCACCCCATCAGGGTGCCTGCTTAGCAGCAGCCTTAGGCTGAGGGAAGGGGGACGGTCTGCTTGTGCCTCGTCTACCCCTGCCTCTGAAGAAACCCCTCTGCGAGACAGCAGAGGAGGCTTGAAATTGGTAAAAAGGCCTGGAAAAAGGCCTGCCCCTACCTCTGGGAGCATGCCTTTGTGGCATGGCATGCTTCTCCTTAGCCTGGGCACTTTTGTAGGTAGTTCTGTATTCATCCATCTTTTTCATATAGTTTTCTGTTTGCTCCCCAAACAGAGAATTTCCCACTACAGGAAAATCCATAGCCTTTGACTGGGTATCTTGGGACAGATTAGTGCATCTGAGCCATGCCAACCTATGGAAAGCTACAGAAGTGGCCATGACCTAGAGGAAACATCATTAACATCAACAGCAGTATGAAATTGAACTTTAGAGGCTTCAATGCCATCAGCAGCCACCTGTTCCAACTCACTAGCCAGCTGGCCATGGCCTCCTTGGCTAACTGCAATACTGTGTCCCACCTAGATTTCTGATATCTAGCCACATAAGCCATATAATTTGCCTGCCTGAGTCCCAAAAAAAGCTGCCATATACTGTTTCTTCGCCATGGCATCAATCTTCCTGGAATCCTTATCAGGAGGATGTGAGGCCAGAGGAATATTAGCCTTGTCACAGGCTGCAGCTTGTACCACATCTACATGACTACACTGTTCAGTAAGGAAGTCTGTATCCGAGCCTGACAAAGTATACCTTCTGTCCATTTTTTATCTACAGGAGGGACAGAATGAGGATTTTAAAATCTTTGTTGTTTGCTTCCTAAATGACTTATGCAAAGGAATAGACAACCTCCTAGACTCTGGAATATCCATCATTTCCACATAATCAGGCTCCTCTTGCTCATCCACAGCCTCCTCTAAAGGAAGCTGGAGGGTTTCTGCAACCTTTTGTAAAAATAAAGAAAGAAGGGACTCAGACAGAATAGGAGGAGATTCTAAAGGTCTGTCTGGAGAAATGTCCGGTTCAATGGGCACGTCCGAGACCCCCAGCCACACATATATTGATCAAATTCCTCCTCCCCTCTGTAGTTCATAAAAATCCTCAACTTCAAAATCCTGAACCACTGGGACTGAAACGAACCAACCTTTACCAACTGTTGGTGGTTCTACAGATCCCTGAGACAGTGACTGGACAATCTGAATGGCTTTAGCTATCTCTGCAGCAGTTGGAGACACAATTTTGGACCCCAAACCTACTGATTTCCTTGTCTTTTACTCGGGACTGGTTCCTCTGAACCAGCCTTCCTTTGGCCCGAGGAAGTCTCGCCCTGGTCAGAGGGCACTCCCTCTGGTCCAGTGGGTATTGGACCGGGCTGGCCATCCGGGTCAGCGGACTTTTTGGCCTCTCGTTCCCTGAGCCGGCCCAATCTCTTTTCCAGGGTGGCTGCAGGGAAATTTTTACACACCTGGCAGTCTGACAGGAGGTGGTCAGCCCCCAGACAATAAACACAAGTGGTGTGTGGGTCAGCCTTGGCAAAGGCCTCCCCACAGACATCACAGTGTTGAAACCCAGTGGGCCCGGTTTTTCTTTTGGGTTTCTCAGACATAATGCCAGCCTAACCAAAACTTGCCCTTTTGATGGCAGTGCCAGGCAAGACACCCTTATCGGTTCCTAACCGTGTCACGGGTATTTGAAAAAAACCGTTATAATTCTGTTTTTTAGAACCGATAAGAACGGGAACGCTCTAAAACCCACTGTACACTTTTAAAATGTAGAAATAACAAAGCGATCGGTTCAAAACCGAACCGATAATTAATTTTCCACACAGACTTAAAATTTAGTACTTACGGTTACCAGATAGAGCTTTAAAACCGAAATGCGGTAAAATAACGACTTTGCCAGTTCAAATGAACGAAAAATACTCGCTTGAACCGAGAATGAACCGAGCTGAAGGAGCTGATCTCGGGCGACTGTTCAGTGAAGCGGAGTAAGAATCTGACAGTTTTTGAAACTGCCAGATAGAGCTTTGGGCACAGCGCCTTCGCGCTGTAGAACTCCAGATCCTCTGGAGTTAACTTCTTCCTCTCCGGGGCAGTTCAGCTGCAGTGGCTGGCTGCTAATGTTATAATATAGCAAGACTTCATGGTGTTTGAAAGTATAGTTATGTAAGAACCTACCGTAACAGTGGATCGAGAAGAGCTCTTGCAGCAGGCTATTACCATTAGGATTATGCCGCCAGGCACTAGGATCACGTGGAAAAATTCTAACTGGAAGACGGGTGTCCGGGACCGCCCCTTTATACCGACATCTCCTGACGCCGGTCACCTGACATGGGGGCGGTCCCTTGCCAGTGACTGCTAGCTAGAAATATTTCCGTGGGGTCCTGCCGCCTGCCAGTGTCAGTCCTATATCTAATTACCTACTGCAAGAGCCCTCTCGAAGTAAGATCTACTGTTACGGTAAGTTCTTACGTAAGTGTACTATCTCACTTCGAGATAGAGCTCTTGCAGCAGGCTATTACCATTAGGACTGAGTCCCAAGCAGTACAAGGATATAATCCAGGTCAGAAGGGTGGAGGATACAAAGAAGAAAAAATTACTCACCATAGTAATGTTGTTTCTTCTAATGGAATCTTGCTGTATTCTGACTATATGCAATTAGCCTCAGCACTTGAACTGCTCTAGAGAGTAAGGGGTTAATTCTATGCCAGGGCACAGAACGTTGAGCTCGACCTCGGTTTTCAAACCTCTTTCTCTGGCACATCTCAGTGTAACAGTCAGATTCTCACGAGCAAAAACTAACTAGAATTTTGGAAACTGTTTTAATTTTAGGCCCAAAAAGGCCACAAAGCTTGGGTCCAAAAGACTGAAGTCGAGAACCCAAGAAGAAACAGAGTAGATAATAAAATTAAATATATAACAATAATAAAAGAACAAGAAATGAAAATTACGTACCTACCGTAGTTGTTGATTTTCTCTTGTATCTTCACCATTCATTACTGTTGGGTGTAAGCCGTGAGCGTGCACCCGCTACGGGAGTTTTTCTGGGAGGGAGGAGTCAGCGCCGATGGCACTGCCTATGAGAGCAACGCACTGAGTGGTGTGCGAGGGGCGGCCGTTAGGCACTGCAGACTCCTTCTCCATCCCAGTTCTGTAAGCCGGAGAGGCGAAATAAAAAGAATTAGAAGAATAAGTGCGAGGCAAGAGAGCCGAGGGATAGATAAAGTAAAGGAAAGGAAACAAACTGAAAAAGGAATAAGCCGAAAAGAGGACAGGAAAGAGGAGAACCCTACCCTAAGGGCCTGCAGGACCTCACTCCTTGGGCAGCTCTGAGGGAGGAGCAGATAAGGGAGAGGAAGGAAGAGGAAGAAGAAGAAAAGAGGATACTGGGAGGAGGAGAAATTTCTGCCACGAATTTTGAGAGAAATTGGCTTGAAGCTTATCAGCGCAGAACTTAAAAGCAAGGATCCCTTCAGACGAAACCGGTTTAGATGGTTTAACCGAACCTTCTGCACAGGTTGATATGAGAGAGGCAGATTTCCCTACACATCCCGCTATCCTCTCACCTGTCACTCAAGCTGAGAGCTCACAGATTGCCAAGGCAAATAATCTGTTCCGGAGAGGAAGAGCCCCCAACTAGGTCTAGGAAAGGATCCCACTAGTACACAGACATGTGTTAGTACTGGGAAGGGGAGCCCTAAGAGAGGGCAACCCCTTTGGCAAGATGGACAGAGACAGAGAAGGAAACTCCTTCTGACTCCCTGGAGAAGGCAAGGGCCAAACTTAACCAGACCACCAGAACAAGATGGTGATTTTTGAATCGGGCTAGCACAGCTGTTGACTAGCCCCAGTCTAGCATTCACAAGGTAAGATTCAGGGAAAACAGCTAAGTCCGAAGACCGAGGGTTAGAAGTCTGACTCAAGAGACTAACCCTGTTGGCTGGTGATTGAACTAATCTGGCCTGAAGGTAAAGTCCCGGAAGGAAACACCTTCCAGGAAATCAGAAAGAGTTCACTCAGATGGACAGGAGAAGCTCCACCCACTCGCCTCCTTCGCCAAATCCTTTGCTGTTCTTTAGAGAAGAACAGAAGGTCCAAAGGAAGCAGGGATAAGCCCCGAATGGCCTTGAGAGGGTCGGGGGGGGGAAGGAGGCGGGGAGATGCCCAAGAAATGAAGCCCATGAGGGGAAGGTGGTTGGGGTCCAGTAATGAATGGTGAAGATACAAGAGAAGATCAACAATTACGGTAGGTACGTAATTTTCATATCTTCTCTTTTCAATCTTCACCATTCATTACTGTTGGGTGAGTACCAAGCCCCCAGAAGGGGGTCTAGCACAACCCTGAGGGAACAAGACCCTCAGCTTCCTGCTGGTGGGAAACAGGAAGAAGAGGTCCCGGCCGTACTAGACTGGAGTCTAAGGCCGAGTAGAACTAGGAGGTGTCCCCTGAAGAAGAGGGGACAGAGGAAGCCCCTGTAGAAGCCTCCTAGCTCTGGTGGAAAAAAGATGGGTCCCTCAGAAGGCGGAGTGGATCACCCTATGCCGGGCCAGGGGTGACAACCTCAATAGACTAAGCCACGCCGTCCGCCTAATGCAGATCGCTGTCCCCTCAAGCCTGGAAGCCACCTCACTGGCCTCATAAGATGCACTTGCTTGGTGCCTTGCTAGTTCCAGGCCTATGGCGGAGAGGGCAATGGCTTGTTGAGATTGCTTCAAATCAGGCATTGATGCTAGGACCCGAGCCAGCACTGACCACAAGTGCCTGTTAGGGGAGCATGATGTGCCTGATGTGATGCAATGCACAACGTCGCATGAGAAGAAGAGAAAACTCTTTGCCCCAACCGGTCGAACTGTAGGGAATCAGAGTTCGGTGGTTGATCGTGCACCAGGTGCCGACGCCCAAAAGGGTTCTCTAGGCATACCAAGCCCAAGGGAGGGTTAGGGAGAAAACCTAGAGACTCCAAAGGAGCACAATACCTCCTCCTGCAGTCTACTGGGGCCGGGAAAAGGGCAGCTGGAGACTGCCAAGTGCGGACAGATGCTTCCTGGAAGGGAATAGGCCAGGATGGCACCATCAGATGCTGGGCACTGAATTCACTGAGGAATTTGCGCGTCTCTTGCTCGGTATTGTCCCGTCTGATGAAAGAAATATGAGATCCCGAACCATCCTCGACAGGAAGCGCTGATATTCAGTGAAATCAGCATCGGAAGAGAGGTGAATAGGAGGTTCCTCTCCCTCCGAGGAGGGAGTCGAGCAGGATGGGGAACTCGAATGTCCAGAGGACTCCTGCGGCGGTGGGGACAGGTGAAAGACCCATTCGTGCATGTACCTAACATATGACGGGAAGACCACGGCAGTGCCTCTGAAGGTCTCCCGGGATAAAGGCCCCGTAGGACCCACGTGGCCCGGGAGAGAGGGGGGTGGCTGCAGAGGAATGGGAGAAGGGCACCTGCAAGGAGGTGACTGTCCTCTGCCAGGGCTCTGGAATCCAGGGAATGGTGCCAGAGCTGGAGGGATCCCTGAGATCAAACCGGGTCGCATGGTGAAACTCTGGGAATGCGAACTCCGGAACAGCCCAGACAGGGAATCTATCCTGTAATGCACCTGGGGTTGCATGAGTCCAGAAGGGCAACCCACGGTGGCACCACCGGAGGGGACCCCGGAGCTCGAGAAGGCGAGACGGGGTTCGGCACTACGGTTCCTCCCTACACCCCGTGGAGTGGCAGAGGAGTGCCGCCGCCCCTCACTCTAGCCCAACCGCTAAGACTCAGAGGACGCCCTCCTCCTTGACCCCAGTGAAGGAGTCCCCTGATCCAGAAGCTCCCCAAGGGAGGCCGCCAAAGCCAGGGCTTCCAATCCCCCGAGAGGCCAGCAGCACCAAGACTATGAGCTGCCGTGGCCCCCGAGGGGACAATCCTTCCTAAAAGTCAAGCTGTCCTCCCTAGTGGATTCCAGGCCAAGGTCAAGGAGATCGGTTTTTGGCATTGAGGGACAACTGATTTGAACAGAACCATTGTTGGACATTGTCGAAGTCTGGCTGGAGCTTGGCCATCAGATCAGAAGGGAAGGAACCAGAGGCAAAAAGAACTGTATCATCTGCGTACATACGGATGTATGCAGAGGTACAGGCAGCAGGGAGGTCATTCAGGAAAGTGGAAAGGAATACAGGGCCAAGGATGGAACCTTGGGGGACACCAGTGCTGATGAGGAGTGGAGGGGATAAGGAATCTCCAATTCTAACCAGTTGGGTCCTAACCTCAAGGTAGGAGTGGCACCAGTTGTTAGCATAGATGGAAAGCCCAGCTGTTGTAAGTCTGTCAAGGAGAAGAGAGTGGGCTACAGCATTGAAGGCTCTGGCCAAGTCAACAAAGATGGCAGAGGTGGTAAGGCCCTGATCCATGCCTGAGCGAATGGAGTCAGTAAACCGGAGGCGGGGACGAGGAGGTGGAGTGGGATTTATGGAAACCAGACTAGAAAGAGGTGAAGGATGATGGCAAGTCAAGGAAGGGGGAAAGCTGAGGAAGCACTAGGTGCTCCTGCAGTTTAGCAACGGTGGAGAACAGGGAGATAGGGCGGTAACTGCCAGGACAGGAGGAGTTGCTTCCTTTGTGAAGGTGTACGACAGTAGCATATTTCCAAGTGGCAGGGACAGAAGCAAGGGAGAAAGAAATGCTGAGAAGTGAGGTGACTGGAAGAGCTATGGCTGGGGAAGATAGATGGAGGAGTTTAGGGTCGAGATCATCAGGGCTCGTGCCCTTGAGTGGGTTCAAAGTTAGGAGAAACTCGAGTGTGTCAGCAGGAGGAATGGGAGAAAGGGGGAGTCGGGGGCGGAGATGGAGGAGAGAAGGGAGGAGGCACAGGAGGTGTCCAGTGGGGTGCGGTTGAGGGATTTTTAGTTGTGGCGGGTAGGGTCACTGATCAACTGAGAAAGATTTAAGGACTTAATGTTATGGCAGAATTTAGATTGAGCAGGGGACAGCCAATTTATACTGAAGTCCCCAAGGATGAGTAATTCACCAGATGGGGCATGGGTAGAGATAGTAGTGAGGAGGTCAGTGACAGAAGAAGGGGGAGATGCCTGAGCAGCAGTAGATACTGTAGGTATGACAGCACTCTTCGTAGCACCAGGATATGGAGCCTATGGTAGGGTTGGTAAAATATACTGGAAGCTTGATCACCTGGTTAACGTTAAACTCCGATACCAACTTCAGGAGGAACTTAGGGTGGGGGCAAAGGATGACCCTGTCCTTGTGGAAGACCACGTAAGGAGACTCCACCAAGAGTGCCTGGAGCTCACTGATCCTTCTGGTTGACGTTATAGCCACCAAGAAGGTGGTCTTCAACAACAGGTGACTGCTTAGGCTCAAATGGCTTGCTCACGAGCATAGCCAGCATCAATTAGTCCCAAAGTGGCGAAGGGGATAAGAGGCCCCAGCCCTTGAAAAAGTGTCTGATCACCTCACCTTCTCTTGTGCTGCCATCGGCTTACTAGACGGTTTTGGTTAGCAGAGATAGTTGCCAGGAGCACCTTAATGGTGTCGCTCACAAGCCCGACTGCAAGAGGGACCATAGGTAACGGAGGATGCTCACTGTGAGGCAGACAAGAGGATCAAGCTCCCTGCTGCCCTGGCAGTATGTCAAAAACTTTTCCATTTAAATGCATAGCATTTACGAGTTGACTCCTCACGGGACAACTCCACAACGTGAAGGACATCATCAGAAAGGCCCAAAGCTTAGAACTCTAGCAGCTCAGAATCCGGGCTGAGAGGTACAGGAATTGAAGATATGGGTGCAGAACCTTCCTCTGTTGTCTGGTGAGCAGGTCTGGGCAGAGAGGCAACCACCACGGAGTTCTGCTGCTGAGGCTGAAGAGATCCGGGTATAAGAACTGTCTGGGCCAGTCCGGAGCTATCACGATCATCCGCATCTTGTCTTTCTGGGCCTTGATCACCACCTTGTGGATCAAGGGGAAGGGAGGGAAGGCATACATGTGGCCTGGAGTCCAGGGCCTCGCAAAAGCATCATCCATCAGTGTCCCAGACCGTGGGGGAAGGGCACATCATAGCTTCAGCTTCCTGTTCTCCCAGGAGGCAAATATGACCACCAGGGGAGTGTCCAAGTGGGAGAATAGGTGGCTTAACACTTTTTGATGTAGGGACCAGGCATGCAGTGTGTCTCAGACCAGGATGAGTGTGCGAGCCACTCAACTGTTACTCCTGCGACATGAATCGCCATGAGATCTGCATCCAGGTTATGCATGAGGGTCTAGATGCAAAGAGCCTCCAGACATTTTGGGGGGTTCTGCCCTGCCCGATCATGAACAACATGGTCATGATGTTGTTGTCCATCAGGACCTGCATGTCCTGACCCCTGATCAGAGGAGAAAATTCTGTCAGAGCCAGACGCACTGCACAGAGCTCATCATGCAGATCCAGTACAGGGCGCCAGCCCCCCCATCCGTTTCAGGACTAGGAAGTACCAGGACACATACTGCTGACTGGCCAGGGCATCTCAGACAGGAGCTATAGCTCCTTGAACAATGTCCTCCCTGAGGGAACACAGTGTGTCCTGCAACACTCTGAAATCCTGAGGCGTGTGGAGTCAGTAAGGCAGGAAAGCTTTGAAGTCCAGAGGCAGCGCTCTGCCTACCACTTGTAACACTCACTGGTCCATAGTAATGGCAGACCATTGTGGCCAGAAGTGGCACAGCAGGCCCCTGACTGGGAGCTGGGTTAGGGACTGGATGGGCAGAGGGATGATATCCCCTGGCCTGTAACTGTGCAGCTTTGGAAGGGCTCCGGCCACAGGGGCCAGTGGAGCACCACTGCCTCTGTCCCGCTTCTTTTCTCAGCCCCAGGCTTCCTATCTTGGGTTTTGGGTGCCAGTGCTGATACTGCCTCTGCTAGGGCTGCTGGTGAGGTTGCTATGGCTGAAAGGATCTCTACTGGATGGCCTTCTTTTTAGGCTTCTGGTCCTTCTGGAATAAGGCCATAGAGTCTAAGGTGGTACTGGACTTCTTGATCCTAGTAAGATGTCCTTCCGCTCCTGGGCCAAAGAGGTCAGTATCCAGAAAGGGGACTTTGGCCAGTTTGTTCTGGGTATCCACTGTAAAGGTTGAAAGCCACAGCCAGGCCCCGCGACACACAGATATGGCCATTGCCATGGCATGGGCTCAGGAGCTGCCCATGTTCAGAGCAGTCTGCAACTGGTGTTTAGCCAGCAACTGACCCTGCTCTTGGACCAACTTCTCTGGCAGCTACTTAGCAGGGAGTTGAGGGAGGATCTCATCCAGCCCTCCCAACAGAGTAACTAAAGTTGGCAATCATCACAGCATAGCTGGCCTGACAGAGACAGCAGCCTAGACCTTTTTTTGCTCAATGGTCAATCTTCTTAGACACTTTGTCCAGAGGCTTGTCCATGTCGCCTTGGCCACTGGATTTCCAGAAGGCCAAGTTCAACACTAGATTTTCAGCAGAAGGGTGGTTGGAGAACCCTGAGAGGACCCAGTATGGACAGCATATTTGCAAACCACACGGGTGGAGGGTGCCAGGCAGGATGCTGGATGCTGCCAAAACTCCAGGGCCAGTCCTAGAAAGGCAACACTCAGGGATTCATCCCTACCCAAGATGTTAATGAAGCAGTGTTTAGCCCTCTTCTGAACTGTCTCCAAGGGCACATTCATGGATTCAGACACGAGTCGTAGTAAAGCCCCAAAGACACTGGCCCATGGTCGGTAGTCACTGCCTCGACCAAACCATTGTGGAATGCGAGTCTTTGAGAAAAACATGGACGACCCCTTGGGAGTCATCGGAGGACTTTTTAAAAATTATTCTCAACTATTTACTGCTACAGACCACCCTAGTGTCTTTAGACTGGGCGATTTCCATTGACAGACGGCCTGGCAAGCTGGCAGCAGCATGGGACTCCTTAGTAGGGACACCCACCTAGGGCTGCGGTGGTAGTGGTTCCACCTGTAGGGGGTGGAGAAGTAGATGTTGGGGGCATCTGTGTTGCCTGCACTGGTATTAGCACCACTGGCACATTCCAAGGGATTGTTGGTCCAGGGAGTAAATCCCTACCCCACCCAGCAGTTGTCCACTGCTGCCAGAGACAGCTTTATAGTGCCGACGCAACTTGTGTTGCTGCCTCTTCTTATCCAAGGAAAAAGAGGTCGAGAACCATCTATGGTGGCACCTCCTGGTTGAGCAGGATCGGGAGTGCGACCACCTTGACCTTGTTGAGATGGGTCCTCCGGCAAGTTGTGGCAGACCAAATGCCTCACCACATTTAGGAGGACAGGCTTTGAAGGCACGACTACCATCCGAGATCACTTCTGTGGTGACCCAACCACGGACATCGGCTTGGCCACGTCCTGCTGAGTGAAGACTGGGAGCACCGGGGTCTGGGAGAGCAATTCTTCATCGAGCTCCTCCAGCAACCAGTTGACAGGCTCAAGAAAAATCTTGTCTGCCTGCTTGACCAGAGCCCAGGTTGACAAGCCCGATGAGGGTACAGAGGAGCTCTCTACCTTCTCCTCGAGCAGTCAGGGGAGTTGAGGGAATGGGAGGAATGCGTTCTCTCTGGATCCCATGACCTGCGCCAGCAGCGCTTGTGTTTCTGCTATGGGGAGATGGGCTCTCCACAAACATCTGAAGGGCCAAGTACATCTCTCCAAAGTCATTTGAAAAGGACTCTCCAATGCTGGCCCTAGCTGGGAGCAGTGCCGAGTCAGAGAAGGAACTCACCGCAGCTGTCGCTTCCTCTTCCATGGCCACAAGCTATAAGGCTGACCCGGCAGCCACCGAGGTCTTTTTGCGGTCCAGTAGTTGCTCATGTTCTGATGGACAACAGAGAGCAAGCCTCGCTTCTGGTCCTCTATGGATGATGGAAGTATCACCTGGCAAAGACCGCAACCTGCCACATCATGCTGTGTGCCAAGGCAGTACACGCATGTGCCATATGGGTCTGTGACCGATATCTTCTGTCAGCATCGAGTACAAAATATGAACCCTGGTTTCTGCTTGTGAATCGTCGACTGTGTCGCAAAGCAAAGCCAGACGTAGGAAAGTTGAATCAAGACTGAACTGTCAAAGAAATCACCAAATAAAACGCTTGAAATCTCAAAGTTCTTCGATCGCTGCAGAGCTGAAAAGGAGGAGCCCCAACCCTTCCAGTGGAAAGAAAGAGCTGACGACTGGGACAAAGCCGGAGGCTACACCACCTGGTTGGTGGAAGGAGCTTAGCTTGAAGATGTTAGATGTATCAGCCTGTTCCAGAAAACTGCCAGAATGTGGACAGTGAACTGTATCCATGCCCTTAGAAATTATATTACGATAATTAGAATTTTTTCAGTATACCATGAAAAGTTTCATAATGTGACATCCCTATTTACTAGGAAACAAATGATTAATAACCAACCTGTCAGAACCATTCCAACAGCACTCAAACTTGTCAAATATGCAGTCATTCTCATACAAAGAACAAAGCTTGCTTCGGAGATATTCATGAACCTGGAAAAGTACATCAAAGAACACATTGCCTTCACTATAAGAAATAAACATTCAGCATTTTTAGACTCCAAAGCATCAGCTTTAGACCAACTGCAGTCTTTAGTACTACTTTTTGTGTGCTGAAAGTGTAGTGTTACATTGCTATGTGGTCTGTAGCAGTATTATGATGCGCCTGTGTCAGCAAGCTCATTGATCTGGGCAACTGTGGGCTTTACTTCTGGCTAGGGGCACCTATGACCCCAATTTGCAGCCATCCCTTCTGGCTAGTTAGGTTGCTAAAGAGCTGCACTCTGTACAGGAGGCGGGGACTTCCTGATGCCTCCAGTATTGCCCTCCAACTAACCGATTGTTCTGAAAGGCAAGGTTGTCCCATAGTCAGTACCTCCAGTATTCCACCCTAACTGCAACTGTCCCACAGCTGTTCTCTGTGATATGGGGTGGGGGTCTCAATACCCACAGTACTGCACCCATCTGATGTACTGCTGAACGACATCCAACACTGCTAAGAGTCACCAACATACTTGTGATTAAAAAAACAAACCACCACCACTCTTTGAAGAACAGATGCACCAGAATACAAGTTCAAGGCACTGAAAACACTAATACAGCTTTGTACATAAACCAGCATTCTGAGATGGCAATAGAGGTTCTAACAAGAGCACTGAACGTTTCAGGCAGGCAGGCAGGTCAGGGAGCAATACTGTAAAACAATAAAGCCCCTCTCCTTATAAAGCATAGGTTTGGGACACATTACATTACAGATCTGGTGGCACTAGCTGGCCTGGTGGCACTGCAGGTTGAAGCGCTGGATACCACACTTCACACTACGCCGGTGACCCAGGTTTGGGAATGAGACTGGGTTGTCTGGAGTCAGCCGGGGAGAGGGTGGGAGCTGGACTGAGCCACCGAATGGCAGCTTTCTTTTCCCAGGGAGGATTAAGGCACCGCTCCACTGGGATGCAGTGGCAGTGGTGGTGGTGGTGGTGGGGGGGGGTCACTGTCAGGTGCTTGGCTGAAGCCATGTCCTCAGCACGACTTCATGCCTGGACCTTGGTTCTTCATACTGGCATCCTCAGGGGCAGGGATATGGGATTAAGCAGCCACCTCCGTAATTATGAAAAATCTCACCCCCACTGCCATGCAGTATGATCCCCGTGAGGGGGGACTGAGCCCCCAGATGGTCAGTACGCCGCCACTGAGTCCTTGCCAGCAGTGGGGCTAGAAATGTGAAATAAAGAATATGGTTAGGTGGCACTGAGTCCACCCACTTTACAGAGCATGGGTTTGGAAAAACTTGGACTATCAGGACAGGGGGCTGCATGTTGGAGACCATACTGGAAGGTATCAAGAC